>CM057754.1:7941959-9204351 GCA_030064425.1 Trapa bicornis
AATCTCTGTGGTATCATTCAGAGGATGTTACTGAGATTCAAACATATCTCAGTTGCTCTGTTTCCATGATATATCCTCTCTTTGATTTACATCTGAATATATTTTGTGATATAATCTGTATTTTTGTTGTTGGCAAGCATTATTCACTCATTCTTCCTTTTCTCTTTGTGCCAGTGCCTCAAGTTCAAGACAGAAACAGCACAGGATGCTAAGAAGATGGAGAAGCTTAACAACATCTTCTTCACATTGATGGCACGTGGTCCCGATGGTAAAGCACAATAATCTTTCTCCCCAAGTTTGGGTTATCCACTTCCTACAACAATAAAGATTGTTAAATCCATTCCATCTCTTCAATGTGCAGCGGATATTTCAGAAGCTGCAGGTAAAGAACAGGCAGAGGCACAACCAACCAAGAAAGGAAGAGGTAGAAAGCAATAGCTCCTGCCATAACTGGGAGAGGAGGCTTCTGATAGAGTCTTTTACTGGCAATGGGCTACTGCAGAGATTGGTTAGGAATGTGCTGAATGGGTTGATTTGCTCCATTTTGCCTTCCTGAAAATTGCAGAACAGGATTTGGTCGAACTCATGACCACTCGGTACCCATTTTGCTGCCAGGTTAATCAGTGTCATTGCATTTCCAATGCTTCCCTTTTGTGTTCTGACATGCTTTTGATGGTTCAATTTCATTGCACAATATAATGAGGTCATTGAAAGGATTCCCATGAATCTGTCATAGTTTAAAACAATGGACAAGTTACAGTATAATGGAAGGAGATCATACTTATTTTGATCTTTTTTATTAAGAGAAAAAAGTGGACAGGAAAACCATAATTGGCTATAGATCCACAAGAAAACTATTGGGGAATGAGGGAATTGAGAGGGGAAAGACACTCTTAGGAGCCTCAAAAAAACGTGGCCACATTTTCTGGCTCCTCTTTGAAGGCTGTAGTCTGCCAGCTTGGATCTAATGCAGCAAACCAGAGCCCTGATGTTCACTCTTCCTGTGCATTAATCGCTTGATCTTCTTCTCTGCTTCAGATAGAGGCCTAATCTCGGCTTCGAGTCCTACCTGCAGCTCCAAATAAGGGCAACAAATACCCCGTCAGGTCGGTGTACATGCAGGTTAAACTATGAATTTCAACTGTGGCTCATTGTGTTATCATGCGCCCCACCAAATGTCAGTTGAAATTCATATAGAGCTCTTTTTTTAATAAATATTCATCTAAAATTTAATAAAATTTTAAATTTAAATTTATAAAGTTAAAAGTGTTATTTTTTTAAATTGGTCTTCATGTTCCACCGGCTAGACCCATGAAGGCGACCAATTTTAACGTTGTTATTTGATGAGTAATCTATTAACGCTGTTAATTAATGTTGTTAATTACAGGAAGCTTTTTTTTGTACTAGTAATTATGAGAAGCTGAAGGAAAAAAAAAACAGACTAACGGCCAATTTCGTTTTTTTTCCTTCTGGAATATAGAAGGAAAAAAAAAGGCAAACGGCGTCTGTTTGCTCCGTTGCATCCCCCTCTGTACACCTGCTGGACTTTGTTTGGGTCCCTCTTCCCTGCTGTCCTTCATCCCGCCTCCTCTTCTTGTGACAACCACTAGGAGGAAAAGAGTCTCCTTTCCAATCTACAATGATCAGCACATTATGCACTGCCCCCAAGTCTTCTTCTCCTCGTTCTCTCCCTCATCCAGCTCCCCTTCATCATCGGCATCCTCCAAGACTGGCGACCAGCGGATTGACCACAAGCTGACTCGCCAGACGAACCTCCGGTACCTCTCCGAGTGGGAGATTACTGATTCCCTCCACCTCTCGTCGGACGGCGACCCCGCCTCCACTGCGGAGGTCATCCCTCAGCCACTCCCTCTCCCTGAATATAGCAACGTCGTTTTCCGGCGGACAGGAGGATCCCCTGACTCTCGGCCGGATAGAGGTGACCGCCCACTCCCTTCTCCTAAGCAAACTAGCATTGTTAGGGATCGAGGCGATGGAGCCATTGATGGAAGGTGAGTCATGGATTAAATCAGCCCTGCGCCCCAAATTCTCTAATTGAATGCAGATGCTTCTCTGAATTTTGATGATATGTTCTACTCGTTTGCTTATTGCCTGGGCTGGAAATGTAACTGGAAAATTGACTGTGGGTATATCTACTGGTTTGTTGAAAATTGATAGATTTATAGTCTTGAAAGAGAGGGAGCTTCATGCTTTGATTGTTCTCTCAGAGTTTATGTAGTTGAACTATATGCAAGCCCTAATTGATCTTTATTGCTCCATGACAGTCCTCTTGCTCAAGGAGATAAAGACTTGATTTGGGATCCTACTAAGATGAGAACATCTAGGAGGGTACACCAAAATGCAAGTACTGCAGAAAACTCAAGCAACAAGTTCAAGATCAATGTGCCCACTGGAATTTCCCCAATAAGTCCTTTCACGAGTCCCAGTATTAGCCCCCCGAGAATGTCCAGTGGTGATCTCTTCCCCTACTATTATATAACCCCGAAAACCAACCAAATATGGTCAGCTCCGGAAATGCCAACCGGCACTGCCCTGCCTATTTATCCAGATTATGTGACCTTCAGTAGGAAAAGCTCATCACTCCATAGCCCTCAAATGAAGAGTCCCCTCACAGGCTCCTCCAGAAGCACAGGTGTGCTGAGCCCAATATCACAGCGTGAGAGTTACTCACAGACGAGTGTTCACCCTCTGCCTCTACCTCCGGCGGCTCCTATTCTCTCCCCTGTGAATAGCAGTCCTCATGCTGCTATTAAGCCAGGGGTTTTGCCGATTAAGGGCCAATGGCAGAAGGGAAAACTCATTGGACGTGGCACATTTGGGAGCGTATATGTTGCTAGTAACCTGTGAGCTTATTTTATAGCTTACTTGACTTTGTGCAGATTTTTTCAGAACTTGGTCCTTAAATATCTTTTCCTTTTCACCTTATAACAGCGAGACTGGAGCTCTTTGCACTATGAAGGAGGTAGAATTATTTCCCGATGATCCAAAATCTATTGAGTGCATGAAGCAGTTGGAGCAGGTACCACATCATAGCAGCTGCTAGTTACACGTAGCCATTTTATTCATCTCTTTCAGGAGCATGTCTTTGTCTTGGAATGTTTAGTTACGACTTGGTTGATGAAAGTATATTTTCACTCTGGACTTTGAGTAAAAAGCTCTGGTATGTTTTTTTTCCACAGCATTAAGAAACTTGTTTCTATGTACTGAGAAAAATGGCAGACTCGTACAGATATAAAGAGTTAATCATGTCGTTACATCTTTTTAGCAATCTCTGGACGTGTCCCAAGTAGGTAGCACATTTCTCTGCACATAAGCTATTGCCAGTTAAATGAGGGAATTGTTTATTGTAGTGTCAGATATGTCTATAGGATTCTCCAGTCATATGAATTTAGTCTTACTTGTGATGTTTCATACAATCCCTGCAGGAGATCAAAGTTCTAAGTTGCCTAAAACATCCTAATATCGTTCAGTATTATGGCAGTGAAATAGTAAGTAATTCTGTCTACTTTTCAAAAATTTTGAACTTGCTCTTGGTGATTGATTGTACTAGAAATTCTACGAATTGATGTGCAGATTGAGGACCGTTTCTATATATATCTGGAGTATGTTCATCCCGGGTCCATCGACAAATATGTCCGAGAACATTGTGGAGCCATTACAGAATCTGTAGTTCGCAGTTTTACTCGCCACATTTTGTCAGGATTGGCTTACCTGCACAGCAAGAAGACAATTCACAGGTTCAGTGAATTAAATAGTTTCATTTATTAGATCTGGTAAATACTGATGGTAATTTAGGCACATTTTCAGATGCATTATAAGTGGGGGTGACTAAGTTCAACTGATTAAGGCATGGACTAGTATATCCTACAAAGGATCTCCAGGCATCTTGTCACTTATAGGTCTAACTATATGAAAAATAGAAAGAATATACTAAGAAAAGTTTTAAAGGGATATTCAAAGTCTTGGATTTGCTCCATTTTAGATGTTGAGGCTGAGTATAGCCAATTATGGCTGTCAGTCATACCAGCTAGCTAAACCAGCCCATGACTTGTGTGTTTAGAGATTGTTTTCCTCATCAAGTATCTGTATTCACTACTTTTCTTTCTTTGTTCCTGTCTTTTGCAGGGATATCAAGGGAGCTAACATGCTTGTAGATGCTTCTGGGGTCGTAAAACTGGTTGACTTCGGGATGGCTAAACATGTGAGCCTTCCACTCTTTTAATTAATAAATATTGGCACACCCTTTATTTTTGTTTTTAAGATATGTTCACATCTACTCCTCACCATTTAGCTTGTTCTTTTCTAGTTAAAAGTTAATAAACCATTATATGGATTTTAGTTACTCAAAAGAAAGAACTAGATTTGATCAGTTTGTTGGTATCTGCTGTAAGCACAATATTCTTGCACTTTATAATTATCCCAGTGCATTCAAATTCTGTTATAATGGGTTTTATTCCATATAATACTTTTCCGAGTTATAAATTTTATCTTGGAAGAGAAGGACAATCTTCTTGGTGTTAATGTTCAATGAACTTATTCAATTGCTCAGCTTTTGGGACAAGCATACGATCTCTCTCTAAAGGGAAGTCCTTACTGGATGGCACCTGAGGCAACCTGATTCTTGGTGAAAGATCACCTCCCCTCTAGAATTTATCTCCAAGCTTAGGTTTCTTAAGTGCTGTGCTGATGGACTGTTCCATTCCTTCCTGCAGCTCATGAATGCAGTAATGCAGAAATATAGCAGCGCTGACATTGTTCTTGCCGTAGATATTTGGAGTCTTGGGTGCACTGTAATCGAAATGCTAACAGGAAGACCACCTTGGAGTGAGTATGAAGGAGTAAGGACATCATTATTCTCTACACGGACTGGAACTTTGCATTATCTTCTAAGAATTTGACATTAATGTTGGCTGAACCAGTTGACATCTTGTGTGATCTAAGAGCTCACATGCCCAAAGCATGCATTGTAGTTGTTGATAGTTCCCAATATGATACAAGAATCAGTGGTCCAGCAACTGTAGCTTCTTACATTGCTAACCTTCCCTTGTCCTTTTAATGCTATTTTCTCTCTTTATTTTATGTTTTCAGCTAGTCAATTCACCTTGAATCCTTTTATCATGCAGGCCGCTGCCATGTTTAAGATTCTAAAGGATACTCCTCCAGTTCCTAAAAGCCTCTCACCAGAAGGCAAGGATTTCTTGCGGTGCTGCTTCCAGAGGAACCCTGCTGAAAGGCCATCATCTGCACTGTTGCTTGAGCATCCATTCATTAGAAATTTTTCATCTCATGATAACCCACCTTACTCTCATCAAGCATCAAATGGGATCAAATTAGTGGTAAAATTGAATTTCTCGTGCACCCTTTCTCTGCCGGGCATGATTCCTACTCCAGAATATGATTTTATGTTGTTCTTACATCATTTGCAGGATATGCCCCTAAGCCCAAGGCAACATTTATACAGGACTGCAGTTGATCCTTCCCTTGCTTGTCCAAGTACAAAGAGTAATGCAAATACATCCTTTGATTGGTAAGGAAGATATATATGAGTTTCCTTTATACTATTGAAAGTCATTCTTCGCATTAGTTTCAGGTACCAAATCTCATGTTTCAATGACATGAATGCCCATAGTTAGCATGTCTGTTAGAAGACCTTTTCTTTAATCAGTTTTCTTTTTCCTTGTTCTATATTTAATGGATGGGTAGAAGGCTAGACCAATAGAAATTTCAACGAATTCTTCGGAAAAAAATGGGATTGAGATTGATAAGAAGCTGTCAACATGCCAGGCATCAGCTGATTTCTGTTGACCTAATCAATCGTGATGACATTGCTAACATAATTTCTCTAAGCAAAATGCATGTATACCATCTTTCATTATTTTAGCATGCCATTACTGTTGCATTGTTACCATATTTCACATAATTACACTTCTTTTCTCTATTCTAACACCAGCCAGAGTGGCCGGCAAACACCTCACAGGGCAGTGAATGTCATAGTGCCACCCCAAAAATCTCCCCGTTCCATCCTGGAGCCTATCCCCGGGTTATCTCCTGCCAATTCAGATGGCTCAACAGATGACCCAAGCTCATCAAACCCTTTGTCCACAACAGCATAAAGGATCATGCTTTCAGATGACTACTTGAGGGAAATCCTGCTGTCTCCTTGCAAGTGCCTGGGCGTTGTGAACTAATTGCAGTTCTCCAGTAGGTCAAAAGATTCACAGCTTCTTTGCAGTTGCTGCTGTAGAGTACCCGTTCCTGCTTCTCAATAGAATCCCAGTTTGCCTGCTGAAGTTGCAGAAAGATACTTTTTTCGGCATGGTTGCAGTCGAAATTCTTGAGATATGCCCTATGGAGAAGTTGTTTTAGCAGCTACTTCTCACGCAATCTTCTCAACTCCTGAGTACATTGTGATTGCAGCTGGAAAGGAATCTGTAGATAGATAGCTGTCCTAAAGCCTCTTTTTATTCATTGCAAGAAGATGAAATCTGGCTGTTTTTTTTACCTTCTCATTTCCTTATTCGGAAACTACATGATCAGGAGGAGCACTGTGAATCAGAAATGGCTGGTCGAGAGATTGTGCTGCTCATCACCATCATGGCAGTCAGGATCCGGACCTTATCCACTCATCATTTTGTACCAGGCTTGTGCCCTCTAGCAGTCTTGTTAAGTTCAAGTTTCCTTACCATTTAGCATAATTCTTGTAATACTGAAAGTCCCCAAGTTATAATGACACAAATCTGGTTCTGAAATTACAAGCATCTTGCAACTTGTCAAGGAGCAACACCAATGCTCACTTGGTGAATGGTGAATGTTCTCTCTTCATTTGTCATTGGATTGTATTAACCTAAAACCAAATTGGGGTATGATTGAGTCTCCAACTAGTCCGGTCTAATCCAAATTGGCCAATTCAGTCCGGATCACGTGGATCGGACCAGACCAGATCACATCGTTGGAGAAGTTATCGGCGCTTCTCTCTCGTTCCCTGAGTTGAATCTGGCAGTGGGCCACGATGAGCTCACTGGGCCTCCCATGCGCTCCGCATAATTCTCTCCTTCTTCTTCCTCCCTCTAGTTGTCCCTTGTCAATTTCATCCCCACGGTCACGATTACATTCATTCTCCTGCCTGAAGCTCTACGGCGGCCATTCTATATCCATCGGTGAAGCTCACTCCCTGTCGATCACCACTGCGTCTCGCCTGGTTCGCCCTCCAGAGACGTCCATGTCCGACCCCGACCTAAGTTCATTGGTTCCTTTCTCTTCTAGTCCAATTTTTTTTGCAGACGGACTGGGGAAATTACCAGGCAATGAGTTTCACTCTGCATGCACCTGATTTTTTTTCTTTTTGACTTCGCTCGGGGTAGCAGGGAATCTTGTGGATCGTACGGCAATGGAATCGTCGAAAAGGACGCGGTCGAGGGGGATTATGCTGAGATCATTGTAGTGCGTCACGGTGAGACGGAATGGAACTCAGACGGTAGAATTCAGGTTCGAGCTTGTGTCTTCGATTTCTTTCTATTGCCTGTGGTACATAGTTTTTTAGTCAAGTTATATGTATTTACTGTAGTGGATGGACATGTTTTTATGCGATTGATTGTTATCCTAATGCCAGCTTTATAGATTTGTAAATCTGTGGCATTGATGAAGAGGTGATGGAAATTATGACCAACTGATCTAATATTTTTCTGAAAGCTTAACATCGTCTTTGCAATGGAGGTACAAGAGCATACGTTTCCGTAAAGTCACCACCAAAGCCAAATGTTAGGTTTCAACTAAAATCTCCTGTTTTCAATTCCCATCAATTCATGAAGGCCGCAGTATTGACAATTATTTCTATTTGATTATTATTAAAACAAAAAGTTCCCCTTACCCAGAACATATTTTTGTGGCTCGGTTGTGTTGATGCCTAACTGTACTCATTAATTAATCCAATATTTATGAAATGGGACATGGTCTAAGAGATTGCAACTGGAAACCAATTTGTCTCTAATTTCAGATTGGCCTTGTTAGCAAGTTGTCCCGATGATAATTGGTTAGCATGTTGAAACTTCGATGTGATGCACAATTGCCATAAATATTCATCCCACGGGCAGTAAGGACTTGGTTATTTTTAATGATTTTTGAGATACTAAACATCCGGAGTCTAAAAAGTCCAGTTCATTGCTGTAATGCAGAATGACATAAATGTATTTTATGTGTTTCATGACTCAGACTTTACCCATTATAACAGTTGCGATTTAAAAGCACTAATTCATGTTTTGAGCCGTTCATGTCAGTCTTTCCATTTCTTTCTTAAGATCTCTAATTATTTTTTTCTTCATTCTTCTTGCCCCTAATATGTATTTGGCATAACTTTTTTTAATAGGGCCATCTAGATGTTGAATTAAATCAAATCGGGAAACAGCAAGCAGCTGCAGTAAGTTACTTCCCTAAAACGTTTGCTTATAAGTCTCTGACAGTTGCTCTCACACAATTAATTTCCTTGAAGGTGGCAAATAGACTATCCAAGGAGGGCAAAATTTCAGCTGTATACTCTTCTGACTTGAAAAGGGCCTCTGAGACAGCACAAGCCATTGCAACTGCCTGTGGTGGGCTAGAGGTGTGTATTGTTTTTCAATTTGCTTATTATTTGGTGTACATTTTGCAATCTTGAGAAATGATATTTAGTGATTGTAATTCATTAGTTTCTCTACATTACAATCACAAAAAGGAACAATGAAAATCTCCGTGCTCTGTCTTTGTAGCTGTGGAATTTGTTGGGTTCCATCAAACATCAGAAGTGATTTTGATAGACATAAATGTCATCAAATTTAATTTTCTATATTAATTGTAAGAGATTTGGCCGAAAAAAAATAACTGTATGAGGAAAATAATACCGAACTTGTTCCTTTAGTGGGCCTGCCTGGCCCTAGTAGTTAGTATCTTCTTAAAGTAGTAAATATAGAATTTCATTTTTCATTACAAAGTATCAAGTATGTTAGAAATATCATATACAAAAATGTAGGTACTGTGCAAAAATTCATGGACGAAGCATAAATATTTCTATGTTATAGTAATACTTTCTGGATCAATCAGATTTAACTTGCATGTGTTGGTGCTTCCGGGATTTAACTCTCTTGCAGCTTCTTTCAATTTATAATATAGTATTTTATTGACCCGGGAAGGGAAAGCAAGGAACATAAGAATGAAAGAACACTATTTGACATCTTTAGTCATTATGTACTTTTCTGGTCATTTGCTTATATTGGAAACTGTGTTTCTCAAGTATAGATAGCAAGAAAGACAAGAATAAGCATTTAGATAGGCATGCACTGGAAGTGGCATTTTTCATTACTGAATGTCTCTCCATGAATTTGCTTATCATAGACATATTTATGATAACCAAACTTCTGAAGCAAATTCATGACAAGCAAATTCCAATTGATGAGGAAATATCTTATTTGGAATTTCTGTAGTTTAACTTTTGCTAGTTTAAGAATCGACTACAAATGTCCCAGGTGATAAAAGAGCCAGAACTACGGGAGAGAAATCTAGGAGATCTTCAAGGTCTTCAACTTAAAGAGGCAGCCAAACTTAAACCTCTAGCTTATGAAGCGTTTTTATCTCACCAGAGTGATCAAGAACTCCCTGTAAGTGCTTTTTCCCTTTATAAATCAGAGGAAAATTTCTTTGATTGGGAAGTATAGGCATCCCATTGGCTGTGTTGTTGAATGACATAATTGATTAAACAATCCAGAATTGTATGTACTGCTTAGTCCAGAATCTACATGCTTGAGTGAGCATCAAAGACTTTTCGATGCTTTAAGGCTGAAAGCCACAGTAAGAACTGCCTACTGATAATGCTTGCTGTAGTACGTGCTTCCTTTGGAGGTTACCTCATCTAACTTGCAGGAAATTGCCTCTTCAGCTGCAACAGATCTTGCTATATACTACAGCTGCACGCCTTTATCTGTTTGTACAAGTCATAGAATGTTTGCCTGTAGACCTCAATTATCTCCTTTTTTTTAGTTCAACATACTGAAGATTTTTCAGGCACAGATATTTGATGACACAAGAGCCTCTATAGAATCCAAGACTCTACCATTGTCCCGAGCTATCTTGCCATTTAATTTAAATGCCTAGATTTTGACAGGAATAACAACTTGATTGTATGCTCAAAATGGTTAGATCTAAACCGTTGACTTTTGTATTTTTAATTATTTAGCAGTCACCATTCATGTTTATGTGTTGCAATTGATGGCCAGTGCCCAATTTGCCCCATTGATGATGGGAGGGGCCAATTCTCTACATGGTCAAACTTAAGCTTTTATATCATGTGAACAAGCAATAGATACACATACAGAAAAAAAACAAGTTGTATATACTTACAAAAAACAAGCTATGCATATACTGAGAAAACTTTGCTGAGTTTTAATGGCTCGCCAAGTATCATTTGTGTGTGGCTGGGTGCATTATACTGTTTGTAAGTAGCCATAGGCTTTAGGCTAGCTTTTACAATTATGGGTGATATTGGGTTCTTTGACTTGGTTTGAGGTTAATTCCAGGTTAAATCTGGCAGGGACCCTTGTTTGCGTTTTTTCTTTGACTCCACTTGCTCATTTATTGGCATATGCCCACACATACATATGTTTGTGCATATATATTTATAAGATGATTGCGGACCATACTTATCAATGATGTCTGAAATACAGGGTGGTGGAGAAAGTATTGATCAACTTTACAAAAGGTGCACATCTTCACTAGAAACTATTGCAAGGAAGCACAAAGGTAACATGCAATTTATATGAACTGGTTCATTCGTTTAGTCTCTCCACTTATGGGCATTTTGGAAGAGAGCGGGAAGTGATGAGCTGAACAATCTTACCCATCATGACGCTGCAGGGGAACGAGTCGTAGTCGTCACCCACGGGGGAGTGATCCGATCACTTTGCAGGCGAGCCTGCCCGAGCAGAAGGTTCGGGAAGGTACTGAACACATCGATCAACATATTCCACTTGTACGAGGGAGACAACAAGTGGGTCTTGAGATCCTCTGGCGACGTCAGCCACCTCGACCCGTCGGGTTTCCTGGACACGGGCTTTGGCGGGGACAGGACATCAGGTTGATAATTCTTCAGCCTCCGAGGTAAAGCTTACATGAAGAGAAATCACAAAAGGGACACACATCACTTCATTGGAGGCAACCGACCAACAAAGTTACCCAATTTTCTTCTGTTTGAACTGGACAAAGGTAGTTAGTTCCTTCATGGAAGGTTCAATTTTCAAATTCTGAATTAAAATCATTTTCCGTTGGTTTGGCAGTCAAATTACACCCACGCACTAGTAAATTAATCATAATTGATATATTTTAATCATTAGTCATTTAATTTATAAATTAGTTTGGAGAGGGTAGAGAGAGAGAGATGGGGAGCGGAGGCGACAATTCAGTTCACCGTCTTTTTCCTCTTTATCCCGATCTGTTCATCGTCTTCCTCCTCCCTCCTTTCCTCCCTCCCCCCAAAAACTATCAGACTCTAAAAAGCAGAAAAAACAAAAAAACCCCTCCGCCTAGCAAGATTAATAGCTCCGTCTACCATTTTTGCAGTTCCGAAGTTCGGCAGTGTTTTGCTTTTCCTGTTTCTTTTTCGTTTTTCGATTCCTTTCTCTGTCCGTCTCCAGCTTCCAATTCGAATTCAAATTCTACAAAAAAAAGCCACGAATGCTTTGATGGCGTATTAAGACCGTCGTGCTCTCGTCTTCCAGGGGGAGGTTTTTCCGTCTCAGATGGGTCTCTGCGCGTCTAGGCCCTCCCCTTCGCCGGATCTCTCGTCCTCCAAGTCCCACCCTTCCCAGGAGCCGGGAAACGATGCCGTAAGGGGAGATGGCGGAGCTGACACTACTGTAGGACTCCCCTTCAATGGCGAGATCGGGAACCCTGTCGCTGATGTGAAGGAGAAGGCGGGGAAGCTGGACAATGTCAAGAAGTCTCCCTTCCCCTCTTTCTACAGTCCCAGCCCCGCCCGCTACTTCTTCTCCAAGAAGTCGTCGCCAGCGAGATCCCCGGCTCCTGGGAATGCCAGCGGGAACTCTACCCCTATGCGGTTCTTCCGACGACCGTTTCCGCCTCCCTCTCCGGCGAAGCACATCCGGGCAGCTCTGGCCCTACGCCGAGGTACCGGGAAGCGGGATGGTGCCGCTGTTTCGGAGGGCGGAGAAGGGGAGGGGGCCGCTAGGGGGCTTGACAAGAGCTTCGGATTTTCAAAGAACTTCGGGAGCAAGTACGAGCTCGGGGAGGAGGTGGGGAGAGGCCACTTTGGGTATACCTGCATTGCGAGGTCCAAGAAGGGCGAGCTCAAGGGGCAACGCGTCGCTGTCAAGGTCATCCCCAAGCAGAAGGTACGCATTCTCCATGGATCGCCCATTGATTCTGCTAGCCATATTCCGGTCTTCTTGAGTTTTGCTGGCCTTGGTGCTGAAGTTGACTTTGTGGGCAACTTGATCTGCCATATGGACTGTGCCCGATTGGATGATGTTTCCGGTTTTGTAGTTAGTCGGGTTGCCTTTTACTCGTTACACATGGAAGGGGGAATCAAAGGTTTAAATTTATAGATTCCTCTGTGAACTTTAAGCTTGAGAGAACTTAATTTAATGGTTGGAAGCATGGATTCCTATTATTGGGTTTGGTGGTTCTGTCTTCCTATTTATTTTTGTTTTTGCTGATGCTGATCTGTGAATATAATAATGTCTGTCCTTTGTCAGGACAATGCATGCCATGATTGTATAAATAAGTAGAAATTGTTTTTTCTCCTTATCAGCCTGTCAAACAGTAGCATGAAACCTTCCATGGAGAAATAAGTAATTAGTTGATATTATCATCTGGGTTTATCAACTACCAGATAAAACCTTCCATGGATAATTTTTGTTTAACCATCTAAACAAGTTTCCCTCTCCACCCATTATCTGTCCCGCACCATGGCTGTCTTCTTCCAAGTAAAACAATACATTAGTCAAATAAAATTGCCGTGCGGTTTTTTTTACAGAGAGAGAGAGAAAGCTTACCGCAGATGTTAGTTGGGTTAAGTTGACTAACTTGTCTGGAAAGTATTGAAAAATTGATTCAACAGTTTGTACTGTGGAATGGCGGAAACGTGTGAATTGATCAATACCAGTGTCTTAAATTAGTGTATTTATCTAAGGATGGAAAATGAACAGTCGGTTTGTCATTGAGTATCTTCCGTCCAACTGCAGATATTGTTCCACCAAGCACCCTTTGTGCTTTTGTTTTACTCCTTAAAAGAACTTCCATGCTTTGAAGAGTTGCATCTTATTTTTCTTCTTGAATCTTTGGGGAAATATAAGAGTGTGACAGTGATTATAACACTTCTTTACTTTGTTCAAGTAGAAAGAAATGCGGTTCCATGTCATTTTAGTTTGATTGTTGTTCCATTCTATTCTTATCAGTCTATTGTGCTGAATGGGGGCAATGATGCTGCCTTCTCCTATGGCTTTATATTTTCTGGTTTTGATTGATTAGAGTGGCTTATTTCAGCATTAGTGTGCTACAGCTGAATGGTGTCTGAAATTTTACTACTTTGGCACATTCTTAATGCTCCTCCTTATTTTTGACAGAAGTAAGCTTGAAAGAACTTGCCTAGAATTCTAGGTGTTACTTGTGAAACTCTTGTTATTCCAGTATTTCCCTGTTTTCTGCTTTTGCTGGTTCCTTTGCTGGCATGCACTCTATTTACTGATTAGTCTTTCTGCTTCTGTTATTAGATGACAACGGCAATTGCAATTGAGGATGTAAGGAGGGAGGTAAAAATTTTGAGGGCTTTGACGGGTCATTCCAATTTAGTACAATTCTATGATGCACATGAGGATCCGGATAATGTGTATATTGTGATGGAGTAAGATCTCACTTATAATTTTAATTGGTTTCTTTTTCTTCAGTTTTTTTTCCAATAAATAACGTATTGATATCTAATGGCTTCAACTTTTCATGCTTCTTCAGGTATTGTGAAGGAGGGGAGCTCTTGGATAGAATACTTTCTAGGTAATTCACTTGTGTTAAATAGAGGATATATTGTCTTTCTGGTGTGCCCGTTCTCTATTTATGGACACGAGACACAATAACAGAGATGTTTTACTTTATTCAGAGGTGGGAAGTACTCGGAGGAAGATGCAAAAGCTGTTTTGATACAGATATTAAATGTGGTTGCCTTTTGTCATCTGCAAGGTGTGGTGCACCGGGATCTAAAACCTGAGGTATGCAAGTTTTCTTCTTGTTAAGATGAAGTTTTCTAGGTTACTATTAAAAGTCCTGGCTGAGTTTTGAAATGCTGGATTTATTATTTTGCCAGAGGAGTGGTGTTGAAGACCTCTTCTGATGTCCATATTATTGTTTGCCCTCCCTTCCTTGAGCATCTAAATTCCTCTGCTCAATAATTTTTAATTACTATTATTCTTTATACAATTATTTATTTTTTCCTGTTTTGAGAAAGAGATCAGGAAATTGATCTTGCTATCTTGATAATAATTTTCATTTCTTTTGTGTATTTTTAATGATTTCAGATGTCATTTTAGCCGTGGACACATGTACTTTTCTGTTAGAAATTGTAAAAAGAGAGAATACTATGGGAAATAGCTTTAAATGAGACTTATGTCCTTATTCAATAGAACAATACTTAGGCTAACTTCTAGATGGACAAATTAAGTGGGTTGTCTTTGTCCTGCAAGAGATGGACCATTTTCAAGGAACAAATCCTGGGTTCCGCTTCTGCTCTTTATGACATTCCTCATAGTATACAAATTGAAAGATATTTAAGTCATAAAATATAGAGCATAGGATGGATGGGACAATCATTTAAACAAAAATAATCTCTCTAACAGTACTTGCCATTGAAGAACCTACGCTTGTTTTTTTTTCCTGTACAGTTCTAATATCTACCACATTTGCAAAAGAAAAAGGGCACCAACATTTTCTAGTTGAAATTTCTATATTGTCTATGTTGCTTATCCAAAATTCAGGTTCCAGCAATCTATTATCTATTTATGAATCCCTCATAGTTGATATACCGACTGAGGTGATTTCTTTCTATGGTTGACTTTTTTTCACCAAATGATGTTACAGATTTGTATATATGCAAAAATTTTCATTGCGTGTTTCTTAATTGCTGTTTCAGAATTTTCTCTTTTTGGCCAAGGATGAGAATTCACCATTGAAGGCTATCGATTTTGGTTTGTCAGATTTTGTCAAGCCAGGTCTGACTTCTAACCTTCAGACTAGTTATTTTTCTTATCTTTGATTCGTAGAGTTCCACATAAATTTGTTTCTTGTTTCAGATGAGAGGCTCAATGACATAGTTGGCAGTGCATATTATGTGGCTCCAGAAGTTCTTCACAGATCTTATACAACTGAGGCAGATGTGTGGAGTGTCGGTGTGATTGCATATATTTTGCTATGTGGGAGTCGCCCATTTTGGGCACGAACTGAGTCGGGAATCTTTCGTGCTGTTTTGAAAACTGATCCAAGCTTTGATGAAACTCCATGGCCGTCTTTGTCATCCGAGGCAAGAGACTTTGTCAAACGGCTATTAATAAAAGACCCGAGGAAAAGGATGAGTGCTGCGCAAGCTTTAAGTAAGTTTCACCTCTTCAAGCACACTTAACATTGCAGTATGTGTGTTCTTATTAATTTTCTTTTCTCAGGCCATCCTTGGATAAAGAACTACAAGGAGATAAAAGCTACTCTGGATATACTCATTTTCAAGCTCATGAAGGCCTATATGCGTTCTTCTACGCTTCGCAGAGCTGCTTTAAGGGTATGCAAATGTGTTCATCTTCCCATGTTTCAAAACTAGAATGGTTGTGCTTGAACTTAGTTTTGTAGCATGACTCTCTGAATATTTATGAGCATCACCACTTGCTTCTGATTCTCTTTGGCATAATTCGTTTATGTTTCCATGATTGTAAGAATTTGAAAATGTAATTGCAAATGTTGTCTTAGAAATGAAAATAGTTTATGGAAACCTTGTGTTTACCAAATAGAATGGTTATGCATTTTTTAATATTGCAGGCTTTGTCCAAGACATTGTCTCCGGAGGAGCTCTATTATTTGAAGGAGCAGTTTGCACTATTAGAGCCAAACAATAATGGTTCCATAGGCTTGGAGAATATTAAAGCAGTTAGTTACTTGCAAAAGTTGGAACTTTTGGTGGTTGGATATTATGAAACACTCTTTTTTAAACTTTTCTGTTCTCTTTTTAGGCATTGTCCAAGTATGCAACAGAGGCCATGAATGAGTCACGGGTCCTGGATTTTCTTTCATCGGTAAATGATCTTTCTATTCTTTTGTGCTACTAACTGTCTTTAGTTCTAGAGGGTTGGAAATGAATTGTTAATCTTTCATTCACTATGGAAGCCAAAAGAATGAGGGGATGCTTTATTAAATGAAAATGTGTATTGTATAAAATGAATCATATTATCTAGGGAAGATTGCCTGAATAGTCACTGTATTTTCCTTGAACTACATAAATATACTTGAAAATGAAAATGAAATGCTTTCTTAACTACTCATGCTGTTTTGTGAACAGTTTGTTATATGCCAACTATTGTCAGTTATATTCTGGGTATCTTAGATAATTCTGAAAATGTTGTATTGTATGATCTAATGGTTCAACAATTCTATTGATGCGCAGTTTAGTTCTATCTCCCTATTTTCTAAAAACATGGAATAAATGGATCCAATTTTACATAAAGAAGGGAAGATTTGAGATAACTGATTTTCTTGATGCTTGTTCCTGTACAGTTCAGCGCACTTCAATATCGCAGGATGGGGTTCGAAGAATTCTGTGCAGCTACTGTGAGTGTACATCAACTTGAAGCCCTTGATAGGTGGGAGCAACATGCACGTGCTGCCTATGACATTTTCGAGAAGGAAGGAAACCGACCTCTCCTTATCGAGGAATTGGCGTCGGTATGTTTGGTTCAGTTTTCTTTCTGCTGCATTAATTTTATTAAGTTATACTATTGACGGAATAATTCTCTAGAGGAAAAGGAGTTGTTCCTTTTCAGGAAATTCTACCATCTGCTGAGTAAACAATCTGATAGTTTTCATCTTTTGCTACAATTTAAATTCAAAACTTCCATTGCTTGACCTCCCTATTGATCTAAAAACCATAGTGACAGCTCCTATATTAGTCATGCTGCAGCTCATGAAGGCTTTCCAGGTTTTGGACTAATACTGTTAGTTGGGCAAACATGGCTAACTCATCTTACATGGCTTGTTTCAGGAGCTGGGTGTCAGCAGTTCCGCCTCAGTTTTTGACATTCTGCGCGATTGGATAAGGGAAAGCGATGGGAAGGTTAGCTTCCATGGATTCCTAAGATTGTTGCACGGCGTCTCAAGTCGGAGTCTGGCCAAAGCTCAATAGCACTAGAGAACTTTCTCCATGATAGCAAATAGCTGCGCTTACTTCCATTACATTAGTGATTGGATAAAAGGGAACGGTCTTGAGATTTGGGATGGAGGGCTCCTCTGCCTTTTGTCTCCTCTTTACCCAGGTGGAGAGGGTGTACAAGAGACATGGGTTCAGTTCACCTCTTGTTGTTACCTCTTCTCTCTGATTTGTAAAGCTTGTATGTTAAAATTGATGGTGAAAGGTTAAAAAAATTGGGACTTCAAGGTGGTTGTCTGACCGACAAGGACCAAAATGTTGGTAGATTAAACTATAGGGACGAAAATGTAAAAGTAAATTATTCGGAGCCCATTAGAGCCTGGATCGGCCCAGCCCACCCATTTCCCGTTCGCTGGCTTGTTCTCTCTCTTCTCGCTAATTAAGTTTCTCTCCGCGTCCTCTGATCTGACCGTTGGCATTGCTAGGCGGATGCTGATCCCGGAATCTCGACGGCCTCATCTCGCCTTTTCTTTCCTTCCCGTTCTCTTTGATCTACGATCTGCAGCTCCCCGGCGACAGTGAAAGGGGCGGCAATTTTTATCCTAGGGTTGTTTAATCTTTCTGACTCGCTATTTGTACAGTTGGTTGTTGCTTTTCAGTGGTGATGATTACACTGACGGGCTGAACTTGGATCTCGTAGAAATGGAGTGGGCGACGGTGCAGCATCTGGATCTGAGGCACATCGGCAGAGGGGTCAAACCTTTGCAGCCTCATGCTGCAGCATTTCATCCTCACCAGGCACTAGTTGCGGCCGCGATCGGGACCTGTATTGTTGGTATTGCTCGATCCTTTTTCTCTATATTGTTCTTTTGGGAACTTCACTTTCAGTTTTTAGCTTCTCCGTCTGCTATGGAGCTTAATATTAATGCTGAATTCTATATATTTTTGTTAGATTATCTAAATGCTTTTAGTTGATACCTTTTGATCAGAATTATGTTATTGATGAGTTTTAGGTCGTTCTTCTTGGGGACTTCTGGTTGGTGAGATCCATCCCTAGCTTAGGCAATGTTTTTCCCTTTCAAATTATACTTTGAGTAGAGAAAAATGGAAATCTCAGGATAGCCCTCTATGAGCGAATTGTCCTCTTTATACTTTCAAATTAGGAAAATTCATGATAATTGTCCTCTTTATGAGCGATCTGCGTCCCTTTATGGCTATGCCTGTTTTAGAAAGACTCATCTTCTTTAAATGATGAATTGTTGTTGAGTATATTGTGTCTCCCTTTCCACGAGGAACAAAAAATTAGCAAAAGTATGTTGATAGTCAGTGAATTTTGTCTGGTTTTAAATCCACTGGAAGTCTGGAAATACTTCGTGTCCCGGCCAAGTTGGGTGGGGATTTATCTGTACTAATTACATGAGGTTATTAATTGTCTATCAGGAATATGGACCTGGCCAAGTTGCCCGCTTGTAGTCTCGCCGATTATCTTTATATCATAGTTGTAACTTTTTTTATTGGGAATGTAATGCATTTTAAGTCTCCATTTTCTAGTTTTATTTTGTGAAGTTATTTTGCTGATGAATAATCTGGAAGGTCAACCTTAAGCATATTGCAATTTGATTATCTGAAGGAAACATAATATGAGCAGATACTGTTATTGGATGTTTACCAACAGCAGCTAGCCTTTTTCTTCTTTCGTGCTACATATAATTTAAAATTTTGGAGGAATTACATGTCCGACATGTTTTTGGAATTACTATACATGTTAGAGAGACTACAATACTCAATTCAAATGTGTGATTAAACTGTATCTTGTATTGTTCTTGTGATGCTGAACCTTTGTTTTACTGGTCGCTCCCTTATGATTAGCTCTTATCCAATGGTGAATTATTTCTAGTCCACTTTCTATCTACTCTTGTATTTTGTTTTTTGAAATTTCTTTTATAAAGAAAAGTTATATAAAGAAACACTCTTCATGTGAAACTGAACTAGTTGTTCAATGTTATTTGATGAAGTGCATCCTCCAACTAATGGCTTTCTGACTTAATTTGACAGAATTTGACGCACTTACTGGAAGTAAGATTGCAACAATTGACATAGGATCTCCTGTTGTTCGCATGTCATACAGCCCTACAAGCGGGCATGCTATTATTGCTATCCTTGAGGTTAGTTCCTTGGTAGCTTTCTGTCTTTTGTGATAAAGTTTTCTTGATTGAGCATGAATGTTTTCCAGGATGTTAGGAATTATCTTGGTAAACAAAATATTATCTTAGTCCATATGAGTCATAACTATGAATCAAATTGAATGTCAGGATTTAGTTATTGGTTAACAGAAGTTATGCTCCTTTTTAGTTGACTGTAATGGTGAACATGCTTTCCATGAATTGTATTTCTATTTTATATGTAGAATGTATTAGTATGCAAATTTTCTTATTTCATGTAATCCTCACGATCATATTTCCTTGATGATGTTTCTATTTACTTCCAGAAAGACTTTCACTGACATGCCATATTATTTAATCTTCTCTATTTTGATGTTTCCTGTTAGGATATATTTTTTACTGATGGTTATCACATAATATTCATCTTATTTATTGTAGGATTGTACAATTAGATGTTGTGATTTTGACACTGAGCAAACATGTGTACTGCATTCACCTGAAAAGAGGATGGAGAAAATTTCATCAGAAACAGAAGTCCATCTTGCTCTGACACCCTTGCAGCCGGTTGTATTTTTTGGTTTTCACAAAAGAATGAGTGTGACAGGTTAGGTTTCTTTGCATACTCAAATTAAATTTCATTTGTAATGTAAAAATATGATCACTTGGCCTTCATATGATCTTTAAACCTCACTTTCATTGGTTTGATATCCACCTATTTGGTGGGTAGCCTTAAACAAGATAGGAGGTTACAGGTAAGCCCAAAGGCTGTTCCTGTCTGCCTTGATTTTTCACTGGTTATTCCATGTTCAGCAATATTGTCTTTAGTCTTCCATATTAATAGAAGTAAAACATATATAGCTTCTGACATCATTGAATCTAACTCTTGAGGCATTCTTTCCCCTTGTTTTTGAAGTTGTTGGAACTGTTGAAGGAGGCCGTGCACCAACAAAAATAAAGACAGATTTGAAGAAACCCATAGTTAACCTTGCATGCCATCCTCGCCTTCCTGTCCTGGTAAATTATTTGCTTAACATTTTTTTTTAAATCATGGAACTAGTCTTCCTGGTATAGTGATCTTTTGAATTCAAAGATAATTATAAAAGTTTGAAATTTTTTATGCAGTATGTTGCATATGCGGATGGACTTATTCGAGCTTATAATATTCATACTTATGCAGTTCTGTATACATTACAGAGTAAGATGGGAATGGCACTTAATTCCATATTCCAATATCATGCTTTATCCTCTCAATAATTGAATGTATCATTTTATTGTAGTTGAGAATACGTTCAAGTTAATCGGTGCTGGTGCTTTTGCTTTTCACCCAACACTAGAATGGGTTTTCGTTGGTGATAGACGGGGTACCTTGTTAGCATGGGATGTGTCAACTGATAGACCCAGCATGATTGGAATGTAAGTTCTTTCTATTGACATTTTGTTCAGTTCCAAGATTTAATTGAAGAAGGTTTTGATTTTGAGTTTTATATTATGGCAGACTAGACTGTAACACATGGATATGAGTGATTAATAGATTAAATGAGTTGGGTTATTTGATTTGGCTCTTTTTAATAGTTGTGTGAACCTTTAGGCCTTGTTTGGATAGAGGTGTTTGGAGGGGTTTGGAGGTATTTAGAGGTGTAGTAGGTATGTTAATGAAAAATTAAAATGTCAAATTTACCCTTTTGATGAAATTTAATAATTTATTAAGTAATAAATATATAATTAAATTATATTAAATGTACTATAAAATAAAATAGTAATATAAAATAATATATACTTTTAAATATAAATATATAATTATATTATATATTATGAATTATATGTAACAAATTTTATTATATAATCACAATGTATAATATAATTGAGTTGTTATAATAAAAAAATTGAATTAATATTAATTATATAATATTAGTTATATATAAATATTTTATAATTATAACAAGAAAAATAATATATATGTATATAACAAATTCTATTATATATATTTGACATATTATTTTTTACGCATAATATTTTTATTATATAATTATATCATATAAATTTATTTAAAATATATAAGAATAAAAATATATTAAAATAAATAAGAAAATAAAGAAAGAATAACACAAATATATAAAAGGGTATTAAAGTAATTTAAACAATAAAGTCTCCAAATCCCTACAAAAGTGGAGGGATTATGTTTTAGTATAAATGGAGGGGTTCATCCACCCCTCCATTTTATTTTACCAAACGGGATTCTTCCACCCCTCCAAACCCCTCAATCCAAACAATATGTTGAAGTATTTAGCAACTGAAGATAAAAAGGATCCTTACAATGAGAAACTTGTTCCACAAATGGAAAATAACTGCTAATTTTCAGTTTCTTGGAGTATACATGCTATTATCCTTTTGTTAATCAGAAATGTTGCTTCTGATTTAGTTTGCACAGTCCATGCCTAGAAGGAAATAATATTTACTAATTTGGAGTAAAGAATATATACTTATATTGAACAGAAACAAGGGTTTTGGAGGGAAGGATGATTCATCTCTTTATTTTTATTTAGCTTTTTGTATCTACTTTTTATTTGCATCATTTGACTACTCACTTTCCTTTTTTTGTGTAGTACCCAAGTTGGTTCACAACCAATTACTTCAATCGCTTGGTTGCCCTTATTTCGACTACTTGTTACACTCTCAAGGGATGGAAACCTTCAAATCTGGAGAACGAAGTTGATACTGAATCCTAACAGGCCGCCTATGCAGGCAAATTTCTTTGAGCCCGCAGGTCAGTATACATTATGAACCTACTTTATGTTGATTTCCAAGAAATATCTATGATTCCACTTTGCTTTGTAAGACATGCACAAGATGCTAAAAGAATAGCTTAAGTTCTTAAATATAGATTTCTGAAAAATAAATAATTTTTGACGTGTTCACCAAGATTCTAGCTTCTCTAGTATGCCCTCTTTTTACATATGATACTGTAGTGTAATAATTTCTACCTCAAATTCTTTCAACAACTGTAGAAATTTAGCACTTTTGGAAATTGTTTGGTTTATGGTTTTGATCTAGTTCGCCCTATAGTTCACTCACAGCTTTCATAGTTTTTAAATATTCTCCTTCATCTGCACTATTCTTGCACAATCTTCATCAAAGTAATATGAAATCTCTGACTTGGGTGAACAGTCACTTGAATGAAGAGGCCTAAAAAGACATGAAATATCTGCTCCTTTTCCCTGCTTAAACATTTTATTTCGTTTGTATATGTTTCAACATTGATTTAATTGTATCATTTCCGACTTAATTTAACATTGTCAAACCTTTGAAGGTGAAGAATTGTTTATTTTGCATATACATAGCAATCTATCTATATCAAGTTGTTACAGAACTTTTTTTGCACTAATGACTATTTTTATGTTGCGGGTAGAAGAAAATATTCATGTTAAAGTGTAATCTGTCACATCATGTCGTGCAAATCATGTCCTTTTTCTTTTATACTTGTATAAGTTCTTGAGTTATGTCTCGCTGTTGCTTTGGAGGTGGTATTGACTATTGATAACTTAAAGATGGGGGGGAGTCATTGTTAAGCTACCCATGTAAAGAAGAGGAGGAGTCTATTAATCATTTACTATTGTATTGTTATTGGAGTGGGGGATTGTAAATAGAAGTACATGAGTGGATTGGGGTGGAATATGTGATGGCGGAAATGATGGAGTGTATTGAGAGCATGGTTTGGAATTATTAGCCCTAGGTGGTGAGGAGTTTCATTTGGACGTTTCCTTTTTCAATCTTTTGGACCACTTGGAAAGAGAGAAATACGAGGACATTTGAAGGAATTGGACCTAGGGATAATTTCATTGTAGAGTGATGGGTTTAGGGAGGTAGTTTTTGGCAGATACATTTATGCAGGCAGGGCAATTGGGGTATCATACATTAGGGATCTAATGAAGTTGTATAGGCTATTAATTTATACATGCCACTTTGAACCAACTTGGTTATGTTTAATTAAATCACTTTTCGAAAACACAATGTCCGTGAGTTGCACTGACCTGTGGTTTTTCTTTATATCCTTCAGCAATAGAGGCGATTGATATCCCTCGCATTCTCTCCCAGCAAGGTGGAGAAACAGTTTATCCTTTGCCACGCATTAAAGGTTTAGAAGTGCACCCTAAGTTGAATTTGGCGGCTCTACTCTTTGCAGTAAGTGCATGCCTGACCATTCATCTGTGAATTGTTGTTGGATCTTCTAAATGAAATCATATCATTTTGTGACAGAATATGGCAATCACTGATAACCAGAAAAATAAGGCTGCATACACAAGGGAAGGAAGAAGGCAACTTTTTACAGTTCTGCAAAGTGCTAGGGGATCTTCAGGTGATCTGTAGCCTGAAACTGCATATTGTTTCAATCTTATTTACTTGACAATCTCCCGGAGATCTTGTTGGCATACTTATAAGGGTTACCAAATTACAATCTAAAATTACATTTTTCATTCAACTTGAATAAACATCGGCCTTTCTTCATCTCTTTTCAGTAAATAGAAAAATTGAAGGATTACCATCATCTTTTATGTCAACCTGGGAAATTAAGATTACATTGAAGGAGATGTTTCTGCTAACATTGATAGTTATTTGCCACATAATGGAAGCTACTGGCAGTTCTTCTCAGTCTTCTGGTTTTCTTACTAGCTGCTTTTTGCTACAATGTTAACTTTCCGAGTTCCAACTCTTGAATTTGTGTTTGAGAAGAGTCAAAGTAATCTCAACACCTCCGGTATTCATCTAATTAATATCCTCTAACTGCTAACTGATTATAAACACGATGCACAGCATCGGTGTTGAAGGAGAAACTTTCAGCTCTCGGTTCTTCTGGCATTTTGGCTGATCATCAACTCCAAGCACAACTGCAGGAGCAGCACATGAAAGGGTGAGTTTTATAGCTCTGCAGCAGAAAATTGAGACCTTCTAGTACTACTGTGGTTCCCCCCCCCCCGGCAATGTCTGTGTTTCCTTACTGATGTTGTCAACTAACCCAATTTTTTTCTGGCAGCCAACATCACTTGACAATCTTGGACATAGCAAGGAAAGCATTTCTCTACAGTGTATGTCAAATTAAATAATATATATGCCTGAAAATATCGTTTCTTGCTTTTCATTACTTTTGATACCTTCAATATGACTGCTTTATATTGATAGTCAAATTGAAACAGGGGCATAAGTATTCAGTTCAAAGTAGGTGATTCAAGTTCCCTCTATGGAGTGAGCTTGCGGGTTTCGAACTTTTTCTATGAATATAACAGTTTTTGCTAGAAATTAAATTTCCCACTGTGCACTTACTTTTTTATGTTGATTGTATTGGTTATTTTTCAATTATTGGACAAAGATTCAAGGGTAAAGATATGATCATGTTTGTTTCCGCATTACTTTTTTGCAAATACACATTATTCCACTTACTATATTGTGGACCATAAGTTTTTTTTACCGAAAAAATGAAGTTTTGGTTGGATCCAGGACAATCATTAGTTACCGAGATAATTTAGATCTTCCAGAGCCTTAGATGCAAGTTAGCACCAGAAGGAAACCCTTGATTTTTCTGGGAAATTACATCATATTGTTCGTATAATTTGGTGTAATTACTTGCTTATTTTGTTTTAGTTGTTTCATTTCATTATCTTTTAGTCAGTAAATTTTGTAGAAGATCAGATGATTTCCCATTAAATATAATAATTTGAGCCATATGCTGTTATGGTGCAAAAAGTCCAATCCTATTATGATTCTTTCATGAAATTCAGTTATTTATTTATTTTCTATGGGTATTTAATATGAGATATTAGATGTTACCGTTATATTTTCCATTAATTTCTCTTTTTTTCATCTTTGATTTGTTGTAGTTATTAGTTTTTTATTAAATATGCAGCATTTTATGGAGGGTCATGCAAAAAGCGCCCCTATATCTCGATTACCCCTCATCACTGTCTTAGACACTAAACATCACCTGAAGGATGTCCCCGTTTGCCAGGTAGTTATGGTACTCTACTATTATTTCATGGAATCGAGTTGATTAGCTTAACCTATTGCCTTCCTTGCAGCCATTTCATTTGGAGCTGAACTTTTTTAATAAGGAGAGTCGTATACTTCATTATCCTACCCGAGCTTTTTATGTGGATGGAGTCAACCTCATGGCTTATAATCTTACTTCTGGATCTGACTCCATCTACAAGAAGCTTTACTCGACGGTTTGTGTTTTACAATTTTACGTTTTGGTATCATATGTTAAGATAATTGCTGATTGTCTTAAGCTAATCTTTTGGTTGTAGATCCCTGGAAATGTGGAATTCTATCCAAAGTGCATTGTCTACAGTCAAACGCAGCATCTTTTTCTTATTGTTTACGAGTTCAGCGGTGCTCCTGCAAACGATGTCGTCCTTTATTGGGAAAATGTTGATTTTCATTCTAACACCAAGGGAAGCAGTATTAAAGGTTATACATTGCCTTTCTGTTTTCCTAAGATACAAGCTTACTTGCAATATATGTCTGTTCTTAAAGAATTCAAATGCTCAACATTTTTTTCAATCATAAATGCTTAATTTATTTCTGTTTCTTCTGACAGGGCGTGATGCTGCTTTCATTGGGCCCAAAGAGAGTCAATTTGCAATTCTTGATGATGACAAAACCGGTCTTTCATTGTATATTCTGCCAGGAACAACCTTGATAGACGCGGGCAGTAAAAAGAACGAACCTATTGATAACAAAAATGGAGCTGTTGAACAGAGCGAATCAGCAGAAACTAATGTTGGTTCTATTAAGGGCCCAATACAGTTTTTGTTTGAGACCGAAATTGATAGAATATTTTCAACTCCTATAGGTACTGATTAATAACTTTTTTCTTTTCTATTACTCACTGATTATTCCAAAAATAATATTTTACTTTCTGCCTTAGAATCTACCTTGCTGTTTGCTACCCATGGGAGTCAAATTGGTTTGGCAAAGCTGGTTCAAGGATATCGTCTTTCAACTGGAAATGGTCATTATATTTCGACAAAATCAGAAGGGAAAAAGTCAATTAAGTTGAAGGCTAATGAGACTGTACTCCAGGTAATTTTTATCTTCACTTGCTTGCTTAAACATGCATAGATAAATGGCATTGAAGTGTAAGTCCATGATTGATAACCATACCTGCCTAGTGGATACTTATAAAGGATGTTTTTAGCCTAGTTCACTTTTACTTGTTGAATATTTCTGCATGCAAATATGTACATGTATCAAGCAGGATAAAGTTTTTTTCTTAAAAAGTGCTCATTCTCAGAATTATAAGTTGTTAATTGAACATTTGATGTAATATTGACAGTTTTGGTACCAAAGACTGTACCCAGTGATCTCATTAATCCCTGGTCTTCAGTCTAGCACAAGAGAGTGAACTTGGAGAGAGAATTTTTTGTTGAGTGATGTTATGATTAATTTATGATTGATTCTAAACTTAGACATTGCTAGACATAATAATTCAAGCTTTAGGATTTACTGTTCATTTTATAGATTTATCCATTTTTTAGTGTACAGTATCTACAACTTAAAGGGTCTGCATTGACTTCTCTTCTCCTGTTAAACTTATGCAGGTGCACTGGCAGGGGACTCTTCGAGGTTTTGTTGCTGGAATTTTAACTACTCAGAGGGTACTAATTGCATCAGCAGATCTTGATGTACTTGCTTCCACGTTCACAAAGTTCGACAAAGGACTTCCTTCAATATCCTTTTGTGTACATTACAATCAAATTGCTTTGCCTGTGCTATTTTTAATATTTTATTTCCTGTCATTATTTATGTGATTAGTGTTACTGGAAAATTGTTAAATCCCTTAATTCCATGTACTTTAGATCTCTTTTGTGGGTTGGACCTGCACTGCTCTTTTCCACCACTTCTGCTATTTGTATACTAGGATGGGATGGGAAAGTGAGGTCTATCCTTTCTATCAGCATGCCTTCTGCAGGTTTTCGTTTTGCTCTGATTGCATTAAAGATTGCCCAGTTTATCTCTGTTGCAATTACTATTTACAATGTATGACTTATCATAATATGATATTCTCTGATAGTTCTGGTTGGGGCTTTAAATGACCGATTGCTGCTTGCTGCACCAACTGAAATTAACCCCAAGCAAAAAAAAGGGGTGGAAATTCGGAGTTGTCTTGTTGGACTCTTGGAACCTCTTCTTATTGGATTCGGCACGATGCAACAATACTTTGAACAGAAGCTTGACCTTAAGGAAATACTCTACCAAATAACATCAAGGTAACTATTTTGTCTTTTTTTCCCTTAAGTTCAAACGTGCTTCTTAGAATGCGCTAATTGCATCCTGTTGCTGATTTTTGGGTCTTTGCAATATGTCAGGGTTATCTGATATATGAATTATGCCTAACTATGTAGGTTTGACAGTCTGCGTATCAGTCCAAGATCCCTTGATATCCTTGCCAAGGGTCCGCCTATTTGTGGAGATCTTGCTGTATCCCTGTCTCAGTCCAGTCCACAATTTACACAGGTTTGCTGAAAATGAAATTATTTTCTTTCTTTCATGTGGATCTGTCTTGACTTTCTCTGAAATTGTTTTAGGTCTTGAGGGGTGTCTATGCTATCAAGGCTCTTCGATTTTCCACTTCTCTGTCTGTCTTGAAGGATGAGTTTTTGCGCTCCAGAGATTATCCAAAATGCCCTCCAACTTCTCATCTGTTCCACCGATTTCGGCAATTGGGATATGCTTGTATTAAGTAAGAAAACAATCTTCATTTCAACTAATAACAGCTAATCTTTTCTTCATAATGATAGTCCAAGCTGAAAAATAGTAAAGTTTTCTGGTTTCTGATTTAGCCTAAACACACTTTTTGTAAGTTTAAAACAATTATTCTCAACCAGAATTCTCAAAATGCATATATATGTATATTTATGCATTTGACACTATAATATACTGGAAAGACATATTAGCAGGTTAACACTTTTGATATCATCACTGGGAGAAGTTTGAAGTTTTAGCAGAACTATATCAATATAAAGAATGAGATTACATTTTGTAGATATTTCCAGGGAGTGGTTTCCATGTTAGGATTGGTAGTTGTTACTGTATATGACTTGTGCTTGCTAACTTTTGGCCTTGGTTCTGTACAG
Source organism: Trapa bicornis (assembly GCA_030064425.1). Taxonomy (NCBI): domain Eukaryota; kingdom Viridiplantae; phylum Streptophyta; class Magnoliopsida; order Myrtales; family Lythraceae; genus Trapa; species Trapa bicornis. The sequence continues at coordinate 7,970,642 of CM057754.1, forward strand.
CTGCTGTGCAGGTAAATGCATATATTTGCATGAGATCTAATAATATTCCTGTCTTTAGATGAATTGTCTTTAAACAACCAAGGATTATATGATTGTGCAGGTATGGTCAGTTTGACAGTGCAAAAGAGACTTTTGAGGTCATTGCTGACTATGAAAGCATGCTTGATCTATTTATATGCCATCTTAATCCCAGTGCCATGCGCCGTCTTGCACAGAGGTTAGAAGAGGAGGGTGTTGATTCAGAACTGAGGCGATATTGTGAAAGAATATTGAGAATCCGCTCTACTGGATGGACGCAAGGTATTTTTGCCAACTTTGCTGCCGAAAGTATGGTTCCTAAGGGAGCTGAGTGGGGTGGTGGTAACTGGGAAATCAAGACTGCTTCTGACATGAAGGACATTCCTCAGTGGGAATTGGCTGCAGAAGTAATGCCATACATGAAAACTGATGATGGTGCCATACCATCTATAATTACAGATCACATTGGTGTTTACTTGGGTTCTATCAAAGGAAGAGGTAACATTGTACCTGTGCGAGAAGATTCATTGGTTCTCCCACCCTCTGGTGTTGATGGGAAGCCTACTAGAAGTCAGATTTCTATGGCCACATCAAATTTATCAAGGGGAGTTCCTTCCAAGAGTGAATCTTTGATGGGTCTTGAATCCCTTGGAAAGCAGTCTGGTGGTTTGTCTGCAGTAGATGAACAGGCTAAAGCTGAAGAAGAATTCAAAAAGTCCATGTTTGGCGTTCCTGCAGATGGTAGCAGTAGTGATGAGGAGGGAGTACCAAAGAAGAAAATACAAATAACAATTAAGCCACCCTCTTCTGCTGCACTGGATGTCAACAAGCTTAAAGAGGCAGCAGGACAGTTCAAGCTTGGCCCACCTCCTTTGGGTAGGACAAAGTCACTGGATATTGGTCAGATTTTGCCACAACCAGTTGTGCCTGGAGCTCCCGCAGCTCCTATTGCTGGCAACTTCATGGCTCCTAGTGATCTTTTCGGTACTGAAACATTGACTCAACCCACAGGAGTACCTCAGCAAGGTTCTACAATTACGGGAGTTGGAGTTGTTGCTGGGCCAATACCAGAGGACTTCTTCAAGGATACGATCCCATCCCTCCAAGTAGCAGCTGCATTGCCTCCTGCTGGAACTTATCTTTCACGAATGGATCAGGCTTCCCAAGTCACTAAAAGTGAAAATGTAATACCTAGTCAGGTCAGCATGCCAGCTGCTGATATTGGTCTTGCTGATGGTGGGGTTCCTCCTCAAGTCTCTCAGCAATCTATACCAATGGATTCCATAGGACTTCCTGATGGGGGCATTCCACCACAATCAGCTGCTCAGACAGTAGTAATGCCCCAGCTCCAACAACAGATGGCTCAGGTTCCAGTTTCGACCCAACCTCTTGATCTTAGTGTTCTTGGAGTACCTGCTGATTCTGGAAAACCTTCTGCACGTCCTGCATCCCCCCCTTCTTCTGTGCGCCCTGGGCAGGTGAAGATTCATATCTTAATGGAGTTTCCCATTTTTAACTTTTATTGGTGTTCCTAATATTGGTATCACTTTTTTTACTTCATTTAGACAAAAAGAAGTTTACTTAAAATTCCAGGATTGCCTTGCTTAAAAGAATCATAAAGAATGATTTCTAGTAGCAATTGCATGTTCTGTTTGAGAAAACTTGTTACTATTGGCTGTTTGACATGGAGAGTCAGTGTGCTTGTTAGGTAAAATTTTTCTGTCATCATTTCTGGTGATTTCAGTATTTTCTTGGCCAAAATTTGTTATAATACCATCTAAGGATTCGGTATGAACAAGGTATTATAACCTATAAGACATGATATAAGATACTAATGTTCTATATTGCTTGAAAAAACCATAGAAATCCCTATTTTTTCGTGCCTTTTTCAAATTCTCCTGATATCATAGGTATAATATTGTAAGCAATAGTTGATGGTCAGTTCTGTTTTGCTTTACTACCGGTGAAATAATAATGGGGATGATTGCAAAAGTAATTTTGCAATTGATAATGGTCAAATGGATCCAAAAGCCTTTGTCCAATTTTAATTTGAATCTCATTATATATATAACTGAAATTTATTATATCTTATTTTGCACTTTGGGTTGATCTTACTTATTGATGACTGTGGTGCATTAAAGGTGTAAAATGGAATCATGGGATTCTGTCTGTGTCTGCTAATGTGTATCTATTTGTTTGTTTATTTTCATCGTAGTATTCCTTCGGTTGCTTGGATCTCAATGAAGAAATCTTTCACCCTTTATTACTGCTTTGTATTTCTTTTATTGCCTCATCACATGCTATTTTACAGGTCCCACGCGGTGCTCCTGCACCAGTATGTTTCAAAACTGGCCTTGCACATCTCGAGCAGAATCAGCTTCCTGATGCTCTGTCTTGTTTTGATGAAGCTTTCTTGGCACTTGCCAAGGATCAATCTCGTGGTGCAGATATCAAAGCTCAAGGAACTATATGTGCTCAATACAAGATTGCGGTCACTCTTTTGCGGGTAAAATTTTACAACTATTTGTAACCTGTATAAATTTTAATTTCTAGATACAACTGTGCATAAGCTTGAACTTAAGTTGCAACATTCTTGCACTGCAAATTCTTTACAGCTAACTTCACTTTTGTAACTAACATGAAAAAAAAAACTGGTTTTCCTTGGTTGTGTAAGATCTCAAACATGAGAGAAAACAGTGAATTAGTCTTGGAAAAAGCAGTAGCAAACGTCCATCTGCTCCTAAGCAATATGCAATTCATCTAAATTTTGGCTCATAATTACTTTGAAACCAAATGGTGCTGCATCATCAATGCCATTTTCATGCTTGGATAAGATCACTTTGGTCCTCATTACTTGCATTGTTATTTTCCATGTTTTCCTCTACTGGAGGTGTCTTCTCCATTACATGCCACATAAGTTCTTCCGTTGATATTCCTGAATGGTGTTTATGTTTGAGAGAAGGGAAGTGGAGGGTAAGTGTGGAAATGAAGGGAATTGTAAATCATTAATGCAAGACCCTTGATTTTCCTTCTCCCTCAATTTCCCTCCTCTCTAACTTAGGGAAAGGTGAAAGATGGTATTCCTTTTTTTATACTTCTATCAGCTTTTTTAGCCAAAATGAAACATTTTTTTGGGTTAGGCCAAAATGAAATTAAAACTGGCGAAAATGAGAATAAAGATCTGGGATGGTCAATGATGATGGCATTTGGCCTGGGGACATTTATTACTTGATGATCACTCTGACTACTAGTCTGCACACACCTAGTGGTTGACAGGGCCTTGCTATGTAGATGTGTTGGGCTGTGGATCATGGCCAGTTACAGTTTATCTCTGTCTCTGTCTTCATCTCTCTGTGAGATGGCTCTCCTGTGCTTTAGTTCAATATATTGAGGTAATACAAACTCTACATCATGTTTGATAGACGGTGTTATTGGTCTGCCTAGAACTTCTTTTCCATTTTTCTTGTAGAGGGAGAGAGATAATGTGCAACACTTTTTCTGATCCAAATCCTCCATCTCAATAGCTCCATGACCAACCATCAATTATCCCCAACTCTTTACTGTTAGGGTGACCATGGGAATGCTTCCCTCATTTGTGAAGTGCTTTGGATCTTCTGGTGTGATAAGTTTGAGTATTCTGGTTTCTGCTTGATCTGATTCTGCTCAGTTTGTTTTGTCAAGTAAACCTGTTAGGCCTAAATATTTGTTTACCTGCTTTAAGTATTCTCTATATTTGATCCATCATTCTCATCTGAATGACAACATCGAGCACCTTTTATTCCAGGAAATTGGCCGCCTGCAAAAGGTCCAAGGTGCAAGTGCACTCAGTGCAAAGGATGAGATGGCAAGACTTTCTCGGCACTTGGGCTCATTACCACTCCTCGCAAAGCACCGAATAAACTGCATCAGAACAGCCATCAGGAGAAACATGGATGTGCAGAACTTTGCCTACGCCAAGCAGATGCTGGAACTTCTCCTCTCAAAGGCTCCTCCAGGCAAGCAGGAGGAGCTGAGGAGCCTCATTGATATGTGCACTCAGAGGGGTCTATCCAACAAGTCCATCGATCCACTGGAAGACCCATCTCAGTTCTGTGCTGCTACCCTCAGTCGCTTGTCCACTATCGGTTATGATGTATGTGATCTCTGCGGAGCCAAATTTTCGGCCCTCACGACTCCTGGATGCATAATCTGTGGCATGGGAAGTATCAAACGCTCGGATGCACTCTCCGGACCCGTCCCTTCACCATTTGGGTGAAACTCCCTGGATTATATCCTTGTGTAGTAGTAAAGTTTGCTTGCTTGATTTATTCTGCTGTTCTTTCTTTGTGTTGTATAGGGTGCATCTGCATTTCTCCTACCAATTCTTTGAAACTTTGTATCATCATTACATTACCATATTGCTTTTTGCAGAACTTAAGTGGCAGTGAGATGTGGACCAGGTATGATTCTTCTCCTGCTCGATTATATAATATATAAAATAGAATCGCGTGAATTTGATTGAGATGGATGAGATTATTGCGTGCTGAATTGACCCTTAAAAGGGTTGGGCTGTGTTTAGAATGCCAGCTACAACTGCCTTATTGATGTAGGAGAAAGTCTGTGTAAAGAAAGAAAGAGGCAAAGTCTGAGGCAAGACCTAATTGATTCTTCAAGTAATGAGTAAGAAAACAAGTTAGTAAAGGAAATGAATGATTGCAGAAGGGGGAAATCAGAGGCGAGACTGGAGGGTTTGGCCCCGTGGGTCTGTTTTCTCTACTTCTTGTGTGTGTTTAATATTCAACTTTATATGATCATGCATGTCACATGACCATCAAAACCCAAATTCACTAATTGCTTTATTTGTTATATGCTTTGTATTAGTATCATTTGAAGGTCATGCCTCTAAGCATCATCCCCACTTTAAAAAAACAGAACTATTAAAGAATATTGTGGGCATATAAATAATAAATGAAAATTTAGTAACTCGTTTTAGATACTATAATGATAAAAAGATTGAAGGAACCTTTGTGTATTATTGATTGAACTTATAAACAATACTAAATAAAAACTTGAGTCCTAATGAATTCTTAATTCAAGAGAACCCATGGCAACAACCTCTTGCAACAATGGATTGAATTAAATGGAGCCTTTTTCTCCGTAGTCTCAGCAGACTTGCTTTGTCCCAAAGTAATATATAATTTATTGTCACGCGGAAAGCCCGTGAAATGCGCCATGAAATCATCACTGCTCCAGTTCTTACCTCCTTTTTTATCACAGGCATTATCTGGAGACTTTTTACAACACATGGTGTACACCCATTATTGTAAATGGCTTGCTAGCAAGATAGTCTGGAAGAAACCCTAAAGGTGGCGGTAGTACTTGGTGCTGCATATTGCAGGAGCCAGCAACTTGGGCTTCTAATTTACAGCACATAGTCAGCAGTTGACGACCACAGATTCCAATCTAGAGGTTGCAGCACTTTCCCTCCAATCTATTTAAATTCCGTGGGATTTCACCTTTTGCGGACATTTCTCCTGTCCTGTCCTGTCCTGTCCTCTACTCTTGCCACAATGAGGAGTGCAGCAATGGTGCATCTGCTGTGTGCAGCAATCTTGGGTGCGTTCGGAGTTTCTCTCGTGGTGGCTGATGACCCTTATAGGTTCTACACATGGACTGTCACTTACGGCACCGTCGCCCCACTTGGTGATCCTCAGCAGGTCTGTCTCTGAATCTTCCCTCTCTGCAATATCATTCCTTCTACTGACAGCGAATGTCTTTCTGTGGTGTTGTTCAAGGTTATCCTCATCAACGGGCAGTTTCCCGGGCCAAAGCTCGAGGTAGTAACTAATGACAACATTGTACTCAACCTCATCAACAAGCTAGACCAGCCTTTTCTTCTCACATGGTCAGCTCTCATCTTCCTCTGCTGAAAACTAAACTGCCAGTTTACTTTACTTCACTCTTTACTGGCATTAGAGTTATAGTTGGCTTTGGTTCTGCTTTTTCTGCAACTAGGAATGGGATCAAGCAGAGGAAAAACTCATGGCAAGATGGAGTACTTGGAACCAACTGCCCCATCCCACCAAACAGCAATTACACTTACAATTTCCAAACAAAGGATCAGATTGGTACCTTCACATATTTCCCATCCACTTCATTCCACAAAGCAGCAGGAGGATTCGGGGCCATCAGTATCTACCAAAGGCCCCTTATCCCCATCCCCTTTCCGAACCCTGATGGAGACTTCACTCTACTTGCTGGTGACTGGTACAAGACTAACCACAAGGTGAGCAATTTACCCTTCTTCTCCTGGGAATGAAACTATGTGGCCCATTTGACACTATAAATTATCTGTTGAATTTGCAGACATTGCAGAGACTTGTTGATTCTGGAAGACCTCTACCCTCTCCTGATGGTGTCCTCATAAACGGGCAAGCTCACAGCACTTTCAGCTGTGATCAAGGTTTCTTACTCCCAATTCAGCATCACCAAGTTTTCCTCCCAAGAATTTCTTTTCTTTGCCGACCCCATAACCCCAGTATGTTTCTTCAGGGAAAACTTACATGTTTAGGATCTCCAACGTGGGGCTGTCAACCTCATTGAACTTCAGGATTCAAGGCCACGCCATGAAGCTTGTGGAGGTGGAAGGATCTCACACGATCCAGAACATGTATGACTCCCTGGATGTTCATGTGGGCCAATCTGTGGCTGTCTTGGTGACCTTAAACCAGGCACCCAAGGACTACTACATTGTCGCCTCCACCCGGTTCATGAAAACAGTTCTGACTGCAACTGCAACCCTTCACTACACCAATTCCCTTGCCGCGGTTTCTGGCCCTCTTCCTGTCGGTCCCACTTATCAAATCCATTGGTCTGTGGAGCAAGCTAGAACCTTCAGGTATGTATGTAGTACCTTTGCATCACATACTAAGCAAGCCTAATCTTTCAGATAAGTTAGCAGGAAAATGGCTACTTTCAAGGGCCAGCTATCTTTTCAGTCCCAACAGTCTTTGAAAATACCTTGTTCTTCAGGTGGAATTTGACTGCAAGTGCTGCAAGGCCTAACCCCCAAGGTTCATTTCACTATGGGGAGATCACACCTTCCAGGACTATCCAGTTGGCGAATTCCGCACCCCTTATAAACGGAAAGAGACGCTTCGCTGTCAATGGAGTCTCCTACGTCAATGCCGATACCCCATTAAAGCTGGCTGATTACTTCAACATTCCAGGAGTTTTCAGCACCAGCTCAATCCAGACCTTCCCTACACGGAGTGCAGCATCAATTGCTACATCCGTGATGCCAGCTTCTCTCCACGAGTTCATCGAGATCGTTTTCCAGAACAATGAACGGACTGTTCAGTCATGGCATCTTGATGGTTATGACTTCTGGGTTGTCGGGTATGGCTTCTGATCTTGACTCTTGTCTTCATCAGCCATGCTGAAAGGAGTGGCCGCTCATAACATTACAATTTACTTAATACAGATACGGTTTCGGGCGGTGGACTCCTACAAGCAGGAGAAAATACAATTTGGTGGACTCTCTTACCAGACACACAGCTCAGGCATACAACTTAACTCTTCTAATTTTCAATCCTGCATTGCATTTTCCAGATTTCTAACTGCTTTGATATTGATGGAATAAAATGAACCTTTAAATTTGAGCTAATTTCAAGCTACCCAGATCTGTCTCATCATTTTGCTCTTGCAGGTTTACCCAAACTCTTGGACAAGCATACTAGTGTCACTGGACAACCAAGGCATGTGGAACCTGAGGTCTGCAAATTGGGAGAGGCAATACCTTGGGCAGCAATTCTATCTCAGAGTTTGGAACCCTGTCACCAGCTTATCCAACGAGTACAATGCACCTTCCAATATTCTGCTCTGCGGTAAAGCCGCAGGGCACCATCCATAGGAATGCCCTCAACATCTTTTCTTTGTATTTCGTTCTCCATGTTAAGAATATAATCAAATTTGATAATATAGAAAAATAAAATTGAACCCAGCACTTACGGATCCACACGGATCCGGTCAGTTAATTGACCCGAGCATTTACTATCCACGTCCACACAAACATTTTCATATGGTATTGTGATCTCCCCTATTATTAAGAAAAAATACTCAAATTGAGGTTATTGCAAAAGATTAAAAAAATAATATCACGAGGAGATATAGTAGATAATTTTTTAGTATAGCTGAGGAGTAGAAAATTGTTTGATTATAGTTGAGGGGTGAAAATTATGGAGGGTGAGTGAAAAAGTGTACCGTAAGAATTGAAAATTACTAATTCCATATACAATAAAACATGTAAATATAAAAATATACTATTTTTATAAAATATTAACTTATAATAGTATCTAATAACATGCATTCTTCACATTCAACCTGACATGCTAAGTAGTTACCACCATATAATATATTTATAGAAAGAGATATATCAAGGTATTTGGTTTGTACTTTTGCTTAATATTTATGGGTGTGTGAAATCAAATTTGTACATAGAATTGGTAGTTGATTGACAAAGTTCACCTACACCTTATGAACATCCTCTTATGTACCTTTCTGCAAGTTCATCAGCTATCATTTTGGAATCCATTTGTATTTACCATATCCTCCCAATCCTTGTATTAGCTTCATCACATTCATATAGCTTTGCCTCCCACCTAAATTGCATTCCTTCCCCAGTTAGAAGCTCACATTTGTCATCCCCACAATAACGATCAATGAGAAAAAAAAATGTCATTTTTTGTATTGATTAAGAATTTTTAATGTTAAATTTTGGACCCATGAAAGCTTTGATCTTTGGGAAGAAACTGCAATTTAAAGCATTATGTGGGCGTAAGCTGACTGGTGAGAGATCCAATTTGTCATCGGGAGGGTGCATTCAACACTTTTGGCTATGAACTATGAACTCTAAGGAAGGTATCTCCTTTTTGCCAGTCTACAAATAATATAATGGCTGACCTTTTCCCCATTATTTGTGGACATAGCAACCTCCAACAAGTTCACTTCTAATAGGTCAAAAGAAGACAACTATAAGATACACATTACTATTCTTAAGACCAACCCAACACGGTTGCGTGAAAGATCAGTCCTCATCTCCATCTCCATCTCACCTTCACATTCTCCTGCAGTTGATGCACGTATCTTCGTCACCCCCAGCTAGATCGAGTAGATTTAGGGTTTCTTTCCCTCGTGTCCCATCTCGAATTTAACCCTTTTGTCTTTATAGACATGCAACTTAATGATTTGCCTAAGTAACACCATGTGCGACCACCCATGTCGAATGTAGCAAGCTAGCCATGACGCAGCATGTATCGGGATTCCTAGGCATACACTTCCTGCTAGCATACACTTACTTCCATCTGCATGTTTTGTTAGTCGTGCAATGCACTAAAGCTTCCTTCAGCCGAATGGAGTGGAGATAGCAAGCTGCAATGAGTGTATGGTATACGTGCATGAAGTACGCCGCAAATTATTGCAGTTTCCTTTAGCCCATGGAAGAAGGTGAACGAGCATGGTGACTGGCTGGCTGGCTGGCATCAATATTATATGGAGTTGAGAGTCAGACAGACGAAGAAAACTCCAATCCCTCTCTATTTAAACGGTTCCCATGAAGCCTTGCTTCTTCTGCACTTCCCTCATCTCATCCTCTCCGAGCCTCCTCTGCCCTCTGTGGTTGGTTCCTCAAGGGTGATTGAGTTGCAGGGTTTTGAGAGCTATAGACACACAACAAGAGATGAAGCCATCCGATCTATTATTGCTCGCCTTCATTGCACTGGCATTGGGTGGATTCAGCCCCTTGATGGTGAAGGCGGAGGACCCATATAGATTCTTTACATGGACAGTCACCTACGGCAAGATTTCTCCTCTCGGTGCACCTCAACAGGTCAGTCATAACGCCATTCTTTCCTGCTCTCCAAGAGCCACCTCAACAAGGCTTCCTCCCATGTTCTTGTGCAGGGAATTCTCATCAACGGTCAGTTTCCGGGCCCCACGATCGACTGCGTCACCAACGACAACATAGTCGTCAATGTTGTTAATCAGCTGGACGAGCCAATACTCATCACATGGTTAGTGCATAACAGTCATTTTAGGGTTTTACTGCATTCCATGTTCATGTCATCGATGACGAAGATGGGTCGGATTACTATGTTGTTTGCTAGGAACGGCGTCCAGCAGCGGAAGAACTCGTGGCAAGACGGAGTGCTCGGGACCAACTGCCCCATCCTTCCCAACACGAACTGGACCTACAAGTTCCAAGCCAAGGACCAGATCGGATCCTACACGTACTTCCTCTCCACGGTCCTCCATCGGGCGGCCGGAGGCTTTGGAGCCCTCAACATCAACCAGAGATCCGTGATCTCCATCCCTTATCCGGCTCCTGCTGGCGAGTTCACCCTCCTTGCCGGTGACTGGTACAAGGCCAGCCACAAGGTCGGCCCCCAATAGCAGCATTTACATTTATGGTCTATCTCTCGTTCTTTTTACGGTAACAGAGTGTAGTTGACCAGATACTACAAATCTGTAGTAGTATAAGGTTGTTGAAATTGTAAATGTATATTGAGAATAATATCATACTAAGTCGAGAATAATAGATAATAAAATTAGATATAAGAAAGTCTGTTTTGCAGGGTCTACGCCGAATACTGGATTATGGCAAAAATCTTCCTCTTCCGAATGGACTTCTCATCAACGGAGCTTCGAGCGGAGTCACCTTCACCGGTCAGCAAGGTAACGTTACCATTCAGTGACATTTTTTGTAGTCTAACTGATAGATTCAAGTACTGCATGCAATCTGCTGCTGCTGATGCTCAGGTAAGACGTATAAATTCCGAGTATCGAATGTGGGTATTGTCACTTCGATCAACTTCAGGATTCAGGGCCATACCCTCAGTCTCATAGAAGTCGAGGGAGCTCACACCCAGCAGGAGCTTTACGAATCCCTCGATGTTCATGTTGGTCAGTCGGTGACTGTCTTGGTAACCCTGAATCAGGCTGTCAAGGACTACTACGTGGTCATCTCGAGCCGGTTCACAAAGCCGGTTCTCACCGCCACGGCAATCCTCCGCTACCAGGGCTCGAACACCCCGGCCTCCTTGCCCCTCCCCGCCGGCCCGACGTACCAGGTTCACTGGTCCATGAAGCAGGCCAGGACCATCAGGTAACTGTTGATTTTGAAAAGCATCAATTTGTAGGCTTACTCGAAGCTTCGTGTAATATTATTCTACGATTGCTTTGCTTCAAGGTTGAATTTGACGGCAAATGCAGCACGGCCGAACCCTCAAGGCTCGTACCACTATAAGCTCATTCCGGTGGCCAGGACCATCATCTTGGCCAACTCACCCGTCCAGATCAACGGCAAGCTACGTTACGCCGTCAATGGAATCTCCTACATCGACCCCGAGACCCCATTGAAGCTGGCCGACTACTTCAACATCTCCAGCGTTTTCACCCTCAACTCGATAAAGGATTCACCTTCTTCCGGCCAGCCGGCCACCCTGGGCACCTCCGTTATCAGCACTACCCTCCATGACTTTGTAGAGATAGTCTTCCAAAACAACGAGAAGTACGTCCAGTCATGGCATTTGGACGGCTCAAGCTTCTATGCTGTGGGGTACGATCGATCATAAGCTCGCATTTCGTTGCATTACATTACATACCTGCTGCAGATGTGATGCTCATGTTTTTGTGGGTGTGCAGATATGGGCCCGGACAATGGAACCAGGATATGCGAAAGAGATACAACATGGATGATGCCATTGTCAGGCACACTGTACAAGTAATCCAATCAAAATCCACAGCTCTTAGGGTTTCTGGAAATTTGTTTTAGGGTCTGAAGTAATTGGCATGACAGGTCTATCCTCTTTCTTGGAGTGCGATACTGGTCTCGCTGGACAACAAGGGCATGTGGAACTTGAGATCAGCAATCTGGACGAGGAGGTATCTGGGGCAGCAGCTGTATGTTAGGGTTTGGAATGATGAGTTGAGCCCCTACACAGAAAACGACATCCCTCCAAACGCCCTTCTCTGTGGAAAAGCCAAGCGATCTTAGAAGATCAGATCACAAGCGCCCCCCTTTTTCATCAATTTACGTGTCCTTCATCTTTTTTCCTTCTCTTCCATTTTCAGCAATGTATTGCAGCAAAGAATTTGTCCAATAAAAACGTTTATTGCAGAGCAAAGCTTGGTCTATTTCGTCGGCCCAAGTGGAAGACCCCTCAAAGTCAAACAAGACTTGTTCACGTCATGCCGTGTAGGTCAATGGCAAACTCACATGTGCCTCTTCCTTCGGAGAGGCCATGGGCCAATCTAGTGGGCGGGGGAGGATCCACTTCCCCTCTCGTGCAATAAGAGAGAATTCGCGTATTGCATGCATTATTATTTTTTATTTAAAATAATTTATACTCGGATAATATTTTTTTAAAATAAAATTAAATATTATAAATCAATATTATTATAATTTGGTTAAACTTATATTAATCTAAAAATAATATCGTAAAATTTCTAATTTTATATACCAAAAAAATAAAATCCGTATATTATTTCATTTTAGTTGTTATTTGTTATACCTGTACTAAATACACTTTTCATGTCAATAAAAAAAATTATTAGTTCATAAATTTGAACTAATTATACTAGTTACAAGTTTTGGATGTTAAGTGTATATTTATTCAACCGTACATAATATAATGACAGAAAAGTGAACTTACGGATATTTGGCTCGAAATCAATATTTCGATCGTAAATATGTATAAAAAAATACTCAAATTGAATTCATTTTTTCACTTATACAAATAAAAAAAAATTATAATAACTTATAAAAAATTGTTGATAACATATTTAAAACCTAAATATGACAAGTGTATATATATTATGTGTATAATTATATTAAATAAAATATATAATTTATGAGTTTGAAATAAATCAATTATCTAAATAGGATTAGAAGCGGTAAAATAGTTTAAAATTTATATATTTTAAATAGTTTTCCATTTTATCAAATAATTTATTATTATTTTTTAGCAAACACCAAAATCTATTTCATACAAAATACATTTTTTTGGATGTTAAAATATATTAGTCTTATAAAAATTGACAATTTTATATCAAATTTTATAAATTTCTATTTTATATCAAATATTTTTAAAAATAATATATAAATAATAAAATATTTTATTATTAAAATTTAATAACATAAATTTATTTAGTATTAGAAGTGAAAATTACTTCTTACACTAAATCACCTATTTTATCAAGAAACAATGGATTGAGTGTTAGACAACATGTACTTGTTCATTCAATGATACAACTCTTTTGTGTAGCATTATTTTTTATTAACATATACAATAAAAGAGGTGGGGAGCAAAAGTTGACCTTGGCAATTACTAGGAGCCGTGTCAAGTTTGTATGGAAAGTTCTTAGAATGGTGACTTGTGGGGACATTGAATTTCTGCATTTATTGTTTAAAAACTATATATACTTAAAATTTATAAACGGTAAATAGAAATAAACTAGCACTATTATATTTTATATAATTTAAAATTATATAACAAAATTTTAATTTATTATGAATTAGTACTTTAAAATTTTAAAACTGTAAATTAGATATCAAATTTTTATTTCCGGCCATTTAGTTATTTATATATTTAATATCATAATTATACCCTTACCTTCTTAATTTTATAATTTCATCAACAAATTTTTAAATATTTATAATTTGCAACCTAAACTTTTTTATTATACAAAACCTTCATTTCCATAAATTTCAACACCATTTCTCTTAACTAAACACCATTTCTCTTAACTAAACAAATTTTCAGCTTTACTAATAATTTTTCAAATTTCTAAAATTTATAAATTAGTCACGTGTTTTAAAATTTTTTAAATCAGTTTCTAATCTTTAAAAACTGCCTAAACCACTCAAATTTCATTATTATTCTCACCCAAGCACCCCATTTCCCCGACACTTAGAATACAATTCACAACTTTTGATAAAAAAAAAAAAAGTAGAGTATGCCAAATGTGACTGTAGTGCACTCAGTCTGTCTCTCAATTATCGCAAAAGAACAAAAGTAAACAAGAATCTTAGGCCTCCTACGTGACAACTACCATTTATCTAACAGGTGTAAAATAATATGGTGACCTTACTTGAATGGGGCTCTTCATACTCTACAAAAGGAGCCCAGCCCATTGCAGATCTCACCTCCAAACCTATCATCAGGAAGTATTAGAGAAAGATCCATGGCAACAGGGCACAAGAGACCTCCAACTTCAACTGGGGCGGAAACTGTAGCAGCAGAAGAGAGTCGACAGATCAGTATCAACAGGCCACAGCACTTCGTCCTCGTCCACGGCGCCGGCCACGGAGCCTGGACCTGGTACAAGCTGAAACCGCGTCTGGAGGCGGCGGGCCACCGCGCGACGGTGCTAGACCTCGCCGCTTCCGGCGTCAACCGCAGGTCCATAGAGGAGGTGTTCACCTTCAGTGAGTACTCGCAGCCGCTGCTCAATTTTCTCCGCGACTCCGTCCCTCCCGGAGAGAGGGTGGTGCTGGTGGGCCACAGCCTTGGCGGCCTGAGCGTGGCCCTGGCCGCCGACATGTTTTCCGACAAGGTTGCCGCGGTCGTATTCCTGACGGCCTTCGTCCCCGACACCGTGCACAAGCCGTCGTATGTCCTGGAACAGGTGAGAAAAACACCTTACATTGCATTATCATACATCACTCACTAATTTGGTAGGTCAAATGATTGGATCATTCAGATGTTCATTCCACCTATAATTAGTAAAAAAAACATTTACATTTAAATATTAATTACGAGGATTATTAACTAATAACGACCCTCAACCTGTCAATTGGCACGTGACGTTTTGAGAGAAGTACATGGCAACGGCTCCCAAAGAAAGGTGGCGCGACACCGTGTTCCGGCCTTATGGGGACGGAGATCAAGAGGGATCCGCCATGATCTTCGGCCCTCAGTTCTTGTCCTTGCTTTACCAGCTCTCCCCCGGCGAGGTAAAGCCTATAAAAATAAAACCTCTTTTTTGCCAATTTTATTTTTTAAAATAATTCATATAATGCAACTGATGGACGAAGGATCTGGAGCTTGCAAAGACACTGGTGAGGCCGTCGTCGCTCTTCATCAACGATCTCTCCAGCCAAGAGGAGTTGTCCGATGACGGGTTCGGGTCGGTCACCCGAGTTTTCATCGTGTGCAACGAGGACAAAGGGATCTCGGAGGAGTTCCAGCGGTGGATGATCCGGAACAGTGGCATCGAAAATGTTGCAGAGATCGGAGGAGCCGACCATATGCCAATGTTCTCCAAGACCCAGGAGCTCTGCCAGTGCCTCCTTGTTATAGCCAATAAATATACCTAAGCCCCCACCCAAGTGACAAGAAGAAGAAGAAGCCGTGGACTCCGTCAGTGTTCATGCATAAACTCTGCCTGCTTCCTTACTTCTAACTGTAGCAAGAGCAAGACTATGTGGGAAGTATTTAAATTTATTTTCAAAGATGGCTAATGGCTAATGGCTCCCAATTTTATTGTTCTCATCTATTGGAATTAGAGAAACAATATTTATTCAAAATAATAATTAAATATAACTCTTTATACTATTTAATATAAAAAGTATAAACTAGCATTTTTATGTATTGTACGTGATTATATTATAAATGGCTGAATTAAATTAAATTTTTGGAAGGTAGAGTGAATTAGTTAAATAATTAATTAATTAATATGCAGATATATTAACATATTTATATAGCAAAATTCGTGAAAAATTTTATATTTATTATTGATAATTATATAATTATTTTATTTTAATATATTATATGATAAATTAATAAAATAATAATTTGTTTAAAAAAATCTATTTTTAAAGTAATTATTTTTCTCTAATTGGGCCTACTAGAATATATGGGTGTAAAGTCCAAAGGTTGGGCTGGTAAGCCCATGATGAAAGTGGCCCAATTAGAGAAGCACCTAATACCATATCATAATACGGTGGTTAAGGTTAAGCAGTATCTCTGCCGTCCAATGGGGCGGGGTGGGGGCGTGCTTTGAGATATTTTCCAGCCTTAGAGAGGACCCGATTGGGACGATGAAGGGAGATACATGGGTGAGTGGAGAAAAGAGAAAACTATAGGGATATAAGTGAAATCGACCAAATATATTATATATGCGAAAGTACGGATTAGGTTTATCCTGTCTCTAGTCTACTCATTTTCGTCCTTGAATAAAAAAAAATTATATTGAAATATAAATTTATTTTAAATTTGTGAAATAAAAAATTTATATGAAATATATTTATTTTCTTACATTATATTTTAATAATTTGACCTAATTGTACTAACTTTGAAAATATTATAAGAATTTCAATGATGATTTTTATATTTATTTAATATAAAATTATTATATTAATATATAAAAAAATTATATATATATATATGCATGCTATTAAAAAATATTAAAAATTAAACCCATAAAAAATTAGGATGAAAATGACAAAATTACTAAAAAATTGTAGGTCAAATATGTATTTTTATTCTAAAAAGAAAGACCTTTAAAATTGTATTTTTATTTTTTTAGGTTTTAAATGATATAAAGAGGGGTTTGATTGATTGACTTTCAGCCATGACTGCAGGGGAGAGGGTCCCACTCCCACCACCACAGCAAGCTGCAAGCCATAGCGATGACATGCTTTAGGCTGACCCATTTTTATATTACATTTGACACCTATGCTTCCATTTTTTTGCGACAAAAAAGGAAACAAAAAACAATCTTTCAATTGATTTTGGTATGAAGCAATGAAAATCCCGACTTGCTCTAACTAATTCAACATGGGATCGCCGGAATTACTAATTTTTCAGTTGTAAGATTACAATCTGGGTGTTTGATTAGATGATTAGTTAAATTAATAGATTATGGATGTGAATGGCTTTGAAGTTTGGAGATCAGATTCAGAAAGTCAATGGGCTTCCTTTCCTCCCCCTAAACAGTCCAGCGAGGGAGAGAGAGAGAGTTTTTTAGTGGGGTAGTTATTATTGTGGAGGGATCAATGTATCGAACGGAGCTCTCCTCTGGCTGCTAGTACTCGACAAAGTCTGGAGCTGTAGACTTCAAGGGCTCAGGAAGGTTTCCAGCTTTGTTTGCAGCTGAAAGATCGGTGCTTTGTGCTTTTTGGAGCTTTCTCAGTCAAGTTCGTCGTTTCGTTTCCGGGGACTGGTCAGAGCTGAGAAGCCATAGAGGGCAGGGCGGATATCCCTTCTTTTTTTTTTTTTCTATCGTACGGACCCATCTCTCTCTCTCTCTCTCGAGTATTCGTTTTGATTTTCCTACGCTTGTGAATTTATGAAAGCCCTTGTTGCAGATTCTGCGGATCTGGGATTTTGGGGCTGCGCCATCACCTGTCTTCGTTCAGATTGCTTTGGGGTGTTTACTGTTGAAATCACTTCCATATTCGAATTGAGCTCGCTCTTGATTTCCTTTTCAGGGTGAAGTTGAGCCCTTCACGGTTCTGCTGGAATCGGGGGGTGTTTGTTCGTTTGTTTGTTGCTGTTGATCTGCTTCGAAGGAGACCCTGTGGTGCGGATTTCTGTATTTGACTTAGGGTTTTCTCTTCCACCCTGAAGAGTTTGCTAGGCCGGTCTTAATTGTTAGATGGGCTAAATCAATTCTCTACCTTGCGGTAGGTAGAGTCGCATAATCCGTCCCTCTGAAAGCTCTAATGAATTGGTTTTCATGGAAGCCTCTGGCACACTGTGCAGCCCTTGTCTTTGACAAGAAGAGCAAAAATCGAGACGGGGATGATGCTGTCCCCGAGGGGAAGAGCCACTCAATGGGTTTGCGGGAGAGGAGGCTCAGGGAGGTTATTCAGGAGGCATCTGAGATTGGGTGTCTTACCAAAGCTCTAGACATCTCATTCAACACGCCTAGTAATGAAGATGAGCCTGCAGGCACTGCACTTCGGTCTCGGACACTCGCCCGGCTCGAGTGCCAGGGGTTCTTCCTCCATGCCACAGCACAGGTATCGGAGACCACGTTTGAATCCGATGATTCCATCCCTGATGTTGAAGAGGCCTCCTCTAAGTTCCTTGAGATGTACCCTTCCTATTCTTCCTCCCACAAGATCGATCAGCTTCGAGCAAATGAGTATTCCCACCTGTATCCAAAGGTATGCCTTGACTTCTGTGGATTTGGGCTGTTCTCGTACCTTCAGAGTGTGCACTATTGGGAGTCCTCCACATTTAGCCTGTCTGAGATAACTGCAAACTTGTGCAATCATGCCTTGTATGGCGGTGGTGAGAAGGGCACAGTAGAGCATGACATTAAGAGCAGAATCATGGAGTTTCTGAACATCCCTGAGAGCGAATATGGTCTTGTTTTCACTGTGAGCCGAGGGTCTGCATTTAAGTTATTAGCTGATGCTTACCCATTTCACACTAATCGGAGGTTGTTGACAATGTTTGATCATGAGAGTCAGTCTATTAACTGGATGGCCCAGAATGCTCGAGATAAGGGTGCAAAGGTGACTAGTGCATGGTTCAAGTGGCCCACGCTCCAACCCTGTTCGACGGATTTGAGAAAGCAGATTCTGAAGAAAAAGCGGAGAAAGAAATCTTCTGCGGTTGGCTTGTTTGTGTTCCCTGTCCAGTCGAGGGTCTCGGGGGCCAAGTATTCGTACCAGTGGATGGCTCTGGCCCATCAGAATAACTGGCATGTCCTGCTCGATGCAGGTTCCCTTGGTCCCAAGGACATGGACTCCCTCGGGCTTTCTCTGTTCCGGCCGGATTTTATAGTCACCTCATTTTACAGGGTGTTTGGGTATGATCCTAGCGGGTTCGGTTGCCTTCTCATCAAGAAATCCGTCATGGGAAGCCTTCAGAATCAATCGGGTGCTACAGGTTCAGGAATGGTGAAGATAACCCCAGAGTTTCCTCTTTACCTCGGTGATTCCATGGATGGACTGGAAGGGATTTCCAGCATCAAGGACGAATTTGCTCCGAATGACGATAATGATACTACCAATAATACTAATCCCTCAGAGGCTCGGGCAGGACAGCAGCTGCCTGCCTTCTCAGGTCTCTACACTTCTGCCCAGGTGAAGGATGTGTTTGAGACGGAGATGAACAATGGGAATATCACCGATCGAGATGGGGCAAGCACTTGCTTTGAGGAGAGCGGAAGCATCTCTATAGGGGACATGATGAAGAGTCCTGTGTTCAGTGAGAATGGTTCATCAGACAACTCATACTGGATCGGTCTAGGCCAGTCTCCCTCAGGAAATGATAATGGTCTTCCTTTGACGCCAAATTGGATGAATGGTAAGAAGAAAGAGATGCAACTCTTTGCGAAACCTTCGTCCAAGGTGCATGGGAGCCCCCTTTTCGACAATGGTGAGGATCATACTCACGGTGTCCTCTCGTTTGATGCTGCTGTTCAATCAGCTTTCCATGATCCTGACCGCCTCAAAAATATCGATGAGATAAAGGAGGAGCATGAACCAGATGTATGCGAGCCCCACAAAACAAATAACTGTTATCAGAAGGATAATGCAATAAGAAGGGAAACAGAAGCCAACTTTAGGCTGTTGAGGAGTAGAAGGACAAATCAATATGCAGGGGGTAGTCGGTTCTTCGTGTTGGAGGAGAGTGACCCAGCGAACAGGGGAAGAAGGGTATCGTTTTCAACAGAAGACAATCAAAGAGGAGATGAGGTTGTGCCCAATGCAGAGTATGGAGAGATATCTGGAAATGCTGTGGAGGATGAAGAGTGCAACAATGACGGTGAGTATGGAGATGAAATGTACTCGGACAGGAAAGAACCGGAGATTTCTTGTCGGCATCTTGATCACATCAATGAGTTGGGTCTCAACAAGACATCCAGTCGGCTTCGGTTCTTGATCAATTGGTTGGTTGCATCGCTGCTGCAGCTGAGGCTGCCCGGTGGCAAGAATGGGAATGAAAATGAAGAGAATCTCGTGTACATCTATGGCCCAAAGGTAAAGTATGAGAGGGGAGCGTCTGTTGCATTCAATATTCGGGATCCCATCAAGAAGGGACTTGTTAGCCCAGAACAAGTTCAGAAGCTTGCTGAAAGGGAAGGGATCTCCTTAGGAATTGGATTTCTGAGCCACACACAGGTGTTTGAGAGCTCAGGGCACCCCCAGAACAGTCTCCCACAGGTGTTTGCCTCAGCCTCTCAGGTTGGAAAGAACATACTTGTCAGGATCGAGGTTGTCACAGCCTCTCTTGGGTTCCTGACCAACTTTGAGGATGTCTACAGGCTGTGGGCTTTCGTGGCAAAGTTCCTCAACCCAGATTTTAGCCGGGAAGGCGAGCTTCCAACTGTCATCGAAGAACCCGAATCGTGAGGAAAGAAATCACAGTCCTCTTCCATTACAAGTGCTACACTGTGATCAATGCTAAAATCTCTAGGTGGAAGATGCAGAAGGGCGTGCTGCTCTCGTGATCTAGAAGGAAAGCTGGTTCCCTTTGCCATGAGCGCTCGAGACCCTAACAAGTAATGAATTTGTTAATTCATGATTTTCCTTTTGATGATGGTTTTTTTTTACTGTACTCTTGCTTTCCATTTTTCTGTTCCCTGATTATTGTAGAGCTGGTTGCTTGGTTCTGGGAAGAAATTTGTATCCGATTCTCTAGCCGAACTTAAGACAGTCTTCTGGTTTATTATACAACAGCAAGTCTCTTGGGTTTAGTGTGTATATATGTAGCTTGTGGAGCTCCATCTGCTTGAACTGCTGGCGTACTATCTGGTTGGAAGTTGCTGTTGTTTCATAATAAGCCTTGGGTTTTCTTTTCCATTGTATCTTGTTGTAATGGTGGAGCTTTACTGTTACCAGGGCTAGTCTTCTTGATAACCCACAATGCCAAAAGTGCAGGAATTCATGCAATCTCAGGTGGGTGAGCCAAAAATCAGTTTTTTTAGGATGTCAATTTGTGGCAGTTTGCTTTTGTCATTCATAAATTCAGTGGGAATGCTTCAGTATCTGAATATTGTCTTTAAGCTAAGGTCCATGTGAAGAAGATCCATGCAAAAAGAGGATCCTTCCAAGAAAGGAAGATGATGCTTTTTTTTTTGTTTTGTCCATTTTTTGGGTAGTGAAGGAAGCCATACATCATACACAGTGGAATAGAATACTGCCTTTAATGGTTTTTTACTGTATTGCCAGATCTTGATGTGGAAGAAGATTAGAATCCAAGTCAAGTGGGAAAATAAAATGTCAAGATTCCATATCCGCTGGCCAGCCCATCTTTTCTTTCCCATGCTCCATTTGCTATTAAATACTGAGCATGACAACCATGGATGCAGTGTTAGACCGGCATCGATTTGTTCGAGGGAAAAAACTCTTCTGGGTCGTACTATTTTTCATTAACAAAGGCATAAAAAGAGGTGGTTGAGGATTTTCCATTTGGCCATTACTGGGGGAGCCAAATCAAGATTGTATACAAGGGCATTGAATTTGTGCATTTGGAGAGCACATACCTGAAAGTTTGTGCAGATTGGCTTGCATAGGAGATGGATGGCCTATGCATGATGATCGTTGACAAGTGGGACCCCAAGAGCTGTGATATGCTTTGACCTCAATGGTGAAGTGGAATTGGTATTATCACATCATTTCTGCCTCTTTAGTGGATTCCTTCTCACTCCTCCATTGACACTGACATGATGAGCATCCTTTTGGTACAAGAGAACCCAAGAGAAAGGGGTATTTTTATTATTATTTAAAATCATATGCTCGTGAGGTTAGGTGAACTAGAAAATGAAAGCTTTTCTGGTTTGCTTCTGTTTTGCTTTTTTTTTAGTCAACTAGAGAAGAATAAGAAAAGGCATGCATTTTTTGCCCTAATTCTGGCATTTTCTAGGCCTACTTGCAATCTTTTGACCATACATTTTTAAGGATAAACAACCATCTATTGTCAAGAAAATGAAAAGAACAGCAATGGACTTAATATTAACATCCATTTAATTTCTTATGATTGAGGTACAAAAATCCCAAATTGGGGATATTATGGTGAATATTATGTACCACAAATAGACTTCAATTCCATCTGCTGATTCATGGGTCTAAAAGATTTCATGTTTCAGAGTCATCAAAGATGCTAGGAATCCAAGTATACAGTAGCAACAATGCTCATGTACAGTAGCAGCAACTCATGCATTGACCAAAAACCACAAAGGGATGAACTGAGAGGAATGCAGCAGCACAAAATGAATGTTACATGAATCAATGCACGCACTACAATCTCGACAAGATTTACATACAGACACAAATAAAACAGTCCAGCATTGAAATCTCTGACATTAACCCAAATAATTCTAGATCTAAAAGGAGAGAGCTATGTTTCAAAGTCTTGTTCTTCCCCATTCAATCAAATTATGGACTATTGGAAACTCCCCCATTGATCCATTTACAGGGCCCTATATATACACACTGCGTGGGAGACTCTTGCATTTACAGTGGGAAGCTTACTCATAAGACAAAAAGGCAATCAGTGGGAGAAAGAGCTTGCCTCTGTGTTGTACATGGAATACCCAGCAAAGCCAAAGTTCACCCGCTCCTCCTCCCACTTGAGAATTTCCCTAGCGTACTTTAGTGCAGAGTCCACGCTGCCAGGATCCAGCCCTTTCACCACGGATGCATAGAGCTTCCGTCCTGTGAGAGAGTAATAGAGCCGTTTGAACTTCACTGCAATGTAGTGGGAACCCAACTGACCCAATGAGGGGTTGCTGTTAATGCTGTTGCCCTTGGTGCGGTACTGGCTCACAATGGGGTGGAAGTCATCAAACCACTCGCAGGTTGTTAATGGTACCCTCTCGACCTTGTCCTCAAATAGATCAAACTTGTTCAGTACTAGGAGAAAGTCCATTTGCTCAAATGTTGGGTGGGTCACGATGCTCTCAAAGAGTCTCTTGCTCATGACCATGTTGTTGGTGCGGGTCCCAGTAGGGCTAACGGAGTATTGATCATAGTCAGTCAGGGAAACACAGAATATGACCATTCCAATGTCCTCAAACATCTCTAGCCACTTGCAATTCTCCCCTAGGCCTCCAGCCTGTACTCTTATCAGTTGATACCTAACAAAACAGAACAATAAGGTGAAGGCATAGTTAATTTTTTGGGGTTTCAACAATGGAAGATGTACATTCCCCTCTCTTATTATTTCACCAAATATCAGATACATTATCCATTTAAAAAGTAAGGATTATGCTACGTACCGGAGCAAATAATCATACGGATCAGAAACATCATTGTTGGAGGTATCATCAAGTACAGATTGAGGGAAAGTAAACTCAAAATGAGCAAGTCCATTTGATGATGTCACACCCTCAGCATGGAGAATATCCAAATCTGAAGGATTGTAGTCTGTTCTCAATATATCAACAGCCTGTGAGAAAGCCACCGTACCATATTATAATGATTATGCACCAAAACAGAGAATAAGCTGCAAAACATTTGGGAAATAGGAAGCAAAAATACTGGCTTAACTGTTGCTTTAGTAGACAAATGTAAATATCACATAATGGGCACAGAAAAGGAATGCAGATGAAAAAAGTCATTCTCAGATTTGTAACAAAGCACTTGGGATCGATAGGAACAATCCAACATTATACTAGGAAACATGAAAATAAAAATAAGAGGAGCTTCTTTATCTAGTTAGTGAAAAATAAAAGTTTCGTATATAAGATCCGACTAAAGTTCCAAAAGAACTGCTTCATATACAGAGAAATTTGATGAAATGGAAATGTCACTTAGAGGGCACAAAAAATGAATTTGGGGAAAAAGCACCCTCTGATGGTGTTTAAACACTCAGGATTGTTAGGAACAATCCAACATTATTACTAGGAATCATAAAAATCCAAATAAGAGGTCACCGTATATCTGACCGGTGAAAAGTAAAAGTTCATCCCATAAGATCTTGATATGGTTCAGAAAGAGCTGTTTCATATATATATATATATATATATATATATATATATTAACTCATCATGTATTAACTCAAAACAGGGAAAAGTATATTCATTATCCACTAGAAAAATATGATTCAGTCCAGGAAAAAAATGAAACCATGAACATACCCGCTCTAGAAAGTAGTTGGCAACACTTGGCAGCATTTCCAGCTCATTTCTTCTTTTATAAGTGGCCTGTACTGCAGAATCTCTCCACAGTTCCTCAACCAATGGGGCATATTCACGATTGGCTACTGGAAAAATGGCTTCAAGATTGCCTGCAACCATGACCTTCAGAAGCCAATCTGAGAAAGCTTTCAGCCTTGGACCTATAGTGTAGGCACATTCTCCAACACCATTTCCTGCCATAGCATGAAATATTCCAGAGCCACACTCAATCACGAAGACCATTTTGTAGGTAAGCTATTATTAAATCATGGCTGGGTTGTCAAATATTTAGGCTTGACTAGAAATTAACATGTCACCAGATTCCAGTCAGGTCAATAACCCTCCAGGGTTCTACCCCAGATGTCATAATTTATGTCAATGTGCTATAATGAAAGAGTTACAGTTGAACACTTTCCATAATATCATTTGCAAATAGAGAGCAACACAAATGGCTAAAAATGTTCAAACATTTCTAGGAGGTAAAACATTTTGCACTTTAACTTTCCTGCCTGTTGGTTTACATAT
Organism: Trapa bicornis; assembly: GCA_030064425.1. NCBI lineage: Eukaryota > Viridiplantae > Streptophyta > Magnoliopsida > Myrtales > Lythraceae > Trapa > Trapa bicornis. Next base: position 7,995,302 of record CM057754.1, read on the forward strand.
CAGCCTGGATCAGAGAGTAGAGACATTCAATTTGATCAAAAGTGCCAGCAAAGAAGTGTGGGAATCCAGATACACATCAGGCTATAATAATCAATTTTTTATTGACAACGTAACATGGAGCTGAACCCAAGAGACAAAATTTCAAGTTTTTGTTGAGCAAATTTCTAAATAGTCCATTCAACCCAATCATCATCATCTCAGAAATCCTCAATCTCATAATAAGGACAACATTTTATGTAAAAGTATTGCTTCAATCTAATCCTCGAATCATATCATAAATCATCAAACACATGCAACAGGTAATCCATCAAAATGCTATTATTTCAATCCAATCCCAACATCGACTCATAAATCTTCAATCACATCACAGTACTGTTTCAGCCCAATCCTCAAATTCAATCATAAATCATCACAACTAATTCTACAAACAATTCTCACTATGGAAAACTTTTTAGAATATTCACATTGCAAAGACCACAATAATCCATTCAAGAGGCCCGGTTTGTTGTGTAGTCTGGAAACAGAAACCAAATTGGAGTACCAAAAAGGATGGAAATGAAATAGCCTACATGCTATTTTATTCAGTCCAATATGAAATCAATTTCATTTCAATAGTTGTTGAATATTTGATATTTATGATCCAATTAAATAATTTACCTCTTTTCAGTATGTCTAGTCAAATAAATATGATACCATAAAACTTCTTCAAAGTGCCGTCGTTATGACAATTTTCTATTGGCCCATAGGACCTAAATAATTAAACATACAAAACTAGATATCATATTCAAATAAATGTTTGCAATGGAATCCAACATTATCCCCTTTCAAGTTATTGGAGATAAAAAAATACAGACATAAATGTACTTCTAAGCCTTTAAGAGAAACAGGAACAGTAAGTAATTTAAATCTGCTGAATATTTGAAAATCAGTTGAAATGAAACTAAGATAACTACTGAAGAACCTTGTCGGCGTTTAACTGGTAAACATGGTTTCAACTTGCTACTTTTGCGTCATTATGAAATCATTAAAATGTTGAGACTTATCAAGGAAAGGCAACTTCCTTTTAGGGACATGATAGTTGTTGGAGATAAAAAAATACAGACATAAATGTACTTCTAAGCCTTTAAGAGAAACAGGAACAGTAAGTAATTTAAATCTGCTGAATATTTGAAAATCAGTTGAAATGAAACTAAGATAACTACTGAAGAACCTTGTCGGCGTTTAACTGGTAAACATGGTTTCAACTTGCTACTTTTGCGTCATTATGAAATCATTAAAATGTTGAGACTTATCAAGGAAAGGCAACTTCCTTTTAGGGACATGATAGTTGTTGTTATTACTAATGGGGCAGCAAGGAGACTGACATTTTAATTCATAGCAGAATCAGCTTTTATTCCCAAGTATTATGGAAACATGATTTTTTGCATGTTTTAAAGTTCTTGAGAAAAAAAGATCCGTGTACGAACTATCCTGAAAATGTCAGTCAATTACAGTTGCAAATCCATGAATCCCTTACAGTCTCTTGCCCTCTCTCCACACAAATGATGTGAAGTGAGCATCGTTATTTGGGGAATAAAAATTAAGTTTTCACATGAAACACCAGAAAAACAGAAAATTTCATGTACACATCTTAAATCGTAAAGAAACAGGAACAGCTTTTTTCATTCTGTAAATTGAACAAGATCATGATTTAGATGAGATTACATGACTTAAACAACATATTATCCTAAGTCAGGCAATCCACTTGCCATTGAGTGCTATAATTAAAGAGACAATGTCTGATTTATTAAAATATACAAGCCATGACTCACAAGTGGATTACTCTTTTTACAAAATAAATAACTGCATTCATCATGATATGATCCTTATCTAGGTTTTTGTAGAATAAAGTAATGACTTGCAATTTCATAATAAGAAGTTAAAATTCAGGATAGAGTTCCTGATTGCAATATTATGAGGTATGTTTTGGAAATACCAGCATATGTTAGTATGCAAAATCTAGCATAAAAAATGCCAGAGATATTAAGGACACTCAATTTTGCAGCAGCTCAAAACATATAAATGAAACTTCTTATACAAAGTTTGAGCTGTCTTTATAGTTTCAGAATTTGCAAATTTAAATGTCCATACCAGAAGATTTCATGCTGTCAAGATCTTGTATTTTGCTCATTTCTCCTAAATATTCCTCTTCAAATCTTTCACGACCTTCCAGAAGTATGCCAAGATAACGATAAACATTGGTCTGAATAACTAACTTTATATCTTCACATTCATCCGCCGTGAAGGGATCGGCTTTATAAAGAATCTTAGCCTGGAATATAACAAACATTATCATCAACAAAGTTAGCTATCTATGACCAACAATTGATGACATATTATCAAATATTGATTTCTGGTGATACATGTAATAACTTCTACTTATACACAGAATGAATGCTTCCATAGACGAACAGAACTTACAGATGGACACTGATGAATAAGCTAAAATCCTTCAGGTAGCAGTGATATAACAAAGAAAACTCCCTAAAATTGATTAGATAAATCATAGGAACCAACACAACTTATAAACATGGGCTGAGAGTCTGCGTGAATAAGAAACCAACTTGAATATACCAAAGGGGTTAGCTTTTCTTTTATATCATTGAGAAGGTCGGAGTCTCTATAACCCTTACACGTAGACCTGATCAAAATCATATCAATGAAATTGACACTAAGGAGAATTTACAAAAACATAAAAATATAAAATCTTCTCCACACACACTTCTATTGGAATTACTAGCCATGCCTAAGACTCGAAACAATTCAAATAAATATCTGTATTCTCCTTGACAATTATATGCCTTGGTTGGAAGATGAGTTTTGAAAAAGAATATGCCGTTCAAACAGAAATACAGAGACTTCTAGGAGATGATTTTACACATGGAAATTGCCAATTCACAACCGGTATTTAGAAATCGCAAAACAGGTAGAATTAACTCAACCATCCAATTCAGTCATATAGCCAGTTAACAGAGCTAAAACTATTTATCATGAACTAATCGACTAATGTTTCCTATTTGAGTAATTTATCACATTTCACAGACCTAGTCTAGAGAACACAAAAAAACCCTGTCCTGCTTTTATATCTAAATAAATACCGCAAAAAGAAAGAATAAACAACTCAACGAGTGGATCAGCATGACATTAATAGAACCACCAAAGCAACATAGTTTGACAGCCTATTATATTAAACCAGACTGATGCCAAGAATAGTTGCTACCAGTATCATAGTTGGCACTATATCAACATACAACTAGACTTCTAAAAATAAGCATAGAACAATTCCTATGACATCATAACAAAAAAAAAGGAGAAAAGCACAAGCCTACGTAGGGACTGATAACACCCAAAACAAGTAAAGGTGCATTCCATGTAACCAAACATATCAAAGCCTAAGCAAGTAGCAGAAGTTACATCCATTTAAAAAAATTAAATAGTTCTTATGAATTGGAATACAAATGTAATGTATATTCATATTAACCTGCTTGAAAAGGGTACTTGTTCCAGACCGACTGTGCCCCACCAGAAGGATTTTCTGAAGGATTCCATGTCCAATGTAGTCAGGAACAGTTCTTGTGACCAAGTTGCTTGCCTGTTCACCACTAGAATTTGACGATTTTGAAGGTATTGGAAGCGATAAGAAAGCACATAAAAGCTTTGTTCCAGCCTGAAAACAATAGAACAAGCTACTTGATTAAATTATATCTAACAAAAAGGGGAAAGAAAAAGGCATAGATACTACATCCACAAACCGCACCTTGCCCCAAATATAACCTTTGGTATTTTTTTGTCCCTCTTCCTGGTAGGAACCATCTTCATTGACCCAAAAGTGTGGATTTCCAGCACATTGAACTCCAGCTAACTGCAAATTCAAATACCAATTTCCTACGTAATCACCTTCACGTTTGCTATTAATAACTACTGTAGAACATAATATGACCTGCAACATCCGAAGTTCCACTTTGGTGATCTCCCGGCCGTTTATGAAAACTTGGGCATTTCCATTGCTAGCATCTGCTCTAATTGGTCCCCCGACATTAAGATGGGGAGTGATTATCCTTGAAGGCTTCTGACCTTCCTGTAGAATCCAATGCATTGGACAGTATTATTATAAAAGGGTAAACAACATAGATAAGAGAAGAAACACAAGGATGATCAAGATATATCAGCTTCACCTTTCCCCAAAGACCTGATACTTTGTCATACCAGTAATTTCCAGGTTTTAGCTTTTTGGGTGGGTTTGGACAGCAATGCAATAAAACCAGCTCCTCATGGCACAGTGGCGTCCCATTAACGGATACATATTCTGGCCTTAATTGATTTGCTTCACACAGCTTCTCAGCCTTCATAATCTGTCTAACCTCCAAATCATTGAGCAGTCGTTTGAGCATTCTGGAGGACTTCCCCAAGTTAGCTCGTTTTGATTCGTCGATAGGCAAACCAATGCAAGTAACACATTTCCTCCCTTCTGGCATTGACCCCATAGATCTAAGTACACAATTACAACAATACTTAGCATTGCAGACAATGCAAACCTCCTTTTCTGTAAACCTATTTCCTTTAAAGCATCTGTAGCAAGATCCTTTCTTCCCCCTGATGTGTGGACCTCTAGTGGCTGTCACACTATCCTGAGCATCCCCACTGAACTCCTCATAAAGACCATCCTCTGATTCGATGCCCTGAAATGTATGGGCGACATTTCCTCTAGCATCAGAACTTAGTTCCTTACTACAATCGGCAGTCCTATGGTATGAAACCCGTGATGATGGGTACTCTAAGCTCAATATAGATTCATTAGATGCCCAGTCAGGTCGATTCAGGTCACTTAAATCTGCACTTACCTTGGAGTCACTGGGCACTCTAAACAAGCGCGAGCCTTCTCGTGACTTTTCGAAACTATCAGAGAATTCTACAGCGCTGCTACAACTCCTCGCCCCATCAAACAACTCATGAGAGTGCTCATGGCTTATTGAGGACGATGCCAACAGATTCAAATCATCAACCGCGGCAGCATCAGACAAATCACCGGACAAAAAATTTCCATTGGAGAATTCTAACGCACCGGAGCTGCTGAATTCGCCTGAAAGCTTGCCAGAATTCTCCCTCTCCTCTAAGAGAATAACAGAAGTCGGCGAGACAGCGGAGCTCTCTGAGTCGGGCTCCTTGGGTGCACTTTCAAGGCTGTTTTCAATTACAGACGTAGGAGAAACACTTGAATCACCCAATTTCACCTCCCTCGTTAACTTCTTGGGTAGGGAGTCTGTGGCAGCTATAGGCTGAACCACAGGCAGGGTTAATTTATCGGAAAGTGAAACCTCTGCAACTACTGCAGCCACCGGAATCTGCCTGAGGTTAATCGGGACAACCCGAGGAATCTCGCAGCTCACCGGTGGGCCATCGTACTCCAAGGCAAACGAGTACTGCGACCCTTGGCCACCACCTTCTCCCACACCACTTGGCATTTTGAATCAAACCCTAGTGAACTCAAATTAGAAGGGAAAGTAGTCATCTACCGAGAAAGCCAACAGGTTGTCCATGAGCACGCATCGGAAGCAGAAGCCGGCGTAGCAGCGATATCAACCCAGCGGCAGTCCGAGAACCGGAACACGTGACGCGCGAAACGGAAGTGGGAGGAGGGAGATAGAATCTGTCTGTAACTTGGGAGGATTGGAGGATTGGGAAGCAGATAAGCTCGGCTCCTTGATTTTGAGATCGAGAATCAAAAGAATGAAGAAGAGTGGAAGAGAAGCTGCCAAAAAAACGGAGAGACTGCAGTAGAGTGAAACCAACAAACGTCTCGGGAAATTGAGAGAGAGAGAAGAAGAAGAAGAAGAAGAAGATGGGAATGGAGGAAGAGGAAAAGGGAACCAGCCACTCGCCAGTAAGGGGAATCTCTTGCCATCTCTAATCATGTTACCTTTTTTTTTTTGCTCAATTATTATAAAAAAAAAGATAATATTAAGAATTAAAATTATAAAAAATATATTATTCATCTTGGGCTAATTTACATGGCTTGAGGCAGGTAGAAGAATTACAATTAATTAATTATAATAAATAAGTAAATAAACAGTTAATTAATTATAATAAATATGTAGTCATAAAATGTGAACGAGTTGATATTAAAATTATAAATATATTTAATAATGTTCAATATATTATAATTAATTAGTATTTAGTTTTTATGTAAATATATTATGAATATAAACATAAATATTAGGGATAATAAAGTCAAATTAAAAAAACAGTGTAAAATTTTAAAATAATATTAATTTTAACCGGTAACTATAATCAATTTTAATTCTTCAATATGAATTTAATTCAATGGTAACTTTAATCAATCAGTTAATTAATTTAACCATTTTAGATTTAACTTTTTTTAGCTTGTTAATAAATATGTACTTTTTTAAAATTTTCAATTTTTTTATAAATTGAAATTAATTTTAAAACTATTTTTAATTTAAAATTATATTTTCCACCAATTATTTAGTGGGGTTAATTATTTTTAATGAGTAGCTTAGGATTAATTAAATAAGTTGTACTTTTGTTGTGTAGGGTTTTGGTATGTTCCGGGCAAAAGTGGGCCCAGCATGTGACAAGACACCACCGTCCCTTTTTCTCGTTTGTAAACGGAGAACTCCGTCCAAACTAACGCCGTTACACAATAAAGGAGATCCCGTGAAAAGAAAAGCTGACGGAAAACCAAAAAAAAAAGTTTTTTTGTTGGTATGAACAAAAGCGACCTTTGTATCATGTGCTTCATCTAGTCAGCCAACCAGCCAGCCGAGTTTCACTCCAGTAAAACCCACATGGAGTGCATTTTGCATGTGTGGAATGGTGGATTATGCTCAATTATTGATGGGACTTCAATTATAGGCTAGGGCACATATCATAGGATGAACAAGAAGAACACCCGACAATCCGGAGGGATAAACTCCCTTTGTCTGCCATAAGTGCCATACGAATGCATCACCAAAAACAAAAACTTCATCTCATCTAAATCACAATCCACTTACTCACTTGTCTATGTATATGTGCAGTGCACTCTTGTTTCCGCTGTCTGTTGAGAATATAGTTATACTTAAATAAAAATATTATTTTATTATTTTTTATCAGTATAAATTAACTTATCAAATAGTATTATAGTTAGTTTACACGTATTTATTAAAAATTAATATAGTGATATGTATATAAAAAAATAATAAAAAGTTTGTAAATAATTATTTACAGTTTTAAAATTGTATATAAATAGTAATTAAGTGAGTGGGTTGAAAATATAATTATATATTAAATAAAATATAAAATTATAATTTTTTTAATATTTATAATTTATAAATTTTAAATATAAAAATATTAGATTACTCATTAATAAATAATATATTATTAAATGAACAACATTGATTAGAATCTTTGGTCCTGACGGCCATTATTATACGTATACTAGAATTGAAGATGAAGATTGCTGGATGTGGTGCAGAGTCACCCATCGTGTACATGGATTCTTGCAGTGCTACCTATAGATTATCAACGGGCTAAAACTATGGGCAAACTAGGGGATGCCAAATGGAGGCAATGCTGGTCGATTTTAGAAAGCATATCACCGTGAGGATGGCTCCAAATAAGGAAGAAGAGGACCATGGAATTGGATTATCACTTACTATCACCCCCATTTGGAAAAGAGTTATGGTGACACGTCATCAAACAAGGCCCACAAAAAAAGTGGTTTTTTCCCACAATATGATAAGCGTGCCACTACCCGTTTCATTTCATATCCGCACAAGTATTTTCTCCTCCTTCACTTGTAATCATAATACCAGCTCCCACGGGTTCCAATGGCCCTCAATCATTCATTTATTAGATACGTTATTTCTCCCATTTTAATCTCATTTTAAAAAATTAAATATATCATAGTTCTTTTATTTAAAATAATATAAATACATTTATAATTTTTAACATATTTATTAAATTTAACTTAAATATTATCATAATTCTCTTATTTATTAATTTATTTTTTTATTTTTTATATTTATAACTAAGGGGATAGTATATATTTTTTATTTAAAATTTTATTATTTTTAATATATTTATTATGTCAACCTACCCTTTCTAACTCTACTAAATTTTACTTCCATTTTTCTTTTAAACCAACACACAAATAATTAATATTTATACAAATTATAAAAATTTACTGTATAAAGCAGAAGAAATTTATATTTAAGAGTAATAATTTATAATTAATTTAATTTTTATAAACTAATAATAATTACGTATTTTATTCAATTTATAATATTATTCCAATGTATACATATATTTTTTTATATTATACGATAGAGAAAAATAACTTTATTTTCAGTCTTTACTCGGTTAGAAAAAAAAAAAAAGAGATTTCCAATATTTGGAACGGTACTTAAGAATATTAAATTTAATATTAGTTAAAAAGGTATTAAGTAATTATAATTTATTATATTTATTTATATTTAAAATTAATAATTTATAAACAGTAATTTTTTTTAATTTTATAAATTAACAACACTTTTATATTTTATCAAATATAATATTTTATTATACACTAAAATTATTTATTCAACTATATTACATTATTTTCCTTATTTTTATTTTCAACCAACTTTTTTATTATTTTTTTTCTTATCGAACATATTTAATAATATATAAAATAAATAAATTATTTAATTATATTATTTATATTTAATTTTATATTCAATTAATTTACTTGATTTCGTAGGGAAATAATAGAAAAAAAAACTCATATATATTAGGTAAAAGAGAGTAACTAATACAAATAAATATACACAATAATTGGTGCTTTTATTAATATATATTAATTTATTCATTTACCCCTGTATTTTTTTCAAATTTTCATTGTATACCCTTACATATGAGTTTTATCAATAGATATTAACATATTCATATAATTTTAAATTTCTCTAAAATTCTCATTATATATTTTTAAATTTTATTTGTAATATTTCAATCTATTTAATATATATATTAATGTAAATAATTTATTAAAACTATATAACCTTATTATATTGTATAAATATTTAAACTAAATTATTTTTAGAGATATTAACATATTTAATTAACACTAATATAATTTTAATATTAATTTATACTATTATTTTAGCAGGAAAAAACTTGTTTTTTTTTTCAGCTGAATTGAATGAAAGAGTGATAAAAAGAGAAACCCACAGTATTCCAAGACCTTGCAAAATCCGCTGCGGATCCCCACGAAAACAGAGAGCTGCTGCTGGCCATTAATGGAAGAAACCAAACCGCGCTGGTTTTCATCGTCATATGCCCCCTCTCTATATAATCCCCCCGTCGTCGAATTGCCGACCTTCCATCGATCTACCCACGCATTACTGTGCACTCGCTCGGTTTTAACCGACCAAAAAAGATGGATTTTTTCTTCTTCGTCTCCAAACCGGCTGCCGCAGATCTGTCCGGCCACCGCCATTACGCCGGCCACGACGAGAAGGCGGTTCTCGACGGTCACCGGTCGCTGCAGTGCCAGAAGAGCCCCGTCACGACCGAGCTCCACCTCGTCTCCTCCGTTAAGGAAGACCCTTCGAAATCGATGGACAAGGAGGCGGTCCTCAGGAGGATCCGCCACCACAAGCGCCTCAACAGAGTGCGAGGAGCTATCCGGGCTGCTGCCGCCATGGGCGGCGGACAGGTGGTGGAGATGGGGAGGTTCCTCGAGGACCCAGATGACACCTTCTCTTCCCCTTGATGATTAGATTGAGAGGAAGCTTTTTCGGGTTGTTTTGAAGATCAAGGTCGAGGAGCGAGGAAGAAGAGGAAGAAAGCTGCAGCTAATGTTGCTCACTCAAGGATTCATCTTGAATCTAAACCCACCTCCGACCTCTGTAAATATGCCGTGGAAATCAAATATCTCTGCAATCTAGTGAGGGTTATGTGTAAGAATTCCCCATGAACATGAAACATCATCGTGATTAGTCAGTCTGTAATATCCTCTTGCATGCAGCATCACAGTCTGCTGCTGCTTCTGCTGTTCTCTGCTCTGCCCAGAAATCACTTTCCTTGCTGCTGATGAACCAACAAACTCCAAGCAAATAATTCCTCGAAAAGAACATCTAAAAAGGCCTGATCTTCTGATGGGTTAGTTAATTAGGTCATCGCTATCACGAAGAGGAGGAGGAGGAGAGGATAAGGGAGATGCAGAAGAAGAAGAGGCGAAGAGAAGATGGGCCCGGGTTTCAGAGAGCGGCAATTGGCTCTCACTGTTGGACAACTCATTACGTACTACTACTGCATGATGGCATACTCAAAATTTTCAAATAAGTACCTAAACTTTTATGAATTTAACATTTTAGCATGCGTATTTTTTTTATTCATCGATAATTTCATATTTTATTTTTATTTTTCAATAATTTATTCCGATAAATTTATATTTTAATGATTTAGTTCTCAATTTTATTTATATTAATACTTTGATCATTAAATTCAATTGTTATATAAGTCAATAAATAATTCTTTATCCCGGAGGAAAGTGGTATGTAGAAATTAAGTTGGATGACTAGATTGTTCAAAAATGAAATTGACGGATAAATTTATTAATATGTTTTTTAAATAAAGGACTAAGTTATTAAGTCACTTAAAATTAAAAAAATATTAACTCATTTTTTATAATTCAAATAAAAATCAAAAGTTTTTATTTCAACTCAACCAAGTTAATTAATTAATTATAAAATATAATTTTACCCAACAAAAAAAATTATATCTTATTTTTAAAACTATTCAGTATAACATATATTATTAATATTGAATTTATTTGTAAAATTATCATAAAAATAAAATATTTTGATTTATTTTCTTTTTTTAGAAATTTATTATGTTATATCAAATAAATTTATATTTATAATTTGAAGTTAATATAACTTAATTTTGATAAAATTAAATCAAAATATAAATATAATAAAGAGAATAATACATTATTAAATAGAAAAAAAATAAACCAAATATTAAAAAAATGAAAACAAATGATAAAAATGTAAAATAAATTGAATAAACTTGGAGATAAAAACTTATTTTTTAACACAATTTTAACTATTATAAAAGAGTATAAATGATAAATTAATCGGATGATATGATCATTAAAAAGTAATATTTTTTAAGAATATTATACATGGCTAAAGTTTTTTTTCAAAAGCCAATCTTGCTTTTTTTGAAATTTGAGATACTTCAACTAAAAAATAAATTACAAACTCCATCTCTATGGCACTAGTTTTAATCAACCATATGTATCACATGTTATACTAATGTGATATAATATTTCAATGAAAAATATTTTTAATTAATAAAAAGCTAATTGATAAATAAACCATAAAAAAATTAATTAACTATAAAATAAAATGTGTAATATGAAAAAAATGAAGTGATGGATGACATATTGATGCAATAAGAGTTCCACATTTTTTCCCAAAAGAATGTATATTTTTAATTTAATAATAAAAAGAATGTATATTTTTAATTTAATAATAAGTAGTTCTTCGCATATGGGTAATCTCTACTTTACACTTTAATATTTACCCTTTTTAAGACTTAAAATTAGGGAGGATAATTTTACCTTTAGAATGAAATTTTAAATCTCATTGAATTTTATACTCTGAAATGCAACCCAGTTATAATTAACTAGATTAAATTCTCAATATTACACCATTATCTTATTTAAATTTTAAATTTATATAAGAATTTGAACTAAATTTACTGAATTTTAAATTTACACATTATATATAAATTTTAAAATTTTCCGTGGAAATAAAATAATTTATTTGTAACTTTAAATAATTTTATATTAAATAAAATTATAAAATAATTAAATTGAAAAAATTATGAAAATTAATTGAGAGTTTATTTATTAAGAAAATATATTTAGGTACTTATTTGTAATTAAAAAAATATATTAATATAAGTGTAATTATCAAATAATTGATGTGTCACATAGGTGTGTAAAGAATATATTTACCTACAAAAAAAAATTTAACCCGAGATATCGCAATTTTGCCCGATACGAACACGTAACATATTTCGAGTGAGTGTAATTAATAAAATTGAGTTCAATTACCCCTATAACACATATTTAGTATTATATTTTATTTTGAAAATAAATTTTTAAAAAGTATAATCCACTAGATAAGTGAAATCGTTTAAAAATTTTGGTATTATAATTTTGAATTAATTATTAATAATGATAATAAGATAACAATTGAACGGCAAGAAACATGATTAACAAAAAATTAGATAAATATAGTTGTTTGAAAGTGGAAATAAAATAAATGTTTAAAACGTTAATTAGATCTAAATTTATATTTTAAAAACTCGATTGAGTGGATATTATTTGTGTTTGAGTAGTATATAAAGTAAATAACTATAAATGTATTATATGTTCTAATATAGGATAGTGAATAAAAAAATTTGTTTTAGTTTTACTCCACTAAAACTTAATTAATAATAGTGAGTTATTTAAATATGTATTTATTAAGAAATAGTTGACTAAGTTAGTAACAACTTTCTGTTTGTGATTATATTTTAACGAAATATTAAATATTTTAAATAAATGAGATTTCTAAAGCTAAAAACTTTTTATGAAATAGATTGAGAATTTGGTATATAATATTTTGAGTAAATATTAACTTATATAGATTATACACGGATGATATCAGTAAATTTTTATTAATTAATTAGAAGTAAACTCATTCCAAATTAAATGTACTTTCTTGGGACAAACTAATGAAACAAGATATTTTCTAGAAGAGACCACACATTTTTTGAGATACCACCCTCCATCAAAATACACGATTAGATATTTCCATTATTTTTCCGGTACATTCTTTTAAAAAAAATTTAAAAGCAAATTATTTATTGGCTCCATCCGATTTTTTGGTTGGTGTATGACCAACGAGGTTTCTGTCAATGTGAAACATCATGCGTAAATAAATGGTTGGTGAGAGAGACGCAAGTCCCGACCCATAATCGGAATTCAGACTTGCCTGACATTATGTTGGGCCCTTGTTACACTGCCCTGAGTTGAGCCCCATTGGAGCCTTAAACATAGCCTTTTCGATCTACAGTATGAACTTGACCAAGCTAAGTAGTGCAGAAAATAATCCAATGGCCATTCTTGTCCCACTCAATTTTTCCAGCTTGAAACAGAGCATCCGGTTCATCCGCCTTTTTAGCATCCTAGTGACACTATTTCCATCGGCACAAACTCCTCAAGAACCATAAGGTACTCACTCCCCGGTCTCTTTTAGATTCCTACTTCAGCTCTTACCGCTAGAATCCGGCGAGGCAACAAATGTTTGGTTCCGATGAAGATGAATCCGCAACGACAGCACCAAAGCATGGTGATTTCCTGAGCTCTGTTGTGCGAAAGCGGTTCTTTGGTGTTAGTGAACCGGACTGGGAGGATTTTCTCAGTGTGTGTAATTGGCATCTTTGGTGTTAGTGAACCGGACTGGGAGGATTTTCTCAGTGTGTGTAATTGGCATATTATTAATTTTGTAATTAATGATTGATTCCATACAATTAAAGATTGACTCCCGCACCAACCCGTAAAATCCATTCGCGTGCAGGGGCAATCCGGTCATTTCGTGTGTAGCAGAGTCCTACGGGAGTCCTGAGGTGAAATGCGAAGGAACCCAGCGATTCCTTTAAAACCAGCAAGTTCACTCTCTGACCGGAACTCCGGCAATCTGAAATCCAGCTTCAGCATCCCTGGGAAGTAAGCGATTATCCTCTGGCTATCTGAAATACAGATCAGAACTCTCTCTCTCCATCTCTGTGTAATTAGTTACTGTGCATATGTAGATTTTTGTTTTTCAAAGAGGAGGGGAATTTATTGTTTCTACAAGTATAGAAAGTCTCCTATGCGGGGCATTTATGGATGCAGGCAGCCTGCCCAAAGGCTCCTACTACTTCTGCTGAATTCCTCTGTTGATAGGTTCCACTTGCAATTTTAGATGCCAGTACTGTTTTAAAACTGAATTATGAGTCTTCTTCTTGGAGCTGTGAAGTCGTCCTGCTAGCGATTTTTTGATCGAGATCTTCTCCGTATCTACACTACGATTCATATTGTTTCCAGAGAATCCAATTGAAATTATTTTCTTGACACAGACACGAGATGGATTCAGCGTGAAGTGAATTAGTTAATGATTGGATTTCAGTTCGGCGTCCGAAACTAGTACTTTGGCGGTTGTTTCTGTTGATCTGACTGCAAGCTCATATACTTATGCAGAAAGGTGATGATCGGTCCGCTTTTCAAGAACTTAGTCTGGCCCGAAATCTACTGAAGGACATGATCTGGCATCAGCTGACAATTCCTTTGATAACCGTCCTTATATTTGTTCTCCAAGATCGAGCTGAGACTCACAACTCCACTTTTGGCTGCCAACCATGCTGTGGCGAAGGAAAATCAGCCATCAGAGTCAGCTACCCGTTCGGTTTCTCGGATGGATGTCCGATCAGACTCAACTGCAGCTCCCCCGAAGCAAACGGCAGTGCCAAAATTGGGGAGTTTAAGGTCTTGAATGTGACTCAGTCGAGCTTACTGGTTGAGCTTCCAGCTAAGTGCAACCGCAAAATAGGATCCATATCCCCTCTCTTTGGACAGAACTACTGGCCGGCATGGTCCAACGGGTTCCTCCTTCAGCAGTGTGGAGCGAACCACGGTGAGTGCCTTATCCCCGAAAACTTCGTGCAGAGGAGGTTCACGGGAGTCAGCGATTGCAACAACATCAGCTGCTCTAGCCAGGAGCAGAACACCTCGGATTTGTTGAGTGAAGGTTATCTGAAGGGGGTTGGGTGTGAGTTCTTGTTTTCCTCTTTTGCGGCGGTCGGCCCCGACAAGAACTCGTTCGAGTTCCAGGCATTGGATCTCCGATGGTGGCTCAATGGGTCCTGTGATCCGTCAGTCTGCTCCGCCAACGCAAGCTGTACTAATGTGTCGCTTACCGATGGAAGTGTAGGGCACCGATGCCAGTGCAATGATGGGTTCGAAGGGGACGGTTTCCTCCACGGCCACGGCTGCCGGAGAGGTAAGTCCCACTCGCTGATTTCAATATTTGTTCATTGACCAGTCAATTTTTTTCTCTGGGAAAATTTTACTTGGAGCCCCCAATTTGAGACTATCCTGTTTTAATATGATGGCCTTTTGACTGATGAAAATTAGCCCCAAAACTATTACTTTTGTGTTTCTGAAAGTGAGGCGCTTTGCATAGAAATACAAAATTAAGGGGTTTCCATCATAAAAAACCAAAATTTCGATGGGGTGATCTAAGTATTAAGTGGGGCTGATAAGAAATTCTGTTTTTTTGCAATAGTATATTATCTCATGCGATTTTACTGAAAAGTATTGCATCCACTATCGTCATGGTCGACTTTTCTTGAATTCGGTAGATGGCCTAATCTGTCCTTTGACGAGTGCAACTATCAAGGCCAAATACGGTTCGGTGGGGGGAGTGAGTTGGAATAACAACTCTCCTCTATCCGGTCAAAGCCGTATGCTTACGACCCTAAGAATTGAAAAAGTGGAGAGCCATCTATTTATGGCTTCTTTTCTTTCATTTGTTTATTTTGATAAATGAAGAGCAGTTGGATTTAGAACTTGTCCGATTCCTCTGTTTCTTTCATCTTTCTCTGTAGTGTCGAATGACCTTATCTTTGGAGGTCAATCAAATAATGTCCATGCACATTTAGTCCAAGGCTCTCCAGGATTTCCCTGTTTCCTTCATGTTAAAGAGCTGAAAGAGCATAAACAAATCACATGAAAAAGGAATGCGGAAGCTGGAAATGGACTTTATAATCTCTTTACACTTATCTTGACGGGCAAGGGTTCCTTCTCTCAACTTTGTATTTGTCTACTTGACGGGTCAAACATGGCATTCCCTAATAAAATTTGGTTTTATTGTTTGGAGGTAGGATAGTTGCCACATTTTCCTTTCGTGTTTCTCATTCCATATGAGTGAATTCATCTTCATTTATTTTTCTTAAAAACAATTTGATGATTCGCTTTGTTCCCATTCACCATAAAAAGAAGAACAAACCACTGTATTCCAAAGCTTCCTTCCCTTTTGAAGATTTAAACTAAAGATAAAGGGCATAGTCATGATGTTTTTTTTTCTGTTGCTTTCTTTTGGGGAATTCCATGGAATCACAGCGAGATGAACGGAAGGGGACTGGCGTAGATATATTTCAATATATCCTCAAGAGATTGATTTTTTCCTGTGACTGATCATCATTGACCTGTCAACTTGTCTCGTTTTATCATCTTTATGTATAGCCTCTCTCCTAGTTTGATCGAGTCTTGAGGCCATAAATTACCACAAAATGAAAGGGTCCCACATGCTGTTTCCTAGATATGGCCGATTCCCACATGCTGTTTCAGCACACCGGTTTTTTGGGGAACTTGAGCTACATGGGGTATAGGATCCTGGATCAGCAGGGGAAGATTCCTTAGATCTAACTATTGTTGTAGGTGGGAAATTTCCTTGTTGAATGTGATTCATTTCCTTAGAGAAATTGGTTCTAAGAAAGGGTTGTTGGATATACACACGCACATATCTTTATGAACAACTAGCGTATTGCTTGTATTTCCTAAAAGTCAACAATCCCTGCAATTAATAATATATTTAAAGAAAAGGAGGGTTCTTCCTTTTGTAGAAAAGTTTGACTGAACTTTAATAATGTGCCATGATCTGTGTGCCAATGCAATAGACTAACCATAAAGTTTTAGGCTGCATTATGTAATTTAACTGGTATGAAAATAATGCAACCTTTTTATCTTTATAAGTTGTCATATCATGTAATACAACTATGTAAAAGAACAATGCTCTGCGTGCTACCATAAATTTTCTTTATATATTTTTAAATTCAGAAAGCTGTGTAGGTTCGAGAAGTTACAGAAATTCACTGATAACAGTGTCTGCTCTGTTGATATTTGCAGCTGGCCACTGCAATGCTGGAAGGTACTTCTCTGGCCATTGTGGCGGAAGGACCAAAGTTGCAATTCTTATCGGAGGTAGGATATGTTTACACGCATTCTTCATCTTTTACATTTTGAATTTATATGAAGAAGGAACTATTCGATCATTCGCCGATTTATTTCTATCAAGTCCTTGAATTGCAAGTACCAGAAAAGTGTTCTTCAGTTATTGAATTTGTTTCATTTTCATTTTGAACAATGTAGACTAAAAAATCCCATTGCTAATTGTATATCATATTTTATATCGATAGGCATTGTTGTTGGAGCCTCCTTGATGACTGCTCTTGCTGCAATCTGCTATTGCATACGGCAGTGCAGGAATTCATTGAAAAGCAGGAAGAGCGTAATGCGGCTCATATCTGAGGCTGCTGGGAACACTACTGTTTCCTTGTTCACTTACAAAGATATCGAGAGGGCAACAAGCGGATTCTCTGTGAAGCAGAGGCTGGGAACCGGAGCTTACGGAACCGTCTATGCAGGAAAGCTTCCAAATTTTGAATGGGTTGCCATAAAGAAGATCAGAAACCAGGACACTGACACCATCGACCAGGTCATGAATGAGATCAAGCTGTTATCTTCCGTAAGCCATCCGAATCTAGTCCGGCTCTTGGGTTGTTGCATTGAGAAGGGCGTGCAGATCCTTGTTTATGAGTACATGCCCAATGGGACCTTATCACAGCATCTACAGAAAGAGAGGGGAAATGGCCTTCCGTGGACTATACGGCTCAGGATCGCCAGCGAAACTGCTCATGCGATTGCTTATCTCCACTCCGCCATGAACCCTCCTATCTACCACCGGGATATCAAGTCAAGCAACATCTTACTGGACTCCACCTACAAATCAAAGGTAGCCGATTTCGGTCTCTCCAGGCTTGGGATGGTAGAGACAGAGCTGTCCCACATCTCAACTGCCCCACAGGGAACTCCGGGCTACCTCGACCCACAGTACCACCAGAACTTCCACCTCTCAGACAAGAGTGATGTGTACAGCTTCGGGGTGGTTCTTGTGGAGATCATAACAGCGTTGAAGGTGGTGGACTTCTCTCGACCTCACAGCGAGATAAATCTGGCCGCCTTGGCCATCGACAGGATCGGGAGGGGCTGCGTAGATGAGATAATCGACCCGTTCCTAGAGCCGAATCAGGACGCATGGACACTATCGTCCATCCACAAGGTGGCGGAGCTAGCTTTCCGGTGCCTTGCCTTCCACAGGGACATGAGGCCATCCATGATGGAAGTGGCAGAGGAGCTGGAGATCATCAGGCAGAGCGAGCGGGTGACTTCTTTCACCTCCTCGCCTTACAATGGCAGTGATAGGTCGTTTGGGGTGGCCCTCTCAATGAAGAAGGCAGCAGCAGCTAGTGCAGGGAGCCAGAGGCTGTTGATTCATCAGAGGCTGATGGACTGCCTGGGCTCTGTTGAGGAGGCTAAGGATAGCTCGCCAGTTTCAGTCCAGGACCCTTGGTTGAGTGATCATAGCTCGCCTTCGACCAGCAGCCTATTATATAACGTGGTCCAGTGAGAAATCAAAGGGAGTTGAGGAGGCCTTTGTGGTTACAAGCAATCTGTGAATATGATAATATGTCCCAGTCATTTTTACCGTGTATCCTTTATAGTAAATTAATTTACATGATGTGTACTTTCTTTCGCAGGAGTTCTTCTTCTTCTCTTCTTGGAAATATTACTGAAAACAACCATAGTGCTAAGTTGATCAATCGGAAATTCTGATGATATTTGTACACTTGGTTTTTGGCATTTCAATGACCCGGGTCAGGGCAGATATGGTTTAACCTGACTCCACCTACACCTACACCAGGGAGGGTTAGACCCATCCCCAGCTTGTACCCTGGGACGGATATGAGAAGGTGGGCCCGAGACCTACCTTGCACTAGCCCGGTTTGAGTTTACACTACTACTTAATAGGTGTGGGTCATATGGATTCTGGTTTTTTGCGAATTCTAAGGGTGGCAATGAGCGGATATGGCGAAACCTGACCTGACTTACCCATCCCCGCGGAGATTTTATGTTGCAGGGCTAAGCCTGGCAATTTCCGATATCCAAGCAGAGAAGTAAACTGGCTGGCTTATACAAAAGAGGGGGCCACTGCCATTGCCTTGGAACTCGTCTTCTCTATGTACAACAGTCAAAGCTTAGAAAATGAGAAAGAGTTGAGATCCGAAGCTTCATGCACGCGTGCTTTCACTACAAACCAGGGCAGAAGAAACCCCCCTTTTTATACCTGCATGCGTGCAATGTACCTCAACTGGGATCCCCTGCCTTATATCATCAACCAAATTTCAGAATCTCTCTTCTCCCATGTCCATCCTCTTTGCATGAAGGAAATCACCTTTTTCACACCATACAAGAAAGTCTGCAGGCTGCCACCGTTAGATAACCCAGATTTCGGGGGTGCGATGGGGAGAGTGGGTTACCTCGCCACGAGGACACAACAAGCGGAGATGGAAGATCTCATCATTTCGGACGTTGACGAAATCAAGGTCGCTGTCAAAAGGCTCATCGCCCACGCGGCCACCCTTGGCGGCTTGGGCTTAGGCACCTCCTTCCTCAAATGGCTCTCCTCCTTCGCTGCAATGTAAGTTCACCTTCTATCCCTTTCTCCATCCCATTGCACGTCCGAACATCTCACTAAAATAATGAGAATATTATGTCCATTCATGGGTTGTAGATACTTGCTGGTGTTGGATCGAACCAACTGGAGGACGAACATGCTGGCGTCCCTCCTCGTGCCATACATATTCGTCACTCTTCCTCATTCTGTATTTCACTTCTTAAGGTAATAGTATAGGTAACATACACATGATCTTTTCTCTCATGCTGATTTATAAGCTGTTTTGTATGAACAAAATATACTTTGGTTAACCTTGTCTCTTGGGTTATCCTTCTTAGACGTGACACTGGAAAATGTGTGGCTTTCATCGCCGTCATCCTGAGGCTGTTCTTCAATAAGCATTTCCCCGGTAATTTGCACACATATACATACAATGCAATATAGGTCATAAAAGGATGGTCAAATGACGTACTGATTGATCGATCAGACTGGCTGGAGATCCCGGGCTCGATGATCCTTCTCCTTGTGGTATCACCCAAGTTCCTCGCGCACAGCTTAAGGGACAGTTGGATGGGTGTAGCGATCAGTCTCTTCATCGGCTGCTACCTGCTGCAAGAGCACATCCGGACGACCGGCGGGTTCAGGAACTCATTCACGTATAGCCATGGGATATCCAACACCCTCGGGCTTATCATTCTTCTCGTCTATCCCATCTCGGCTCTTCTGCTGCACTTTTTCTAGCTAGATTATTTCCGAGTATCTAGTTCTAGGACTATACATCCACGGACACTTTGATGATGATGCTTTTGTAAGTGTTGGACTTCTCACGTTGAATAATGGATAGCCATATTCTCTTAGCTGCAGGCAATGCATCAGTTTGTTATTATATTCTTTTCTGTTAGGTGATCACGTCCTTTTTCTTCAACTAACACGATTCAATCTGCTCGGCATTAATGTCTGCAACACTACTCAAATGGGAAGAGTGATCGGGAAAGCTCCATCCTCCCGATCCTAAGCTGCCATTAGGTAATGGCGAGTAGTACTCTACTCCTCACTCACCTTTCACAGACATAAAAGGAAGGGAGCACCATTTTGCATATAGCCACCTCACCCAGAAGTGACCACAAGTAGCTGTCACATGCCTACCCTCGTGTAGAATAGGGCTTATACCTGCATTGTATGTTATTTTTTGTCTATATATATACTGCAACTCTCTATAAATATGGGTACTTATAAGCAATGAAAGGTGTGTGAAATTATACAAATACGTATCATTCTCCTTTTTTATTCTCTAAAATTTTTTATGGTATTAGAGCTCGAACGACCTCTACATTTCTTCACACATGAAGTTTATTCTCTGCACAATGAAAGCGTTCTCCTTATCATCATTCTTATATGCAGCAATCCGGGTATATCTTGGTTTGTACATTGCACGCTTAGCTATCACTGAATTATCCTGCAGATCATTTTGCTTATTGTGATATTCACTAGTTCTTGTGTCCATCATTTGGTGCTGCCCGTTATTTGGTGCTGCTATCTTTCTTCTCATCAGGTGCTCGAGCTACTGATTCTTCCGCGTCACTTTTCTGCAACACTTCTCTACAACCGTGTCACTTCACTGACGTATCACTGAAATATGAGCATATCTTTACTAGTGTCACCTTCCCAACACACTCCCAATCAACCGTAGCGTATAAACTATTGCCATTCAACCGTAGCGAATAAACTATTGCCCTGAGTTACAATAACATAAGTAATTTACTACTACAATCTTGTGAGTTTACAATAACATCAGTAATGTACTATTGCAATTTTGTCAATTATATAAGTATATTAATGATAATATATCATAACCTTAACCTACATGTTACTAAATAAATAAAGGAGATTAGTAAATTAAAATTGTTAATATTGAACCTGAAGTATAAGTAATTTTTGATAAATTCACTCTAATTGTAATTATAGTTTCATTTTCCGCAATAATAAACTAATAAGTGATTGGAGTAGTAAACTAATAAGGGATTGGAGTTCTTACTTATACTGAAGCATGATCAAGACTCAAACATGGACACGTCTCAAAACATCATATAGCTCACACATGATGGCACAAAAATACATTCTTGAGAATTAATGGGGTGAGCTAAAAATACATTCTTGAGAATTAATGGGGTGAGCTATAAAGTGGAGATCAACCTATATTATCACATTGCGACCCAGTTTGGTCGAGATAATGTGATCAACTCACCACTTGCTCGAATTTCGAAGAGGGATTTCTTTAAAAGATCAAGTAGTCAAAAGGTCAAGTAAAGTTAGGTATAATAACTGTTATTTTTTTCCTAGATAATATTAAAAAAATTGGAATTAAAATTTTTATACGTGGTGCGGATCTTAGGGAGGGAGAGGTTGGCATAGTTATGATCATTCCTGAAAAATGTTTGGAGTGAGTGGTGAGTGGAAGGGATTTTTTAAGGAATGTTCAATTAAGCACTTTCAAGATTTTTAATATTTTATAAGCATTTCCTTATCTGATTTTGCATACAATTAACCGCACTCCTTTTATATGAGTGATCACACTCCACTTGTTAACAAGAGTGTCTTTACCATACACCTTATTGATGTTAACAATCTTTACTCTGAATTTGAGTAAATATCAATAGCACGACTCTCAAATCCTTACTAATTCATTATTTTCGCTTTTTGGGACGATACCTACTTTACTTTACTGCCTATTGGATTCCATACCACCAATCAAAAGTATTTTTAGTTATACCCATTATCTTTGGCACTACACCGCAACGATATATTTGCTGTGCAGTTTAATCCAACAAGCTTAACAACTCAGAATTGGCTGAGCAGGTATTATACATAATTTTTCGTTAATTAGATATTTTAGCATTACTCATCACATACTAGTTCTAGATGAGGCGTTATTCAACCGATTTTTAAAAAATTTAAAATTTTTAAATTTATTGTCTACATATTATTAACTTTAATTTTAAAAATTAACATTTTTAAGTAATCTAGAAAAATAAAATTTTAAACCGAATTTTCCCTTTTTAATCCATTCAATAAGAACCAATCCAATTTTTACCTTCTATTTAATTAATGGTTATTTTATATTATTTTTGGGCATTCATTAAATATTTTAAAATTTCTAAATTACCATTTTATTTCTATATGTAAATTTTCTATTCACTTTTATTCATTGTTTTATATTTGAAAAATTTTGGTTTAAATTTTCGAATTATTTATTAAAAAAATGAGGTTTACAATTAAATTTAAATACTATTAATATAAAATCTTACCTTGGTTCTTTTTTTTTTTCCTTTAGCCCTTTTTTCTACCAAAATTTCTCATGGTTCAATTTATTAGTATTCATTTTTTAATCATTATTGTTTTGATTAATTCTAATTGAAATTAGTGAAATATCATATCATCTAAGAAAATAAATATATTTTAATATATTAATTTATTCAAAATGGTTATAATATTAAAAATAGATTATATATTAAATATTTTAGTTATAAATATATCGGGGTGAAAAAAAATAAAAATATATATATTATAATTCAAAATATTGATAATAACCAAAATAGAAATAGTTACAATATTCAATGTTTATTTTCATGGCAATCATAGAGAAGCATGGCAATAGGGAGGAAGCAAGCAAGCAAGCAGATATAATGCATGAACACCGTCCATGGCTTATTCTATCACTTGGGGGGGGGGGGGGGGGGGGGGGTGGGGTGGGGGGGAATCCACCCCTTCTTAGGCATATTTATTGGCTATAACAAGGAGGCATTGGCAGAGCTCCTCCGTGTCGGAGAACATTGGCATATGGTCGGCTCCTCCGATCTCTGCAACATTTTCGATGCCACTGTTCCGGATCATCCACCGCTGGAACTCCTCCGTGATCAATTTGTCCTCCATGCACACGATGAAAACTCGGGTGACCGACCCGAACCCGTCATCGGAGAACTCCTCTTGGCGGGAGAGATCGTCGATGAAGAACGACGACGGCCTCACCAACGTCTTTGCAAGCTCCAGATCCTTCATCCATCATTTGAAAATATTATTTTTGTTAGATAATATAAATAAGACTTATTGAATAATATAGGCAAAGGGGCTGTATAGGCTTCACCTGGTCCGGGGAGAGCTGGTAAAGCCAGGACAAGAACTCGGGGCCGAAGGACAGGGCGGACCCCTCTTGATCTCCGTCCCGATAAGGCCGGAACTCCGTGTCGCGCCATGTTTCCTTAGGAGTCGTTGCCATGTACTTCTCTCAAAAGTTCAGGGTGATTATTACTTAATAATCCTCATAATTAATATTTAAATGTCAATGTTTTTAATATTAATGTCTCACCCGTTCGACAACATACGACGGCTTGTGCACGGTGTCGGGGACGAAGGCTGTCAGGAATACGACGGCCGCAACCTTGTCAAAAAACATGTCGGCGGCGAGGGCCACGCTAAGGCCGCCAAGGCTGTGACCCACCAGCACCACTCTCTCTTCAGGAGGGACGGAGTTACGGAGAATATCGAGCAGCGGCTGCGAGTATTCCCTGAAGGTGAAGACCTCCTCTATGGCCCTGGGGCTGACGCCGGAAGCGGTGAGGTCTAGAACCGTCACGCGGTGGCCCGCTGCCTCCAGTCGTGGCTTCACCTTGTACCAGGACCAGGCTCCGTGGCATGCGCCGTGGACGAGGACGAAGTGCTGTGGCTGGTTGATACTGATCTGTCGACTCTCTTTCGCCGCTGCAGCTTCCGCCATTGTTGAAGTTGGGAGGTCTCTGCTGCCCTGTTGATATGGCACTCTCTGTTGGTTTGTGATTGGTTTGGTTTGGAGCTGAGTGCTGCAATGCAATGGATGGGGCTCTTTTTGTACAATATGATGAGTCTTATCCAAGTAAGGTCATGATATTTTTTCGACAGTTAGATAAACCGTAGCTGTTCTATAGGGTAGACGTTTACCCATTTTTTGCATGTTGTCCCTTTTAACTTCCAAAACTTATTTGTGGGTATGATACCAAATATTTATAAAAGATAAAACTTTGATATTATCGTATCAATTTTACAAAATATATATATATATATATAGGCATATGAAAATGAGTTCATGCTGATGCTCCTAAAATGTTGCGGATGGTGTACGGCTGGGCTTGCAGTGGGCTGCATATTGTTGGAGGTGAAAACGTGGAAGAGTGGAAGGCATGTGGTGTGCAACTCATACTTGGGAACTTCCCTTGAAGAATATGTCTTGAACTACTCATGTTTGTAACTCTCATATTACTAACTCACCTCTAACATGTTTGTAATTCTCTATTTTACTAAATATTTAATCGCATTCTTAACTAATGTTTTTGTACTAATGCTTTCCATCTTTCATCTTCATACAATGACAATGTTCCTCCTCATGTTTGATCAATCAGTTCGCCCCACCTTTATGTCGAATCTTCACCCCATGTAAGAGTGCAAAGGAACAATCAAAAGATATATATGATGAGGCGTCCTTTGGGATTTACGAGTCACTTCGTGGAGGAATATTAAACCACGAAGTTATAGCTATGCCATGGCCCCCTACACCATATTATAAGCTCGACAGCCACCCCCTCCACTGACCAATCCCCATGCACATGATCCACATGGCAACAAACATTTAGGTTCCTCGCCTGCATCACGACAAGGAGGTGCTGATCCACTAGGACTAATAACAAGATCAATCAATTAGCTACCCACCAAACATATATGAATTCTCTCTCCTGCAATGCCATTACCCCTCCTTTGATTTGTCATGATCGGGTCGACATTAATCCATCATCATCACTCACGTCCCATCATATCTTCAATGGATACAATCATCTCATTCCATAGATGTTGAAATCTTTTAATTACAGTCCACCTAATTTAATTCACATCATTCTCCCCCTCTTTAAAATAATTTGTTTTCAAATCTTTCACATTCTTATCACCTACATAAAAAAAATATTAAATTAGAAATATTAAAAATATAAATAACGTCATACTTACTAAATAACACCCATTTTTTAGTATTATTGATTAGTTTCAACACTCCATTTGATAAATCTCCTCTCTAAAGGAGTTTAACCCAAATTTCTAGATAAAAAATAATTTTCTTGAATCCTTAATTGACTTAATTTTCATACAATGTCTTATAAATTTATTTAAGAAACTTATCTTTTCTCTTCCAAACTAAATTTACTAATTCAACATTATTAAGTAATATTAAATTTAGATGAATGAATGAATTAAAACTATAAGGAACTTCAACTAATGGAAAGCTAATCATAAAATGAATATAACAATTATATATAAAGTTAATATCATGTAAATATTTAGTTGAAAATAAATATTTTGTTTCCAATTTACTTAACAAAATATTCCAAAAGTAACTTAAAAATTTAAAATCACAATTAAACACAATAATTTTAGGAATATAGTATAATATAGCAACTTATCTAAATAATAAATAAGTAATATTTGAGACATCGTCATTTTTAAAAGATGTCATTTTCAAGAATTGTTTAACTATCAGACACATAAAATATCAAAATTTTACGTTAAGAAATCAATCCAATAAGATAATTCAGGAATTGAAATATGAATATACAAAATATGAAATTGTTGGCTAAACTTATCTTTTTCATATGTAATACATTGAAAACAAAATTTTCTCATATTTCTTTTCATATACTCAAGCAATATTACAATAATCTTAACTACCAAATATTGTCCAATAAGTTCTAAGAAATATAATTTCTTAGCAAGTAATTAACACAAAGAAAATTGAGAGATGAATAATTTATTTTCCTGAGAAATAAACCAATTTTGCAAGTAAAGCTTTCCAAACATATTATTGTTACAACTCCTAATCACTTTACATAAATTAAGATTATTTGCATATAATTTATCTATATAATCAAAACCAAGAAATTTACTATCAAGGATTGTAAACATAACATACCATCGTGATATTGAATCGACAAATATATATATTTCATACCTTATATATATATATATTTCATACCTTATATATATATATATATATATATATATATATGATCACATATGGAAAAGTATTGATGAAAACTACACACCTTGTATGATGCTTATTCAACCTGTGCCGTCTTAAGGTGCAAATCAAATGTGAATCATATATTCTTTTGGCCTTAGCTGCCATATTTGTAGAGGTTGAGAAAACACAAATATTTCATTATTGTAGATAAGATAGTTAAAGGCTACTTTGCTCCAATTTTTACTAAAATATATAATAATATAACTCTAATGCCTATTTATGATAATTCAAAATTAAGTTTGAATAATTTAGTAAAATTGGGTAATGTAAGTAATAAGAATTTAGTTAGTTTATCCTTAGAATGTTTGAATATACTTTCTTGTGCATCAAATAATTTAAATAAAATATTCTTTTCTAAAAATATAGTGAGAGGTATATGACAACTATTAAATTTAGAAATATAATCCATAAAATAAGTTAATTTAAACAAACTTCTCATCTCACTTGCCAAATAAGGTGTTGGACAATTTTGAATTGCCTTAATTTCCTTTTAAATGATAATCCTTTCAAAACCTGTAATATATTTAGTAAATATAATATTATTCCAACAATATATACATTTATTAAAATTAGAAAATAACATATATGTTGTAAACCCCGCACTTTTGAGTTAAGAAAAATCGAGAAAAGAACCGGTCAAACCAAGTAAGAAAACCAAGCCGATTTACAAACCTGATCATTTGGGAACAAGAAAATTAGAAATTTACAACTTTTGGTTGATCCAAAGGGTTCATTAAACCTATAAAAAGAAACTTAAGATAAATTAAAAGAGAAAATCTAAATTGGTTCAGGTGAACGAGAATATATAAGAACTCTGAAATTAAGCGTGATTGCTTGAGAGTAGTGTGAGAATGGTTAACCTCCTATAAAGTATGATTTTTTTTGTAACCCAAAATTTCGGTCAAAAATTTTTATGAGAACGTACGCCTTATCATAAATAGCCATAAATTAATATATATTTTATTATTTTAACTAATACCAATAATTTAATACCTAAATTAAATTATTAGAATTAATAAAAATAATTTAATACCGAAATTAAATTATTGGAATTAATACTAATAATTTATGGCAATATTAATACTAGTAATAAATATCTCTTATTTAATACACGATTTTTACACTTATATAAAGAGGTTATCCTCATTCATTCTCCTCACACCTGAACACTTCGCTCTCTCTTTTTACTGCTCTATTTCCCGGTGAAGCTCGAACTAGAGCTTCGACTTGAACAAAGGTCGGGCTCTTTAGAACCGGGGAGAAAACAGCTATCTGACAGCAAACTCCAGTCAATACGAGAATCGCTAGAGAAGCTCCAGCATGATGGAATAGTGAAATAGCTCCAGCGGACTGAAGCTGCCATATTTCGGCCAAGCTGAAATTGGCCATTTCAAGCCCTCCTCAAGCCAAACCAAACACTCCCAACACTTCCTCAGCCCTTACACAGCCGAATTAGAACCGAAAGGTAAGCCAATTCGGCTCCCCTTTACAATTTTCGATCAGTGTTAGAGAAAGAGTCGACCGAATTTTAATGATAAAATTCTAATCCAATTTTGTATAAATTGATGCGATTCTTGATTCTAGGATGAACCTTAGGACGAGAGCTATCTACCCAGATTGAAATCTCAGACCGCCGTGCCTTCACCGGTGAGTAATCGAAGCTTTCTCTCTCTATAGTTCATTTTTCGGCGAAGCTCCGTTTGAGCTCGTCCTGATGTTAAAACTTGTGATTCACATTGCTAAAGAATCGTATGAACATGTAGAAACTCAATTTCAACTTCAATTTCAACAATTGGAAATGTTTGATGGGTCAATTTGATAAAATTAAATTCGACTATGTTAAGAAGTTGGAATTGGGGGAAAATTTGGGGATTTTCAAAATTCAAAGAACCAAAATGCAATTTTATGAAATTAAGGGTCAATTAGGCATGAAAATAATGTTGGAGGACCAATTTAGGAATTTTAAAACTTTTGGGGCAAAACTTACCATTTTTGTAAAGGAAGGGCAAAATGGTAATTTTGGAAAAGTTGGGGGGACCAAATTGGAAATTTGGGAAATTAAATTCCTTTTTGTGAAATTGAATAAATTGAGGTATCAAGATAAATTTTAAAAGTTTCAGGACTCAATTTGAGGAAAAACAGACATTTGGGGACTTAAAGTTAAAGAGAAATAACTTTAGGGACCTAATTGCAAATAACTAAAAAGTTTGGGTTTTCTTATTCATTGGAAATGAATGAAGGTTGTTAAGTTGAGTAATAGTGAACAAGGATGTTCATATCGTGTAGGTACACGAAGTACCAGGAACACCAACATGGACGAGCTCGCGTGAATACAAAGAACCGGTATAGTGGAATTCACCACATTAACGGGTGAGTGGGTTTACTAACATCATACCTGGTTGGGATGATGAGCACAACATAAAATTTAAAAACCACTTACCGGTTGTGAGTGAGATTATATATCATACCCGGTTGGGGATGATAAGTGCCTCAGTATAAAAACTCACTATTTAGTGGTATTTTAATCATCACCACTTAGAGGAAGTGATGTGAAAAATTTGCGGAAAAACTACTTACCGGCTATAAGTAGATCATACCCGGTTGGTATGATGAGACTTCCTTGAAGGAAGTTGAAAACCCATTCATCGGTTATGAACGGAGATGTCCTTATACTGATTAGTATAATGGACAGTGAAAACCTATTTTGTCAGAAGTGTTCTCTCTTAACTGTGTGCCAATGCTTAAACTATTTGGGAGACTTTCTTGACGGGAGCTCGAATAGCTCTTATAGGCCGGGGGCCTTAGTTTTGGAACTTGGGGGCTAAATGCCCGATTTTGAAAATCTCGTACAGTGGGCCCAAGGCCAGTTGGCACGAGCAGGAGCTCGTAAACGAACATGATATATACGCCATAAAACTTAATAAGTGAATTGTTTGGCCATGATACCAAAATAGGACTGACATGCTCAGTCAACTAGCGGCAGTGCGACATGACAGGTAACGGACCAGTCAAGACAAACAATTGCGGGTTGAGTTGAGAATTGGGGCCGTTGGACCAGTGGCACCACAAATTGCATGGCAATATGAGAAAACATTGTTTGTGCATGCACTATGAGTACGAGATCATCAAGATGCCCATGAGGGGTAGTGATGCGTCCTAAGGGCATTGGACGACTTGGTGGCTATAAGGGCAGTTCGTCGTTCTAGGTGTTTGTGCGAAATCTGGAGTAGCACCAAGCGCATGAGACTGGGGTGGGGACATGATGAGGTCTCTATTCTCATATGGGCATGAAGAAGTGATTTCGAGATTGTGGGTCGGATGTCATATACATCCACTCATTCCTAGGGTAGAAGCGGTCGTACTTCTATCCGGGTGGCAAGAAAAGTCACTCTGAAGCCACTAGCAGGTTCAATAGTGATACTGACTTGCAAATATGTGTATCCTTCATGATGAAGGATGTATGTTAGGTGATGACACACCGATAACTAAGGAATGGTGGAAAAACCCAAAATTTTAAACGAAGGGATTTTTGAAAATAAAGGAGTCTGGCACACTCCAATAATAATTATTTTCTTAAAAGTCAAAAGCTTTTAAAAACCCATTCACTGAGTAGTCGTACTCACCCCATCACTTATATCCCTTTCAGGAAATCCCAGAAAGCCTACCCTTAAAGACCGTCAACTAAGATGCCTGTAAGACAGGTATGTAAAGTTTTAAATTTTATGCAGTTTTGATTATGCTATTCCAAGAAAAAGTGCAAGTTAAAGGACGCCTTACTCTTTACGGTTTACAATAAAGGGAAACCCTTTAATAAACCGGGAGAGTGGCGGGTTGATCGATCTGACCAAACCGGGTCAGGGCGTGACATATGTCCTAAAAATATTTAAGAAAATTTTTAAATATTCTCCATGTTCATATAAGGAAACATGATATATTATTGTATCATTAAAATAAACATTAATAAACTTTTCAATAAAACATGTAATAAATAATTCCATAATCTTATAAAAATATTAGTTGCATTAGTTAAACCAAAAATCATAATTAACCATTTATATAAACCACGTTTTGTCTTTAATGCATTCATCAATTTATATTCGTCTTTAATTCAAATTTTATTATATTCACTTTTAAACTTTATTTTTGAAATCAAATAAAATTAATACAAATCATCTACCTTATGATCTAAATAAGGAATAGGGTATCAAAAACACACCTGGGTATTGTCAATAACTCAACAATAAATGTATACCTACCAAGTCTTACGCCTTTTGGATAGTTGCACAATTGGTGGATTAATTCTCTTTGGGACGATTCTCTTTTCAATCAGCTTTATAACTTGGTGTTGATTTTGATGCTTGATCCTTCGACTTGATTGCAAAACAAGAGATATCTTCTTTGGAACATTCTTGAATTCTTGCAAAAAGAATATAATATTGCTCGACAAATATCCGACAATGGGGTTAGTATTTAAAAATCTATCCTTGTACATAAGTACTATAAGGACATGTAAATTTACGTTGATCTCACTTTTTCTTGTAATAAAATTATTTTTACACTCTTTCTTTTCAATTATGACTTTTTTCTTTTCTTTTTCAATTTTGGATTTTCTCTCTTCTGTTTCAACTTTGATTATTCTCTCTTCTTTTTCAATTTTGCCTATTGTCTCTTTATTTTCAATTCTAGTTTTTTCATCTTTTTCATCTTTGCCTTTTATCTCTTCCTCTTCAATTTCAGCTTTTGTTTCTTATTTTACCAAACCTGACTTGATCATAGTAATCTCCATCTATTTGAAGAATTTATCAATGTGCTTACTGCATGATTCCCAATAGTAGTTGTTAGGAACATATCGTCGGTGCATAATTACTTTCATCTCGCTCCACGACTCTAAAGGGCGTTCATGGTTGCATCTTCTATCTTTCACCAATTGATCCCACCATGTAATTGCATAATCTGAAAATGCATAGGATGCAACTCATACTTTTTTCGCTTCATAATAATTGTGATATTCAAAGAATTTATCCATCTTCTTTTCCCATTGAATATATTCTCCTGGGTCTTCATTTCCTTAGAATAATGGTATATTCAAATCATACAAGTTATCAGTCGTTGGTCTTCTTCTTGTTGTATATTGCTTTTGATCCCTTCATTCCTCCAAACAATCTAATCACATGTGTAATGACTCAACTGCAAACTTTGATGCGAACCTCGCCAATATGTTGACGACACCCTACACAAAATATGGCAAGGCCCTAAGATTTTCACGATGCCTTGTTTATGTGAGAAACAAGGTATAAGATATGTAGACGCCATACCCAAATCCTCTAAGAAGAACTCTTAGAAAACTTCGGGTGATAAGTTTTGATTGCTTGAATGCTACAGGTAAAAAAAACCTAATAAGTTCAAAATTCTTTCATGAAAAAAAGAAGACAAAACCTAACAAAATTGAAATTTCATAGTGTCCCCTCCAATGTTGTGGAGTATGCCTTTAATAGGCACAAATAATAACTAAATATCCTAAAAATAAGGAAAAATATCTATTATGGTTACATGTTAACCATATCTAATCTAAATATTTAGGATATTTTAATAACTAATTTAAAGATATGAACTTAACTAATTAAAGATTTAATATTATCATTTAATATCCTAAAAGATTTATTATATTAATAAATCTCTCCTTATTAATTAAATATGAACCTTCTCCTATGCTCATCTTGGGTTCTTCTATTGGGCTTCCACTTGAATTTTCCGCAATCTCTTTAATCAACCCATATAAAGCTTCATTGAATCTTTTAGCCCTTAACCTTATGATTGGGCCCTCTTGTAGTCTCAAATGATTATTCATTTCATTTGGTGACAAACTGTTCAACTCCATTACAGATTCGGTTGATTGGACTTATGAATTCGTAGTCTATTTAGTCGGATTCACATCATTCTCCCCCTCTTGAAAATGATTTGTCCTCAAATCTTCTATCCCTTCATCACCTACATCAAAGGGCATTAAATTAATAACATTGAAACTTTCATTAACACCATACTCACCAGTTAACTCCAACTTTTAAGCATTATTATTAATGCGTTCCAACACTCGAAATGGTCCATCTCCTCTAGGAAGAAGTTTTGATCGCCTTTGTTTCGGAAATCGTTCTTTCCTCATGTGAAGCCATACCCAATTGTCGGGTTCAAAAATGACAGTTTTGCGACCCTTGTTTGCTTGTTTTTCATAAACTTTAGTCATCCATTCAATGTGCATCTTTGTCTTCTCGTGTAGTTCTTTCACGAACTTTGCTTTTCTCTTTCCATCAAAATTCACTAGCTCACTTACAGGAAGTGGAGTTAGATTTAGAGGGGTTAATGGATTGAAACCATAAATAATCTCAAATAGTGAAAACTTAGTTGTAGAATGAACAGAATGATTATAAGCAAATTCAACAGGTGGTAAGCAATTTTCCCATTATTTCAAATTATTTTTTTTATTATAGAACGTAATAAAGTACCTAATATCCTATTTACTACTTCTGTTTGACCATCAGTTTTTGATTGATATGTTGTTGAAAACAATGGTTTAGTTTCCAATTTACCCCATATAGTCTTCCAAAAGTATCTCAAGAATTTAGAATCACGGTCAGAAATAATAGTTCTAGGCATACCATGCAATCTGACAATTTCTCTAAATAACAAATCAGCAACATTCGATGCATCATTAGTTTTATGACATGGAATGAAATGTGCCATCTTAGAAAACCTATCAACTACCGCAAACACAAAATCCCTCCCCCTCTTAGTTCTTGGTAATCCTAAAATGAAATCCATGGAAATATTAATCCAATGTGCATTAGGAATCGGAAGAGGAGTATACACGCCATGAGGTTGTTGCCAAGAATTAGATTCCTTACATGTAATGCATCGAGAACAAATTTTCTCAACATCCTTTTTCATGTGGGGCCAAAAAAAATGCTCATTCATTATCGCCATAGTCTTAGCTACCCCAAAATGTCCCATAAGTCCTCAAGCATGTGCTTCCCTAACAAGTAACTCATGCAAAGAAGAATGAGGGATGCATAATTTGTTTTCCCGAAAAATAAATCCATTTTGTAAATAAAATTTCCCAAACTTACCACTTCCATAACTTCTAAACACTTCATAGAAATCAGGATCATTTGCATACAAATCCTTGATATAATCAAAACCAAACAATTTAGAATTAAGCATTGAAAGCATAGTGTACCTTCGTGATAGAGTATCTGCAACTATATTTTCCTTACCTTGTTTGTACTTGATCACTTATGAGAATGTTACAATGAACTCCACCCACCTTGCCTGACGTTTGTTTAACTTGTGTTGTCCTTTGAGATGCTTAAGAGATTTATGATCTGTGTGAATCACAAACATTTTCGGCCATAGATAATGCTGCCATGTTTTAAGAGTTCGAACTAGGGCATACATCTCCTTATCATAGGTAGGATAGTTAAGGGTTGCCCCACTCAACTTTTCACTAAAATATGCAATTGGCCTTCCTTCCTGCATTAATACACCTCCAATACCTACTCCTGATGTGTAAACCCTGCCCTTTTGAGCTAAGGAATATTGGGAAGAGAACCGGTCAAACCAAGTGAGAAAATCGAACTGGTTCACAAACCTGATAATGATGAATGGGAAATTTAGGAATTTACAACTCCCAAGTGATCCAAAGGGTTCAAAATACTATGGAAAAGAACCTTAGGATGACTTGGAAGAGGAAAATTAGACCAGTTTGGATGAACTGGGTCCAACAAGATTGAATCGATTTATGAACCGAGTTGGTTCATGAACCAGAACCGATAGAGATCGGGCAAAACAAAGGGATTCAAGTCTATTGTACTCCAAGGAAATTCATAAACCTTGGGAAGGAACCTTAGAACAAAGTGAGAGAGAAAAATCAGACCGGTTCGGGTGAACCGGACCCGAACTAGATTGAACCGGTTTAAGGACCGAGTTAGTTTATGAACCAGAATCAATAAAGAGATGGTAAACTAGGAATTTTATGGACCTTAAGTGACCCAAGGAGTCACAAAAGACATGGAAATGGACTTGTGAAGGAATTGGGAATGAAAACCAAACCGGTTCAGTTGAATTGGATCCGAACCGGTTTGAACCACTATTGAACCGAAACCTAAATTCATTTTTCTAGGTGACTTAAATAATTCAAATTGGAGATTTAAGGCCACCATTGGATAGAGAATGAAGTTAGAAATTTTTATATTTGAAAAACTCGATTGAATGGGGAGTGAACCGGCTGGTTTAAGCTTTGAACCCGGTTCGGGCCGGTCCGGTCCAGTTCGGAACAATGTCATCTTCTTCCTCAAGATGAGAGCACTGTTACTCGTCGGGAAACTAAAGAAATGCCGAGAAGAAGAAACGCTTCTATTCGGGGTGTTTCAAGTCTTCAATGTCAGCAATAATGGTGCCAAACGGACGGCCAACAGGTCTCCAAGCTCCCTATATAAAGAGCCCCTCCCCATTCATCCTCTCCATGCCTGAAAACTCCATTCTCTTTCAACTGCTCCATTTTCTGGTGAAACTCGAACTAGAGCTCCGACATGGGGTCTTTTCTGAGCCAAACAAAGTGAGGTCAGGTTCTTTAGAACCGGGGAGAAGTCAGCTACACGTCTGTAGTCTCCGTTCACTCCGAGGGTCGCCGGTGTGATAAAACAGTGAAGCAGCTCCGGCGGACCGAAGCTGCCCTGTTTCGGCCGAGTTGAAATCGGCCATTTCGAGCCATCCTCAGGCCAAACCAAGCCTTCCCAACACCTCCTCAGCCCTTCCACGGTTGAATTAGGATTGAAAGGTAAGCCAATTTGGCTCCCCTCTATAATTTTCGGTCAGTGCTAGAGAGAGAACCGACAGAATTGTAGTGATGAAATTCTAACCTAAATCGACATCAATTGATGCGATTCTTGATTCTAGGATGAGTCTCAAGATGAGAGCTATCTGCCCAGATCGAAAGCTCGGACCGCCGTGCCCTCACTGGTGAGAAATCGAAGCTTTTTCTCTCTATAGTCCGTTTTTCGGTGAAGCTCCGTTTGAGCTCGTTCCGACATTAAAATCTACGATTCAAAGTTCCTTAGAATCGTATGATCATGTAGGATCTCAATTTCAACAACTAGAGGTGTTTGATTGGTCAATTTGATTAAATCAAATTCGGTATTGTTGAATAGTTGAAATTGGGGGAAAAATTGGGGGAAAATTGAAGGACCAAATTAAAATTTTATGAAATTGAGGGCCAATTGGGCATGAAAATAATGTTGGAGGACCAATTGAGAAATTTTGTAATTTTGGGGCAAAACTTAACATTTTTGTAAAGGAAGGGCAAAATGGTAATTTTGGAAAAGTTGGAGGACCAAATTTGAAATTTGGGAAATTAATTCCCTTTTTATGAAATGGAATAAATTGAGGTCCTATGATAAATTTTAGAAGTTTCAGGACTAAATTTGAGGAAAAACTGGCATTAGGGACTTAAAGTTAAAGAGAAATATCTTTAGGCACCTAATTGCAAATAAATGAAAGTTTGACTTTCTCATTCATTTAGAATGAATAAAGGCGATTAGGCCAAAGGATAATGAACCGAGATGTTCAAATCGTGTAGGAACGCGAAGTACCGGGAACGCAAGCAAGGACAAGCTTGCGTGAATACAAAGCACCGGTCTAATGAAATTCACGGCATTAACGGGTGAGTGGGTTTACTAACATCATACCCGGTTGGGATGATGAGCACAACTTAAAATTTAAAACCACTTACCGGTTGTGAGTGAAAATTTTATATCATACCCGGTTGGGAATGATAAGTACCTCGGTATGAAAACCCACTATTAAGTGGTATTTTAAATATCACTACTTAGAGGAAATGATGTGAAAATGATGCGGAAAAACTACTTACCGGATTGTAAGTAGATCATACCCGATTGGTATGATAAGACTTCCTCAAAGGGAGTTGAAAACCCGTTCATCGGTTATGAACGGAGGTGTCCTTATACCCGGGCAGTATAATGGATAGAGAAAACAAATGTTTTGTTAGAAGTGCTCTTTCTTTACTATGTGCCAATACTTAAACAATTTGGGAGACATTCTCAACGGGAGCTCGAATAGTTCTGATAGGCCGGGGCCCTTAGTTTTGGAACTTGGGGGCTAAATGCCCCAATTTTGAAAATCTCGTACTGTGGGCCCAAGGCCAGTCGGCATGAGTAGGAACTTGTAAACAAACATGATATATGTGCCATTAAACTTAATAAGTGAATTCTTTGGCCATGGTACCAAGATAGGATTGACATGCTCAGTCAACTAGCGGCAGTGCGACATGACAGGTCAACGGACCAGTAAAAAAAAAATTGCGGGTTGAGTTAAGAGTTGGAGTCGTTGGACCAGTGGCACCACAGATTGCATGGCAATATGAGAAAACATTGTTTGTGCATGCACTGTGAGTACGAGATCATCAAGACGCCCATGAGGGGTAGTGATGCATCCTAAGGGCACTAGACGACCTGGTGGCTATAAGGGCAGTTCGTTGTTCCAAGTGTCTATGCGAAATTTGGAGTAGTACCAAGCGCATGAGACCGGGGTGGGGACAGGATGAGGTCTCTGTCCTCATTTAGACACGAAGAAGCAATTTCAGGATTGAGGGTCAGATGTCGTGTACATCTACACATTTTTAGGGTGGAAGTGGTTCTGTTTCTATCCAGCTGGCAGGAAAAGTCGCTCCGAAGCCACTAGCGGGTTCGGTAGTGATACTGACTTGCGAATGTGTATAACCTTCATGATGAAGGATGTGTGATGGGTGATGACACACCGTGGTAACTAAGAAATGATGGAAAAACCCAAATTTTTAAATGAAGGGATTTTTGAAGAAGAAAGGAGTCTGACACACTCCATATAAACGTTTTTCTTAAAAAATTAAAAGTAGACTTTTGAAAACTCATTCACTGTGTAGTCGTACTCACCCCCTCCCTTATATACTTTTCAGGAGATTTTAGAAAGCCTACCCTTAAAAACCATCAACTAAGATGCCTGTGATACAGGTATGATAAATCTAAATTATTATATAGTTTTGTTTATGTTATTCTTGGAAATAAGGTGCAGGTTTAAAGGACGCCTTACTCTTTACGGTTTATAATAAGGGGAAACCATTTAATAAACAAGGAGAGTGGCGGGTTGATCACGGGGATCCGGCAAAATTTGGTCGGGGCATGACAACTAGAGTGGTATTAGAGCCTGTTTCCTCGAATACATATTCAAGACTAGAAAATATAGTAACTAATATGATTTCTCCTAAAATTTACAGATGGCTTACAGGAGAGGAACCAAGAAAACTAGGGATGACTCTGCTCAGCACCCTGTCTTCATAGGAAGACAACTCTTGAAGCTTCCCAAATGCCTGGGGCATGGTAGAAATCCCTAAGAACCAAATGACAAAGTATCCTAGAGGATGATGCTTGGACTTGTTGAGGTCACACCCCGAGTACAAAGGAAGCCAAGCCTGAGACTAGGACCACCAGTTAGGGCTTATAACCTTTCCATGGAGGATGCTTAGCACACACCCCGTAGTCCTCTACCTATTTCATGACCACCTCTTTGTAATATGGTTAAGACCCTAACAAATTGTACTCCTTCTCCATTAATGAAGAATTCCAAGTTCCTGAAACCGTGTCTCTAAACAAGGATGTAAGCCTACATCTCATCTGTAGGAAGATTGCCTCAAGAAAGGTAACCAAACAAACCCCGGGGACCAAGGAGAATCCCATCCCAAACAAGGAAATGAACCAAA
Organism: Trapa bicornis; assembly: GCA_030064425.1. Taxonomy (NCBI): domain Eukaryota; kingdom Viridiplantae; phylum Streptophyta; class Magnoliopsida; order Myrtales; family Lythraceae; genus Trapa; species Trapa bicornis. Next base: position 8,033,826 of record CM057754.1, read on the forward strand.
AGACTAAAGAGTCTAGGAGAACTCTTAGGGGAAAATTAGTAGGTAGAGAAGGCTCGACAAGAAAATCAACAAGGAGACTAAGGAGTGAGAACTCTAGTAGTAACTACTGGGCAAGGAAATGACATGTTACAAGGTGAGGACAATAGGAATGCTACTCGAGAAAGTGCTTAACACTATTAAGGACAAGTACCAAGATGGACTAGTATAAGTATAAGGAAAGAAGGGGTGTTCCACACCTCATAGATTCAAGGCAATACCTCCTCAAGGGTCACGAAGGACATGAAGGATTGGAAACTAAAACCATGGAGCGGGTTACGTAAAAGGTTCACCAAGAGGTCAAGAAATGATGAGGTGAATGCAAAAACTTCTTAAGAAGGTCAAATCGAGAAGGATACCTCATGAATAGGGATAAGGTACATGAGAAGCATACTTAGAACCCTCCCATAAGGGGCAAACACAAAAAAATGTCCCCCCAGAACTCTAGGGAATGACACAGTTAGAGTGAAAAAGAGAAGGAATACGCTATGAAAGGGAACTCTAGAGGGATGCATACAACCAAGTGCCTTGAAGGAATCATTGGTTGGCATATGGGCATAACGTGGAGTGTAAGGAGCCAACCCCTTATTAGAAACTACTTGAAGGAAGGATGTACCGGAGGTCGAGACTAACCTACTTTGTAAAAGTGATAGAATATTAGGTACAATTTCCTTTGGAAAATATAGAGAAGTTAAAGTGGAGATTTAGAATAAAATAACAGAAGTAAGTAGACCATGAAAACGAGATGGTCAAAGAAAATGAATGACACCCTAAGGAGGACCGGAAAGTAGTAAGGAATACACCCTAAAAAGTGGCATTGGAAGGATCATTAAGGACAAGGAGATTAGAGAGACAACTGCCTCAAGAAAACTAAACAAGGTGAAAAGTATGGGCGAGACAGGTAACGAACTACTCTCGTGAGTATCATAGAGTAAACTCCAGCAAAGAAGGAAGAGGTGGAAAGGCCAAATATTGGAGAAAAGAAGGATGAAAGAAATCCTTAAAAGGACCAAGGGCCAATATACGACTAAAACTCAAGCAAAGAAAGGAATAGGCAAGCCTCTCACGATCAAGAAAACTTAAAACAAGAAAGATTTGTACTCTTCCTAAAGAAGTAAATAGGTACTGTGTACGAATGAAGATGCGGATAGAGTATACAAGATGTGCCTGCAAGAATTGTGGAGTAAAGGTAAACAGGAAAAGACGACATCAAGGTATGTCATTTAAGGGTAAAAATCCCCTTGAGCAAATGTACAAAGGAATGTCAAGAGTAAAGGAAAGAATCCTACCAAGGAAGTATCGTGATGTCCCAGTATGATCCGTTTGGAGAAAGAGCAGAAGTATCAAGAAATAATTCCAGAAGAACACACTAGAAAGAAGAAACTAGTAACGGTGGACAACCAAAGAGAATGAGCAAAACCCTAAGAAAGGTTGAGATGTAGTAAATACTACACTCTCTGAAGAACAATGGGATGAGCATGAAGAACGAGTGATACAGTTGCCTAGGCAATTGGACCAGAAAAATAAAGAGAAAAAGACAGTTAAAGAACTAGGTTTTGAGAGAAACATGAATTTAAACCACAACAAGGAAGGGAGGAGTGAAAAGGCCAAAATGTAGGAAGAGAAGAACGAAGGGAAATCCTTAAAGAAATCAATAGTCAAAACCAGATTTATAGTTTAAAGTCTTGAAACGGTTAAGTGAGCCTCAAGAAGGGCGAACAAGAGATTTTGAAGTAAGGAGGATGTAAACCCTCCTTAACAAAAATTATTTAACGGGTCAGTATCAAAAGATGTTGTGATAAGTATGAATGATTGGACAACCCATACTCAGGTAATAGAGGAAAAATGTTCGAGTATATGTTGGGAAAGTAAGTCCCCTAATAAGGTTGAGCTAAGAAGGAATAAATACAATTGGTAAGACGGGTCATAGCCCACACACGCATACGAAGCTTAAAGAGTGGACAACCAAGCATTGTGTGGAATGCACAGAATAAAACTAATAATCGGAACATGGGATAAAACAAAAGTTGTGGATAGAGAAGGATCCAAAGCAAAATAGATACCCTAACACAGATAAGGGTACGAAGAAAGGGAGAAAAGGGAACCTTCAAGCAATGGTAATAAGGTTGAACATGTAGCTCCTAGAACGAAAGTCTCTACCTTGAGGGACACATTAGTGAATGAAAACGTAAAAAGGGAACTCCCCGAAACAAAACAATAGACTGAAAAGGGTCAAATGGAAATAACGAACTATGAAGTGGTTACAAATAAGTAAGAGTGGATTAAGGCCAAAGGAAATCCTTGAGTAAAGGATGTTATTGGGAGTGATGATGAACCTAAGAATGGACGAGTCTTAGCATCTTAATAAAACATCTGGAGATCAAATAATTGGAACCAAAAATACTTAATAAGGAAGTTAAAAAGGGATGAGTGGGTAAGGAGAACCGATACAGTTGTGTAAATTGAGTTAATAACGGTAAAGGTAGTAGATGAATACTACCAGAGGAAAAGAGGGATAAAGTTATGCAATCCCTAAGAGGTTGAAAAATAACCCTAAAGGAGGTGTTTTGGAGATCTAATGGATGTAGAGATAAGATTTAGAAAATGTCATGCTATAAGGGACAAGAAACTCAATGATCCTGATGAAAACATGACTCAAAATAAGGAAGAGTCAGTTCATAAGCATGACAAAGTCAAACATAATTTGGATGAATTTGTAATGAACAACGAATGAAGGACGAGTCGAAATGGGACGGAAAGGTGATGATGAAGAAATTCGTGGAAATAAGTACGAAATGCTCTATAGGATGACAAGCTAAGGGTTTCAATGATCAAGCGGTTATCTAGACATAGAAATGGTTAGTTATCTTGGAATTTCCAATCTTGAGTAAAGGACCTCAAGGGGAAGAATGTTGCTCTAAGCAAAGAGAGAGATAAAATCTAAGAACATACCCTGAGGTAAGGTATGACAAGTTATGACAAACTCCAATGGATGGAGTAAATAATATAAAGGAAAAGGGATTCCTTAAGTGAAGGTTGTAAAAGGGACTAATTGCAAGGATGAGAGAAAAGTTTGCATCTTAAGCAAACACCAAAGGGGCATCAAAGGAAATGATTGCTCATGTAAGGCAGCTAACTAAGTTTTGGGGACAAAACTCCTAAAAGGAGGGGAGAGTTGTAAAGCCTGCCCTTTTGAGCTAAGGAAAATCGGGAAGAGAACTGGTCAAACCAAGTGAGAAAACCGAACCGGTTCACAAACCCGATAATGGTGAATGGGCAATTTAGAAATTTACAACTCCCAAGTGATCCAAAGGGTTCAAAATAATATGGAAAAGAACCTTAGGACAAATTGGAAGAGGAAAATTAGACCAGTTTGGATGAACCGAGTCCAATAGGATTGAATCGGTTTATGAACCAAATCGGTTCATGAACCGGAACCGATGGTGATTGGGCAAAACAAAGGGATACAACTCTATTGTACTCCAAGTAAATTTATAAACCTTGGGAAAGAACCTTAGAACAAAGTGGGAGAGAAAAACCAGACCGGTTCGGGTGAACCGGACCCGAACTGGATTGAACCGGTTAAGGACTAAGTCGGTTTATGAAACGAAATCGATAAAGAGATGGTAAACCAGGAATTTTATGGACCTTAAGTGACCCAAAGAGTCATAAAAGACATGGAAATGGACTTGTAAAGGAATTGAGAATGAAAACCAAACCGGTTCAGGTGAATTGGATCCGAACCGGTTCAGACCGATTTGAACAACTATTGAACCGAATCCTAAAGAAATTTTTCTAGGTGACTTAAATAATTTAAATTGGAGATTTGAGGCCAACATTGGATAGATAATGAATTTAGATGAATTTAGAAATTTTTAGATTTAAAAAACTCAATCAAATGGGGGGTAAACTAGCCGGTTTAAGCTTTGAACCCGGTTCAGACTGGTCTGGTCCGGTTTGGAACAGTGTCTTCTTCTTCCTCAAGATGATAGCACCGTTACTCGCCGGGAAACTAAAGAAATTCCGAGAAGAAGAAACACTTCTATTCGGGGTGTTTCAAGTCTTCAATGTCAGCAATAACGGTGCCAAACGGACGGCCAACAGGTCTCCAAGTTCCCTATATAAAGAGCCCCTCCCCATTCATCCTCTCCATGCCTGAAAACTCCATTGTCTCTCAACTACTCCATTTTCTGATGAAGCTCGAACCGGAGCTCTGACATGGGGTCTTTTCTAAGCCAAACAAGGCGAGGTTAGGTTCTTTAGAATCGAGGAGAAGTCAGCTACACTTCTGTAGTCTCCGTTCCCTCCGAGGATCGCCAGCGAGATGCTGGCGTGATAAAACAGTGAAGCAGCTCCGGCAGACCGAAGCTGCCCTATTTCGGCCGAGTTGAAATCGGCCATTTCGAGCCATCCTCAAGCCAAACCAAGCCTTCCCAACACCCCCTCAGCCCTCCCATGGCCGGATTAGGACTGAAAGGTAAGCCAATTTGACTCCCCTTTGCAATTTCCGATCGGTGCTAGAGAGAGATCCGACAGAATTTCAATGATGAAATTCTAACTTAATTTGGCATCAATTGATGCGATTCTTGATTCTAGGATGAATTGAGAGCTATCTGTCCAGATCAAAAGCTCAGACCGCTGTGCCCTCACCGGTGAGAAATCGAAGCTTTCTCTTTATAGTTCGTTTTTCGGCGAAGCTCTGTTTGAACTCGTTCCGACATTAAAATCTGTGATTCAAAGTTCCTTAGAATTGTATGATCATGTAGGAACTCAATTTCAACAACTAGAGGTGTTTGATTGGTCAATTTGATTAAATCAAATTCGGTAGTGTTGAATAGTTGAAATTAGGGGAAAAATTGGGGGAAAATTGGTGATTTTCAAAAATTGAAGGACTAAAATAAAAATTTATGAAATTGAGGGCCAATTGGGCATAAAAATAATGTTAGAGGACCAATTAAGAAATTTTAGAATTTTTGGGGCAAAACTTACCATTTTTGTAAAGGAAGGGCAAAATGGTAATTTTGGAAAAGTTAGAAAACCAAATTTGAAATTTTGGAAATTAATCCCCTTTTTGTGAAATAGAATAAATTGAGGTCCTATGATAAATTTTAGAAGTTTCGGGACTTAATTTGAGGAAAAACCAGCATTAAGGATTTAAGGAGAAATAACTTTAGGCACCTAATTGCAAATAAATGGAAGTTTGACTTTCTTATTCATTTGGAATAAATAAAGGCGATTAGGCCAAAGGATAATGAACCGAGATGTTCATATCGTGCAGGAACGCGAAGTACCGGGAACGCTAGTAAGGACAAGCTCACGTGAATACAAAGCACCGGTCTAGTGGAATTCACGGCATTAACGGGTGAGTGGGTTTACTAACATCATATCCGGTTGGGACGATGAGCACAACTTAAAATTTAAAACCACTTACCGGTTGTAAGTGAAAATTTTATATTATACCCAGTTGGTAATGATAAGTACCTCGGTATGAAAACCCACTATTAAGTGGTATTTTAAACATCACTACTTAGAGGAAGTGATGTGAAAATCATGCGAAAAAACTAATTACCGGATTGTAAGTAGATTATATCTGGTTGGTATGATAAGAATTCATCGAAGGAAGTTGAAAACCCGTTTATCGGTTATGAACGGAGGTGTCCTTTTACCCGAGCGGTATAATGGATAGAGAAAACATATGTTTTGTCAGAAGTGTTCTCCCCTAACTGTGTGCCAATGCTTAAACAATTTGGGAGACTTTCTCGACGGGAGCTCGAATAGCTCTGATAGGCCGGGGGTCTCGGTTTTGGAACTTGGGTGCTAAATGCCCGATTTTGAAAATCTCGTACAGTGGGCCCAAGGCCGATCGACACAAGCATGAGCTCGTAAACGAACATGATATATATGCCATAAAACTTAATAAGTGAATTGTTTGGCCATGGTACCAAAATAGGACCGACATACTCAGTCAACTAGCGGTAGTGTGACATGACAGGTCGATGGACCAGTCAAGACAAACAATTGCGGGTTGAGTTGAGAGTCGGGTCCGTTGGACCAGTGGCACCACAGATTAAATGACAATATGAGAAAACATTGTTAGTGAATGCACTATGATTACGAGATCATCAATACGCCAATAAGGGTTAGTGATGCGTTCTAAGGGCACTGGACGACCTGATGGTTATAAGGGCAGTTCGTTGTTCCAGGTGTTTGTGCGAAATTTGGAGTAGTACCAAGCGCATGAGACCGGGGTGGGGACAGGATGAGGTCTTTGTGCTAATTTAGACACGAATAAACGATTTCGGGATTTAGGGCCAGATGTCGCGTACATCTACTCATTTTTAGGGTGGAAGTGGTTGTGTTTATATCCGGCTAGCAGAAAAAGTTGTTTCGAATCTAATAGTGGGTTCAATAGTGATACTGACTTGCGTAACCTTAATGATTAAATATGTGTGTTGGGTGATTACAAATCGTGATAACTAAAAAATGATGGAAAAACCTGAATTTTTAAATAAAAAGATTTTTGAAAAAAAAAAGAGTATTACATAATATATATAAATATTTTTCTTAAAAATTAAAATTAGAATTTTAAAAATTTATTTATTGAGTAGTTGTACTCACCACTCCCTAATATTACTTTAAGAAGATTTTGGAAATAATACTGTTAAACACTATCAACTAATACGCTTGTTATACAGTTATAATAAATATAAATTATTATACAGTTTTTTTTATATTATTTAAGAAAAAATATACAATTTTAAAGTATATCTTACTATTTACAATATATAATAAGGAAAAATATTTTAATAAAATAATAGAGGAGTAGATTGATTACAGTAATACGAACAAATCGATGGGTAACATGATGTATTACATTTAATTTAAATATATTTAATTAAATCATTATTTTAATAATAATTTAAATATATATTAAATAAAATTTTATTTAATAAATAAAATTATGTTATATAAATTAATATTATATCTTATTTAAGTATTTATTTTACATAAAATGACAAACACGTTTCATTTTTTATTCCCCGAAATGTTCGGATGCCGATATAGTTAATTTTTCTCACCCCAAGTGACAGAGTCCAACACACTATCAATATTTTGAAAATATAGTAAAAGTGATATTATATAAAATAAGTGATATTATTTCCTTAAAGAAGAGGGGGTGACGTCCACATTACGTGTACCAATCTGGAGAGACGGTGGCCCCAACTCCAAAATAATCAACGCCCTCTAACACTAACAAACACTGCTCTCTCAGCACTGCGCTCCACCGCTTCTACTTCACTCTCTAGCTCTCTCTCAAACCTTCTCTGTTAGTTAGGTAGGGTTTTCAGCTTTCGGAGCCAATCACCTTCACCGCTCGGTGCCTCGGAGATCTCATCAATGCGCGGCGTTTGCTTCGTTGAGGTACTTCTCGTTCTCCTGTTCCACGTGTGCTAGATTGCTCTCTTACCGTGTCTGCTTGAGCTAGTATTTCTGCTCGAAATCTGTATCTCTAGTTCTCGCGATTCGGATCTGTATCCTGAAGGATCCTTATTGGAAGCTTTTTTTCTGTGTTTGAGATAATGGAAAAGTTTCTCTCGGAATGTCTAATTTGCTATCCCGGATTATTAGGTTTCTTTTTCTTTTTTCCGAATTTACTATTTACTTTGTTATCTTGATTATTTATATTTAATATAACTTAATTAAATTCTTTATATTATTCTATCCAACTAATACTTAATTTGAGTAGTTTTACTGACCTATCCCTTATTTTATCTTATTATTATCTTTTTCTTAACTTGTACTTATTACCATTTTTATTAATATTGATGAATAATTCTCATCTTTTTCTTTTATATATTATTTCACTCCTTCTAAGAGGTTACTTAATCTTTTATTTAATTTATATTTGATTGTCGATTTATTTTTTAAAAATTTCTTTATTACTCCTTACAATTTTTAATATTTACACACTTAGTATACAATTTATTATTTTATAAAGTGTCAATTTGTCAACGGAATGGTGCTCACTAATTTTCTTATACACTTGTTTTATAGCAGTTATTTTTTGAGTTTACTCTTTCTTAATATCTATCCCGTTTTCTTTTTCAAGTTATAATTCTTACTATATTTTTGGTTATTCATATGACGTTATTTATTATTTTTGATCATTTTGTTGTTTCTATCTTGACCACTCTCATTTTTCCAAAATATCTCACACTTGTCATCTCCATACATCCTTAACCAATTCCTCCTGCCTTTTTAATATTCCTTATTTCAGATTAATCCTCTTTTAGGTTTACTAGCTTGGGAGTTTTTTTTCCATGCTCTTATTTCCTATATTTATCATTTTATTAGAAACTTAATTCTTGGGATTTCCACATTCACCTTTCCAACGCTTCTAGAATATTTTTTCTTTCTTTCCTTTCTTATACCCTTATAACATCGGTATGATTATCTGCCCTTAATATTTTTCAATTCTCAAATTCCCATCTTGTTCCTTATCCTTTTTTTGAGTAGTTTCTGATTGGAGCAGGTTTTTAACACTATTGATTTTGTCCATCGACCTATTAATGACTCCTTCGAGGGTACTTGTGCATTCAAGAGAGTTCTCTTCCTAGCACACTTCTTTAACTCTTCCCGCTTACTTACTTACTGTGTCTTATTCTAGAGTTACTTAAATAGGTTTTTCGCGTTCTCCCTTTTTGAGTAGGTTCTTGCACCTTACCTCTTCTCTTGGTTATCTCTCTTAGTTTTTCTTAGAGTTAACCCAATTAATCTTGATTTCCTAACTCTTGTATGAGAACTCTTTCTCCATCCCTTATTGCCCTTAGACTTTCCTCCAGTCTTCCCTCACACTGAACCTCATATGAACACACTGTTTTCCTTTTTTTTTTACCCTTGGTTTAGAGTATATCCTTTTCCAATGACTCCTTTTTTAAGTAAGCTCTTGGAACTTTCCTTCCTAATCCTTTGTCTTATTGCCTTATTACTCGGAGTTTATTAGTTCTTGTGGGAAAACTATCTATGTTGACTATCTTGGGGTTATTTTTAACACGAAGTGAATGGTAGTTTTATTCCTTAAGTGGCCTTCTCTCCATCTATTTCCTTAGTCATGATTGTTATACTTCAAATTTGATAGTTGTACTTGTCATTATTAACAAGATTAACTTTTAATGAAAAATGAACTTTTATTTGTTCAAAAAAGTAGTTTCTTGCTACACTCGGCTTATTACAGAAATTTACTAATTCCTAGTCCCTTGAGATCATAGTTCGGGAGTTAGCCTCCAAATGGTTTTAGGATTAATGGTCCAAAAGCTTCGATAAACTGGTTGATATCCATCCATATTCCCGTCGGACTTTCCTAATTTGACGAACTTATTAATAACCTCAAGTCTGTACCTTTTTAACACCTCTGCCTCACACTTGTAGGTCCACCTAATCCATAGGGATGGGTTGAAGTTGGGTTGAGCTGGTGGGGTACTTGGTAGAATTTAAAAAATGTGGTATGTACATTCCAATAGTTGTCACATGCCTCTTTCTTAGTTGTAGTCATTTTTGGTTGTTGTGGGGTTGGTGGGGTGTCAGACTCATTGGAGAAGAGATAGATTCTTCCTGTCTTGGATGTATATGATGCATTCTAGCTCTAATAGTGCTCTAACAAGTTTGCTATAGTTCTTGACCATATCGATGGAAACTCTTTTCTCACCTTATAGGAATTTTTAAATGGCTGCCTTTCTAGAGGTAGGCATTTTTTCACGATCTTATGTAGGGGTTTGGTTCACATAATGAACTTCTTAAGAACTGTTCTTCCTACAAGGTAGTTAAATTTTCGTTAGTGTTAGAGTATATTATTAATAATGCTTTCATGTGAACAACGCTCTTATACCACTCAAGTTGTCATGCCCCGACCCGCTTTGTTTAAATTCCCGTGATCAACCCATCGCTCACTTGGTTTAAGAGTGGTTTCCCCCTTTCTCTAATTAAGAGTAGCTATATGTAATTTAAATATAATTCCCTTGAATAACATATATCAATAAAAACTTAAGTTTAAAAAAACTTTTAAGTATACATGACAGATGATAGATCCTGTTGTTTTATTTAGTTATATTTTCTCTACTTCTAAAAAATAATATAAAAGAGGGGTGAGTTCTACAACTTAGTGAGTGAGAGTTATAATTAAAATTTTAAAATAGTTTTAACAATATTGTGCCAATGTTGTTTTATTTGATAGAATGTTTTACGCATGTTCTGATTTTTAAAAATCTTTTTCCTCAATTACACATAAACATCCTTCATTAGAAATGAAATACATTCGCAAGTGCAGCTCGTCCACTGGACCCACTTGTGGCTCGTAGCATATTTACCGGCTACTAATATATAAGTCCGTCCACTTCTACCATGGGTTTGAGTGGATGTTCTCGACATCCGTCACTCAAACCCAAAAGCAACTCCATATTTGTATGAGAACAAAGATCTTATCCCGACCCTACCTCGATCTCATGTGGAAAAAGCTATGTCGAGCTTCCCAACTGTTGGTACGATAAACTATTTTTATCTCCACCATGTTGTCTAGCAGCCTTTTGGACGCATAACTATCACTATTGTACATCTTGATTGTCCTGTACCTAAAGTGAATATAAAAATAATAGTTTTTCCACATATAACCATTTATATTTGGTGCCACTGGTACAACGATCTCGACACTCAACCCGACCTACAACTGTTTGTCTAGGCCGGTGTGTTGACCTAGTCCTGATGCACTGCCGCTAGTAAATCGAGTACTGTCGGTCCTGTATTGGTATAATGGCGAAATTACACATCAATTTCATTAGAGTTTTCATTGCTTTATTAATTCAAGTTTTTTTTATAAGCTCCTACTCGTGCCCACTAACCTTTAGCTCATTGTACGTGATTTTTTAAAACTGGGTATTTAGCCCTACAAGTTCAAAAATTGAGGCTTATTGCATATGTTAGTTGTTATAACTCTTGTTAATAAGGTTTTCTAAAAAGTTTAAGCATTGACACATAGCTAGGGGAGAACACTTCTGACAAAATATATTTTCACTTTATCACACCAACCAGGTGTGATGTGTCACGCCCTGACCTAGTTTGATTGTGGTTATATAGACCACCCACCACTCTCTCGAGCCTCAAGGAGGGGCTACTCGATGGTTAAGAGAGTCAAACGTATTACCTATCATGATTTCTGTGGATAACATTTAACAAAATTGAAACTTTTAAATTTTTGTACCTTGTTTTGGGTCCCAAGGGAAAAATTGGCGCATTTGCGTTCCTTACTAAAAATGTTTAGAGGGAGGAGGTGAGTTCGACAACTCAGTAAGTGGGAGAAAATTCTTTCCTAAATGCTTAATTTAGTAATTTCAATTATTTGATAACTTAACTATTTCTTTTTGGGTTTTACAAATCAACAACCGCACTTCTATTATAGTAGTGATCATACATTCATATAATGGCACTTGACCGCGCCAATTGTGGTCTAGAGCGCATTTACTATCCACCCTGATAGGGGGAGATTACCTTTATCCGGAGTTTGTGCTTACATTAATAATTCGACCCCAAACTCAATTTTCTACACCATGTTCGATCAATGGGACGATACCTCATTCTTCCTACTGTCTCGGTCTTCGTGCACATGAAACTTCCCGGCTTTGTGACCTACTAAATGACAACACTGCCCTTATACTCCGTGGGTCGTTCAGTAGTTCTTGGGTTGTATCACTATCTCATACTAGGTGTTTTGATGGCTTGAATATCACTGTGCATGCACAATCAACAATATTTTTGAATTATAGTTATTATGTTTGGCTCTCTCGCACAACGGTGTGTCAGCTTGGTTTCGGCCCCACCACGCGTGCTGGCCCAATAGGTTCAACGAACCTCGCTTCGGCAGAGCAGCGGTTCGACCCAACAAGCTCGACAATTTAGTTTGGCTCGATATGGGTGTCACACAAGTTCCCATTATTCATGACTTTTAGCCTCATATATCAAATTTCTATTTTATAGTGGTTTTTACCCGTATCCACCAGCCTTGGGCACACTGGCATCTAAAGCCTAAAACCGAAATTAGTTCACAAATATTTTAAGTAGAGACACACAGTCAAGGGATGGTAATTCTAAGAAAATGATTTTCAATTCTAAACCATCATACCAACCAGAATGGACATCATAAATATTTTCAATCACCCAATGATTTTGGCAGGGTCGCGCCGACGGAGTCTGGCCTCGCAGTCTCTATTTTGGAAGTAGGTGCTCGAATAGTCGGTCCCTTCATGGAACGGATGTCCTCGTTAGGGTATTGAACTAAGTAATCACATTTCTTGGCGTATTTACGTATAAGCCTTCATATTTGGCCTTAATTACACTTTAGTTCACGAGACTTGTGTGTTTATCTTTACGTTTTCGGTTGCCCCCTTTTTCCTTAATTTGGCCCCCCGATTTTCTAATTATCCCTTTTGTTCCTTAATTTTATCAATATTGCCCTTGGGTTGCTCTATTTTTCGAAACTACCATTTAGCCCCAAAATTTTTCAGTATTGAAATTTGACATCAACTTTTCAAAATTTACAAATTAGTCCTCCATTTGATCAAATTTGTCTAATAGACCCTCAATTGGAAGGGAATTGTATAAAAAACCCTCAATTTTGTCAATTTACCATTTGGTTCCTAATTTTCGAAAAATACTCAATTAGCCCAAACTTTTCAAAAATTGTATTTTGGTCCTAAATCACAATCTTATTCAATTAACCCTTTAAACTTGATTAATTGTCCTCATTCTTGATTTAAATTATATTTTTTGTGTTTTTCTCATCATTTCAAGTTTTGAATCGCTCGATTTAGCTCGGAAATGAGCTCAAATGGAGATTAGTCGAAAAATTCAGTTTATACAGAGAAATCTTCGATATTTTACGGGGTGAGGGTTCAATGGTTGGAGCTTGGGTCACCATCGTGTTTCTCTAGTCATGGGTATCTTTTTTGGATCAAATAATACTTTAATTGATGACCTGAGTAGTGCAAATTTTTTTTGTTAGAGTTTTTGTAGAATTTGACCATGCATAATATTTTTCGGCGAAGGGTGGTTGGGGAAAGTCAGAGCACCTCTAGGTGGGGCATAGGGGGTCTAGCTTGGCTGCAATTGGTCGAGTGAAGGCTCGAAGTGGGCGACAGGGGGTTGGCTGGTTTCCGGCTGAGGAGTGGCAACAATGTTTGAGTTTTCTTACTTTTCCTCGGTGGCTCTCAAGCTGAATGGAAGGTGTGGGTGGGCAGAGTACTTCCTCCTGATTCCAAAGACAACCAATGTGGGTTTGAAGGTTAAGAAAAGTCCCATCATCGGAGCTCTAGTTCGTAGCTTGCTGAAAAACTCACTTTTCTTCTTTTTCACTCGATTGTAAGATGCTGAGAACGAATGAGATGGTGCTATTTATATAGGGAACTTGACAATTTTTCAGGCTACCTGTCGGTGAAAGACTCAACCTTTGACTCAGTCGCTAGAGACCTGACTGGAGTATTTTTCGAGTCGTTGGAGACTCTATCTTTTTCGGTGACTCCCTTTCTCTCCTCTGTGAGCATCTGATTATGATGATGTGGCGGTCGTGCCACGTGGCATGTTGTGATTATTCAATTTTTTTTTAACATGGAACGCCAGCTCAACCACTGCGTCAACCGTTGACCTATTGACCGGATAAGTGTAAGCCTCTCATTGGCTGCTCGTGTCACACCCCGACCTGGTTTGGTCGGATATCTATTATCAATCCGCTACTCTCTCGATTTATTAAAGGGTTTTTCCTTATTATAAATTGTAAATAGTAAAGCGTTCTTTCAACGTGCACCTTTTATTATAATAATATAAATTAAAACTGTATAATATTTTAAATTTATCATATCTATTTTATAGGCGTCTTAGTGGATAGTTTCTAAAGGTAGACTTTCCGAAATTTTTTTAAAAGGATATAAAGATGACTATTCAGTAAATGAGTTTTCAAAATATTTAACTTTTAGGGAAAAATTTGTATTGTAGTGTGTTATACTTTTTTTTAAAAAAAATCGTTTAATTTCAAATCTTGCTTTTTACTACCATTTTTTTATTATTCACGGTGTGTCATCACCCAACACACATCATTTATTATGAAGGTCAAAAACACATTTGCAGGCCAGTACGTGCACTGAACCCAGTTGTGGCGTCGGAGCGACTTTATCGGCAACCTAGATAAAAGCACGTTCACTTCTACCATGAGAATGAGGGGATGTACGCAACATCCGACCCTTAATCCCAAAATTAATTCTTTGTATCCATATGAGAATAGAGATCTCATATCGTCCCCACCCCTGTCTGATGCGCTTGGTGCTACTCCAAATTTTGCATGGTCACCTGGTACGACGAACCGCCCTTATACTTAACAGGTTGTATAGGGCCCTTAGAACGCATTACTACCCCTCTTGGGCGTATTGGTGGTCTTGTAATCAGAATGCATACACAATTAGTATTTTCTTATCATGCCATATAATATGTGGTGCCATTAGTCCAATGGCCTCAACCCTCAACTCAATCATCAACTGTTTGTCTTGATTAGTCCGTCGACCTATCATATCGCACTACCGCTAGTTAACTGAGTATATCGGTTCTTTCTGGGTACCATGGTCAAAAAATTCATTTATTAAAGTTTTATAGCACATATCTCATGTTTGTTTACGAGCTCCTGCTCGTGCCTACTGGCTTATGGCCCACTGTTCGAGATTTTTAAAATCGGGCATATTAGCCCCCAAGTTTCAAAACCAAGGCCTCCGACCTATAAGAGCTATTTGAGCTCCCGTCAAGAATGTCTACCAAATCGTTTAATTATTGGCACACAGTTAGGGGAGAGCACTTCCGATAAAATATGTTTTCAACTGTTTATCATACCAACCGAGCATGAGAACATCTCTGCTCATAACTGATAAACGGGTTTTCCACTTTATTTGAAAAAGTTTAATCATACAAATTGGGTATAATTTACTTACAACCGGTAAGTAGTTTTTTTGCGAGATTTTCACATCACTTCTCTAAGTTGTGATGTTTAAAATACCATTAAATAGTGGGTTTTTCATTTCGAGGTACTTATCATCCCCAACTGAGTATGATATAAAATCCCACTCGTAATTGGTAAGTAGGTTTTTAGCTTAATTTGCTCATCACCCCAACCTGTTATGATGTTAAAAGTCTCACTGACCCGTTAATTTAGTGAATTCCACTCGACCGGTTCTTTGTGTTCACGCGAGCTTATCCTTGCTGGCGTTCCCGGTACTTCGTATTCCTACACGATATAAATATGATTGTTTATTATTCCTTAGCCTAATAGCGTTCATTCATTTCAAATAAATAAGAAAATTAAACTTTCTATTTATTTACATTTAGGTTTCTAAAGTTATTTTTCTTTAAGTCAATTATGCCGTTTTTTCCTCAAATTGAGTACCGAAACTTATAAAATTTATCTTAACACCTCAATTTATTCAAATTCATAAAAAGGGGTTTAATTTATCAAATTTCCAATTTGCTCCCCTAACTTTTCCAAAATTACCATTTTTCCATTCATTTATAAAAATGGTAAGTTTCACCCAAAAAATTCTAAAATTCCTCAATTGGCTCTCTAACTTTTTTATCATGTCTAATTGACTCTCAATTTTATAAAATGGCATCTTGGTCCTTTGAATTTTTGAAAATCCCCAATTTTCCCCAATTTTAACTTCCTAACACGACTGAATTTAATTTTATCAAATTAACTGATCAAACACTTCTAATTATTGAAATTGAAGTTGAAATTGAGTTTATACATGTTTATACGATTCCATAGCACTTTGAATCGGAAGCTTAAATGTCAGAACGAGTTCAAATAGAGCTTTGTTGAAAAATAGACTATATAGAGTGAAAACTTCAATTGCTCACCGGTGAGGGTACGGTGGCATGAGCTTTTTATCTGGGTAGGTAGCTTTTGTCCTAAGGTTCCTCCTAGGATAAAAAATTACATCAATTGATGTCGAATTGAATTAGAATTTTGTTATTGAAATTCTATCGACTCTCTCCCTTACACTAGTCAAAAAATTGCATAGGGGAGCCGAATTTGCTTACCATTTGGTCCTAATTTAGCTGTAGGAGGGCTGTGGAGGTTTTGGTAAGGCTTTGTTTGTCCTAAGGAGGGCTCGAATTGGCTGATTTCAGGTCTGCTGAAATAGGGCAGCTTTGGTCTGTCAGAGCTGTTTCACTGTTTGATTATGTAAGCGCTTTTTTAGCGATCCTCGAATCGAATGGAGGTTGCTATCAGATAGTTGATTTTCCCCGAAATCTAAAGAGACCGACCTCTCCTTCTGAGGTTAAGAAAAATGCCCTTCTAGTCCGAGCTTCACTGAGAAATGGAGTAGTAGAGAGAGAGAAGTGTTCAGGTGTAAGGATAATAGATAAGGATGAGGTGTAAAATTGTGTATTAAATGGGGAAGATTTATTACTTGTATTAATGTTTCCACAAATTGATGAGTATTTATTAGTATTAATTCTAATAATTTAATTTAGGTATTAAATTATTAGAATTAATACCTAAATTAAATTATTGAAATTAATACTAATAAATACTTATCAATTTATGGCAATATTAATATTAGTAATAAATCTCCCCCATTGATGTTGAATTGGATTAGAATTCTGTTATTGAAATTCTATCAACTCTGACTCTCTTACACCAGTCGAAATTTGCATAGGGGAGTCGAATTGGCTTACCTTTCGGTCCTAATTCAATTGTAGTGGGGCTTTTGAGGTTTTGGTAAGGCTTGGTTTGGCTTGAAGAGGGCTCGAATTGGACGATTTTAGCTCGGCTGAAATAGGGCAGCTTTAGTCTGTCGGAGCTGTTTCACTATTTGATTATATCGACACTTCTTTGACGATCCTCGGATTGAATGGAGGTTGCTATCAGATAGCTGATTTTCTTTGGAATCTAAAGAGCCCAACCTCTCCTTCTAAGGTTAAGAAAAATGCCTAAGTCGAAGTTCTGGTTGGAGTTTCATCGGGAAATGGAGTAGTAGAGAGAGAGAGAAGTATTTAGGTGTGAGGATAATGAATGAGGATGAGATCTTTATATAGGTGTAAAATTGTGTATTAAATGCTGGAGATTTATTACTAGTATTAATTACAATAATTTAATTTATATATTAATTTATGGTTATTTATGATAGGGCGTACGTTTCTCATAAAAATTTTTGACCAAAATTTCGGGTTACAAAAAAAAATATACTTCCTAAGAGGTCACCCATCCTCACACTACTCTCACACAAGCACGCTTAACTTTGGTGTTCTGATGGGATCTAGTTCATCTACACTGATCCGTTTTTTCTCTTTTAATTTGTCTTAAGATTCTTTTTCAATGTTTTATGAACCTTTAAATGGTCGGGTATGTGAACTGTTCCAGTATTTCTCACTCGGTTTGGCCAATTCTTTTCCCGGTTTTCATTAACTCAAAAGAGGGGGGGTTTATAACTCTCACCTCATTTTAGGAGTTTTGTCCCCTAAACTTAATTAGTAACCTTGCATGAGGAACTAATTCCTTTGATACCCATTTGGTATTTGCTTAAGATGCAAACTCTTATCTTATTCTTCCAATTTACCCTTTTTAAATCATTCACTGATTGAATTTCTCTTTCTTTATATTATTTACTCCATCCACATATCTTACTTAAGGGTATATCCTTAGATTCGTGTCTTTCTTTGCTTAGAGCAACATTTTTCCAATTGGGGTCCCGTACTTAAGATTGGGAATTCCAAAATACCTAACCATTCCCACGTCTAATTAACCTCTTGGTCATTGAAACTCTTAGTTCGATGTCCTTTAGAACATTACATATCCGTTCTCATGAGTTTCCTTATTATCACCTTTTCATCCTATTTCGAGTCTTCCTTCGTTCGTTGTTAATTGCAATTTTTGTCCAAATTTATGTTTGACCTTGTGATGCTTACTAACTGACTCTTCCTTATTTTTTAGTCATGTTTTCCTTAGTACTGTTGGGTTTACATGCCCCTTACAACATTACATTTTCTTATTTCTATTTCCATTAGATTTCCAGAACATTTTCTTTAGGGTTATTCCTAACTTTCCAACCTCTTAGAGATTTTATAACTTCATCCCTCTTTTCTTTTGGTAGTATTTCTCAACTACCTTTACAGTTATCCAATTAACTTACAAAACTGTGTATGTTCTCCTTACCCACTCGTCCTTTCTCCACTTCCTTATTGAGTCTTTCCGGTTCTAATGATTTGGTTTCCCAATAATTTATCGACAAGTTGGGATTTTTTCCTTTTTAAGTCCTACATCTTATAGGCGTCTTAGTGGATGGTATTTAAGGGTAGGTTTTACGGAATTTCCTAAAAGGGATATAAGGGAAGGGGTGAGTACGACTACTCAGTAAATGGGTTTTCAAAACTTTTAACTTTTAGGAAAATGATTTGTATTGGAGTGTGCTAGACTCCTTTCTTTAAAAAATCCTTACATTTTAAATCTCAGTTTTTACCACCATTTCCTTATTAATCATGGTATATCATCACCCAATACACATCCTTTATCATGAAGGTCAAACACACATTTGCATGCCAGTACGTCCACTAAACTCACTTGTATTGTCAGAGCGACTTTATTGACCACCTAGATAGAAACACGTCCACTTCTACCCTATGAATGAGTCGATGTACGCGACATCTGACCATCAATCCCAAAATCAATTCTTCGTGTTCGTAAGAGTACAGAGACCTCATCCCGTCCCCACCTTAGCCTCATACGCTTGATGCTACTCCAAATTTCGTACGGTCACCTGGTACGACGAACTGCCTTTATACTCACCAGGTTGTCCAGGGTCCTTAGGACGCATCACTACCCCTCTTGGGCGTTCTGATGGTTCCATAATCACAATCATGCCATATAATTTGTGGTGCCACTGGTTCAACGACCCCTACCCTCAACTCAACTTGCAGCTGTTTGTCTTGATTGGTCCATTGACCTATCATGTCGCACTGCCGCTAGTTGACTGAGTATGTCGGCCCTGTCTGGGTACCATGGCTAAACAATTCATTTATTAAAGTTTTATTGCACATATCTCATGTTTGTTTACGAGCTCCTATTCGTGCCCATTGGCCTATGGCCTACTGTTCGAGATTTTCAAAACCAGGCATATAAGCCCCCAAGTTCCAAAATTGAGGCCCCCGACCTATAAGAGCTATTCGAGCTCCCGTCAAGAAGGTCTCCCAAATCGTTTAAGCATTGGCACACAGTTAGGGGAGAGCACTTCCGACAAAATATGTTTTCAACTGTCCATCATACCAACCGAGCATGAGGACATCTCTGCTCATAACTGATGAACGAGTTTTCCACTTCTTTCATGGAAGTTTCATCATACCAATCGGGTATGATCTACTTACAACGTGTAAGTAGTTTTTCTGCGAGATTTTCACATCACTTCTCTAAATTGTGATGTTTAAAATACCACTAAATAGTGGATTTTTCATTTTGAGGTACTTATCATCCCCAACCGGGTATGATATAAAATCCCACTCACAATTGGTAAATAGGTTTTTAGCTTAATTTGCTCATCACTCCAACCGTGTATGATGTTAAAAGTCTGATTCACCCATTAATGTAGTGAATTCCACTCGACCGGTTCTTTATGTTCACACGAGCTTGTCCTTGTAGGAATTCCCGATACTTCGTATTCCTACACAATATGGACATCCTTGTTCATTCTTCCTTGGCCTAATAGCCTTCATTCATTTCAAATGAATGAGATAACCAAACTTTCTATTCATTTGCAATTAGGTCTTTAAAGTTATTTTTCTTTAACTTTATGTCCTTAATGCCGGTTTTTCCTCAAATTGAGTCTCAACACTTTTAAAATTTATCTTAGTATCTCAATTTATTCAAATTCACAAAAAGTGGTTTAATTTCCCAAATTTCCAATTTGGTCCCCCAACTTTTGCAAAATTACCATTTTCCCCTTCCTTTACAAAAATGGTAAGTTTCACCCCAAAAATCATAAAACTCCTCAATTGGTCCTCTAACATTCTTATCATGCCTAATTGACCCTGAATTTTATAAAATTGCATCTTGGTACTTCGAATTTTCGAAAATCCCCAATTTTTCCCCTAATTTCAACTTCATAATACAGTCGAATTTGATTTTATCAAATTGAAGTTGAAATTGAGTTTCTATATGTTCATACAATTTCATAGCACTTTGAATAGCAAGCTTAAATGACGAAATAAGCTCTAATGGAGCTTCACCGAAAAATAGACTATAGAGAGAGAAAGCTTCAATTGGTCACCGGTGAGGGTGCTGTGACCTGAGCTTTCTATATGAACAGGTAGCTCTCCTCCTAAGGTTCCTCCTAGGATCAAGAATGACATATATTGATATCGAATTAAATTAGAATTCAATCATTGAAATTCTGCCAACTCTCTTTATAACATTGGTTGTAAATTGCATAGGAGAGATAAATTGGCTTACCTTTCGGTCCTAATTCAGCTGTAGGAGGGTTGTGGAGGTTTAGGTAAGGCTTGGTTTTGCTTGAGGAGGGCTCGAATTGGCCGATTTCAGGTCGACTAAAATATGGCAACTTCGGTCTACTGGAGCTGTTTCACTGTTTAATTATGTCGGCGCTTCTTCGGCGATCCTCGGATCGAATGTGTTATCATATAGCTGATTTCCCCCATAATCTAAAGAGCCCGACCTCTCCTTCTATGGTTAAGAAAAATGCCCAAGTGGAAGTTCTGGTTCGAGCTTCACCAGGAAATGGAGCAGTAGAGAGAGATAGAGAGAAGTGTTCAGGTGTGAGGAGAATAAATGGGAATGAGGCCTTTATATTGGTGTAAAATTGTGTATTAAATGAGAGAGATTTATTATTAGTATTAATGTTGCCATAAATTGATGAGTATGTATTAGTATTAATTCTAATAATTTAATTTAGATATTAAATTATTGGTATTATTTCCAATAATTTAATTTATATATTAATTTATGATTATTTATGATAGGGTGTCCGTTCGCATAAAAATTTTTGACCAAAATTTTGGATTACGAAATAAAACATACTTCCTAGGAGGTCACCCATCCTCACACTACTCTCACGCAAAAACACTTAACTTTGTTGTTCTAATGGGATCTAGTTCATCTGAATCGATCTAGTTTTTCTATTTTAACTTGTCTTAATTTTCTTTTCCAAGGTTTTATAAACCCTCAAATGGTTGAGTTTGTGAACCGGTTCGTTATTTCTCACTCGGTTTGACCGATTCTTTTCCCAGTTTTCCTTAACTCAAAAGAGTGGGTTTTACAGCTCGTGTCTGCGTGGCATGCTGACGGGGCGACCTCCCATTGGCTGACCATGTCTACGTGGCACCAATTGGCTGGACCTGGTTCGCGGTCTAAAATTCGAAAATCGGCTGGTTCGACTAATTTTCTTAAATTAAAAAATTTCTAAATTTATTTTCTATCTAATGGTGGTCTCAATTTTCTAATTTGACATTTTTAAGCCATCTAAAAAAATGAATTTATGAACAGGTTCACTATAGTTCATGCTAGTTTGGGTCTAGTTCACCCCGAATCGGTTCGGTTCTCTATTCAATTCCACTTTCCGGTTGTTACTTAAAGTTTTTGTGAAATTTTGGTCACTTGGGATTTTCCAATTTGCCATGTTAGCTATTTTTCATTCATTAAACGACTCGGTTCTTCACGTATAAACCTATATCGGTTTCCTTACGTCCAATTGGATGAGTTTTACAACTCTACCCTCCTTTTAGGAATTTTGTCCTAAAAAATGTTACACATTAAACAATTGCAGATATTTGTCCCTTATTGTTGGCTCGACCTTCCATGTCTCTTCCGCTACTTCCCATTTTGCCAGAGTATCCTCACCATAGGGATATTCTTGTTTCTAAGGTTCTTCTCATGCTGGTTGAGGATCTAGACAAGTTCTACTTAGTAGGTTAGGTCTTCCTCAATTTTCGGTGGCGGCTCATCTAGTATGTGGCTGGGATTGGGTTCGTACTTTCGTAGTAGGGACACGTGGAAGACGTCATGGATCCTCTATAGGTCCGTAGGCAACTCTAATTGGTAGGCTACAGGTCTGACCCTACGAATGATGGTGTATGAGCCCATTTACATGGGTTTCAACTTTACTGTTTGTTGAAACCTAAGTATCCCTTTCCAAGATGACACCTTTAAGAATACTCTATCCCCAACCTCAAATTCTAGGTCCTTTCTCTGGTTATTGACATAACTTTTCTGCCTATCTTTGGCTGCCTTGAGTCAGCTCCTTATGATCTAGATATTTTCCAATGCGTCTTGTATCAACTCTACCCTTTCAAGTTTTCTTTCTCCTACTTCCTCCCAAAATGGGGGCGTGCGACAAAGTCATCCATAGAGAGCTTCCTAGGTTGCCATCTAGATGTTGGCTTAGTAGCTGTTGTTATACGCGAATTCCAAGGTTGTTGTTCAATGGGAGTATGTTGATGCGAATGACGTCTCACACCTTCTTCTAAATGATCCATTCACGTGTGAAGTGGCTCAAATCCAGACTTCACCACTTGTTTCATCTTTGCCTTCCAGTTTAGGTTTCGAACAGGCTGAGGGCCACTGTCTTCTTTCCATGTGTTTAATCATTGTTGGAACTTGTAATCTTGCCAATTATTAGAAACAAAAGAACCACGCAACTCTCCTTCACATGTTTCTCCCAAGCACCCTATTTCACACTTAAATGGATTTTTCTTAAAGATTTAAAACACTCTTTCCTTTTTCCACTCATATGCCTTCTTTCAATTTTAATTGAACTCAAGAACAAATCGTTTTCTTGAAGCAGTACAACTTGAGAAACAATCAAGACAAATCAACAGAGTTTCAAAAAGTAATT
The DNA here is from genome assembly GCA_030064425.1 of Trapa bicornis. Lineage (NCBI taxonomy): Eukaryota > Viridiplantae > Streptophyta > Magnoliopsida > Myrtales > Lythraceae > Trapa > Trapa bicornis. The sequence continues at coordinate 8,056,784 of CM057754.1, forward strand.
CTAAAAGGATTTAAGTGTGAGATATGAGGATAATCAAAGTGATATAGAAAGAAAAATGTGTGGAAATCTAATGGAGTAGAATGACTAAGATATTCAGTATATACATTTGTGATTATTCCCTTTCTTTTGCCTTTTCTTAACTCTTTATGCTTCTTTTTATAATTTTTTTTGCCTTTTTTTTCACTAATTTTTTGAACTTTTTTTAAAAGTCTTTTTGGCTTAAAATTTTTTTTTGGCTTTTTTAGTATAAACAAAGTAGATATAAAAAAGATGAGATTTCTTTATAGAGAGGAGAAATAAAAAGAATATAATGAAAATAGAATTGGATAGAAGAAAAAAAGATTTTTTTTGTTGGTTTTTGTATAGTGAATAGTAATAGGTAGAAGATAACGAAAGTAGAAAGAAATTCGAAAGCATAGTATAGAACTTGCCGTGCAACCGTGTGCTCTAATACCAACTGATGCGAACCTCGCCATTATACTGATGACACCCTACACTAAATATGGAATAGAACCAAAACTTTCACAATGCAAGTAAAAAGAATATAATATATCTTGTTTGGTTAACAAAAAAGGTACGAATAGATGTAGATGCTACACCCAAATCCTCTAAAAAGAGCTACTAGAAAACCCTGATTATAAGTCTGATTGCTTGAACGCCACAAGTAAAAACCTGATAAGTTCAAAAGTTATTTTAAAAAATAAAGATGACATAAACCTTACAATAACATTGAAATCAAAGATCTATCCTTACAATGCTATGAAGTTATTCTTTTATAGGCACTTATGAATATTAGGTATTCTCGAAATAAGAAAATAAAATATTGTGGTTGACATGCCAACAATATAGGGAATATTGCTAATATATTTCTTGCTTGTTTATTTAGATATGTCTAATATAATAAATATTCTTAGTATATTATCTTAGATATATTTGAAAATATATTATTTTATTCTTCAATATTCTAGAAGATTTATTATGTTAATAAATCTCCCACTTGAAAGAATTATCTTCTTAAGATCTTATTGGAATCTTCTTTTGGGCTTCCACTTAGGTTTCTTCAATTGCTCCAATCAGCCCATTCAATGCTTCTTCAAATCTTTTAGCACTTAACTTGAGAATCATAGCGTACCTAATTTGATTCACAACACCTCTCTATGCTCCCACCCCCCCATTTCCATCAGGCGGTGCCTTGTTTGGCCTAACCGCTCGCATTCATGGGCCATGCCCACTATGGTGGCTAGATTAGTGGGGGCATCCCAAAACCTCCATTTGGTCTCTTATATCCATATTGAAACCATCAATAAACTTTTGGCAGAGGTCGACTGATCCTACTAGGTCGGGGGCGAAGGGTCGCAGCTCGTTGAACCTAGTCTCATATTCCAAGACCATGCGGGCTCCTTAGCAAAGTTGGAAGAATTTCACCTTCTTTTCATTAATGAGGGTGGGGAGCCAGGTATTCTTCCGAGTATCTCGCTTCAAACTCTTCCCAGGTAAGCGGGGTCGGGAAGAGGCTTTTGGCGTTGTCCCACCATCTTTTTGCGCTGGACTCCAGGAAAAATTCGGCCAACGTCACCCTTTCCTCCTAGGGTATCCAAATGATACCCATGAACTTTTTGAGACTCGCCAACTAGTCCATGGCGGCCCCGACCTCCTTCTCCCCATATAAGGGCTTACATCTCAATTGTCGGAGGGTCTTCAAGTATTTGGAGATGTCGAGGAGGGGTGGAATAGGTGCGGAAGGTGGTTGGGATTGTACCTCCTCCTGGTGGGTACGGGACTCGGAGTCCATGTGGGGTTTGTCACTAAGGTGGGGCTCTCCAAATACCTTGGTGAATTCCTCATACAATCGCTGGTGTTCGAAACTGATGCCCTGCGGGGCTGAGGTAGTTCTTGGGAATTCTGTCTCCGAGACAGGGTTTCCAGCGGAATCAGTAGTTATGACATTTGTTCTCTTGACTCTTCGTTTGGGTGCCATAATTGATTTAAAATTTTATTTAATTAATATTTAGGTTATAAAGTTTTGATATTGTATCTGGGAAAACATAGGCTATGATACCACCGAAGTTGTCACACCCCGACCTGGTTTGGCCGGGGTTTGATAGACAACCCGCCACTCTTTTGAGCCTTAAGGAGGGGCTCCTCAGGGGTCAAGAGAGTCAGACATATTACTTGTCAAGCTTTCCTTGGATAACATTTAACAAAACTGAAACTTTTAAATTTGTGTACCTAGTTTTGGGTCTTGGTTTACCACCTAGATAAATTTGTGTACCTGGTTTTAGCTGAATATTTTAAGGATGCTGCTAATTTGCAGGGTCCAATTACAAGGTAAAGGGCCAAAAATATTAAAGAAAAAATGCAATGGTTAATTGGAGCCATTGTAGTAAGACAAGCTGGGAGTACAACGGAAGAGTACAATAATAAAAATAAAGAATGATACAATTCGAATAAGAGATTTATTAATATCATAAATCTTCTAGAATATTAAATAAGCAAACAATATATTTTCTAGATATGTCTAATATAATATGCTAAGTCTAGAATATTTATTATCTTAGACATATCTAAATAAAGGAAAAATAAATATATTGCAATATTCTCTATACGGTTGGCATGTCAACTATAATATTTTATTTCCTTATTTAGAAAATAGCTAATATTCACAAGTGTCTATAAAAAGTTGCTTGGAGCATTGCGTTTCTTAGTGTTTATTAGGGTTTCTTAGTGTTTCTTAGATTTTTCAAGGTTTCTTATGGTTTTTAGGGTTTTTAGGATTTCTTAGGGTATCTTTGCGTTTCTTAGGGTTTCTTGGGGCTTCTTAGTATTTCTTAGGGTATCTTTGGGTTTCTTAGGGTTACTTAAGGGTTCGTAGCATTTCTTTTGGTTTCTTAGCATTTACTAGGGTTTCCTAGTGTTTCTTACAGTTTATTAGGGTTTTCGAGGGTTTATTAGGGCTTATTAGCATTTCTTAGGGTTTTATAGGGTTTCTTAGCATTTATTTAGCGTTTCTTAGTGTCTTAGTGATTCTGATCATTTTTGGTATATTAAATGATTCTAACTATTTTGTTTTGCATTTTTGTTATTTTTTATGTTTATTAGTTTTTTTTGTTATTGCTTGCTTGTTTTGTGTCGCGTACTATTTTTAGTAATTCATTTTTATGCTTGTTTTTAAATTTTTATGGATTTTTAGTTTTTTAGTATTTTATGGTTTTAGGATTCCTAGGGTTTTTTTTTATGTTTTTAGCGTTTTAAGGATTTTATTGGGTTTTTTAAGGTTGTTTTGGGGAATTTTTAAATATTTTTGTAAGGTTGTTTAGAGTTTTTAGGGGGTTTTCTTTATAGTTTTTTTGGGTTTTTTTAAGGATTTTATGGCTTTGGGTGGTTTTAGTGTTGTTAGGGCTTTTAGGTTTTTATCTAGTGTTTTAGGGTTTTTAAAACCCTTAAAAAACCCTAAAACACCCTAAAAATAATAAACATTATAAAAATCCTATAAAACCCTAAAAACCATTAAAACCCAAAAATGCCCTAAAAAGCCTAAACAACCTTAAAAACATAAAAAACCATAAAAACCTTAAAAACTCTAAAAAACTTTAAAACCCTAAAAAATCTTCTCTCTCTTCTCCCTTTCTCGATATCTCTCAAAAACCCTAAAATCCATAATTAATCATAAAAAACACCTAAAAACACTAAAAAAAACCTGAAAAGAACCCTAAAAAATACTAAAAAAACCTTATAAATCATAAAAACCCTAAAAGACCCTAATAAATCCTTAAAAACTCTAATAACCCCTAAAAACCAAAAAACCCTAAAAATACTCTAAAAACTTAAAAAAAACCCTAAAAGCAATAAAAAAAACCCTAAAAAAACTCTAATAACCCTAAAAACCATAAACATCATAAAACCCTAAAACCCCTAAAAACAATTAACAAAACCCTAAAGAACTCTAAAAAAAACCCTAAAACCCCTAAAAACACTAAACAACCCTAAATAACCCTAAAACCCTATAAACTCTAAGAGATAGAGGGAGAGAGGGTGAAAGGGTTTTTAGGGTTTTTTTTTAAGGTTTTTAGGTTTTTTAGGGTTATTTAATGTTATTTAGAGATTTTTAGCGATTTTAGGGTTTTAGGGTTTTATGGTTTTTGTGGTGTTTATGGTTTTTAGGATTTCTAGGGTTTTTTTTAGTATTTTTTTAGTATTTTTAGGGTTTTTATGGTTTTTTTTAGTTTTTAAGGCTTTTAGGGTGTTTTTGGGGGTTTAAGGTTTTTTTAGGGTTGCTTGTGTTTTTATGTTTTTTAGGGTTTTTAAGTTTTTAAGTTCTTAGAGTATTTTTAGGGTTGTTTTGGTTTTTAGGGTTTTTATGGTTTTAAGGGGTTTTAGGAGTTTTTAGGGTTTTTGAGGTTTTGGGGATTCTTAGAGTTATTATGGTTTTATAGGGTGTTTTAGGGTTTTTTTTAAGGGTTTTTAGGTGTCGTTAGGGTTTTCAAGTGTTTTAAAGGGTGGTTTAGGGTTTTTAAGGACTTTTTATGGTTCTTTAAGGGTTTTTAGGGCTTTTAGGGGGGGGGGGGGTTTGGATACTTATAGGGTTTTTAAGGGTATTTAGGGTTTTTTTATATGTTTTTATAATTTTTTAGAGTTTTTAATAATATGATCTCATATTACATAAAATAGAGATGAAGTGTTGTGATTTTATAAGTTTGGATGTGTTTCACTACTTACTAGTTATAAGAAATGAGCCTGACCCCATATTGTACCATAATATTATATCATATTATAGAGAGAGTCATAAGAGATATAGGGAGAAAGGGAGAGAGATATATAGACAGGTCGAGAGAGGGAGAGAGAAATGAGTTTCTCACATTATCGACCCACATTAGATAAAATAGAGAAATGTTATAGATTTTTAAGGTTGAAAATATTTTACTACTTAGTATAAGTCATAAGAAATGGATTGGACCCCTTATTGACACATAATATTATCTCACATGAGTGAGTGAATTAGAGAGAGCATAAGAGATAGGATGAGAGAGAGAGATCTAGAAATAGAGAGAGGAAGATAGAGGGGGAATATGCAAAGGTAGAAGAGAGAGAGAGAATAAGAGTTGAGGGGTAGAGAGAGGGAGAGAGATGTAGAGGGAAAAAGTAGAAGAGAGAGGGAGAGAGCTCTCAAAATCCTTGAAAATCTTTAAAAAAATCCACAAAACCCATAAAAAAACCCTAAAACACTTAAATACACCTAAAAACCTCAAAAACCCAAAAAACTCCAAAACACTAATAAAACCCTAAAAACTTTAAACTACCTAATAAAAAAATTTAAAAACCCTAAAACAACCTATAAAATCCTATAAAACCCTAAAACTCTAAAAAACACTAAAAACCCTAAAAAAATCTAAAACATCATAAAATCATAAAAATCATAAAACACAAAAAACCATAGAAACCCTAAATAACCATAAAAACATAAAAACTAAAAACAATTAAAAAAAATCCTACATATCCTTAAAACCCTAAAATCCTAGAAAACACTAAAAACATAAAAACAATAAAAAAAACCCCTAAAAATTTAAAAACTTGAAAAACCCTAAAATACCTAAAAACACTAAAATCCCTAAAAGACCCTAAACCCTAAAGAGGCTTAAAAATCCTAAAACCATAAAAAAAATTAAAAAAACTCTAAAAAACCTAAAACCGCTAAAACTAATTAAAAACCCTAAATAAACCCTTAAAACCCTAATAAGCCCTAAAAACCCAAAAAAACTCTAAAATATAAAAAACCTAAAACACTAAAAAACCTAAACACCCCTAAAAACCCTAAAAAATCATAAAAACCATAAAAGCCCTAAAAAACACTAAAATCCTAAAAATCCTAAAAAAACCTAAAAACCATAAAAATAAAAAAACCATAAAACCTCTAAAAACCTTAAAAAAACACTAAAACCCCTAAAAAACTCTTATCTCTCTTCTCCCCCTCTTGCTCTACCTCTGACTTTCTCTCTCTTCTCTTTCTCCCTCTCTACATATAGCTCCCCCCTCGCTCACCCTCTCTGTCCCTCTCTTTTCGTTTCTCCCTTTTAAAACCCTAAAAACTATAAAAACCATAAACAATCCCAAAAAACCCTAAACAACCTAAAAACTTAAAATTTGTAAAAAAAAACTAAATTCCCTAAAAAACCCTAAAAGGCTAAAAAGGCTAAAAATCCTAAAACCCTAAAATCCATAAAACATTAAAAAAAATAAAAAAAACACTTTAAAAAACCCTTAAAAGCTAAAACCTCAAAAAATCCCATAAAAATACTTAAAACCCTAAATAAACACTTAAAAAACCCTACAAAACCCCTAATAACCCCTAAAAATCGTCGTAATCCTAAAAACCCTAAAAAAATCCTTAAAAATCCTAAATACTATAATAACCCTTAAAAACCCAAACAAAACCCTAAAATTATTTTTAAAAACTTTTAAAAAACCCTAGAACCCTAAAAATCATAAAAAACCCGCAAAACCATAAAAATAAAAAATCCATAAAACCCCTAAAAACCCTTAAAACGAAAAAAAAACTAACAAACCCTAAAAAAATCTTCTCTCACTTATCCCCCTCCCTCCCTCCTCACCTTCTCACTCTACCTATGAATTTCTCTCTCTTCCCTTTCTCCCTCTCTCAACATCTCTCTCTCCTGATCTGTCCTCCTTTCTCACTTTAAAACCCTAAAATACTAAAAACATTAACAACCCCTAAAAACCCTAAAAAACCATAAATCCCTAAAAAAACCCTAAAAAGACTAAAACTCATAAAACCCTAAAAACTAAAAAACACTAAAAAACATCAAAAACCCTAAAAAAACAAAAAAAAACCCTAAAAAACCTAAAACCCCTTAAAAAACCTTTAAACCCTTAAAAACCCTAAATAAACACTTAAAAAAACCCTTTAAAATCCTTAATAACCCCAAAACCCCTCAAGATCCTAAAAACCATGAAAAAACCAACAAATTCATTAAAAACCCTAACAACCTTAAAAACCCAAATAACCAATAAAAACCCAAACAAAACCCTAAAAATATTCTAAAAACTAAAAAACCCCTAAAAACATAAAAAACCAAAAACCACAAAAAAATTAAACAACCCTAAAAACCATAAGAGACCAAAAACTGTAAAACCTCGAAAACCCTAAAAATCCTTAAAAAAACCCTAAAACCATAAAAATTAAAATAAAAATTATAAAACCCTAAAACCTATAAAACTCTAAAAAACCTTAAAAACATTTAAAAACCCCTAAAAACTCTTAAAAACCCTAAAAAAACCTTATCTCTCTTCTCCACTCCCTCCCTCCTCCCCGTCTTGCTCAGCTTCCAACTTTCTCTCTCTTCCCTTCCTCCTTCTCTTAGCATCTCCCCCCTCCTCCATGTCTCTCTCTCTCCTCCTTTCTCCCTTTAAAACCCTAAAACACAAAAAACCATAAAAACCATAAACAAAACCCCTAAAAACCCAAAAAAAACATAAAAACCCTAAAATGGCTAAAAATCCTAAAACCCAAAAAACCATAAAAACACTAAAAAACTTAAAAACCACAAAACAAACCCAAAAAACTCTAAAAAAACCCTAAAACACCTAAGAAAACCCTAAAAACCTAAAACCCATTAAAACTCTTAAAACCCTCAATAAACCCTTTAAAAACACTAATAGCCCATAAAAACCCTAAAAACCTTAAACCCATTAAAACTCTTAAAACCCTCAATAAACCCTTTAAAAACACTAATAGCCCCTAAAAACCCTCAAAGTCCTAAAAACCCTAAAAAAACTAAAAAAAATCCTTAAAAACCCTAAAAACCCTAATAACCCCCTAAAATCCAAACAAAACCCTAAAAATACTATAAAATTAAACAAACACTAAAAAAAATATAAAAAAATCTAAAACACCAAAAAACCTAAACAACCCTAAAAAACCATAAAAACCCTAAAATCCCTAAAAACACTAAATACCCTAAAACCCTAGCATATCTTAGCATATCTTAGCGTTTCCTAGTGTTTTTAGGGTTTATTAGCGTTTTAAGGGTTTCATAGGCTTCCTTAGCGATTCTTAGCATTTTTTTAGCATTTCTTGGGATTTCTTAGCGTTTTATATAGTTTATTAGCATTTCTTAGGGTTTCTTAGCATTTCTTAGGGTTCCTTAAGGGTTCTTAGCATTTCTTTGGGTTTCTTAGGATTTCTTAGGGTTTTTTTAGCATTTCTTAGTATTTTTTAGCGTTTACTAGTGTTTCCTAGCGTTTCTTACTGTTTCTTAGGGTTTTCTAGAGCTTATTAGCGTTTCTTAGCATTTTTTTTAGCGTTTCTTGGGGTTTCTTAGTGTTTTTTAGGGTTTCTTATAGTTTATTAGCATTTCTTAGGGTTTCTTAGCATTTCTTTAGGTTTTATAGGGTTTCTTAGGATTTTATGAGGTTTCTTTGTGTTTCTTATCGTTTCTTAGTGTTTCTTAGGGTTTCGTAGAGTTTCTTAGTGTTTCTTAGCATTTCCTAGAGTTTTTAGGGTTTTTAAGGGGTTTTTAGGGTTTTTTTAGGGTTTCTTTGCATTTCTTAGGATTTCTTTGGGCTTCTTAGCCTTTCTTAGGGATTCTTTGGGTTTATTAGCATTTCTTAGCGTTTGGTAGGGTTTATTAGCACCTTTTAGAATTTTTTTATAGATTTCTTAGAGTTTCTTAATGTTTCCTAGTGTTTCATAGGGTTTCTTGGCGTTTCTTAGCATTTCTTAGCATTTTTTTAGAGTTTTTAAGGTTTCTTAGGGTTTTCAAGGGGTTTTAGGGTTTCTTAGGGCTTCTTGGGGCTTCTTATCATTTCTTAGGGATTCTTAGAGTTTCTTAGCATTTGGTAGTGTTTCTTAGAACTTTTTTATTTTTTTTAGCATTTCTTAGGGTTTAATAGGGTTTTTAGGGTTTCTATAAGCGTTTCTTAGGCTTTTTTCGCGTTTCTTAAGCTTTCTTAAGGGTTCTTAGCATTTCTTTGCATTTCTTAGGATTTCTTTGGGCTTCTTAGCCTTTCTTAGGGATTCTTTGGGTTTATTAGCATTTCTTAGCATTTGGTAGGGTTTATTAGCACCTTTTAGAATTTTTTATAGGTTTCTTAGAGTTTCTTAACGTTTCCTAGTGTTTCATAGGGTTTCTTGGCATTTCTTAGCATTTTTTTAGAGTTTTTAAGGTTTCTTAGGGTTTTCAAGGGGTTTTAGGGTTTTTAGGGTTTCTTTGGGCTTCTTGGGGCTTATTATCATTTCTTAGGGATTCTTAGAATTTCTTAGCATTTGGTAGTGTTTCTTAGAACTTTTTTTTTATTTTTTTAGCATTTCTTAGGGTTTAATAGAGTTTTTAGGGTTTCTATAAGCGTTTCTTAGGCTTTTTTTTGCGTTTCTTAAGCTTTCTTAAGGGTTCTTAGCATTTCTTTGGGTTTGTTAGTATTTCTTAGCATTTCTTAGTGTTTCATAGCATTTTTTAGCGTATACAATGTTTTTTGAGCGTTTCTTACCATTTCTTAGGGTTTCCTAGAATTTATTACTGTTTATTAGCATTTCTTAGGGTTTCTTAGTGATTCTTAGCATTTTTTAGCGTTTCTTAAGGGGTTTCTTAGAGTTTCTTAGTGTCTCTTAAGGTTTCCTAGCGTTTCTTAGCATTTCTTAGCATTTCCTAGAGTTTTTAGGGTTTATTTGTGTTTCTTAGGGCTTCTTAGAATTTCTTAAGGATTCTTAGGGTTTCTTAGCATTTCTTAGCATTTGGGTGGGTTTCTTAGCACTTTTTAGTATTTTTTAGCGTTTCTTAGGGTTTGTAGGGTTTATAAGCATTTCTTAGGCTTTCTTAGCATTTCTTTAGGTTTCTTAGGGTTCCTTAAGGTTCGTAGCGTTTCTTTGGGTTTATTTGAATTTATTAAGGTTTTTAGTGTTTTTTAGCATTTAGTAGGTTTTCCTAGCGTTTCTTACCATTTCTTAGGATTTCTTATGGTTTATTAGCGTTTCTTAGCATTTGGTAGGGATTCTTAGCACTTTATAGTGTTTTTTAGCATTTTTTTTAGGGTTTCATAGGGGTTTTTAGGGTTTCTAAGTGTTTCTTAGCCTTTGTTAGCATTTCTTGGGGCTTCTTAGGGTTCCTTATGGGTTCTTAGCGTTTCTATGGATTTTATTTGAATTTCTCAGGTTTTTTAGCATTTCTTAGCATTTTTTTTGCATTTATTAGGGTTTGCTATTGTTTCTTAATGTTTCCTATGGTTTATTAGGGTTTATTAGCATTTCATAGGGTTTCTTAGCATTTCTTAGAGATTCTTAGCATTTGTTTAGCGTTTCTTGGGGTTTCTTATTGTTTTTAGGGTTTCTTAGGGTTTTTAGCATTTCTTAGCATTTTTTAGAGTTCACTAGTGTTTCTTAGGGTTTCCTATGGTTTATTAGCATTCCATAGGGTTTCTTAGCATTTCTTAGAGATTCTTAGCATTTGTTTAGCGTTTCTTGGGGTTTCTTATTGTTTTTAGGGTTTCTTATAGTTTCTTAGCATTTCTTAGTGTTTCTTAGGGTTTTATTGGATTTCTTAGGGTTTCTTAGTATTTCTTAAGGTTTTATAGGGTTTCTTAGAGTTTCTTAACATTTCTTAGTGTTTCTAAGCCTTTCTTAGGGTTTCTTAGAGTTTCCTAGTGTTTTTAGGATTTCATAGGGTTTCTTAGCAATTCTTAACATTTTTAGCGTTTCTTGGGATTTCTTAGCGTTTTATATAATTTATTAGGATTTCTTAGGTTTCTTAGCATTTTATATAATTTATTAGGATTTCTTAGGATTTCTTAGGGTTCCTTAAAGGTTCTTAGCATTTCTTTGGGTTTTTACGGATTTCTTAGGGTTTTTAGTGTTTCTTAGCATTTTTTAGAGTTCACTAGTGTTTCTTAGGGTTTCCTATGGTTTATTAGCATTCCATAGGGTTTCTTAGCATTTCTTAGAGATTCTTAGCATTTGTTTAGCGTTTCTTGGGGTTTCTTATTGTTTTTAGGGTTTCTTAGGGTTTTTAGCATTTCTTAGCATTTTTTAGAGTTCACTAGTGTTTCTTAGGGTTTCCTATGGTTTATTAGCATTCCATAGGGTTTCTTAGCATTTCTTAGAGATTCTTAGCATTTGTTTAGCGTTTCTTGGGGTTTCTTATTGTTTTTAGGGTTTCTTATAGTTTCTTAGCATTTCTTAGTGTTTCTTAGGGTTTTATTGGATTTCTTAGGGTTTCTTAGTATTTCTTAAGGTTTTATAGGGTTTCTTAGAGTTTCTTAACATTTCTTAGTGTTTCTAAGCCTTTCTTAGGGTTTCTTAGAGTTTCCTAGTGTTTTTAGGATTTCATAGGGTTTCTTAGCAATTCTTAACATTTTTAGCGTTTCTTGGGATTTCTTAGCGTTTTATATAATTTATTAGGATTTCTTAGGTTTCTTAGCATTTTATATAATTTATTAGGATTTCTTAGGATTTCTTAGGGTTCCTTAAAGGTTCTTAGCATTTCTTTGGGTTTTTACGGATTTCTTAGGGTTTTTAGTGTTTCTTAGCATTTTTTAGAGTTCACTAGTGTTTCTTAGGGTTTCCTATGGTTTATTAGCATTCCATAGGGTTTCTTAGCATTTCTTAGAGATTCTTAGCATTTGTTTAGCGTTTCTTGGGGTTTCTTATTGTTTTTAGGGTTTCTTAGTGTTTCTTATAGTTTCTTAGCATTTCTTAGGATTTCTTAGGGTTTTATTGGATTTCTTAGGGTTTCTTAGTATTTCTTAAGGTTTTATAGGGTTTCTTAGAGTTTCTTAGCATTTCTTAGTGTTTCTAAGCCTTTCTTAGGGTTTCTTAGAATTTCCTAGTGTTTTTAGGGTTTCTTAGGGTTTATTAGTGTTTTTAGGGTTTCATAGGGTTTCTTAGAAATTCTTAACATTTTTAGCGTTTCTTGGGATTTCTTAGCGTTTTATATAATTTATTAGGATTTCTTAGGTTTCTTAGCGTTTTATATAATTTATTAGGATTTCTTAGGTTTCTTAGCATTTCTTAGGATTTCTTAGCATTTCTTAGGGTTCCTTAAGGGTTCTTAGCATTTCTTTGGGGTTTTAAGGATTTCTTAGGGTTTTTAGCATTTCTTAGCATTTTTTAGAGTTCACTAGTGTTTCTTAGGGTTTCCTATGGTTTATTAGCATTCCATAGGGTTTCTTAGCATTTCTTAGAGATTCTTAGCATTTGTTTAGCGTTTCTTGGGGTTTCTTAGCGTTACTTAGCGTTTCTTATAGTTTATTAGCATTTCTTAGGGTTTCTCAACGTTTCTTCAAGTTTTATAGTGTTTCTTAGGGTTTTATTGGGTTTCTTTGTGTTTCTTATTATTTCATAGAGTTTCTTAGCGTTTCTTAGCATTTCTTAGCATTTCCTAGAGTTTTTAGGGTTTCTTAGGGTTTTTAAGGGGTTTTTTTGCTTTTTTTAGGGTTTCTTTGCGTTTCTTAGGGCTTCTTACCCTTTCTTAGGGATTCTTTGGGTTTCTTAGCATTTCTTAGCATTTGGTAGGGTTTCTTAGCACTTTTTAGAGTTTTTTAGCATTTCTTAGGGTTTCATAGGGGTTTTTATGGTTTTTAGGCCTTTCTTAGGCTTTCTTAGCATTTCTTTTGGTTTCTTAGGGTTCCTTAAGGGTTTTTAGCATTTCTTAGCGTTTCTTAGAGTTTTTAAGGCTTCTTAGGGTTTTTAAGAGGTTTTTAGGGTTTCCTTGCAATTTTTAGAGTTTCTTAGGGCTTGTTGGTGCTTCTTAGCATTTCTTAGCATTTGGTAGTGTTTCTTTAGCATTTCTTAGGGTTTCTAAGTGTTTCTTAGGCTTTCTTATCGTTTCTTTGGGTTTCTTAGGGTTCCTTATGGGTTCTTAGCGTTTCTCTTGGTTTATTTGGATTACTTAGGGTTGTTTTAGCATTTCTTGGCATTTTTAGCATTTATTAGGGTTTTCTAGCATTTCTTAATGTTTCTTAGGGTTTCCTATGGTTTATTAGGGTTTCTTAGCAATTCTTAGCAATTCTTAGCATTTTTTAGCGTTTCTTGTTGTTTCTTAGTGTTTTCTAGGGTTTCTTAGCGTTAATTAGTGTTTCTTATAGTTTCTTAGCATTTCTTAGGGTTTCTTAGCATTTATTAGGGTTTTATTGGGTTTCTTAGGGTTTGTTAGGGTTTTATAGGTTTTCTTAGAGTTTCTTAACGTTTCTTAGCATTTCTTAGTGTTTCCTAGTGTTTTTAGGTTTTCTTAGGGTTTATTAGTGTTTTTAGGGTTTCAAAGGGTTTCTTAGCGATTCTTAGCATTTTTTTAGCGTTTCTTGGGGTTTCTTGACATTACTTAGTATTTCATATAGTTTCTTAGCATTTCTTATGGTTTATTAGCATTTCTTTGGGTTTTTTTTTTTGCATTTCTTTGTGTATCTTAGGCTTCCTTAAGGGTTCTTTGCATTTCTTTAGGTTTCTTAGTGTTTTTTTAGCGTTTTTTTAGTGTTTCTTAGTATTTTTTAGCGTTTACTAGTGTTTCCTAGCGTTTATTACCATTTCTTAGGTTTTCTAGAGTTTATTAGCATTTCTTAAGGGTTTCATAGGGTTTCTTAGCATTTCTTAGTGATTCTTAACATTTTTTTTAGCGTTTCTTGGGTTTTCTTAGTGTTTTTTAAGGTTGCTTAGTGTTACTTTGCATTTCTTATAGTTTTTTAGCATTTCTTAGGGTTTCTTAGCATTTCTTAAGGTTTTATTGGGTTTCTTAGGTTTTATTAGCGTTTCTTAGGGTTTTATAGGTTTTCTAAGTGTTTTATTGGGTTTCTTAGGTTTTTATAGGGTTTCTTAGAGTTTCTTAGCATTTCTTAGGGTTTCGTAGAGTTTCTTAGCATTTCTTAGGGCTTCTTGGGGCTTCTTAGTATTTCTTAGGGATTCTTTGGTTTTCTTAGCTTTTCATAGCATTGGTATTGTTTCTTAGCACTTTTTAGTGTTTCTTAGGGTTTCATAGGGTTTTTTTAGGGTTTCTAAGCGTTTCTTAGGCTTTCTTAGCGATTATTTGAGTTTCTTAGGGTTTCTTAAGGGCTCTTAGCATTTCTTTGGGTTTCTTCAGATTTCTTTGGTTTCCTTTAGTGTTTCTTAGCGTCTCTTAGGGTTTTTTAGCATTTCTTAGCGTTTCTTAGGGTTTCTTAGTGTTTCTTAGGGTTTTTAGCATTTACTAGGGTTTCCTAGAATGTTTTAGCGTTTCTTAGGGTTTTGTAGGGTTTATTAGCGTTTACTAGTATTTCCTAGCATTTTTTAGCGTTTCTTAGGGTTCCTTATTGGTTCTTTACATTTGTTTGGGTTTATTTGCATTTCTTAGCGTTTCTTAGCATTTTTTAGCGTGTACTAGGGATTCCTAGCGTTTCTTACCATTTCTTAGAATTTCCTTGGGATTATTGGAGTTTATTAGCGTTTCTTAGTATTTCATAGGGTTTCTTAGCATTTCTTAGCAATTCTTTGCATTTTCTTAGTGTTTCTTGGGGTTTCTTAGTACTTTTAGGGTTTCTTAGCATTTCTTAGGGTTTCTTAGCTGTTTTTTTTAGATTTTATAGGGTTTTTTTTTAGAATTTCTTAGCCTTTCTTAGAGTTTTATAGGGTTTTTAGAGTTTTTTTTAGCCTTTCTTAGTGTTTATTGGGGGTTCATAGAGTTTCTTATCATTTCTTAGTGTTTCCTAGAGTTTTTAGGGGTTTTTAATGGGTTTTTAGGGTTTCTTAGGTCTTCTTGGGACTTCTTAGCTGGCTACATGGGAGGCTAAGGAATGTCTACGGATCTCAGGGCTTTCTCGGTCATTTCTTGTTGTTGAAGGAGTCCAGAGGCGGGAGAGCAAGGTATGCCTTGCTTTCAGTTTCATAGGCATGTTAATTATTTGATTTCGCCAACATCTCTCTAGTTTTCGTGGAGCCCAACAAAGGACACTATCATATAGAGGAGGTCAATAGTCTCTATAAAACTAAGATTGTTCTCTTCTCGTCAGAACAATATTATCACAATTAAGAATTAAGATTATAAAAAAGTGATTAGATTATTTCACAAAGAAAATTTTTATCCATTAGCAATGACAAGGGTTTCACTCTTTTATTGGTAGCTTGAGGAGACAATCGGCGGCTAGTCCATGCCTTTGCCAACATCCCATTAGTCACGATAAGCAACTTTGCATTAATTTTTATCGACGATTGTACACTACCATTGTTTTGTGATCTGTGATCGAATGTTGAAGAAGATCACATATATTGCACGTGATGACATGCACGTGCCACACATGACACATGTGTTCTCCATGCAGTTCGCCTACTTTGACATGATTCGACAGCTTTTCTATGTGGTTAAATCGATTTGATTTCACTTTGACCTTTTGACTTGCTTTCATCGGTTTACCACTAGTTCAACCAATTTTCTATCTGATTAAACTTGTTTTAGACTTGTTTTGATTTATTTATGGTGCTTTTGCTTGTTTTGAATTTTGACCCATTCACAATCAGTTTGACTGAATTTAGCCTTATTTTGATAGTTTCATAGCCAATTTTCTAATTGATTAGACTGGTTTCCATATTTATTTATTTTTCTTTATTTTTCTAAATGTTTTATATTATTTAATTATAATTTTGACAAAAAATTACACTTTATCCATTTTTGGGTCCATTCGAGAAATTAAATCTTGATTTGATCTGATCTAGTTCTATCTAATTTTTAGTTCAATTTCTAATTTTTAATATGATTTTAAATCAGATGATTTATTATACCCGATTTCAGATTTAGTAGGTCCTTTTCAGTTTAGTCTAATTTAGTTTGATCCGCTTATAAGATCCTAATTCGAAACAATTCTCGGTTTGATTCTATTTATAATATCATGCCCCGATCTGGTTTGGTCGAATCCCCATGAGCAACTCGCCACTCCCTTTGGTTTATAAAAAGTTTCACCCTTTTTCTAAACCGCGAGGAGTAAGACATCATTTTTCTTGGAATAACATTATACAAAACTGAATGTATTAAATCTTACATGCCTGTCTTCAGGTTCGACTGTAGAAAGGTATTTAGGGTTGGTCTCCCTTGGTTACCTGAAAAGGGATAAAGGGAAAGGGTGAGTTCTATAACTCAGTGAATGGGTGTTGGAAGTGAGTTTTTATAAATAATTTTAATCAAAGTGTGCCAAAACTTCTTATTTCCTTTAAGAATAATATTTACTCAAATTTCAATTTTTAAAATCTTTTTTCTCATTTCCACACTAGGTGTATTTAACAGTCAACACACGCATTTCATCAGGAAGGGATCACACATTCGCAGGTGCAACCCGTCCATTGCACCCACTTGTGTCTTAGAGTGTTTTTACCAACCACCAAGATAGAAGCCCCCCACTTCTACCCTGTGACTGAGTGGATGTTCTCGACATCTGACCCTCAAACCCGAAAGAAACTTCGTGTCCATGTGAGGATAGAGACCTCATCCCGACCCCACCTCGGTGTCAAGCGCAAGAAGCTACGTCGAGCTTCCTGACTGCTGGCACGACAAATTGCCCTTATCTTCACCATGTCGTCCAGTAGCCCATAGGATGCATCGCTACCCCTCTTAGGCATCTTGATGGTCCTATATCTCAAGTGCATGCACAAAACAATAGTTTTCACATTAGGCCATTTATCTTTGGTGCCACTGGTACAACGGCATCGACCCTCAACCCAACCTGTACCTATTTGTCTAGGCTGGTCCTCGACCTGGCCCTGACGCATTGCCGCTAGTCCATCAAGTACTGTCAATCCTAACTTAGTACCATGGCAAAATCATATAACCATTTCATTAAGAGTTTTCATGGCTTTCATAACTCATGTTTGTTTACGAGCTCTTGCTCGTGCCCACTGGCCTTGGGCCCACTGTACGTGATTTACCAAAACCGAGTATATAACCCCACAAGTTAAAAAACCGAGGCCTCTGACCTATCCGAGTTGTTCTAGCTCCCATCAAGAAAGTCTCCCAAAGAGTTTAAGTATTGGCACATAGTTAGGGGAGAGCACTTTTGTAAACCTCGCCCTTTTAAAACAAGGAAACTTGGGAAAGAACCGGTCAACCCAAGTGAGTAAAACCGAACCGGTTCACAAATCCAATCATTAGGAAACAAGCAATTTGGGAAATTTACAACTCCCGAGTGACCCAAAGGTTTCATAAAACCTTGGAAAAGGGTCTTAGAATGATTTGGGGGAGAAAACCAAACCGGTTTAGGAGAACCAGATGTGAACCCGATTGAACCAGTTTATGAACCGAGTTGGTTCATGCACTGGAACTGATAGAAAAATGGAAAATCGGGAAATTTATGGATCCCAGTGACCTAAGGAGTCACATAAGTCATAAAAAAGGACATTAGGATGAATTGGAAATGAAAACCAAATCGATTTAGGTGAACTGGATCTGAACTGGATTGAACCAGTTTGGACCGGTTTGTACCACTATTGACCTAGATGCTAAATTCATTTTTCTAGGTAGCATAAAAAAAATCAAATTTGAGATTTGAGACCTCATTGGATAGAAAATGAATTTATAAATTTTTATATTTGAAAAATCCAGTCAAATTGGGGGTGAACCGGCCGGTTTAAGCTTTGAACCCGGTTCGGATCGGTCCGGTCCGATTCAGAACAGTATTGTCTTCTTCCTTCAGATAACAACACTGTTCACTCGTTGGAAAATTGTGCAGCATCGGCGAAACTGAAAAGTCTCTAGGTAAGGAGATTTAGGAAATGAATGACCACCATTAAGGCACCAATCGGACGACCAAGATGTTCATGAGCTTCCTATATAAAGAGCCCCTCCTCATTCATCCTCTCCACACTTGAAAACTCCATTTTCTCTTAGCTGCTCCAATTTCTGGCGAAGCTCTAACCAGAGCACTAACTTGGGCATTTTTTTGAG
The DNA here is from genome assembly GCA_030064425.1 of Trapa bicornis. Classification (NCBI taxonomy): domain Eukaryota; kingdom Viridiplantae; phylum Streptophyta; class Magnoliopsida; order Myrtales; family Lythraceae; genus Trapa; species Trapa bicornis. Next base: position 8,074,681 of record CM057754.1, read on the forward strand.
CTAAACAAGTTGAGGTCAGGTTCTTTAGAACCGGGGAGAAGTCATCTACATGCATGTAGTCTCCATTTACTCCAAGGGTCGCTGGAGAACCACCAGCGTGATCGAACAGTGAAGCAGCTCTAGCGGACCGAAGCTACCTTATTTTGGCCAAGCTAAAATCGGCCAATTTGAGCCCTTCTCAGGCCAAACCAAGCCCTTCCAACACCAACACAACCATCTTACAGCTCAATTAGAGCTAAAAGGTAAGCCAATTTGGCTCCCCTTTGTAAATTCCAATCGGTGCTAGAGAGAGAACTGATAGAACTTCGACAACTAAATTCTCACTCAATTCAGCATCAATTGATGTAATTCTTGATTATAGGAGTAACCTCAGGATGAGAGCTATCTGCCCAAATCAAAAGATCGAACTGCCGCGCCTCCGATAGTAAACTTTTGAAGCTTTCTCTCTCTAAGTCTAGTTTTCCAATGAAGTTCCATTTGAGCTCATTTCGACACCAAATCATGTGATTTAAAGTTCAACTGAATCGTGTGAAGGTGTAGGAACTCTAGTCTACCTTCAATTTCAATAATTAAACTCATTTGATCGGTCAATTTGATAAAATCAAATTAAGCTAAGTTAGAAGGTTAAAATTGGGGAAAAATTGAGAATTTCAAAAATTCTGAGACTAAAGTGCAATTTCAAAAAATTGAGGACTATTTGGGCATGATAAAGATGTTGGAGAACCAATTGGGCAATTTTCGGGGCAAAACTTACCATTTTTTCAAAGTAGGGGCAAAATGGTAATTTTGGAAAAATTGGGGTACCAAATTGGAAATTTGGGAAATTAAACCCCTTTTGTGAAATTGAATAAATTGAGGTACCAAGGTGAATTTTAAAAGTTTTGGGTCTCAATTTGAGGAAAAACTGACATTTGGGACTTAAAGTTAAAGAAAAATAACTTTAGGGACCTAATTGCAAATAAATGAAAAGTTTATTTTTCTCATTCATTTAGAATGAATGAAGGCTATTAGGCTGAGGTATAATGAACAAGGATTTTCATATCGTGTAGGAATATGAAGTACCGGGAACGCTAGCAAGGACAAGCTCGCGTGATTACAAAGAATCGATCATGAGGAATTCACTACATTAACGGATGAGTGTGATTTTTATATAATACCCGGTTGGGATGATAAGCACCTTGAAAATGAAAATCCACTGATAAGTGGTATTTTAAACATCACATCTAAGATGAGTGATGTAAAAATCACACGAAAAAACTATTTATTGGTGTAAGTAGATCATACCCAGTTGGTATGATGAAACTTACTCGAAGGTAGTGAAAAACCTACTTATAGGTTATAAGCGGAGATGTCCTCATACTCGGTTGGTATGGTGGACAATAGAAAAATATATTTTGTCGGAAGTGCTCTCCCTTGATTGTGTGCAACTACTTAAAGATTTTGAGAGACCTTCTTGACGGGAGCTTGAATAGCTTTATTAGGCCGGAGGCCTCGATTTTGGAACTTGGGTGTTAATATGGCCGATTTTGAAAGTCTCGAACAATGGGCCCTAGGCCAGTTGGCATGAGAAGGAGCTCGTAAACAAACATGATTCTAATCCATGAAAACTTAAGTAAATTAATTATTTGGCTATGGTACCAAGACAGGACTGACATACTCAATAGACTGGGAGTAATGTGAAATGACAAGTCGACGAACCAGTCGAGACAAACAACTGTAGGTTGAGTTGAGGGTCGTGGCCATTGGACCAGTGGCACTAAAGAATAAATGGCTTTTGTGGAAAACTTTGTCTGTGCATGCACTTCAAGTTTGGGACCATTAAGATGCCCAAAAGGGGTAGTGATGCATCCTAAGGGCTATTGGATGACATGGTGGCAATAAGGGAAAAGAGAAGCTATTGGTTTGTGTTTCTCGTTATACCAGTTATTCATGGAGTTCTGTGTTTGTACTCAACGGAGTTCCATGTTTGTATTACATGAAGTTCTGTGTTTGGACTCCATGAAACTACTGTGTTTGGGATTTTCTGAAGCTTATGTGTTTGAGTTTCATGCACACAAGACCGAGAAGAAAACCCACCTACCATTTGTAAGCAGAGATATCATCACACCCAATTGGTGTGATGAATTGAAAGATGATTTTGTCAGAAGTGTTCTCCCCTGACTGTGTGCCAATGCTTAAAATTTTTTGGAGACCTTCTTGACGAGAGCTAGAACAACTCAGATAGGGCAGAGGTCTTAGTTTTGGAACTTGTAGGGCTAAATGCTCGATTTTGGAAAATCACATATAGTGGGCCCAAGGCCAATTGGCACGAACAGGAGCTCATAAACAATCATGATATATTAAAGCCATGAAAATTATTAATGAATGGATTATGTGATTTCGCCCTGGTACCAAGACTAGACCGACATATTCAATGGACTAGCGACAGTGCGTCATGGCCAAGTCTACAGACCAGTCTAGACAAACAGATGTAGTTCGAGTTGAGGGTCGGGGTCATTGGACTAGTGGCACCAAAGATAAATGGCTTTGTGGAAAACTATTGTTTGTGCATGCACTTGTGGTTCAGGACCATTAAGATACCTAAGAGGGGTAGTGATGCGTCCCAAAGGCTATAGGACGACATGGTGGAGATAAGGGTGCCAGTAGTTAGGGAAACTCGACGTAGCTTCAAGAGCTTGAGACTGGGGTGGGGTTAGGATGAGGTCTCCATCCTCATATGGACATGAATTATTTTGGGTCTGAGGGTTAAACATCTGAAATGTTTACTCAAACTCCGGGTAGAAGTCAAGGACTTCTATCAGGTTGGATGGTAAAGACGTTCTGATCCACAAGTGGGTGTAGTCGATGTAACTGCATCTCGCCAATGTGTGTACCCTTCTTGATGAAGGGCATGGTTTTTTATGAAACACACCTAATATGAAAATGGGAAAGAGGTTATGAAAACCTTGGAAAGGATTTGAGAATTCTTGGAAAAGAATTGGTAAACCTTGGAAAAAGGGTTTTAAAAACCTATATTTGAGGAAAGAATATTCTTAAAGGAAATAAGAGGTTTGACACACTCCGATTAAAGTTGTTTTATTTATGAAAATTCACTCACAACACCCGTTCATTGAGTTGTAGAGTTCACCCCCTCCCTTTTACCCCTTTTAGGTAACTAAGGGAAAACCAAACTTAAAGACCTCCTTAGATGAGAATTGTAAAGATGGGTATGTCTATTTAAAATATTATCAGTTTTGTATAATGTTATTCTAGGAAAGACAGGAAAAAGGACGCCTTACTCCTTGCGGTTTAGAAAAGGGAGAAACCCTTCATGAACCAAAGGGAGTGGCTAGTTGCTCACGGGGATCCGACCAAACCGGATTAGGGAGTGATACTTTCTCTTCGTCGACGTTGTTCGTTTATGCATTAAATGAACAATGTTGTCATATGTAGGAAGAAGACGACAATGTTCCAAAGCGGACCATACCGGTCTGACTGGTTCAATGCATAAATCGGCCAGTTCAAGCCCGATCCAATAGGTTTTCTCAAAATTAAAAATTTATAAATTCATTCTCTATCCAATAGTGGCTTCAATTCTCCAATATGAATATTTTAAGCCACCTAGAAAAATGAATTTAGAAATTGATTCAAACTTGTTCAAATTGGTGCAATTTGGTTTAGATCTGGTTCACCTGAATCGATTTGGTTTTCTCTTCCAATTTGTCCCATGGTTCCTTTCCAAGGTTTCTATGACTCTTTGGGTCACTCAGGATTTGAAAATTTCTCAATATACTCTTCCCTTATAGGTTGGGGTTCATGAACCGACTCGATTTTCTCTTTTGAAATGACCGGTTCTTTTCCCATTTTTCTTATTTATAAAAGGATGGGGTTTACAATTCTTCTCTTCTTTTAGGGATTTTGTCCCCAAAACAATTTACATGTCAAATAACTAAGGGTACCCATCCCTCACAACACTCTTAGTTTCCCATGTCTCCTCTTGCATGAGTTCGTTCTGCTAGAGAACCTTGACTATAGGAATCCTCTTGTTCCTCAAGTTCTTATCTCTCCGATCGATGATTTGCATTGGTTCTACTTGATAAGTTAGGTTCTCTTCTAACTCTGGTAGAGGTTAGTGCAACACATGGCTAGGATCAGGCTCGTACTTCTAGAGTACCAAGATATGGAATACATCATGTATTCTTTGTAAGTCCAGAGGTAGTGCTAGTTTATATGCCACCCATACCATCCTTTGGACTATGGTGTAAGGACTGATGTACCTTGGTTTCAACTTTCCCCGTTGTTGAAACCTAAGTATTCCCCTCTATAGGGATACTTTTAAGAACACTTGGTCCCTCACATCAAATTCCAAATCTCTTCTCCAATGATCCACATAACTCTTTTGCCTGTCTTGAGCAGCCTTAAGTCGACTCCTGATTATCTTGATCTTTTTTGTGGCATCCTTGATTAGTTTGACCCTTTCCAGCTTCCTTTCTCCCACTTCTTCCCAAAATAAAGGGGGTACGACATGGTCGTCCATAAAGAGCCTCATAAGGGGCAATTTGAATACTCGTCTAATAACTATTATTGTACGAAAACTCTATTAAGCACAAGTATTCCTCCCAACCTTTATTCATGGTGAGTACGCATGCCCTTAGCATGTCTTCTAGGGTTTGGATCGTTCGCTCAGACTATCTATTGGTATGAGGATGAAATGATGTACTCATGTGGAGCTTGGTTCCCAAGGCACTTTGCAAACTAGGCTAGAACCTCAAGGTAAATCTAGGGTCTTTATCCAACACTATGCTTACCGGGTCGCCATGGAGTCTCACTATCTCCTTCATGTATAAGATGATCAGTTGTTCCACTGAATTTGTCACTTTTATAGGAAGGAAATGGGCAGACTTGGTCAATTTGTCCACAATGACCCAGATTGCGTCTTGTCCTTTTCTAGTCACAGGTAATCCCATGACAAAATCCATAGTGATGTGTTCATATTTCCATTCAGGGATTGGCAAGGGTTGTAGTAGTTCTGATGGTTTCTGATGCTCAACTTTAATATGCTAACAGGACAAATATCAGGCTACATATTCCGCAATATCCCTTTTCATCCCTTTCTACCAATAACCTTGTTTGAGGGTGTGGTTATATCTTATTACTGCCCGGATGCATCTCATAAACAAAGTCATGTGCCTCTTCTAGAATTAATCTTTTCAATTCCTTATCTTTAGGCAGACACATTCTACCCTTGTAGATTAGTACTCCGTTACCTCGAAGGTCATAGTCTGATTTTGTTCCTTGATTGACCAGATCCAAATAGGGTTGGAGTTCCTTATCCGCTTTTTGCTAGATCTTAATTTGCTATATTAGGCTGGGTCGTACTACTACATCCGCCAATAAGCATTTATCTCCCTTGTCCACCTTAAGTTCCACCTCCATTCTTTCCAACTTCTGCAACAAGGACAAATAACTTGTCTTTATTTGTGCCACCTCGATTTGATACTTTTGACTTAGGGCATCTGCCACTACATTGGCCTTCCTAGGGTGATATTCTATCATAAGGTCATAGTCTTTAACCAATTCTAGTCATCTCCTATGGCAAAGGTTCAACTCCTTCCGCGTTAGGAAGTATTTAAGACTCTTTTGATCAGTATATATCCTACACTTAACCCTGTATAGGTAGTGTAGCCATATCTTGAGAGAGAACACTATTGCGTCTAACTCCAAGACGTGGGTAGGATATTTCCTCTCATGTACCTTTAGTTGTTGTGAAGCATAGGCAATAACCTTTCCTTGTTGCATCAATACACATCTGAGTCCCTGTTTGAATGTGTCACTATAGACGGTTTACTCCCATGCACTTGGGTCAGGCAGAGAAAGTACATGTGCGGTTGTCAAACGGGTCTTCAACTCTTAGAAGGATTTCTTATAACTTTCATCCCACTTATACTCTACTCCTTTCCTTGTTAGACGAGTCAAAGGGGCAACGATCCTAAAGAAATCTTGCACAAACTATCTGTAGTATCTTGCCAAGCCCAAGAAACTATGTATCTTAGAGGGATTCTTGGGTGCTTCCAATCAGATATGGCTTCCACCTTTGTCGGGTCTACCTTGACTCCATCCTTGGACACTATATGTCCTAAGAACCCTACCTCCTACAACTAGAACTTACACTTGAAGAATTTTGCAGATAAGCGGTTTTCTCGTAGTATCTCTAAGGTAATCACTAGATGTTATTCGTGCTCCAACCTAGTTCGTGAGTATATAAGACTGTCATCTATAAAAACTATCATGAACTTGTCTAAGTGTGGCTGGAACACTCAGTTCATTAAATCCATGAAGGATGTAGGGGCATTTGTCAAGCCAAAAGGCATCACCCTAAACTCATAATGTTCGTATTGGGACCGAAATGTGGTATTAGGAATATCTTCCTCTTGGATCCTAAGTTGGTGGTATCCTGACCGAAGGTCTATCTTGGAGAAGTAGGCTACTCCTTTTAATTGATAAAATAGGTCATCAATTTATGGAAGTGAATACTTATTCTTTATGGTGACTTGATTCAACTTCCGATAAACAATGCATAGTCTCATGCTCCCGTCCTTTTTCTACCTAGATCGAAAGCTCGGACCGTCGTGCACCCACCGGTGAGAAATCGAAGATTTCTCTCTCTACAGTCTGTTTTCTAGCGAAGCTCGGTTTGAGCTCGTTCCAGCATTAAAATCTACGATTCAAAGTTCCTTAGAATTGTATGAACATGTAGGAACTCAATTTAAACAATTAGAAGTGTTTGATCAGTCAATTTGATGAAATCAAATTTGATAGTGTTGAAAAGTTGAAATTGGGGGAAAATTGGGGATTTTCAAAATTCGAAGAACCAAAATGAAAATTTATGAAATTGAGGGCCAATTGGGCATGAAAATAATGTTGGAGGACCAATTGAAAAATTTTAGAATTTTTGGGGCAAAACTTACCATTTTTGTAAAGGAAGGGCAAAATGGTAATTTTGGAAAAGATGGAGGACCAAATTGGAAATTTGGGAAATTAATCTCCTTTTTCATTAAATGGAATAAATTTGAGGTACTATGATAAATTTTAGAAGTTTCGGAACTCAATTTGAGGAAAAATCGGCATTATGGACTTAAAGTTAAAGAGAAATAACTTTAGGGACCTAATTGTAAATAAATGAAAGTTTGACTTTCTCATTTATTTGGAATGAATGAAGGCGATTAGGCCGAAGGATAATGAACCGAGATGTTCATATCGTGTAGGAACACGAAGTACCGGGAACGCCAGCAAGGACAAGCTCGCGTGAATACAAATAACCAGTATAGTGGAATTTACGGCATTAACGGGTGAGTGGGTTTATTAACATCATACCCGGTTGGGATGATGAGCACAACTTAAAATTAAAAACCACTTACCGGTTGTGAGTGGGTTTACTAACATCATACCCAGTTGGGATGATGAACATAACTTAAAATTAAAAACCACTTACCGATTGTAAGTGGGTTTACTAACATCATACCTGGTTAGGATGATGAGCACAACATAAAATTAAAAACCACTTATCGGTTGTGAGTGGGTTTACTAACATTATACCCAGTTGGGATGATGAGCATAACTTAAAATTTAAAACCACTTACCGGTTGTGAGTGGGATTATGCATCATACCCGGTTGGGGATGATAAGTACGTTGTCATGAAAACCCACTGCTTAATGGTATTTTTTTATCATCACTACTTAAAGAAAGTGATGTGAAAGGTATGCGAAAAAACTACTTACGGGTTGTAAGTAGATCATACCCAGTTGGTATGATGAGACTTCCTCGAAGGAAGTTGAAAACCCGTTCATCGGTTATGAACAGAGATGTCCTTATACCGGTTGGTTTAATGGACAGTAAAAACCAATTTTTGTCGGAAGTGTTCTCCCCTGACTGTGTGCCAATGCTTAAACTATTTGGGAGACCTTCTTAATGAGAGCTCAAATAGCTCTTATAGGCCAGCGGCCTTGGTTTTGGAACTTGAGGGCTAAAATGCCAGTTTTTGAAAAACTCAAACAATGGGCCATAAGCCAATGGACATGAGCAGGAGCTCGTAAAAGAACTTGATATATTTATGTGCCATTAAAACTTAATAAGTTAATTGTTTTGTCATGGTACCAAGGCAGGTCCGACATACTCAGTCAACTAGTAGCAGTGCATCATGACAGGTCTCCGGACCAGTCAAGACAAACAGCTACATGTTGACTTGAAGGACAGGACTGTTGGGACAAATGGCACCACATATTATATGGAAAATGTAAGAAAACTTTGCTTGTGCATGCACTATGAGTATGGGATCATCAAGATGCCCATGAGGGGTAGTGATGTGTACTAAGGGCCATGGACAATCCGGTGAGTATAAGGGCAGATCGTCGTTACAGGTGTCTGTGCGAAATCTGGAGTAGCACCAAGTGCATGAGACTGGGGTGGGGATAAGATGAGGTCTCTGTCCTCATACGAACATTAAGAAGTGATTTCAAGATTGTGGGTCAAATGTAGCGTACATCCACTCATTGCCAGGGTAGAGGTGGCCGTACTTTTATCCGGGTGGTAGGAAAAGTCGCTCCGAAGCCACTAGTGGGTTCAGTAGTGATACTGACTTGCGAATGTGTAATCTTCATGATAAAGGATGTGTGTTGGGTGATGACACACCGGTAACTAAGAAATGGTGGAAAAATACGAATTTTTAAACGAAGGGATTTTTGAAAAGAAAGGATGCTGGCACACTCCAAGATTTTAAAAACCCATTCACTAAGTAGTCGTACTCACCCCCCACCCCTTATATCCCTTTCAGGAAATCCTGGAAAGCCTACCCTTAAAGACCATCAACTAAGATGCCTGTAAGACGAGTATGTAAAGTTTTAAATTTCATGCAGTTTTGATTATTCTATTCCAGGAAAAGGTATAGGTTAAAGGACGCCTTACTTTTACGGTCTGCAATAAGGGTAAACCCTTTAATAAACCAGGAGAGTGTCGGGTTGATCATGGGGATTCGACCAAACTGGGTCGGGGCGTGACCGTGTCTCAATCATAGTTAGGGAGGTTTTGGGAAGTACCCGCTATGGTAATAGGGTTTTTCTAGCCTCTTGCTTGGTGAGGTTGTAGAAACGTTTCCTCAAATTGACCTTAAATTTGAGGAAGAGTTATGTCCATTCCTCTATTTTTGTTATTTCAGGATGCTTGAAAAGGGGAGTGGGTTCGACAACTCAATGAGGAAGAGTTAGGTCTTAATAATTTATCTAAATGATTAGAAGAGTATCACATAATTAAAATTTTCTATTTCAATCAAGGGGTTTATATTTTTCTGACACATTACACATCACATACACTCATTTTATCAATGAAGGGATAATATGTTCAAAGAACATAAATTTCATCTATACTAGATGTGGTTCAGAGCGATTTTATCAACCACCATGGTACAAGGCTACAAGCTTGTCCATTTGTATGATAAGATTAGAGTGTATGTGTGGGCATATTGCCCCCACCTATAAACTCAATGATTTAGTTGTCCACTATTAAGAGACTAGACCTTGCACCATCAGGTCTAATGCACATAGAACTCTTAGAAACCTTGACGTACTAGCTCCACTATCACACCACAACCTAGTTTGTTCGGAACCCTATGAACAACCTGCCACTTCTTCCAATACTATAATATAAACCATAACCATTACCATAGTATGGATAGGAGAAAGTCTCAAAATAACCAAAAAACATTTGATCAATATATGCTTTCAAAGTATGTTAGAATATATATAGTGTTGTACATAAATTTGTAAGAGAAAATATTATACCAATTTGGTAGTTCGTCATCTAATATCCTCCTTAACATTTTAAGGTCTGAAAGAAATAAAAGAAGGAGGTGAGTTTACAAATCAAAGAATAGGTTCTTACTCACATCATGACTTTTTGTCAATGATTGAGCACACACTTAGAAACATAAGGACGTTCTTCTTTAAATAGAAGGGATTTGAATAATCGATTAAACAAGCTACTACTTGTTTTACAATTAAAAATCTTTCTCATGATTTCTTGGTTTAAATCCATTGCTTATATGTCACAAGCTAAAACAAAATATGTTCCTTCCTACCTGGAAAAAATTTTCATAATTTGATTATTGTAAACTTCCATAGGTTTATATTAGACAAACAACAAATCAAACACCCTTTCACATTAAAGGGGTCAATCATTCACATAATAGACTATGTGAGGCAACAACATCGATCTATCTCACTTATGGCCCAGAGTGCCTTTTCCATCTACCTTGGTGAGAGGATACAACCTCTACCACATTGGTGTGAGGCTACAACCTCGACCATCTGTCTCTGTTAGCACCTTTTCCTAATCCCCAGACATATCTAAAGGAAGTTATCGGCCATTAAGGGATGAGACCTCTCCCCCTTCTTCTTCGGTCTCAATGGGCACGAAGCTCCTAGAGCTTCAAGAAATATTGTAGCAACATAGCTTCACTTGTACCAATCTTGTTGTCCAACAGCCCTTAAAACCACTACTACCCCATCTCGGGCGTCCTTGGTTACGCACAATTATAATTACAAATAAGAGTCTTTTAATTTAAGACCTTTCTCTTTGTGTTGCTAGCCCAACGGGCTCCAACCCATCGGCTTCGGCTAAATAGCTTAAGCAAACATTATCAATTGCAGATAACTTTTATCAAGCTTTTAAATCAAATCTTATTTATGGGAATTGCATGTTTCCATTGGCATTGGGCACATTTCCCTTTCAAAAATTGTGTCCTTGGGCCCACTTTCGCGAAACTAAATCTAATAAAATCTTTGTCGATCATTGGTCCCACCCATATCATACATCCACGGTTGAATTAGATCTTTCCCTTGAAGTGTATGCACACACCTTTAAAGGGTAGTCCTACTAATATGATTAATGCTCGCAACATAAATAAATCCCAAAATAGTTTTAGCAGTTTCACACAGTTATGGGATTTTATTTCTCAAAAAGAGATTTTCAAATCATAAGAGTAATAATGCATCATCAGTCCAATCGGACTCGATGTCAGAAATCTCACTCACCCGTATTCTAAGACTTGTCTATCCCAAGGGATTTCAGAGCTCGCCATGCCTTTGCTTCGCACGGACTTGTAGGTGATCAGTTCCTATAACACATGGGCAATTAAGTCCCAAATAATAATAAGGTATTTGCACTTAAGATCCATAACTTTTTTTTTTATTATTTGGTCCAAAAGTTATACCTTATCTATAATTAGGTCAAAAGATTTCCAAAATTTCTTTTTGGTCCCTAATTTCTCCTTATTTCCAAATGATTATTTAATTTCTCATTATTTTCAATTAAATCCATAATTTTCAAATATTTCAATTTAGTCTCCAATCTCTCAAAATTTTTAATTTAGTCATCCAATTTTTATTATACTCATATCGATCTTAAACCTTCCCAATTGAGTGCTAACATAATTATAATCATCTCCCCTATGTCCCCAGGATCATTTCAAGCTTTGAACCATCCAATTTGTATTAGAAATGAGCTTAAAGGGAGCTTCACAAGAAAATTATTTTAGAGAGAATGCTTTGATTACTTACTGGTGAGGGCCCGGTGGTTTAACCTTTTTTAGCCAAAATATTGGATTAAACCACAGTGCAATCAATGGCCTTAGGAGTTTGAATTAATCGATTAAGTTTTCTGTTAAAACACATTATAAATAGTAAATTATGATGAAGGGCATTTGTGGCAACTTACCATGACGGTGTAGGATGGTGTGGATGTCACTAGGGAAGGTATGAAGAGCTTGGTTTGGTCGTGGGTAGCTCAAATTGAGCTCGGTTTTATCTAGTTGCAAACGAAAGAGGGAGCATCAGTAGTGTGCGAGCTCGTCGGCGCTTCTCCGATGATCCTCAAGGCAGTTGGAGAGTGCAATCGTTTAGAGGACTTATGCAAGAATCCAGTGAACCTGAATTCACCTTCTGAGATAAATAAAAGTGTCCAAGTCAAAGCTCTAGTTCGTAGGTGATCGAAAAAAGGAGTAGTTCATCTTATTCAAGATTTCAAGGGATGGAGAGGATGAATGAAGGGAATCTCGGGGACTGTTGTTCCTATCCAGACAACCATCAATCGACCATTAATTTTTCGATTTAGTCCATTGTTGGAGAGGTTTAATATTTGCCAAAGTTATGGCGCCCTTCTACCTCCTCCTCTATACATCTATCTAAAGGAAGAAGACAACAATGTGTGCATGTGTGTGAGGTTTTTCAGCTTTCAAGATGTGTAGAAGATGAGAGGAGAGAAGCCCTATATATAAGGAGCTTAGGGACTCTCGATCCTAACCATTCCACCAACTATCAGCCATTAACTCTCCTATTAATGTCATTACCTAAGCAATTTACTGCTCATGTAGTTATGGCGGCATGATTTCTCTCTTTCATTTAGTCGTTAGAAGGTTGAGGATGACATTGTACATGCACGTGTGAGCTTCGCACGTGCGAGCTATAACATGGCACACTATGGTTGTAATTGTTGATGTGGCATATGACTCAGTATCCAAGTCAACTGACTCAGTATCCATGTTATCTTAAGATTGATTGGTTGTGGGTTTCTGATATGGCTTAGCCATGCATCGTTTGTTGATTGGTCCATTTTTTTTCAAACATCCTAGGTGGCAACTAACTTAGCTTACTTTTCATGTGTCGTCCTCTTATTGGTTGACACTTTCGATGTGAAAATTCTTCTAGTTGATCATTGACAGTCAACATGTCTCGCTCACTATTGGTTAGTGGAGCTAATGTGGAAATTTATTAGTTGATCGTTGATGACAAACACGTGATGCTCTCTGAATGGTTTGTGCTTCCACACGATGATCTGTCAATTGATTGGTCACACTTGCCATGTGTTGCATGCTGATTGGTCATGCATATTGATGGGGGCACTAACCTAGCAATTGATTTGTCAACCTAACTAGGTCATTGACCAATTTAATTAAATCGGGTTTCGTGAAAAATTAAAAATTGATCGATTCTTGCTCGATTCAATCTATCACTTGGTTTTTCCTAGAAAGTTTTGAATTCTTCTTTATGATTATTTTGTTTGTGAAAAACGAGGTTTACAATAACGGATTATTTTAATTACCATGAATTTTTGTTTATGCATGCATATAATCTCACATATCTCATAACCAAATTCACAATTCAAGAATGGACTAGCCATGTCCCCCGGAGTCCTCACACATGAGGGGCTCAGGCCATGAGGGTATGTGCACGGTTGCAGGTGTACTCATAAAGGTCATAAAAAACCCGTCCTCTTTTTGGGATATTGATGCAATTCCCTAAGAATATCTATATACTACGGTCATCCCCTCATATCCATGCACAAGGTATATTTATACCTCAACTATCCCTACATATCTACGCACAAAGGCATAGTCAGACTCCTCATAGGTCCATAAGTGACCTATGAACCTTCATATTACACATGTCCACCTTATTGCTCAATTTTCAATCAACTCTTGTCATTGACACAACCTCTCTTAAATGTCTTATCGATTTCTATTTTGACATACATACATCTAGCGTGTTAAGCATAAACAGTAATGGATATAACTCTTTATATACATAAGTATGCTCATATTGTAACTTTGCAATTGATGCATGATAGGAGACATCTTCCATAATCCACACTACATGGTCATGATTATCCATTTTCGAATCTCATGATATTGCTTCTTCCCTTACATATATATATAGCTTTTTTTCCTTTTCCAAAATATGAAAATGATTGATACCTTATCTTCTTACATGTTTTTTATCCCCGTTTTGACCTATTGTTCATATCTCCATGCAATTTGACCTTTTATTTCATTACTTATGCCATTCTAGAAAAGTCCCCTGCATGATATTGAATTTATAATATATGTACTTAGTAAAGAAACTAGTTATGATCTAATCGAACTTACCATTGAAAATCTCAATCACCTCGTAATTGGAAATTGTTTGTAACGACTTCGGTTTCCTTATTGGTGGGGCTCAATTCCACGCGTGAAAGACTTCAGCATCCTACATGATTTAAGTAGAACATTGCAATTAGTTTAATACATTTCATTTTTCATCACCATCTTCAAAGATGGTAGTTTGTAATTTCATCCCCTTGCTCGATCACGTTAGTTACCGACTAAAGAAATCATACCGTTTTATCTATCGTCATCAATCATTCATAATTTTCACCTTAGTCACTCAATCAAGGAATCTTACTAAGTTACCTATCATTATCAATCATTCATAATTTTCACCTTAACCAGGGTATTTCGTTCAATTACTAATGTCTCCCTTAATTTTCGAACAAATATCTCTTTAATTTCCTAAGTTCTTCGAAATTACCCATTACCCTCTCAACTTCCATAAATTCTCGAACTATTTCATTTTTCTCCTTTAAACCTCTTCTATTCTAGGTGTTTTTGCCTTATTTAAACTCCTAAGTTCTTAAAATTACCCTTTGATACTCAAGTTTTCACTAATAACCATTTTACCCTTGGATCCTTACAAAATTACCTTTAGGTCTCTAACTTACTTAAACTACCATTTTGGTCTTTAAATTATCTTCACTCTTTCCCTCTAGTCCTTAAAATTCTTCTTATTACAATCTGGTCCTTAAAATTCTTCCAAACTATATTTTAGGCCCAACTATTTTCTAATTATCATTCTACCCCTAAATTTTATTTTATTTCCATCTAAGTCAATAGCTTTCTTAAATATATCACTTATGGTCCTTAATTTCCTAATATTATTCTTTAGGTCCCTAACGTCCCTAAACTTTTCTTTCAAGAAACACATGCTAATAATGTCAACACATATTATGATAATGAACCTAAATATAATTTATAGGTTCTTACATTCATGTGCTGGTAGATCACGTCCGAAACAGAGTTATTTTCAGTTGTTTTGGTCACCTCGCTGAAAAACTACGCATAATTGTGTTTAGCATTATACCTCACCAAGGAGTTAATGGCGATGGGATGGTCGATGTCAATGGGGTGGAAAGTGGACTTCCCCATGATTTTAGGGACACCATGATTGCGTTTGGAGGTGCTAAAGCTACCTAAAATGTCTTATTCACAAAGGGTTAAAAATAGAGGATAATGCAAGATTTCACGGTGAAATGCGACCACTCGGCTTACATTTAGGCTTGGAGAGCACCCTCAATCGATCATTGGGGTCGAGCGGCTTTTGTGGGATTTTTTGTATGATTTTAGGGAGTTTGTGGTTGGTAAATTTCTCTCCAAAATTATTTTAAATCCTTTGGTCGGAAAAATGCTCTAATATTGTTTGAGCTCACCAACACCGTTAGTTGGGCTACTCATGCGGGTCAGGGATGGGAGGTGAAAGTTGGCCTCCACATGAGCACATGACACCAAATTATTTGAGTTTGGTTGTCTAAGCGGGTAAAATATTGAGTTGAAGCTTTCGAATGTCAAGGAGTCACTAGAGATTCTCTCTAGACTTCCAGAGATAAATTTATTCACTTGAAGCCACAATAACTAGAATTTAACATATGAATAGAAAGAGTGGCAAGTCATCATATTGGTATTAATTTTTGTAGTATGTAATTTGATCATAATCAGGTTTTCTAAGTGATTTTCTCATGTGTTGCAAGAGGAAAATATGTGAGGAAGTGGGTAATGGGGGTATGATGGTGGATCAAAGTCGGGTCTCGGATCTACCTAGTCGAGCAAAAAAGGTGACGTGCGACTAGTTCGCACTATAGTGAAGCATATTCCAATAAATTAATTCACTAGTTTGGCCAATTTCAATTTTTCCTCAACTGATTCACCCCATTTTCTATAAATTCTTGGCCTAATTTATTTTTTTTTAATTTCTCTAGTTTTTGTATGATTCGAACCTGAAAAATTATATTTTTCTATTTTTAAAGTCCCTTAAAAAATATCACAGATTTTCTCACCCTTAATCAATTCAATTTTGGTTTAAGTTGACTCTCTAGTAGGTTTCTCCTAATCTTTAATTTACTATTGAGGAAGGTCTAATCAAGTTACCTTTGGGTGTTCATCCCTCTTTGAAAATCTTGGTTCAAATCGTGTATTATTTTGATTCTATTTCAACTCTCGGTTTGGTTTCATCTCTTCAGTCCTCAGTCTAATGGAGTCGAATGTTTCTTTTAAGGAAATTCTGATGTTATAACTACTCCCCTCCCCTGATGTTTTATCCACAAAACTTTCTTTCATACATACTACAAGGCACATTATAATGGGATAACTTTCTTTAAAATAAATGCGAGTACTTTTCCCTCATTGCAACCTAATGCTCCCATGCCTCTTCCTCCATCTCGACATTTTGCCATAATACTTTGATCATGTTGATCTTCTTCCTTCTTAGTTTTTTATTGGCAATCTACATTGCCCACTAGATGCACTTCATATGACAATGTCTACTCCAGCTCTGGTGAGGGTTGGCCCAATATGTGTCTTTGATCGAGCTAATTTTTTCACAGTACTAACACATAGAATACATCATGGATCCTTTACAATTCAAGATGATAAGGAGTTTATATTATACTAGTCTAATTTTCTACACTATTTGGTAGGGCCTGATATAGCTTGTGTTTAACTTTTCCTTATGTTCGAACCATAACACCCATTTCCAAGGGGAAACCTTCATAAACACCTAATCGCCTACCTTAAAAGTTAGCTTTTGGTGGCGTTTATCTGCGTAGCTCTTTTATCAATTCAAAGTCGCCTTAAGTTGATCATTTATTATTCAAATATTTTTAGTAGTGTCTCTAATTAGCTCTACCATTTTCTAGTCTATGTTTTCCCACATCATCCCAATACAAGGGTGCCTTGCATTTCCTTCCAAACAAGGTCTCATAAGTGGACATCTGAATGCTATCCTAGTAACTATTATTGTAGGCGAACTCCATGAGTCATATGTAATCCTCCCACCTCTTACTAAAATTCATGAGACAAGTTCACGACATATCCTCCGAGATATAGATGATTAGTTCAAATTTCCAATCAGTTTGAGGATGGAAGGCTATGCCCAAGTGTAACTTCATCCCAAGTGAGCTTTGTAGGCTGAAAAAAAATCTAGAGGTAAATCAGGGATCTTTATCGGACATGGATAGATATTGTCACTCTATGTAACCTTACAATTATAGTGATGTAGAGTTTTGTCAACTTCTCAACTGAATTTGTCACTCTAATATGTAGAAAATGAGCATCTTTTATAAGTCAATTAATTATCTCCTATATCGCACCATGTCCCCCAAGGAAGGGGACAATCCAATCAAGAAATTCATGGTAATCTTCTCCCACTTCCATTCGGGAATAGGGAGTGACTGCATCATTCTCATTAGTTTATGATATTCGACTTTAATATCATGGCATGATATACATCTAGCTACATATTTGTGAATTCATGTTTCATGCCTGCCCCTGGTATCCCTCCTCGAGAGTCTCATGCATTTTTGTACTACTTGTGTACATGGAATATATGGAGTCATGGACCTCCTCTAATATGTCATTCTTAATGATGGCATTGTTAGGTAATAACACTCGACGTTTAAAAACCAATATTTCATCACTCCTTAGGGAAAAAGGCAAAGGTTGAGTCATCTATCATTTGTTCGATGTACTTCTACATTCCTGGATGAGTCTTTTGTTTATCCAGTATTTTTTCTAGTAGTGTGGGTTATATCATTAAGATTTCCAATAGCCACGCAGATCCCTCTTTTGTCTCCAAAGATAAATGGAGTCACCCCATTTGTTCCAAGGAGGGTACATAAGAAGTCTCGATGTATGTGAGGCTAGCATTCTGTCACCGACTCAATGCATTTGCTACCATGTTTGCTTTTCCCGGGTGGTAGTTAATAATGAAGCCATAATTCCTTATCAACTCTACTCATCTACTATCACTTTTTCCATTCTTGTTCATCATGTAGACCGATAGGTACTCATCCTTGTACCTAGATTCGAATTTAGCCCAATTTGGAGGAGATGGGGATGCAATGGGTATGTTCAACCACCACAGAGCAGCATCCTGCCATTGTCACCTAATCCGCCTATGGTTCTTTCACCATATCCATCATTCTCTTCACATTTCGTAGCCAGTCTATAGTGGTTACAGAATCATTCTCACTCAAGAATGTCTTACACCCCAATTATCGAAGAGCCTTCAAGTTCTTAGGGATATCAAAGTCTTGCGTCTCCTTGATTAGAGGTGGGCTTACTTCTTCAAATGGATGCCCCATGTTCAGAGGGTCCCAGAGAAAGTGACATTCTTGAGGATTCCAAATTCAAGCCAAGCTTCCTCATAAGATTTACATGGGCATGAGAAAGTGACATTCTTGAGGATTCCAAATTCAAGCCAAGCTTCCTCATAAGATTTACATGGGCATGAGAAAGTGACATTCTTGAGGATTCCAAATTCAAGCCAAGCTTCCTCATAAGATTTACATGGGCATGAGAAAGTGACATTCTTGAGGATTCCAAATTCAAGCCAAGCTTCCTCATAAGATTTACATGGGCATGTATATAGTATAGGGTTGTCATGGGTTCATGAGCAACCCTAGCTTGGATCACTCCAATCAAAACCCTTGTCGTGGACAGGTCTCTCAACTGATTTGTAATTGTGTTCCAGAGGGGGTGTGGGTGTATCTCTAGATGGGGTGAGCCCTAGCCTCATCAACCTCATATCTACAAGATTTTTATTTTCTCGGGTTAGTGTCTTAGGTTATTGTTATTATTGTGTTATCAATGAGGTTTTTATCAGTATCCTCCCCATTTTTATTCATTTTAAAAAATAATTTGTTTTGAAATTATGAGCTCTAATACAACTTAAAGTCTCATTCTATCCCAATTTTCAATTTAATTTGATGGCAACCCACCACGTCTACTCAAGGATATAAAGATGGGTATTATCACCCTGGTAGAAATGATTGTATGAAAATTTTATAATATAAAACATTTTCATACATTAAACTTTCCTTTTAATATATTAGAATGTGATAAAAATACATAAAAAAATCTAGGAATAATGACATTGACAATTCCAACATTGTTTTGAGCACTTGAGAAGTATAACTCTAGAGTTGGGTGTACGTAGATTTAGTGGTTCATTGCAATTGACGTATCCTAACTTGTACCAAAAAAAAATATTTGGGAGGGTGAACTCTAACTCAATAATTAGGCTTGTTGATGTCAAGTTACTTCATGGTATTACTCTGGTTCACTACAAAAATATATTGTACATGAAAATAAATTTATAAAATAAATATATGTGTGTATGAAACCCATCTTCTCGGACTAAGGAAAATCGGAAAAAGAACCGACAAATTTCATAAGAAAACTGAGCCATTTAATGAAAAGAAAATGGTAAAAATGTGTTAAAATGGAAAATTGAAAAATCTCAAATAACCAAGAAGTCATAAAAATAATGGGAAATAACCATGAAGGAAATTGTATGATAAAATCGGACCAGTTTAGGATGAACCAAACCTTAACTAGATTGAATCGGGTTAAACCGTATTGAATCGTTTCAATAATTCATTTTTCTAGTTGTCTTAAAAATGTCAATTTGGAGAATTAAGGCTACCACTAGAGAGAAAATAAATTAAAATTAATTTAAAAAATTTTAATTTTTAAAAAACCAAACGAATCGGGCTTGAACAAGCCGATTTTCGCCATCGAACCCGATTGGGCCGGACTGGTCAACGGTCTAACCGATCAATGAGTAGTGTCATCATCTTCCTTAGAATGACAACACTGTTCATTGAGGCAAAAATACTTTCTTTTTCTTGCGAGGGAATATTCCCTCTGATTATGGCATTTTTCGATTAGGATAAACTTGACCAATATGGAAACTAGTAGAGTAGAGGGTCCCCGAGCTCCCTATATAAATAGCTCCCCTCCATTCATCCTCCACACACCTCAAACCTTCGAAGAAGTAGAAATGCTTCATTTTCCGATGAAGCTTGAACCACTTCTCTCAACCGTATAAGGAGAATTTGGGTCCTATAGATTCCGTAGGAAGTCAGCAACTTGACGGCCACCTCCACTTGACCCGAGGATCGTCGGAGAAGTGTCAACGAGCCCAAATAATGATGCAGCTCCATCGGTCCCGAAGCTGCCCTATTTTGCCCGATTTTAATTCGACCAATTCAGACCTCCTATGACCGAACCGAGCTCTCCATTAGCCTCCATGGCCTTCACACAACTTTCCCAAACGGAGAAGGTAAGTCAATTCGGCTCTTCTTCGTATGAGCAGTTTGGTTCTAGAGAGAGAAAGTGTCGAATTTCACTAACCAAATTCCCACTGATCCTAACATGAATTGTAGCAATTCTTGATCCTAGAAGAACCCTGAGAATGAGAACTACCTTCCCAAATCAAGAGCTCGCACTACCGCACCTCTGATACTAAGTCCTTAGAGTTCTCTCTCTACCTTGAGTTTTCTAGCGATGCTCCATTTGAGGTCGTTTCGGACCTAAAAACCCCAATTCAAAGCTCAATTGTATCATAAGGAAGTGAAGGGACCGATTGATTTCAAAAATTGGAGCAATTAATCCCATTTGAAAGGCCAATTTGAAGAAATCAAATTCAGTCAGTAGAAAGGGTGTGAAATTGTGGGAAATATTTAGGGAAAATTGGGGATTTCAAAAAATTAAAGGTCCTTAGAGCAAGTTTTTCCCAAATTTAGGGCTAATTGGCAAAGAGGAAGGTATTAGAGGACCAATTGGTCATTTTTGAAAGAATTGGGACCAATTGTTCATTTTTGGAAAGTTTGAGGCCAATTGGTAATTTTTGAAAAATTGAGGAACCTACTGGAAATTCAAAAATATTGAGTCCCAATTACAATTTTGAGGAAATTAAGGACCAAGGAGGATATTGGAAATCCTAGGGACTTAATGGAAGAAATGTTAGCATTAGGAACCTAAAGTCAAGGAGTATGAACTTTAGGGATCTATGTGCAATAAAACCAAAGATTAGGGCCTAGTTGCCAATATGTGATAACAAGAAGGCTTTCATGTCGAACCTTTCCTTATAAGGATACTCTAACCATGTAGGGACACTTTGGACCAGAATATGAGAAAAGGGGAACATGAATTGGACTTGGAAAGTCGACTAGAGATGAACACGTCACAGTCATTGGATAAGTGGGACAATTTGAATGTCATACCCAGTCGGGGTGATGAGCACATTTTAAAGCTAAAAACCTACTTACCGGTTGTGAGTGGATTATTTAAACATCATGTATGGTTGGTGTGACGAACTCTTTTTCTGAAATGAAAAACCACCAAGAGTGTGGGATTTTTCAATCATCATGCTCGGTTGGATGATGAATACGTTTTTTTTTAGTTCAAAAATAATTTTCTAGAAATGTTATCCCTTGACTGTGTGTCAATACTTAAACTATTTTAGAGACTTTTATGATGAGAACTAGAATAGCTCCAACTGGCCGGGGTCTCATTTTTGAACTTATAAATCTCAAGGCCTAGTTTTGAAAAACTCGTGAAGTATGCCCATGGCCAGTGGGCATGGGTTGAGCCATTAAAACTTGAGTATAAGAGCCATGAAAACTCTCATAAAACTGGAAAGTTTGTGTGAGTTTCCATGATACCAAATTAAGACTGACATGGCTTGATGGGCTAGTGGTAGTGCACTAGGACTAGGTTGACGGACCGGTCACACAAATAACTACAAGCCAAGTTGAGTGTCGGGGTCATTAGACCGTTGGCACCAAAGATGATGGCTAAAATGCTAAGACAATTGTTTGTGCATGCACTCTGATTTGGGACATTGAGACACCCAATAAGGGGTAGTGATGGGTTCCAAGGGCTGCTGGGTGACTTAGGGAGCATAAGGGAAGATTTTCGTGTCAGTTAGTCATGAAAGCTCAATAAAGCTTCTTATGCATGAGATTGGGGTGGGGGTAGGATGAGGTCTCCATCCTCATACGGACATGAACTAATTGCGGGTCTGAGGGTCAAACGTCTAGGACGTCCACTTAGATTCAAGGTAGAAGTGCTTGAATTTCTATTAGGGTGGGCAACAAAGTCGCATTGATCCCCAAGTGGGTGCAATATGTGATTGCCCTGCGAATGTTTGTACCCTTTATGATAAAGGGCATGTGAATGGTTGTTAAATACCTCCCGAGCAATGGGAAGTGATTAAACGAGTTGAATATACATAACAGTAAACTTAAAGAAAATTTTTTTTGATAAACTAATTATTTTCGAAAACTTACTCCCAACATCCGCTCAATGAGTTGTAGAAACTCATCCACTCCCTTTGACCCTTTTTCAGGAAAGGAGACAAATCCTTCGAGAATTTCTTGAAACTGAACTCTATGTTAGGTACGTCTAAAGTCCTTATTAATTATTCAAGTTTTGTATAATGTTATTCCAGGAAACCAAGTCAGAAGAACGCCTGACTCCTCACGGCCTAGAAGAAGGGAAAATCCTACTTAGACCAGTGATTTCAAAAGAGAAAACTGAGGCGGTTCATGACCCACAACTGATAGGGAAATGGTAAATTAGGAAATTTAAAAATCCCAAGAGAATCTAATAATCGTAAAAGTCATGAAAAGGGACTTTGGGACAAATTGGAAGAGAAAACCAGACCGGTTCAAGTGAACCGGATCTTAACCAAATTAAACCGGTTTCTAAATTCATATTTCTAGATGGCTTAAATTATTCAAATTGGGGAATTGAAGTCATCATTAGATAGAGAATGAATTTAGATTAATTTAGAAATTTTTAATTTTGAGAAAATTGGTCAAATCGTGCTTGAACTGGCAGATTTATGCATTGAACCGGTCGGACTGGTACAGTCCTGTTCGAAACAGTGTCATCTTCTTCCTACAAATGATGACACTATTCATTCAATGCATGAACAAACAGCATCGACGAAGATAGAATGCCTCCATTCAAGCAGTTTTAGGGCAAGGATAAGCTTGACCAAGAGGTGAAACGGTTGGGTAAAGAGTCTCCGAGCTCCCTATATAAAGAGCTCATCTCTATTCAACCTCCTCACACTTGAAATCTCCATTCTCTCTCAACAGATCTATTTTCCGGTAAAGCTCAAACTAGAGATCTAACTTGAGTAGTTTTCTAAACCTTAGAAGGTAACATTGGGTTCTTTAGACTATGGGGGAATTTAGCTACCTAACAGCAACCTCCGTTCGATCTAAGGACCACCGGAGAAGCGCCAGCGAAATCAAATAGTGAAGCAGCTCCAAAACACCGAAGCTGCCTTGTTTTGACGAAGTTGAATTCGGCAAACTCAGGCCTCCTCCAGCCAAACCAAACTCTCCGAACATCCTCACAGTCCTCATACGACCTCAACTGAGCTGAAGAGTAAGCCAATTCGGCCCTACTCAATCGTTGCAAGTTAGAGTTAGAGAGAGAAATTACGAAATTTCACTAACGAAATTCTCTCTCGATTTGGGGTCAATTGTAGGAATTATTGATCCTATAAGTTATCTCAGGAAGAGAGCTACCTTTCCTGATATAGAGATTAGACCGCCGCACCTCCAACGGTAAGCTTTCGAAGCTTTCTCTATCTTCGCATAGTTTTCTAACAAAACTTCATTTGAGCTAAATTCGGACCCAAATAATGCGGTTCAAAACTCAATTGAATTGTAAGAAAGTGTAGGAACTTATTCATATACTATAATTTTAGATTTGGTTTTATATTTCTTATCTTATACCTATTTCTATTTGATATACAAAAAACCAACAAAAAATCTCTATTTTCTTTATCTAGATATATTTTCATTATCTTATTTCTGTTTCTAGTTTTTATAAAAAAAATCATTTTTATCTACTTTTTTATATTAAAAAACCAAAAAAAATGTGCAAAAAAAGCCAAAGACACGTGCAAAAAAATGTAAAAAAGACAAAAAAAACATGTAAAAAGTAAAGAAAACTAAGTGCAAAAAAAGAACAAAAAGGCAAAAAAAAGCAAAAATATCTATACTTAATATTTTATTCATTCTACTGTATTAGATCTTCATTCTTTTTTTACATATCCCTTTTATTATTGTATCTTTCACTTAAATTCTTTTGGAATTGATTTTTAAAATCTTATTGATTTGTTTTGATTGTTTCTCAAGTTGAATGCTTCATAAAAATGATTTGTTCTTAAGTTAAATTAAAATTGAAATAAGACATACGAGAGGAAAAAGACAATAGTGTTTGAATCTATAAAAAAGTCAGTTGAGTGTGAAACAAGAGTGATTGAGAGAATACGTATGTCATGCCCCGACGTAGTTCGGTCGGATCTCCGTGATCAACCCGCCACACCCTTGGTTCAAGAGGAGTTCCCCCTTTCTTTAAACAAGAGGAGCCATGCGAAATTTTAACCTTGTTCCATGGAATAACATATACCAATAAAAATGCAAGCTTAAAAATTGTCACATGGCTGCCATTCCATCGAGTATGCCAACTGGCCTTAGGCCCACTCTATGTGATTTTCTAAAACTAAGCATTTTAGCCCTCAAGTTCCAAAATCGAGGCCTCTAGCATATCTAAGCTATTCCAGCTCATGTCAAGAAGGTCTCCCGAAAGTTTTAAGCATTGGCACACAGTCAGGGGAGAACACTTCTGATAAAATAAACTTTCCATCCATCACACCAACCGGGTGTGATGACATCTCCACTTACAACCGGTAAGCTGGTTTTCTACTTCCTTCCAAGAAGTCTATCATACCAACCGCGTATGATCTACTTACAACCGATAATTAGTTTTTCCACGTAGTTCTCACATCACTTCAACCAGGTGTGATGTTAAAATTCAACATGGAACTGGTTTTTTATTTTCGAAGTGCTTATCATCCCAATTGGGTATAATATGAATAAACCCACTCACTCATTAACCGTGACGTGTCATCCTTAGTTGATTTTCCTAAGTCGTAGCGAGCTTCTCTTGCTGGCGTTCTGGTCCTTTGTGCTCGTACATAATTTGAACAACCTTATTTATTAATACTTGGCATAACAGCCTTCATTCCTCACATATGAACTACTAAACTCAAAACTTCTAGTTAATTGCACATAGCTCTCTAAAGTTCATTTTCCTTAACTTTAGGTCCCTAATGCAAACTTTTCCCAAAATTGAGTCTCAAAACTTCCAAAAATTCACTTTGGGTCCTCAATTTACTCAAAATAATTTAAGGGGTTCAAGTTTTCCAGATTTCTAATTTGGTCCCCAACTTTTCAAAAATTACCATTTTGCCCCTACTTAACAAAAATGGAAGTTTGACCCCAATAAATTTAAAAAATCAACCAATTGGTCCTCCAGCATCCTTTTCATGGTCAAATGACCCTCGATTCTGGGAAATTGCAATTTGGTCCGTCAATTTTACAAAATTCCCAAATTTCCCAAAAATGTTCCCCAATTTTCCCCCTTTCAAATTGGTCGAATTTGATTTCATCAAATAGACCATTCAATCAGGGTTAATTACTCCAATTGAAGGTATAGATCTGTTCCTACACTTAATATGATTCAAATTAGCTTTGAACCACGTCATTTGGGTCTGAATTGAGCTCAAACAGAGCTTCGTCAGAAAACTGAACTTAGAGAGACAAAGCTTTGAAAGCTTACCGTGGAGGTGCGACGGTCCAATCACTCTATCAGGGAAGATAACTCTCTTCCCGAGCTATCTTCTAGGATCAAGAATTCCTACAATTGAACTCGAATTGACGAAGAATTTCGTCAGTGAAATTCTGTAGTTTCTCTCTCTAACTTCGATCTGCAACAACTAAGGAGTGCTGAATTGGCTTACCTTTCAGCTCAGTTGAGGTCGTCTAAGGGTTAGGGAAGAGGGGGTTAGGAGAGCTTAGTTTGACCTTTGGAGGGCTGAATTTGGTGGATTTCAGCTCGGCCAAAAAGGACAGCTTCGGTCCACTAGAGCTACATCACTATTTGATTACGTTGACATTTCTCCGACGGTCCTCAGATCAAATGGAGATTATCGTCCGGTAGGTGACTTCTCCCCAAATGTAAAGAACCTGACCTCACCTTCTTTGGCTCAGAAAAATGTCCGAGTCGGAGCTCTGATTTGAGCTTCACCAGAATTTGAAGTATTAGAGAGAGAGTGGTTTTCACATGTGAGGACAAGGAATGGAGAGGAGCTATTTATATAGGAAGCTCGTGGACTCTCTTTATGGTGCTCATTCATGGCCTGAAATGCCCTAATCAGAGACTTTTCACCTTCGTCGGTGCTGTTCGTTTTTCCAGCGATTGAATAGTGTTATCATCTAAAGGAGGAAGACGACATTGTTCCAAACCAGATCGGACCGGTCTGAACTAGATTCAATGCTTAAACCGATCAGTTGAGGCACGATTCGACTGAGTTTTTCAAAATTAAAAATTTCTAAATTCATTCTCTATCCAATGATGACTTCAATTCTAGAATTTAAATATTTTAAGCTGCCTAGAAAAATGAATTTAGCATCCAGTTCAGTGATGGTTCAAACCGGTCCAAATCAGTTCAAATTCAGTTTATCTGAACTGGTCTGTTTTTCTCTCCCAAATTGTCCTAAAGTCCCTTTCTATAGTTTTTATGGCTCTTTGGGTCACTCGAGATGTGCAAATTTCCCAATTTGCCCTTTCTCTAAAGATTGGGGTTTGTGAACCTGTTTAATTTTCTCACTCGAGTTGACCTGTTTTTTCCCCCATTTCCTTATCTTCAAAGGACAGTGTTTACAATGTAAGTGAGTATTGTGAGGTTCTTTTTTTCAATTTGTAGGAACACACGGCCCAACGAAGAGCAGATGCCACAAATGAGAAGTAGCCCCCACAACCCATTCCAAACTTACAAATACAAGCTATAATAAGTGAGATGAGATGGTTGATGAAGTCTAGATTAGAGTCACTTCAGTGATGATGGATCAATTGGAGGAAGGAGTGATGGGGTTAATGTCAACATACCCCTACTAAACAACGACCTCGAAACTTTCAATATATGCGTTTTAATTCACAATAACTCAAGAATTTCAATGAATTCTAATGTAATCACAACAGACTCGAATGTGATTCAATCGATTGATATGCTCATAGAGGATGACCACAAATTGATGATAACTTGGATAAGATCAAACTGAATATACCCTCTTTTCAAGGAAAAACTGACCGTGGAGCCTAACTTGAATTGAAAAAGAGGATGAAGATGGTTTTTGAATCTAATAATTACTCCGAGATGAAAAAGGTATGATTTGTTGTTGTTGAATTTACTGATTATACTATAATATGGTGGGATTATTTGGTGAAGAATAGTAAAAGAAATCATGAACGCTTTGTCGAATCTTGGGATGAGGTGGAAGGAATCATGCGACAACGATTTATTCCTAGCCACTACCACCGGCAGTTATTCAATAAACTTCAAAGGCTTACCAAAGGATCCAAAAGTGTCGACGAGTACATCAAGAAGATGGAGATTGCTCTGATTCGAGCAAATGTGGAGGAAGATAGAGAGGCTACAATTGCCAGATTTTTGCATGGTCTAAACCATGAGATAGTTGATGTGGTAGAAATGTAATATTATGTTGAGCTTCAAGACATGGTGAACCAAGATATCAAAGTCCAACAACAATTAAAGAGTAAGAATTTACACTAAAGGGCATTAAACAATGGTCCCTCAAACCCATGTAAACCAAGCCCTAGGGAAGTTGAGATGTCATCGACTCAACCTCATTTCACCCTACTAAAGGAGACAACCAAGAAAGTTGTGACTTAAAAACAAGGTAACACTCATATCACAACTCCCAAATATCATGATATGAAGTGTTTTCGATGCCAAGGCAGGAGTCACGAAGCAAGTCAATGCCCGAATAAGCAAACCAAGTAGGAGTTGGTTGCATTTTCTATAGGGAAATATCAGGATGAAATACTGCAAACCCCGTCCTCTCAGACTAAGGAATCGGAAAAGGAAACTAGAAAATTTTTGAGAGGAAACTCAGAAACTAAGTGAACTGAAAATGGTAAAGAAGGGTAAGAACTGGGAATTTGGAAATCCCAAGTGGCCAAGAAACACTTAAATACCAAGAGAAGGAATTAGGAAGAGATTAGAGGGGAAAATCAGACCCGTACAAGGTGAAACGAACCCGAACCAGATTAAACAGGATTAAACCATGAAGAACAAGTTCAATAATTCATTTTTCTTGGTGGTTTAAAAATATCAAATTGGGAAATTGAAGCCACCATTAGATAGAAAATAAATTTAGATGAATTTAAAAATTTTATATTTTTGGAAAAAAGGTCGAATGAGGCTTGAACCAGTCGATTTTCATTTTAAGGTCATTGAACCCGGTGGGTCATGACCAGTCAACTTCCCAACCGGTCAATGGACTACTGCCAGATTAGTGCCCAGTCAGCAGGCATGACCAATCAATGCGCGACACATGGAGAAGCACACCCAATCAGCCGATGATTCAACACTTGGAAGAGTTGGCCAATTAGAAGGCGACATGTGTCCTTGGTCAACGATCACTGTAGGAAAATCCATGTCAGCGACGACCGACCAATAGAAGAGTGACACATGTCCCCGGTCAACGGTCAATGTTAGAAAGGCTCTGTCAGCAAGGCTGACCAATGAGGAGCTGACACATGACAAGGATGCCACGTCAGCATCCAACAAGGATGTTGGAGAAACGATTGACCAATTAGAGGTTGACATGTGGCATGCCACATTGGATGGTTGTAACCAATTAGAGGCTAACGTCACGTCAGCATCCGACAAGGATGTCATAGAAATGGCTGACCAATTAAAGGTTGACATGTGGCATGCCACATTGGATGGTTGTAACCAATTAGAGGCTGACGGCACGTCAGCATCCGACAAGGATGTCAGAGAAATGGCTGACCAATTAGAAGTTGACACGTGGCATGCAACATGGCATCACACCCGGGTGGAGTGATGTGCGGACTAAGCGAAAACCTACTTACCAGTTGTAAGTAGAGATCATACCGGGTTGGTATGATGGACTTCTTGGAAGGAAATAGAAACCTGCTTACTGGTTGTAAGTGGAGATATCATCACACCCAATTGGTGTGATGAATTGAAAATATATTTTGAAGTGTTCTCCAAAATCGAGGCCCCTGACCTATAAGAGCTATTTGAGCTCCCGTCAAGAAGGTCTCCCAAATCATTAAAGCATTGGCACATAATTAGTGGAGAGCACTTATGACAAAAATATGTTTTTAACTGTCCATTATACCAATCGGATATAAGGACATCTTTGCTCATAACCGATGAACGATTTTTCAACTTCCTTCGAGGAAGTTTCTCCCCAGTTCTAAAGAACCCGGACCTCACCTTCTTTAGCTCAGAAAAGACCCTATATTAGAGCTCTAGTTTGAGCTTTGCTGAAAAACAAAGCAACTGAGAGAGAGTGAGCTTTTCAGGTGTAGAGAGGATGAATGGAGAGGTGGTCTTTATATAGGAAGCTCGGGGACTCCTTGGCCGTCCAATTGGTGCCTTTATGACCGACATTGATGGCAGGAAGCGTATTGAATGTAGATGTTTCTTCTTCACCAGCGCTGCTTCAATTTTCCGACGAGTGCATAGTGCTGTCATCAGGAGGAAGAAGATGACAATATTCCGAACTGGACCGGACCGTCTGAACTGGGTTTGAAACTTAAACCAGCCGGTTCACCTCCTCATTCGACCGAGTTTTATAAATCTAAAAATTTCTAAATTTATCTAAATTCATATTATATCCAATGGTGGTCTCAAATCTCAAATTTGAATTATTTAAGCTACCTAGAAAAATAAATTTAGTATCCAGTTTAATAGTGGTTCAAACTAGTCCAAACCAATTCGGATCAGGTTCACCTGAATCGGTTTGGTTTTCATCTCCAATTCCTTCACAAGTCCATTTCCATGACTTTTGTGACTCGTTAGGTCACTTAGGGTCCATAAATTTCTTGGTTTACCATCTCTCAATCAGTTTCGGTTCATAAACCGGCTCAGTTCTTAAACCGATTTAATCCGATTCGGGTTCGGTTCACCAGTCTGGTTTTTCTCTCCCACTTTGTTCTAAGGTTCTTTACCAAGGTTTATAAATCTCTTTATGTCACAAGGGATCCATAAATTTCCCTGTTTGCCCTTTCTCTATCGGTTCCAATTCATGAACCAACTCGGTTCATAAACCGGTTCAATCCAATTGGATCTGGTTCATCTAAATTGGTCTGGTTTTTCTCTTCCAATTTGTCCTAAGGTTCTTTTCCAAGGTTTTATGAAACCTTTGGATCACCCGAGAGTTGTAAATTTCCAAATTGCTCGTACCCAATTGATCGGGTACGTGAACCATTTATGTTCTCTTACTCGGTTTGACCAGTTCTTTTCCCGGTTTTCCTTAACTCAAAAGGGCAGGGTTTACACATCGAGTATGCCAGTCCTGTCTTGGTACCATGGCCAAACATATCTTTCATTTAAAATTTTCATGGCTTAAACTCATGTTTGTTTAGGAGCTCTTGCTCGTGCCATCTAGCCTTGGGCCTATTGTACGAGCTTTTCAAAATCAGGAATATTAGCCCCCAAGTTCCAAAACCGATGCCTCCGACCTATATGAGCATTTCGAGCTCTCGTAAAAAAGGTCTTCTAAAAAGTTTAACTAGTGGCATATAGTCAAGGGAGAGCACTTCTAACAAAATAATCTTTCCACTTGTCCATTATACCAACTGGTTGTGAGGACGTCTCTGCTCACAACCGATGAACGGGTTTTCTACTTCATTCTAGGAAGTTCAACATACCAACCAGGTATGATCTACTTACAATTGTTAAGTAGTTTTTCCACGTAATTTCCACATCACTCCATCCAGGTGTGATGTTTAAAAATTTCACTTAGTAGTGGGTTTTTATTAATGATGTGCTCATCATCCCAATCAAATATGATGTAAAAATCCCACTCACCTGATAGTGCAGTGAATTTCCTCTTAACCGGCTTGTTGCCTTCACATGAATTTGTCTTGGCTGGCATTCCTAGTAATTCATGTTCTTACATGATATGAACATCCTTATTCATTATCCTTTGGCCTAATAGTCTTCATTTATCACAAATGGATGAAATACCCAAACTTTTCAATTATTTACAATTAGGTCCCTAAAGTCCATTTTCTTTAACTTTAGGTCCCTAATGCAAAATTTTCCCCAAATTGAGTCCTGAAACTTCTAAAATTCACTATGGGACCTCAATTTATTCAAAATTATAAAAAGGGGTTCAAGTTTTCCAAATTTCCAATTTGGTCCCTAACTTTTCCAAAATCACCATTTTGCCCATACTTTACCAAAATGGTAAAATTGACCCCAATAATTCCAAAATTGACCAATTGGTCCTCCAACATCTTTATCAAGCCCAATTGGTCCTTAGTTTTATGAAATTGCACTTTAGTTCCTCAAATTTTGGAAATGCTCAAATTTTCCTCAATTCTCCCCCCCCCCCCCCCCCCCCATTTCAACCTTCCAACTCAGTCGAATTTGATTTAATCAAATTGACCGATCAAATTAATTATTGAAATTGAAGTTAGACTGATGTTTCTACACCTCCATACGATTCAATTGCACTTTGAATCACATAATTTGATGCAAGAACGAGCTCAAACGAAGCTTCGCTAGAAATCTAAACGTAGAGAGAGAAAGCTTCGAAAGTTACCGTCGGGGGCACGGCGGTCTGAGCTTTCAATATGAGGAGATAGCTCTTGTCCTGAGGTTCTTCCTAGGATCAAGAATTACCACAATTCATGTCGAATTGAGGGTGAATTTGGTAAGTAAAAGTTTGTCGGTGCTCTCTCTAGCACTGATCAGAATTTACAAAGGGGAGCCAAATTGGCTTACCTTTTCGCTCCAATTCAGCTGTATAAGGGCTGTGTAAGTATTGGGAGGGCTTGGTTTGGCTTGAGTAGGGTTCGAATTGGATGTTTTTAGCTCAACCGAAACAGGGTAGCTTAGGTCCGCCGGAGGTGCTTCACTCTTCTACACGTCGGTGTTTCTCTGGCGACCCTCGGAGCAAATGGAGACTATTGTTGGGTAGCTAACTTCTCCCCAAATCTAATGAACCCGACGTCACCTTCTTTGGATCAGAAAAATGCTATGATTTGAGCTTCACTGGAAAAAGGAGGAGTAGGGAGAGAGTGAAGTTTTCAGGTGTATGGAGGATGAATGAGGAGGGGCTCATTATATAGGAAGTTCGGGGACTTCTTGGTCGTCCGATTAGCACTTTAATGGCAATCATTCATTGCTTGAAACTCCCTGGTCAGAGACTTTTCATCTTCGTTGGCGCTGCTCGATTTTCTAGCGAGTGAATAGTGTTGTCATTTGAAGGAAGAAGATGACACTATTCAAAATCGGTTTGAATTGGGTTCAATGCTTAAACCGGCTGGTTCATGCCCGATTCGACCAAGTTTTTCAAAATTAAAAATTTCTAAATTCATTATCTATCAAATGGTGGCTTAAATTCTCAAATTTAAATTTTCAAAGCCACCTAGAAAAATGAATTTAAAAAGTGGTTCAACAGTGGTTCAAAGCGGTTCAGGTCCGTTTCACCTAAACCAGTTTGGTTTTCACCTCCAATTCATCCTAAAGTCCTTTCTCATGATTTTTGTGACTCTTTAGGTCACTCAGGGTCCATAAATTTCCCGATTTACCCCTTCTCTATCAGGTGGTGTTCGTGAATCGGTTCAATTTTCTCACCCGGGTAGACTGGTTCTTTTCCCGGTTTTCACATCCTAAAGAAACGGGGATAAACTCTTCCATACTTTTAGGAGTTTTGTCCCCAAAACTAAATCAGCATTTTTCACTTTAGGGTAAACTCCTCTAAATGTCAACTTGGACATGTTAATACTTTGGTCGTTCTTTCACTTAGCCCACTATAAATCACTCCTTCAATGGAGTTTTATCATAACTAGTATGTCTTGCCCGCGAGTCCAAAGGTATATCCCTATGTTCACATCTCCCTTTACATAGGGCAAGATTCTTACCTTTGAGGTTCTTACTCAAGATTTCAGGATTGGGAGTTCCAAGATGCCCAATCGTTCCTTTGACTAGTTATTCTCTTCATTGTTGAAACCCTTAGCTCATCGTTCTTTCGAGTATTACATACAAGTTTCGATTTTATTATCCATTCATCCTAATTTGACCCTTCCTTCATCCGTCATTAATTTTAGCTTCGGTCAAAATTATGTTTGACCTTGTCATGCTTACTAACTGACTCTTCTTACTCGAGTCACATTTTACTCGGGACTGTTGGTACTTACATGTCCCTTACAACATGACATATTCCAAAACCTGTCTATGTCCATTAGACTTCTACAACACCTCCTTTAGGGTTGTTCCCAACTTTCCAACCTTTCAGGGATTGTATAACTTCATCCCTCTTTTCATCGGGTAGTATTCCTCGACTACCTTTACCGTTATCCGATCATCCTTCATGCCATGACAACATGTCTTACATAATCGTATTGGTTTTCCTTACCCACTCATCCTTTCCCAACTTCTTTGTTGGGTCTTTTTGGTGCCAATCATTGAATTTCCTGATGACCGCTTGGCATATAAGTCTAGGCTCACAATTTATCTATAAATTGCACTTAGGTGCCTAAAGTTCTTTTTTCTTAACTTTAGGTCCCTAATGCCAACTTTTCCCTAATTTGAGTCCCAAGGTTTCCAAGAATTTCCTTTGAGTCCTCATTTTACTCAAAATTGTATGAGGGACTCAAGTTTTCCCAATTTTCAATTTGGTCCCAAACTTTTAAAAAATTACCATTTTGCCCCTATTTTCCAAAAATGGCAATTTTACCCCAATTGTTCCAAAAATTGACTTATTGGTCCCTCAACAACATTTTCATGACCAATTGGCCTTCAATTTTTAGAAATTACAAAACGAGCCCTCAATTTTACAAAATCCCCAATATTCCCCAAATTTCTCCGCCAATTTCCCCTTTTCAAACT
This sequence comes from Trapa bicornis, assembly GCA_030064425.1. Taxonomy (NCBI): domain Eukaryota; kingdom Viridiplantae; phylum Streptophyta; class Magnoliopsida; order Myrtales; family Lythraceae; genus Trapa; species Trapa bicornis. The sequence continues at coordinate 8,108,626 of CM057754.1, forward strand.
GGTCAAATTTGATTTCTTCAAATTGACCATTCAATCGGGGTTAATTGCTCAAATTGAAGGTATGTATCAGTTCCTATACTTCCATACGATTCAATTGAGCCTTGAACCACGTCCTTTGGGTCCAAATTGAGCTCAAACAAAACTTCACCTGAAAACTGTGCATAGAGAGAGAAAGCTTTGAAAGCTTACCGTCGAAGATGCGGCGGTCTGAGCTCTCTATCGTGGAAGATAGCTCTCTTCTTGAGGTACCTTCTAGGATAAAGAATTCCTACAATTGACCTCGAATCGAGAGAGAATTTTATCAATGAAATTTCATTGTTTCTCTCTCTAGCTCCGACCTACAACGACTAAGAAGGGCCGAATTGGCTTACCTTTCAGCTTAGTGGAGGTCATATGAGGGTTGTGGCGATGTTGTGAGGGCTTGGTTTGACTGGAGGAGGGCTGAATTTGGATGATTTCAGCTCATCTGGAACAGGGCAGCTTCGGTCCTCCGGAGTTGCTTCGCAATTTGATTCCATCAGCGCTTCTCCGACGATCCTCGTATCAAACAGAGGTGTCAATCAGATAGCTAACTTCCCCCTGCAGTCTAAAGAACCCGACCTCACCTTTTGAGGTTAAGAAAACTGCCCAAGTTGGAGCTCTCATTTGAGCTTCACCTGAAAATGGAGGAGTTGAGAGAATGGAGATTTTAGGTGTGAGGTGGATGAATGGAGAGGAGCTCTTTATATAGGGAGCTCGAGGACTCTCCGCCCGACTGTTTCACCTCTTGGTCAGGCTTATCCTCGCCCTGGATCGGCCTAAATAGAGATGATTCCTCTTCACTGACATTGTCCGTTCATGCATTGAATGAACGATGTCATCATCTGAAGAAAGAAGATGACATTATTCCGAACTAGACCGAACCGATCCGACTGGTTCAATGCGTAAATTGGTCGGTTCGTGCCCGATTCGACTAGTTTCTCAAAATTAAAATTTTCTATATTAAACTAAATTCATTATCTATCCAATGGTGGCTTCAATTCTCCAATTTGAATATTTTAAGCCATGTAGAAAAATGAATTTAGAAACTAGTTCAAATTAGTTCAATGTGGTTCAGATTCGGTTCACCTGAACCAGTTTAGTTTTCTCTTCAAATTTGTCCCAAAGTCCTTTTCCATGACTTTTATGACTATTTGAGTCACTTAGGGTTTGTAAATTTCTCAATTTACCAATTCCTTATCGGTTGTGGTTCATAAACTGGCTTGGTTTTCTTTTTTGAAATTCCCAGTTTTATTATCCATAATGGACGGGGTTTACACTCACCCATATCCTACGTCAACTGTCGTACTAGACCATACCCCTAAGGTGTATCCATACACCGTCCCTAGGGTGTCCTATTAACATGCTTTATACTTTCATAAAAAAATATAATCCTAAAATGTTTAAGAAGTTTCACATAGTTGGGGGATTATATTTATAGAAATCAATTTTAGAAGTAAAGCATGATCCTACTTATGTGCATGATCGGTCCAATCGGTCCTAATGTAAGAAATCTCACTCACTCGTATTTCAAGACTTGGTCGTCCTGGGAATTTCCAAGTTGGACTTGCCTTTCCTTTACACGAACTTGTAGGTGATTGGTACCTACAATAATTTGGGCAATTAGGTCCCACTAAATAAGGTAATTGTACATAAGACCCATAACTTTCCAAAATTACTTTTTGGTCCTTAAGTTATACTTTAATCCAATTAGGTCCCTAAGATTTTCAAATCTTCCATTTGGTCCCTAATTTGGTCAAATTTCCAATTAGGCAAGTAATTTCCTATTAATTATAGAAAACCCTCAATTTCTCAAAAATTACAATTAAGTCACCAAACTTTCCAAAAATTGTAATGTAGTCCTCCAACTAGAATTTCATCAATTCGACCTTAATTCTGCCCAATTGAGTCTTATCATGATACTAATCATCTTCCCTATGTCCTCTGGTTCATTTCAAGCTTAAAAACATTAGATTTAGCTTTGAAATGAACTCAAATGGATCTTCGCTGGAAAATCGTCCTAGAGAGAGAAAGCTTCTATTACTCATTGGTGAGGATCCAACGATCGGAGCTTTTGCTTCCACTAAGTTTCTCTCTTCCTGAGGATCCTTCCTAAATCAAACCATGCCTCAATTGGTGGCTTGGATAGTGCAAATTTCTTTCCTTAGTTTTCGAGTAAACCACACTATTAACAGTCATTTCCAATAAAGGGCGACTGAGGGGACATACCACTATGGTTTAGGGAAGGTCAGGAATACACTAGGAAAGGTTTAGAGGGCTTGGTTTGGTCGAGGTTGGCTCAAATTGAGCTAGACCAACTCTATTTTTGGACTGCGGAGGGAGCAAATGTACTCTACAAGCTCGTCGATGCTTCTCCGGTGATCCTCGAGGTGAATGGAGTATGCAGTCATTTAGCTTACTTCCTTAGGATTCCAGGGAACTTGAATTTGCCTTCGGAGATGAAGAATAGTACCCAAGTTTGAGCTCTGGTTCATGCTTCATTGGGAAAAGGAGCAATCTTCTTATTCTTCAGGCATTAGAGGGATGAGGATGATGAATGAAGAGGAGCTCTTTATATAGGGAGCTCAGAGACTAACAGTCTATCCATTCATCAATAACTCAGTCGCAATCTCTCCCATTTATGGCCATATCAGGAAGATTTTTCAGCCGCCAGAGTAATGGTAACCTGCCCGGCGTCCTTATCTGCCAGCTTTAAGAGGTTGAAGATAACACTAAGTGTGTACATGTGAGCTATCACATGGCATACTGTGATTAGCTGGACTCGTTGATGTGGCTCCCCACTTAGTGTTCAAGTTGTCCATTGACTCATTGACCGGCCATGTGGCGACCTCCTATTGATCACTCGTTCTAACATGGTCATTGACCATATTTGACCATATGTTGATCGAGACATGTGGCGTCCTCAAATTGATTGATTTAATTTTATCTCATGACTCCCAAGTATCACATACCATGAGGTCCTTCTTAGCCATTATCTCACTAGTATCCTCTTCTACCTGTTCTCCACATTGAGACCAACATTATTGTCACACCCTGACCCAATTTGGTCGGATCCCCGTGATCAACCCGCCGCTCCCTTAGTTTAAGAGAGGTTTCCCCCTTTCTTTAATCAAGAGGAGCCAAGCGTAATTTAAACCTTGTTCCCTAGAATAGCATAAATCAATAAAAATGCAAGCTTAATAGAACTTTTAAGCATACCTGACAGAGGATAGATCCTGATGTTTTCTTTAGTCATGTTTTCTCTACTCCTGAAAATGAATATAAAAGTGGGGATGAGTTTGTACAACTCGGTGAATGGGTGTTGGGAGTGAGTTTTCATAAAACCACTTTTATCAAATTGTGCCTAAAATCTTTATCTCCTTTAAGAATGATCTTTTCTCAAATTTTCATTTTTTTTCAAAACTTCATTCCATTTAGCATCTGGTGTGTTTAACAAACAACACATGTCCTTCATCAGGAAGGGAACACACATTCCTAGGGCAGCCCATTCACTACACCCACTTTTGGCTTAGAGCATCTTTACCGGCCACCAAGATAGAAGCTCGTCTACTTCTAACTTAGGTTTGGGTGGATGTTTGCAACATCCAACCCTCAGACCCAAAAGCAACTTCGTGTCTATATGAGGACAAAGACCTCATCCCGACCCCACCCTGGTCTCATGCACAAGAAGCTACATCGAGCTTCCCGACTACTCACATGACAAACTAACTTATCTCCACCATGTCGTCCACTAGCCCTTAGGACGCATCACTACCCCTCTTGGGTGTCTTGATGATCCCGTACCTCAAGTGCATGCACAAAATTATAATTTTCACATTTGGCCATTTATTTTTGGTGCCACTAGTCCAATAGCCTTGACCCTCAACCTGACCAACAGTTCTTTGTCTAGGCCATTTCGTCAACCTAGCTCTGACGCATTGTCATCAGTCCATCAAGTACTGTCGGTCCTAACTTGGAACCATGGTGAAATCACACAACCATTTCATTAAGAGTTTTCATGGCTTTCATAACTCATGTTTGTTTATGAGCTCTTGTTCGTGCCCACTGGCCTTGGGCCCACTGTACGTGATTTCCCAAAACTGGGCATATTGCCCTACAGGTACAAAAATCGAGGCCTCTAGCCTATCTGAGTTATTCTAGCTCTAGTCAAGAAGGACTCCCAAAGAGTTTAAGCATTGGCACACAGTTAGGGGAGAACACTTTTGACAAAAATATGTTTTCCACTTCATCTCACCAATCGGGTGTGATGATACCTCCGCTTATAACAGACAAGCGGGTTTTTCCTTCCTTCAAGAAAGTCCATCATACCAACCAGGTATGATCTCTACTTACAACTGGTAAGTAGGTTTTAACTTAGTTCGCACATCACTCCATCTATGTGTGATGTTAAAATTCCACTTACAAGTGGTCTTTCATTTTTAAAGTGCTTATCATCCCAACCGGGTATGATGTACATAAGTTCACTCACCTAATGACTGTGGCATATTCTTCTCGAGTCAGTTTTCGCCTCCACGCTAGCTTATCCTTGCTGGCGTTCCGGTCTCTCGTGTTCCTACACGATTTGGGTACCCTTATCTATTAAAGTTTGGCATAACAACCTTTGTTTGTCACATATGAGCAACTAGGCTCATAATTATTAGCTAATTGCACGTAGGTCCCTAAAGATCATTTTCTTTGACTTTAGGTCTCTAGTGCTAACTTTTCCCCAAATTGAGTCCCGAACTTCCAAAAATTCTCTTTGAGTCCTCAATTTACTCAAAAATGTTTATGGGGCTCAAGTTTTCCAAAGTCCCAATTTGGTCCCCAACTTTTCAAAAATTACCATTATGCTCCTACTTTCCAAAAATGGCAATTTGACCCCAGTTGTTTCAAAAATTGACCAATTGGTCCTCCAACATTTTTTCATGGCCAATTGGCCCTCAATTATGAGAAATTGCAAAATGGTCCCTCAATTTTACGAAATCCCCAAATTTCAGAAGCATGTCTTGCTTTGCCTCGACTTCATCGTGCATTAGGTTATGCCCTACCATTAGCACCCCTTTGCTGCACATGGGGGTTTTCCCCCATCATATCTTATCTTGGGTTGCCACCCATATATTATCCACTATTCTAGTGGCTTGTGTTATCCCTTTCACTACAAGGACGCTCACCATAACCCCCTAGATGGATGTCGTTTGTCCGTAACCTACCCATATTATCTCCCGGGGTAAGTAGTTAACCTTTCATCAATGGTACTTCCACATTCGGTTGGTACCTGATGTGACTTTGACTAAATACCCTACGAATTCAGAAGTCCAATCAACCAAACGTGCAATGGTGCTGAACAGTTTGTCACCAAATGTGATAAAAGATCATTTGAGACTGCAAGAGGGCATTATCACAAGGTTAAGGGCTAAAAGATTCAAAGAAGATTTATATGGGTTGATTAAAGAGATTACAAAAAATTCAAGTAGAAGCCCAATAAAAGAGCCCAAGAAAAGCCTAAAAGAAGGTCCAGATTTAATTAATAAGGAGAAATTTATTAATATTATAAATCTTCTTGGATATTAAATAATAATATTAGATATTTACTTAGTCAAGTTTAAATTTTTAAAGTAGTTATTAAAATATCGTAGATAATTAGATGAGATATGGTTGGCATGTAACCATAAGATATATTTTTCCTTGTTTTTTGGCTATTAAATTGTTATCTATGCCTATAAAAGGCATACTCCACAACATTGGAGTGCACACTTTGAAAATTCAATTTTGTGAGGTTTTGTCTTCTTTCTCTCTTGAAAGAACTTTTGAACTTATCAAGTTTTTACTTATGGCGTTCAAGCAAGTAGACTTATCACCAGGGTTTTCTAAGAGTTTTTCTTAGATGATTTGGGTGTGGCATCTACATATCTCATACCTTGTTTCTCACATAAACAAGTTATATTCCATCTTTTCGTACTTGCGTTGTAAAAGTCATGGGGTCGTTGCAATATTTGGTGTAGGGTGTCATCAGTATATTGGGGAGGTTCGCATTAGTTGGTAGGAGAGCACACGGTTACACAGTCATTCCGAAACCTTATTTTCAACTTTCATAACATGAGCCTCATTCTTTTTACTACACTCATTCTCTTGTGTAATATGTTACCAAAACTCATTTCAATAGTACTTAGTAGACCTTATCCATGCACTCAATCCAAAAGTTTATTTTCTCATGCTCCATCCACTATTCTGACATATGGTTTGTCGAGTTGTTTGGAAGCATGTCATGCTTTGCCTTGACTTCATCGTGCATCAGGTTATGCCCTACCATTGGCATCCCTTTGCTGCACATGGGGATTTTCTCCATGATATCTTATCTTGGGTTGCCACCCATATATTATCCAATATTCTTGTGGCTTATGTTATCCTTTTCACTACAAGGACGCTCACCAAAAACCCCCAGTTGGATGTCGTTTGTTTGTAACCTACCCTTATCCAATATTCGGTTGGTACCTAACGTGAATCCGACTAAATACGCTACGAATTCACAAGTCCAATCAACCGAACGTGCAATGGAGCTGAACAGTTTGTCACCAAATGTGATAAATGATCATTTGAGACTGCAAGAGGGCTCAATCACAAGGTTAAGGTCTAAAAAATCCTAAGAAGATTTATATGTGCTAATTAAAAAGATTGCGGAAAATTCAAGTAGAAGCCTAATAAAAGAGCCCAAAAAAAGCCCAAAAGAAGGTCCAAATTTAATTAATAAGGAGAGATTTATTAATATAATATATCTTTTAGGATATTAAATAATAATGTTAGATATTTACTTAGTCAAGTTTAGATTTTTAAAGTAATTACTAAAATATCCTAGATATTTAGATTAGATATGGTAGGCATGTAACCACCGGTAACTAAGAAATGGTGGATAAACCTAAATTTTTAAACGAAGGGATTTTTGAAAACGAAAGGAGTCTGGCACACTCGAATAGTAATTGTTTTCTTAAAAGTCAAAAGTTTTTAAAAACTCATTTACTGAGTAGTCATACTCACCCCCTCCCTTATATCCCTTTCAGGAAATTTTGGAAAGCATACCTTAAAGACCATCAACTAAAAACCCAGTGAGACAGGTATGATAAATTTGAAATATTATATAGTTTTGATTTATGTTATTCTAGGAAAAGGTGCAGGTTTAAAGGACGCCTTACTCTTTACGGTTTACAATAAGAGGAAACCCTTTAATAAATCGGGAGAGTGGCAGGTTGATCACGGGGATCCGACCAAACCGGTCGGGGCGTGACAACTAGAGTGGTATTAGAGTCTGTTTCCTCGAATACATTATCAGGACTAGAAAATATAATAACTAATAGGGTTGATCTTAAAATTTTGAGATGGCTCCTAGGAGAGAAACCAAGGAAACTTGGAATGACTCTATTTAATACTTTGTCCTTATAGGAAGACAACCCTAGAAGCTTCCCAATGCCTGGGGTATGGTAGAAGTCTCAAATGCCAAATGAAGAAGTATTCAAGAGGATGATACTAGGACCTATTGAGGTCACAACTCAAAGTATGATGGAAGCCAAGCATGAAGCCATAAACATCCGCAAAGGGCATATAACCTTACATAGGAGGATGCTTATCAAGAATCTCATAACTCCCTAGTTATTTTGTGATCATTTTCTGTAATAGGGCTAAAACACCCAACATAATGTACTACTCTATTAATGAAGTACTCCAAACTCCTAAAAATCCTCTCCCTCAAAGGATGTGAACTTCAAGGAAGATGACTCAAAGAAAGTGACCAAACAAGCCTGTACTACCATAGAAACTAAAGAGAATCCCATCCAAGTTAAGGAAATCGAATTTGGGAATCAAGAAATCTAGGAGGACTCTAAGAGTGATCAATTGGCAAAGAACACTCCACAAGAAAAATTATCTAGGTATCTAGACTCAAAGACGAAGGAGCATCAAAACTAACAATTCCCCAGGAAAATGCCAGGAGGAACCACTTATGTTCACAAGTATGAACAATAGGGACACTGCGTGGAGAAGTGCCCAACCCTACTAAGGACATGAATCAAGTTAACCTATAGGGGAATAGGACAAAGTGAAAAACTATCCCACACCGCCAGGAGTCAGGACAATATTTTCCAAGAGTAATGCCCCCACAGCTATAGGAAACCCGAAAGGATACCATCCTTAGAAATATAACTTCTGCTCGGAACTTCAATTACATCCAAGAGTAAGCTCTTCGAGATTCTAGCATAATGGTAGGAAGAAAAAGAAAAGGGACTAAAGATAGGACCTCGATAAACCACAAATAAAAGAAAGAGAACTCTCCCTTGAAAGAAGAAAATTCTAAATATGAGGAGCAAAGAAGGGAGAGAAACCACAAGAGATGATAAGATGAACATTTGACGACAAACGGGATGTATTGGGATTACATGAATGAATCACCTTAGAAAAAGCAATGAAGCCAAATAGGAATTTCGGACTAACATGACAAAAGAAAGTAAGTCGTTACAACAAGATAGTTAAAGAGAATAAATGACATCCTAAGGAAGACTGGAAGGTAGAAAGGACTACACCCTAAAAGGGTCAGTGAGATGGATGTTAAGTACAGGAGGACTCGAGAAATAACTACCCTAAGAAACTTAGACCAAAGGAATGGTGGAGGTGAGGCAGTTAACGAACTAATACACGAGAAAGCCATAATTTGTGTTCCAACAAAGAAGAGAGAAGCAGAAAGACCAAATACTCGAGAAAAGAAGGATGAAAGAAATCCTTAAAAGGACCAAAGGCCAAATTAACGACTAAACTCAAGCCAAGAAAGGAATAGGCAAGCCTCTCACATAATGGTTAAGAAATCTTGAAACAAGGAAGATTTGAATGCTCCACAAAGAAATACACTATGAAAGTAAGCTTTGGAGGGATGCATATGACTAACTACCCTTGAAGGAACCATTGGTGGGTGGATGGACATAATGTGGAGTGCAAGGAACCAACCCTTAACTAGGAAATGTTTCAAAGGAAGGAAGTATCGTGATGGCCCAGTGTGACCTGTTTGGAGAGAGCAGGAGAACCAAATAATTATTCTAGGAGAACCAAGTAGAAAGAAGAAACTATTAGCAACAGATGGTCAAAGAGAATAAATAAAGTCCTAAGAAAGGCTGAGATGTAGTAAAGACTACACTCTATGAAGAACAAAAGGATGGGCATTAAGGATGAGTGATACAACTACCCAGATGATTAGATCAGGAAAAAAATGTGAGAATGAGGTAGTTAAAGAACTGGTCTTCGAGAGAACCATGGATTTAAACCACGATAGAGAAGGGAGGAGTGAAAAGACCAAATCATTGGAAAAGAAGAACGAAGGAAAATCCTTAAAAGAAATCAATGGCCAAAACTGGATTTATAATTAAAAGTCTTGAGATGGTTAAATGAACCTCTCGAAGGGTGATCAAGGGATTTTGAAACTAGGTGGATGTGAGCTCTAGACATATGTTGAGGTATGAGTGAGAATGAGGATGGAGTACGAAAAATGTATACGTAGAACCTTAAGAGTAAAGGTAAGCATAAAAGAATAGCATCAAGGGACATCATTTAAAGTTAGGTGTCTTGAAATATGTATGAAAAAGAAATTACGGGAGAAAAGGGTAAGAATCCTCCCAAATAAGGAAATCCTAAGAAATGATACATGACATAATAAAGAAGAAATGGAATCAGGTGAGGAGACGAATTTGCAAATAAAATGCATGCTAAGGTAAAAGAAACCCAAGGAAGCATATTAAGAGATGTTGTTACAAGTAAAAATGAGTGGACTATCCATAATAAAGTTATGAAGGAAAGAACGTCTGAGAAACGTTGGGAAAGTAAGACCTCCAAATAAGATGTGGTTATGGAGGAATAACTACAATTGGTAAGACAATTTATAGTCCACACGCGCATAATGAAGCCTAAAGAGTGGACGGCTGAGCATAGCATGAAGTACACGAAATGATGTGAATCAAATTGGGCATGTTGTGATTCACATGTTAATGGCTAAAAGATTTGAGAAGTATCGAATGGATTGATTGGAGCAATTGAAGAAACCTAAGTGGAAGCCCAAAAGAAAGAGCCCAATAAGATCTCAAGCCCAAAAGAAGAGCCCAATAAGATCTCAAGCCCAAAAGAAGATCTCAAGAAGATAATTCAAATTTGAAATTCAAATTTAAATTTAAAGTGGGAGATTTATCATAAATCTTATAGAAGATTAAATTAGGAAACAATATATTTTCTAGATATGATCAAGAAATATATTAGCAATATTTTCTATATGGTTGGCATGTCAACCCCAATATTTTATTTCCTTATTTAGATAATTGCTAATATTCTCAAGTGCCTATAAAAGGCTAACTTTAGACCATTGTAAACAGATCTTTGATTTCAATTTTATTGTGAGGCTTTTGTCTTCTTTCTCTTTTGAGAGAACTTTTGAACTTATCAGGTTTTTACTTGTGACGTTCAAGCAATCAGACTTATCACTAGGATTTTCTAGGAGCTCTCCTTAGAGGATTTGGGTGTGGCGTCTACATCTACCCGTACCTTGTTTCTTAACCAAACAAGGTATATTCCATTCTTTTTACTTGTGTCGTGAAAGTCTTGGGGTCTATTCCATATTTGGTGTAGGGTGCCGTTAGTATATTGGCGGGGTTCGCATCAGTTGGTATCAGAGCACACGGTTGCACGGCAAGTTCCATACTATCCTATTTCTTATCTTCTACCTATTTCTATCTAAAATAAAAAAAATCACAAAAAAAAATCTCTTTTTTCTCCTATCTAGTTATACTTCTTTCTACTTCTAGTCTTAATAAAAAAAAATCTCATCTTTTTATCTACTTTCTTTATAATAGAAAAAGCCAAAAAAAAATCGTGATAAAAAAAGGGCGTGCAAAAAAAAAGTTAAAAGAAAAAGGCAAAAAAGAAAAAAAAGGCACAAAAATATATATTCAGTATCTTATTCATTCTACTCTATTAGATTTTATTTTTCTTCCTATATTTTTTTAATATTCCCATACCTTACACTGAAATCCTTTTTAGAATTGCTTTTTGAAACTCTGTTGATTTGTCTTTATTGTTCTTCAAGTTGAACTGCTTCATAAAAATGATTTGTTCTTGAGTTCAATTAAAATTGAAAGAAGACATATGAGTGGAAAAAGGCAAGAGTGTTTTAAATCTTTAAGAAAAAGTCATTTCAGTGTTAAACAGGAGTGTTTGAGAGAAACATGTGAGGGAGAGTTGCGAGGTTCTTTTGTTTCTAACAATTGGCAGGATTACAAGTCCCAACAACGAAGAAACACATGGACAGAAGACAGTTCCCCTCAGTCTGTTCAAAACATGATGAGCAAAATGAGATGGATGGTGAAGTCAGTAGTTGAGTCATTACACACGTGATTAGATTATTTGGAGGAACGAAGGGATCAAGAGCAATATACAACAAGAAGACCAACGACTGATAACTTGTATGATTTGAATATACCATTATTCTTTGGAAAGGAGGACCCAGAAGAATATATCCAATGGGAAGAGAAGATGGATAAGTTCTTTTAAAATCAGAATTACTATGAAGCAAGAAAGGTATGAGTTGCATCCTTTGCATTTTCTGATTATGCAATTACATGGTGGGACCAATTGATGAAAGACAGAAGATGCAACCATGAACGCCACGTGGAGTCATGGAGGGAGCTGAAAGTAATTATGCGCCAACGATTTGTTCCTAGCAACTACTATTGGGAATCATGCAGTAAGCGCCTTGATAAATTCTTCAAAGAGATGGAGATTGCTATGATCAAGTCAGGTTTGGTAAAAGAAGAAACAAAAGTTGAAATTGAAGAGGAAGAGATAAAAGGCAAAGCTAAAAAAGAAGAAGAAAAAGCCAAAATTGAAAATAAAGATATAAAAGGCAAAGTTGAAAAAGAAGAAAGAGACATCAGAGTTGAAACAAAAGAGAGAAAAGCCAAAATTGAAAAAGAAAAGAAAAAAGTTATAATTGTTAAAAGAAAAAGTGAGGTTAATATAAATTTACATGTCCTTATAGTACATATATACAAGGATATATTTTTAAATACTAACCACATTGTCAGATATCTGCCGAGAAATATTATATCTTTTTTGCAGGAATTCAAGCATGTTCCAATAAAGAAATCTCGTAATTTAGCACTAACTCAAGGGATCAAGCATCAAACTCAACACCAAGTCATAAAGCTGATGCAACAAAGAATTGTACCAAGGAGAATTAATCCACTAGTTGTGCAACTATCCAAAAGGGGTAAGACTTGTCAAGAATACATTGATTGTCGAGTTATTGACAATACCTAGGTATATTTTCGATACTCTATTCCTTATTTAGATCATATGGTAGATGAGTTGTGTGGATATTATTTAATTTCAAAAGTAAATTTTAAAGGTGAATATAATAAAATTCGAATTAAACATGAATTGAAAACTTTACTGAAAACAAAACCTAGTTTATATGATTGGTTTATTATGATATTTTGTTTGAATAATGCAACTAATACTTCTATTAGGATATTGAATTATTTCTTAATTACTTTTATTGAAAAGTTGGTTGATGTATATTTTGATTATATAATAATATCTAATATGTTCTTAAATAAACATGAAATATATTTAAAAGTGGCCTTAAATATTTTTAGGAAATATATATATTGTATTAATAATCTTATATTTTCTAAATATGTTACTATTTCTAAATGGATTGTAATTAAAAAGAAAATTAAGGCAACTCAAGATTGGTCAATACCTTATTTGGTAAGTGAGATGAGAAGTTTCCTTAGATTAACTTACTCTTATATAGATTATGTTTCTAAATTTAATAGTTGTCATATACCTCTCACTTTATTCTTAGAAAAGAATATTTTATTTATATTTTTTGATGTGCAAGGAAATATATTCAAATATTTAGAGGATAAACTAATTAGTTTCCCTTTTACTACATTACCTAACTTTACTAAATTATTCAAACTTAATTGTGAAGTTTCAAAATTAGGTAGTGTAGATATATTGATAATATATTTTAGTGAAAAGTTGAGAAAAGTAGCCTTCAACTATCCAACCTATGGTAATGAGATATTTGTGTTTTCTCAACCTCTACAAATAAGGCAGCTAATGCCAAAAGATTCTGTGATTCACATTAATAATGTATTTGATTTGCACCTTAAGAGGCAACACGGGTTGAATAAGCGTCATGCAAGGTGGGTGATTTTTATCAAGACTTTTCCATATATGATCAAGTATAGACAAGGTATGAAATATATAGTTATCGATGCACTATCACGAAGGTATGTCTTTTTTAAACTACTTGATACTAAATTGCTTGATTATATTAAGGAATTATATGCAAATTATTATAATTCTTGTGAAGAGTTTGAAAGTTATATAATTTGCTTGCTTGAGAAGTTTCACTTGCAAAATTGGTTTATTTCTTAGGAAAACAAATTATTCATCTCTCAATTTTATTTGTGCAAGTTAATTGTTAAGAAATCATATATCTTAGAACTTATTGGACAATTTATGGTAGCTAACATTATTGCAATATTGCATGAGTATTCTTTGGATCCATATATGAAAAGAAATATTAGAAAATTTTGTTTTCAATGCATTACATATAAACAAGGTAAAGATAGCCAACAATTTCGTATTTTGTATATTCATATTTCAGTTTCTAAAATATCTACTTAAAATAATTTATTCATGGAATTAATCTATAAATTACTTAGGATTAAAAGGGGGAGATATTTTATGTTTCTGATAGTTAAATAATTTTTTAAAATCGAAGGTGCATCAAATGTTGCTTATTTATTATTTAGAGAAGTTATATCGCATTATATTCCTAGAATTATTAAAGTTCATTATGATTATAAATTCTTGAGTCACTTTTGTAATATTTTTTGTAGTAAATTGAAAAGAAAAATTTTATTTTTAACCAAATATTTACGTGATATTTACTTTACACATAATGGTTATATTCCTTATACGATTAGGTTTTCATTATTAAAAAGTTGTTTATTGTTTTAATTCATTGTCTCATTTAGATTTAATATTATTTAATAATGCTGAGTTAGTAAGTTTAGTTTGGAAGGGGAAGGATAAGTTTCTAAAACAAATTCAGAAGACGGCATATGAAAATCAAGTCAATCAAGGCTTTTTGAAAATTGTTTTTGATCCAGAAATTTGTGTTGAACTTTTTGTAAGAGTAGCTTTATCAATTGGAGTGGTGAAGCTAAATAATAATACTCACAAATGGGAGTTATCTGGTAAGTGTGATTTTATTTATAGTTTTAATATTCCTAATTTAAATTATTTTCACATAGTTGACAATGAGATCGATGATTTGAGGACAAATCATTTTTAAGAGAGGGAGAATGATGTGAATCAAATTGGGCATGTTGTGATTCACATGTTAATGGCTAAAAGATTTGAAGAAACATTGAATGGGCTGATTGGAGCAATTGAAGAAACCTAAGTGGAAGCCCAAAAGAAAGAGCCTAATAAGATCTCAAGCCCAAAAGAAGATCTCAAGAAAATAATTCAAATTTGAAATTCAAATTTGAATTTAAAGTGGGAGATTTATCATAAATCTTCTAGAAGATTAAATTAGAAAACAATATATTTTCTAAATATAATCAAGAAATATATTAGCAATATTTTCTATAATGGTTGGCATGTCAACCCCAATATTTTATTTCCTTATTTAGATAATTGCTAATATTCCCAAGTGCCTATAAAAGGCTAACTTTAGACCATTGTAGACAGATCTTTGATTTCAATTTTATTGTGAGGCTTTTGTCTTCTTTCTCTTTTGAGAGAACTTTTGAACTTATCATGTTTTTACTTGTGGTGTTCAAGCAATCAGACTTATCACCAGGATTTTCTAGGAGCTCTCCTTAGAGGATTTGGGTGTGGCGTCTACATCTACCCGTACCTTGTTTCTTAACCAAACAAGGTATATTCCATTCGTTTTACTTGCATCGTGAAAGTCTTGGGGTCTATTCCATATTTGGTGTAGGGTGCCGTTAGTATATTGGCGGGGTTCGCATCACGAAATAAGACTAATACGTTCCTCAAATAAAGAATATGGGACGAAATAGAATTTTAAGATGGGGAAGGATTCTAAGTGGGCAAATGCCACAGTATAAAAGGAAAAGTAAGGAAAACGGAAGAAGAAATCTTAAAGGAATGGTAAGAAGGTTGAGCATGTAGCTCCTAAAACGAAAGTCTCTACCTTGAGGGACATATTGGAGAATGAAATCGTAAAAAGGGAACTCCCCGAACAAAATAATAGACTAAAAAAGGGGCAAATGGGAATAATGAACTACGAAATGATTATGAACAAGAGTGGATTAAGGCCAAAGGAAAATCCTTGAGTAAAGGGTGTCATTGAGAATGAGGATGGACCTAAGAAAGAATGAATCTCAGCATGTCGGTAAAACATCTAGAAATTAAATAATTGGAACCAGAAATAGTCAATAAGGAAGTTGAAAAAGGATGAGTGGGTAAGGAGAAATGACACAGTTTTGTAAGTTGATTTGGACAACGGTAAAGGTAGTTGAGGAATACTACCAAAAGAAAAGAGGGATGAAGTTATACAATTCTTAAGAGGTGGGAAAATTGGGGAATAACCCTAAAGGAGGTGTTCTGGAAATCTAATGGACATAGGGACAAAATTAAGAAAACGTCATGCTGTAAGGGGCAGGTAAACCCAACAATCACAAGGAAAACATAACTCAAAATAAGGAAGAGTCAGTTAATAGGCATGACAAAGTCAAACATAAAATTTGGACTGAATTATAATGAGCAACGAATGAAGGAAGAGTCGAAATAGGACAAAAAGGTGATGACAAGGAAATACATGAAAACAGGTACGTAATGCTCAAAAGAAGGTCAAGCTAGGGGTTTCAACGGTGAAGAGAATAAATAGACAAAGGAACAATTAGGCACCTTAGAACTCCCAATCCTAAAATCTTGAGTAAGATCCCCGAAAGGAAGAACCTTACCCTAAATGAAGGGAGATGTGAACCTAAGAATATACATTTGGATTAATGGGCCAGACATGCCTCGTCAATATATTCCATGGAAGGAATAAGCATGATAAATGAAAAGAAATTCCTTAGATGAATGATTGTGGGGACTGAGCGAAAGAGCAATAGAAGTGTTAGCATGTTAAGAAAACCCAAGTTGACATTAAGGGAAATTATTCTTGATGTGGAATATATTGGTTAAGTTTTGGGGACAAAACTCCTAAAAGGAGGGGAGAGTTGTAAACCCTGCCCTTTTGAGTTAAGAAAAACCCAAAAAAGAACCGGTCAAACCGAGTGAGAAACATCGAACTGGTTCACAAACCTATTTATTGGGGAACGAGCAAATTAGAGAAATTTCAACTCCCTTGTGACCCAAAGAGATTTATAAACCTTGGAAAGAAACATTAGAACAAAGTGGGAGAGAAAAACCAGACCATTTCGGGTGAACCGGATCCGAACCGGATTTAAACCGGTTTAAGAATCGAGACGGTTTATGAACCGGAGCTAATAGAGAGATGGTAAACCGGGAATTTTATGGACCCTAAGTGACCTAAGAAGTCATAAAAGTCAAGAAAAAGGACTTTAGGGTGAATTGGAGATGAAAACTAAACCAGTTCATGTGAATTGGATCCGAACCGGATTGAACCGATTTGGACGGGTTTGAACCACTATTGAACTAGATTATAAATTCATTTTTCTAGGTAACTAAAATAATTCAAATTTGAGATTTGAGGACACCATTAGATAAAAAATGAATTTAGATTAATTTAAAAATTTTTAGATTTGAAAAACTCGATGGAATGGGGAGGGTGAACCGGCCGATTTAATCTTTGAACACGATTCGGACCGGTACAGAACAGTGTCGTCTTCTTCCTTCAGATGACAGAACTGTTTACTCGCCAGAAAATTGAAGCAGTGCCGGCAAATAAGAAACGTCTCCATTCAATACGTTTCTAGCATGTTTGTCACAAAGGTGCCAAATGGATGGTCGATGAGTCCCCGAGCTCCCTATATAAAGAGCCCCTCTCCATTCATCCTCTCCGCACCTAAAAAGCTCACTCTCTCTCAATAGCTCTATTTTCCAGTGAAGCTCGAACCAAAGTTCTGATATAGGGTCAATTTTGAGCCAAAGAAGGCGAGGTCAGATTCTTTAGAACCAGGGAGAAGTCAACTACACGCCTATAGTCTCTATTTACTCCGAGGGTCACCGAAGAAGTGCCGACGTGACGGAACAGTGAAGCAGCTCCGACGGACCGATGCTGCCCTATTTCGGCCAAGTTGAAATCATTCATTTTGAGCCCTCCTCAAGCCAAACCAAGCCCTCCCAACACTTCCTCAGCCCTACCATGGCCGAATTAGGATTGAAAGGTGAGCTAGTTCGGCTCCTCTCTGCAATTTCCGGCCGGTGCTAGAGAGAGAACTGGCAGAATTTTGATGATGAAATTCTAACTCAATTTGGCATCAATTGATGCAATTCTTGATTCTAGGATGAACCTCAAGATAAGAGCTATCTTCCCAGATCAAAAGCTCGGACTGTCGTGCCCCCGACGGTGAGTAATCGAAGATTTCCCTCTCTATAGTCAATTTTCCAGCGAAGCTCTATTTGAGCTCATTCTGATATTAAAACTTACGATTCAAAGTGCTATGGAATCATATGAACATGCAGAAACTCAATTTCAACAATTAGAAGTGTCTGATCAATCAATTTGATGAAATCAAATTTGGCAATGTTAAGGAGTTAAAATTGGGGATTTTGGAAAATTCGAAGGACCAAGATGCAATTTTATAAAAATGCGGGTCAATTGGGCATGATAAGTATGTTGAGGGGGCCAATTGAACAATTTAAGAATTTTTGGGGTGAAACTTACCATTTTTGTAAAGGAAGGGCAAAATGGTCATTTTGGAAAAGTTGGGGGACCAAATTGGAAATTTGGGAAATTAAGCCCCTTTTCGTGAATTTGAATAAGTTAAGGTCCTAAGATAAATTTTAAAAGTTTTGAGACTCAATTTGAGGAAAACCGGCATTAGGGACTTAAAGTTAAAAAGAAATAACTTTAGGGACCTAATTGAAAATAAATAAAATTATGATTTTCTCATTCATTTGGAATGAATAAAGGCTATTAGGCCGAAGGATATTGAACCGAGATGTTCATATCATGTAGGAATACGAAGTACCGGGAACGCCAACTAGGACAAGCTCGCGTGAATACAAAGAAACAGTCTAGTGGAATTCACTGCATTAATAGGTGAGTGGGATTTTATATCATACCCGATTCAAGATGATAAATACCTCAAAATGAAAATCCAGTAATAAGTGGTATTTTAAACATCACAACTTAGAGTGGTGATGTGAAAAACATGCGGAAAAACTACTTACCGGTTGTAAGTAGATCATACTCGATTGGTATGATAAAACTTTCTCAAAGGAAGTTGAAAACCTGTTCATCGGTTATGAGCGGAGATGTCCTTATACTCGGTCGGTATGATGGACAATTGAAAACATATTTTTATTGGAAGTGCTCTCCCCTGACTGTGTGCTAATGCTTAAAAAATTTGGGAGACCTTCTTGACGGGAGCTCAAATAGCTCTTATAGGCTGGGGCCTCGATTTTGGAACTTGGGGACTAATATGCCCGATTTTGAATATCTCGTACAATGGGCCCAAGGCCAATTGGCATGAGCAGGAGCTCATAAACAAACATGAGTCATATGCCATAAAACTTTAAATAAAGGAAGTGTTTGGCCATGGTACCAAGACAGGTCCGACATACTCAGTCAATTAGAGGTAGTGCGACATGACATGTCGACAAATCAGTCAAGACAAACAACTGCGGGTTGAGTTGAGGGTCGGGGCCGTTGGACTAGTGGCACCACATATTATATGGCATGATAAGAAAATACTGATTGTGCATGCACTATGATTATGGGACCATCAAGATGCCCAAGAGGGGTAGTGATGCGTCCTAAGGGCACTAGATGACCTTGTGGGTATAAGGACAGTTCGTCGTACCAGGTGACCGTGCGAAATTTGGAGTGGCACCAAGCGCACGAGACCGGGGTGGGGATAGGATGAGGTCTCTGTCCTCATACGGAAACAGAGAATTGATTTCGGGATTAAGGGTCGAATGTCGCAAACATCCACTCATTCTTAGGGTAGAAATGGGCCTACTTCTATCTAGGTGGCCGGTAAAGTTGCTTCAACCCCACAAGTAGGTTTAGTGAACATACTGACCTGTGAATGTGTGTTTGACCTTCATGATGAAGGATGTGTGTTGGGTGATGACACACTATGATTAAATAAAGAAATGGTGGTAAAAACCGAGATTTGAAATCAAAGGACTTTTGAAAGAAAGGAGTCTGGCACACTACAATACAAATCTTTTTCCTAAAGTTAAAATTTTTGAAAATCCATTCACTAAGTAGTCGTACACACCCCTCCCTTATATCCCTTTTAGGAAATTTTGGAAAGCCTACCCTTAAAGACCATCAACTAAGATGCTTGTGAGACAAGTATAATAAATTTGAAATATTATACAGGTTTGATTTATGTTATTCCAGGAAAAGGTGCAAGTTTAAAGGACGCCTTACTCTTTATGGTTTACAATAAGGGGAAACCCTTTAATAAACCGAGAGAGTGACGAGTTGATCATGGGGATCTGACCAAACCGGGTTAGGGCATGACACATTCTCTATTGGGAAATATCAAGATGAATTATTATGTGATGTAGTATCAATGCATGCATGTCATATTCTATTGGGAATACCTTGGAAGTTAGATTATCATGTTAGATATAATAGATTAACAGATAGGTACTCATTCATGATGAATAATAGACTAATATCTCTTATACCTTTAACTTTACGACAAGTTTTTCAAGATCAGTTGAAAAAGAAAAAGCCAAATGAAAAGAAAATAGCAGAAAAACAAAAAGAGAGAAAAGCCAAAATTGAAGATGAAGAGAGAAGAGTTAACAATGAAAAAGAAGAGAGAAAAATTAGTGTTGAAATAGAAGAGAGAAAAGCCATGATTGAAAATGATGAGAGAAAAGACAAAGTTGAAAAAAAAAAAGAGAGAAAAGCCATAATAAAAAGAAAAGAGAGTAAAAATAATTTTATGGAGAGAAAAAGTGAGATCAAGAGAGATATAATTTCATATCCTATCTTTACAGTACTTATGTACAATGATTTATATTTTACTAACCATATTGTCAGATATTTGCCAATTATTAGTATTTCTCTTCTACAGGAATTCAAGAATGTCAATCCCAAGAAAATAACTCCTAGTTTGCCACCAGTTCAAGAAATCAAGTATCAAATTCAACACCAAATCCTAAATTTGAAGAAGTTGGGATATGCACGGGATAACATGACTTCAGGTGTTGTGCAAATGCCTAACAAAGATAAAATTTGACAAAAGTGTGTTGATTTTCAAATTATCAACCGTATGAAGGTAATGTATCTTCTCTCTATTCCTCGATTAAATATTATGGTAGATGAGTTGCTTGGAAACTATTTATTTCCAAAATTTGATCACAAGCGTGAATATTCTAAAATTCGAATGAAAGGTAATTATGGAATAAAAACTGCATTAAAAGTAAAATATAGTTTATATGAATGGTTGGTTATGATTTTTGGTTTAACTAATGCATCTAACACTTTTATGAGGTTAATAAATTATGTCCTATGTGCTTTTATTGAAAACTTCGTTGACATATATTTTGATAAAATTATAATATACAATAATTACTTAGATAAACATGAAGGATATTTAAAAATTGCCTTGTAAATTTTTAGGAAAGATCAAGTGTTTTCCAAATTGAAGAATTGTATATTGTATTCGGATAAACTTATATTTCCTAGGATGTTATATGTTTTAAAGATATTGGCATTGACAAGGAAATTACGGTAATTCGAGATATGCCAATGCATATTTCGCATAATTTATGGTCAAAAGAGTTTGTGATTCACACAGATCATGAATATCTTAAGCACATCAAGGGGAAACACATGCTGAATAAATGTAATGCAAGGTGGGTGGAATTTATTGTACATCTCCTTATGTGATCAAGTGTAAGCGAGGTATGAAAAATGTAGTTGCTGATACATTATTTGGAAGGTACGTTTTACTTACAATCATTGAGATTAAATTGCTTAGTTTTACTTTGTTGAATACAAAACTTCTATTTTCAAGTACATGTTTACCACGTGTTTCATATAATCGTTATATTTATTTAGTGACTACGTTATTGCCATTGGAGATTATCTATAGTTTTAACCCATTGGATAGAAAACGACAGACTCAAGAAAATAATAATATAGCCAATAAGAGTTTCAAGAAGGCTATTTTTTATCCAGGGATTTAGATTAGCCTACATCTGATGAATGAACGGTTTATGAATAGAAAATTATCAAAATTTCTTAGATTAGAGGGATTATTTAAAGTATTAAAACTTATTAGTAATAATTATAATAGAAAGTTATCTGATAAATATACTATTAGCTATAGCATAAATATTTCTAATTTAATGTCTTTTTATGGTGGTGATGATGGAACAGAATATTTGAGGACAAATCATTTTTAAGAGGGGGAGAATGATGTGAATCCTACTAAATACCCTACAAATTCACAAGTTCAATCAACCGAACGTGCAATGGAAATGAACAATTTGTCACCAAATGTGATAAATGATCATTTGAAACTGCAAGAGAGCTCAATCACAAGGTTAATGGCTAAAAGATTCAAAGAAGATTTATATGGGCTAATAAAAGAGATTGTAGAAAATTCAAGTAGAAGCCCAATAAAAGAGCCCAAGAGAAGATACAAATTTAATTAATAAGAAGAGATTTATTAATATAATAAATTTTTTAAGATATTAAATAATAATATTAGATATTTATTTAGTTAAGTTTAAATTTTTAAGTAGTTAATAAAATATCTCAGATATTTATATTAGATATGGTTGGCATGTAACTATAAGATATATTTTTTCTTGTTTTTAGGCTATTTAGTTGTTATTTGTGCCTATAAAAGATATACTCAACCGCATTGGAGTACAAACTTTGTAAATTCAATTTTGTAAGGTTTTGTCTTATTTCTCTCTTAAAAGAACTTTTGAATTTATTAGATTTTTATCTGTGGCATTCGAGCAATTAGACTTATCACTAAGATTTTCTAAGAGTTATTTTTAGAGGATTTAGGTGTAGCATCTACATATCTCATACCGTGTTTCTCACATAAACAAGGTATATCTTATATTTTCGTACTTGTGTCGTGAAAGTATTGAGGTAAGTAATTGTCATATTTGGTGTAATATGTTGTCAGCATATTGACGAGGTTCACATGAGTACCTAAGTCGAGTCCTTATTTATCTATCTTATAGTTATTATTCTATAGTTTCATGGCGTTCCCATACGTTATGACTACGATTTATCGTGTCATTTATCCAATGGTATTAGTACTCTTACCATTTACACGGTAAACTTTCCTTTGAATTGATTACTCATCATATTTTCCATGGATTCTTTACATTTTACTTGGAAAATTATCTTTTATATAGTATATTACTTGATCATTTACACGTAATGTTCTAATAGTATTTCAATCCAATGAGTATTGTTTATTTTCTATATACACTTTCTTACATAATAGCTTTCCACATATATCTCTATTACTTGTGAGTCGTTAAAAATTTTTACCTAAGGAAATTAATCGTATTTAATAGTACCAAGTCATAGTTTAATGTATTAATACTAGTACTAACTATAGAGGTTATGGAAATTAGCAAAACTTGACAATGAAAAATTGGTAGTGACAGTAGATTTTTTATCCCGAAATAGAGTTGATAAAAATGGTTATTGTGCTATAAATTTTGATCGCTTTCAAAAAAACCCGACCATATAATTCAAAAGTAATCTATTAGTAGTATTTTGCGGTAATAATTACCTCATTAGGTAACTAAGAAAAGAAAATTTTGATAGTTGAACGTCGGGTGGTCGATAATGTGCACGTGACAATTTTTCTCAACTTTAGTAACTCAATTAATTCTTTTGGAAATTGATTTGGGAGTTATCAACACGATAATAAGATTTTTTAGGTATAATTTAATAAAAAAAATTAAGTTAATTTGGGCAAGTTTACAAGATACGTTTGTTGTCGTGTTACAGTAGGAGAGAGCGGGGAAAACGATAGGTACCGATTGAGCAACCTGACTTATTAATCCATTATTATTATTATTATTATTATTATTATTATTATTATTATTATTATTATTATTATTATTATTATTATTATTTCACATTTTTTAAATTCACTTGATAAATTAAATAATATTTTTAGATTCTGACTATTATAAATAGAGTTTCTAAAAATCTCGTTTTATTATTTGAAAAATTAACTAGTATTAAAAAATAATTATATATTAAATAAAATAGAAAAATAATTATATAATTCATGCAAATACAAGCTATTAAAAGGAGAAAATGAATATAGTTCTTTCCACTCTGATCCTCCGCCCATTTATGCATCTCTCGGCCACAGGTTACATGGGACGAAGACGGGCTAAATGAGAGGCCTTACACACACGAGTCCAAGAATGGCAACCGTGGGATTTGACCCATTAGTAGTTGTATCATCGAATACGCGGTGCGTGCAACTGCAATACTGACTATCGAGTGTTCATTTAAGTTAAGTAATAGGTCGGAGATTTTGCTTTCGGCAATACCTTTTTCCTTGCATTAGATAAAGGGCTTTGCAGTTTACTAACCAAAATCTCATCTACCAATCGGCAAGCACTAACTATAGCAGTAATGCCCCCCAAAGCAAGCAAACAAACCAGCAGATGGAACAGATTCTCAGGGAAGAAAACCAAGCAAGGCATCTATCTCTTCATTAAAGTCTAAAGTGTTCCTCCCTCTTCTTTGGCTTGGCATATGATACTTTTAATGCATGACTTCACATCTCATCATACACAACCTCATCATTCATACTCATTGCTCTACCTCACCTTATGGCTGGAGCCGGCCTCCTCCTCTTCCTCGCTGTCGTCCTTCTCACTTCGATCTGCTCCGTAGGTAACTTTCAAATTGTATCCGACATAGTCATCCCGATTCCAAATGCGCAAAATAAGCTCTCGTTGATGTGTAAATCCAAGTATCTCTATCTATTTTATATGAATGGTTATGTCTGATAAATGAGCTAAGGTGACAATGTTTTTCTTTGTTATTACTTAGGGGTCGAACATAATAGTGTCGGGGTGAACTATGGTACTGTCGCCAGCAACCTTCCGCCGCCAGACCGAGTGGCCCGATTCTTGATAGAGTCGACGGTGATCGGCCGGGTCCGTCTCTTCGACACAAACCCCGATATCTTGAAGTCCTTTGCCCAGACCGGCATTGAGGTCTCCGTCACGGTCCCAAACAACCTCATCCCTCGCCTCACCAACCTAACCTACGCCCAGCAGTGGCTACGGGACAACATCCAGCCCTATGTCCCGGGCACCAACATTATCCGCATCCTCGTTGGTAATGAAGTGCTATCCACTGCGAGTCGGCAGCTGATCGGCAGCCTAGTGCCCGCGATGCAAACTCTGCATGCCGCACTGGTCGACGCCTCCCTAGACAGCCAGATCAAGATATCCACTCCCCATTCATTGGGCATCCTAGCCAGCTCAACCCCGCCGGGGGCTGGGAAGTTTCGACAAGGGTACGACACCCACGTGCTGAAGCCAATGATCGAGTTCCTCCAGGCCACTGGGTCGGATTTCCTCGTCAACCCATATCCGTTCTTCGGCTGCAATAGCGAGACCCTCGACTACGCCCTCTTCCGGCCTGGCAACCCCGGCGTCATTGATGACATCACCGGCCTCCACTACACTAACATGCTTGACGCGCAGCTCGATGCGGTCTACTCCGCCATGAGGCTTCTCGGTTTCGGTGATGTCAACATCGTCATAGGTGAGACCGGGTGGCCCTCGATGGGAGACTCGACCCAGGTGGGTGTCGACCCGGACACAGCTCGAGAGTACAACACAAACCTGATCCAGCACGTAAACTCCGGGGACGGCACGCCGCTTATGCCGAACCGGACATTTGAGGCGTACATATTCGCCTTGTTCAACGAGGACCTCAAGCCCGGTCCGACCTCCGAACGGAACTTCGGACTCTTCCAGCCCGATATGACACCTGTTTACGACGCCGGAATCCTACGGCCACTGGTAGCGTCTGTTGCCAATGACAACATATACTGGCATCATGATATATTCATGTTAATGATCATGGCCTCTATTACCCTACTCTGATCGGTGTACACATGGTGTTGTTGGCAATGGGACAGGATAGAGCATCGGTCCCAGGTGGTTCAAACCCGGCTCCAGAACCAGTTAGTCGGATCCCACCGCCACAACCGGAATCGGGAAAGCGATTTTGCCTTCCTATGACCGGAGCTAGTCCGGACTCCCTGCAGAGAAACATCGACTACGTGTGCGGTTTGGGCTGGGTCAACTGTGGCCCGATCAAGGAAGGCGGTGCTTGCTTCGAGCCAGACACAGTCCGGGCACATGCAGCGTATGCCATGAATGTGTACTACCAAACGAGTGGAAAGAACAACTACGACTGTGATTTCGAAGGGACCGGATCAATCTCAAATGTGGATCCAAGTGAGTT
This sequence comes from Trapa bicornis, assembly GCA_030064425.1. NCBI lineage: Eukaryota > Viridiplantae > Streptophyta > Magnoliopsida > Myrtales > Lythraceae > Trapa > Trapa bicornis. The sequence continues at coordinate 8,134,361 of CM057754.1, forward strand.
ATTGGCTTTGTATTAAAGCCATCTCCCAATATGGCTATGCATATATATATATACCTTTCATTTGTTGGTTAAATAAGTCTAACCATCTCGGTTGGCTTTCCAGGCTATGCACGGTGCAGATATTATTGATGGTAAGCTTTCCTACTGCAATTAATTCAAGCTTGCAGGGGAAGTCTACTACTCCTCCATCTTTCAGTTGTAGTCTAACCATTCGGAGGTGAAGTCTACTACTCCTCCATCTTGCAGGGGTCGGTCAATGCCTCAAATCCCTCTACGTGTTTCGCCATTATAACTGAGTGAAAATCGTTAAACTCTCTAGAAAGTTAGTTTTGTTATTCCATTCCCCAAATCAGTAGAAAATTATGCCTTCTTCCTCCTATTCGGCCTTATGCTATCTCCTACGTTAATGAATCCCAAGAGCAAATGCTTCCCCTCGAGTCCTATTCCTTCCATCAAACACATTTTGTTGCATCCATCAATTCATATTTATGCTTCTTTCCGAGGATTTGCATATCATCTTCCTCAATTCATCAATAACAAAATTTGGCGGTAAAGGGTTATGATTTATTTACAATTTGATATTAGATTAAATATAAATAATATGATACGTTTTATAAACACGTATACGAGAGACTAATTTGAAAATTTGTAGAAAGATTAGGTACTATTACGAAAATAATAAAATTTGGTAAAATTTATGGAAAATCTTGAAAAATATGAGAACTAATTTTTATTAATAAATTGAATATTAATTTACTGTAATGATAATAACTTGAAGAATATATTGTGAAAATTAAATATTTGAGCACTAAATAAAAGTTTGAAAAATTAATTATAACTATAAAATGTTGGATGACACGATTATAAAATACAAAAATTAAGGGAACAAATTGTGAGAATAAGAATACAATACTTATGGAAATAGAATCTTGAATGACACAATTATAAATAAGCAAATTTTATAGATCAATTTGCAAAAAAAATATTATTTTAGAAACTAAGGTAAAAAATATAAAGTTATGGGTTAAACCACAAAAATAAGTGCTTTAATGATTAAAAATGGGAATTTATGAATTAGTTTACTGGAAAATTAAAAAGATTAAATTATAACAAAATAAGTATATGTGGACATATATAACATTTGCATATAATGGTAAGTATTATGAATTATGTTAAAATAGTAGTTTAAATCCATTCATCTAAATGAAAGATAAAATCGGATACTAGAATTCATTATTGAGTTGAGTGAGTTTATTAACTTCGATAATAATTAAATTTTTTTGAGACAATTCTTAAAACTTGTGATATATTTTACTAAACTTATTGTTTTATGTGAGATCCGTGTGAACATATCACACGGATCTAAAAAACCCTAAAAAACGTATCACGTATTGGTCTGATTCGATTGATTGGAGACTTGTGTAATTTCGTCCACTCTCGATAACCACTATGTTGAGTACTTTTATCATATTAAAAACTGGAAAAATAAGGTATTCTAACGAAATACTTGTAAAATGTAATGTAAATTTAAAAGTTTTCTTTTAAAATTTAACTTGTGAGCCCAGAAAATAATTTATCAATTATTATAGGAATTATAGAATTATGATAGATCAAAATCATATTTCATGAGAAGAGTACGAGACTACTTGGCGCACGTACACCTTGGTAAGTTCTATCCCTTCTTCAATTTGTGCATTCAATCTACAACATATTTTTGGGAGTGTGAGCTCACAACTCAATAAATATAACACTAACACATACGTCCCCGTAACCACCTCGTATGATTTTCTATCATATTACTCGTAATTAGACCTTATGAGTAACGTGGTTTATTTCACCCCTGGATACAGCAAGTTTCGGGCCATCCGATTCGTAGTCTATGCTATGGTCGGAATATTCTCGATTTCACCATTTGGTTCACCCAAACCAACAATGCATTACTACTATATGTGACACACTAGGAACTTATGTCCCATACACAATGAATGGCCTAAACTCAGTTAGCATTTCAGGGCTACTCAACACTTAAAATAATAACACACCTCGAAGTGTACCATTGATTAGATGATACCAAACCAAGAAAGTGGAGTTTCGGAGCCGCCCATGGCACTTGGATCACAACCGACACTTTAGGTATTGTCTCGCAATTAGGTGTCTTAGCAGTTGGGGTCATGGCGGTCTCACCATCACTCCCTTGTACAACAATGAGCAACTCAGGCATAGCACAATTTGGGCTACTCGGGCCCAACATTTATATTTATTCTAGCATGTATCGTCGCTTGGGCGATACCAAACCAAACACTGAAGTGTAGGAATCGCACAATAACTCTTTACCACAACAGATACTTCAAGTGTTGTCTCACAGCAGCGTGTCTCTAGCACCCGGAGTCATAACCGCATTACTGTCACTCACCAATCCATGCAACAAACATTTGCAACTCAATTTTGACACCGTCACATTGTAGCGGTATATTGGGATGGTACTCTTACATCATTCGGGTGTCTGGGAAAACATGAAGATTACACATATTTCTCTCGGATCTTCTCCCAATTTTTACCTCATATCAAAGGTTAAACCCACATTTGGTCATATTTACCAAAATGCCTAGAAGTTTCTAAGCTCTCCACTTAGATAACTTAACTTTTTTAAATTTTGCATTTGGTCCTTAAGTTGTGTAAAATTACCATTTTGTCCCTACTTATAAAAAATTTCTCATTTTTGACCATAGACTTCCCAAGTCCCTCTTTTTGGTCCCCAAATATCCTTTGGATCATTTGGGTCTGAAAAATGTATTAATTACACTTTGGTTCATAAAATAAAAAAATTATCATTTTTCCCTTACTTGCAAAGTCTCATTTTTATATTTTTACTTTTGCAAAATTATCAATTTGCATTCATAGTTCAAAATGAACTATTTAATAACTCACTGGAGATAAATGATAATTTTTCCCCTATTTGAATAAAATTATCATTTCCTCATCCATTACTAAAAATTACGATTTTGTCCCCAAATTCTCAAAAATAACTTTATACATCTCTATTTATCTTAAAATCACCTCTAAGATCCTTAGTATCACACTGTATTTTTAATAACCCGAAATTTCAGTCAAAAAAGTTTTCTAGAATTATATTATAAGTTTAAATTTTAATTGATATAATTGGAATAAATTTGATTTAAAATAAAATGAAATGTGTTGTTTTGAGTCCTAGGGATGTCAATAGTTTGGGTCGGGGCGGGTTTTAACGGACCCGCGCCTGAGTGGACCTGAGCCTCGGGTCCACTTGGTGGGTCCAGACTCGACCCGATTTTGGGTCTACTAGACTCGAGCCCGCTGCTCGGGTCCATTTGGACCCGAGTTGGGTCTATCTTATTTTTTAATATATATTTTTTTATCAAATATAAAAAATTAAAATTATTGTAATATATAAATTTTCTAATATTTATTTGTAATTTAATTTTTTAAATGTTTATTATCTTTAATTTACTAGTATAATTTTTCATTAACTTTAACTTGTAAATAATAAAAAATGATTAATAAATAATACGATATCAATTAGTAAAATTGTGAATGTGAGATAATTAATTGACAAATTACGAGAAGCAAGGCGAGCAACACCAACAATATTCCAACGAACATCTTCACTTGTAAATACTTATATTCATTTATAATAATGGTGTGGGTTGTATACGTGTAGCGGTCCCATATTAAAATTATTGATTTATGTGATATTTTTTGTCATATAATTATTAATATATAAAATTTTATTTATATAATTTAAATTAAATTTTTTAGTTAAAAATAAATTATAAATCTATTAAACATGTCATAATTTTGAATATGTGTTATAATTTTGTATCAAATAAAACAGTGTGATATTAATTTAATGTAATATGAATTTTATAATATAATTCTTAGTATTAAGAAAGGAAAATTAATATATTAGGTTATAAGAAAGGAAAAAAATAATAAAATATAATGAGAATACATTTATAAATTTATTAGGTATAAGAAAAAAAAATAATTAAGGTTTAAGAAGGAAAAAAATAATATAATATAACCAGAAAATATTATGTGATAGGAAAAGATAGAATAATTTTTAAATCACTTTTTTATTATAATTTTTTAATATTTTTTTATTATATTTAATGAAACGATGTGGTTTCATTAAAAAAAGAAAAAATTCAAAACAACTATGGGCCCACTTTTTAGACTTTTTACTATTTTTAAACCACTTTTACTATATTCACACCTCCTGGACAGGACAAGTGTGATCGAAACGCCAATAAGAGAAAGCTCGCATCAACTTGGAAAATCAACCGAGAATGAACACGTCACGATTAACGAGTGAGTGGGCTTAATTATACACCATACTCGGTTGGGATGGTGAGCACTTTAGAAATGAAAAACAACTTGTGAGTGGGTTTATTCACGTCATACCCAGTTGGGATGATGAGCACATCGGAAATGAAAAATTACTTATATGTGGAATGGATTTTAACATCACACCAGTTGGAGTGATGTGAGAAATAAGTGTAAAACTACTTATCGGTTGTAAGTAGAGAAAATTATACCATGTTGGTATGATGGACTTTCTTGAAGGAAGTAGAAGCCCACTTGTCGGTTATAAGCGAAGATATCATCACATCCGGTTGGTGTGATTAAGTGAAAAGATGTTTTTGTCAGAAGTGTTCTCCCTTTACTGTATGCCAATGCTTAAACTTTTTAGGAGACCTTTTTTACGGGAGCTAGAACAACTCAGATAGGCCAGAGGCCTCAATTTTGGAACTTGTGGGGCTAAATGCCCGGTTTTGGAAAATCATGTACAGTGGGCCCAATGCTAGTTGGCACGAGCTTGTAAATAAATATGATATGAAAGCCATGAAAACTCTTAATGAAATGGATGTGATTTCAATATAGTACCAAGATAGGACTAACATACTCGATGGACTAGCGGTAGTGTGTCAGGGGTAGGTCGATAGACCGATCTAGACAAACGGCTGCAGGTTGGGTTGGGGGTTGGGGCCGTTGGACCAATGCCACCAAAGATAAATGGCTGTATGGAAAAATTATTGTTTGTGCATGCACTTGAGGTTCGAGACCATTAAGACGCCCAAGAGGAGTAGTGATGCGTCCTAAGGGCTATTGGACAATATGGTGAAGATAAGAGTAGTTTTTCATGCCAACAGTTGGAAAGCTCGATGTAGCTTCTTGCACATGAGACCGGGGTGGGGTTGGGATGAGGTCTCCGTCCTCATATGGACACGAAGTATTTTGGGTCTGAGGGTAGGATGTCGGAGATGTTCACTCAGACTCTGGGTAGAAGTCAGAGACTTCTATTATGGTGGATGGTAAAGATGATCCGATCTACAAGTGGGTGCAGTTGTCGTAATTGCATCTCACGAATGTGTGTGTATCCTTCGTAATGAATGGCGTGTGTTGTTTTGCTAAACACGCCTAATGGGGAAATGAGAAAAAAAATTAAGAAAACCTAGGAAAGGATTTGAGAATCCTTGGAAAAAGAAATGGTAAAACCTTAGAATAACGTTTGGAAAAGAAATTAAAATTCTTTTGAAAGGAAATGACACCCTTTGGTAGGGTAGAGGTTTTAAAAATCAAACTTTGAGGGAAAACCTTCTTTTTAAAGAAATGATAACTTTGGTGTGGCTATTTTTAAAACTCACTCCCAACACCCGCTCACTGAGTTGTAGAACTCACCCCTCCCTTTTACCCCTTTCAGGTAACCAAGGGAAAAATCAAACTTAAAGACCTCCCTGTATTGGAACTATAAAGACAAATATGTCTGTTTTCAGTTTTGTATAATGTTATTCCATGAAATATAGGAAAAATGACGTCTTACTCCTCGTGGTTTAGAAAATGGCGAAACCCTTCATGAACCAAAGGGAGTGGTGGGTTGCTCATGGGGATCCGACCAAATCGGGTCGGGGTATGACACTTAGGCTACTCTTGGGGACTTTTTCAACAAATTTTCCCATTTTTGTAAATTGACCCCAAAACTTTTAATATTTTCACTTTAGTCCCTAAATTTTGAAACTCAATTAAATCATCTTCTAATTTCATAAATTACTCCCAAATACTACCATTATACTCATAATGACTTGTGGGAGGAGTGAGGGCTCTTACCTAACTAATCACAATTGAATTTGGTCATTTTCCAAAATTGGCCGAAATAGAGCCATTCTAGGAGTTGTTATCAATTCCCACCGAAGGTGGCCTATGAGGTGGATAGAACTTCCGGTGGCTGAGGAGGTGAACAAAGCTTAGGTATTTTGTAGCTAAGGTCCATGAAAAAATTTCTCTAGTGGTGGTCGACCAAGTGGTCACTGGAGTTGGGAGAATTTGATCCTTGATTGGCCATGATCGGGTGGAGCACGAAAGACCTGTCAATGGAAAACGACTCACAGTGGGTGATTTTTCCCTTGTTGGAGGACAAACCTTGCTATGGAGTAGTAGAGGGCATGCATATGGTCACTTTGGCACTAATGGACAAAGGAGTGGTGGTCGGAGATGGCCCAATTTGGCCCCACCTGGATGGTAGGGACAAAAGAGATTTTTTGTCCCGGATCTGGGTCACCCAAAGTGGCCCTCGAGCGGAATTTTCTGGCCACTAATAAGTCGGGACATGTTCACAAAACTCACAAGAGAAATCCATAAGTGTCATTTTTAAACCAAGATCACTCCATTTGGTAGTTGGATAAGGGAGAATTTATCATTCGATCATCAAAAGGTCGAGTAGTGTTATAATATTGGGATTGCTAACTTTCGATCCAAAATTCGATCTATTTAGGGATAATTAATGCAATTAACTTCATAAGGGGAAAGATAGCTTAGTTATCAACTAATCTCTACAATTTGTAGTGTACAATTTGGTCTTAAATCTAATCAATTCAACTAATATTTGTGATGGTGTGCGGCCGAAATTCGCTAGGTGGGTCGGGGAGGCGCGGAAATAATATGGGTGATTCAGTTCGACCCGACTCGGATTCGTTTAACCCAACTTTATTTATTCTCCTTTTATTTTTTCAATTTAAATGACCTTTTTACACTTTTTGGGTCCCTTAGTTAATTTAATCCAAAATTATTGCTTTGTTCGATTGAAATCTGACTTTTTTTCCAGAATATAAGTTTTCTTGTTGAGAAACTAATCCCTAATCCTATCGGATCTCTATTTCTGGCTTGAGTTCCCATTTCTACTTCTAACCTTAGTTTATGATCCAATTTGATTTATCAATCCCAACTCGGGTTCCATTCCTAGTTTGGGGTTTCATTCCTAGATTAGGTCTTGATCCTCAGTTCAAGATTCTATTCCTAGTTTAGGTTTTTCATTCTGAGTTCGAGATTCCATTCCTTATTTAGGTCTTCATCCTCGCTTTATGATTCCATTCCCAATTTAAGTTTTTCATTCTCAATTTGGGATTTCATTCTTAGTTTAGGTTCTCATTCTCGATTTAGGTTCTCTATCCTAGTTTAACCTTTGTTTCTAGTCTAATTGGATTTAACTTTGGTTCTTGAAGTTCTAGTGTTATAACCCCCTCGCCCCCCCCCCCCCCCCCCCCATAAGTTTTGTCCTCAAAACTAAATCATTTGATAAGGAGGATTTTCCCTCACATAACCCACTTGAATCTGGCCATTTCTTGTAATTCACATGGTCATAATACCATAGGCTATTCTTACCATCTTCCATTTACATTCTTATTCCAACAACTTTTTTATCCAATTTCCTTATTAAAATTAGCCCCACCATTTATATTAGACTCGGGGTAACCCATTTTCCAACACGTCCATCGTGAATATCATGTCATTCTCTATGAGTTTCTTTTTGGAGTCATCATCATCATCACAAGTTCATGCCAATCATCTTAGATTGTAGAATATACCCCCTGGTTACCCGCACTATTATGTGCTCAGCCATTATGGGTATTTACCCATTTCTTTGTTTTATTTGTCGTAAATGCACATCTCAATACTTTATACAAGTCATATCACAACACATGTTCAAAAGGTGTATGTTTGAGATCACGTGCCTAAGGTTATATGTAACAATGGAATTTCCAAAATATGGAATTGGTTTGTTGGAATAAGAACTAATGTTGAACCAGGAAATGGGATCCTAAATTTAGAATGAGAACTGAAGCCAAGAATGAAATCCCAAACCGAGGATGGAATCTAAAATCGGGAATGAGATCCTAAACCTAGGACAAAATCCTATAACAAGAATGGAACCTCGAGCTAGAAATGGAACCTAAGTCATGATTTGGAAAGTTAAATCAGATCATGACCCAATGTTGAAAGGAAAGGGTTCCTAATATCAGGGATAGGGATCAGATTTCCAAGTACAAAAATTGAGGTCTTTGGAAAAAGCTAGTTTTCACTCAAATGGGACCGAAAATTTGGATTAAATTATCGAAGGGACCTAACATGTGAAAAAGGTAATTTAATTTAAAAAAAAGGAAATGAATGGAAGTCGGATTAGTTCGATTTGAGTTGGGTCGACCCAACTCACTCACGGGGCTCCCCTTCCCCAAACGAAAGTGTGGCCACACACCATTGTAAATATCCTTGCAATTCATCTATTCTTGATCAAATTGCATTTCATAAAGTGCATAGATCATAATAAGATAATGGAGCTACCAGTCCCCCAATAAAGTTAATTACATTAATCCCTTTTGAACATATCAAATTTTGGATAAGAAGTTTGAAATCCTGATATCATAATCCTAACTGACCTCCCAATTAAATGATCAATTCTTTCTTGTCCGATCAACAAATGCAGTGATCTTGGTGTCAAAATGCTGCTTATGGACTCTTCTTGAGTTTTATGGATGGGTCCTAACTTATTAATGGCCGAAAAATGTTGCACAAAGGCCATCTTGGCCGACCCAGATTCATGACATAATTTCTATTCATCACTAATGACCTTTCAGGGCCAAATTCGGCCATGTCCGGCCACCACTCTAGTGGCCACCGATGCCTAAGTGACCATCTACCTCCCCTCTACCTCTACATGGCAAGGACCGACCTCCGACAAGGGAAAATTGGTCTGCGTAAGCCAATTCCCATTGGTTGGTCTATCGGATTTCTCCCGATAGTGGCCAGACGACGACCAAATTCTCCAAACATCACGGAAAGTTTCTCCTAGACCTTGGCTATAAAATGCCTAAGCTCTAGCCATCTCTGATGAGAATTTTTTACAACTCCATTAGTAGCTCTATTTAGTCTAGTTTTGGAAAATGGCCAAATTTGGTCATGCTTGATCGGGGTAAGGCCCCCCACTCATTCCATGAGCCATTAGGGGTATGATGAAATCATTTGGGGGTAAATTGTGAATTTAGAAGTTCATTTGATATAAGTTCCAATGTTTATGGACTAAAATACCATTAAGGAAAGTTTAGGGACCAAATTGCAAATATGGGAAAATTGTGGAAAAATGTCCCTAATAAGGGGCTTAGATGATTTTAAGACAAATAGAGATATCTGAAGTCATTTTCGGAAGTTCGAGAGAAAAATTGTAATTTTTTAGTAAACGAGGGGCAAAATGGTAAATTTGCACAAATAATGAAAAAATGGTTATTTATACCCAAATGGAAATCAAATAGGTCATTTTGAACTATGGAGGGCAAAAGGTAATTTTGCCAAAGTAAATATGCAAAAATGGGTATTTATGCAAGTGAGGGGCAAAATGGTAATTTTGCCCATTTTAGGGACCAAAGTGTAATTAATATATTTTTGGTGCCCAAATGTGTTAAATAAGTTGCGAGGACCTAAATGATAGACTTGGGAAGTTTTGGGTCCAGAATGAAGAACTTTTGATGAAAAGGGGCAAAATGATAATTTTGCTCAACTTAAGAACCAAAATGCAAACTTTGGAAAAGTTGAGTTATCTAAGTAGGGAAATTAGAAAATTTTGGTCATTTTGCTAAATAAGACAAAGTATGACTTTAATCTATAATATGTGGAATGAAATCATAGACGGGAGCTAGTAACTTTGATGGTTTATCAACATTTTGGTCGAGAGAACCAAGCCTAAGGGGCAAAAATTGTAATTTGTGGAAAATTACAGGATAATATATAAATGCTAAGTTAAGATATAAACTGAACTCATATATGATATTTGATTCATTTAGAGCAAATACTACAGTCAATCACATGTGGATCACGAGTCCCAAGTTAAGGAAAATATAGTTAGGACGAACGAGTCCCGATAATAACTATGACTGGGATTTCTGACTTTACGTCTAATTGCACTATTGTTATCAATACTTACAATTTTATGAAAATTACTATTATTCTTTGGAAAATCTTTTGAGAAACCCATGGGAAAGCTACACAAAAGTTTTTTATCAAATGACGGGAGATATCCTGGTCCAATTGAGAAACGGGCTACAACCCAATGATTTAGAAACGATGGATGATAACCCAAGGGTTTAAAAATGGGAGATACCTAACCATTTAAAACAAGTTGAGAACGAAGGGGCTAAGGCTCAACATCCAAGTAGGAAAGGGCTAAGACCTATTATTTTTTGGAAAGGAGCTAAGACCAATATTTATAAAAGGGGCTAAGTCCCATGGGTTATGAAATGAGGTAAGGCCCACCATTTATGAAAGAGGTATATAACCATTATTTATAAAAAGGGAGAGGCCCATTATTTATGAAAGGGGCTATGGCCCTATATTTATGAAAGGGGCTAAGGCCCACTATTTATGTAAGGGGAGAGACCCATTATTTATGATAGGGAGTAAGACCCGCTACTTAGAAAGGATTTAAGGCCCACTATTAATGAAAGCGATTAGGACATGCAATTTATGAAACAAGCTAAGATCCAACTGTTATGAAAGAGGCTAAGACCTACTATTTATGAAAAGGGCTAAACCCCACTACTTAGAAAGGGGCTAAGATCCAATATTAATGAAAGGGCTAGGATCCACAATTTGTGAAAGGGGCTAAGATCCATAGTTTATGACAGGGGATAAGACCCACTATTTATGAAAGGGGCTAAGACCCAAAGTTTATAAAGAGGAGCAAGGACTCAAGGAGTATAAACTAAATGTTAAGAGTAGGTGTTTTGAAAAAGGAGCGTTGACCTCATAAATTATATGGGAATGATTAATAGGTAAATAATGAAAAATCATGAACATTAATTAAGTGAGGATGGCCAGCTAACATGTCATCCTCAATACACAATTGATTGTGAAAAAGGGAAGTTGGTTCGGATGATAATACCTGTCCAACGATCCGGGACAATTGGTTTAGATGATTGTACTCGTCCATTGTATGCAAGATGTACCCACATAGTTGAAGGAGGCTTTGGTTTGGGCGATAGTACCTGTCCAATGATCCCCGAACATTTGGTTCAAATGAGCGTACCCATCCATCGTCCAAAGTGTATATCTAAATAGTTGGATTGGGGATTTGAATCAGATGATAGTACAAACCCAATGATCCCAGGGGTTTGGTTCGGATGAATGTACTCATCCATTGCCCAAAGGATGTACCAATTAGACGAAAGGGTACGCAGGTTTAGATGATAAGTACACATCCATGATCCCATTGTTGGTTCGGATGATTGTACCCGTCTAACATTGCATGTTAGGATAGGTGTCACGCCCCGACCCGGTTTGGTTGGATCCCCTTGAGGACCCCGCCACTCACCTGGTTTATTAAGAGTTTCCCCTTCTCTAAACTGCAAGGAGTAAGACGTCCTTTTCACCTATATCTTTACTAGAATAGCATTAAATCAAAACTGAATCATTAAACCTTACATACTTGTCTTGCAGGTTCGACTACAAGAAGGTTCTTTAGGTTTGTTTTCCCATAGTTACCTGAAAAGGGGTAAAGGGAGGGGTGAGTTTGACAACTCAGTGGATGGGTGCTGGAAGTGTGTTTTCATAAACGAAACAACTTTAATTGGAGTGTGGCAAACTCCTATTTCCTTTAAGAATTTTCTTTACTCAAATTCTGGCTTTCAAATGCTTTACTCTACCAAGGGTGACATTTTCTTTCAAAATTTATTTTCCAAACCTTATTCCAAGATTTTATCATTTCTTTTTCCAAGGATTCTCAAATCCTTACCAAGGTTTCCTTAACCTTTTTCCATTTCCACATTAGATGTGTTTAACAAACAACACACGCCCTTCATCAGGAAGGGTACACACACATTCGCGAGATGCAATTACGATGACTGCACCCACGTGTGGATCGGAGCGTCTTTACCATCCACCCTGATAGAAGTCCTTGGCTTCTACCCGGAGTCTGAGTGAACATCTCTAACGTCCTACCCTTAGATCGAAATTACTTCATGTCCATGTGAGGACAAAGACCTCATCTCGACCCCATCCCGGTCTCATGTGCAAGAAGCTATGTCGAGCTTTCCAACTGCTGTTACGACAAACTACCCTTATCTCCATCATGTCGTCCAATAGCCCTTAGGACACATCACTACCACTCTTGGGCATCTTAATGGTCATGTACCACAAGTGCATGCACAAACAATCATTTTTCCACAAAGCTATTTATCTTTGGTGCCACTAGTTCAACATCCCCGACCATCAACTCGACATGCAGTTGTTTGTCTAGGTCGGTCCGTCTACCTCGCCCTAACGCACTGCCGCTAGTCCATTGAGTATGTTGGTCCTATCTTGGTACCATGGTAAAATCACATAATCCATTCATTAAGAATATTCATGGCTTTAATATATCATGTTTGTTTACGAGCTCCTACTCATGCCAACTCATCTTGGGCATAATGCACGTGATTTTCCAAAACTGTGCATTTAGCCCCACAAGTTCCAAAATCGAGGCCTCTGGCCTATCTGAACTACTGTAGCTCTCATCAAGAAGGTCTCCCAAAAATTTTTAAGCATTGGCACATAGTCAGGGGAGAACATTTCTGACAAAATCATCTTTCAATTCATCACACCAATCGAGTGTGATAATACCTCTACTTGCAACCGGCAAGCGGGTTTCTCCTTCCTTCAAGGAAGTCCTTCAAAACAACCGGGTATGATTTTCTCTACTTACAACCGGTAAGTAGGTTTCCGCTTAGTTCACACATCACTCCAACCAAGTGTGATGTTAAAATCCCACATATAAGTGGTTTTTCATTTCCGAGGTGCTCATCATCCTAACTGGGTATGACGTGAATAAACCCACTCACAAGTGGTTTTTGGTTTCTAAAGTGATCATGATCCCAACAAGGTATGATGTAAATAAGCCCACTCACCTGATAATTGAAGTGTATCCTTCTCCAATCGGTTTCTACTTCCACGCTAGCTTGTCCTTGCTGGCGTTCTGGTCCCTCATTTTCCTACACCATTTGGACATCCTTATCTATTAATATTTGGCATAACAATATTCGTTTCTCATGTATGAACGACTAAGCAGAGTTTCATGTTAATTGCACTTAGGTCCCTAATGTTCATTTTCCTTAACTTTAGATCCCTAATGCTAACATTTCCCCAAATTGAGTCCCGAAACTTCAAAAAATTAACTTTGGGTCCTCAGTTTATTCAAAATTGTTTAAGAGGCTCAAGTTTTTCAAATTTTCAATTTGGTCCCCAACTTTTAAAAAATTACCATTTTGCCCCCTACTTTCCAAAAAAGGCAATTTTGCCCCAATTATTTCAAAATTGACCAATTTGTCCTCTAACATCCTTTTTATGGCCAATTAGCCCACAATTTTATGAAATTCCCAAATTTCCCCCTTTCAAACTAGCCGAATTTGAATTCATTAAATTGACCATTCAATCGGGGTTAATTGCCCCAATTGAAGGTATGGATCAGTTCCTACACCTCTTTCCAATTCAATTGAGCTTTGAACCACATCATTTGGGTTCGAATTGAGTTCAAACGGAGCTTCGCCAGAAAACTGTGCGTAAAGAGAGTGAGCTATAAAAGCTTATCGTCGGAGGTGCGGTAGTTCGAGCTCTGTATCTTGACAGGTAGCTCCCTTCCTAAGATACCTTCTAATTCCTACAATTGCCCCCGAATTGAGGGAAAATTTTGTCATTGAAATTCTGTAGTTTCTCTCTCTAACTCCGACCTACAATGATTGAGGAGGCCTGAATTAGCTTACCTTTCAACTTAGTTGAGGTCTTATTAGGGCTATAAGGATGTTGGGAGAGCTTGGTTTGGTTGGAGGAGGGCTAAATTTGGCCAAATTTAGCTCAGCCAAAACAGGATAGCTTCAGTTCGTCGGAGCTGCTTCACTGTTTGATTCCGCCAGCCTAGCGGTCCTCGCATCGAACGGAGGTTACTATCAGATAGCTAACTTCCCCCGAAGTCTAAAGAACCCGACCTCACCTTTTGAGGTTGAGAAAAATGCCCAAGTCAGATCTCTGGTTCGAGCTTCATCGAAAAATGGAGCAGTTGAGAGAGACTGGAGTTTTCAGGTATGAGGAGGATGAATGGAGAGGAGCTCTTTATATAGGGAGTTCGGGGACTTTTTGCTCGACCGTTTGGTAGATTTATGGTGCTCATTCATGGTCTGAAACGCCCTAAACGGAGGCAATTCATCTTCACCAGTGCTGTCCATTATTCTGGTGAATAAGTAGTGTCGTCATCTAAAGGAAGAAGATGACACTATTCCGAACCGGACCATACCGATCCAAACCAGTTTTAATGCTTAAACCGATCGATTTAGGCCTGATTTGACTGAGTTTTCAAAATTAAAAATTTCTAAATTCATCTAAATTCATTTTCTATCCAATGGTAGTTTAAATTCCCCAATTTGAATATTTTAAGCCACCTAGAAAATTGAATTTAGAAATCAGTTCAATGATAGTTCAAATCGGTTCAGGTCTGGTTCACTTGAACTGGTCTGGTTTTCTCTTCCAATTCATCCCAAAGTCTCATTCCAACTTTTTTCCATTTCCACATTAGGTGTGTTTAACAAACAACACACACCCTTCATCAGGAAGGGTACACACATTCACAAGATGCAATTACGACGACTACACCCACTTGTGGATTGGAGCGTCTTTACCATCCACCCTAATAGAAGTCTCTGACTTCTACCCAGAGTCTAAGTGAATGTCTCTTACATCCTACCCTCAAACCCAAATTACTTCGTGTCCATGTGAGGACAGAGACCTCATCCCGACCCCACCCTGGTCTCATGTGCAAGAAGCTACGCTGAGCTTTCTGACTGTTGGCATGACAAACTATCCTTATCTCTACCATGTTGTCTAGTAGCCCTTAGGACACATCATTACCCCTCTTGGGCATCTTAATGATCATGTACCTCAAATACATGCATAAACAATAGTTTTTCCACAAAGTCATTTATCTTTGGTGCCACAGGTCCAACGGCCTCGAGCCTCAAATTTACTTGCAGCTGTTTGTTTAGGCCGGTTCGTCAACTTGGCCCTGATGCACTACCGCCAATCCATCGAGTATGTCGGTCCTGTATTGGTACCATGGCCAAATCACATAATCCATTCATTAAGAATTTTCATGGCTTTAATATATCATGTTTGTTTATAAGCTTCTGCTCGTGCCAACTGGCCTTGGGCCCACTACACGTGATTTTCCAAAACCCAACATTTAGCCCCACAAGTTCTAAAATCAAGGCCTCTGACCTATCTGAGTTGTTCTAGCTCTCATAAAAAAGGTCTCCCAAAAATTTTTAAGCATTGCCACATAGTTAGGGGAGAACACTTCTAACAAAATTATCTTTCAATTCATCACACCAACCAGGTGTGATAATACCTCCGCTTGTAACTAGCAAGTGAGTTTTCTCCTTCCTTCAAGGAGGTCCCTCATACCAAGCGAGTATGATTTTCTCTACTTACAATTGGTAAGTAGGTTTCTGCTTAGTTCTCACATCACTTCAACTAGGTGTGATGTTAAAATCCCACATATAAGTGGTTTTTCATTTTCAAAGTGGTCATCATCCCAACCGGGTATTACGTAAATAAACCCACTCACGAGTGGTTTTTCATTTCTAAAGTGCTCACCATCCCAACCAGGTATGATGTAAATAAGCATACTCACCCGATAACTGAAGTGTATCCTTCTCCAATTAGTTTTCGCTTCCACGCTAGCTTGTCCTTTTTGGCATTCTGGTCCCTCCTGTTCCTACACGATTTGGACATTATTATCTATTAATATTTGGCATAACAACATTTGTTTCTCACGTATGAACGATTAGGCTCAAAGTTTCCAGTTAATTGCACTTAGGTCCCTAATGTTCATTTTCCTTGACTTTAGGTTCCTAATGTTCATTTTCCTTGAATTTAGGTCCCTAATGCTAACTTTTCCCCAAATTGAGTCCTGACACTTCCAAAAATTAACTTTGGCTCCTCAGTTTATTCAAAATTATTTAAGGGCTCAAGTTTTCCAAATTTCCAATTGGTCTCCAACTTTTCAAAAATTACCATTTGCCCCAACTTTCCAAAAATGGCAATTTGGCCCCAATTATTTAAAAAATCGACCAATTTGTCCTACAACATCCTTTTCATGGCCAATTGACACTTAATTTTGGGAAATTACAATTTGGTCCCTCAATTTTATAAAATCCCCCAATTTTCCCCTTTCAAACTGGTTGAATTTATATTTCATCAAATTGACCATTCAATCAAGGTTAATTGCTCTAATTGAAGGTATGGATCAGTTCCTACACTTCTATACAATTCAATTGAGCTTTGAATCGCGTCATTTGGGTCAGAATTGAGCTCAAATGGAGCTTCGTTGAAAAACTGTGCGTAGAGAGAGAAAGCTTCCAAAGCTTACCGTCAGAGGTGCGGCGGTCTGAGCTCTCTATCTAGGCAGGTAGCTCCCTTCCTGAGGTATCTTCTAGGATTAAGAAATCCTACAATTGCCCCTAAATTGAGAGAGAATTTTGTTAGTGAAATTTTGTAATTTCTCTCTCTACCTCCGACCTGCAACGACTGATGAGTGTCGAATTGGCTTACCTTTTAGCTCAGTTGAGGTTGTATGAGGGCTATGTGGATGTTGGGAGAGCTTGGTTTGGCCAGAGGAGTGTTGAATTTGGCTAAATTTAGCTCGGCTGAAACATAGCAGCTTCGGTCCGTCGGAGTTGCTTCAGTGTTTGATTCCGCCGACGCTTATCGAATGGTCCTCGGATCGAACAAAGGTTACTATCAGATAGCTGACTTCCCCCGGAGTCTAAAGGAAATTTGAGGTTGAGAAAACTATCCAAGTCATTGCTTTGGTTCGAGCTTCACTAGAAAATGGAGCAGTTGAGAGAGAATGGAGTTTTCAGGTGTGAGGAGGATGAATGGAGAGTAGTTCTTTATATAGGGAGCTAGGGGACTCTCTGCATGACTGTTTGGCACCTTTATGGTACTCATTCATGGCCTGAAAAGCCCTGAGTAGAGGCGATTCATCTTCATCGGTGCTGTCTGTTCTTCTGGTGAATGAGCAGTGTTGTCATCTGAAGGAAGAATACGACACTGTTCCGAACCGAACCGTACCGGTTCGAACTAGGTTCAATGCTTAAACTGGCTGGTTCAAGCCGGATTCGACTGAGTTTTTCAAAATTAAAATTTTCTAAATTCATTATCTATCCAATGGTGGCTTAAATTCCCCCATTTGAATATTTTAAGCCATCTATAAAAATGAATTTAGAAATCAGTTCAATGATGGTTCAAACCGATTCAAATCGGTTCAATACGGTTCAGGTCTGGTTCACCTGAACCTGTGTGGTTTTCTCTTTCAATTCATCCCAAAGTCCCATTCCATTATTTTTATGACTTTTTGAGTCACTCAGGATTTCCAAATTTCCCAATTTTCCCTTTCTCTATTGGTTGGGATTCGTGAACCGATTCAGTTCTCTCTCTTGGTTCGACTGGTTCTTTCCCCGGTTTTCTTATCCTGAATGGGCGAGGTTTACAATAGGAGTAAAATCTATTCTAGTGCACGAATGGTGGGTTTAGAAAGGTACTACCATAGAAAATGGCTTTTGAAAGGTACCCATGGTGGGGTATGAATCCTAAAATAATTTTGAAAGAATAAGAATGAAAAGGGAAGAATATGAAGAAAACTCTATGATAGTCATTTTAAGTAGAGACGACATCGGGCCATGAACAACTCGATAATCGATACTCACACTCATTAAGTGTTGCTCACCCCCTCTCCCTAACACATTTAAGGGACATACAAAGGGGACTTACGTACACCCTTCTTGTTCTTCCTCGACATTCTCAAGTCGGTAACTATTTATCACATTACTCTCTAATGCCATTATTATCTAAGATATTATACTTATATGTTATCTCAAGAGTAACATTTCCTTTCTCATACTTGATATTTCATTGAGGTCTTGTAAATCCTTTTAAAAGATACTTCTTCGATTCTTACTCAAAATCTTCGTACTACTTTCTTTAGTACTTCCCAAAATGTTCTTATGGAGGCTTTCTAATTTATATTTCCCGACATCCTTGAGTTGGTATTCCATTTGGACATTTTCCTCAAGATTTTCCCATAGTAAGGTCATGGACCTAGTGTTCCATTCAATATGAGTAGCCTCGATTGAAAGCTAAGGTAATTGAGATATTTGGGTGATGACAGGTGTAAGCCTTACATAGTACTTTCCCAGTACTTTTATTTTTCAAAAATATTTTCATATTCCAAAAATCAAATATGAAAAATAATTTAGCTCTGATACAACTTAAGTTATCACACCCTAACCTAGTTTTCCAGTCGAACCTACAGACAACCGCCACATCCTCTCGACTTTACAACGGTGGGCGCCTCATCATTATAAAACTGACAGGGTGTAAGGATAAAAACAAAATATCCCAAATTATTTTCTAATTTAGTAAGTTGACTTTTAAAAATTCAATTTCAAAAATCATATACCGGGACTATATACTGAATGTAAGACTTACTTTTAGTTTGGATTTGGCTTTTCCGTCGACACATGTCTTTCACCAGTATTACCTGAAAGGGGTGATTGGAGGGGAATGAATTCGACAACTCAGTGAGAGAGATTTGCTGACATCATAACTTCACGTCCATAATTCAGCTCATACTCTAAATAGGGTTTCAGGAAGGTTTAGGTGAAATAAGAATCACCATGGGTAACCTTGTGTAAATATTAAAGAATTGACTTGTATTTAACAAGTTTAAAATTTATTTCTTTCATCAAAAGAAAGTTATCCTTTCACCTTACATTTTAAGTTTAGCACACACAATCAACCGTCCTCCTATCATAGAAGGTATCACACATTCGCAGTACGGTCCTCGATCATGCCACTTGTAGACCTGAGCGCCTTTACCGTCCACCTTGATAGAGGGATGCTGCCTCTACCCAAAGTTTGTACGGACATCAATAGTCCGACCCCAAACTCCCAAATTTCTCAACCATGTCCGCTCAATGGGACGAAACTTCATTCCCCCTACTGCCTCAATCTTCATGCGCATGCGCAAGAAGCTCATCGGCTTCACAACCTACTAAACGACGAAACTACCCATTGTTCCTTGTGTCGTCCAACAGTCATTGGGCTCCATCACTACCTTATGTCAGGTGTCTGATGGCTCGAACATCACAGTGCATGCACAATCAACAGTCTTTTTGAATTATAGCCTTTATCTTTTGCACTCTAGCGCAACGGTCTGTCGGCTTGGCTTCGTCCCACACGTACTAGCCTAACAGGTTCGACGGCCTATCTTCGGTAGAGTAGCAGTCCGACCCAACAAGCTCGACAACTTAGCTTGGCTCGATGGGTAGCACACAAAGTTCCCATTATTCATATGTTTTAGCATCATTCATCACATGTTCATTCTGGACGGATCCACACCCGTGTCCATCGGCATTGGGCCCACTTTCACGAGATTTCTAAAGCATAACATTGGGCCCACTTCTCTTTAAAAACTATGGCTTTAGGCCTATTGGGATACTATAATCCCTATACATAATATATTCCCCTGAATAAGAATTTTAGCTTAGTTCACACAGTTAAGGGATAATATATTCTCAACATATTTTATTAAATGAAAGGTTCAATCAGTACCAATGTCAGAAATCACACTCACCGTTATCCGAGAACATGTTCGTCCCGAATAAGTTCCAGAATTTTCATGCTCCTCTCGCACAATCATGTATGTTTTTTCCCCTTTGTACCTTCCAGTCCTGCAATTGAAGAATCTTGGTCAATAATTAAGGATCGGAATTTTCCCGTTCTCCTTATGCCTTCAGGGACATTTATGTAATTTTGACATTTTGATTTACCATCTATCCAAACACATACTTTACCTCATCCTTTCTTTTCCTACCAAATGCGCCTTAGTTGTCATTTTGGTAATTTCTATGTAATTATATTTGAAAACGACTTATTTGAACCACCACACTCTATTCACTGAATAATCCCTCAGCCTCTAGTGTTCCTTATGAATGAGAGTCTGTGCAGGTGCCACTAGGATAGAGTCCTCATATCAATGTTCTCAATGGAACCTATAATCATAACATTGTCCGCTAAATCCCTCATGATCTCGAGTTCATACTCCTTCCAACTTAACAGGGACTTCTCCACAAGGATTTGGTTCGTTAAACTCTCTGCCAAGCCTGCTCCATCTTGGTATCAGAGGGTTATTCTTGGAAAGGGACACTTGGTGAATGCTGGAGTTTGGATAGATTATCCAGAAGCTTCCACCTTATTTCTTCCAACATTTGACGTGTTTTCTTGTTCTCCATGTTACTCGGCTCAACATGAAGAGTGTAGTGAGTCCAAAGTGGTCATAGTACTCATGCTGAGGCACCTTGTTATAGACTTCCACTCCAAGAGCCAACCCCGTCTCCTAACACCAGCAACGTGCTACATTCCGGGTGGTATAGCCGCCCCCACCAAGCCTCAAGAGTGGCACGTTGAATGATCCCATATACCTAACACACTATTGCATGGACTTTGATGGAAAGGTTGAAGCACCAGGGAATCAGCCCGCATGGAAGAACTATAGCACTAGGCTTAAAGACCTCCATCATTTTGGCCATGATGCATTTAAATAGAAAATGGTAGCTATTATCATCAACCCCTTCATCTAATGAAAGGTTCAGGGAGTAATATTTCCCTTTTACATAACCAATATCAGCGATATCTCCCACGACTGGAAAGAAATCTCCAAACTTAAAACAGTCATGACTCTATCGGTTATGTAGAAGGCTTCTTCCACTCCATCTCTATGGTGAACATTCATCTCCACGTATAAAACCCGATCATGGTGCTTCAGAAGCTCGAGGATGGTGCAGCCCACCTGCCCAGTTGACAACGATATTACAAGAACCATTATTCAAGTTAACGGCACCACCGACGGATTCACCAGCAGAAATCTGACAGAAGGAGTAGAGTCCATCGAAGACAGGGCAATCATCCCCACGTTGAACTGCTCCAACCGCTTCATATGATCATGCTGCGTCTCATGGATCATGTTTTTAAGGAAGGATATGTAGGCATCAGCATGGAACTTGGCGAGGTCACTGTCCCTTGCAGGCAAGGCTTAATGACCTGCATGTGTTGGAGGAGGCCATAGTGGGTTAGTAGGGTATGAGTCATTCTGATCTTGTGGGGCTTCATGGGGTGCCCTGTACATAGTAGCAGTTGCCCACTTCTGAGTTATAGAAGTAGCTGACCCTTCTCTTGACCCCATCAGCCCCTGAGGAGGGCAGAGAGTTCTCTTCTCTATTGTTCATCTGCACTCAAGATCTTAAAAGACACCCTGTTTATGGTGGTGGGGAAGGAGACGGTGATGAGAAGAGGGGTAATAGAGAACAGAACTCATAGGTTGCTACAAGTTTATGTATCGAGGGAATAAAGATGGTAAAATCCTCCCCAAGTGCATGATCTTTTTCAGGTCCGTCCTCTTGCCCACGACCGTCGATTCGCCCATTATGCTCGCCTCAAGCTCCGACTTTTCTCGCTTCGAATGGATTTCTTGGCATGCACCGCCGTCCCCGTCGACCCAAAGAGCCATTTCTTGGTGCGGCAGCCAGGGGAGGGGTAGAAAAACACGCGGAATGTGTAGGGTCTAGGGAAGGAGGAGGACAAGAAGGAATGGAAAAAATGGATTTGGAGAGGAAATGATCACATGGCTTTATGCAGAAAGCCGTTCGTATCTTTTCAGAGCACCACTAAGTGGGTGTTGCCACTGATATTGTCGGGTTCTCTCGAGTATGTTGTGTATGCAGCGATCTCGGCTGAGACTCTTTCTTCATTGAACCCCTAGGATTGACTATTTTCTCTTCCCCGAGAGTAGGTCTTAGGGAGAGAGCGAGGGAGGAGGAAGCGGCCACAAATGACTCGACAAAAATGGGGTTTGACTGTGGAAAATAAGGAGATGAAGCAACCTCCGTAACGGTCAGTTCGTCTAGTGTCCTAATAGGCGAGTTAGCCTCCTGCTACCCTGAAGGAGCTGAAATCATGATGTCCGACGAGGACTTTGCAAGCTTCCTGCATGGCCTTGGCATCTAACACTTCTCGTACATGCTATGCTCGATCTTTCTCGAAACTTGGCAGAGGCCCTGACCCCGACAACAAGCGATAGAAGTACGTTCTTTCACCAGCTTTATATCGGTCATGAAAATCAGAAGGGACATAACCTCAACTACTACTATATCTCTTTCATCTTTCTGTAAGAATTGGTTGATAGCTCTTTTAACCACAGAAGGTTCATGAGGTGATAATACTTCACCAGGTTTCCGTTTGCTGATGCGCTCCACATATACATGACAAACGTTTGCTAAGGAATCTACTCCTGCATAAACCCAACGACGCCCTCCATTTTGAGCTTCTCTTTTTTTTTTTTCCCTCTCCGTAGGGTGTCTTCACTCATTTTTATATTTGCAAGGATTTGACCACCCACTTGCTGATATTTTATTTGAACATTGGGCTTAGTATAATGGATTTCTCTTACACATGGATTTCTATTAGATGGATAATTTTTTATTAATATTGGGTTATTAATTATTTTATAATCTTTGGGCTTGTAACTTTCAGCCTATATGGACGTAGGTGTACTCGTATATAATTTGAGCTAAATTATTATTATTATTATTATTATTATTATTATTATTTTAAGTGATAAATAATATGTATAATAGTGAACTCAATTCATTTTTTTTTTTTGCTCAATCGAGCTCAATTCATTCTATGGTTAGTTTTAATGTATAAGTTTAAATCTCACTTATTATTTATTTTATATTTATTTAAAAATTAAAATATAATATGCCTCCATACAACTAAATACATATATACATACACATTTATATTTCTTAATTTTTCATTCACAACTTTATATATATTTAATAAATATTTATATTTTTTCTAAAATATTTATTTCCACCTAATTTCTCATATTTAATCATGTTTCTCTAAGTTATTTAAACCGACTAAATTAATTATAATCAATTAAATAAATTAGGTTTATTTATATCAAATTCGAAATCAAATCCATCCAATAAAACTTCGAAGTAATTTACAACGTTTGTTTTTCAAAAAAAATATTAGTTTTACATAATAAGTGCATTATATTCCTTTTTATCGGCTTTTTTACTCCACACGAGCTTATATTTGCTGATGTTCCAGTCATTCGTGTTTCTACACGATTTATAACATACTTATTTATTAACATTTCACATAATAGCTTTCATTACTCAATTATGAACAAAATGCCCAAAATTTTAATTATTTGTATTTAGGTACTAAAGTTCTTTTACTTTAAATTTAGTTCCTTAATGCTAATTTTTCCCTCAAATTGAGTCATTAAACTTGTAAAATTCATTTGATTACTCAATTTATTCGAAATCATAAAAAGGGGTTCAAGTTTCCCAAATTTCCAATTTCGTCCCAAACTTTTCAAAAATTACCATTTTGCCCCTACTTTACAAAAATGGTAATTTGACCCCAATAAATTTCAAAAATCGGCCAATTGGTCCTCCAACATCTTTTTCATGGCAAATTGGTCCTCAATTTTGGGAAATTGCACTTTGGTCCCTCAATTTTACAAAATCCCCAATCTACCCCAACAATTTCCCCAATTTTTTCCCTTTCAAACTAGTCGAATTTGATTTCATCAAATTGGCCATTTAATCGAGGTTTATTAATCCAATTGAAGGTATGGATCAGTTCCTACACTTTCACACGATTTAATGGAGTTTTGAATCGCGTCATTTGGGTCCGAATTGAGCTCAAACAGAGCTTTGTCAAAAAACTGAACTTAGAGAGAGAAAGCTTCGTAAGCTTACCGTCTGGGGTGCAGCGGTCCAAGCTTTCGATTGGGGCAGGTAGTTGTCATTCTGAAGTTTCTCCTAGGATCAAGAATTACAACAATTCATGTCGAATTGAGGTAGAATTTGGTCAATGAAGTTTCGACAGTTCTCTTTCTAACACTGATCTTAAATTATAGAAGGGAGTCAAATTGGCTTACATTTCCGCTCTAATTTGGTCGTATGAGGGCTGTGGAAGTGTTGGGAGAGCTTGGTTTGGCTTGAGGAGTGCTCAATTTGGCCATTTTTAGCTCGACTGAAATAGGGCAGCTTCGGTTCGCCGGAGCTGCTTCACTGTTTGATTACGTCGGCACTTCTCCGGCGAACCTCAGATCGAATGGTGACCACCGTCGGGCAGCTGACTTCTCCCCGAGTTTAAGGAACCCAACCTTGTCTTCTTTAGCTCAGAAAAATGCCCAAGTAAGAGCTCTTATTCGAGCTTCACCAAAAATTGGAGCAATAGAGAGATGTGTTTTCAAGTGTGAGGAGGATGGATGATGAGGAGTTCTTTATATAGAAAGCTCGAGGACTCATTGGTCGTCCGATTGGTGCCTTTATGGCGATCATTCATGGCCTGAAATGTCCTGACTGGAGACTTTTCATCTTCATCGGTGCTGCTCACTTTTCCGACGAGTGAACAGTGTTGTCATCTAAAGAAAGAAGACAACACTATTCCAAACCAGCTTCAATGCTTAAACCAGCCGGTTCAGGCCAAATTCGACCAAGTATTTCAAAATTAAAATTTTTTAAATTCATTCTCTATCCATTGGTGGCTTCAATTCTCCAATTTGAAAATTTTAAGCCAACTAGAAAAATGAATTTAGAAACCGGTTCAATAGTGTTTCAAACCGGCTCTAACCGGTTCAATTTAGTTCAGATCCGGTTCACCTAAATCGGTTTGGTTTTCTCTTCCAATTCACCCTAAAGCCCTTTTTCATTACTTTTGTGACTCTTTAGGTCACTCAGGATTTATAAATTTCTCAATTTTCCCTTTCTCTATTGGTTATGGTTTATAAACTGACTCGATTTCCTCTTTGGAAATGACCAGTTCTTTTCCCGATTTTTCTTATTATCAAAGGATGGGGTTTACAACTCTACCCTCCTTTTAGGAGTTTTGTCCCCAAAACAGTTACATGTCAAATAATCGACGGTACCCATCTCTCATTACATTCTCGGTCTCACATGTCTCTTCTTGCACGGGTCTGTTTTGCCAAAGAACCATGACCAAAGGAATCCTCTTATTCCTCAAGTTCTTATCACTCCAATCGATGATTCGTACCGGTTTTACTTGATAGGTCAAGTTCTCTTCCAGTTCTGGTGAAGGTCGGTCCAACACATGGCTAGGATCAGGCTAGTACTTCCGAAGTACCGAGATATGGAATACATCATGTATTCTCTATAAGTCCGGTTGTAGTTCCAATTTGTAGGCCACTAGTCCTATCCTTTGGACTATGGGATAAGGACTGATGTATCTTGGTTTCAACTTTCCTCATTGTTCAAACCTAAGTTTTCCCTTCCATGGGAATACCTTTAGAAACACTTGGTCTCCCACATCAAACTCCCGATCTCTCCTCCTAATTAGTTTGATTTTTTCTGTGGCATCCTCAATTAGTTCGACCCTTTCCAACTTTCTTTCTCCCACTTCTTCCCAAAATAACGGGGTATGACATGGTCGTTCACAAAGGGCTTCATAAAGAGCCATTTGAATACTGGCATGATAGCTATTATTGTACTTAAATTCCATCAAGTACAAGTATTCTTCCCAACCCTTATCCATGGTGAATACGCATGCCCTCAGTATGTCCTCCAAGGTTTGGATCATTCGCTCAGACTATTCGTCGGTCTAAGGATGAAAAGTCGTACTCATGTGAAGCTTGGTTCCCAAGGCACTTTGTAAACTTGGCCAGAACCTTGAAGTAAATCTAGTGTCTCTATCCGGTACTTTGC
The DNA here is from genome assembly GCA_030064425.1 of Trapa bicornis. Taxonomy (NCBI): domain Eukaryota; kingdom Viridiplantae; phylum Streptophyta; class Magnoliopsida; order Myrtales; family Lythraceae; genus Trapa; species Trapa bicornis. The sequence continues at coordinate 8,160,547 of CM057754.1, forward strand.
CCACCGGGACGCCATAGAGTCTTACTATCTCCTTCATGTATAAGACAGCCAGTTGTTCTACTGAATCCGTCACTCTTATTGGCAAGAAATGGGTGTACTAGGTTAATCGATCCACTATGACCCAAATCACATCTCGTCCCTTTTTTGTCACAGGTAATCCCGTGACAAAGTCCATAGTGATGTGCTCCCATTTCCATTCCGGGATTGGTAAGGGTTGCAGCAGTCCTAACGGTTTCTTATGCTCAGCTTTAATCTACTCACAGGACAAGTATCAGGCTATGTATTCTGCAATCTCCCTCTTCATTCCTTTCCACCAATATCCTTGTTTGAGGGTGCAGTATATCTTTGTACTGCCTGGATGCATCGCATACATAGAATCATGTGCCTCTTCTAGAATCAACCTCTTTAGTTCCTTATCTTGAGGCGCACACACTCTACCCTTGTAGGTTAGCACTTTGTCACTTCTCAAGTTGTAGTTCGATTTCGTCCCTCTATTAATTGGGTCCAAATAGAATTGGAGTTCCTTATCAACCTTTTGTTCGGCCTTAATTTTCTCGGTTAGATTGGGTCTCACTACCACATCATCCAACAAGCATTTCTTCTTCTTATCCATCTTCAAGTCCACCTCCATTCTTCCCAGCTGTTGCAACAAGGGTAAGTAACTTGTCTTTATTTGCACTACTCGGTTTGGTATTTGCAACATAGGGCATCGACTACCACATTTGCCTTTCTGGGGTGATACTCTATCACAAGGTCATACTCTTTTACCAATTCCAACCATCTCCTCTGGTGGAGATTTAACTCTTTCTAAGTTAAGAAATACTTAAGACTCTCGTGATCAGTGTATATCCTACACTTAACCCCGTAGAGGTAGTGTCGCTAAATCTTTAAGGCAAACACTATCGCAGCTAATTCCAAGTCATGGGTTGGGTAATTCCTCTCATGTACTTTAAGTTGTCACAAGGCGTAGGCGATAACCTTTCCTTGTTGCATCAGTACGCATCTGAGTCCTTGTCTGGATGCATCACTATAGTTGGTATACTCCCCGCACTTGGATTAGGTAGAGAGAGTACATGTGCAATTGTTAAACAAGTCTTCAACTCCAAAAAAGATTTCTCATAGCTCTCATCCCATTTATACTCTACTCCTTTCCTGGTGAGTCGAGTCAAAGGGGTAGCTATCTTAGAGAAATCTTGCACAAACCGTCTGTTGTATCCTGTCAAACCTAAGAAACTTCGTATCTCCGAAGGATTCTTGGGTGCCTTCCAATCAGATATGGCTTCCACCTTTGTCGAGTCTACTTTGACTCCATCTTTGGACACTATGTGTTCTAAGAACCCTACCTCTTGCAGGTAGAACTCACACTTGATGAATTTTGCATATAAGTGGTTTTCCCTTAGTATCTCCAAGGTGATTTCCAAATGTTCTTCATGCTCTAACCTAGTTCGTGAGTATATGAGAATGTCATATATGAATACTATCACGAACTTGTCCAAGTGTGGTTGGAACACTCGGTTCATTAAATCCATGAAAGTTGCAGGGGCATTTGTCAATCTGAATGGCATCACTCTAAACTCGGAATGTCCATATCGAGACCGAAATGTTGTCTTAGGAATGTCCTCCTCTCGAATCATAAGTTGGTGATAGCCTGACTGAAGGTCTATCTTGGAGAAGTAAGCTGCTCCTTTTAGTTGATCGAATAGGTCATCAATCCGTGGAAGTGTGTACTTGTTCTTGATGGTGACTTGGTTCAACTTCCTATAATATATGCACAGTCTCATGCTCTCATCCTTTTTCTTCACGGACAAGACCGGTGCACCCCATGGAGACTAGTTAGGACGTATGAAGTCCTTCTCCAATAGCTCGTCCAATTGCTCCTTCAATTCCTTAAGTTTTGTTGGAGCCATGCAATAAGGAGCTTGGGATATGGGGTTTGTTCCTCGGATAGTTTCTATGGTGAATTCCACTTGTCAACTTCGGGGGTAGTCCAAGTAATTATTTTAGGAATACTTCTGAATAGTGTTTAACCACCGAAATGTCTTCAGGTCCCTTCTCTTCAGACTTCTTGTTGATGACCTTGGCTAGAAAAGCCATACAACCTTTCTGTATCATCTTTTGGGCCTTGATATGTGACACCATCTGTACTTCACTCTTCCTCCGGTCTCCTTGAAATTTCAGTTTGTTTGTCTCTGGAGTGTGGAAGGTTACTATCTTCTTTCCACAGTCCATCCTAGCTTGATGGTTACTTAACTAATCCATTCCAAGGATTACTTCCACCTTCCTTAGAGGTAATGGAATCAAATCTACTTCAAATTTGATTCCTCCAATCTTTATCTCATGTACCTTAAGCTGTTTGTTCCTATTTAACCCTTCTCCTAAGGGTGTGAGAATGTTGAGACTTTGTCCTAGAGGAGTGAGTTTTAGGGGTAAACTTGGAATTAAGTCCTCTTTAATGAAAGATCTCTCTACTCCTGAGTTGAAGAGGGCGTAGACCTTTTGTCCCCATAAATGCACATACCCTGGTTGGAGAAACACATATTTTAGAGAAAAGATTTTCTTTATTGAATGAAATTTCATTTACATGATTTTTCTTAATCTAATTGGGAGGGTTTTGGGAAGTATCCGCTACAGTACTAGGGTCTTTCCTAGCCTCTTCTTACATGAGATTGTATACCCTAGCTGGTACTATGATTGTGGCATCCTGCGTGGGATTCCCGGGGTTCCCTTGGGGCAGTCCAAGCATATTCCTTTGCTTGTTCTCCCAAAGAGTGGGGCATTCTTTTGCAAAGTGCCCCACCTATCCACATGCAAAACATGACAAGCACACTCCTTCGTGGTACCTTTGGCACTTAGGACAGCGGGGGTTTCCTTGTGGTAGGGTAGGGATTACTCTTTAGGGAGGCGGTGAAAAATCCTTCCTCTTCTAAAATCCAATTTCCCCATCTTGGACCTATATGCTCCTTCCGTCCTCCCTGACGGTTTTGGCCCTTTTCCTCTTTCCGGGTTGTTTGCTCCATTCAGTGGTGTCGGGTCTACACCAATCGCTCACATTCGTGAGCCATACTGATCACAGTTGCCAGATGCGTGGGGTGTCCTAGCACACCCATACAATCTCGTATGTCCATATTGAAACAGTCCACAAATCGTTGGCATATATCTACCGGTCCAACCAAGTCAAGAGCAAAGGTTCTTAACTCATTGAATTTGGTCTCATACTCTGATATCGAGTTAAGCCATTGCCAAAGTCGGGGGATGTAAACCCCACCCTTTGGAGTTAAGGAAAAACTCGGAAAAGAACCGGTTAAACTGAGTGAGAAAACTGAACCGGTTCACAAAGTCGATCATCAAAGAACGGACAATTTGAGAAATTTCCAACTCCTGAGTGACTCAAAAGGGGGTCATAAAAACCTTGTAAGAGGGCCTTAGGACAATTTGGGATAGAAAAGCAGATCGGTTCAGGTGAACCAGATCCGAGCCGGATTGAACTAGTCATTTCCAAAGAGAAAACCGAGTCAGATTATGAGTCGGAACAGATAAAGAAAGGGAAAATTGGGAAATTTATTAATCCCGAGTGACCTAAAGAGTTAAAAACGTCATGAAAAAGGACTTTAGAATGAATTGGAGATGAAAACAAAACCGGTTCAGGTGAACCGGATTCGAACCGGATTGGACCGGATTGAATCGGTTTCTAAATTTATTTTTCTAGGAGGCTTAGAAAATTCAAATCGGAGAATTGATGCCACCATAAGATAGATAATGAATTTAGATGAATTTATAAATTTTTAATTTTGAAAAACCCGATTGAATCGGGCCTGAACTGGCCGATTTAAGCTTGGAACCCGAATCAAACCGGTCCGATCCGGTTCAGAATAGTGTCGTCTTCTTCCTTCAAATGACAGTATTGTTCACTCGTTTGAAAATTGAATCAGCACCGATGAAGAGGAAACATTTCCATTTAATATGTTTCAGACCATCAATTATTGTCATAAATGAGCCAAATGGACGAGCAACGAGTCCCCGAGCTCCCTATATAAAGAGGCTCTCTCCATTCATCCTCTTCACATATGAAAACCTCACTCTCTCTCAACTACTTAGTTTTTCAGTGAAGCTCGAACCAAAGCTCTAATATAAGGTCTTTTTCTGAGCCAAAGAAGGTGTGGTCGGGTTCTTTAGACTCGAGGAGAAGTCAGCTACACAATGGTAGTCTCCAATTGCTCCAAGAGTCGCTAGAGAAACGTCGGCGTGATCGAACAGTGAAGCAGCTCCGCTGGACCGAAGCTGCCCTATTTTTGTCGAGCTAAAATCAGCCAATTCAAGCCCTCCTCAAGCCAAACCAAACTTTCCCAACACCTTCTCAGCCCTCCTACGGTTGAATTAGTGTAGAAAGGTAAGCCAATTTGGCTCCCCTTTATGAATTCTGATAGGTTCTAGAGAAAGAACCGGCAGAATTTTACTGACTAAATTCCCCCTCAATTCGACATGAGTTGAGGTGATTCCTGATTCTAGGAAGGAACTCAAGACGAGAGCTATCTGCCTAGATCTAAAGCTCAGACCGTCACGCCCCCAATGGAAATCTTTCGAAGCTTTCTTTCTCTACGTTCAGTTTTTCGGCGAAGCTCCGTTTGAGCTCGTTCCGACATCAAATCGTGCGATTCAAAGTGCAATTGAATCGTATGATGGTGTAGGAACTTAAAAAAAATTAATTTCAACAATTAAACTCATTTGATTGATAAATTTGATAAAATCAAATTCGACTAAGTTGGAAGGTTGAAATTGGGGAAATTTTGGGAATTTCAAAATTTTGAGGGATTAAAGTGCAATTTCATAAAATTGAGGGCCAATTGGGCATGATAAAGATGTTGGAGGACCAATTGGATAATTTTTAAAATTTTTGGGATGAAACTTACTATTTTTGTAAAGTAGGGGCAAAATGGTAATTTTGGAAAAATTAGGGACCAAATTGGAAATTTGGGAAACTTGAAACCCTTTATGTAATTTTGAATAAATTGAGGTTTCAAAGGAAATTTCTAAAGTTTCGGGACTCAATTCGGGGGAAAATCAGCATTTGGGAACTAAAGTAAAGGAAAAAAACTTTAGGGACCAAATTGCAAATATTTGAAAAGATAGATATTTTATTCATTCATAATGAATGAAGGCTATCAAGACAAAGGATAATGAACAAGGGTGTTCATACCATGTACGAACACGAGGTATCAAGAACGCCAGCTAAGACAAAGCTCACAAGGGAATGAAAGCCGATTAAGAAGAATTCACGGCATTTACGAGTGAGTGGGATTTTTATATCATACCTGGTTGTGATGATAAGTACCTCGGAAATGAAAACCCACTACTAAGTGAAATTTTAACCATCACACCTGAATGGAGTGATGTGGAAATTACGTAGAAAAACTACTTACCGGTTGTAAGTAGATCATACCCGGTTGGTATGATGAACTTCCTAGAAGGAAGTAGAAAACCCACTTATCGGTTATAAGCGGAGATGTCCTCACACCCGGTTGGTGTGATGGACAGATGAAAAGATCATTTTTTCGGAAGTGCTCTCCCCTAACTATGTGCCACCTTCTTGATAGGAGCTCGAATAGCTTAGATAAGCTGGAAGCCTCGGTTCTGGAACTTAGGGGCTAATTTGCCCGATTTTGAAAATCTCATATAATGGTCCCAAGGCCAGTTAGCACAAGTAAGAGCTCGTAAAAAAAGCATGAGTTTAAGCCATGAAAACTTGATATATTTGGCCATGGTACCAAGACAGGACCGACATACTTGATGGACTGGTGACAGTGCGACATGACAGGTCGACAGACCAGTCAAGACAAACAGCTACAAGTATAGTTGAGGGTCGGGGCCGTTGGACCAGTGGCACCACAGATTAAATGGCTTATGTGGAAAACTGTTGTTTTGTGCATGCATTGAGGTATGGGACCTTCAAGACGCCAAGAGGGATAGTGATGTGTTCTAGGGGCTACTAAACAACATGGTGGAGATAAGGGCAGATTGTCGTGCCAGCAGTAATGGAAGCTCGATGTAGCTTCAAGCGCATGAGACTGGGGTGGGGTCGGGATAAGGTCTTTGTCCTCATACGGATACAGAGTTTTCTTTACGAGATTGAGGGTCGGATGTTGCGTACATCCACTTATTCTCAGGGTAGAAGTGGACGTGTTTCTATCTAGGTGGTCGGTAAAGTCACTCCATGCCACAAGTGGGTGTAGTAAATGTGTTGCCCTGCGAATGTGTGATCCCTTCATGATTAAGGGCATGTGTTGGTTGCTAAACACACTGTTTGTGATTGATGATGAAAAAATGGCTTTAAAAATTGAGAAAATAAGGAAGGAATAAATTTAAAGAAAATAAGGAGTCTAGCACACTCCAATTTTAAAAAATATTATTTTATTTTTTTTAAATGCCCATTCACTGAGTTGTAAAAACTTACCCACCATTTTTATCCCTTTTTAAAAATTAGAGAAATGACTAGGGATAACACCATGCTTTACCATCTGTTAGGTATGCTTAATTTTTCTTAAGCTTGTATTTTATTTGATATATGTTATTCCAGGGAACAAGGTTGAGATTACGCATTGCTCCTTTTGAATTAAAGAAGGGGGAAACCCCTCTTAAACCAAGAGAGCAACGGGTTGTTCATGGGGATCCAACCAAAACGGGTCAGGTCGTGACAACTTGAGTGGTATCAGAGCTAAGTTCCCTTGAAACATTATCAATATTATGACCTGACATTAATCAAACTTTAACTATCATGTTGGAAGGAGAATCCCTAGGAAGTTCGCTATGAAATCCAATCCCCCATCCATAACCTTGAAAAAGACACCCAACCCAAGGGAAGAGGCCATTCAAAGATTCTTAAAAGGCGAGAAAAGAGTACCCAAGGACATGGTGGAAGACTACTGGAAACTAGTAGGGGCCCTATTGGAACTAGAAAGCATCACCTATCCTCCTCCAAGACAAGAGGAACTTGTACCTCCTCCTAGGATCCCAACTCCTCCTCCAGCCCCACAACAACCGGAGAGGAACCCAACCAAGAAGGAGGCTTGGGACAACTATTGGGATACGTATGTTACGTTCATCAAAGTCCACCAAGTACACCCACCTACTCAGCCCAACTTCAATCCCTCTCAATGGATGAAGTGAACATATGTGTGTGAGGTCGAGGTACTAAGGCGGTACGGATTGGAGGCCATACATGAGATTCATCCCATCAGGGAATACGAATGGACCCCAACTAGTTCCTTAGAGCCTTCTGATCAAGAGTCCCACAACCGTTCTAAGGATAACTCTCGGCCTATGACCATAAGGGATTAGGGTGTAAAAAATTCCTATAATAGGCCAAGTGTGGCAATAAAATATTTCTTGAATGAATGAAAGTGAAATTTTTTATAAAGTTTATGAGTTCCTTGATAAATTCAAAGCAAAACGAGTATGATAATAAAGATTAAAGTAAAAGGGTATAAAATCACCTAAGGAAGGAAAAACGGGTTATTTATAGTTAACCTTAACCTTTAAGACTTTCCCTTAGAAGTACAATAAGTTTGTCAAGGAAGAGTTCATCCAAGGAAGATCTTAACTAAGGAAAGGAAGGAGAAGTTAGAATAAAGGGAAATAAATATCAAAGAGTATGGAATTATGGAGAGTTCAAAGAATTAGGGAAAGGCTCAAAAGAATAAAAGTAAGGAAAAACAAGGTGTAGATTATTCCAAAGGGAACCAAAGGAATGGAAGCTGATCAGGAAGAAAGGAAGTAAGTTATGGGGAAACACCAAGGATGTAAGACCATTAGGGCGGGATAAGAATAAAATTTGATAACAAGAAAGCTCAGGTATAACACATACTTGTAAAGAACTAGGATGCAATTTCTTAAGAACTCCATAAACTAAGGAGGCTTATGGGAAGCAGAGACGGAACCAAAAAGGGAGAAAAGACAAAGTAAACAAACCATACAAGATCCTTGAGTATAAGAGAAGAATAAAAGAAGAACTTCTAAGGAACAATAGGAAAATCGAATGTAAGGATTCCAAAATGGGAGACAATAGAAGAAGGATGAGAATAGGAAGTTAGATTGTGGAAGGAGAAGGCTCCAAGTTAAGAAAATCAACCGAGGAAATGTCGTAAAATCGGAGCCAAAATAAGGACCTCAGTAAGAAGTACAAATGGCTAAGTGAGTGTGTAGGGAGGTTAATTATGATCTACTTACAAAATAGCATGGAAACCTAAATAGGGATTTTAGATGAATCCAATTGAGGGAAATAACCCATAACAACCATATCATTCAGGAAATAGATTACACACCAAGAAGGATTGGAAAATAATAAGGATCATACCCAAAAATAGGGCAAAGGAATGGATACCAAAGACCAGAAGATTCAACAGACAATTCTCACAAAATAAATAAATAAGGGGATAAGACGAGTGAGATAATTAACAAGTTGACCATTATGAAGGTCATAATCCCAGTGAAGAAGGAAAAGATGGAAAGGTAAAAACCTTTGAGACATAAGGACAGAGGAAAGCCTTAGAGAGATCAATGAATAAGACAGGAGTAACTACCCGAAAACTATGAAAATACTATATAAGAGTTATGCAGGACGATCAAGAGATTGGAAAACTAAGGTAAGGTGAACTCCACCTTGGATAAATAAATTAAATACTGGAAAGGGATAAGAATGAAGGTGATGTACACAAGAAGTATCCGTAAGGTTGCAAGGGTAAAGATGATCAAGAGAGAATGGCATCAAGAAATGTCATTTAAGGTTAGACATCAACAATGATAAAACTAGAAGAAAATTTTGGGAGAAAAATGAGTATAAACTTACCAAGGAAAGAGAAACTTGGAAAGACATATGTATCCCAATTTGGAGGAAATGGGACTAACAGAATTTGAAAGGGAATAAGTTCCTCAGAGATGAGTTGTTGGTGATGAAAAGATCAAGTGCAAAAGAAGAACAATTATAAGGGTCCAATGGGGTAAGTTAAACCTAAGTAACGAATAAGTAAGACGACATCATCAAAAGATACCGAATGGGTAAGAAATGAACTAACTCAGAATAGAGAAATGCAAAATGACCTCAAGAGTAGAGTAAGAAAAAGGGAAAAGTTCTTGTAGAAAGAATGCCACGAGGGGAAATATGAAATGAGGTAAGGAAGGAAGGGTCTCATTATGTGAGTGGGTATCAGGAAACTCAAACACTTGAAATTTGAAAGACCCAATAAATAAGTTGGGAAAGGGCAAGTAAGTAAGGAAGTAAATATGGTTATAAAGAAGTAATAGCCAAAGAATGAGGTAAGGAGAAATATAGGATGAAAAGGTGATAATACCAACACCTGTGGAAGTATGTACGCGATGCTGGAGCAGATACTGAGCTAAGAAGGTCAACAATAAAGAAAATAACCGGATGCAAGAAGGATTGGATACTTTGGAACTCTCAATCCTAATTTTTTTAAGTAAGGGATGTTGGAATGAAGAAATAGTGCTTTGGGAGAATGAAGGATGTAAATTTGAGAATATGACCTAAAGCCTTTCAGTGAGATATGCTTAGCCAAGTAAGCTCCATGGGATGAAAAAGGGATGTGAATGAAAAGAAAATCTTAAGTATGTGATATAAGGAATAAATGGAAAAAAATGAAGAAGGTTGTAAGTCGATAAACTACAAATTGACATCAAGGGAAGTTCCTTCCAATGCGAAAAATGTTGAATAAGTTTTGGGGACAAAACTCATAAAAGGAGGGGAGAGTTGTAAACCCCGCCCTTTGGAGTTAAATAAAAACTAGGAAAAAAACCGGTCAAACCGAGTGAGAAAACTGAACCGGTTCACAAACCCAATCATCAAAGAACGGGCAATTTCAGAAATTTTCAACTCCTGAGTGACCCAAAAGGGGGTCATAAAAACCTTGGAAGATGACCTTTGGACAATTTGGGAGATAAATCCAGATCAGTTTAGGTGAACTGGATCCGAGCCGGATTGAACTGGTCATTTCCAAAGAGAAAACTGAGTCGGTTTATGAACTGGAACTAATAGAGAAAGGGCAAATCGAGAAATTTATGGATCCCGAGTGACCTAAATAGTCACAAAAGTCATGAAAAAAGACTTCAGGATAAACTGGAGATGAAAACCAAATCGATTCAGGTGAACAAGATTGAACTGGTTTGGACCGGTTTGAACCACTATTGAACCAATTTCTATATTCATTTTTCTAGGTGGCTTAGAAAATTCAAATTGGAGAATTGATGCCACCATTTGATAGATGGTGAATTTAGATAAATTTATAAATTTTTATTTTTGAAAAACTCAATCGAATCGGGCCTGAACTGACCGGTTTAAACTTGAACCTCGGTTCGAACTGGTCCGGTCTAGTTTGGAACAGTGTCGTCTTCTTCCTTCAGATGACAAAACTATTCACTCACCGGAAAATCAAACCAGCACCAGAGAAGAGGAAATGTTTATGTTCAGTATGTTTCAGGCCATCAATAACTGTAATAAAGGTGCCAAACGGATGGCCGACGAGTCCACCAGCTCCCTATATAAAGAGCCCCTCTCCATTCATGCTCTCCACACCTAAAAACCTCACTCTCTCTCAACTACTCAGTTTTCTGGCAAAGCTCGAACCAGAGCTCCGATATAGGGTCTTTTCTGAGTTAAAGAAGGTGTGGTCGGGTTCCTTAGATTCGAGGAGAAGTCAGCTACACGTTGGTAGTCTCCACTTGCTCCAAGATTCGTTGGAGAAACGCTAACGTGACCTAACACTGAAGGAGCTCTAGCGGACCAAAGCTACCCTATATCTGTCGAGTTGAAATAATCCAATTCAAGCCCTCCTCAGGCCAAACCAAGCTCTCCCAACACCTCCTCAACCCTCCTACGGGCGAATTAGAGTGAAAAGGTAAGCCAATTTGGCTCCCTTTATGAATTTCGATCTATGCTAAAGAGAGAATCAGCAGAATTTTACTGACTAAATTTCCCCTCAATTCGACATAAAATGAAGTGATTCTTGATTTTAGGAAGAACCTTAGGACGAGAGCTATCTGCCCATATCGAAGGCTCAGACCACCGCGCCCCCAATAGTAAGCTTTCGAATCTTTCTCTCTCTACGTTCAGCTTTCCAACGAAGCTCCGTTTGAGCTCATTCCAGCATCAAATCATGACATTCAAAGTGCAATTGAATCGTATGAAGGTGTAGGAACTTAAAACTAACTTCAATTTCAACAATTAAACTCATTTGATCAGTCAATTTGATGAAATCAAATTCGGCTGAGTTAGAAGGTTGAAATTGGGGCAAATTTTGGGGATTTCAAAATTTTGAGGGATTAAAGTGCAATTTCATAAAATTGAGGACCAATGGGGCATGATAAAGATGTTGGAGGACCAATTGGACAATTTTTTAGAATTTTGGGGGTGAAGCTTACCATTTTTCTAAAGTATGGGCAAAAAGGTAATTTTAGAAAAATTGGGGACCATATGGGGTATTTGGGAAACTGGAAACCCTTTATGTAATTTTGAATAATTTGAGGTCTCAAAGTAAATTTCTAAAGTTTTGGTACTCAATCCGAAGGGAAATTGGCATTTGCGACCTAAAGTAAAGGAAAAATAACTTTAGGGACCAAATTGCAAATATTTAAAAAGTTGGATATTTTATTCATTTATAATGAATGAAGGCTATCAAGCCAAAGGATAATGAATAAGGATGTTCATACCATGTAGGAACATGAAGTATCAAGAACGCCAACTAAGACAAAGCTCACGAGGGGACGAAAGCTGATTAAAAAGAATTCACGGCATTCATAGGTGAGTGAGATTTTTATATCATACCCAGTTGGGATGATAAGTACCTTGGAAATGAAAATCCACTACTAAGTGAAATTTTAACCATCACAATTGAATGGAGTGATGTAGAAATTATGCAAAAAAACTACTTAATGATTGTAAGTAGATCATACCCGGTTGGTATGGTAAGCTTCCTAAAAGGAAGTAGAAAACCCGCTTATCGATTATAAGCGGAGATGTCCTCACACCCGGTTGGTGTGATGGACAGATGTAAAGATCATTTTGTCGGAAGTGCTCTTCCCTGACTATGTGCCACTACTTCAACGTTTTGGGAAACCTTCTTGATAGGAGCTCGAATAACTTAGATAAATCGGAGGCCTCAGTTTTGGAACTTGGGGGCTAATATGCCCGATTTTGAAAATCTTGTACAGTGGGTCCAAGGCCAGTTGGCATGAGCAGGAGCTAATAAGCAAACATGAGTTTAAGCCATGAAAACTTTATATGAATGAAATGTTTGGCTATGGTACCAAGATAAGACCGACATATACGATGGACTAGTGGCAATGCGACATGACAGGTCGACAAACCAGTCGAGACAAACAGCCACAGGTCAAGTTGAGGGTTGGGGCCGTTGGACAAGTGGCAGCACATATTAAATGGATTATGTGGAAAACTGTTGTTTTGTGCATGCATTGAGGTATGGAACCTTCAAGACACCCAAGAGGGATAGTGATGCATCCTAGGGGCTACTAGACGACATGGTGGAGATAAGGGCAGATTGTCATGCCAGTAGTCATGGAAGCTCGACGTAGCTTTAAGCGCATGAGACTGGGGTGGGGTTGAGATAAGGTCTCTGTTCTTATACGAACGCGGAGTTTTCTTTACAGGATTGAGGGTCAATTTTCGCATACATCCACTCATTCTTAGGGTAGGAGTGGAGTTGCATCTATCTAGGTGGCAGCTAAAGTCGCTCCGACGCCATAAGTGGGTGTAGTGGGCATGTAGCCCTATGAATGTGTGATTCCTTCATGATGAAGGGCATGAGTTGGTTGCTAAACACACTATTTGTGGTTAATGATGAACAAATGGCTTTAAAAACTAAGGAAGGAAGGAAGGAAGGAAGAAATTTAAAGAAAATAAGGAGTCTAGAACTATAAACCCTGCTCTTTAGAGTTAAGGAAAACTGGGAAAAGAACCTGTCAAACCGAGTGAGAAAACTGAACCGATTCACAAACTCGATTATCAAGAAACGGGGAAATTGGAGAATTTACAACTCTAAAGTGACTCAAAATGGTTCATAAACCTTGGAAAAGAACCTTAGGAGAAATTGGGAGAGAAAAACCAGACCGGTTTGGGTAAACCGCCATTAAGGTGCCAATCGAACGGCCAAGAAGTCCTTGAGCTTCCTATATAAAGAGCCCCTCCTCATTCATCCTCTCCACACCTAAAAACTCCATTCTCTCTCAACTGCTCCATATTCCGGTGAAGCTTGAACCAGAGCTCTGACTTGGGAACTTTTCTAAGCCAAACAAGGCGAGGTCGAGTTCTTTAGAACTGGTGACAAATCAGATACACTCATGTAGTCTCCATTTTCTCTGAGGGTCGATGGAGAAGCACCAACATGATCAAACAGTGAAGCAGCTCCGATGGACCAAAACTGCCCCATTTTGGCCGAGCTGAAATCGGCCAATTTGAGCCCTTCTCAGGCCAAACCAAGCCCTCCCAACACCTCCACAGTCCTCCTACATCTAAATTAGAGCTGAAAGGTAAATCAATTTATCTCCCCTCTACAATTTCTGACCGGTGCTAGAGAGAGAATCGACAGAACTTTGATGATAAAATTCTCACTCAATTTGGCATTAATTGATGTAATTCTTAATCCTAGGAAGAACCTCAGGACAAGAGCTATCTGCCCAAATCGAAAGCTCAGACCGTTGTGCCTCCGACGGTAAGCTTTCGAAGCTTTCTTTCTATAAGTACAGTTTTCTAGCAAAGCTCTGTTTGAGCTCATTCTAGCACCAATTCGTGCAATTCAAAGTACAATTAAATCGTATGAAGGTGTAGGAACTCTAATCTAGCTTCAATTTCAACAATTAAACTCATTTGATTGGTCAATTTGATAAAATCAAATTCGGCAGAGTTAGAAGGTTGAAATTGGGGGAAATTGGGGAATTTTGAAAATTCGAGGGACTAAAGTGCAATTTCATAAAATTGAGAACCAATTGGGCATAATAAAGATGTTGGAGAACCAATTGGAATTTTTTTGGGGGGGCAAAACTTACCATTTTTGTAAAGTATGGGCAAAATGGAAATTTTGAAAAAAGTTGGGGGACCAAATTGGAAATTTGGGAAATTGAACCCCTTTTTGTGAAATTGAATAAATTGAGGTCCCAAGGTGAATTTTAAAAGTTTTAGGACTCAATTTGAGGAAAACCAGCATTAGGGACTTAAAGAAAAATAACTTTAGGGACCTAATTGTAAATAAATAAAAAGTTTAGTTTTCTCATTCATTTGGAATGAATGAAGGCTATTAGGTTGGGGGATAATGAATAATGATGTTCATATCGTGTAGGAACATGAAGTACCGGGAATGCCAGCAAGGACAAGCTCATGTGAATACAAAGAACCGGTCGATAGGAATTCACTTTATTAACGAGTGAGTGGGCTTACTAACGTCATACCCGGTTGGGATGATGAGCACATCTTAAAGTTAAAAACCACTTAACGGTTGTGAGTGGGATTTTTATATCATACCTAGTTGGGATGATAAGCACCTCGATAATGAAAACCCACTACTAAGTGGTATTTTAAACATCACACCTGAGATGAGTGATGTGAAAATCACACGAAAAAACTACTTACCGATTGTAAGTATATCATACCCGGTTGGTATGATGAAACTTCCTCGAAGGAAGTGGAAAACCCGTTCATCGGTTATGAGAGGAGATGTCCTCATACTCGGTCGGTATGATGGACAGTTGAAAAGTATATTTTGTCAGAAGTGCTCTCCCCTGACTGTGTGCCACTGCTTAAACATTTTAGGAGATCTTTTGAACGAGAGCTCAAATAGCTCTATTAGGCCGGAGGCCTCAATTTTGGAACTTGGGGGCTAATATGCCCAATTTTGAAAATCTCGAACAGTGGGCCCTAGGCCAGTTGGCACGAGGAGGAGCTCGTAAACAAACATGATTCTAAGCCATGAAAACTTAAGTAAATGAATTGTTTGGCCATGGTACCGAGATAGGACCGACATACTCGATAGACTGGCAATAGTGCGACATGACAAGTTGACGGACTAATCGAGACAAATAGTTGTAGGTCGAGTTAAGGGTCGGGGCCATTGGACTAATGGCACCAAAGATTAAATGGCTTTTGGGGAAAACTTTGTTTGTGCATGCACTTGATGTTCGGGACCATTAAGATGCCCAAGAGGGGTAGTGATGCATCCTAAAGGCTGCTGTATGGCATGGTGGTGATAAGGGAAAAGGGAAACTACTGGGTTTGTGTTTTTCATCATACCAGTTAGTCATGGAGTTCTGTGTTTGTACTCCACTGAGTTTCTGTGTTTGAACTCCACAAAGTTGCTTTGTTTGGGACTTCCTGAAGATTTTGTGTTTGAGTTTCATGTGCATGAGACCAAGATATGGTCTATGTCCTCATACGTACACAGAGTTTTAATCATGTGTGTTCCCTTTATGATGAAGGGCGTGTGTTAGTCGATAAACACACTAGATATGGTTAAGGAGTGAGTAATGGCAATTAAACTGAGATTTTGAAAATGAGAAATTTTAAAATAAGGAGTCTAGCACACTCCAATTTAAATATTTTCCCCTAAAAGTTAAACTTTAAACACCCATTCACTAAGTCGTTGAACTCATCCCCTCTCTTATATCCCTTTTCAGGTAAGCAAGGGAAACCTACCCAAATACCTCCGGTTAGTCACACCTGCAAGACAAGTATGTAAGTTAAATTTTTTATGCAGTTTTGATTTATGTATTCTAGGAAAGATATAGGTTTAAAGGATGCATTACTCTTCTCAGGTTTAAAAGAGGGGGAAACCCTTAGTAAACCGGGAAGAGTGGCGGGTTGCTCACGGGGATCCAACCAAACCGGGTCGGGGCGTGACACTATTCCCCGCGTGCGAGCTTCACACATGCGAACTTGCCACGTGATGCTCCGTGATTGGTCGCACCTACTGATTGGGCGCTGACCTAGTAGAGGTCCGTTGACCGGCTTGACCATTGACCGGTCCGGTCCGACCGGGTTCGGTGACCTAAAATCGTAATTTGGCCGGTTCAGGCCCGATTCGATCGATTTTTTAAAAATTCAAATTTTCTAAATTAATTTAAATTCATTTTCTATCTATTGGTGGCTTCAATTTTCTAAATTAATATTTTTGCCACCTAGAAAAATTAATCATTGATTCAATTCTTCACGGTTCAATCGGGTTCAATCCGGCTCAGGTCCGGTTCATCCAGAACCGATCCGGTTTTCACATCCAATTCACTTCATGGTTCTTCTCCATGGTTATTGTGATTTATTGGCTACTTGGAAATTTCCAAATTCCATTTTAAATACTTCTTTACCCATACCGGTTCAATTAGATCTTTAGTTTTCTTTCAAAAATTTCTGGTTCTATTTTTCGGTTTACTTAGTTCGATAGGACAGGTTTCACAAAGGGAGTAGTACTGGCCGGAACTATTAGGTACCCAATCGAGGGAAAACTAGCTAAGGCAACCCTAAAGCTGTACTGTTTTGGTAATGCAAACGAGTAATATATGTGGTTCCCTAGATGGGGAACTAGTGTGTGAGTTGAGGCAGGCCACAAGGTTATGTAAATGGGCAAGCCTTTAAATGCGTAATTAATTAAGAAAAAGTAGAAGCTTATGCCACAAAGTATATGCGGCCCTAGAGTTTCACTCCCGACTAGATACAATCTGACACCATTTGTCAACAGTTTATCTAAGGGCTGAATCAGTCTGTACAATGCCTCCTAAGTGGGATGGGGCATAACATGGACATCGAGGACACTATCTACATGGCGTATGAGTGTAAAAGGCTTGTGGCCAACCCTCCACCTTTGGACAATATGTAAAACATAAACAATGTGGAGGATGACGAAGAGAGTAGTACCGATCGAAACTATTAGAAATTCGAGTATATTAAGTTTTCTTTTATTTTTTATATCAATTCGTCTGTTTTAAATATATTATTACTCTAAATTATTGTATCAAAATCAATATGAGCCAGTGGTTAATAACATATACTTAAATTTTGATTTACAATTTTAAATTTTAAATATTGTACGTATATTTTTTATTTATTCAAATAAAAAATATTTAATATATACTAATTATATTATTTATTACTATATAAAATTATATAAAAGTGAATAATGGTGTGTGATTATGAAAAAAAACTCTTGAACTTGTCTTTATGGTTCAAATAACTCTACATATTTTTATTTTATTTATTTAAATTTTAAAAATAAATAAAATTATTAATAGAGATCAATTCTATTATTTATTACGGTATATATTTACATTAAAGTAAATATGGTGTCGTGGTTAAGTAAATAAAATTAGTGAACTAATTCTATTATTTATTATTATATAAAAATATATAAAATTTAATATAACTGAGTGGTTAAAAACATTACATGTAGACATTTATTTTAGAATAACATGTGGGAACCAAGAGCAGCACACCCAACTCGGGTTTGAATCCTATGGCTCAAGTCAAAATCCGAGCCGTGGGATCTGAGTTCAGGACCTGAAGAGTAAGCTCTTCGAATACTTGCGGGTTTGAGTCTAGTGGACCCGAAGCTCAGGTCTACACGTGCTCGGGTCCATGGAAGCCGACTTCGGATAAAATTCGAATAATGAAAAATGAAAAATGACAAATTAACATCCATACTTAATAGTTATAAAAGGGGATAATATTTAATATTTATGAAAATGAGTTTAAACATTATATTTAAAAAATAGTAAAATTATCTAAAATAAAAGTTAAGAGCTAAATTAATTTTATAAAAAAGGAATGAATGTTCAAACTGATTATAAGAACTCGTTATTTAAAAAGTCGAGTACTCACTATTATATGTTTATATTACAAAAAGTTTTTCTAAATAAATATAATACGATTTCTAAAAATTTGTGTGAATAATATAAGTTGAATCTAAAGTATTGAAGGCTAATGAGCAAATTAAACCTAAAATAAAATAAAATTTGATATGATTATATTTAAAATTGTGTGCTTATTTATATGTGTCATGTGGCATTGATATAATATGTAATTAGTGTTTATATTTTGAGTAGATTAGAAGTAACATGATAATAAATTTTATATCATACAAAAATACTTGAGTATTCGAGTATACTTGAGTATGTAGAATATGAAATATTTAAGTTCACTAACTTAGTTGCGGTGATTAGGAGATAATATATGATTGTTACTATTAAAATTTATGCGCACCTACTTATATATATAATTGTTCCTACTATATTAGGTAAGAAATTAATATTTGTTTTAAATGTACATTTTAGCATTATTTATAATGCTATAATTCATATGTCTAAACTTGATAATACTAAATTATAAATTAATTATATTAATTTTAATAAAAAGTATTGTGAATTATCTTTATAAATATGCTAGGTACAGGATTTTTTGGAATTAAGATGAATTAAGAATAGTATTAAAAAATATAAAATGAACATTTATAATCTATGCATAAATATTTGTTAATAGAGACGAAATTAAGATTATTTATAATTGGTTGATTCATATTATAAAAAATTAAGAATAGTCATGACTTTATAGTGCATATCTGATAAATAATGAGATCGAGGTTAAAATTCTTTAAAAAAATTATATATAAGATTTTTATTTATTATTATATGTTTTTCATAATTTTTAATTTTAAACATTGTAAACTTATTTTATTATATTAATAAAATATTTATATTTTTACCGAAATTATAATATTTTATATTATAAGTATTATGTTAGGTCGATTATAGTGCAGTAAATTTGTCAACCATGTGTATGACATGTGATTGGACCCCGCATTGGATATTGAGCGACATGACAAGTTTTCCTTATTAAGGATATTGGTACGATATTCGTTTGAAAATTAGATATCACTTATTTAGTTCATATGAAAAAAAATTATTACTAATAATTTATGAATAATATATAATAACAGATTGAGTTAATATATTAATTAATTTTAGTGACTAATTATGATAGATAACAAGTTTTTAAAAATATATCATAATATTAATATGTTAACTTCTAAAATAATTTTTAAAAAATAAATTATAAATAGAAAATTATAAATTTTTATATTAGTTATTTTAAGTAGGAGTAAAATTGATGTTATTAATTATGAAATAATCTGTAACTAGGGATTAAAGAATTAATAGAAAAAATAGAGTAACTACCCAACATATTTTTAGCCATTAAAGAATTAATAGAAAAAGAGAATAAGATCACCCGTATGAAAACATAAATCCGAATAGCATCGATATGAGGTAGAAAATATCAAATAGTATCGTACAAAAAGTTTATATTTAGTATTACATGATATGCATATTTTGTATATTTATTTTTACTGAAAGTATATTTTTTTATATTTTTATTCCACATTGTTTAATTTACTGATTATTCTAAAATCGAGGTATATAATAATTTGTTATTGGATCTCACCCTAAAAAATCGAGTGGGGCGTGGATTTACTGTATTTAATTTTTAAATACACACTTAATAAGTGTTTAATTATTTTTTATTTTATAAAAATGAAAATGTAAACATAAATTTAATATTTCTTTTAAATACTTGTATAAAGTACAGTTAAATTTTTGTTAAGAAATGGGAAAAAGTGTCGATAGTGAAACTCAAATTTTCTATATTCCTCATTACTTTTATTTTACAGTGTACAACGTTATATTGACACTTATGTCCTAATATTGTGCAGGACATGAGTGATTTTCCACCGAGATTATGTGAGATCATATCATGGAGAATGAGACTTGTGTCCTATCTTCAAACCATTATTATTCACCCCAAGGTCAAGAGAGAATAAACCACGACTCCCTTAGGGGGTAAAACCGTGAAGACGGCTTGTGTTGTATTTGTTAATAAAAAAAACTAATAATTTATTTTAATATGTATGATTATTAAATGAAATATCGAATTATCTTGTGAAATATGAAGCTATATTTCATAATAATAATAATAATAATAATAATTCAATCCATATCAGTTCAGTCTTACAATGAACAAATTTTTAATGTTACAATAATGATGATTCAAGCCTCAAAATTGAGCCATTCACGGATAGCCATCTATGTAGGTGCTTTTATCAGACATAATAATTGTATCAACAAACCACATGGACTATACAGCAAGTAATAGTGCATGTTTGTCATTACCCAACTGTTATGCCACCCATCAACTATTCAAGAAGAGATAAAGCAAGCATCAAGAATTTCATATACTGAAATGGATAATCAACATATTATCAAAACTGATACATCTGCCTCTTTTTGATACTCAAAAACGTTTTAATGATCAAGACAAGGTGACTCGTGAGTGCCTTTAACACTACTCTCCCTCCATCTCATTTTAATTCCATGGAGGGACCCTTCACCACTCATTTGCAGCAGAAGAAAAGCATCTACAAGGCAGAT
Organism: Trapa bicornis; assembly: GCA_030064425.1. Classification (NCBI taxonomy): domain Eukaryota; kingdom Viridiplantae; phylum Streptophyta; class Magnoliopsida; order Myrtales; family Lythraceae; genus Trapa; species Trapa bicornis. Next base: position 8,181,022 of record CM057754.1, read on the forward strand.
AAACCTCTCAAGACCTACCGTGCAACAAAATTTTCAATATGTACACATCACAATCTCCTCCTCAATACATTTTTATTCAACTTGACTGAGGATAAAGGACCCTATTACACAAAGGACGTGTTCCTGATGATGGAATCCAACCATGAAAGTCCACAAGATGCCAGTACATCATCAAACACCATTTGGAAACTTCAAGAGGCATCAATCATCCATCCATTTGCACCAGACAAGACGGAGGTGATGCCAGGGTCCTCATCTGAAACATCCAGCATGGCAAGCCTGGCCACGAGGATTTGGAAGGGACCGGGCCAGATTGAGAGAAATATAAAATAGAAGCAAAATGGCAGACAAACACCTCAATGATTTGAGACCAGCCAACATATTATTGTGGTGAACCTTCCCCACCATTTGCTTTGATGAAAGAACTCCGACCACCAGCTCCAATATATCCTCTATCCCAAATTTCCCAATTGATAGATGTTACAAGGGACCTGGTTGTTTTTTCTCCCCCACAAAGCACTTCTACAACCTGGCTCCATGATCACCTCCATCATCATGAAGGATGATAACGTCATATCTCTGGTAAGAAAATATTATGGACATCTTTTTCAAATGACATGGAGAGAGACCTCAGAATAGATCCAGGGGCACTACATGGGGCAGCAAAATCCAGAGAAGAGGCATTGACCACTTACTCAAGAACTTGAATTGGAGGGGCATGTTCTGATAAAGCAAAACCTGGACAGCTGTTTTGGTAGATGTTCCCTTCCACTCCCCCATCATTAGCATCAGAGCAGTGCTATCAGAGTCCAGTACAAGCATGAGAGATGTTGCAAGAAATGCCAAATCTCTCTGTTGGATTTCACAACATGGCACGGATAGGGCATGGCAATGCAGGTGTCAAAGGGGCACAGGTAGACCGTAATTGAGGTATGATCGGATCCTACCATCCCACCCTGCAGTGACAACAACAAGGCCCCATGCATGGGAATTGGAAGTGCTCTGGCAGGAGCTCCTGAGGAACTTGTATTGGGAGCGATTCACACAGGGTGAAGAAGAGTCCATCTGACTAGAGGCAGGGAGCTTCTCCTCTGGCCAAGTGGCAGATCCCTTGGGGAATGTGTCCAAGATGTATTCCTGCCCCAATGAGAAGCAAGCAGGAGAAAAAGGGATGGCTTCTTCCAGCTCTTCACTTGAGACTACCGACTCCCTTTCATCTCCTAAGTTTCTGTACTTCATCCCGCACCAAGGAATTGCCACACTGGCATTAGAAGAGAACCATTCGCATGATCTGTTGGTCTTAGTTTCAGAAAAAGTGCAGCCTTCATGATTATCACAATTCCAAATATACACATTTGAGTCCTCCAGTGCCGAGACTATATGTTTCCCATCAGACGTGAAGGATGCAGATATCAAATTTCCCACATTTCGGGGTCCTGCAGAGAGTCAAGAAGGAATAGGAATCATAATAGGAAAACATACTGAAGATTGAAGTGTTTGGTAAATTCAGTCTAGGGAAGAAGCTTCAAATTTTATACTATGTTATTTCCCAAAATAATAGAAAATATTGGAAAAATTGTTTGATCCGAAGTGTGGATGCAATCTAGCATGAGATTTTCCTTGTTTTCCAAAAATAAAAGGAAGTTCAGAACAAATTATGCGCAAACAAACCTTTATATCTGCCTATTACATTGACCCCTTGAAGTATTCTGATCTGTGAATCTGCAGATGTGACCATCACCTTGCTTGGGTCTTCAGGAAAAAACTGGACAATGTGGCGACAACAGTGTCAGCAAAATATTGCCAAATTAAGGATGGATAAGGGACCAGAGATAGGAGCTGCAATAAAGGATCAGTATATATTGGTACCTCAAACCCGATTATTCTCTTGCAAGGTGACTTCTTACTGCACAGGCATATCTCATCATCCAATTGCAAATGATTATCTGATCCAAGACATAAAAAGAAGAAACAAGTGAATATATACATTCACTAGCCCATAACCATACACGAAGTGTTTAAGAAACTAAATGGCTAGAAGTTGAAGTACCTTCAACACTGTAAAATCGGCAACTTCCTGTCATAGATCCAACAATCACTCCCTGTAAGTGAGATAAAAAATTCAATTATTTAGAAATATATGGCTTGGGCACTGCTCCTGGGGAAAGAAGATGGCTGCAGAAATCGAAAAAAAAATAAATATGCACCTTGCCATCAGGACGATAACAAACAGCTGTTACAATCTCTCGCGCATCAGTCCAATCGACCACTTTACATCCTCTAATTGCCCATATCCGAACTTTTCCATCTATTGAACCGGTGATGAAGAAGTTTTCATCCATAGGATGAAATTGTACACTAGTAACTGAATAAAACAGACAATAGAAGAAAAAGAGAAATATATTAGAATCAGCTGGATCATTACATGTTAATCTTGTATGAGAAAGCACTAACAAGAAAGGATTACAGAATTGCATACCATAATTGTTATGCTTGAAAACTCTGAGACAGCCATCAGAGCCCACCCGCCACAGACGAACTGTTTCATCTATTGAAGAAGATAGCAGATACTGCATCAAGACCAAAGGCATAATTAGATGATGCATAAACACAGCACAAGTCTATCAATATTTTCAACATTCCTGAAGAAAGAATTTACTTACATTACTTTTGGACCATGAGAGATCCAAAATCTCGCCTCTGTGCCCGTGGTACTCATGCACTGGCTTCTCTAGTAACCGGAAGACGTTTGGCGGGAAAATAACACAAGCCGAATCAGGTGCTTTCCTTAGACTCCTAGTCTTCCTAGTCTTCCTCATTTTTCCCTTCTCCACAAACAATGGAGTCAACTCAGAGAGCTGATTCACTGTGAAATAAAGACATGAGGGATCGATCTCTGGAATATCCAGCTCGTTCGATCGTTGATCCTCTACTACTCTCCACAGCCGCACTACACCATCCACTCCTGCACTGGCAAGGAACTGTCCATCGGGGCTGAACTTCATCTTTAAAATCGGACCATTGTGAGCCTGAAAGTCCTGGCCAGTAAACACAGCAGAGAGCTCCTTGAGGCTCTTCCGGCAGTGCCGAACTTTCACCTTCTGGGCTCTGTGCTCGTCCTCAGCATTCTTGCTTCCTTTCACATCTTGCCTATCTACAACACAGGTAAACGAGCGCAATCTACTTAACCAACCATTTTTGTTTCTATTTCTTCTACCCTTCGTCTCCAGTAGTTCATTCTTTTTCCTACCCTTGGAGTCTTCCTTCTCAATGTGCTCCTGGAATGAATCAGAGGGCCCTCCCATTTCATGGCATTCTTCACCGCGGATTCGTCCACCATCCAAATCCTCAAGCCTTGGCACAAACATCTCCCCCCCGCCCAACCACTTGCAGGTGTCACTTGACCAGCTTGAGGTTGAAAGCCGACTAGAGTAGAATTCTTCCATGAAATCTGATTTTACCAACACAGATCCACAACTGTCATTGACTCTACTAACCTCCTCCTGCAGTAGTTTGACACTATGCATTTCCATAGAACAGCTACCCATTGTATCTGAACGAATCCCCATCCGACTCAGGAACTTGCTCCTCCGGTCACTAACGCTTCGGGGGCTGCATGCCCATATATCATAATGCATGAGACTATCTGATGAAGAATCCAGTCGTCCATGGTTGGGATCCAAGGCCTCGCTCCTGCCAAATAATGGGCTAGATGGGAACGACATTTCATCTTGGGCATCGAAGAATCGAAAATCCTCCTCACTGAAGCTTCCCATTGCTGTTGTGAGATCAACCTATGTAAGCTCTCACCTCATTGAACGGCTTTAAAGCCCCCAATACAACGTGTTGAATTCCAATCCCCCAGAGTGCAAGCAAACCAGCAGAGCTAGAAAAGGAAAAAAAATTTAAAAGGAAAGCGGGCATAGCACAGAGTCCAAGATCAGTGATTTGCAGCAACCCATATAATCAATAATTAACAAGAGCAACTACTGAGCAGAGACCAAGAGATCCAACATGGATCCCAATCCAAACACATCGAACCTGGTCTTTCTTGGCATGAAAAGCACCAATTGGAATGTAAAAAAAAAAAACACAAGGGACAAACGCCAATAATTTAATTGTAGCAAAGCAACTCGGGAATTCAGCAGCAAACAATGGAAAGAAGGCCATTAACGGGTCCAGATAACAAATTCTATACAGCGAATTGAAGATCGCAGAATTGCATTGCAAGGAATAGATCCATGTTTCCTTTTTTTTCTTTTCAATTCCTCCGGCAGTTCCAAATTATGCTTGAAAAACTGGGTTTCTAGAGGAATGAGAATTAAACGAAGAGGGTGAGGAAAATCAGCTTACATGGGTCTGATTTTTAAGAATCTTTTATGGGAGCGAAGCAGATCGAAGGAGCGTCCATTGTCGAAATCTTTTCACGACTCGCTTCCCTCCCTGGCAGAGACGAAGAGAGAAAACGCTGCACCATACCAATGGATATGGAATTCACAGGAAATTCCGAAAAATATAAACGTCAAGAGAATAGGAAAAAAGAAAAGCAAAAAAAACGAAGAAGACGACAGGGGAAAAACCTCACACGGAAAGGGGTAAAATCGGAATAGCAAAATAATTTCCTTGAATTTCGTGAACGGATAGTCCGACTCCGACTGCCGCTTGGGCTTATATGTGCGGCCACCCACAGCTATGCCTAATTCAAATTTTTAGGGACTTGTACTTAAATTTAAGTTAGTCAAAATAAACAAATATATTTTTTATATATTAAATAATATTTAAAAGAAAATTGATATTAAGGGATATTATTTCCGAATAGAAAGTATTCTTTTTTCGTACGTTTTAAGTATATATATATATATTAAATTATATTAAATAAATAAATTTTATATTAAAATTTAAATATTACTATATGTAAATTATGCATGAGAATTTAAAATTAATAGTAATTTAGTGTAATATTTTAGTATGTCAATTGAAAAAAAAATGAAATTTTATTAATTAAAATATAAACATGAATATTCTAGATAAGGTGAAAGTGTCATTTTAGAAAATATAACCCTAATTATTAAAATATAAATCTGATAGAAATAGGTATATTATGATTTTATAAATAAAAATAATAATTATTAAAATAATTTATTGATAAGTAAATTACTACATTATAATTGGATCCTAAAATTATAATTTTTTTTTATTTTAACTTTAAAAATAACTCTTTCAATTTCATAATTTGGATTATTATTTTAGATCAAATACATTTTACACACCTTCCCTGTATTGTAGCATACAGGTACCGTGCAGGGCAGCCCGTAACCAACCGTGGTGGTACTGCTCCACCGCCCCGCTCCGGCCAACATCTCCTCAGAGTGGGTGTTCCTCCACTCAGCGCCGCCACCATGCAACTCTAACCAATATCTAATCGTGGGTTTCTCATTGGCTCAACGCCATCTCGGGGACTATGGAAACCACGACCGTTGGCTTGCAACAGCACTGGCTGGTGGAGGCCAAGGGCGGTGTCATGCCCAACACCGTCCCAAGGACTATGGAAACCACCGAGGAGATGCGGCTGGCGATGTCATAAGGAAAAAGTTCCCATGCAAATTAAAGGAATTAAAACTTTGGAATTTAAATAATTATTTTCAAAATTTTATGATAAAATTTTAGAAATTTGTAAATTTTAATATCACTATTAAAATTTATATATGATTTATTTGATTTGAGAGAGTGTGATGCACGCATTGACATCCTTTGATTGTGAGCTCATTTGGCCAAATACCTGTCTACAAAGTTGTATTCTCTAATTAATTATACACATAATGCACTAACTTTGAAGGTGAAGTGGATAAAGAGAAGAGAATGGTAAGAGGAAATGTAAGAAGCTTTGGAGTGGAGAGCTTGTGAGCTGGGTCTTGGCCATTGACAAAATGATTAGGGTTGATTGGAGATGTTGGTGCATTGCATGGAAGCAGCTTCCTTCCTGTCGCAAAAGCTGTTGATTGCCCAAATCGTGTACTAACCACTAAACGCCAAATTGACCATACGATGCTTTTGATGTCGGTGATGGTGTCCACCCTAATACCACGTGTATATATCATTAAATATTAGATATTAGCATGTTAAATTTAGGGTTTGTAAGACTATATAAACATTTAACATCTTACCCGACTACGACTACTACTACTGTGTGTTGGTTCTTCACCTTCACCTGGGTAACGCCAAATTCACAACACAACATGATGCTTTTGATTATTGGGCGATTTGATGGGCGAACAGAACAGCGTTTTTGACACAGCCGGAGCCATGGAGACGGCATCTCAGGTCAAAAGAGGCCGAAGCTGTCACTGTTTCCACATAATCCGCCATTAATTTCAGCTGGTTCCCTCACTTTCTCAATCACCTAAATTTTTTTTTGCCTTGAAACGCTCCAATATTCTATTAGTCAGCAAATTAGTCGATCTACTTACCTACCACATCAGCCAATCATACTTACCTACCAGCCTACAATTTTACCACATAAGGGTGAATGGAGTGATTTTTGCCTCTCTTTCCAAAGCAAGAAATGGTAGAAAATGGAAGCGTCCAAGATTTGGAGCATCTAAGCATGTGTCTCCAGTTCATCGTATTCATGTCCTTTTTGAATCTCTCGTGCCATCAACTGTACCCACCTTTTCCTCACACCTTGACTTTTTCCCCTCTCCATCCTTGTTAGGAAAATAATTATTTACCCTTTTGACTTTGCATGTAAAATGTGCAATTGCAGATCCCCACTTCTCCAACCATTATATATTATATTAAAGATACACTACATTACAATTAATAACAACAAAGTATATTTTAGCCTCCGCTTATAACAAGCTTATAAGGCCCTATTTAATAATTAATGTATAATTTTATGGCATATGTAGTTAAGTCATATTTATGAAATGTTGAACACACTTTAATTGAAAAAAAGTTATGAAATCAAGAGGTAATATACATTATGGAAACTATTTTGTTCCAATGATAAAAAAATCTCTTTTGCCCCGTGCAACTTTTTTTTTCATTTTAAAAATATTATTCAGAGCATTGGGATGAGTTCATATGTCGGGGATGATTAGTTTAGAGAGGGGATGAGGCAACATGATTGCCAATTTGTCCTTAAAGATCCTCTTCATGGGTAGCAACCGACATTATTCTTATAATAAGGTAACATGGAGAGTGCTAATTATGCTAATAATTTAGATGGGCTTCTCTATCATCCTGTCATTCACATGTCCATGCCATCCAACCACTGGTGTGACTTGGGAAACCATAGGGTAAGTGCAAGTAACCTTATCCTATCTCCAAATTAAGATGCCTTGATTGGATTCTCTCTAATAGAACCAATTAGTGATCCTTTATTAACCTTTTATATATATATATATATATATATATATATAAAATTTCACATCCATACCCATTAACATTTTTTATTTCACAAATATAGAGAATTTTATTCAGCATAATCATTGTTATTAAAATTAGTGTTAAAAATGGGTGGACATAGATGAAGTGTATAGAAGTTTAATGAGTTTTTCCATTCACTAATCACGTTTTAACAAGTCACGAGTTTTAATAAATCAAGATTTGATGATTATCAATTAACAAATTTAACTTTTTTTTAATTTAAAACAATTGATATAATTTTTTTTATATGGGTAACTATATTGTTTTTGATAAGATAGAAATATAAGAGTTATATGATAGAATTATTGAAAATTAATTGGATTTAAGGGTTTCAAACATATAAGGCAAAGTAATTCAATGTATAAGATTATTTATTTTATCTTTTGACCAATGTGAGATTAAACTCCACTTACATGCAAAAAATCAATCTCCCATTGTCCATCCAATTAAGCAAATGGGCATTTATATTACTTCATGAGTTTAATTTGTACAAGTGGGTTTATTCAATAAGGTAATATGTACATAGTTTCTTGTTTAATTTCATTATTTTAATTATTAAACCATATAAAAAGAATAACTTTAAAAAATCAAAATTTAAAAGTTGTAAATTAAAAAAAAATTAAAAACTTTATAATTTAATTCGAGTATACTAAATCTTGTAGATGGGCTTACATTTAATTATAATTTCTATTTTAATAAAATGTTCATCTTAAAATGAATTGAAACTAATTTAAATCAAATTAAATTGAATTTACTGTTTTATTGAATAGTTATCGAATTTGAATCTATATTAACCTAATAATAAGCTGAGTAGAATATGTTTTTATATAAATATAAAAAGTATTAATAAAATATTTCCTCCAAATTGGAAAAATAATGCATTTGGAACACATTACCACATGTTTATGTCCCATTTGGCATTATTTTTCCAATTTTCAGGAAATATAAAGGCTAAGATCTGTTTTTATTGGTTAAATAGGTTCATCAAGTTGGATAAATATTATATAAATATAAAATTATTAATAAAATATAAATATCATATAATAAAACTAATTGGAGGGTTTAAATTGAATATTGTGATTAAATACTTTATAAGTGATATTAACTCTATCAAATATGATATATTTTTTTGCTCAATATCAAATATGATATACCCATTTATTTCTTAATTATTTAATTTATGCATATATTAATTTTGGATTATAATATAGTTTTTTTGGTAAATTTATCGTAATTATTAATAATAATTAAATTTTATAAAAAAGAGGATCTACACGGGATGCACTACCCTTTTTGTTTCGTATACATATCTTTAATTTCCTCATTGAGAAGGACTTCACGTGTCATCCAGGCATAACTGGCCAGTCTCTGCGGAGATAAACGAATAAAGAAAAGCTTTAATATTTCATGAAAATTGAAAAAGATAAGGCAAATGGAACTGAAACACGTGCCAATGTTTCAAGTAGACTTCATTATTCAAAGCACCCACGAACGAACGGGTCTTCGGACTCCGATTTGATCATCACATTACGCGTCCGGTGCCCTGCATGAAAATAAAGAAGACAGGGACTGTTCGATGGATGGAGCAAATTTTAGGCATGTTGCTTTCAACCCACTTCTACTCTCAAAGGAGTATACGGATCGTCGTATTAACTTGCATGGGAAGGATAAAATCTTATCTATATTGGGAGGAGCTTCATGTATTAACCACAAGCTGCGGCATATGGTTTGGTCTTTAATTACAGTGCATTGTAGACCAGGCATGTAAACAATGTTTTGTTTGAGATGCTTACTTGATAGTCAATCCTTATAAATAGATTGTGTGAATCCACTTATGCTTTTTTAAAGGGTAATTACAATTTTGGTTTTCGGTTAAATGAAGGGTGGAATAAAGGCAAAAGGAATAAGGACAAAGAGAGGTATTATATGGGGAATCCATCCTCTCCAACTTCTTAAATGGATACGGCCAATATTGTACCGATCAAAATTTAGCCCGGGCCTGTACGAGTTCTCTTGAACCTCATCCTTGCTCATGGGACGAAACAGGAGCACGCAACCACAGACCATGAGCGCTCGATCTCCATGAAAATTAATGTTAAAATTGTCAATTCCAATCCATAAGAATCCAACCATGGCATGCGTTAGTGGTCATTTGTTTCCTCTCCCTCGCAGCTAGTAGCCCCTCTCACCGGGCAAATTCTCTCTCTTAAGCCAATTTGTTCTACTTTCAGATTAACCCGACCATAACATAATTTATTATTAGTTTAATACCCTTGCCTAATTTTCGGATAGAACGTGTAAGTAAGTCGTCATATATTTTAATACTCAAATGATTGAATACTAATAATATACAACGTATATATGTATTTTTTCAAAAGTTACAAAATAATAATTAATTACAATTTTATAAATAATTTTAAGAAAACATGTTCGAATATAATAAAATAATGTAAAAATATTCATATTCCGGTAGTTGATGTATTCTACCTGGAGAGTTCATCGTTTTCTAATCTAACAAACGCCACTTTACTTTTACGACTTACTGAAATTGTAATTTGAGGGGTAAGATATAATACTTGATGAGTATGAATTTATTAACATCCAGATATCATGTATTTAAGTTAATCAATACTCAAAATTTCTATACCAATTGTAACACCATAATTTTAAAAAGTAAAATTTAAAAATTAATGTTTAAAGGTAAATTAAGATGATGATAAATCAATTATTGAGCAAATAAATTAGTAATTTTGGAAATAGTTGGTCTAGAGAGAACATGAATTAAATAAGGAGAGTATTCAAAAAATGGCAAAAATGTAATTTTGGCTAGTTATAAACCCTATTTTTATAAATAAGAAGGTTGGGTAAGAGAAATGAAAATTTTCGAAAAAAACCGATACTTAAATTAAATCGAAATCATACAAAAATCAAACAAGATTTAAAATAATACAAGTGGAATTTAAATTACTAAAATTTTCAAAGGAAATTGATTCAATTGGAAACTCGGAGTGAGAATCAGACCAAGTATAGGTAAATCGGGATTAAACTGTATCAAACTGGACCGAATTAAGTGTAGTCGATTCGAAAATTTATTTTTCGGGGTAATACAAAAATAAAAACTTGGTAAATTGAAGTGAACATCATATAGAAAAATAATTTAGACAAATTTAGAAAATTATAATTTTTAGAAAATTGATTCAATTGGGCTTGAATCGATCGATTTTTTATTTTGGGTAATCAAACTCGGTTCAATCGAACCTAGTAACAATCCACCCAGGTCAATAGGCTGTCTGTCAAGTCAACGCCTAATCAACGTGCACGACCAATCAATGTACGTCGTGTGGAGAGCACGCCAAATCACCCAACAGATTAACGTCTAGAAGCACTAGCCAATAATAAAGCGACACATGCTTGTCATCAATAGTCAACTAATGAAAATCCGCGTCGACTAGACCGACCAATTAGAGAACGACATATGTCAATAGTCAACGCTCTACTGATAGAATTCCAGTTCGGTGGGATTGACCAATCAGAGTATCAAACATGATAAGTATGTTAGGTCAGAAGCTAACTGGAACGTCAAATAACTATTGACCAATCAGTGAACAACACGTGGCATTGCCATATCAAAAAACTCCCAGCCAATCCAGAGAGAATACATGACATTAACATAGGATGTCGGATGGGGAATTAGACTTATTTAAATCAACCAATAAGAGAACACCACGTGGTAGAGTCTCAACAGTCATCTAATGGTAATATTCGGTCAACTGTCATGTTGGATTAAGCGACCAATGAGAGATCACCATGTGTTAGGTGAGGTGGTCAAGTGATGACATGGATACTGAGTTATATGCCATGTCAATACTTCCAACCAATCACAGTGTACCACGTGGTAGCTCACACGTGCGAAGCTCACACACGTACACACTATGTCGTCATCAACCTTCAGACAATTGAATAGAAAGGAGGGGTAAGGCCGCCATAACTCTGTCGGGTAGTAAATTACTTTGACAATATCTTAAATTAGAGAGTTAATGTTTGACAGATGGGGGAACATATAAGACCGAGAGTTCCTGTCACGCCCCGACTTAGTTTGGTCGGATCCTCGTGAACAACCCGCCACTTTCCCGATTTATTAAAGGGTTTCCTCTTATTATAAACCGTAAAGAGTAAGGCATCCTTTAAACATGCACCATTTCTTGGAATAACATAAATAAAAACTGCATAATATTTTAAATTTATTGTACATGTCTCAGAGGCATCTTAGTTGATGGTCTTTGAGGGTAGACTTTCTGAAATTTCCTAAAAGGGATATAAGGGAGGGGGTGAGTACGACTACTCAGTGAATAAGTTTTTAAAACTTTTAACTTTTAGGAAAAAGATTTGTATTGTAGTGTGCCAAACTCATTTCTTTCAAAAATTCTTTTATATCAAATCTCGATTTTTACCACCATTTCCTTATTAACCACGGTGTATCATCACCCAACACACATCCTTCATCATGAAGGTCAAACACACATTTGCAGGCCAGCTCGTCCACTGAACCCACTTGTGGCGTTAGAGCGACTTTACCGACCACCTAGATAGAAGCATGTCCACTTCTACCTTGAGAATGAATGGATGTACGTGACATCCGATCCTCAATCCTAAAATTAATTCTTCATTTCCATATGAGGACAGAGATCTCATCTCGTCCCCACCCCGGTCTCATGCGCTTGGTGCTACTCCAAATTTCGCGCGGTCACTTGGTACGACGAGTTGCCCTTATTCCCACCAGGTCGTCCAGTGCCCTTAGGACGCATCACTACCCCTCTTGGGCGTCTTGATGGTCCCGTAATCACAGTGCATACATAATCAGTGTTTTCTTATCATGCCACATAATTTGTGGTGCCATTGGTCCAACGGCCCCGACCCTCAACTCAACCTGCAGTTGTTTGTCTTGATTGGTTCGTCAACCTGTCTTGTCGCACTGTCGCTAGTTGACTGAGTATGTTGGTCCTATCTTGGTACCATGGCCAAACAATTCTTATTAAAAGTTTTATGGCATATAACTCATGTTTGTTTACGAGCTCCTGCTTGTGCCAATTGGCCTTGGGCCCAATGTACGAGATTTTCAAAATCGGACATACTAGCCCCCAAGTTCCAAAACTGAGGCCCCCGACCTATAAGAGCTATTTGAGCTCCCGTCAATAAGGTCTCCCAAATCATTTAAGCATTGCCACACAGTCAGGGAAGAGCACTTTCGACAAAAATATGTTTTTAATTTTCCATTATACCGACCGGGTATAAGGACATCTCCGCTCATAACCGATGAGCGGGTTTTCAACTTCCTTTGAGGAAGTTTTATCATACCAACCGGGTATGATCTACTTACAACCGATAAGTAGTTATTTCACATGATTTTCACATCACTTCTCTAAGTTGTGACGTTTAAAATACCACCTGATAGTGGGTTTTCATTTCGAGGTACTTTTCATCCCCAATCGGGTATGATATAAAATCCTACTCACCCATAAATGCCATAAATTCCACTAGACCGGTTTCCTTGATTTCACGTTAGCTTGTCCTTACTGGCGTTCCTGGTGCTTTGTGTCCCTATACGATATGAACATCTCGGTTCATTATCTCTCGGCCTAATAGTCTTCATTCATTTCAAATGAATGAGAAAAACTAAACTTTTATTTAATTGTAATTAGGCCCCTAAAGTTATTTTTCTTTAACTTTAAGTTCCTAAATGCCGGTTTTCCCTCAAATTGAGTCCCAAAACTTTTAAAATTTCCCTTGGGACCTCAATTTATTCAATTTCACAAAAAGGGGTTTAATTTCACAAATTTTCAATTTGGTCCCCCAACTTTTCCAAAATTACCATTTTGCCCTTCCTTTACAAAAATGGTAAAATTTACCCAAAAAATTCTAAAATTCCTCAATCGGCCCTCTAACATTTTATCATGCCCAATTGACCCTCAATTTTAGGAAATTGCATTTCGGTCCTTCGAATTTTCGAAAATTTCCAATTTTCCCCAATCCCCCCCAATTCCAACTTCTTAACACAACCGAATTTGATTTCATCAAATTGACCTATCGAACACTTCCCATTGTTGAAATTGAGTTTCTACATGTTCATTGATTCTCCAACAATTTGAATCGCAAGTTTTGACGCCGGAACGAACTCAAACGGAGCTTTGCCAGAAAATAAACTGTAGAGAGAGAAAGCTTCGAAAACTTTCCGTCGGGGCACGGCGGTCCGAGCTTTTGATCTGGGCAGATAGATCTCATCCTGAGGTTTATCCTAGAATTAAGAATTGCATCAATTGATGTCGAATTGAGTTAGAATTTCATCATCGAAATTCTGCCGGTTCTCTCTCTAGCACCGATTGGAATTTTCAAGGGGGAGCCGAATTGGCTTACCTTTCATTCCTAATTCATCCGTGGGAGGGCTGAGAAAGTGTTGGGAGGGCTTGGTTTGGCCTGAAGAGGGCTCAAAATGGCCGATTTCAACTCATCCAAATCAGGGCAGCTTCGGTCCGCTGGAGCTATTTCACTATTCCATCGTGCCAACGTTTCTCCGGCGACCCTCTGAGCAAACGGGGACTATAAGCGTATAGCTAACTTCTCCCCGATTCTAAAGAACCTGACCTCACCTTCTTTGGCTAAAAAATGACCCTATATCAGAGCTCTGGTTTGAGATTCACTGAAAAACTAAGCAACTGAAAGAGAGTGAACTTTTCAGGAATGGTGAGGATGAATGGAGAATGACTCTTTTATATAGGGAGCTCGAGGATTCATCGGCTGTCCGTTTGGCACCTTTATGACAGACATTGATGGTCGAAAATGTATTGAACGAAGATGTTTCTTCTTCACCGGCATTGCTTCGATTTTCCGGTGAGTTAACAGTGCTGTCATCTGAAGGAAGAAGACGACACTGTTCTGAACCAGACTGAACCGGTCTGAACCAGGTTTGAAGCTTAAACCGGCCGGTTCACCCCTCATTCGATCGAGTTTTTCAAATCTAAAAATTTCTAAATTCATCTAAATTCTTTTTCTATCCAATGGTGGCCTCAAATTTTAAATTTGAATTATTTAAGCCACCTAGAAAAATGAATTTATGATCCAGTTCAATAGTGGTTCAAATTGGTCCAAATCTGTTCAATCTGGTTCAGATCTGGTTCACCTGAACCGGTTTGGTTTTCCTCTCCAATTCACCCTAAAGTCCGTTTTCATGACTTTTATGACTCCTTAGGTCACTTAGGGTCTATAAAATTCCTGGTTTACCATCTCTCTATCAGTTCCGGTTCATAAACCGACTCAGTTCTTAAATCGGTTTAATCCGGTTCAGGTCCGGTTTACTTGAACCAGCCTGGTTTTTCTCTCCCACTTTGTTCTAAGGTTCCTTCCCAAGGTTTATAAATTTCTTTGGGTCACAAGGGATCCATGAATTTCCTGGTTTGCCCCTTTCTCTATCGGTTCTAGTTCATGAACCAACTCGGTTCATAAACCGATTCAATCTAGTTGGATCCGGTTCATCTAAACCGGTCTAGTTTTTCTCTTCCAATTTGTCCTAATGTTCTTTTCTAAGGTTTTATGAACCCTTTGGATCACTCGGAAGTTGTA
Source organism: Trapa bicornis (assembly GCA_030064425.1). Taxonomy (NCBI): domain Eukaryota; kingdom Viridiplantae; phylum Streptophyta; class Magnoliopsida; order Myrtales; family Lythraceae; genus Trapa; species Trapa bicornis. The sequence continues at coordinate 8,196,064 of CM057754.1, forward strand.
AATTTCCAAATTGCCTATTTTTTGATAATCGGGTTTGTGAACCGGTTCTGTTTTCTCGATTCTTTTCCCGGTTTTCCTTAACTCAAATGGGCGGGGTTTACAGTTCCCGAGCTCCCTATATTAAGAAATATTCCTTCCTCATCTTCTACACACATAAAAATCCATTTTTCGATCACCTGCAAACCAAATCTCTAATTTCGACACTTTTCTCCACCTCATGCCATGGATTTGGGTTCTTTGTAATCCTAAGGAAGCCCTCCATCCGATAGTGCACTTCGTTTAGCTCAAGGTTCATTGGAGAAACATTGATGAGCTTGCATAGTAACCTATCTCAAACACCCGAACACTCCCTGAACAATTTAAGCTCAATTCAACCTACCTTAAGTGTAAACCCTGTTCCTTTGAAATAAAGAAATAAATCGGGGGAAAACCGCAAATATTTCCTAAAAAAAAATGGGTATCCATCGGGACCAGAAATGGTAAATAAGGATTTAAGATGGAAATTTGGACATCTCAAGTGGCCAATAAATCATAAAAGTCATGTAGCAAGAACATGAAGTGAATAGGATGTGAAAACCGAACCAATTTAAGGTGAACCAGATCTGAACCAGATTGAACCATGAATAATCGGTTCAAAGATTCATTTTTCTAAATGGTTTAAAAATATCAAATTGGAAAATTGAAGCTACCATTAAGTAGAAAATGAATTTATATGAATTTATAAAATTATAAAATTTGGAAAACCAGCCTAATCGGGCTTGAATCGGTTGATTTTCGATTTCGGATCACCATACTTGGTTGGACCGGACTGATCAATGGTCCAATCGATCAATGGACCACTGCCAGATTATTGCCAAGTTAGTAGGCACGACCAATCAGTGCACAACGAGTGGTGAAGTGCGCCCAATCGGCCGCTCAGTCAGCGCTTGGAAGCACTGACCAATCAACGAGTGACACATGCCCTTGGTCAGTGACGATCGACCAATAGGAGAGAGACACGTATCCTAGTCAACGATCAAGGTCGGAAAAGCCCCGTCATCAAAGATCGACCAATCAAAGGTCGATACGTGGCAGTGCCATGTTGAATAACCCCAACCAATCAGAGGTTGACACGTGGTAGTGGCACTATGCGTCAAGAGGCAAATATGACTCATTTAAAACAACCAATCAGAGGATGCCACGTGTCACGGTCAATGATCAACATAGATCGGTCCGCAACCACGTAGGAAGGAGCAGCCAATAGGAGGCCGCCATGTGTCCAAACAGCAAGTCAAATGCTGACTAGGCTGCTGATGTGGACATTGCATCAGCAACGCCAATCATTCATGGTACGCCACATGGCAAGCTGACACGTGCATATCTCACACGAGTGCTAGAGTGTCATCTTCCTTAGTTGACTGATAGGGAGAAGAGGATAAGGGAGAGGGGGGAAGTCTTTGGTGACTCGGAAAAAGCTCCGATTCGGTTGTCGGCGAGCGAGGCGGGGGCCAAATCTTACACTGGTTGGTAGCTTGGATAGTTGCCGAGCTCCCTATATAAAGAGCACCCTCCCCTCGCATTCCTCATCCCACCAGCCATCGAAGAACCTCAAGAGGTCCATTTTCCGGTGAGACGTAAAACATAGCTCCCACAAGGACCTTTTCTCTAATATCAGAAGGCGCATTCAGGCTCTATGGAACCAGGAAGAAGTCCCCTACCTCGCTACCACCTCCTTTTGGACCAAGGATCATTGGAAAAGCGCCTGGAAGTCGGTATAGTACCGTCACTCTAGAAACCCTGAAACAACAGAAAATCACGAGCTGAATTCCGGCCACCTCTGACCTTAGGTGTAAACCCTACCCTTTTGAGTTAAGGAAAATTGGGAAAAGAACCGGTAAAATTGAGTGAGAAACACCAAATCGGTTCACAAACCCGATCATCAGAGAACGAGCAATTTGGAAAATTTATAACTCCCGAGTGACCCAAAGGGTTCATAAAGTCTTGGAAAAGAACCTTAGGACAAATTGGAAGAGAAAAACCAGATCGGTTTAGATGAACCGAATCCAACTAGATTGAACCGATTTATGAACCGAGTCGGTTCATGAATCGGAACCGATAGAGAAAGGGCAAACTGGGAAATTTATGGATCCTGAGTGACCTAAAGAGTCACAAAAGTCAAGAAAAAGGACTTTAGAATGAATTAGAGATGAAAACCAAACTGGTTCAGGTGAACTAGATCCAAACCAGATTGGATTGGTTTGAACCACTATTGAACCGGATGCTAAATTCATTTTTCTAGGTAGCTTAGAAAATTCAATTTGAGATTTGAGGCCACCATTGAACAGATAATGAATTTAGAAATTTTTAGATTTGAAAAATCTGGTTTGGTTCAGAATAGTATTGTCTTCTTCCTTCAGATGACAACACTGTTCACTCGCCGAAAAATTGTACAACGCTGACGAAGTTGAAAAGTCTCTAGCCAGAGAGTTTCATGCAATGAATTACTGCCATTAAGGCACCAATCAGACAGCCAAGAAGTCCCTGGGCTTCCCATATAAAGAGCTCCTCCTCATTCGTTCTCTTTACACCTAAAAACTCCATTTTCTCTCAACTGCTCCAATTTTCGGCAAAGCTCAAACCTGAGCTCTAACTTGGGCATTTTTCTGAGCCAAACAAGGTGAGGTTAGGTCATTGGATTTGGGGAGAAGTCAGCTACGCTTCTGTAGTCTTCATTTGCTCCCAAAGACGCTGGAGAAACACCGACGTGATAGAGTAGTGTAGTAGCTCCGGCAGACCGAAGTTACCTTATTTTGGCCAAGCTGAAATCGGTCAATTCGAGCCTTCTTCAAGCCAAATCGAGCCCTCCCAACACCTCCACAACCCTCATATTGCTGAATTAGAGCTGAAAGGTAAGCCAATTCGACTCCCCTTTGTAAATTCCGACCGGTGAGAGAGAGAGAACCGATAGAACTTTGATGATGAAATTCTCACTCAATTCGGCATCAATTGATGCAATTCTTGATCCTAAGAGTAATCTAAAGACACAAGCTATCTGCCTAGATCGAAAGCTCGGACCGTCGTGCCCCCGACGGTAAGCTTTTGAAGCTTTCTCTCTCTAAGTCCAGTTTTCCGATAAAGTTTCGTTTAAGCTCATTTCAGCACCAAATCATGTGATTCAAAGTGCAATTGAATCGTATGAAGGTGTATGAACTCCAATTTAACTTCAATTTCAATAATTAAACTCATTTGATTGGTCAATTTGATAAAATCCAATTTAGCAAAGTTAGAAGGTTGAAATTGGGCAAAAATTGGGAATTTCAAAAATTTGAGGGAATAAAGTATAATTTCATAAAATTGAGGACCAATTGGGCATGATAAAAATGTTGGAGGACCAATTGGGCAATTTTTGAAATTTTGGGGTCAAAACTTACCATTTTTGTAAAGTAGGGGCAAAATGGTAATTTTGGAAAAGTTGGGGGACCAAATTAAAAATTTGGGAAATTAAACTCCTTTTTGTGAATTTGAATAAATTGAGGTCCTAAGATAATTTTAAAAGTTTTGGGGTTCAATTTGAGGAAAAACCAGCATTAGGGACTTAAAGTTAAAGAAAAATAACTTTAGGGACCTAATTGAAAATAAAAGAAAAGTTAGTTTTCTCATTCATTTGGGATGAATGAGGGCTATTAGGCCAAATAATAATGAATAAGAATGTTCATATTGTGTAGGAACATGAAGTACCGAGAACGCTAGCTAAGACGAGTTCGAGCAAGGACAACAAGCTAGCCAAGAGGAATTTCACTGCATGATCGGGTGAGTGAGATTTTTATATTATACCCCGTTGGGATGATAAGTACATAAAAAATGAAAACTCACTAATAAGTGGTATTTTAAACATCACATTTGAGAGGAGTGATGTGAAAATCACACAGAAAAACTATTTATCGGTTGTAAGTAGATCATACCCGGTTGGTATGATGAAACTTACTCTAAGGAAGTGGAAAACCCATTCATCTGTTATGAGCGGAGATGTCCTCATACTCGGTTGGTATGATGGACAGTTAAAAATATATTTTTGTCGAAAGTGCTCTTCTCTGACTGCATGCCACTACTTAAACAATTTGGGAGACCTTATTTATCAGAGCTCGAATAGCTGTATTATGCCGGATGCCTTAGTTTTGGAAATTGGGGGCTATTAAGCCCAATTTTTAAAATCTCGAACCGTGGGCCCTAGGCCGGTTGGTACGAGTAGAAGCTTGTAAACAAACATGATTTATATGACATGAAAACTTAAGTAATTGAATTGTTTGGCCATGGTACCAAGACAAGACCAACATACTTAGTCAACTAGTGGTAGTGCGACCTGAGAGGTCTCCGGACTAGTAAAGACAAATAGCTACAGGTTGAGTTGAGGGTCAGGGCCGTTGGACTAGTGGCACGATAGATTATATGGCATCATGTGAAAATGTTGATGGTGCATGCACTGTGTATACAAGACCTTCAACACACCCAAGAGGGGTAGTGGTGTGTCGTTGGACAACCTGGTGGATATAAGGTCAGTTAGTCGTACCAAAAGCCTTGCGAAGCTCAACATAGCTTCAAACGCATGAGGCCGGGGTGGGGTCAGGATGAGGTCTTTGTCCTCATTCGGACACGGAGATTTATTTTGGGATTGAGGGTCAGATGTTGCATACATCAACTCATTCTCAGGGTAGAAGTGGACGTGCTTCTATCTAGGTGACCAGTAAAGTCGCTCCGACGCCACAAGTGGGTTTAGTGGATGGGCTGACCTGCGATTGTGTGTTTAACCTTCATGATGAAGGATGTGTGTTGGGTGATGACACACCATTGTTAATAAGAAATGGTGATAAAAATGGAAATTTGAAATAAAAGGTTTTTAAAAGAAAATAATGAGTCTGGAAAACTCCGAATCAGACATTTTTCCTAAAAGAGAAATTTTGAGAACCCATTCACTGAGTAGTTGTACTCACCCCCTCCTTTATATCACTTTCAGGTAACCCTAGAAAACCTACCCTAAGGACCCCCAACTAATACACTTGTAAGACAGGTATGATTCGATTAAAATTTTATGCAATTTTGATTTGTGTTATTCTAGGAAAGATGTAGATTTAAAGGATACCTTACTTTTCACGGTTTACAAACAAGGGGCAACCCTTAGTAAACCGGGAGAGTGGCAGGTTGATCATGGAGATCCAACCAAACCGGGTCAGGGCGTGACATTAGTGGACCGGGCCAAGCTTCCCATAGCTCCCTACGACTAACCCCAGACCTCTAGGAACCTTTGAGGTAAGCCAATTTCATCCCATTTTGTCGAAATAGTGAGGTTGCGGAAAATGAAACACTAAAACTTTTCTCTTTGAATTCTTTGTGCTCATGTAGCCAATTAATCTAAAGTTTATCTTGGGAGACTCCCTCCTTGAAGAGCACCAGCCACCCCAATCTAGAGCTCAGACCACCGCCCCCTCACCGGTTAGAAAACCAAGCTCTCTATCTAGAAAATGTTTTTGATGAAGCTTTGTTTGAGCTCATTTCTAAGCCAAATGAAATGTTTCAAAGCTTGAAATGACATGGGTGACATAGAGAAGATGATTCCAATCATGAATGGGAGTAATTGCCCATATTTGGGTGGCCAATTGAAGGAAACAAGTTTTCGGGGGTAAAATGACAATTTTTGGGAAAATTGGGTAATTTTGGAAAAATTGGCGGCCGAATCATAATTTAAGGAAAATAGGGGAATTTTTATGAAATTAACTCCCAATCAAGGACCGATTGAGCAATTGGATGAAATTGAGGGCCAATTAGTAATTTTTGGAAATTTAAGGACTAATTGGCAATTTTGGAAAAAAATAAGGACCCGTGAGGGATAATTGGAAATCCTAGGAACTTAATTGAAAATTATAAACTTTTAATAAGGCAAAAGTTGAGGCCTAATTGTAATTAAATGGAAATAGGAGGCCTTTCATGCCAAAACTTTCCTCATGAGCATGTCCAAACCCTATAGGGATATATTGGACTAGAACGTGTGCGAGGAAGCACAACTGGGACTCGAAGTCTGACTAGGACAAACAAATCACATTCATTGGTTGAGTGGGTTTAACATCATGCCTGATTGGGCAGAGGAGTATTGAATTCCTACATTGAAATTGGTTTTCCAGGATTGCCCTTCCCTGACTATTTGAACAAGCTTAAAACTTTTGGGAGGTTGTCCTGATAGTGCCTTTGACATGCAATAGTCGGGTAGAACTGTTCGAGTGGGCCTAGGGCCAATGGGCACAAGTGTAGGCCCGTAGACAAGATATGGTTGATGTGCTTAAAAACTCTCATGATAATCAGTGAATTGTGTGTGATTTGGTTACAATGCCAAAGTCGGACGGATGAACTCATTGGGTTAGTAGCTGTTGAGCCGAAGCCTGGTCATCGAACTCATTGGGATAGTAGTTACGAAGTCGAAGCCATGTTGTTGGGTCTGTTGGGCTAGTAACACCAAAGATGATGGCTATAACAAATGAAAATTGTTAATTTTGCATGTATGAGATGTGGAGCCATTGAGACGCCCGGTATGGGGTAGTGGTGGTTCCAAGGGCTATTGAACGACCCAAGGGGCATAATGGCGGTCCGTCGTCTAGTATTTCAAGATGCTCTAGGAGCTTTATTGTCACGTTCCAACTCGGTTTGGTCGGATCCCCATGATCGCCCTACCGCTCCCTTAGTTTAACAGGGGTTTCCTCCTTCCTTTAATCAAGAGGAGCCATACGTAATTTAAACCTTGTTCCTTGAAATAGCATAAATCAATAAAATGCAAGCTTATAATAACTTTTAAGCATACCTCACAGGGGGTAGATCCTGGTGTTTTCTTTAATCATGTTTTCCCGTACTCCTGAAAAGTGATATAAAAGAGGGGGTGAGTTCTACAACTTAGTGAGTGGGGGTTGGAAGTGAATTTTCAAAATAACTAGTTTTAACTAAATGGTGCTAGGGTTGTTTTCTTTTAAAGAAAGTTTTTCTCATGAAACGGTTTTCAAAACCTTTTTCCCCATTTCCACATTAGGTGTGTTTAACAAACAATACATGCCCTTCATTAGGAAGGGAACACACATTTGCAGGTGCAGCCCGTCCACTGCACCCACTTGTGACTCAGAGCATCTTTACCGACCACCAAGATAGAAGCCCATTAACTTCTACCCTGGGTTTGAGTGGATGTTTGCGACATCCGAACCTCAAACCCAAAAGCAACTCCATGTCTGTATGAGGATAGAGACCTCATCCCAACCCTACCCCGGTTTCATGCACAAGAAGCTACTCCGAGCTTCCTGACTGCTGGCACGACGAACTACCATTATCTCTACCATGTTATCCAATAGCCCTTAGGATACATCTCTAACCCTATTGGGCGTCTTGATGGTCCTATACCTCAAGTGCATGCACAAAATAATAGTTTTCACATGGCCATTTATCTTTGGTGCCACTGTTCCAACAACTCGACCCTTAGCCCGACCTGGAGTTGTTTGTCTAGGCCGGTTCGTCGACCTGGCTCTAACGCACTACCGCTAGTCCATCGAGTACTGTTGGTCCTGACATGGTACCATGGAAAAATCACACATGAGTTTCATTAGAGTTCTCATGGCTTTCTCAATTCAAGTTTGTTTACGAGCTCCTACTCGTGCCCACTAGCCTTGGGCCCACTACACGTGATTTTCCAAAACTGGGCATTTAGCCTCACAAGTTCAAAAACCGAGGCCTCTGGCCTATCTGAGTTGTTCTAGCTCTTGCCAAGAAGATCTTCCAAAGAGTTTAAGCATTGGTACACAGTTAGGAGAGAACACTTTTGTCAAAAATGTAGTTTTCACTTCACCTCACCAACCGGGTGTGATGATACCTCCACTTACAACCGGCAAGTAGATTTATCCTTCCTTCAAGGAAGTCCATCATACCAACCGGGTATGATTTACTCTACTTACAACCAGTAAGTAGTTTTTAGCTTAGTTTACCCATGACCCCATCCAGGTATGATGTTAAAATCCCACTTACAAGTGGTTTTTCGTTTCTAAAGTGCTCACCATCCCAATCGGGTATGATGTACATAAGCCCACTCACCCGATAACCGTGACGTGTTCGTCCTCGGTTGGTTTTCCAAGTCAACGCGAGCTTGCACTTGCTTGAGTTTCGGTTACACTTGTCTCTACACGATTTGGGCAGCCTTATCACTTACGGTTTGACATAAAAGCCTAGGCATCATAATTCTTAATTAATTGCACTTAGGTCCCTAAAGTTCATTTATCTTAACTTTAGGTCCATAATACCAACTTTTGCCTAATTTGAGTCTTGAAAGTTCCAAAAATTCTTTTTGTGTCCTCAATTTACTCAAAATTGTTTAAGGGGCTCAAGTTTTCCAAATTTCCAATTTGGTCCCTAACTTTTCAAAAATTACCATTTTGCCCCTACTTTCTAAAAATGGTAATTTGATCCAAAATCTATATAAAAAATTGACCAATTGGTCCTCCAACATCTTTTTCATGGCGAATTGACCCTCAATTTTGGGAAATTGCAAAAAGGTCCTATAATTTTATGAAATCCCCAATTTCCCCCAAAAGTTCCCTCCTTTCAAACTGGTCGAATTTGATTTTTTCAAATTGACCATTCAATCGAGGTTAATTGCTTCAATTGGAGGTGTAAATCAGTTCCTACACTTCTATACGATTCAGTTAAGCTTTTAATCGCATGAATTGAGACTGAAACGAGCTCAAACGAAGATTTTCTAGAAATTCTTTTGTAGAGAGAGAGAGCTTCGAAAGCTTATCGTCGGAGGTGCCGCGGTTCGAGCTCTCTATCAAGAAAGGTAGCTCTCGTCCTGAGGTTTCTTCGAAAATCAAGAATTTATACAATTGACCTCGAATCAAGGGAGAATTTTGTCAGTGAAGTTTCGTAGTTTTTCTCTCTAACTTTGACCGAAAATGACAGAGTGGGCCGAATTGGCTTACCTTTTAGCTCTGTTGCAGTCGTGTGAGGGTCGTGGGAGTGTCGAGAGGGCTTGGTTTGGCCGGAGGAGGGCTGAATTTGGCCGATTTCAGCTCGGCCAAAATTTGGCAGATTTGGTCCTTCTAAGTTGCTTCATTGTTTGATTCTGCCGGCGGTCCTCGAGTCGAATGGAAGTTGCTATTAGGTAGCTGACTTCCCCCGGAGTCTAAAGAACCCGACCTCGCCTTCTGATGTTGAGAAAAATGCCTATGTCGGAGCTCTGGTTCGAGCTTCATGGGAAAATGGAGTATTTGGGAGAGAATGGAGATTTCAAGTGTGAGGAGGATGAATGGAGAAGAACTCTTTAAATAGAGAGCTTGGGGACCCTCTGCATGACAACTTTCCTTTTTGGTCAAGCTTATCCTCACCCTAAAATGGCCTAATCGGAGATGTTTCTCCTTCGTCGGCATCATTCATTTCTGCATTGAATGAATAGTGCTCTCATCTGAAGGAAGAAGACGACACTGTTCTGAATCGGTCCGGACTGGTCCAACTAGTTCAATGCGTAAATTGGCCGGTTCAGGCCCAATTTGACTGTTTTTCTCAAAATAAAAAATTTCTAAATTCATTCTCTATCTAATGATGGCTTCAATTTCCTAATTTGAATATTTTAAGCCACCTAGAAAAGTGAATTTAGTAATCGGTTCAATGATTGTTCAAACCGATTCAATTCGGTTCAAGTCCGATTCACCTGAACTAGTCTGATTTTCTCTTTCAATTTGTCCCGATGTCATTTTTCATCACTTTTATGTCTCTTTGAGTCACTTAGGGTTTATCGATTTACCATTTTACCCCTTCTCTATCGGTTAAGGTTCATGAACCGGTTTGGTTTTATCTCTTGAGTTGACTGGTCCTTTCCCCCAATTTTCTTATCTTTAAGGGACGGGGTTTACAACTCTCCCCTCCTTTAAGGGGTTTTGTCCCCAAAACTAAGTCAACCATCATTTGCGTTAGAAGTGACTTTCCTTGATATCCTTTTGGTGTTCGCTCAGTGTGCTACCTCTTTGGCTACTACTTTAATCTAGTCCTTTTGCCACGTACTTGAGAATAGCCACATACTTGAGAAGTTTTTCTTCCTTTAGATCTTCCATTTGCTCCACGGAGTGTATCATGACTGGTCATGTTCAAATTATCTATTCCAAGGTACTTCCTTAGGTCTCCTTCTTACTCCACTTAGGGTACGACTTTTCTTCTTAAGGTTCTTGTTCGTGTTATTGGGTTGGATGTTCCATATACATTCGATCATCCCTGTTTTCCCTTCAATTCCTAGATTATTGATGCTTCCAATTTAGTATCCTTTTTTACTCTTCGTCCTTAATTCCGTGGGTTTTGATATACTTTCTTCCTTATCTTGTTTGATTCTTCCTCCATGTTTGGTTTACCACGATTCTAGTTCCATTTCTTAGGTTGGATGATCAGACTGGGTCCTCCTTAGGTCACCTTACTTGGAACTATTGGCACTACGTGTTTCTTACAGTAGGCTCGGTTCTAGAATTATCTTTGCCCCTTATGGTTTCAAAATGTGTATTCTCAATAACGGTTCATACCTTTCTGTTATGTTTAGGAGTCATATGGCTTCGTTCCTTCCCACTACCCAGTAGTGTTTCCCAACTATATTTTATGTTGTCCAATTGTCTTTTAAATTTTTTAACACCAGAATTGTGTCAGTTTCCCTTTATCTATTCATTCTTTACCAACTTTTCTATGGTTTTCTCCCGGTTCCAACTGTCTGTTTCCTGATAGCTTATCGATACATTGGGATCCTTTCTCACTTATGTCCTTTACTGATGCGTCTTTCGATCAAGGGCTTTCCTTTCCTCCATCCTTCATTGCTCACTTGTGACCATTCACCAACTCCTTATTCCAAGTTGACCCCTTTTCGGTCCACACATTGACTAATTGTTTGAGGAGATCTCCCTTTTTTTTGTTTTCATTTTAGGGTGATACCTTTGATGCTCTTACCATTCTTTCCTCCCTACACTCTCTTTATTTTGGCTCATTCACCCACTTCTAATTCCTCCTTTGTCTTAAAATTCCCATTCCATCCCTCTTTCCCTATCTAATGAACTTTGGGTTTTTGAGTCTTATCTCTTGTATTCCACACTATACTTAGTCGTCATCCTTTATGTTCCATTAAGTAAACATGGACCTTGACAAGTCTTGATGTTTGTGGTCATTTCAATTATCCACTTCTTAATTGGAGGGCTTACTTCTCCCAAGGTTTTCTAGGTAGTCTTTCCTCTGTGTCCTTATTATGGGCAATCCACCCCTTTTCTACTTATACGACATCTCTCAATGCTATCTCATTCATGACCTATTACCATGAGTTGAATAACTCATTGGGTTCTGGGTAAACTTCCCTTGTACTGGTCCTTTATTCTCAACTTGCATTCCATTTGAAACTTTTCTCTTCTCTTCTACTTTAGTTGCATCCATTACTTTTCCATTAGAATATGCATGAACCAGTTTGGTTTTCTCTCTTGAGTTGACCGGTTCATTCCCTCGGTTTTCTTATCTTTAAGGGATGGGGTTTACATTCATGGTCACTAAGACCGAGGTCGAAGGGGGAAGAGGTCTCGTCCCACATTGTGGACATGAAGTATGCCACAGGCCTGAGGGTCAGACGACTGATGTCCACTGAGACTTAGGGTAGAAGTTATGAACTTCTATAGGGGTGGACAGTAAAGGCGATCTGGTCCACAAATAGTACTGTCGGGGACGGGACTGGGAATGTGTGATCCCTTTTTATGAAAAAAATGGTATGTAATTATGTGCCAACCCTAGGAGGGGTAAATAATGGAACACTAAGGATAAATGGAAAGCCCGAATAAGTCTACCTATAATTTTCCCACTCACCGAGTTGTAAGGCTAATCTCCTCTCCATAACATTTTTTAGGAAGGAGAATATCATCAAAGGATTTCCCGTGCCAAGCCTCAAAATCTAGGTACGATTTACACTATCAGTTTTGTATAATCTCATTCTACGAAACATGACAGACAATATGCCTGACTCTTCACGATCTAGGGGAGGAGCGACTCCTCGAGGTCAAGGAGAGTGGTGGGTTGATCATAGAATTCAAACCAAACCGGGTCGGGGCGTGACATTCAGACCATCTACGACCGAACCAATCCTCTTCGACATCCTTAGCTCAACCCCATCCTTCCTAGATCCTAGTGGTAAGTCCCTACCGCTGCCCTTCACCAGAATATTTGATTTAGAGAGCGATTTCACTGAAAATTTACTAAATTAAATTCTAATCACTTAGGACACCAATTGAGATGCCATTTGATCCTAAAAGGATCCCTTTGGAGAGAGATAGCTTCCCACAACTAGAACTCCAGTCGTTGGAAGTTCGCCGATAAGAAAATGAACCTTTCTATTTATAGAACAATTTTTTCGGCGAAGCTCTTTTTAGTGTCATTTCTAGGCCAAATTTGACAAATCAAAGCCTATAATGATTATAGGGACATGAGAAGATGGTTAATAATATGATAGGATGGAATTAAGGGAGTTTAACATGATTTCTTAAAGCTCAAAGTTTTGAGGACTAAAATGCAATTTTTGAAAAGTTTGGGAGTAAGTTGCAAATTTTGTAATGATGAGATTTTAAGGGTAATTAATGATAAACCAAGGACCTAAAGGGGGGAGTATAGAATAATTAGGAACCTAAAAGAGAAATTTGTTAATTTTAGAGACTTAATTATAAATAAAGTAATGTTAGGGATCTATATGTAAATAAAGGAATATATAGAGAACTAACTGAAATTTCATATTTGATAGAAGTTAATTATTCAAAATAATGTAGGAACAAAATTACTTGCTTACGTGTGCAAGCAAAGGTTAAGAAATTTAGAAATTTTTGCGGGATGAACAAGTCATGGATTCTTGATGAGTGGAATTTTTGACATCAAGTCTGGTTGGACCGATTACACTTACATACCTACACAATATTTTTTGAGAAATATATTCTTGTGACTGTGTGAACCCCACTTAAAATATTTTTTCAGGATATATTTTTATTATGTGCATAAATATTGAATATTCTTGATATCACTATGAACCATGCTACTACAGTGGGCCCAATGCCATTCTTTTTAAGAAGAAATGAGCCCAAAGCCATTTTTTGAAAACTCCTAAAATGATAGGGATGAACCTTGTTCCATATACATTTTTTGTTATATGAATTAGGGCTCAATTAATTGTGTGAATTAATTACTATCTACCTGGAAGCATGTTTCGCCTTTAGGGTTGATTGTACAAATATGATGAACTTAAGATAAAACACTTTTATGTGTTTGTTTTATAAATAAGATTGTAAGACGCCCAATATGTGGTAGTGATGGTCCTAAGAATTGCTCGTTAGCAAGGTTGGTACAAGTGAAGCTATTACTTGTCCAGTATGTCAAGGGATCTGAGAGTCCTATGAGTAGTAGATCTGGTAAAAAATGAAAGGTCTAGTATCTCATTAGCATACAACTAAATAAATAAGTTTGTAGGAGGGAGCAATGTGCCCACAAAGATGGATTGATCTTATTAGACTAATGGACGAGATTGTAGCCTTGTATGATAGTTGTAAAACTCGTCCTTTGGGACTAAGGAAAATCAGGACAGGAACCGATAAATTTTTCGTGTGAAAAATCGAGCAAATAAATTAATAAAAAATGGTAACGAAGGGATAACATGGGAAATTAGAAGATCCTAAGTGATAAAAAAATTCACAAAAATTGTGAGTAAGAACCGGGAAGTGGAATTAAGGAGACAATCAGACCGGTTTGGGGAGAACTGGACTTAAACCGAACTAGAACCAGACTGAACCATAGTGAATAGGTTTAATAATTCATTTTTCTAGGTGGCTTAAAAATGTCAATTTAGGAAATTAAGGCCACCATTAGATAAAAAATGAATTTAGATGAATTTAAAAATTTTTAAATTTTAGAAAACCGGTCATATTGGGTCTAAACCGGCTGATTTTTGAATTCGAGACAGTGAACCACATTGCCCTGTTAGCAGCCATGCACACATGGACAACCAATAGGAGGCTGCCACATGTCAAGTCAATGGTTAGCGGGTGACCCGTCAGCCTGCCACACAGTCATGAGCAGCCAATGAGAGGCTGCCACATGTCCGGTCAACCGTTCATTGGCTGATGCGATGGCCGAGTTAGACCTCCATGTAAGAAAAACCGGCCATTCATAGTGCGTCACGTGGCACACCCACCACGTCACCATCTTCAACCTCCAGACGCTAATAGAGAGAACAAAGAAGGGAGAGAGGACAAAAAAGCTAGAGTCCCCGGCAACTCAAAAATCTGTTCGGTCAGGTCGCCGACGACCGAGTCGGACGCTGAGTCTCATGCCAACCAAAAGCCTGAACAGTTCTCAAGCTCCCTATAGAAAGAGCACACTTGCATTCGTCCTCAGTGTTCCACAATTGAGCGAAGAAGAAGAGTACCACTTTTCGCCGAGTAGTGAACCAGAACTCTGGTGATGGGACCTTTCTCAACCTTCAAAGCCACATTCGGTGTCCTTGGAATCAAGAGGAAGTCCTCTACCTAGCCATACCCTCCTTTCAGCTTGAGGACCACCAAGGAGGAGCAAGGGAGCTCAAGTAGTGCTGCCACTTCTCAGCTAGAAAACAACCGACCTTGTGCAGCCCACTTTGAGCTTTCCCCCGACCAATTAAGGCTAAGCCAGACCCCCTACACCCCACCTAGAGTCGCCCCAACATCCCCTTGAGCTAAGAAGGTAAGCTCCCTTCGTTGCCCTTTGTCGAAAAATACTATTCACAACAAAATACTACAAAAACTTTAACTCTATTCACACTGCCCAGGTCATCAATCGAGGCGTGGTTTGATCTAGGGAGGATTCTCATGAAGAGAGCAACATAGTGATGGCCAAAGCTCTGATCACCAGACCCCCACCCAAAATAGATCGAAGCTTCCTCTCTCTAGAGTGTATTTTTTGGTGAATCTCCGTTTGAGCTCATTTCTGAGCCAAATGAAGTGGTTTAGGGCTTAAAATGACGAGCGGAACATAAGAAATGTGATCCAAATCATGAATGAGGGCAATGAACAACGTATGGATGATCAATTTAACTAGATTGTAATATGAGGGCCAAAGTGCAATTATTGTGAAATTTAGGAAATTGAGGATTTTTCAAAAATCGGGGGCCGAATGGAAAATTGATGAAATTGAGGGTATTTTCATGAAATTCATTCATAATTAAGGGCCAATTGAGTAATTTGAACAAAATGGAGGATCAATTTGTAATTTTTAGAAGTTTGGGGTTAAATTGCAATTTTGGCGAAATTAGCGACTAAATGGAAAATTTGGAAAATTGATGGGATAATGGGCGATTTTGATAAAACAAAGGACCCAAAAAGGATAATTGGAAATCCCAGGGACTTAATTGAAACTAAGGGGCAAATAAGGACCTAAAGGTAAAAGTATAAACTTTAGGGACTAAATTGTAATTAAGGCACGATGTAAGGGCATGTGTAAATGCCCAAAAAGATGCGGCCTCTTAGTCAAAGCATCCTAATATGGATATTCGTGTAATGTAGGAGCAGATTGCTCGAGCACCGGCTTCCGGAACCACACAGCGAAGGTAGACTCCGTCGACACAACCCCGTCGAGATTACTAGGTGAGTGGGAATGTTGTAATGCCCATTCTAGTGGGAATGGTAGTTAAATTTTGAAAATGATTTTCTCAGAATTAGGGTGTATTTCTGTGTATAAGGGTGGCTCAGCGTCTAGTAGGCCGAGAAGCTTGGGGAGCTTCCTACACACTGAGACTGAGGCAGTAGGGGAAAGGAGATCTCGTCCCACAAAGCGAACATAGTGAAGTGATTAGGGTTTGAGGGTCGGACTATTGATGTCGACTCAAACTCAGGGTAGAGGCAGTTAACCTCTATGAAGGTGGGTGGTAAAGGTGCTCCGGTCTACAAGTGTAATGGTAGGGGATCGTTTTGTGAACGTGTGATCCCTCCTATGATAGGAGGACAGTTGATGATTCTGTGCAAAACTTGAGAAGGAACTGATTGTGAAATATCAAATATTTCAAAGTGTTATATTGAACATTTCCTAAAAGATTTCTCCTACTCACTGAGTTGTCGAACTCACCCACTCCCTTTAAATATGTTTTAGGAAGGAACATGACTACACCAGCCTCTTCCTCCCTAGAACCTATCCTAGATATAAAAATTTAGAGTTTAAGTTTTGTTTAATGTTGTACAAGGAAAATATGACAGATACTACACCTGACTCTCTTTGATATTCTAGAGGAGTCCCTCTTTGAGGTCTGGGAACTCGACCAAACTGGGTCAGGGCTTGACAATAGTTGTTTGTAAAGACGGTTAGTCTAAACCACAAGTGGGACATATGAGATTTATGTTCTACAATTGTGTGATCCCTTCCTTGATGGAACATGTGGTTGGTTGTGTGCTATAATTTTTCAATTATAAAAACCCATAAAAAATAAAAAAAATCCCAAATTATAATATGTGTTGTTCTTTCTAATCATATAAAATCGTATAGAGAAGATCTTAAGGTCTGAAACTAGAAGATTTCTACTCACTTAGTTGTTGAACTTACCACTCCCTTAACCTTTCAGGCATCATGCAAAGAAACATTTACACTGATATTCTTGCCTAGTACGTATCAAATTTATAGATTTATGTATATCATATATTCATAATTATTCCGATATAATCATTTCTAAAACAATTTTTTTTGAAACGGATTTATTATATCATTATTTTGAGCTTTATTTCTACCAAGACTATAATGGTAAATGCTATTATAGTACAGAAAGGTGGCGAGTTGTTCACATGTTCTGACCGGCCAAACTAGGTTTGTGCTTGATAGATGATAAATTAAAAAAATATTAAAATATGTGCTAGGGTACAAGGGCCAAACCAGATTTGAACCCCTGAAGAAATAAACTGGTACTGGGGTACAAGTGGAAATGAGGATAGGGTACAAAAGACATGCTGCAAGATTTCAAGAGTAAGAGTAAGCAAGAGAGGACGACAATAAAGTATGTCATTTAAGGGTAGATATTTCAAAGGGCGAATGAAAAAGGAAATCTGGAAGAAAGCGGAAGAATCCTACCAAGGAAGGAAACCCTTGAAAGGCATACATATCCCAACTGAGAGGTAATCGAACCAAGTGAAGAGGGATAAGATGATAAGCTTGCAAATATAATGCATGTTGAGGGGAAAAGAACAAGGGGAGTGTACTAGGAGGACCCAAGGAGTAAGTTAAACCCAAGTAACAGGTAAATAGGAAGATAGTATCAAAAGATGTCGTATAAGTAAGAAAGGAGTGGATTGCCCATAATAAGGAAATAGAGTAAAGAACATCTGAGAAACCTTGGAGAAGTAAGCCCTCCAATTAAGAAATGATTAAGGGAAATCGACCATTGACATCAAGACTAGTCATGGTCCGCGCTTGCTTAATGGAGCCTAAAGAATGGATGATTGAGCATAGAGTGGATGTAAAACCCGTCCTTTGATAATGAGAAAACCGGGGAAAGAACCAGTCAATTTTGAATTTTAAAACCGAATCGGTCCACAAGCTCGATTATTAGGAAAAAAGGCAAATAGAGAATTTACAACTACCGTGTGACTCAAAATGGTTCATAAAATCATAGAAAGTAATCTTAAAACAAATTAGAAGAGAAAAACCAGATCGGTTCAAATGAACTAGATCCCATCAGAACATCCATGTTAAGCGTGATTTAATAGCCGAGGATGGGTGACCTTCTCATTTAATAGCCATAAATTATTATATATATATTTAATTAGTAGAATTAATACCAATAATTTAATACCTAAATTAAATTGTTGGAATTAATACTAATAAATACTCATCAATTTATGACAATATTAATACTAGTAATAAATCCCCCCATTTAATACACAATTTTACACCTATATAAAGAGCTTATCCCCATTCATTCTCCTCACACCTGAACACTTCTCTCTCTCTACTGCTCTATTTCTCGGTGAAAGCTCAAATTAGAGCTTTGGCTTGAGCATTTTTCTTAACCTCGAAAGGAGGGGTCAGGTTCCTTAGAACACAGGAGAAGTCAGCTACACGGTGGTGACATCAATTCGTTACGAGAGTCGCCGGAGAAGAGCCGGTGTGATCGAATAGTGAATCAGCTCCAGCGGACCCAAGCTGCCCTATTTTGGCCGAGTTGAAATCAGCCAATTTGAGCCCTCTCCCAGGCTAAACCAAGCCCTCTCAACACTTTCTCATCCCTCCCACGACCGAATTAGAATCAAAAGGTAAGCTAATTTGGCTCCCCTCTACAACTTCTGATTTGTGTTAGAGAGAGAGTCAACCGAATTTCAATGAAAGAATTCTAATCCAATTCGACATCAATTGATATCATTCTTGATCCTAGGAAGAATATCAGGAGGAGAACTACCTGCCCAGATAGAAATCTCAGATCGTCGTGCCCTCACCGGTGAGTAATTAAAGCTTTCTCTCTCCACAGTCCATTTTCTGGTGAAGCTCCATTTGAGCTCATTCCGACATTAAAACTTATGATTCAAATTTCTATAGAATCGTATGAATAAGTAAAAACTCAATTTCAACTTCAATTTTAACTATTGGATGTGTTTGATCAGTCAATTTGATAAAATCAAATTCGACTATGTTAAGAAGTTGGAATTGGGGGAAAATAGGATATTTTTGAAAATTTGAAAGACCAAAATGTAATTTCCTAAAATTGAGGGTCAATTGGGCATGATAATAATGTTAGAGGGCCAATTGAAGAATTTTAGAATTTTTGGGGTAAAATTTACCATTTGTATAAAGGAAGGGCAAAATGGTAATTTTGGAAAAGTTGGGGGACAAAATTGGAAATTTGGGTAATTAAACCCCTTTTTGTGAAATTGAATAAATTGAGGCCCCAAGGAGAATTGTAAAAGTTTTGGGACTCAATTTGAGGAAAAACCAGCATTAGGGACTTAAAGTTAAAGAAAAAATAACTTTAGGGACCTAATTGCAAATAAATAAAATTTTAGTTCTCTCATTCATTTGCAATGAATGAAGTCTACTAGGCCAAGAGATAATGAATCGAGATGTTCATGTTGTATAGGAACACGAAGTACCGGGAACGCCAGCAAGGACAAACTTATGTGAATTCAAGGAACCGGTCTAGTGGAATTCACTGCATTAATGGGTAAGTGGGATTTTATATCATACCCGATTGGGGATGATAGGTACCTCGAAATAAAAACCCACTACTAAGTGTAATTTTAAATATCACAACTTAGAGGAGTGATGTGAAAATCATGCGGAAAAACTACTGACCGGTTGTAAGTATATCATACCCGATTGGTATGATAAAACTTGCTCAAAGGAAGTTAAAAACCCGTTCATCGGTTACGTGATCATCAAGATGCCTATGAGGGGTAGTGATGCGTCCTAAGGGCCTTGGACGACATGGTGAGTATAAGGGCAGTTCGTCGTACTAGGTGACCATGTGAAATTTGGAGTAGCACCTAGCGTATGACACCGGGGTGGGGACGTGATGAGGTCTCTGTCCTCATACAAAAATGGAGAATTGATTTTGGGATTGAGGGTCAGATGTCGTGTACATCCACTGATTCTCAGGGTAGAAGTGCACATGCTTCTATCTAGGTGGCTGGTAAAGTCGCTCCGACGTCACAAGTGAGTTCAGTGGACGTACTGGCCTGTGAATGTGTGTTTGACCTTCATGATGAAGCATGTGTGTTGGGTGATTACACACTGTGATTAATAAGAAATGGTGGTAAAAACTGAGATTTGAAATGAAAGGATTTTTTGAAAGAAATTCTGGCACACTCCAATTCAAATATTTTTCCTAAACGTTAAAAGTTTTGAAAACCCATTCACTTTGTAGTTGTACTTACCCCTTCCTTATATCCCTTTCAGAAAATTTCGTAAGGCCTACCCTTAAAGACCATCAACTAAGACGCCTGTGAGATAGCTATGATAAATTTAAAATATTATACAGTTTTGATTTATGTTATTCCAGAAAAAGGTGCAGGTTTAACGGGCGCCTTACTCTTTACGGTTTATAATAAGAGGAAACCCTTTAATAAATTGGGAGAGTGGCGGGTTGATCATGGGGATCCGACCAAATCGGGTTGAGGCTTGATAATGGAGTACACGAAAGAAGATCGACAATTGGAAGTTTCTCAGATAAGGAATAAGGGATGAAATGGAAATTTTAAGACGATGAAGGATTAAAAGCGGGAAAATGCCCCAATATAGAAAGGGGTGTAAGGAAATGAAGAAAGGAAACCTTCAAGTAATGGTAAGAAGGTTGAAGGTGCATCTCATAAGGTGGAAATCTCTACTTTAAAAGACATAGTAGAGAATGAAACTGTAAAAAGGAAACTCCTCAAGCAAAGCAATCGACACGTAGACCAAAAGGGATCAACTCGAAATAATGAATTGTGAAATGGTCACGAGCGAGTAAGAGTGGATTGAGGAAAAGGAAAGTCCTTGAATAAAGGATGCCACTGGAAATGAGGAAGGACATAAGAATGGAAGAATCCCAACGTGTAAACCCCGTCCCTTATAGATAAGAATACCGGGAAAAGAAGTGGTCGTTTCCAAAGAGAAAATCGAGCTGGTTCATGAATCTTAACCGATAGAGAAAGGGAAAAATGGGAAATTTACAAGTTTCGAGTGACATAAAGAGTTATAAAAATCGTGGAAAAGGACTTTGGGACAAATTGGAAGAAAAAACTAGATCGGTTCAAGTGAACTAGACCTAAACTGGATTAAACCATCATTGAACCGCTTGCTAAATTCAGTTTTCTAGGTGGCTTAAATTATTCAAATTGGGGAGTTGAAGCCACCATTGGATAAAAATTAAATTACATGAATTTAGAAATTTTTAATTTTGAGAAAACGATCGAATCGGGCATGAACCGACCGGTTTTAGCATTGAACCTGGTTGGATCGGTCTGGTCCGGTTCGGAACAGTGTCGTCTTCTTCCTTCAGATGACAACACCGTTCATTCAATGCATGAATGAACAACATCGGCGAAGAGGAACCATCTTTATTCAGGCCATTTCTGGGCGAGGATAAGCTTGACCAAGATGTGAAACAGTTGGGTAGAGAGTCCCTGAGCTGCCTATATAAAGAGCTCCTGTACATTCATCCTCCTCACACCTAAAATCTCCATTCTCTCTCAACTGCTCCATTTTCTGGTGATGCTCGAACCAAAGCTCTAACTTGGGTAGTTTTCTTAACCTGAGAAGGTGAGGTTGAGTTCTTTAGACTCTAGGGGAAGTAAGCAATTTGATAGCAACCTCCATTCGATCCGAGGACCACTAGAGAAGCTTCGGCAGAATCAAATAGTGAAGCAGCTCCGAAGGACCAAAGCTGCCCTGTTTCAGCCGAGCTAAAATCGGCCAAATTCAACTCACTTTTGGCCAAATCAAGCCCTCCCAACACTCCCGACCCTTTCACACCTACAATAGAGATGAAAGGTAAGCCAATTCGACCCCTCTCTGTCATTTTTGGTCAGCATTAGAGAGAGAAATTGTGAAACTTCACTGACAAAATTATCACGCATCGACCCAGTTTGGTTGGAGTCAATGATCAACCCACCACCCTTTCCCGCATCATTCAGATATACCTACCCGAATGAGGCAAGGAAGGTGAAGGCGTGTTTACGTTCAAATCCTTACTTTAAGTTGGGTGTAGGAAGCATACCTTGAGGGCCTTGAGTGCGTCCCAGAAATTCCGATCTGGGTATTATTCTGAAATGGGGTGAGAGAGGGGGGGTGAGTAAAATACTCAGTGAGGGAAACTACTATAATGTTTTACTTGGATTAATCTTTTTTGTCCTTTAAATTATTCCTTCTTATTATTTCACCCAATTCACATGATTAACAACCGTCCTCCTATCATAGGAGGGATCACATATTCGTAGAATGGTTCTCGACTGTGCCTCTTGTGGATCGAAGCGCCTTTACTGTTCACTCTAATAGAGGGATACTGCCTCAACCTGGGGTTGAATGGATATGAATAATCTGACACATCAAACCCTCAATTTCTTCACCATGTCCGCTTAGTGGGACGAGACCTTATTTCCCCTTCTGCCTCGGTCTCCATGGATAGGAAGCTCCTCGGCTTTACGACCTACTGAATGACGAAACCGCCCTTATGCTCCCTAGGTCATCCAACAGTCCTTGGGCTCCATCACTACCTCATGCTAGGTGTCCTAATGGCCCGAATGTCACTGTAAACCCCACCCTTTTGAGATAAGAAAAAATCGGGAAAAGAATTGGTCAAACCGAGTGGGAAAACCAAACCGGTTCACAAACCCGATCATTTGTGAATGGGCAATTTGGGAATTTGCTACTCTCGGATGATCCAAAGGGTTGATAATACTATGGAAAAGAACCTTTGGATGAATTGGAAGAGAAAAACCAGACCAGTTTGGATGAACCGGATCAAACTGGATTTGACTGACTTATGAACTAAGTCGATTCATGAACAGAAACTGATAGGGAAAGGGAAAACAGAGAAATTGATGGATCCCTTGTGACTCAAAGAGATTTATAAACCTTAGGAAGGAACCTTAGAACAAAGTGGGAGAGAAAAACCAGATCGGTTCGGGTGAACCGGAACTGAACTAGATTGAATCGGTTTAAGAACTGAGTCAGTTTATGAACCAAAATCGATAAAGAAATGGTAAACCAGGAATTTTATGGACCCTAAGTGACCCAAGGAATCACAAAAGACATGGAAATGGACTTGTAAAGGAATTGGGGATGAAAACCAAACTGGTTCAGGTGAACCGGATCCGAACCATTTTGGACTGATTTGAACAACTATTGAATATGATCCTAAATTCATTTTTCTAGGTGGCTTAAATAATTCAAATTTGAGATTTTAGGTCACCATTGAATAGAAAATGAATTTAAAAAAATTTTATATTTGGAAAACTTGGTCGAATGAGGGGTGAACCGGCTGGTTTAAGCTTTGAACACGGTTCGCAACAGTGTCATCTTCTTCCTCTAGCACTGTTCACTCGCCAAAAAATACTGGCAAAGAAGAAATGCTTCCGTTCGTTACATTTCAAGTCTTCAATGCCTTTCATAACATTGCCAAACGGATGGCCAACGGGTCCCCGAGCTCTCTATATAAAGAGCCCCTCCCCATTCATTCTCTCCGCACCTGAAAAGCTCACTCTCTCTCAGTTGCTTAGTTTTCTGGTGAAGCTTGAACTAGAGCTCCGATATAGGGTCTTTTTTGTGCCAAACAAGGTGAGGTCGGGTTCTTTAGAACCAAGGAGAAGTCAACTACACGCTTGTAGTCTTTATTTGCTCCGAGGGTCGCTGGAGAAACGCCAGCGTGATAAAATAGTGAAGCACCTTCAACGAACTGAAGCTACCCTATTTTGGCCGAGTTGAAATCGGCCATTTCGATACCTCCTCAGGCCAAACCAAGCCTTCCCAACACTTACTCAGCCCTCCCATGGCCAAATTAGGACTAAAAGGTAAGCCAATTTTGCTCTACTCTGTAATTTCCGGTCGGTGCTAGAGAGAGAATCGGCTGAATTTCAATGATGAAATTCTAACTCAATTTGGCATCAATTGATTCGATTCTTGATTCTAGGATGAACCTCAGGACAAGAGATATCTGCCCATATCGAAAGCTCGGACCGTCATCCCCTCACCAGTGAGTAATCAAAGCTTTCTCCCTTTGTAGTCTGTTTTCCATTGTGCCCTCACCGTTTGAGCTCGCTCCACAATTAAAACTTGCGATTCATACTTCTATGGAATCGTATGAAAATGGAGAAACTCAATTTCAACAACAATTAGAGATGTTTGATTGGTCAATTTGATAAAGTCAAATTCAGATGTGTTAAAGATTTGGAATTGGAGGAAAATTAGGGATTTTTTGAAAATTTGAGGAACTGAAATGCAATTTCCTAAAATTGAGGAAATTTTAGAATTTTTGGGGTGAAACTTACTATTTTTGTAAAGGAAGAGCAAAATGGTAATTTTGGAAAAGTTGTGGTACCAAATTGAAAATTTGGGAAATTAATCCCCTTTTTGTGAAATGGAATAAATTGGGGTACTATGATAAATTTTAAAAGTTTTGGGACTGAATTTGTGGAAAAACCAGCATTAGGGACTTAAAGTTAAAGAGAAATAACTTTAGGGACCTAATTAAAAATAAATGAAAGTTTGACTTTCTCATTCATTTTAAATGAATGAAGGCTGTTAGGCCGAAGGATAATGAACCGAGATGTTCATATCATGTAGGAACACGAAGTACCGGGAACGCCAACAAGGACAAGCTCACATGAATACAAAGAACCAATTTAGTGGAATTCACGACATTAATGGGTGAGTGGGTTTACTAACGTCATACCCGGTTGGGATGATAAGCACAACTTAAAATTAAAAATCACTTACCGGTTGTGAGTGAAATTTTATATCATACTCGGTTGGGGATAATAAGCACATTGAAATGAAAGCCCATTACTATGTTGTATTTTAAACATCACGACTTAGAGTTGTGATGTGAAAACCATGCGGAAAAACTACTTATCGATTGTAAGTAGATCATACTCGGTTGGTATGATGAAACTTACTATAAGGAAGTTGAAAACCCGTTTATCGGTTATAAACGTAGATGTCCTTATATCGGGTCGGTATAATGGACAGTGTAAACATATTTTGTCGGAAGTGTTCTCCCCTAACTGTGTGCCAATACTTAAACCATTTGGGAGATCTTCTCGATGGGAGCTTGAATAGCTCTTATAGGCCGGGGGGCCTCGGTTTTTGGAACTTGTGGGCTAATATGCCCAATTTTTAAAAATCTTGAACAGTGGGCAATAGGCCAATGGGCACGAGTGAAAGCTTGTAAACGAACATGATATATGTGCCATAAAACTTTAATAAGTAAATTGTATGGTCATGGTACCAAGGTTGGTCCGACATTTTCAGTCAACTGGCAGCAGTGCGACATGATCGGTCTCCGGACCAATCAAGACAAACAGTTGCAGGTTGAGTTGAAAATCGGGACCGTTGGACTAATGACACCACTGATTAATGGCATAATAAGAAAACATTGTTTGTGCATGCACTATGAGTATGAAATCATCAAGACGCCCATGAGGGGTAGTGATGTGTCCTAAGGGCCCTGGACGACCTGGTGAGTATAAGGGTAGTTCATCGTTCTAGGTGACCGTGCGAAATTTGGAGTAACACCAAGCGCACGAGACCGGGGTGGGGATGAGATGAGGTCTCTATCCTCATATGGACACGAAAAATCAATTTTGGGATTTTAGGATTGAAGGTACGAAATCTAAGGGTAGAAGTGGTTGTACTTCTATCTAGGTGGCCGGTAAAGTCGCTCCGAAGCCACAAGTGGGTTTAGTGGTTGTGTTGACCTACGAATGTGTGTAACCTTCATGATGAAGGATGTGTATTGGGTGATGACACACTGTGGTTAAAAAGAAATGGTGATAAACCCGAGATTTGCAAATGAAATGGTTTTAAAAGAAAGGAGTCTGGCACACTCCAATACAATTCTTTTTCCTAAAATATAAAAGTTTTGAAAACCTATTCACTAAGTAGTCGTACTGACCCCCTCCCTTATATCCCTTTCAGGAGATTTCAGAAAGCCTACCCTTAAAGACCATCAAATAAGACGACTGTAAGACAAGTATGATAAATATAAATTATTACACAGTTTTGATTTATGTTATTCCAAGAAAAGGTGTAGGTTAAAGGACACCTTACTCTTTACGGTTTATAATAAGGGGAAACCCTTTAATAAACCGGGAGAGTGGCGGGTTGATCACGGGGATCCGACCAAACTGGGTCGGGGCGTGACAACTAGAGTGGTATCAGAGCCTGCTTCCACAAATACATAATCAAGACTAGAAAATATAGTAACTAATAGGATTTGTCTTAAAATTTTCAGATGGCTCCTAGGAGAGGAACCAAGAAAACTAGGAATGACTCTGCTCAGCACCCTATCCTCATAGGAAAACAACTCTAGAAGCTTCCCAAATGCTTGGGGCATGGTAGAAATCCCCAAGGACCAAATGACAAAGTGTCCAAGAGGATGATGCTTCGACCTGTTGAGGTCACACCCCCGAGTACTAAGAGAGCCAAGCCTGAAACCAGGAACACCAGCTAGGGCTTATAACCTTACCATGGAGGATGCGTATCAAACACCCCGTAACCCTCTATCTATTCCACCTCTTTGTAATATGGTTAAGACCCTAACATATTGTACTCCTTCTCCATTAATGAAGAATTTCATGTTCCTGAAACCATGTCTCTAAAAAAAAAAAGATGTAAGTCTATGCCTCAACTGTAGAAAGATTGCCCCAAGAAAAGTAACCAAACAAACCGCGGGAACCAAGGAGAATCCCATCCCAAATAAGGAAATGAACCAAAAGACTAAAGAGTCTAGGAGAACTCTTAGGGGAAAACTAGTAGGCAGAGAAGGCTCAACAAGAAAACCAACAAGGAGACTAAGGAGTGAGAACTCTGGTAGTAACTACTAGGCAAGGAAATGACCTGTTACAAGGTGAGGACAATAGGAACACTACTCGAGAAAGTCTCAACACTACTAAGGACAAGTATAAAGATAACCTTTTATAGGTGTAAGGGAAATGAGGCATGAAGTGAAGGATTGCCCCACATCTCAAGGATTTAGAACAATACCTTCCAAAAACAATGCCTCTACAGCTACATGAATGTGAAAGTATTCCACCCCATGAAATATGGCTCCTGTTCGAAACTTCAACCATACCAGGAGGAAGCTCTTCAAGATCCTAGCATAGTGGCGGGTACTTCCTGACCCAATCTCCTTTAAGAAAAGCTAAAGCCCCAAGTTGGTACTCGTATTTTGAAAGTAAATTTTGAGTTCCTAAAACTTTTTATCCCTCAATGATGGTGTAATGGTGTGCCTTAACTAGATGAGGGAGCAAAAGGACTGAAGGTAGAACCTCGATCAACCGCAAATAAAACAAAGGGTAGATGAAGAGAATTCTTCCTTAAGAAGTAATTTCCAGCCTTCTAGGTGCAAGGAAGAAAGCACCTCTACAAGAGAAGACAAGCCGAGTATTAGACGACAAATGGGATGTTTTGGGATGTTTGGAAAAAGAAAAGAAGTCAAGTTTCAGACCAATATATCGGAAAGAAGCAAATCATAACAACAAAATAGTTAAGGAGAATAAATGACACCCTATGGAGGACTGGGAAGTAGTAATGACTACACCCTAAAAAGGGCAATGGGATGAGCATTAAGGACAAGAAGACTCGAGAGACCACTGTCTCAAGATAATTAGACAAGAAGAATAGTAGGGACGAGTCATTTAATGAACTAACCCTCATGAATGTCATAAATTTAATCTCTAGTAAAGAAGGGAGAGGTGGAAAGGCCAAATATTTGGAAAAGAAGGATGGAGGAAATCCTTAAAGATATCAATGGCCAAGAACGGATTGACTACCAAACTCAAAGCTAGGAGAAGATTAAGTAAGCCTCTCGCAGGACGATTAAGAGATTTGGAAACAAGGAAGATTTGAGCTCTACTTAAAGGAAATAGACGTGTACAGGGGTACAAGTTGGAATAAGGATGGGGTACAAAGGATGTACACGCAAGAATTTAAGAGTAAAGGTAAACGGTAGGGGATGGCATCAAAGGGTGTCATTCAAGGATATATACATACAAAAACGAATGAATAAGGAATTTCGGGAGAAAGGAATGGAATCTCACCAAGGAAGGAAACCCTGAGGAGGGATACATGTCCCAACTAAGAGGTAATGGGACCAAGCGATGAGGGATGAGGAGAAGAACTTGCAAATGAAGTGCATGGTGAGGTGAAAGAACCAAGGGAAATATACTAGGAGAACCTGAGGAGTAAGTTAAACCCAATGAACGAATAGGTGGAAAGATAGCATCAATAAATGCCGTAATAAGTAAGAATGGGTAGACTAACCATAATAAGAAAATAAAGGAAAGAACCTTGGGAAAGTAAGCTCCCTAAATAAGAAGTGGTTAAGGGGGGAACAACCACTAATATCAAGATGGATTGTGGTGCACACTCGCATAATAGAGCCTAAAGAGTGGATGGATGGGCATAGGGTGGAGTACACGAAATAAGATCGATAATCGGAAGCTACTCAAATAAGGAATAAGGGATGGAATGGAAAATTTAAGACTATGGAGGACTGAAAGCGGGAAAATGCCCCAATACAGAAATGGTGTAAGGAGATGAAGAAAAAAAACCTTCAAGAAATGGCAAGAAGGTTGAACATGTAACTCTTAAGGTGAAAGTCTCTACTTTGAAGGAAATAGTAGAGAATGAAATCGTAAAAAGGGGAAACTCCCCAAACCAAGCAAATCGACATGTAGATCGAAAGGAATCAACTCGGTATAAAGAAATGTGAAATGATTACAAACAAGTAACAGTGGATTAAGGCTAAAGTAGAATCCTTGAGTAAAGGATGTGATTGGGAATGAGGATGGACCTAAGAAAGGATGAATCCCAACTTGTCGATATAGCATTGGGAAACCCAATCAATTGGAACCGAAAAGATCCAATAAAGAAGTTTGGGAAGGATGAGCAGGTAAGAGGAATCCATGCGGTTATGTGAGACATAACTTAAAAGGCATGATGGAGGAGAGGATATGGTAAAAAGGATAATTGAGGAATGCTATCAAAAGAAAAGAGGGATGAAGTTATACGATCCCTGAAAGGTCGAAAAGCTAAGAGAGACCCTCAAGGAGATGTTCTAGAAATCTAATGGATAGAGATAGGTCCTAGAAAATGCCATGCTGTAAGGGGCATGTAAGCCCAATAATCCCGAGGAGAATATGACTCAAAGTAAGGAAAAGTTGGCTAAGAAAGGTTGAATATAGGAAAATTTTGGACCGAAGTTATAATAGACAACGAATGAAGGAAGGGTCAAAATAGGACGAAAAAGTGATAATAAAGAAAAACCGTGGAAACAAGTACGTGACTCTTAAAAGAACATCGAGCTAAAGGTTTCATCTACCAAAAGGATAACCAGACATAGGAATGATTAGTTATATTGGAATTCCCAATCTTGAGTATAGAATATCGAAGGGAAGAATGTTGCTCTAAACAAAGAAAGAGATAAAATCTAAGAATATACCCTGAAGTAAGGTATGTCTAGTTATGATAAACTCCATGGAGTGAGTAAATAATATAAAGGAACAGGAATTCCTTGAGTGAAGGTTGTAAAAAGGGCTAATTGGAAGGACGAGAGAAGAGTTTGCATGTTAGGCAAACATAATTAAGTTTTGGGGATAAAACTCCTAAAAGGAGGGGAGAGTTGTAAACCTCGCCCTTTTGAGCTAAAGAAAAATTGGGAAAAGAACAGGTCAAACCGAGTGGGAAAACTGAATCAGTTTACAAACCCAATCATTTGTGAACGGGCAATTTGGGAATTTACAACTCTTGGGTGATTCAAAGGGTTTATAATACTATGGAAAATAACCTTAGGATGAATTGGAAAAGAAAAACCAGACCGATTTGGATGAACTAGATCCAACTGGATTGAACCGGCTTATGAACCGAGTTGGTTCATGAACCAGAACCGATAGAGAAAGGGAAAATAGAGAAATTGATGGATCCCTTGTGACCTGAAGAGATTTATAAACCTTGGGAAGGAACCTTAGAACAAAGTGGGAGAGAAAAACCAGATCGATTTGGGTGAAGAGGACCCGAACCGGATTGAACCGGTTTAAGGACTGAGTCGGTTTATGAACCAGAATCGATAAAGAGATGGTAAACCAGGAATTTTATGTACCCTAAGTGACCCAAGGAGTCACAAAAGACATGGAAATGGACTTGTGAAGGAATTGGGGATGAAAACCAAATCGGTTTAGGTGAACCGGATCTGAACCGGTTTGGACCGGTTTGAACCACTATTGAACTGGATGCTAAATTCATTTCTCTAGGTGGCTTAACTAATTCAAATCTGAGATTTTAGGCCACCATTGGATAGAAAATGAATTTAGAAATTTTTAGATTTGAAAAAGTCGATCGAAATAGGGGGTGAACCGACCGGTTTAAGCTTCAAACTTGGTACGGACCAGTCTGGTCCGGCTCGGAATAGTGTCCATCTTCTTCCTGAGGATGACATCACTGTTCACTCGATGGGTATCATGCAAGGTTCCCATTATTCAGCTCTTTTAGCATCATATATCACATGTCTGTTCTGGATGGGTCCACGCCCATATCCATTGGCCTTGGGCCCAATGGCATCTCAAGCCTAAGCCCAGAATTAGCTCCCAAATGTTTTAAGCAGAGTCACCCATTTAAGGGATGCTAATTCTGAGAAAATAGTTTTCAAAGATGAACCGTCATTTCAACCAGAATGGACGTTATAGCATTTCCCACTCACCGGTGATCTCGGCAGGGTCGTGCCGGTGAAATCTCTCCCCTTGGTGCGCTTCTCGGGCCAACGCTCAAGAAATTCGTTCCTCCAGGATGCGAGTGTTCGTATCAGGATGTGGTGACGAATGGGTCACATACTTCCTCATATCTATACAAAAGGCCACGTACTTTCTTTAAATTGCATATGAGTCCTTGATTTCCCTTTAATCTATATGGGGTCCTTTGGGCTCCTAATTATTCTTTTTAGGTCCTTAACTCTTTCTATTTCACCAATTGGCCCTTAATTTACCTAAATTTCCTTTTAGTCCTTAATTTTCCAAAAATTGCAATTTGGTCCCCAACTTTTCAAAATTTCCAATTTGCCCCAAGTTTGTCCAAATTACCCAATTGACCCTCAATCAGGGTGAATTTCATGAAAATACCTTAATTTCGTGCTTCTATTATTTGATTCTTGCTTCTATTCGCCTCCTCCAGCTCCCCTCTATTGTCCAACACTTCGAATTTATGAATTTGGTTGAGTTTTATGCCTTATTGGAGCTTCGCCGGAAAATTCACAATAGAGAGAGAAAGCTTGCATTTCTTATCGATGGAGGGATGGCGGCCGGAGCCTGAGGTGGGGGCAGTTGGAGCTAGTCGAGGGGAATCTAGTAGAATCAAATCTTGCTGCAATTTACTATTGTTTTGCATGAATTTGAAGAGGGGAGGCGAAATTGTGCAACTCTGAAATTTAGAAATTCTGACGAGGGGAGGCAGAATTGTGCTTACTAGGGCCTGTAGGGGTGTTGTGGAGTGTAAACCCCGTCTTTTGATAATGAGAAAATCGGGGAAAGAACCAGTCAATTTTGAATTTTAAAACTGAATTAATCTACAAGCTCGATTATTAGGAAACGGGCAAATTAAGAATTTACAACTCTCGTGTGACTCAAAATGATTCATAAAAACTTGGAAAAGAATCTTAAGACAAATTAGAAGGGAAAAATCAGATCGGTTCAGATGAACTAGATCCCATCAGAACATCAAAGTTAAGCGTGTTTGCATGAGAGTAGTCCGAGGATGGGTGACCTCCTTGTAAGTATGTTTTTTTTGTAACCCGAAATTTCGATCAAAAAATTTTATGCGAACTACGCCCTATCATAAAGAGTCATAAAGTAATATATATATATATATAATTAATGGAATTAATACCAATAATTTAATACCTAAATTAAATTATTTGAATTAATACTAATAAATACTCATCAATTTATGACAATATTAATACTAGTAATAAATCTCCCCAAATACACAATTTTACACTTATATAAAGACCTAATTCCCATTCATTCTCCTCACACTTGAACACTTCTCTCTCTCTCTCTACTGCTCCATTTCCTAGTGAAGCTCGAACCAGTGCTTCGACATGAGCATTTTTCTTAACCTCGGAAGGAGAGGTCGGGTTCCTTAGAATCAAGGAGAAGTCAGCTACATGGTGGTGACATCCATTCATTCTGAGAGTCGTCGAAGAAGAGCCGACGTGATCGAATAGTAAAGCAGCTCCGGCGGACCGAAGCTACCTTGTTTTAGCCGAGTTGAAATCGGCCAATTCGATCCATCCCCAGGCTAAACCAAGCCCTCTCAACACTTCCTCAGCCCTCCCACGGCCAAATTACGACCGAAAGGTAAGCCAATTCGGCTCCCCTTTGGTGTTAGAGAGAGAGTTGTTGAATTTCAATGATAGAATTCTAATCCAATTCGACACCAATTGATGTCATTCTTGATCCGAAGAAGAACCTCAAGAGAAGAACTACTTGCCTAGATAGAAAGCTCAGACCGTCATGCCCTCACCAATGAGTAATCGAAACTCTCTCTCTACAATCCATTTTCCAACGAAGCTCCATTTGAGCTCGTTCTGGAGTTAAAACTTGCGATTCAAATTGCTAGAGAATTGTATGAACATGTAGAAACTCAATTTCAACTATTGGAAATGTTTGATATTTAATTTGATAAAATTAATTCGGTTGTGTTAAAAAGTTGGAATTGGGGGAAAATTGGGGATTTTCGAAAATTCGAAGGACCAAAATGCAATTTCCTAAAATTTAATTTCAATTGGGCATGATAAAAATGTTAGAGGACCAAATGAGGAATTTTAGAATTTTTGGGGTAAAATTTACCATTTGTGTAAAGGAAGGGCAAAATGATAATTTTAGAAAAGTTGGGGGACCAAATTGGAAATTTGGGAAATTAAACCTCTTTTTGTGAAATTGAATAAATTAAGGCCCCATGGAGAATTTAAAAAGTTTTGGGACCCAATTTGAGGAAAAACCGGCATTAGGGACTTAGAGTTAAAGAAAAAATAACTATAGGTACCTAATTGCAATTAAATAAAGGTTTAGTTTTCTCATTCATTTGGAATGAATGAAGGCTATTGGGCCGAGAGATAATGAATCGAGATGTTCATATCGTGTAGGAACATGAAGTATCGGGAACGCCAGCAAGGACACGCTCGCGTGAATATAAGGAACCGGTCTAGTAGAATTCACTGTATTAACTGGTGAGTGGGATTTTATATCATACCCGGTTGGGGATGATAAGTACCTCGAAATGAAAACCCACTACTAAGTGGTATTTTAAACATCACAACTTAGATTAGTGATGTGAAAATCATGCGAAAAAAACTACTTACCGGTTGTAAGTAGGAGCTCGGGGACCCATTGGCCGTCCATTTGGTACCGTTATTACTGACTTTGAAGACCTGAAACGCCCTGAACATAAGCGTTTCTTCTTCGCCAGTGTTTCTTCAATTTCTAGGCGAGTGAACAGTATTGTCATCCTAAGGAAGAAGTTAACACTGTTCCGAACTAGACCAGACCGGTCTGAACCTGATTCAAAGCTTAAATCGACGGGTTCACCCTGGTATTCATGTTTGTTTACGAGCTCCTACTAGTGTCAACTAGCCAAGGGCCCATTGTACGAGATTTACAAAATCGAGCATATTAGGCCCCAAGTTCCAAAACTGAGGCCTCCGACCTATATGAGCATTCCAAGCTCCCATCAAGAAGGTCTCCCAAAAAGTTTAAGCAGTGGAACATAGTCAATAGAGAGCACTTCCGATAAAATAAACTTTTCATCTGTCTATCACACCAACCGGGTGTGAGGACATCTACGCTTATAACCTCAACCATTTGTTTGTGTGAGCATTATATCCCAACTTCCAAACATACCAATTGAGTTGTCTGTTATAGAGAGGTTAGACCTTTCACCTTTGCCAATTCTAATTTGCATAGGACTCTTAGAGCCCCTAACATACTAGTCCAGCAAGAGTTTCGGAATAGCCAGTTATCGGAAGTGCTCTCCCCTTACTGTGTTACAATGCTTAAACTATTTGGGAGACATTCTTGACGGGAGCTCGAATAGCTCTTATAGGCCGGGGGCCTCGATTTTGAAACTTGGGGGCTATTATGCCCAGTTTTAAAAATCTTGAACAGTGGGACATAGGCCAGTGGGTATGAGCAACAGCTCATAAACAAACATGAGATATGTGCCATAAAACTTTAATAAATAAATTGTTTGGTCATGGTACTAAGACAAGACCGACACACTCGATTAACTAGCAGCAGTGCGACATGACTAGTCTCTAGACCAGTCAAGACAAATAGTTGCAGGTTGAGCTAAAGGTCAGGGCCGTTGGACTAATGGCACTACAGATTACATGTCATGATAAGAAAATATTATTTGTGCATGCACTATGATTTTGGGATCATCAAGATGCCCATGATGGGTAGTGATGCATCCTAAGGGCCCTAGACGACCTGGTAAGTATAAGGGCAGTTCATCGTACCAGGTGACCGTGCGAAATTTGGAGTAGCACCAAGCGCATGAGACCGGGGTGGGGACGGGATGAGGCCTCTGTCCTCATATGGACACGAAGAATCGATTTTGGGATTGACGGTCGGATGTTGCGACATCCACTCATTCTTAGGGTAGAAGTGGATGTACTTCTATCTAGGTGGCCCGTAAAGTTGCTCCGAAGCCACAAGTGGGTTCTGTGGTCGTACTGGCCTGTGAATGTGTATTGAACCTTCATGATAAAGAATGTGTGTTGGGTGATGACACACCGTGGTAATGATGGAAAAACCCGAGATTTGAAATTCAAAGGATTTTTGAAAGAAAGGAGTCTGGCACACTCCAATACAACTAACTCTTTTCTTAAAAGATATTTTCTTGAAAAACCAATTTACTGAGTAGTCGTACTCACCCCCTCCTTTTTATTCATTTTTAGGAAAAAGGAAAATTACTTATAACAATACCAAGACTTACCCTCTGTCAGGTATGCTTATATTTCCTTAAACTTGCATTTTATTAGATATGTATCTTCCAGGGAACAAGGTTAAAATTACATCTGGCTCATCTCGAGTTAAAGTCGGAGGAAACTCCTCTTGAGCCAAGAGAGCGGCGGGTTGTACATGGGGATCCAACCAAACCGAGTTGGGGCATGACAAGACCGGTTCGAATCGGGTTCAAAGCTTAAATCGGCCAGTTCACCCTAATTCGACCGAATTTTTCAAATTTAAAAATTTATATATTCATCTAAATTCATTTTCTATCCAATGGTGGCTTCAAATCTCAAATTTCAATTTTTTAAGCCACTTAGAAAAATAAATTTAGAATCTGGTTCAATAGTGGTTCAATCTGGTTTGGATTCGGTTCACTTGAACCAGTTTGGTTTTCATCTCCAACTCATTCTCAAGTCCATTTTCATAATTTTTGGGACTCTTTAGGCCACTCGGGATCAATAAATTTTCCGGTTTGCCCTTCTCTATCGGTTCCGGTTCATGAACCGACTCGATTCATAAACTAATTCAATCCAGTTGGATCCGGTTCATCTAAACCAGTCTGATTTTTCTCTTCCAACTTGTTTTAAGGTTCTTTTTCAAGGTTTTATGAATTGTTTGGATCACCTGGGAGTTGTAAATTCCCAAATTGACCATTCCCAAATGATCGGGTTTATGAACCGGTTCAGTTTTCTTACTCGATTTGACTGGTTCTTTTCTTGGTTTTCCTTAACTCAAAAGGGCGGAATTTACATGTACAACCCACTTTGAAACCCAATATCCAACTACTAACCTAGAGAAAGGTCAAACATGTATGATTTTAATACAATTCGACCCTTCTTTTTAACTAGATATGATTTATTATACCTTCTTCCTTGTTTAGGGTTCTGACACAGACCAGACCATGGAGGTGTGATATGGTATTGTTAACCGTAAGAGTACGAGAAGCATTGCCTTTCTTACGAGACTGTGCCGAGCGTGGAGCGTCCGGTCCCATTGAGAATCTTCACCTTTTTAAACCACTGAGATAGGGTTAGACCGAGTCATCCACCGATAAATCAGAAAATGATCTGCTGACGTGAAAGGAGGTGATAATGGTGGGTCTATCTGACGGCTGCAATCCTCATCAAAAGTACTGTACTAAATGGGATTCTGGTCATGGTGGAGGTGCCCACCGGCCGTTTTGTCTTTTAACCAAATGCATTTGCACATCATGTCAACCTCAACCCTGTTAATGTCACTATGACTTCTTTTTACTGTTTTGTCACTATTTCCCATTAGGTAATATCTCGAGTTCCCATTAGGAAGAAAATATTAAACCAAGAAAAATTATGATAAATCTCAATTTTTTTTATTATTTTGAATATCAAAATATATATCTATATTATTATCTCCAAGTATAAGTGTATCGCCATATACCAAAGCAAACTCTATCATTCCCAATTACGCAGTTTAGAATGAATCAAATCTATCGACTATGATTTGAAACTACGTACCAATGGGTTGATAGCCAACTGCATTCACAACTAAAACCCTAGTCCAACACGTACCAAAATCGACTTAGTCATAAATGACAAGATGAACTGGCGGTCTGGTCACTCACACTTGAATATTTTAGATTTGAATCTTAATGTACTTATAATATTTTACACGTACTCAAAGTTTCCATTGACTTACATGGATTTGGATTTGGGGCTACCATAATTATACATTTCTTTGCCTTTCCCCCGTATTATTATGAATGAAGGAAACATGATTAAGACACTCCATATCCGAAGATAATGAGAGGTAGAAACCCTTGTTCATATAGATGTATATATAACCCTTGATAGATATTTGGATCTTGACAATTTTTATATAATTTAATATCATATTTATCAAATTATTTTAATTCAACTTACAATCTTATATTAATTTTACTCAATAAAAAAATTCTGCATCTGTGCTGGTTTGGGGTTATTTGACTATAGAAAAATCGGTTGAACCGAAGCTGGAAACGTACCAAATTCGTGTCAATTAGTGCGCAATAATATATTATATCATGTGACGTGACGTTGATTTGCAGTACTGCCCCCTAAAAATTCCAAAACAGATGTGCTCTGCTCTCAGACCCAATGAGTGAGAGATTGGATCTGGTTGTTGCTATTGATGAAAGTGAGGGTCGTTTGGAATTAGTGTTGCTAGTTGACCGGTTTAAACCGTGAATCAATCCGGGCCGGAATTCATACATTAAACAGAATTGAAAGATTATTTGTTGTTTCTTTTAGTTTATATTATAAAGGTTGGTTTAATATATGATCTATCACTCAAAATATTGTATATTATTTAAAATATTTATTGTATAAACATTAAAAAAGAAAATTAGAAATAAAAGTATGTGAAATGTATTATTCAAACTTGTATATTTGTAAAATTTATAGCATTTATTGGTTAATTAACTGATGTAAGTTAGGAAATACCTCTAAATTGAGATTAAACTTGAAGTAAAAAAATAGGAAAAAATGAATTAAATTAATGTATAATTATAAGTGATAATTTATAAATGGTATAATTGTTTCAATAGTATATATTTATAATATTTTTTTCATTTTAGTTAATCTAACTCTCAATATAAGTGAAATATAAGAAAAATGACGTGATTCATTTTATTTTCAATTTCTCTATAATTTATTTTATATTAATATATAAAATATATAAGTATATCACTAATTTTTTATAATATAAATAAAATTATTATCTCGAATTAAAATATGTATAACTATAATATAATTATGTAATATACAATAAATCTAATCATATAATTTTTATTACATATAATAGAATTCATTATAAAATGTATAATTACATTATACATTTTATAATCATATAACTTTTTATTTATATAAACATCGTTATTCAATAAATATATATTATTATAGCATAAATATTATTCTCTTTCACGGTAAAACGAATAATTTATTTTCTTATTGAATTGATACTCATTTTTGTTATAATAATGTATTAATCTTCGCATATGTTCTTATAAATGTATTAATCTTGATAAAATAAATGATATTATCTTCGTATAAGTAAATAATAAGATATATTTATAACTATTTAATAATGGATATATTTTTTAGAAAAAAATTACTTAATAATGAATGTCGTAACCAAGAAAATAAATAAAAGTTATTGAAAATAATTGATATAATCTTACATTAAATTATCTTAAATAATTATTTTATCCCAAAAGTTAACATATCTATTGGCGTAATCATAAATTCTACTTGTATATGTACAAATATATTGACCCCGAAATTCAACTCGTGTGTTAATAAATATAAAAAGAAAAATAATTAATTTATTATCATTATCCCACCAAAAAATAATACTTAATTTGTATATAGTTAATTAAAATTAATAAATATTATGAATATATAAATTTTAAATTATTAAATTATTTATAAAATTTAAATAAACATTAAATTAAATTAAATTATTATCTATCCATAATAATTTGTTATAATGAGGTTGAGATGATTCTAACATAGAACAAACTATGCATGGATTTTTATTTGTTCAGAGAGACCGCTGGTTCATTATGTGACAAAGACAAATGGACTCCTTGATCTACCACAAATCAATGTTTTATATGGCACTGAAAGTATAGAATTTCAAAATAATGAAGACAACCAAAACCAAAATATGTGCATGGACAACATCTCATATAGTTCTAAAATGGATCATCATGCTTTTCTCATTATACTGCTATGGATAATCAGACCTGTAATGCTCTTTTTTTTTCCTTATATATACATATATTATATGATATGCTGATATTTTGGAGGACGGTGAGAGAAGGGTTGCATTGATTAGAATCAGGTCTATAAAATGCCACCACATACAGCAAAAATGGGACCATCACTACTCCAAGGTGGGGATCCCCTCTACTTTCTAACCCAATCAACTCCCTCCCCAGCACATAGCTCATTCATTGAAGGTTTGGGAGTAATAACTTTAACGGTTAACTCCATGCAGTCCATGTTGGTTCATTTTCATGTTATTTATATGGATCATAAATGAAACACTATCCTATTTAAAATTCACTCTTATTGATAATCACGTTTACTACTCCTATTTTAAATGGGGTTGGAGCATTTGACATCTCCCAATCAAGTCCTTAACCATTAGGTGACTTACCCTTTAGTGCAGTGGTGTTGTGGGTGAGTGCTCTCACATCCTTTTATCTATGAGCTTTGAGGTCCTAGGGCTATACCCAAGAAAAAAAAGGAAGAGACCTTGAGGTGGTAAGAAACCTTGGATGCTTTTTACCAGCAAAAAGATTGGAAAGGGACGACCACATCCAACAGGCCAAAGCGTCATCTTTATAGCAACACACTCGTACTTGGATACAACCGTCGCTTTCGCTAGGGCAACGTGGAGATCCTCGGCTGCAGAAAGGATCCAGTGCAATCGATGTCGATTTGTCGTTCCTGGTCCAGGGATTGATTAGCCTAGCCTAGCCTAGCCTAGCTAGCTATGGATAGAGGCTAGTCTAAGAGTCTAGTGTATAGAGATAGGAAGGTGTGGGAGCCATCGTCGTCCTCCTCCTCTGGCATCTACCAAGAGCTAAAGCGATTAGGTAGGTGAGTGAGTGCCTAACTAAGGCTTACCATTATGGACCACACTAAGATGGGGTGGTCCAATTTCTGTCCTTTGAAAAAATTGATCATTTAAAGTCAATAGAAGGAGAGGGAAGTGCCCTTTCCTTGCCCATCACCCTTTGCCTCTTTTCTCTTTTCTTTTTCCATTTTTTTAAATACTCATATTAATAATATTTGATTAAATAAATTAAACCCATAACACCATACATAATCTAGATTGGACCATCCTTGTCTAACCCTCAACTAATAGTCTAATTGATGAAAAATAAGGAATTAAAGTGAATATGAATGATTGTGAAGTACGACCAAGTGACTGACTGAATGAGAATCTGTCAGTTGCAATATGATGGATCTAATGAGCAAATATGGTTACCTCTATCTTAAAAGGGAAATAGAACGGACTTACCTTAAAATGAGGGGACAAGTTCAGTTTGGAAACAAGGCAGCCTGCCTTTCTTTAATTCGTAGGATTCTAACTGAGGGACTTGCCTTGGAGTTAGCCCCCCACCCTTTCAAGAGAATTATATAATACTAGGCTTATTTTGGGCCTACTAGAGAATTCAATGGGCTTATAGGGGATTTAGCCCAACTAGAGAACAAGAATCTGTAGTGGCTCATACTCATATCACTTTACACCGTATACAAAAATATTTATTAATAATATAATTAAGAATATGAATATGGTAATAAAATATTATATAATATAATATTATAATTAATATATCTTATAAATATAATATATGATATTAAGAATATGATAGGATATTATAAAATTTACACCACATGGAATTAATTAATTAATGAGATGAAAGAAGGATGAGGCAATGAATGGAGGGAGGCTAGCTGTCGGCATCATAGTGGTGAAGAGGCGCGGCGCTGCTCGAGAGTCGAGCCTGGTTAGAACCTCCAGACGGGGCCGATTGGACTTGACAGCAATCACATTTTAATCACCATTCATAGCACTACCACCGCCGGCGGCCCACCTTGGATGCCGAAAAATAATTTAAATAATATATAATTATTACTTATTTATATTTATATTTTATAAATTATTTCTTTAACCTTCTAACTTAAAATTTTAATACGATTATATGACATTTTTTTATATACCATAAACTTTTATTTTTTTTAAAACCTATATTTTCGTTTATTTTATTTTTATATATACTTACACTAGTTCATTACAAAAAAGTCTAGACTTTGGTTATGGTTGCTTGTAGTTATGCTTTGAATTTTCGTAAAAAAAGCCTCTCATTTTGTTATTTTATTTTATTCATAGAAGACATGTAGATATAAAAAATAATATATTTCAACAATTTATATACACAAATACATTTATGAATATTAATGGATTTATGAACTATATTGCATTTTCTATACATTAATTTTATTTTATTTACATGTAAAAATTAATAAATTTACATAAATAATTTATAAATCTATGTACATATTTTAATTTATACATTTAAATAAAATAATTCTTAAATAGAAATACATATAAAAGTAATATATATAAAATATTTACGCTAACTTAATGTTCATAAATTTATTTTTGTCTATAAAATATTATATATATATATATATATATACAAGTACGTAAATTATTAACCTACAAAATTTATAAAATAATTAAACTAAAATTAGGTTCATTAGGCATGATTTATGTAAATAAAAAATTATAAATTTATTTTAAATAATTTATCAATTCTTTATGTATATAAAAAAATTATATATGTAACTTTAGATTCATAAATTTGTTTTAGGTTCATTAGAAATGATTTATGTATCTATATAAATTGTTGATAATGATATATATGGTTTTTTTATGTATAGGAACTCAAGCATGGTTTTATGTAAACTTATGAATTTTATATGTATAAATATTAATATAATTATTTTATATAAATTTATATAAGTATAAAAATTTATAATTAATTTTATGTAAATTTATAATTTTTGTACATACGAAAATTTAATAATATTTATCTGCCCGTAAAATAAAAAAATCATGTACATAACATGTATTATAAGTCATAAATTGTTATACATGATTTTTATATGTATAATTCTTTTTGATAAATAAAATAAGATTGGAGCAAAAAAAATTGAAGTATAAACTACAAACATAAACACAAATAAAGTTTTAAGTCCATTTGTTTGTAATTAACCCTCATAAGAATATGTTAAGTCAATATTACTAATCACATGGAAATGAGTGTGAATAGAAAAATAAATATTTAGGTAAAATTAAGATCATGATAAAATATTTATTTTTTTACTTGTAATAAAATATATACTAAAAATATAAAAAATGAATAAAGTTTAATTCTAATTTTACCTAAATAATATATATATATATATACTTGTAATGAATAATATATATTTACTTGTAATAAATAATATATATTATTTATTTTTATAAGAAAATATTGTGTGAGATAATATTATAAACTCATTTATAATTAAAAATAATAATGGGTAATTTTTTTCAATTTTATAAATTTATAATAATTATTTATTTTATTTAATATAATATTATATTACTTATACACTCTCGGCAATTTATTTTTTTTAGTATTTAAATAATTAATTTGAATGTGATATTTTTCCTAATTAATAGTGTGCCACGTGGCACGACTGCCTGGTCATCCATCGTCTTCAACCTTTAGATGTGAGGAAAGAGAGTCGCCGAAAAAGTTGGAGTCTTCAGTTACTAAAAAAACTCTCCGATCAGGTCACCAGCGGCCGAGTCGGAGATCGAGTCTTATTTCGACGGGTAGCCTAAACAATTGTCGAGCTCCCTACATAAATAGCACCCACTTATTCGTTATTAGCATCCCATAATCGAGCGAAAAAGAAGAATAGTACACTTTCCGATGAGCTATGAACCAGAGCTCCAACGAAGGGATTTTCTCAACCTCTGAAGTCACATTGGGTGTCTTTGAAATTAGGAGAAAGTCCTCTACCTGACCTTACTTTCCATTCAGCTTGGGGGCCACCGAGGAGGAATGAGGAAGCTCAAACAGTGTTGCCACTCCTCGGCCGAAAAACAGCCAGACCCTTGCCACCTACTTCGAGCCCTCCCCCGGCCAATTGCGGCCAAGCCAGATCCCATATGCCTCACTTGGAGGTGTCCCTACCTTCCCCTGAGCTAAGAAGGTAAGCTCCTTCCATCTCCCTTTGCTGGAAAATACTGTGCACAACTAAATTTTACAAAAAATTTAACACTAAATGACGAGAAAAACATAGAGAAGATACTTATAAAATTTAGTACCGGAGAAGATACTTATAAAACTAGGGACCGAATTATAGAAAAATGGGAATTTAAGGACTTAAAGATAAATGCACAAACCTCGGAGACCTACAATTAAAGCAAAGTTTGAAGGCCTATATGCAAATACGCAAAGAAATACAGTTCCTTAGTTCAATACCCTAACGAGGACATCCATGCCATGTAGAAGCAGACTATTCGAACGCCGGCTTCTAGAAAAGAGACCACGAGGCCAGACTCCGCTGGCAGGACCACACCAAAATCATCGGGTGAGTGGAAACCACTATAACGTTCATTCCGGTTGGAATAACAGTTCAGCTTTGAAAAATATTTTCTCAGAATTAGCTTCCCTTAACTGGGTGACTTTGCTTAAAATATTTAGGAGCTAATTCTGGGCTTAGGCTCGAGATGCTAATGGGCCCAAGGCCGATTGATACGAGCATAGACC
The DNA here is from genome assembly GCA_030064425.1 of Trapa bicornis. Taxonomy (NCBI): domain Eukaryota; kingdom Viridiplantae; phylum Streptophyta; class Magnoliopsida; order Myrtales; family Lythraceae; genus Trapa; species Trapa bicornis. The sequence continues at coordinate 8,239,165 of CM057754.1, forward strand.
CATCCAGAACAGACATGCGATATATGGTACTAAAAGACCCGAATAATGGGAACCTTACGTGATACCCATCGAGCCAAGCTGAGTTATCAAGTTTGTTGGGCCAAATCGCTGCTTTGGCGAAGCTAGGTCGTCAAACTTGTTGGTCTAGTATGCGTGGTGGATTGAAGCCAAGTCGATAGACTATTGTGCTAGAGGGCTAAAGATGAAGGCTATAATTCAAAAAGATTATTGATTGTGCATGCATTATGATGTTCATGCCATTAGGACACCTGGCATGAGGTAGTGATGGTGCCCAAGGACTGTTGGATGACCTAGAGAGCATAAGGGCAGTTTCGTCGTTCAGTAGGTCGTGAAGCGGAGGAGTTTCCTGGGCATGGAGGCCGAGGCAGTAGGGGAAATGAGGTATCGTCCCACTAAGTAGACATGATGAAGTAATTAGGGGTTTGATATGTCAGACTATTAATGTCCACTCAAACCTTGGGTAGAGGAAGTATCCCTCTATTACAGTGGATGATAAAGGTGCTCCGGTCCATAAATGGCATGGTTGAGGACCGTTCTGCGAATGTGTGATCCCTCCTATGATAGGAGGGCGGTTGTTAATTTGAGAAACCCAAGAAGAAACGATTGAATTATCAAATAATTGAAATTGCTAAATTGAGCCTTCATAAAAGAGTTTTCTCCTCCTCACTGAGTTGTCAAACTCATCCCCCTCCCTCTAAACATTTTCAGGAAGGAATGCAATTGTACCAGGTTTTCCTCTCCAGACCCCGAACCAGGTACACAAATTTAAAAGTTTCAGTTTTGTTTAATGTTGTCCAGGAAAAATATGACAGGTAATATGCCCGACTCTCTTGATCTCCCTAATAAGCCCCTCTTTGAGACTCGAGAGAGTGGCGGGTTATTCACCAAACTTCGGTCAAATCGAGTCGGGGCATGACAACATTGGTAGTGTCAAAGCCTGTGATTTCCCGAATACATTATTAAGATTTTATAACCTAAATACTAATTGAAGACAATTTTAAACTAGCTATGGCACCCAAGAGAGGAGTCAAAAGAACAAGGGCGACAATTACTGATTCCGCCAGAAATTCCCTCCCATAGCTAGAATTCCCGGGAGCTACCTCAACCCCACATGGCATCAGTTCCAAACACCAAAGGCTGTATGAAGAATTCACCAAGGTGTTTGGGGAACCCCACCTTAGTGATAAACCCCATCTGAACTCCGAGTCCCAGACCCACTACGAGGAGGTCCAGTCCCAATACCCTTCCGCACCCTTTCCACCTCTCTTCGACATCCCTAGATACTTGAAGACACTCCGACAATTGGGGTTCAAGCCCTTCTATGGGAAGAAGGAGGCCGGGGCCGCCATGGATTGGTTGGCGAGCCTCAAGAAGTTTATGGGTATCATTAGGATACCCCAGAAGAGATGGTTACGCTAGCCGAATTCTTCCTGGAGTCTAGCGCGAAGAGATGGTGGGACAATGCCAAAAGCCTCTTCCCAACCCCACCTACTTGAGAAGAGTTTGAAAGAAGGTACTCGAAAAAGTACCTGGCTCCTCACCTCATCAATGAAAAGGTAGAATTCTTCCAACTTTGCCAAGGGGCCCGCATGGTCTCGGATTATGAGACCATGTTCAACGAGTTGTGACCCTTCGCCCCCGACCTGGCGAGACCAGCCAACCTTTGCCAGAAGTTTATGAACGGTCTCAATATGGATATAAGAGACCGAATGGGGGTTTTGGAATGCCTCACCGACTTAGCCGCCATAGTGGGCATGGCGCATGAATGCGAGTGGCTGGTCCAAACAAGGTGTCATCAGATGGAGATGGGTGGATGTAGGGAGGACAAGTGACAAGGTAGTAGAGGAGGCCGAGGGAGCAGTGCCAGCCCCGATGGAGGAACCCACCAAGACTTCCTCGAAGGGAGGAGGGACATCGTGGCCACAAAGAGATGGATGCACTCCCTCCAAAGAGAGGCTTCTATTGCCCTCGATGCCAAAGAAACCATGGGGGATCATGTATAACATGCTACGGGTGCGGGCAGTTCGAGCATTATATTAGAAGTTGCCCGAGGGCACGAGAAAATTCCCTGCGAAATTCTCCGCCACCACTGCCCAAGAATTAGAGGGCACCCAACAGGGGACGGGAAGCACCCACCCAAGTTTCAGCCAGAATTTACAATTTGACCCAGGAAGAAGCCTGGAAAAACCCCAACATGGTGGCTGGTACGTCCCAACCCTCCTCCTCATAAGTCGAGTATGTAGTAAGAAGTCTTGTAATTCCCTTTTTGGAATTAATAAAGTTCATTCCCTAAAAAATTTTCATTAATTTCCAATAAGATTTCATCTAAGTATTCGGAAAGGAAAGATACACCCTCTTTGACTTAGGGGTTGGACGATATTTCATCAAGGAAGCCCTAGACGAAACATCATACCCTCCACATCCTCACCCCTCCAAAGGAAACCTCCCCTCTCTGGCCACCCCTCCACATCCTCACCCCACTAGGCGAAACTCTAGAAAGGCACATGTACTTGAAGGCTTGTGAAGTACAAGTAGGAAGGACAACCCTGGAAGCCGACCTAATTCCTCTTCTACTACGAGAAGTAGAAGTCATTTTAGGGATGGACTGGCTAAGCATGCATCAAGCCCAAGTAGACTCTGGGAATAAGAGGATAACCTTCCATGCCCCTGGAAAGGAAGAGGCTGTATTTGAAGGGGACAGAGGAAGAACCAGAATACACCTAGTGTCATGTATGGAAACCCAAGACTTACTATAAAAATTATGTAAGGTATTCCTTGCGCAGGCACTTGCAAGGACTCGCCGAAGAAGGGTCTAGAAGAGATTCCAATGGTCAACCGTTACCCGAAATTTTTCCCGGAAGAATTACTTGGCCTACCCCCAGATTGTCAACTAGAATTCATAATTGAGGTAGTGCCATACACTCACCCAATATCCCAAGCACCCTACCGTATGGCACCCGTAGAGCTCAAGGAGTTGAAAGACCAGTTGGATGAACTTTTAGAGAAATGATTCATATGCCCAAGCCAGTCCCAGTGGGGTGCACCGGTGTTGTTCATCAAGAAGAAAGATAAAAGTATGTGGCTCTGCATTGATTACCGAAAATTGAACTAGGTAACGATAAAAAATAAGTACCCTCTCCCCAGGATAGATTACTTATTCGATCAACACAGAGGGGCCGCCTACTTCTTCAAGACCGACCTACGGTTGGGATATCACCAACTGAAGATTCGAGAAGAGGACATACAGAAAACCACTTTCCGATCACAATACGGGCATTACGAGTTCAGGGTAATGCTTTTTGGGCTGACAAATGCACCCGCGACCTTCATGGACCTGATGAAACGAGTGTTCCCACCATATTTGGACAAGTTCGTTATCATATTTATAGACAATATCCTCATATACTCCCAGACCAAAGAGTAGCATCGGTATAAACCCTGTTCTTTGATAATAAGAAAAACTGAGAAAAGAACTAGTTATTTCCAAAGAGAAAATCAAGTCGGTTTATAAACTGTAAATGATAGAGAAAGGGCAAACCAGGAAATTTATAAATCTAGAGTGACCTAAAGAGTCTCAAAACTCATCAGAAAGGAATTTAAGATGAATTGGAGGTGAAAACTAAATCAGTTAAGGTAAACCGGACCCGAACCGGTTTGAACCACTATTGAACCAGTTTCTAAATTCATTTTTCTAGGTGGCTTAAAAAATTCAAATTGAAGAACTTAAGCCACCATTGAATAGAGAATGAATTTAGATGAATTTACAAATTTTTAATTTTGAAAAACTCATTCGAATCGGGCTTGAACAGGTCGGTTTAAACATTGAACCTGGTTTAGACCGGTCCAGTCCAGCTCGGAACAGTGTCGTCTTCTTCCTTCAAATGACAGCACTGTTCACTCGTCGAAAAATCGAGCAGCGCCAGCGAAGATGAAAAGTCTCCGACCATGGAATTTCAGGCAATGAATGATCCAAACCGGTTTAATTTTCCTCTTCCAATTCATCTTAAGGTTCTTTTCCATAGTATTATGAACCCTTTGGATCACCTCGGAGTTGTAAATTCCTAAATTGCCCATTCACAATTGATCGGGTTTGTGAACCGGTTCAATTTTCTCACTCGGTTTGACCGGTTCCCTTCCCGATTTTCCTTAGCTCAAAAGGGTGGGGTTTACACTTGTCCTGTTAGTAGATAAAGGCTGAACATTAGAAACCATCAGAACTGCTCCAACCCTTGGCTATTTCGGAATGTAAATGGGAGCACATTACCATGGACTTTGTCACAGGACTACTTGTGACCAGGAAGGGTCGAGATGCAATCTGGGTCATCGTGGATAAATTAACCAAGTCCTTTTATTTCCTCCCTATAAGAGTGACAGATACAGTGGAACAATTGGTCATTTTATATATGAGGGAGATATTCCATGGCATCTCGGTGAGCGTAGTATTAGATAGACACCCTAGATTCACTATAAGGTTCTGGCCAACTTTACAAAGTGCCTTTGGAACCAAGCTCCATATTAGTGCGACGTTTCATCCTCAGACTGATGGACAGCCTGAACGGATAATTCAGACTTTGGAGGACATGCTAAGGGCATGCCTACTCACCATGGACAAAGGTTGGGAAGAATACATGTGCCTAATGGAATTTGCTTACAATAATAGATATCAAGCCAATATTCAGATTGCTCCTTATGAGGCCCTTTATGGACGACCTTGCCGTACCCCTTTATTTTGGGAAGAAGTGGGAGAAAGGAAACTGGAAAGGGTCAAGCGAATCGAGGATGCCACAGTTAATTAGGAGTCACCTTAAGGTCGCTCAAGACAGACAAAAGAGTTATGTGAAGCATCGGAGGAAAGATCTGGAGTTTAATGTAGGAGATCAAGTATTTCTAAAGGTATCCCCATGGAGGGGTATACTTAGGTTTCAACAACGAGGAAAGTTGAAACCGAGGTATATCGGTCCTTATCCCATAGTCCAAAGGATAGGACTGGTGGCCTATAAATTAGAACTACCTCTAGACTTGTAGAGAATACACGATGTATTCCATATCTCGGTACTTTAGAAGTACCAGCCTTATCCTAGCCATGTGTTAGACTAACCTCCACCAGAACTGGTACGAATCATCAATCGGAGGGATAAGAACTTGAGGAATAAAAGGATTCCTATGGTCAAAGTTCTTTGGCAAAACGAACCTATGCAAGAAGAGACATGTGAGACCGAGAGTGTAATGAGGTATGGTTACCCTCAATTATTTGACATTTAACTATTTTGAGGACAAACTCCAAATAGGAGGGGAGAGTTATAAACCCTATCCTTTGACAATAAGAAAAATCGGGAAAAGAATCGGTTATTTCCAAAGAGAAAATCGAGTTAGTTTATAAACCGTAACCAATAGAGAAAGGGCAAACCAGGAAATTTATAAATCCTGAGTGACCTAAAGAGTTACAAAAGTCACCAGATTGAACCGTTTTGAACCACTATTGAACTAGTTTCTAAATTCATTTTTCTAGTTAGCATAGAAAATTCAAATTGGAGAATTGAAGCCACCATTGGATAGAGAATGAATTTAGATGAATTTACAAATTTTTAATTTTAAAAAACTCGGTTGATTTGGGCCTCAACCGACTAGTTTAAGCATTGAACCTAGTTCGGACCGGTCTAGTCCGATTCGGAACAGTGTCGTTTTCTTCCTTTAGATGATAACACTATTCACTCACCGGAACATTGAGCAGCACCTGCGAAGATGAAAAGTCTCTAGCCAGGGAGTTTCAGGAAATGAATTACTACCATAAAGGCACCAATTGGATGACCAAAAAGTCCCCGAGCTTCCTATATAAAGAGCTCATCCTCACACCTAAAAACTCCTCCCTCTCCCTACTGCTCCATTTTTCGCTAAAGCTCGAACCAAAGCTTCGACATTGGGGTTTTTCTAAGCCACAGAAGGTGAGGTTGTGTTCTTTAGATTCGGGGAAATGTCAGCTACCTAACAGTAGTCTCCATTTCTATCTCCATACTACTCCATTTACCAGAGAAACACTGGCGTGATCGAATAGTGAAGCAGCTCCAATGGACTGAAGCTGCCCCGTTTCGCCCGATCTAATAATAGCCAATTTAAGCCCTTCTTAGGCCAAACCAAGCTCTCCTAACACTTCCACAGCCCTCATATGACTAAATTAGAGCTGAAAGTTAAGCCAATTTGGCTCCCCGCTATAAATTCCTATCAATGCTAGAGAGAGTACAAATGAAACTTCACTGACCAAATTTTCCCTCAATTTGAAATGGATTGATGTGATCCTTTATCCTAGGAGGAACCTCAGGATGAGAGCTATCTATCCAGATCGAAAGCTCGGACCGCCGCACCCCCGACAGTAAGCTTTCTCTCTATAAGTCCTATTTTCTGATAAAGCTCTGTTTGAGCTCAATTCGGATCAAAATGACCCAATTCAAAGTTCCATTAAATCATATGCCAGTGTAGAAACTCAATTTTACCTTCAATTTTAACAATTAAACTTGATTGAATGCTCAATTTGATGAAATTAAAATTGGCTAGTTTGAAAGGGTGAAAATTTTGGTGGAAATTGGGGATTTTGAAAATTCAAGGGACTAAAGTGCAATTTCCAAAAATTGGGGCCAAGTGGTCATGAAAAATATATTGGAGGACCAATTTTTCAATTTTTGGAATTATTGGGGTCAAATTTTCCATTTTTGTAAAGTAGGGGTAGAATGGTAATTTTTGAAAAGTTTGGGACCAAATTGGAAATTTGGGAAACTAGAACCCATTTTTGTGATATTGATTAAATTGAGGCCCTAAAGTGAATTTTAGAAGTTTCGGGACTCAATTTGGCGAAAAGTTAGCATTAGGGACCTAAAGTTAAAGAAAAAGAACTTTAGGGACCTAAATGCAAATAATTAAAAGTTTGGGCATCTTATACATTTGTGATGAATGAACGCTATTAGGCCAAAGGTTAAATTAACAAGATATTCATATCGTATAGGAACATGAAGTACCAGGAACGCCAACAAGATAAGCTCGCGTGAGACAAAGAGTCGGTTAAGAGGAAAAATACACCGCGAATATCTGGTGAGTGGGAATTTTCACATCATACTCGATTGGGATGATGAGTAACTCGGAATGAAAAACCACTACAAAGTAGAATTTTAATAGCACACCTGAACGGGGTGATGTGGAAACTACATGGAAAAACTAATTAACAACTGTAAGTAGATCATAACGGTTCGTATGATAAACTTCCTGAAAGGAAGTGGAAAACCCATTTACCGATTGTAAGCAGAGATGTCATCACTCCCGGTTGGAGTGAACGACGAGTGAAAAGATATTTTTGTCAAAAGTGTTCTCCCTTGACCGTGTGCCACTGCTTAAAGATTTTGGGACACCTTCATGATGGGAGCTCGAATAGCTTAGTTAGGCCAGAGGCCTCGGTTTTGGAACTTGGGGGCTAGAGTGCCCGATTTTGAAAATCTCGTACAGTGGGCCCAAGGCTAGTTGGCACGAGCAGGAACTTGTAAACAAACATGATATTAAGCCATGAAAATTTTAATGAATGATGTGATTTGGCCATGGTACCAAGACAGGCCAACATACTTGATGGACCGGTGGTAGTGCGATGAGACATGTCGACGGACCAGTTAAGACAAACAACTGTAGGTCGAGTTGAGAGTCGGGGATGTTGGACTAGTGGCACCAAAGATTAATGGCTTATATGGAAAATTATAGTTTGAGCATGCATTGAGGTCTGGGACCTTCAAAACGTCCAAGAGGGAGGTAGTGGTGTGTCCTAGGGGCTACTAGATAACATGGTGGAGATAAGGGCAGTTTATCGTGCCAGTAGTCACGGAAGCTCGACGTAGCTTCATGCGCATGAGACCAAGGTGGGGTCGGGATGAGGTCTCTGTCTTCATACATTCACAGAATTTCTTTTCGGGTTTGACGGTCAGATGTTGTGTACATCCACTCATTCCTAGGGTAGAAATGGATGTGCTTCTATCTAAGTGTCCGGTAAAGTCGCTCTAACGCCACAAGTGGGCACAATGGACGGGCTGCCTTGCGAATGTATGATCCCTTCATGATGAAGGGCGTGTGTTGATTGTTAAACACATTGACTGTGATAAATGATGAGTAATGGTTTTGAAAATCGAGAAATTGAGGAAAAAATGGTTTTAATGAAAATAATGAGTCTGGTACACTCCAATTCAAACTATTTTTCGAAACTCATGTTTCAAACACCCATTCACTGAGTTGTCAAACTCACCCTCCTCCCTTTACCCCTTTTTAGGTAACCGAGGGGAAAGCCTACGTACATACATTCCACTAGCTAAACCTGCAAGACAAGTAGGTAAATTTAATTTATTTTAGTTTTGATTAATGATTTTCTAAGAAAGGTACAAGTATAAAGGACGCCTTACTCCTCACGATTTAAATAAAGGGAAAACATTTAATAAACTAGAAGAGTGATGGGTTGCTCATGGGGATCTGACCAAACCGGGTCGGGGCATGACAATCGGGCACACCTGGAGATAACCCTGCGTACCTTGCAAGAAAACCAGTTGTACGCCAAATTCTCTTAGTGCGAGTTCTAGCTTCAGGAGGTGGGCTTCATGAGACATATAGTATCCAAAGATGGAGTAAAGGTGGATCCGACCATAGTAGAAACTATCTCAAATTAGAAAGCCCACACCAACCCAACCGAGATCTGTAGCTTCCTCAGCCTCGTCGGATACTATCGAAAGTTTGTGTAGGACTAGGATGTGTCTTGATGCAACAAGGGAAGGTTATTGCCTATGCATCACGACAGTTGAAGCCCCATGAGAAGAATTACCCCACCCATGACCTCGAAGTGGCCACAATAGTGTTCGCCCTCAAGATATGGCACCACTATTTGTATAGGGTAAAGTGCCGAATCTACACTGATCATAAGAGCTTGAAATACATCCTAACCCGAAAGGAGCTCAACATGCGGCAAAGAAGGTGGCTAGAGCTAGTGAAGAACTATGATTTGACGGTAGAGTATCACCCTGGTAAGGCCAACGTGGTGGTAGATTCACTCAGCTGTAAGTACCACATGAGAGTGGCCTTAGTCAGTACAAGCTACCTGCCCTTACTAAACGATCTACGCAACTTAAGGGTGGACCACCTCGTGGACAGGGGCCAAGGTAACCTAGTAGCCAACCTAATGGTACCACTCGACTTAGTGGACCAAATATGAGCTCTATAAATGGAAGATGAGGAACTTCGTCCCCATTGGGAGCCAAACGAGGACAACCCAATGCCAGACATCGCGGTTAGGAACAACAGGGTAATGACCTTAAAAGGGAGGGTCTAGGTGCCAAACAACTAAGCATTAAAAAGGGGGATACTAGAAGAAGCCCACGACTCATTGTATGCTGTGCATACGAGTAGTATGAAAATGTATTGCACCCTAAAGCAGGGATATTGGTGAAAGGGAATGAAGAGGGACATCATGGAGTATGTGGCCAGATGCCTATCATGCCAGCAAATTAAGGCCAATCACCAAAAACCCTCCGCACTACTACAACCTCTCCTAATTCCATTATGGAAATGAGAGTACATCACCATGGATTTTGTGACTGGGCTACCCGTAACAAGAAGGGGTCAGGATTTCCATATGGGTTATCGTGGATTAATTGACCAAGTCCTCACATTTCCAACCCATCCAGGTGACAAACCTGATAGAAAAGCTCGCAGCCATATACGTGGGGGAAATCGTACGACTCCATAGAGTTCCAGTAAGCATAGTATCGAAATGGGACCCGAGGTTCACCTCTCGATTTTGGCCCAGCTGCAAGCGGCCTAGGGAACTAGACTCTCTCAGTTTATTGAAGGGTTTCCCCTTTTCTAAACTGTAAAGAGTAAGGCGTTCTTTGCACCTTTTTCTAGAAATATCATAAATCAAAACTACATAGAAATTTAAAATAATCATACCTGTCTTACAAGCGTTTAAATTTGCAGGTCTTTGACAAGCGTTCCGGGACTACCTGAAAGGGGTATAAGGAAGGGGTTGAGTACGACTACTCAGTGAATGGGTTTCAAATCTTTTGACTTTCAAGAAAAACATTTATATTGGAATGTGCCAAACTCCTCACTTTTCAAAAATCCCTTCATTTAAAAATTTGGGTTTTTTCACCATTTCTTATTATCACGGTGTGTCATCACCTAACACACATCCTTCATCATGAAGGTTACACACATTTGTAGGCCAACACGACCGCTGAACCCACTTGTGGCTTCGGAGTGACTTTACCGGCCACCTAGATAGAAGTATGACCACTTCCATCCTAAAAATGAGTGGATGTACATAACATTCGACCCTCAATCCTGAAATTGATTCTTCGTGTCCATATGAGTACAGAGACCTCATCCTGTCTGCACCCCGGTCTCATGCGCTTAGTGCTACTCCAAATTTTGCACGTTCACTTGGAACGACGAACTGCCCTTATACTCACCGGGTCGTCTAGGGCCCTTAGGATGCATCACTACCCCTCGTGGGCATCTTGATGATCCCGTACTCATAGTGCATGCACAAACAATGTTTTCTTGTTATGCCATGTAATTTGTGGTGTCATTAGTCCAACGGTCCCAACTTTCAACTCAACATACAGTTGTTTGTCTTGATTGGTCCGGAGACCGGTCATGTCGCACTACTGCTAGTTGACTGAGAGTGTCGGACCAGCCTTGGTACCATGACCATACAATTCTCTTATTAAAGTTTTATGGCACATATATTAAGTTCATTTATGAGCTCTTACTTGTGCCCATTGGCCTATGGCCCACTGTTTGAGATTTTAAAAAACCGGGCATATTAGCCCCCAAGTTCCAAAATCGAGGCCCTCGACCTATAAGAGCAATTCGAGCACCCATCGAGAAGGTCTCCCAAATTGTTTAAGCATTATTAGCACACAGTTAGGGGAGAACACTTCTGACAAAAATATGTTTTCACTATCCATAATACCAACCCGATATAATGACATATCTGTTGATAACCAATGAACGGGTTTTCAACTTCGTTCAGGGAAGTTTCATTATACCAACCGTGTCACGCCTCAACCCGGTTTGGTCGGATCCCCGTGAACAACCCGCCACTCTCCCGGTTTATTAAAGGGTTTCCCCTTATTATAATCCGTAAAGAGTAAGGCGTCCTTTAAACCTACACCATTTCCTGAAATAGTATAATCAAAATTGCATGAAATTTTAAACTTTACATACCAACGATTACTCAGTGAATGGGTTTTCAAAGGTATGCATTTAACTTTTAAGAAAAACATTTATATGGAGTGTGCCAGACTCCTTTCTTTTCAAAAAAATCCCTTCATTTAAAAATTTGGGTTTTTCCATTAATTCTTAGTTATCGGTGTGTCATCACCTAATACACATCCTTCATCATGAAGGAAAAGTCGCTACAAAGTTAGTATAACTACTAAACCTGCTAGTGGCTTCGTAGCGACTTTTCCTTGGGAATGAGTGGATGTACGCGACATCCAACCCATAATCCTAAAATCACTTTTTGTGTCCATATGAGGACAAAGACCTCATCCTGTCACCACCCCGGTCTCATGCGCTTTGTGCTACTCCAAATTTCGCACAGACACCTGGAATGACGATCTGCCCTTATACTCACCGGGTCGTCTAGGGCCCTTAGGACACATCACTACCCGTCATGGACGTCTTGATGATCCCGTACTCATGGTGCATGCACAAAAAAATTTTCTTATATTGCCATGTAATCTATGGTGCCACTAGTCCAATGGCCCCGACTCTAAACTCAACCTGTAGCTGTTTGTCTTGACTAGTCCGTAGACCTGTCATGACGCACTGCCGCTAGTTGATTGAGCATGTCTGTCCTATCTTGGTATCATGGCCAAACAATTCACTTATTAAGTTTTATGGCACATATATCATGTTCGTTTATGAGCTCCTGCTCGTGCTAACTGGCCTTGGGCCCACTGTACGAGATTTTCAAAATCGGGCATTTAGCCCCCAAGTTCCAAAATCGAGGCCCCCAGCCTATCAGAGCTATTCGAGCTCCCGTCGAGAAGGTCTCCCAAATTGTTTAAGCATTGGCACACAGTAAGGGGAGAGCACTTCCGACAAAACATATGTTTTCTCTATCCATTATATCGCCTGGGTATAAGGACACCTCCGTTCATAACCGATGAACGGGTTTTCAACTTCCTTCGGGGAAGTCTTATCATACCAACCAGGTGTGATCTACTTACAACCGATAAGTAGTTTTTTCGCATGATTTTCACATCACTTCCTCTAAGTAGTGATGTTTAAAATATCACTTAATAGTGGGTTTTCATACTGAGGTACTTATCATTGCCCAACCGGGTGTGATATAAAATTTCCACTCACAACCGGTAAGTGGTTTTTAATTTTAAGTTGCGCTCATCATCTCAACCGGTTATGATGTTAGTAAAAGCACTCACAACCGGTAAGTGGTTTTTAACTTTAAATTGTGCTCATCATCCCAACCGGGTATGATGTTAGTAAACCCACTCACAACCGGTAAGTGGTTTTTAACTTTAAGTTGTGCTCATCATCCCAACCGGGTATGATGTTAGTAAACCCACTCACAACCGGTAAGTGGTTTTTAACTTTAAGTTGTGCTCATCATTCCAACCGGGTATGATGTTAGTAAACCCACTCACAACCGGTAAGTGGTTTTTAACTTTAAGTTGTGCTCATCATCCCAACCGGGTATGATGTTAGTAAGCCCACTCACAACCAGTAAGTGGTTTTTAACTTTAAGTTGTGCTAATCATCCCAACCGGGTATGCTGTTAGTAAACCCACTCACAACCGGTAAGTGGTTTTTAACTTTAAGTTGTACTCATCATCCCAACTGAGTATGATGTTAGTAAACCCACTCACCCGTTAATGACGTGAATTCCACTAGACTGGTTCTTTGTATTCAGGCGAGCTTGTCCTTGCTGGCGTTCCCGGTATTTCGCGTTCCTACACGATATGAACAACCTTTTTCATTATTACTCGGCATAACAGCCTTCATTCATTTCCAATGAATGAGAAAACCCAAAATTTTAGTTATTTGCAATTAGGTCCCTAAAGTTATTTCTTTTTCACTTTAAGTCCCTGATGTTAGTTTTTCCTCAAATTGAGTTTCGTATCTTTTAAAATTTATCCTGGGACCTCAATTTATTCAATTTCACCAAAAGGGGTTTAATTTCCCAAATTTCCAATTTGGTCCCCCAATTTTTCCAAAATTACCATTTTGCCCTTCTTTTACAAAAATGGTAAGTTCTGCCCCAAAAATTCAAAAATTCCTCAATTGGTCCTCCAACATTATTTTCATGCCCAATTGACCTCAATTTCATAAAATTGTATTTTGGCTCTTTGAATTTCGAAAATCCCCAAAATTTCCGCTAATTTCAACTCTTCAACACTACCGAATTTGATTTTATCAAATTGACCGATCAAATACTTCTAATTATTGAAATTGGAGTTGAAATCGAGTTCCTGCATGTTCATACGATTGTAAGAAACTTTGCATCGTAGATTTTAACGTCGGAACAAGCTCAAACGGAGCTTCGCCGAAAAATAGACTGTAGAGAGAGAAAGCTTTGATTACTCACTAGTGAAGGTATGGCGGTCTGAGCTTTCGATCTAGGCAGATAGGTCTCGTCCTGAGGTTCATCCTAGAATCACGAATTGCATTAATTGATGTAGAATTGGATTAGAATTTCGTCATTGAAATTCGATCGACTCTCTCTCTAGCACCGATCGAAAATTATAAAGGGGAGCCGAATTGGCTTACCTTTCGGTCCTAATTCGGCCGTGGAAAGGCTGAGGAAGTGTTGGGAGGGCTTGGTTTGGCCTGAGGAGGGCTTGAAATGGCCGATTTCAGCTTGGCCAAAATAGGGCAGCTTCGGTCCGCCGGAGCTGCTTCACTATTCTATCATGCCGACGCTTCACTATTCTTCACTATTCTATCATTTACAGATTGACTAGAGTTTGCTATCAGATAACTGTCTTCTCCCCGGTTCTAAAGAGCCCGACCTTTGTTCAAGTCGAAGCTCTAGTTCGAGATTCATCGGGAAATGGAGCAGTAGAGAGAGAGAGAGAAGTGTTAAGGTATGAGGAGAATGAATGGGGATGACCTCTTTATATAGGTGTAAAACCGTGTATTAAATGGGAGTGATTTATTACTAGTATTAATATTGACATAAATTATTAGTATTAATTCCAATAATTTATTTTTGGTATTAAATTATTTGTATTAATTCTAATAATTTAATTTCGATATTAAATTATTTGTATTAATTCCAATAATCCGTTTCGTCCAAGCAGGATCCGAAGTATCCGCCTTATTGGGTAGAATGCCTTTCGCTGTGGGTTATCAACCCGCCCTTAGTACCGAAATGGGTCCCTAACAAGAACGAATCACTTCTAGCAAAAAGAGATCTACAACTTCTATTCAAGCAGTTTATGTACCTGCGGATGATTTGACCAACCCCGCTCCTGCCACAACATTTGCACATTTAGATGTTACAATCGTATTGTCAAGGAGGTTAGCTGCCAAATGGATCTATCCAGGAGTCAATCCTTTAGATTCAACCTCAACTATGCTACAACCTTGAATCGTTGGTGAGGAACATTTTGAAATTGCGCAAAGAGTTAAACAAACTTTACAACGGTATAAGGAACTTCAGGACATTATTGCTATCCTTGGGTTGGACGAATTATCTGAAGAGGATCGCTTAACTGTAGCAAGAGCATGAAAAATTGAGTGTTTCTTATCATAACCTTTTTTCGTAGCCGAAGTATTTACTGGTTCCCTAGGGAAATACGTCGGTCTAGTAGAAACCATTAGAAGGTTTAAGTTGATGGGTGTTTTTGCTAGAATAGGCAATAATAAGATCACTATTTTAGTAAATGACACGGAAAAGGGTAGTGACATTGATCCACAAGAAGCTTAGAAAATGCTTGAACTAGCAGAAGCTAATGTAAAAAAGCCGAAGGTAGGAAACAAACAATTGAGGCAAATTTAACTCTTAGACGAGCTAGGACACGAGTCGAAGCTAGCAATGCAATTTCATAACTAGGTCTTGTGTCTGAATAATCAAAGGAACTTCTGTATTCTGTATAAACAGAGGTTCTCTTTATACACCCCTTTTTATCCTGTCAAGTGAAATTGAATTCAATCAAAAAAAGAAAATTCAAGTGGAATCAGATAGATTCTTATGCACTGAATTGCAATTCAAAACTGAATACAAATAGAGTAGAAAAACTAAAAAAATCAACAAAAGAGGGTGATCATAAAAACTTTTGAGATACCATGATTATGATATCTAATAAGTTCTACCTACTATTGGATTTTAACCAATGACTCCCGCCGTATGAAAGCAATACTCTACCACTGAGTTAAGTAGGCCATTTATTATTACAAAGATAAACAAAAGGAACTCATCACATCATATTGATATATCGATGGATTATAAATCTAATATTACTTCTAAGTAATACCCATCAAAGAGATATGTGTTAGATCATGTACTATTCGTCTTGACAAGAAATTATCTACATAATATGATTAAATATAGATCACAAACACATCACAAACACAAGGGCTATAGCTCAGTTGGTAGAGCACCTCGTTTACACGTGCGCCAACAATTTTCAAAGAAGTCCATCCCATCATGAAATCAAAAGAATTGATCTTATTGAGAAATCTATGTCTTACTCCCTAATGTTTAAGGAACAAAACAAGAGAACAATAGCCTGACAAAAGGTTCTTAGTCCGATTTTGGTGCCCATTTAAGTGCCAAATAGAACCTATCCTTGATTTGAGATATTGATAGGGTGAATACCCAGTCTATTCAATGCTAGTCATTAATGAGTGAGTATAAAGACCTCAAAAAATGCTCTTTCCACTTGATGAACTTTTAGGTGTAGAAAGTTTCATATTTGGTTTTTAAAACAGGGCGATAGAGACTCCATTTAACTTAGGTTGATCTGATCTCGGCAAGAAGCAAACCTACGTCAAGATAAATCCTTCTTTGAAGCACTTTGGTAATGCTCCTGAGTGAAATCTAAATAATGAATCAGAGCACATGGAGTCATCCATCCCCTTATTGGCAATAAAAAAGATGGCAGACTAACTGATATTTCGATCAGTTAATGAAAGTGCCCAATGCAAAAAAGGCATGTTGGGTCTTTGAAATAGTTCGAATCATTTTGATAATAATCGGTTTGATCTGTTATCCAAATTTCCAAATTGCTTATTCCCAAATGATCGGGTTTGTTAACCGTCTCGGTTTTCTTACTCGGTTTGACCGATTCTTTTCCAGATTTTCCTTAACTCAAAAGTGCGGGGTTTACAAATCAGGTATGATCTACTTACCACTGGTAAGTAGTTTTTCTGCAAGGTTTTCACATCACTACTCTAAGTCGTGATGTTTAAAATACCACATAGTAGTGAGTTTTTATTTCGATGTACTTATAATCCCCAACCGGGTATGATATAAAATCCCACTCACCTGATCGTGCAGTGAAATTCCACTTAGTCGAGTTTCGTCCCTTGCACGCTGGACTTCAACTGGCGTTCCCGATGTCTCGTTCTCCTACACAAAATGAACATAGTTGTTCATTATTCTTTGGCCTAATAGCCTTCATTCGTTCCATTGAATGAGAAAATCCAACTTTATATATATTTGCAATTAGGTCCCTAAAGGCAATTAGGCCGAGTTTTTACTCAAATTGTTTCCCGAAACTTTTAAAATTTATCTTTGGACCTCAATTTATTAAATTTCACAAAAGGGGTTTAATTTCCCAAATTTTCAATTTGGTCCCTCAATTTTCCCAAAATTACCATTTTGCCCTTCCTTTACAAAAATGGTAAATTTTGCCCCAAAAATTCTAAAATTTCTCAATTGGCCCTCTAATATTCTTATCATGACCAATTGACCCTCCAATTTTAGAAAATTACATTTTGGTCCTTTGAATTTTCAAAAATCCCCAATTTTCCCCCAATTTCAACTCTTTAACACAGCCGAATTTGATTTTATCAAATTGACCGATCAAACACCTCTATTCATTGAAATTGAAGTTAAAATTTAGTTTCTACATGTTCATACGATTCTAAGGAAATTTGAATCGCAGGTTTTAATGCCGGAACGAGTTCAAACGGAGCGTCGCCGGAAAACAGACTATAGAGAGAGAAAGCTTCGATTTCTCATCGGTGAGGGCGCGACAGTCCGAGCATCCTATCTGGGCAGATAGTTGTCCTCCAAAGGTTCTTCTTAGGATTAAGATTGACATCAATTGATGTCGAATTGGATTATAATTTCGTAATTGAAATTCAACTGACTCTCTCTCTAACACTGATCGAAAATTGTAAAGGGGAGTTGAATTGGCTTACCTTTTGGTCCTAATTCGACCGTGGAAGGGCTGAGGAGGTGTCGGGAAAGCTTGGTTTGTCCTAAGGAGGGCTCGAATTGGCCGATTTCAACTTGATCGAAACAACTAGAAAACTAAGCAACTAAGAGAGAGTGAGCTTTTCAGGTGTGGAGAGGATGAATAGAGAGGGGCTCTTTATATAGGGAGCTCGGAGACTCGTTGGCCGTCCGTTTGGAACCTTTATTACAGGCATTGAAGACCTGAAATGTATCGAACGGAAATATTTCTTTTTCACCGGCGCTGCTTCAAATTTCCAGTGAGTGAACAGTGTTGTTATCTTGAGGAAGACGATGCCACTGTGTCGAACCGGACCAGACCAGTCTGAACCGGGTTCAAAGCTTAAACCGGCTGGTTCACCCCTCATTCGACCGAGTTTTTCAAATCTAAAACTTTCTAAATTCATCTAAATTCATTTTCTATCCAATGTGGCCTCAAATCTTAAATTTGAATTATTTAAGCCACCTAGAAAAATGAATTTAGGATTTGGTTCAATAGTGGTTCAAATTGGTCCGAACAGGTTCGAATCCGGTTCACCTGAACCGGTTTAGTTTTCATCCCCAATTCCTTCACAAGTCCATTTCCATGTCTTTTGTGACTTCTTGGGTCACTTAGGGTCTATAAAATTCTAAGTTTACCATCTCTTAATTGATTTCAGTTCATAAACTGACTTGGTTGTTAAACCAGTTTAATCTGGTTCAGGTCCGATTTACCTGAACCGGTCTGGTTTTTCTCTACCACATTGTTCTAAGGTTCCTTCCCAAGGATTATAAATCACAAGGGAACCATAAGCTTCTTGGTTTACCCATTCTTTATCGGTTCCGGTTCATGAATCAACTCGGTTCATAAACCGGTTCTATCCAATTTGGACCAGGTTCTCTTAAACTGCTTCGGTCTATCCTCTTTATTTCGTTCTAAGGTCCTTTTCCCAAGTTTATGAACCTCTTTGAGTCACACAGGAGTTAGAATTTTTCAAATTTGCTCGTCCCCTAACAATCGACCTTGTAGACCAATTCTGTTTAAAGATTCAAATTTACCGGTTCTTTCCTTGGTTTTCTCATTACTAAAGGACGAGGTTTACACCACATGAGCACAACTTTTCAACCTCAGACAGACGGACAGTCAAAATGGACCATCCTGACTCTGGAAGATATGCTACGAATGTGCGTGCTTACGATGAAAAGTAATTGGGAGGACCACCTTTGACTCATGGAATTCGCGTATAACAACAGCTTCCAAGCTAGCATCTAGAAGCCACCCTACGTGGCGCTCTACGGACGACCCTATCGCACACCCTTGTTTTGGTAGGAGGTAGGAGAAAGAAAACTTGAGAAAGTTGAGTTGATAGAGGACACGTTGGAGAAGATCCGAATCATAAGGAGCCGACTTAAGGTAGCTCAAGATAGGCAGAAAAGTTATGCCAACCATCGGAGGAAGGACATGGAATTTGAGGTCAGAGATAGAGTATTCCTAAAAGTGTCACCTTGGAAAGTAATACTCAGGTTTCAACAAAAAGGGAAGTTTAAAACCAGATACATTGGCCCATACACCATAATTTGAAGGGTCGGACCTGTAGCATACCAATTGGAGTTATATTCAAACCTACAGAGGATCCATGACATCTTCCACGTGTCCCTACTATGAAAGTATGATCCTGATCCCAACCACTTACTAGATGAGCCCACTAGAAATTGAGGAAGACCTGACCTACGAAGTAGAACCCGTCCAGATCCTCGACTAGATGAGAAGAACCTTTGGAACAAGAATATTCCCATGGTAAGGATACTTTGGCAAAATGGCCAAGTAGCAGAAAAAACATGGGTGGTCGAGTCAACGATACAGGGTAGATATCCGATTTAAGTTGGATCAAAATTGTTTTGAAATTTTATGAGATAATACCATGATATTTTATATCGTTTCAATAAAATTTGTGTTTCCGAGGATTGATGTAATTTTAAACCTTTGTTGGTTATTTGTGGTGAACCATATTCAACAAGCTCAATATCTGAGTGGACTATAATTGAATATTAATGACCTCAATTTTAATCCAACTTAAATTTCAAAACAATATGTCACTATATAAATAAAATGATATTTAAATGTAACACTTCATACACAAATGCATTAAGTTGTGCAAAATACTTTTCAGAAATCAAATGAACAAACTAAGTATTCTAGATGAGTGGGATTCAATATTTTTCAAAGAATATATCATTCATAAAGTTCAATAATATTTTTTTAAATGCACGTAGTTGATTTTAAAATCACTTAAAATAATTTATTTCCTTTATTTTACCTAAAAACTCATCCACATGAGAATTGAGAAATGATCATACAATGGTATTCGCAGTCATTACACATGTTCATACAAACATAATAATACATATTACTTTGATCTGGGTTTGAGACATGAGAATAACTAACTCTTGTGGTCTTCGAACAATGAACATTTATTTCTCTCATTAGTTCCCATATAAGCGAAGAATGTCATTTAACCTCTCATGTATGCGACCAATCAATATCCACATGCATCCACTACCATCACCAGCCACTATC
Organism: Trapa bicornis; assembly: GCA_030064425.1. Lineage (NCBI taxonomy): Eukaryota > Viridiplantae > Streptophyta > Magnoliopsida > Myrtales > Lythraceae > Trapa > Trapa bicornis. Next base: position 8,259,189 of record CM057754.1, read on the forward strand.
CACATTATTAAGTGGATTCAAAGTATGTACCCAACAAGTCGGAAACCAACATCTCACACACGATCCATAATGTAGTATAGCCGATCATGTAACAAACGCAATATTTCACATAATACAGTGACTTCAAAATATTGTTATGAGTAATGCTATCCATACAATAAATCATATAAAAAAATTGTAGCTAAAAAAATGTGGTTTCTCACTTTTACCTAAAAAACTATATCCGATCACAATTACATTCGAGAGAAAAATCAGTGAAACAATTCTCACATTCCCCCAAAAAACATTAAAAATTATAAATTTAATAAAATAGTTTCCTACCTTTTAGAATAATCTCAAAAGATTCTTGTGGAACTCGACACCAATTAACCCACTCACATCATATCAGGAGATACTTATTTTAATAAGTTTCTTATTTCTCTTAAAGTTTAAAGAGTTTATATCCATAGTTTACCTATACATAATTTCGTACAATTATAAGTTATTCGTATGTATCTATATGAGGTATATCAATATTAATATCAGGATTTCTTTAATTGTTTGTTGCAATTTAGTTTTTTTAATTTTAAATATCGTAAATATATCATAACTTTACATTTTCACCATTTTTACCTTTCATATACTTATTCCTATCATTTTGGATTAATTCCCAAAAAGTTATATTTTGGTATTCAAACTTTTAAAAAATTACAATAAATTGTCCCTAAATTTCAAATATTTACAATCCAATTCCCAAACTTTTTTATTTCAACAAATTTAGTCCTTTTTACCCTTATTTTGAGTTCAATACATTAACTTTACCATTTTTGAAAAACATTCCCCAAGTTTTTAAAAATTTTAAAATAGCACCTAAATTTTCAAAAGTGATTATATTTATTCCATACACACAAAACTCATTCAAATCAATCCGTAAATGTCAAAAAAAATATTCTTATTGATTCCTCATCACCTTCCTAACATTTTCCAAACAATTTCTCATTGCTTTCCACACCTTTCTAATTTGAAAAAACACATTTTTACGTTTGCTAAAATAAAGAATGCTTAGAAATATAGCAAGAACTCATCATGGGAAACATTATGATGGTAATAGAGGTTGGGAAGGGTCAAGGGGTCATTGTGGGTGTCCCATGAAATGAAAAACTATAGGTGGTGGCACTTCTTTCACATGAAATGACTTATTTCAATTGCTAGAAAATGTTACAGAAAATAGAGCAGTTTGTAAATAGGGGAGGAAACTTATGTTCGATAACCGAAAGGTCAGGGAAGGTCAAGGGGGTCTTTTGGGTTATATTAAATCCATGCTGGTTGATGTATCGTCGGGGCCAACTAAAGCTTCATTAAGTGGAAAAAACAAAACAACAACAGAGAGCTAAACATGATAGGAGGTCAAGGGCCTTTCAAATGTCGTTTCAAGCTGATTCAAGCCTGACCAAGGTGGGGAACATTTGGGGAGGAAGCTTGACTTAAATTCTTGGCTAAATGGGGCTAATTCCATCATCAATGACACTCTATTACTCAATTTTACAAAAAAAACATAACACAAATTCATCAGTGGAATTTTCTAGCAAAATCATGGAGGTTAGAGGGGGAGAGAAGACCGGTGAAGAGCTGCAACATGTAGAGGGAAAATTGGGCTACAATTTTAGATCCTCTAGATGAAAAATACATGATAAATTGTGCTCCTTTTACTATAAATTACCGAGTTTCCCCTATAAAAATAGGGGAATAAGAACATGGAATGCATCCCTTGGGGGACGATGACTCTTTAACCCCAATCGACTTGGTCATGTTGACCCAACTCGGGTCGGAACAATATTTTTTAATTTTATTTATTTAAATAGTTGACTAAAAACTTCAAGATAACCTATTAGGATATTTTTCAAGAATTTTTCTAAGTTGGGTTCATGCCAAAAGTTCTAGTTCTTATCTCATTAAGGTTTTTCGTTATTAAAAGTTATCCCATCATTTTATGAGTTTTATTCTCAAAACTTTGTACAAATTAGAAAATTGTAGGGTATTTATCTCTCATAGACTATTCTATCTCTTGCATTTCTTCTTTTATTAGATAACAATTCCATAAAACTTTCAACATATTTATTTTTCTCCTGAGTTATTTCTCATGTCTTATAGTGATCTACATGTGTCTCCCCTCATAGGTTAAGGTCTCGTCGAGTTTTTGGGAGTATGATCCAATGCATGATGTAGATTGGGCTTGTATTTCCTCAACAATGACATATGAAAGACATTGTGGATCTTGGTTATTTCTAGAGATAACTCTAACACTTATGTAACTGGTCGGTGCTAAAGAGAGAACTGGTAGAATTTTGATGATGAAATTCTAACTCAATTCGCATCAATTGATGCGATTCTTAATTCTAGGATGAACCTCAGAATGAGAACTATCTGCCCAGATCAAAAGCTCGGACCGCCGTTGTAAGCCCCACACTTTTGAGTTAAGGAAAATCGAGAAAAGAACCGGTCAAACCGAGTAAGAAAATCGAGCCGTTTTACAAACCCGATCATTTGGGAACAAGAAATTTGGAAATTTACAACTTCCGGGTGATCCAAAGGGTTCATTAAACCTTGGAAAAGAAACTTAAGACAAATTAGAAGAGTAAAAGCAAATTGCTTCAGGTGAATGAGATCCCATAACAACTCTGAGGATGGGTGACCTCCTGAGGATGTTAATACAAATAATTTAATACCTAAATTAAATTATTGGAATTAATACCAATAATTCATAGTAATATTAATACTAGTAATAAATCTCTCCCATTTAATACATGATTTTACATCTATATAAAGATGTCATCTCCATTCATTCTCCTCACACCCAAACACTTCTCCCTCTCTCTCTACTGCTCCAGTTCCCGGTCAAGCTCGAACCAGAGCTTCGACTTGAACATTTTTCATAACCTTGGAAGGAGAGGTCGAGTTCTTTAGAATTAAGGAGAAGTTAGCTATCTGATAGCAAACTCCAGTCAATCTGAGAATCGCTAGAGAAGTGCCAGCATGATGGAACAGTGAAGCAGCTCTGGCGGAACGATACTGCTCTGTTTCGACCGAGTTGAAATCAACCAATTTGAGCCCTACTCAGGCCAAACCAAGCTCTCCCAATACCTCCTCAGCCCTTCCACGACCAAATTAGGATTGAAAGGTAAGCCAATTTGGCTCCCCTTTACAATTTCAGATTACTGTTAGAGAGAGAGTCGACCAAATTTCAATGAAGAAATTCTAATCCAATTCGACATCAATTGATATCATTCTTGATCCTAGGAATAACCTCTGGAGGAGAGCTATTTGCCCAAATTGAAAGCTTCATCGCTGATGCGAACCTCGCCAATATGCTGACGACACCCTACACCAAATATGGCAACGATCCCAAGACTTTAACGACGCAAGTGCGAAAAGATGGAATATACCTTGTTTATGTGAGAAACAAGGTATGGGATATGTAGACGCCACACCCAAATCCTATAAGAAGAACTCTTAGAAAACCCCGGGTGATAAGTCTTGATTGCTTGAACGCCACAGGTAAAAACCTGATAAGTTCAAAAGCCCTTTCAGGATAGAAAGAAGACAAAACTCACAAGATTGAAATTCCAAAGTGTGTCTCTCCAATGCTGTGGAGTATACCTTTTATAGGCTCAGAAAACAACCGAATGACCCACATAATGAGGAAAAACATCTATTATGGTTATAAGCTAACCATATCTAATCTAACTACCTAATATTATCCTAAGAGATTTATTATATTTATAAATCTCTCCTTATTAATTAAATATGAACCTTCTCTTGGGCTCATCTTGGGCTCTTCATTTGGACTTTTATTTGAATATTCAACAATCACTTTAATCAGCCCATATAAAGCTTCTTTGAATCATTTAGCCCTTGACCTTGTGATTAGGCCCTCTTGTAGTCTCAAATGATTATTCATCTCATTTAGTGACGAACTGTTCAGCTCCATTGCAGGTTCGGTTGATTGGACTAGTATTAATATTGACATAAATTTTAATAATTTAATTTTGGTATTAAATTATTTGTATTAATTCCAATAATTTAATTTAGGTATTAATTACAATAATTAAATATATATTAATTTATGGCCATTTATGATAAGGCATATTTTTGTCTTAAGTTTCTTTTCCAAGGTTTAATGAACCCTTTGGATCACTCGGAAGTTGATTTCCAAATTGCTTGTTCCCATATGATTTGGTTTGTAAACCGGCTTGGTTTTCTCACTCGGTTTGACCGGTTCTTTTCCCGGTTTTCCTTAAAAGTGTGGAGTTTACACGTTGCTTGTCCTGTCAACAGATAAAAGCAGAGCATCAGAATCCGTCAGGGCTACTAGAACCCTTAGCAATTCTGGAATGGAAATGGGAACACATCACCGTGGATTTCGTCATGGGACTGCTGGTGACCAAAAAAGGTCGAGATGCGATTTGGGTAATTGTGGATAGATAGACCAAATCAACTCATTTCCTTTCTATAAGAGTGACAGACACAGTAGAACAGCTAGCCATCCTATACATGAAGGAAATAATAAGACTCCACGGTGTCCCAATGAGTATAGTATCAGATAGAGATCCGAGATTTACTTCTAGGTTTTGGCTGAGTCTGCAAAACGCCATGGGAACCAAACTCCACATGAGTATGACATTTCACCCTCAGACGGATGGTAAGTCTGAGCGAACCATCCAAACCTTGGAAGACATGCTAAGGGCATGTGTACTCACCATGAATAAAGGCTGGGAGGAATACTTATGCCTGATGGAATTTGCGTATAATAATAGTTATCAGGCCAACATCTAGATGGCTCCCTATGAAGCCCTTTATAGATGACCCTATCGTACCCCTTTTTTTGGGGAAGAAGTGGGAGAAAGGAAGTTAGAGAAAACTAAGATAATAGAGGATGTCACAGAGAAGATAAAATTAATAAGGAGTCATCCTAAGACTGCACAGGATAGGCAAAAGAGTTATGCAGACAATCGAAGGAAGTATTTGGAGTCCGAAGTGGGTGATCAAGTATTCCTCAAAGTATCTCCATGGAGAGGAATACTTAGGTTTCAGCAAAGAGGAAAGTTAAAACCCAGATATATTGGTCCATATCCCATTATTCAAAGGATAGGACCAGTAGCTTATAAATTAGAATTGCCTTTTGATCTGCAGAGAATACATGATGTATTCCACATTTCAGCACTTCAGAAATATCAGCCTAATCCTAGTCACGTACTGGACCGACCTCCAATGGAACTGGAAAAGAACCTGACTTATTAGACAGAGCCGGTACGGATCATCGACCAAAGAGACAAGAATTTGAGGAATAAGAAAATTCCTATGGTCAAGGTGTTGTGGCTGAATAGACTCGTGCAGGAAGAGACATGGGAAACCGAATCTATGGTGAGGGATAGTTATCCTCAATTGTTTTACGTGTAACTGTTATGAGGACAAAACCCCTAAAAGGAGGGGAGAGTTGTAAACCCTGCACTTTTGAGTTTAGGAAAACTGGGAAAACAATCGGTCAAACCGAGTAAGAAAATCGAGCCATTTTACAAACCCGATCATTTGGGAACAAGCAATTTAAAAATTTACAACTTCCAGGTGATCCAAAGGGTTCATTAAACCTTGGAAAAGAAACTTAATACAAATTAGAAGAGAAAAACCAAATTGGATCAAGTGAATGAGATCCCATAAAAACTCTAAAGTTAAGCGTGCTTGCTCGTATGAACATGTAGGAACTCAATTTCAACAATTAGAGGTGTTTGATCGGTCAATTTGATGAAATCAAATTTAGCAGTGTTGAAGAGTTGAAATTAGGGGAAAATCTGGGGAAATTGGGTACTTTTGAAAATTTGAACGATCAAAATGTAATTTTCTTAAATTAAGGGTCAATTGGTCATGATAAGAATATTAGAGGGCCAATTGAGAAATTTTAGAATTTTTGGGGCAAAAATTTACCATTTTTCTAAAGAAGGGTCAAAATGGTAATTTTGGGAAAATTGAAGGACCAAATTGGAAATTTGGGAAATTAAACCCCTTTGTGTGAAATCAAATAATTTGAGGTCCTAAGAAAAATTTTAAAAGTTACGGGACTCGAATTTAGGAAAAACCCGGCAATAGGAACTTAAAGTTAAAGAAAAATAACTTTAGGGACCTAATTGCAAATATATGTAAAGTTGGGTTTTCTCATTCATTTGGAATGAATGAGGGCTATTAGGCCAAAGAATAATGAACAATTATGTTCATCTCATGTAGGAGAATGAGACATCGGGAACGCAAGTCGAGGTCCAGCTTGCTAAGGACGGAACGCGACTAAGTGGAATTTCACTGCACTATTGGGTGAGTGGGATTATATATCTTACCCGGTTGGGGATGATAAGTACCTCGGTATAAAAACCCACTATTTAGTGGTATTTTAATTATCACCACTTAGAGAGAGTGATGTGAAAATTATGCAGAAAAACTATTTACCGGTTATAAGTAGATCATACCCGGTTGGTATGATAAGATTTCCTCGAAGGAAGTTGAAAACTCGTTCATCAGTTATGAACGGAGATGTCCTTATACCGGTCGGTATAATGGACAGTGAAAACCAATTTTGTCGGAAGTGTTCTCCCCTGACTATGTTCCAATTCTTAAACTATTTGAAAGACCTTCTCGACGGGAGCTCGAATAGCTCTCATAGGCCGGGGGCCTCGGTTTTGGAACCTGATGGCTAATATGCCCTGTTTTTGAAAAACTCGAACAGTGGGCCATAGGCCAATGGACACGAGCAGGAGCTCATAAAAGAACATGATATATATATGTGTGTGTGTGTGTGTGTGCCATTAAAACTTAATAAGTGAATTGTTTGGTCATGGTACCAAGGCAGGTCCGACATACTTAGTCAACTAGTAGCAGTGCGACATGACCGGTCTCCAGACCAGTCAAGACAAACAACTACAGGTTGAGTTGAAGTTTGAGACCGTTGGGACAAATGGCACTACATATTACATGGTAATTTAAGAAAACTTTGTTTGTGCATGCATTATGAGTACGTGATCATCAAGACACACATGAGGGGTAGTGATGTGTCCTAATGGTTGTGGACGACCCGGTGAGTATAAGGGTAGATCGTCGTTCCAAGTATCTGTGTGAAATTTGGAGTAACACCAAGTGCATGAGATTGAAGAGGGGACGTGATGAGGTTTCTGTCCTCATATGGATACGAAGAAGTGATTTCGGGATTATGGGTCAGATGTCGCGTACATCCACTCATTCCCAGGGTAGAAGTGGTCGTACTTCTATCCGAGTAGTAGGAAAAGTCACTCCGAAGCCACTAGTGGGTTTAGTAGTGATACTGACTTGCAAATGTGTGTAACCTTCATGATGAAGGATGTGTGTTGGGTGATGACACACCGATAACTAAGAAATAATGGAAAAACCCAAAATTTTAAAATAAGGGATTTTTGAAAAGAAAGGAGTCTAACACACAACATATAAATATTTTTCTTAAAAGTCAAAAGATTTGAATCCCATTCATTGAGTAGTTATACTCACCCCCTCCCTTATACCCCTTTCAGGAAGTCTCGGAAAGCCGAACCTTAAAAGACTTGCGCAATTAAATGCCTACAAGACATGTACGACTAATTTAAATTACTATGCAGTTTTGATTTATGATATTCCTGGCAAAAAGGTGTAGGTCTAAAAAATGCCTTACTCTTTATGGTTTATAATATAAGGGGAAACCCTTTAATAAATCGGGAGAGTGGCAGGTTGATCACGGGGATCTGACCAAACTGGGTCGGGGCGTGACAGTTGTGCCCTCACCGGTGAGTAATCGAAGCTTTCTCTCTCTACAGTTCATTTTCTGGCGAAGCTCCGTTTGAGCTTGTCTCAGCATTAAAACTTGTGATTCAAATTGATAAAGAATCATATGAACATATAGAAACTCAATTTCAACAATTAGAAATGTTTGATCCGTCAATTTGATAAAATCAAATTTGGCTCTCTTAAGAAGTTGGAAATGGGGGAAAATTGGGGATTTTTGAAAATTCGAAGGATCAAAATGCAATTTCCTAAAATTAAGGGTCAATTGGACATGATAAAAATGTTAGAGGACCAATTGAGGAATTTTAGTATTTTTGGAGTAAAATTTACCAATTTTGTAAAGGAAGGGCAAAATGGTAATTTTGGAAAATTTGGGGGACCAAATTGGAAATTTGGGTAATTAAACCCCCTTTTGTGAAATAGAATAAATTGAGGTTCTATGATAAATTTTAAAAGTTTCAAGACTCCATTTGAGGAAAAACTAGCATTAGGGACTTAAAGAGAAATAACTTTAGCGACTTAATTGCAAATAAATAAAAGTTAGATTTTCTCATTTATTTGGAATGAATGAAGGTATTTGGCCGAAGGATAAAGAACCGAGATGTTCATATCGTGTAGGAACATGAAGTATTGGGAACGCCAACAAAGACAAGCTCGTGTGAATACAAAGAACTGGTCTCGTGGAATTCACTACATTAACGTCATAGCCGGTTGGGATGATGAGCACAACTTAAAGTTAAAAACCACTTATCGGTTGTGAGTGGGATTTTATATCATACCCGGTTGGGGATGATAAGTATCTCGAAATGAAAACCCACTAAGAAGTGGTATTTTAAACATCACAACTTAAAGGAATGATGTGAAAATCATGCGGAAAAACTACTTACTGGTTGTAAGTAGATCATACTTAGTTGGTATGATGAAACTTCCTCGAAGGAAGTTGAAAACCCGTTCATCGATTATGAGCGGAGATGTCCTTATACACGGTAGGTATAATTAATGGACAGTTAAAAATATATTTTTGTCGGAAGTGCTCTTCCCTGATTGTGTGCCAATGCTTAAACGATTTGGAAGACCTTCTTGACGGGAGCTCGAATAGCTCTTATAGGCTGAGGGCCTCAGTTTTGAAAATCTCGAACAAGTGGGCATGAGTAGGAGCTCGTAAACAAACATGAGATATGTGCCATAAAACTTTAATAAATGAATTTTTTTGCCATAAACATGAGATAGGACCAATATATTCAGTCAACTAGCGGTAGTGCGACATGATAGGTCTCCGGACCAGTGAAGATAAACAGATGTAGGTTGAGTTGAGAGTCAGGGCTGTTGGACCAGTGGCACCACATATTATATGGCATGATAAGAAAATACTTATTGTGCATGCACTAAGATTACGAGATCATCAAGACGCCCATGAGGGGTAGTGATACATCCTAAGGGCCTTGTACGACCCGATGAGTATAAGGGCAGTTCGTCGTACCAAGTGACTGTGCGAAATTTGGAGTAGCACTAAGCGCATGAGACCTGGGTAGGGACAAGATGAGGTGTCTATCCTCATACGGATATGGATAATTGATTTTGGGATTTAGGGTCGAATGTCACATACATCCACTCATTCTCGGGGTAGAAGAGGACGTACTTCTATCTAGGTGGCTGGTAAAGTCGCTCCGAAGCCACAAGTGGGTTTAGTGGTCGTGCTGCCTGCGAATGTGTGTTTGAACTTCATGATGAAGGTTGTGTTGGGTGATGACACACTGTGATTAAATAAGGAAATGGTGATAAAACCCAAGATTTTAATTGAAAGGATTTTTGAATGAAAGGAGTCTGGCACACTGCAATACAATTCTTTTCCTCAAGGTGAATCTTTGAAAACCCATTTACTGAGTAGTCATACTCACCCCCTCCCTTATATCCCTTTCAGGAAATTCTAAAAAGCCTACCCTTAAAGACCATCAACTAAGGCATGTGAGACAGGTATGATAAATTTGAAATATTATACAGTTTTGATGTATGTTATTCCAGGAAAAGGTGCAGGTTTAAAGGACGCCTTACTCTTTACGATTTATAATAAGGGGAAACCCTTTAATAAATCGGGAGAGTGGCGGGTTGTTCACGGAGATCCGACCAAATCAGGTCGGGGCGTGACAACGGACCTAATGAAGTACTAAGACCGAGGCTGGAAGGGAAAAGAGGTCTCAAGATTGAGGCCAGAGGGGAAACAAGGTCTCATTCCACCAAGCGATGTAGAAGCAGTGCACCTCTATTCGGGTGGACGGAAAAGATGCACCGAACCACAGGTGGAATGGTCGGGGATTGTTCTATGAATGTGTGATCCATTTTTATGATAGAAAGGGCGTGTGAATGTTTGCTAAAATGCCTCCTAAGTAAGGGGAAGGGCTCAAGAAAAGAGGAACTCATTTTACAATAAATTAAAAGCATAAAACTTTTTTATAGACTGATTGTTTTGAAAACTCGCTTCCCAAGCCCCACTCACTAAGTTGTAGAAACTCACCCCTCCCATTAAATATTTTTCATGAGAAACACCTCGCTACGATGAGCTGAGACTAGAAGAGACAGCCAAGGGCACCACCATCAGGTAACTTTTATATTTTGTAAACTTTGTTATGGAAAATAGGTACTTCAATGCCTTTACATTCCTTGGACTATTTGGTAGAAATATTAGATTGGTACGAGGACGGGTGGTGGGTTAATCATAGGACTTTGACCAAACTAGGTCGGGGCATAACAACTTTAGTGGTACCAGAGCCAGGTTTTTCCAAAGAAAGTTTCAAAACTAAAAGATCTAGAATACTAAACCACAATAAACTTCTGTCAACATATATGACCACCCCTAGAGAAACCGAACGAACCCACGTTACCGCAGCCACCTCAAAACTAGGCAGAAATCCTGCCTCACGTGAGGGAATTTGTTTGGAAGCTCAAGAGCCTAGGAGGACCCGACCCATGAGAACAAGAATGTCACGCCCCGACCTGGTTTGGTCGAATCCTTGTGAGCAACCCGCCACTCCCTTTGGTTCGTAAAGGATTTCACCCTTCTTAAACTGTGAGTAGTAAGGCATCCTTCCTTCTTATCTTTCCTGGAATAACATTATACAAAACTGAATATCTTAAAAATAGACATACCTGTCTTATAAGGAGGTCTATTTTGGTTTCCCCTTGGTTACTTGAAAGGGGTAAAAGGGAGGGGGTGAGTTCTACAACTAAGTGAATGGGTGCTGGGAGTGAGTTTTCATAATCAAAATAGTTTTAATTGGAGTCTTCCAAACTCCTTATTTCCTTTAAGAATGTTCTTTTCTCAAATTTCGGTTTTCAAAACCTTTACCCTACCAAGGGCGACCTTTTCTTTTAAAAGGGTTTTTCCTCAATTTTTAATCTCTTTTCTAAAACCTTTTTCCAAGGTTTACCAATTCTTTTTCCATGGATTTCTCAAATCCTTTCCAAGATTTTTAGACCTTTTTCCCATTTCCATATTGGGTGTGTTTCACAAACAACACACGTCCTTCATCAGGAAGGGTACACACATTCGCGAGATGCAGTTACGCTGAATGCACCCACTTGTGAATCAGAGCGTCTTTACCATCCACCCTAATAGAAGTCCTTGACTTCTACTCGGAGTCTGAGTGAAGATCTCAGATGTTCAACCCTCAAACCTAGAAATACTTCATGTCCATATGAGGATGGTGACATCATTCCGACCCCACCCCGGTCCCATGCGCAAGAAGCTACATCGAGCTTTCCAACTGCTAACACGACAAACTACCCTTATCTCCACCATGTCGTCCAGTAGCCCTTAGGACGCATCACTACCCCTTTTAGGCATCTTGATAGTCATGTATCTCAAGTGCATGCACAAACAATAGTTTTTCCACATAGCCATTTATCTTTGGTGCCACTAGTCCAACGACCCCAACCCTCAACTAGACCTACAACTATTTGTCTAGGCCGGTTTGTTGACCTGGACCTGATGCACTACTACCAGTCCATCGAGTATGTTAGTCTTGTCTTGGTACCATGGTGAAATTACATAATCATTTCATTAAGAGTTTTCATGGCTTTCATAATCTCATGTTTGTTTAAAAGCTCCTACACGTGCCAACTGGCCTTGCACCCACTGTACATGATTTTACAAAATCATGCATTTTAGCCCCAGAAGTTCAAAACTAAGGCCTCTCGCATATCTTAGCTGTTCTAGCTCCCGTCAAGAAGATCTCCCAAAAAGTTTAAGCATTGGCACACAATTTAGGGGAGAACACTTATGAGAAAACATATTTTCACTTCATCACATCAACCGGGTGTGATGATATCTCCGCTGACAACTGGTAAGTGGGTTTCTTCTTCCTTTTAGGAAGTCCATCATACCAACTGGGTATGATCTCTACTTACAACGGGTAAGTAGGTTTTAGCTTAGTTTGCACACCACTCCAACCGGGTGTGATGTCAAAATTCCACTTACTAAGTGTTTTTTTTCATTCTAGAGTGTTAATCATCCCAATCGGGTATGATGTGAATAAGCTCACTCACCTGTTAACCATGACGTGTTTCTCCTTGATTGGTTTTCCAAGTTAACACGAGCTTTCTCTTTCTGGCGTTCCGATCACACTTGTCCCTACACAAATAGGGCAACCTTTTTACTTAAGGTTTGGCATAAAAGCCTAGGCTCACAATTTATCGATAAATTGCATTTATGTCCCTAAAGTTCATTTTCCCTTAACTTTAGGTCCCTAATGAAAATTGAACCGGTTCACCAACCCGATTATTGATGAACGGACAAATTGGAGAAAATACAACTCCCAAGTAACACAAAAAGGTTCATAAACCTTAGAAAAGAACTTTAGAACCAATTGGGATAGAAAAACCAGACCGGTGTGGGTGAACTGGATATGAACCAGATTGAACCAGTTTATGAACCGGAACTGATAGAGAGACGGCAAACCCAGAAAATTATGGATCCCAAGTGACCTAAAGAGTCATATAAGTCATGAAAATGACTTTAGGATGAATTGGGGATGAAAACCAAACCAGTTTATGTGAACCGGATCTGAACCAGGTTGAACCGATTTGGATCGGTTTGAACCACTATTGTAGGTGGCTTAGAAAATTCCAATTTGAGAATTGAGAACACCATTTGATAGATAATGAATTTAGATAAATTTAAAAATTTTTAATTTTGAAAAACTCAGTCGAATCGGGCCTGAATCGGCTGGTTTAAGCTTTGAACCCGGTTCGGACCGGTCCAGTCTGGTTCGGAACGGTGTTGTCTTCTTCCTTCCGATGATAACACTATTCAGTCACCGGAAAATTGAAGCAGCACTGGCGATGAGGAAACGTTTCCGTTCAGTACATTTCAGGCCATAAATGACTATCATAAAGGCACCAAACGAACGGCTGACGAGTCCCCGAGCTCCCTATATAAAGAGCCCCTCTCCATTCATCCTCTCCACACCTAAAAATCTCACTCTCTCTCAATTGCTTAGATTTTTGGTGAAGCTCAAACTAGAGCTCCAATATAGGGTCTTTTCTGAGCCAAAGAAGTGTGGTTAGAATTGGGGAGAAGTCAGCTACACGGTGGTAGTCTTCATTCGCTCCAAGGTCGTCAGAAAAGCGTCGACGTGATCGAACAGTGAAGTAGCTCCGACGGACCGAAGCTGCTCTTTTTCTGTTGAGCTAAAATCATCCAATTTGAATCCTCCTCAGCCCTCCTATGGCCGAATTAGAATTGGAAGGTCAGCCAATTTGGCTCCCCTCTGTAATTTCTGGCTGGTGCTAGAAGGAACCTCAGGAGAAGATCTATTTGCCTAGATTGGAAGCTCGGACTGTCGCACCCTCGATGGTGAGCATTTGAAGCTTTCTCTCTACATTCTATTTTTTGACGAAGCTTTGTTTGAGCTCATTCCAACATTAAAACTTGCGATTCAAAGTGCAATTGAATTGTATAAGATGTAGGGACTCCAATTTAACTTCAATTTCAACAATTAAACTTGTTTGATCGATCAATTTGGTGAAATCAAATTCGGATGTGTTGGAAAGTTAAAATTGGGGGGAAATTTGGGGATTTCAAAAATTCGAGAGACTAAAATGCAATTTTATAAAATTGAGGGTCAATTGGGCATGATAAGAGTGTTAGAGGACCAACTAAGCAAATTTCAGAATTTTTGGGGGTAAAACTTACCATTTTTATAAAGGAAGGGCAAAATGGTAATTTTGGAAAAATTGGGGGCCAAATTGGAAATTTGGGAAACTTGAACCCGTTTTTCTGAAATTGAATAAATTGAGGTCCCAATGGGAATTTTAAGATTTTCGGGACTCAATTTGGGGAAAAACCGGCAATTGGGGCCTAAAGTAAAAGAAAAAGAATTTTATGGACCAAATTTCAAATATTTGAAAAGTTGGATATTTTAGTCATTCATAATGAATGAAGGTTATCAAGGCAAATGATAATTAACAAAAATGTTCTTTTCTTGTAGGAACACGAGATATCGGGAACGCCTGCTGAGGTTAAGCTCGCAAGGGATGAAACCGACTTAGAGGAAATACACTCCACGATCGGGTGAGTGAGACATTTAATATTATACCCGGTTGGGATGATAAGTACCTCGAGAATGAAAATCCATTACTAAGTGGTATTTTAATAATCACACCTGAGAGGAGTGATGTGGAAATCATGCGGAAAAACTACTTAACGGTTGTAAGTAGATCATACCCGATTGGTATGATGAAACTTCCTAGAAGGAAGTGGCTAACCTGCTTATTGGTTATAAGTGAAGATGTATTCATACTCGGTTGGTATGATGGACAATTGAAAAGTTTATTTTGTAAAAAATGTTGTCCCTCGACTGTATGCCATTGCTTAAAATTTTTGGGAGACTTTAATGACGAGTGCTCTAATAGCTCATATAGGCTGGAGGCGTCGGTTTTTGAACATGGCGGCTAATATGCCCGATTTTGAAAATCTCGAACAGTGGGCCCTAGGCCAGTTGGAAAAAGGAGGAGATTGTAAACAAACATGATTGATATGCCATGAAAACTTAAGTAAATGAATTGTTTGGCCATGATACCAGATAGGACCGACATACTCGATGCATTAACGATAGTGCAACATGACAAGTCTTCGGACTAGTCAAGACAAACAGTTGCAGGTCGTGTTGAGGGTCGGGGCCGTTAGACCATTGGCACCACAGATTATAGGGCATTATGTGAAAAAGTGTTGATTATGCATGCATTGTGTTACAAGACATTCACGACGCCCAAGAGGGGTAGTGATGCGTCTGAGGGCTCTAGATGACCCAGTGGATATAAGGGTAGTTTGTTGTACGAGAAGTCTTGCGACGTTTAGAGTAGCTTCAAGTGCATGAGACTAGGGTGGGGACAGGACGAGGTGTCTATCCTCATATGGACACGGAGATTTGTTATGGGTTTAGGGGTCGGATGTCGCGAACAATTACTCATTCTTAAGGTAAAAGTGGACATGCTTCTATCTAGGTGGCCGATAAAGTCGCTCTGACGCTATAAGTGGGTTCAGTGGATGGGCTGGCCTATGATTGTGTGTTTTACCTTCATGATTAAGGGCGTGTGTTGGTTGATAAACACACCATTGTGATGATAAATGATTTTTGAAAACCAAAAATTTTAAGATGGGAAAATTTAAAGGAAATAATGAGTCTAGCACACTCTATTTTGGAAAACTATTTTTCATCAAAATATAATTTTTTTAATACCCATTAATTGAGTTGTAGAAACTCACCCCTCTTTTTGTCCATTTTCAGTAAATAGAGAAAATGACTAGGGATAGCAACAAATCTTACCCTCTGTGAGGTACGCTTGATTTCTCTTAAGCTTGCATTTTATTTGATATATGTTTTTCTAGGGAACAAGGTTGAAAGTATGTCTGGCTTCACTTGAGTTAATGAAGGAGGAAACAACTTTTGAACCAAGAGAGCAGCGGGTTGATCATGATGATCCAACGAAACTGGGTCGGGGCATGACAACTATAGCGGTATCAGAGCCTAGTTCCCTTGAAACATTATCAATATTATGCTCTGACATTAATCCAACTCTAAACTATTGTGTAGAAAGGAGAGTTCTTAGGAAATTCGTAGTGAAATCTAGTCATTCACCTATAACCCTGAAAAAGACACCCAACACAAGGGAGGAAGCCGTACAAAGGTTTCTAAAGGTCGGGAAACAAGTACCCAAGGACATGGTGGAAGACTACCGGAAATTGGTAGGAGCCTTACCGGAACCGAAAGGCATCATATACCCTCCTCCCAGACAAGAGGAACTAGTATTACCTCCTAGGAGCCCAACCCCTCCTCCTCTAGTCCCACAACAATCGGAGGGGAATCCAACCAAGAAGGAGGCCTGACATAATTATTGGGATGCGTATGCCACCTTCATGAAGGTCCACCAAGTACTCCACCTACACAACCTAGCTTCAATCCCTCCCAATGGGTGAAGTGGACCTATGAGTGTGAGGTTAAGGTACTAAGACGGTATAGATTGGAGGCCATACATAAAATTTGTCCTATTAGGGAATATGAATGGACCCCAACAAATTCCCCAGAGCCTTCTGATCAAGAGTTTCACAACCGTTCTAGGGTTAATTCTAATCCTATGACCCCAAGGAATTAGGGCGTAGAAAATTCATGTAATAAGCTAAGTATGGCAAGAAAATATTTCTTGAATGAATGAAAGTAGAAGTTTTGTTAAAATTTCTAAGTTCTTTGATAAATTCAAAACAAGACATTCCAAAATTTAATGATTGCAATGGTAGAACTAGAAGGAAATCCTGAGAGAGAGAGAGAATGTGAAGCTCACCAATGAAGGGAATCATGGGAAAAGATAGGTGTATCAATGAGGAGGAAATGGAACCAACGAAATATGAAAGAAAATAAGCTCCCCAAGAACAAGATGTTGGAGATGAAAGGATCAAGTACAAGGGGAAAGAAATTTCAAAGATCCAAGGGATAAGTCAAACTTAAGTAATGTGTAAGTAGGAGGACGACATCAAAAGATGCCATACAAGTAAGAATGGATTTGGAAAGAGAAGAGATCTTAAAGAGGAAGGATGCCAATGGGAATGAGGAATAAAGTAAGAAATCAAGAGTTTTAATATGTCAGTGAGTATCAAGAAGTTCAAGGATTTGAAGGTTGAATGACCGAATAAGGAAGTTTAGAAAAGATGAGTAAGTAAGGAAACCAATATGGTTATAGAGACGTGAAGTTAAAGACAAAACAAAGACTATCTTATGGTAAGGGACATGTAAACCCAACTAACTTAGGGAAATATGACTTAGGCAAGGAAAAGTCTATGAGAAAGACATAACGAAGTCAAGCATAAAGGTGATAACAAAAGAATGAATAAGGGATCCATGTAGGATGAAAAGGTGATAGTTCTAAAACCTATGGAAGAAAAATGATCAAAACTCATAGTTCTAAAATCTTAGGTAAAAGAAGCTTGGAATGAGAAATGGTGCCTTGGGAAGGAAGGATATAACTAGAAGAAATGATCCTAGATCTTCCAGGAAGATATTCTAGGCTAAAGTAAGTTCCATGGAATGAGGAAGGGATGAGAATGAGATGAGAATCTTTTGTTATGTGATGAAAGGAATGAACGAAAACAACCGAGAAGGTTGTAGGATGATAAAATAGAAAATTTACGTATCAATAAAAAGTTTAAGCCAATATGCAAAAAAGTAGTGGAATAAGTTTTGGGGACAAAACTACTAAAAGAAGGGGAGAGTTGTAAATCCCGCTCTTTGGAGTTAAGGAAAACTGGAAAAGAACCGGTCAAATCGAGTGAGAAAACTGAACCGTTCACCAACCCGATTATTGAGGAACGGAAAAATTGGAGAAATTACAACACCCAAGTAACCCATAAAGTTCATAAACCTTGGAAAAGAACTTTATAACCAATTGGGAAAGAAAAATCAGATCAATTCAAGTGAACCAAATCCGAACCGAATTGAACCAGTTTATGAATTAAATCGATTTATGAATCGGAACCGATAGAGAGAGGGCAAACCAGGAAAATTATGGATACCAAGTGACCTAAAGAGTCACATAAGTTATGAAAAAGAACTTTAGAATGAATGGGGAATGAAAACCAAACCGGTTCAGGTGAACCGGATTCGAACCAGATTGAAACGGTTTGGACCAGTTTGAACCACTATTGAACCGAATGCTAAATTATTTTTTCTAGGTTTCTTAGAAAATTCCAATTTTAGAATTGAGGCCACCATTTGATAGATAATGAATTTAGAAAATTTTAATTATGAAAAACTCAGTCGAATCGCGCCTGAACTAGCCGATTTAAGCTTTGAACCCGGTTCGCCTAGTTCGATCTGGTTCGGAACAGTGTTGTCTTCTTCCTTCAGATGACAGCACTGTTCACTTGTCGAAAAATCGAAGCAGCACCGGCGAAGAGGAAACCTTTCTATTTAGTATGTTTCAGGCCATCAATGAATGTTATAAAGGTGCCAAACGAACGACCGACGAGTCCCTGAGCTCCCTATATAAAGAGTCCCTCTCCATTCATTCTTTCCACACCTAAAAACCTCACTCTCTCTCAACTACTTAGTTTTTCGGCAAAACTCAAACTAGAGCTTTGATATAGGGTCTTTTTTGAGCCAAAGAAGGCATGGTCAGGTTCCTTAGAATTGGGGAGAAGTCATCTAGATAGTGGTAGTCTTCATTCGCTCCGAGGGTTGCTGGAAAAGTGTCAGCGTGATCGAACAGTGAAGTAGCTCCAGCGGACCGAAGTTGCCCTATTTTTGTCAAGCCAAAATTGGCCAATTCGAACCCTCCTAAGGCCAAACCAACCTCTCCCAACACCTATTCAGCCCTCCTACGGTCGAATTAGAACTGAAAGTAAGCCAATTAGGCTCCCCTCTGTAATTTTTGACCGGTGCTATAGAGAGAACCAACAGAATTTCGATGAAAAATTCTCACCCAATTCAGCATCAATTGATGTGATTCTTGATCCTAGGAGGAGAGTTATCTACCTAGATTGGAAGCTCGGACCGTGGCGCCCCCGATGGTGAGCATTTGAAGCTCTCTCTCCACCTTCTATTGTCCAGCGAAGCTTTGTTTGAGCTCGTTACGACGTTAAAACTTGCAATTCAAAGTGCAGTTGAATTGTATGAAGATGTAAAAATTCCAATTTAACTTCAATTTCAATAATTAAACTTGTTTGATTGGTCAATTTGATGAAATCAAATTCGGTTGTGTTGGAAAGTTGAAATTGGGGGAAAATTGGGGAAATTTTGGGGATTTCAAAAATTCGAGGGACTAAAATGCAATTTTATAAAATTGAGGGTCTATTGGGCATGATAAAAGTGTTAGAGGACCAATTGAGCAAATTTTAGAATTTTTGGGGTAAAACTTACCATTTTTGTAAAGGAAGGGCAAAATGGTAATTTTGGAAAAATTGGGGGCCAAATTGGAAATTTGGGAAACATGAACCACTTTTTATGAAATTGAATAAAATGATGTCCCAAGGGTAATTTTAAAAGTTTTGGGACTCAATTGGGGGAAAAACCGGCAATTTGGGCGTAAAGTAAAAGAAAAAGAATTTTATGGACGAAATTTCAAATATTTGAAAAGTTGGATATTTTAGTCATTAATAATGAATGAAGGTTATTAAGCCAAATGATAATTAGCAAAAATGTTCTTTTCTTGTAGGAACATGAGATATCAGGAATGCCAGCTGAGGTTAAGCTCACAAGGTACGAAACCGACTTAGAGGAAATACACTACACGATCGGGTGAGTGAGACATTTAATATCATACCCGGTTGGGATGATAAACACCACGAGAATGAAAATCCATTGCTAAGTGGTATTTTAATAATCACACCTGAGAGGAGTGATGTGGAAATACCCGGTTGGTATGATGAGACTTCCTAGAAGGAAGTGGAGAACCTGCTTATTGGTTATAAGCGGAGATGTCTTCATACTCGGTTGGTATGATAGACAATTAAAAAGTTTATTTTGTCAAAAATGATGTCCCCTAACTGTGTGCCACTGCTTAAAATTTTTGGGAGACTTTCTTGACGAGAGCTCTAATAGCTCATATAGGCCGGAGACCTCGATTTTTTAACTTGGGGGGCTAATATGCTCGATTTTGAAAATCTCGAACAATGGGCCCTAGGATAGTTGGCACAAGCAGGAGCTTGTAAACAAACATGATTGATATGCCATGAAAACTTAAGTAAATGAATTGTTTGGCCATGGTACCAAGATAGGACCGACATACTCGATGGACTAGCGGTAGTGCGACATGACAGGTCTTCGAACTAGTCAAGACAAACAACTACAAGTTGTGTTGAGGGTCGGGGTCGTTGGACCAGTGGCACCACATATTATTTTGCATTATGTGAAAAACTGTTGATTGTGCATGCACTATGTTATAGGACCTTCAAGATGCCCAAGAGAGGTAGTGATGCGTCTGAGGGCTCTGGACGACTTGGTGGATATAAGGGTAATTTGTCGTACCAGAAGTTTTGTGAAGCTCATAGTAGCTTTAAGCGCATGAGACTAGGGTGGGGATAGGATGAGGTCTATGTCCTCGTACGAACACGAAGATTTGTTATGGGATTGAGGTCACGCCCCAACCCGGTTTGGTCGGATCCCTGTGAACAACCCGCCAGTCTCCCGATTTAATAAAGGGTTTCCACTTATTATAATCCATAAAGAGTAAGGCATCCTTTAAACGTGCATCATTTCTTGGAATAGCATAATCAAAACTGCATGAAATTTTAAACTTTACATATCTGTCTTACAAGCATCTTAGTTGATGGTCTTTCAAGGTAGGCTTTCCGGGATTTCCTGAAAGGGATATAAGGGAGGGGGTCAGTACGACTACTCAGTGAATGGGTTTTCAAAGGTCTACTTTTAACTTTTAAGAAAAACATTTATATGGAGTGTGCTAGACTCCTTTCTTTTCAAAAAAAATCCCTTTATTTAAAAATTTGGGTTTTTCCATTATTTCTTAGTTACCACAATGTGTCATCACCCAACACACATCCTTCATCATGAAGGTTATACACATTCACAAGTCAGTATCACTACTGAACCCATTAGTGGCTTCAGAGCGACTTTTCCTGCCACCCCGATAGAAGTACAACCACTTCTACCCTGGGAATGAGTGGATGTACGTGACATCCGACCCACAATCCCGAAATCACTTCTTCGTGTCCATATGAGGACAGAGACCTCATCCTGTCCCCACCCCGGTCTCATGCGCTTGATGCTACTCCAAATTTCGCATAGACAGCTAGAACGACGAACTGCCCTTATAGCCACCAGGTCGTCTAGTGCCCTTAGGATGCATCACTACCCCTCATTGGCATCTTGATGATCCTGTACTCATAGTGCATGCACAAACAATGTTTTCTTATATTGCCATGTAATCTGTGGTGCCACTGGTCCAACAACCCCAACTCTCAACTCAACCCGCAGTTGTTTGTCTTAACTGGTCCGTCGACCTGTCATGTCGCACTGCCGCTAGTTGACTGAGCATGTCGGTTCTATCTTAGTACCATGGCCAAACAATTCACTTATTAAATTTTATGGCACATATATCATGTTCATTTACGAGCTCCTGCTCGTGCCAACTGGCCTTGGGTCCACTGTACGAGATTTTCAAAATTGGGCATTTAGCCCCCGGCCTATCAGAGCTATTCGAGCTCCCATCAAGAAGGTTTCCCAAATAGTTTAAGCATTGGCACATAGTCAGGGGAGAACACTTCCGACAAAATAGGTTTTTACTGTCCATTATACCGACCAGTATAAGGACATCTCCATTCATAACCGATGAACGGGTTTTCAACTTCATTCGAGGAAATCTCATCATACCAAATGGGTATGATCTACTTACAACCGGTAAGTAGTTTTTTCGCATAATTTTCACATCACTTTCTCTAAGTGGTGATGATTAAAATACCACTAAATAGTGGGTTTTTATACCGAGGTACTTTTCATCCCCTATCGGGTATGATATAATATTTACACTCACAACTGGTAAGTGGTTTTTATCTTTAAGTTGTGCTCATCATCCCAACCGGGTATGATGTTAGTAAACCCACTCACCCGTTAATGCCATGAATTCCACTAGACTGGTTCTTTGTATTCACGCGAGCTTGTCCTTGTTGGCATTCCCGGTATTTCGCGTTCCTACACGATATGAACAACCTTATTCATTATTACTCGGCATAACAGCCTTCATTCATTTCCAATGAATGAGAAAACCCAAACTTTTAGTTATTTGCAATTAGGTCCCTAAAGTTATTTCTCTTTAACTTTAATTCCCTAGTTTCGATTTTTCTTCAAATTGAGTCCCGTGACTTTTAAAATTTATCCTGGCACCTCAATTTATTCAATTTCACCAAAAAGGGGTTTAATTTCCTAAATTTCCAATTTGATCCCCCAATTTTTCCAAAATTACCATTTTGCCCTTGTTTTACAAAAATGGTAAGTTTTGCCCCAAAATTAAAAAATTCCTCAATTGGTCGTCCAACATTATTTTCATGCCCAATTGACCCTCAATTTCATAAAATTGTATTTTACCCCTTTAAATTTCAAAAATCCCCAATTTTCCCCCAATTCCAACTTCCCAACACAGTTGAATTTGATTTCATCAAATTGATCCATCAAACGTTTCCAATTGTTGAAATTGAGTTTCTACATGTTCATACGATTCTTCAGAATTGTGAATTGCAAGTTTTAATGCTGGGACAAGCTCAAACGGAGCTTCGCTAAAAAATGAACTATAGAGAGAGAAAGCTTCGATTACTCACCGGTGAAGGCACAACGGTTCAAGCTTTCGATCTAGGCAGATAGCTCTCGTCTTGAGGTTCATCCTAGAATCAAGAATCGCATCAATTGATGCAGAATTAGATTAGAATTTTGTCATTGAAATTCTGTCGATTCTCTCTCTAGCACAAATCGAAAATCGTAAAGGGGAGCCGAATTGGCTTACCTTTCAGTCCTAATAAGGTCGTGGAAAGGCTGAGGAAGTGTTGGGAGGGCTTGGTTTAGCCTGAGGAGGGCTTGAAATGGTCGATTTCAGCTTGGCCGAAATAGGGCAGCTTCGGTCCGCCGGAGTTGCTTCACTATTCCATCATGTCGGCGCTTCTCCAACGATTCTCAGATTGACTGGAGTTTACTATCAGATTGCTGTCTTCTCCTTGGTTCTAAAGAGCCCGACCTTTGTTCAAGTCGAAGCTCTGGTTCGAGCTATACCGGGAAATGGAGCAGTAGAGAGAGAGAGAGAGAGAAATGTTCAAGTGTGAGCATAATGAAATGGGGATGACCTCTTTATATAGGCATAAAACTCGTGTATTAAATGGGCGAGATTTATTACTAGTATTAATATTTCCATAAATTATTGGTATTAATTCCAATAATTTAATTTCAGTATTAATTCCAATAAATTAAATTTCGGTGTTAATTTCAATAATTTAATTTCGGTACTAAATTATTTGTATTAATTCCAATAATTTAATTTATGTTTTAAATTATTGGTATTAATTATAATAATTAAATATATATTAATTTATGGTTATTTATGATAAGGCGTACATACAAATTTTTGACCGAAATTTTGGGTTACAAAAAAATTCTTACTTCCTAGGAGGTCACCCATCCTCACACTACTCTCGGGCAAGCACACTTAACTTTAAAGTTCTTATGGAATCTAGTTCACCTAAACCACTTTGGTTTTTGTTTTCTAATTTGTCTTAAGTTTTTCCAAGGTTTTATGAACCCTTTGGATCACCCGAGAGTTGTAAATTCCCAACTTGTCCGTTCAGAAATAATCGGGTTTGTGAACCGGTTTTGAATCCTCACTTGGTTTGACCGGTTCTTTTCCTAGTTTTCCTTAGCTCAAAAGGGCAGGTTTTACAATTAAGGGTTGGATGTTGCGAACATTCACTCATTCTTAGGGTAGAAGTGGACATGCTTCTATCTAGGTGGCTAGTAAAGTCGCTCTGACGCCACAAGTGGGTTCAGTGGACGAGATAGTTTGTAATTGTGTGTTTTACCTTCATGATGAAGAACGTGTGTTGGTTGATAAACACACCATTGTGATGAAAATGATTTTTGAAAACCAAAAATTTGAAGATGTGAAAATTTAAAGGAAATAAGGAGTCTAACACACTCCATTTTGGGAAACTATTTTTCATCGAAATATAATTTTTTTAATACCCATTCACTAAGTTGTAGAAACTCACCCCTCTTTTTATCCCTTTACAGGAAATTGAGAAAATGACTAGGGATAGCACCAAACCTTACCCTCTGTGAGGTATGCTTGATTTCTCTTAAACTTGCATTTTATTTGATATATGTCTTTCCAGGGAACAAGGTTGAAAGTACGCCTGGCTCCATTTGAGTTAAAGAAGGAGGAAACTCCTCTTGAACCAAGAGAGTGGCGGGTTGATCATGAGGATCCGACCAAACTGGGTCGAGGCGTGACAAGGCCGAATTGGCTAACCTTTTAGCTCAGTTGAGGTCGTGTGAGGGTTGTAGGGATGTTGAGAGAGCTTGGTCTAGCCAGAGGAGGGGTGAATTTGGTTGATTTCAACTTGACCAAAATAGGGCAGCTTTGGTCCGTTAGAGCTGCTTCATTGTTTGATTCCATCGGCGCTTCTTCGACTGTCCTTGGATAGAACGAAGGTTGCTATTAGATAGATGACTTCCCCTGGAGTCTAAAGAACCTGACCTTGCCTTTTGTGGTTGAGAAAACTGCCCAAGTCGAAGCTTTGGTTTGGGCTGCACCGAAAAATGACGCAGTTGAGAGAGAATGGAGTTTCCAGGTATGAGGAAGATGAATGGAGAGGAGCTCTTTATATAGGGAGCTCAATGACTCTCTACCCGTCCGCTTAGTATCTTGGTCGCACTCATTCATTACTTGAAATGCCCTAAATGTAAGCAATTCATCTTCACTGGCACTGTCCGTTCTTTCATTGAATGAACAGTATCATTATTTGAATGAATAAGATAACATTGTTCTGAACCGGACCGGACCTGTCCAACCGGGTTCAATGCTTAAATCGACTAGTTCAGGCCCGATTCGATCGAGTTTTTCAAAATTAAAAATTTCTAAATTCATCTAAATTCATTCTCTATTCAATGGTGGCTTCAATTTTTCCATTTTGAATATTTAAGCCGTCTAGAAAATTGAATTTAGCAATCAGTTCAATGATATTTCAAATCGATTCAATCCGGTTCAGGTCCAGTTCGCCCGAATCACTCTGGTTTTCTCGTCCAATTTGTCCCAAAGTCCTTTTCCATGATTTTTATGACTTTTTGGGTCATTCAGAATTTGTAATTTACCCAATTTTCTCTCTCTCTATCGGTTAAGGTTCATGAACCTTCTCGATTTTCTCTCTTGAGTTGACCGGTTCTTCCTCTGGTTTTCTTATCTTTAAGGGACAGGGTTTATAACTCTCCCCTCCTTTTAGGAGTTTTGTCTCCAAAACTAAATTAGCATCCTTTGCCTTGGAAATAATTTTCCTTGATGTTCACTTGGGTTTGCTTGACATGATAATACTTTGGTTGTTCTTTCACTTAGCCCCTTTACAACACGCACTTTTGGAATTTCTTTTCCTTTCCATCATTTACTCATTCCATGGAGTTTATCATAGCTAAGCATGTCTTACCCACGAGTTTAAGGGTATATCCTTAGGTTCACATCTTTCTTTGCTTAGGGCAATATTCTTCCTTTTGAGGGTTCTTGCTCAGAATTTCAGGATTGGGAGTTCCAAGATGTCCAATCGTTCCCATGTCTAGTTATTCTATTTATTGTTGAAACTCTCAACTCGGTGTCCTTTTGAGTGCTACGTATGTGCTTTCACGGGTTATGGTGTTATCACTTTTTCATCCTATTTAACCCTTCCCTCATCCGTTGTTTATTACAACTTCAGTCCAAATGAAATGTTTAACCTCGTCACACTTACTATCTGACTCTTCCTTACTTGAGTCATATTTTCCTCGAAACTGTTAGGCTCACATGTTCCTTACGGGCATGACATGTTTTAGAAACTATATTTGTCCATTAGATTTCTATAACACCACCTTATTGGGTCTTTTCGATGCCAATCATTGGGTTTCTTGATGACTTACCGACACGATCGGATTCTTCCCTTCTTATGTCCTTCCTCATTTCTGGTGGTGTCTTCTACTCAAGGATTTTTCTTTTCCTTAACCCACTCTTACTTGCTCATGACCATTTCATGATTCCTTTGTTTGGGGAGTTCTTCTTTAACGATTTTCATTGACATTATGTCCTTCAAAGTAGAGACTTCCCGCTTAAGTGTTATACGTTCGAATTTCTTACTATTCCTTGAAGGTTTCCTTCTTTCACATTCTTACACCCTTTTGAATTAGAGCTTTTGCCCACCTTTATCATTCACTAACTTTACTTTCCCAGTTCACCCTTTACTTTCATATTTGAGGTATCTTCTACACTATGCCCATCATATTTCCCTTCTTAGAGTGTAGTCTCTACTGCTTCCTAGTCCTTCTTAGGGCATCGTTTATTCTCCTTGACCATCCCTTTGTTACTAGTTGCTTCCTTCCACTAGGTTTGTTTGAAATCCCTATTTGGCTTCTTTGCTCTTCCAAAATAGGTTACACTTGGTCGTCCTGATATACCCTTAACCACTTCTGCATCTTTATGAAATTACTTATTTCGGGTTAAGCCTCTTATAATCCATTTGTCGGTTCCTTAGCTTGGGGATTTCCATTTTAAGGCCTCACTTCCTATCTTTATCCTTCTATCTAGGGACTCCTGTCCCGGTTCAACCTCCCTAATGTTCTTTGGAGGCTTTTCCTTCTTTCCTTATTATGAGTACCCCACCCATTCTTACTTGTCATGGCGTCCTTTGATATTATCTTCCTACTTACCCGTTCCTAAGGTTTAACTTACTCCTTGGGTCCTCCTAACATGCTTCCCTTGGTTTTTTCACCTCAGCATGCACTTCATTTCCTCATCCTCTATCACTTGGTCCATTACTTCTTAGTCGGGACATGTATGCATCCCCAGTGTTTCCTTCCTTGGGAGAATCCTTCCCCTTATTTCTCAGAATTCCTTTTTATTCACCCTTGAAGGTATCTAACCTTAAATTTACTTTCCTGACATGCTTGGATGCCATCCTTCCTATTTCCCCTTTCTTTGGAGATTTGGTGGGTACATCCTTAGGATTTTCTTTTACTTGTATCTCATCACAAGTTTAATTTTTGTAAGGAATGGAACTTTTATTTGTTATAATGATGATGAATTACAGGGTTTTGGATATATTTGTCTAGGTGAGTTATGGCAAGTATTAGCTATGGTATTAGGATCATTATGTGCTTCCTCCTGGGTGAGGTTGTATACTCTGGTTGG
Source organism: Trapa bicornis (assembly GCA_030064425.1). NCBI lineage: Eukaryota > Viridiplantae > Streptophyta > Magnoliopsida > Myrtales > Lythraceae > Trapa > Trapa bicornis. The sequence continues at coordinate 8,286,402 of CM057754.1, forward strand.
TACCCTCGACGTAGTGGCTATGTCTTATCCTTCATCTAGTGCCCTTGGATTCCCTTGAGGTGCTTGATGGTTACTTCGCTGTATATTACCTCGAAGGGCTGGACAAGTCTTTACAAAGTGTCTGAGCTGTTTGCATTTGAAGCATGCTTGACACGACCCTTCATGGCTTTTTCGGCGACTAGGGAAATAGGGGTTTCTCCTTTGTGGGGTGGTATTTGCCTCCCTTTGGGCATGGTAACCATCATTTCTCCTAAAGGGCCCTATTCTACGCACCAGGCTCCTTTTGACCTTTCTAGCTGTTTTGTCCTCCTTCTTCCTTTCGGCCTGCCTGCTCTATCCGGCGGCGTCTTGTCTATACCAGATACTCACACTCATGGGCTATACTGATGATGGCAGCCAAATCCGTGGGGCATCCTAGTACTCCCATTTGGTCTCGTATATCCATGTTGAGACCATCCAAGAACTGTTGGTAGATATCTACTGGTCTAGCTAAGTCTGGAGCAAAAGGTCTTAGTTCATTAAAGCTAGTCTCATACTCCGAGATGGTGTAGGATCTTTGTCGGAGTCGGGAGAATACTTGTTTCTTCTCGTTGATCAGATGTGGAGCTAAGTATTTCTCTAAATATCTCTCCTCAAATTGCTCCCAAGTGGGTGTGGTGTTGTGTAGGCTCCTAATATTGTCCCACCACCTTTTCACACTAGCTTCTAGGAAGAATTCTACTAGGATCGCCATCTCCTTTGGTGGAAACCTAATTATTCCCATAAGTTTCTTAATACTAGCCAGCCAATCCATAGCGGCTTTGGCATCCTTCTTGCCTAGTAACGACTTACATCATAATTGACGGAGGGTCTTGAGATATTTGGGGATATCTATTATAGGAGGGAAGTTGACAAAAGTGGGATGGGATTGCACTTCCTCAAGCTCGGCTCGGGAGTTGGTGTCCACTTTTGGAGTGAGGTTGGGTCTTCCAAACACTCAAGTGAAATCTTCATATAGTCTTTGATGTTTTGAGCTTAGTCCAAGTGGACTTGTTAGGGCTTTTCTAGGAGTTTCTATAGGGAGAGGTTGTTGTGTAATGTCAGAAACTACAACTCTTATTCTCATGGTAACTCTCTTGGGAGCCATCTAAAATTTTTAAGATTTATTCTCTTAGTTACTATGTTATATAGTTTTGATAATGATAGAAGTGTCTGACTTCTACCCGAAGTTTGAGTGAACATCTCAGATGTTTAACCCTAACACCCAAAAACACTTTATGTCAATATGAGGATGAATACCTCATCCTGACCCCACTCCGGTCTCATGCACAAGAAGCTACATCGAGCTTTCTGACTACTAGCATGACAAACTACCCTTATCTCCACCATGTTGTCTAGTAGAACTTAGGACGCATCACTACCCCTCTTGGGCGTCTTGATGGTCTTGTACCTTAAGTGCATGCACAACCAATAGTTTTTCCACATAGCCATTTATCTTTGGTGCCACTAGTCCAACGGCCCTAACTCTCAACCTGATCTATAGCTGTTTGTCTAGGCCGGTCCATCGACCTGGCTCTGACGCACTACCGCCACTCCATCGAGTATGCTTGTCTTGTCTTCATACCATGATAAAATCACATAATCATTTCATTAATAGTTTTCATGGCTTTCATAATCTCATGTTTGTTTACAGCTTCTCCTCGTGCTAATTGGCCTTGGGCCCACTGTACTTGATTTTCCAAAATTGGGCATTTTTGCCCCACAAGTTCAAAATTGAGACCTCTAGCCTATCTAAGCTATTCCAACTCCCGTCAAGAAGGTGTCCCAAAAGGTTTAAACAATTGCACATGAGTTAGGGGAGAACAATTCTTAATAAACATATTTTCACTTTATCACATCAATCGAGTGTGATGATATCTCTGCTTACATTTGATAAGCGGGTTTGTCCTTCCTTCCTAGAAGTCCATCATACCAATCGGGTATGATCTCTACTTATAACCAGTAAGTAGGTTTCAGCTTAGTTCACACATCACTCCAACTGGGCGTGATGTCAAAATTCCACTTACTATGTGGTTTTTCATTCTAGAGTGTTTATCATCCCAACCGGGTATAATGTGAATAAGCCCACTCACCTGTTAATCGTAACGTGTTTGTCCTCATTTGGTTTTCCAAATTGATGTGAGCTTTCTCTTGCTGGCGTTCCGATCACACATGTCCCTACATGAATTGGACAGCCTTTTCACTTAAGATTTCGCATAAAAGCCAAGGCTCACAATTTATTGATAAATTGCATTTAGGTCGCTAAAGTTTATTTTTCCTTAACTTTAGGTTCCTAATGCAAACCTTTGCCCAATTTGACTCCCAAAGTTTCCAAAATTCCCCTTAAGTCCTCATTTTACTCAAAATTATATAAGGGGCTCAAATTTCCCAAATTTCCAATTTAGTCCCCAACTTTTCAAAATTTATCATTTTGCCCCTACTTTCCAAAAATAGTAATTTGATCCCAAATGTTCCACAAATCAACCAATTGATCCTCCAAATTCTTTTCCATGGCCAATTGAACCTCAATTTTAGGAAATTGCAAAATGATCCCTCAATTTTACAAAATCCCCAAATTTCCCTAAAATTTTCTCCTAATTTCTCTTCATTAATTTGATCGAATTTGATTTCTTCAAATTGGTCATTCAATCGATGTTAATTGCTCCAATTGAAGGTATGGATGAGTTCCTACACTTCCATACGATTCAATTGAGCTTTGAATCGTGTCATTTAGGTCTGAATTGAGCTCAAATAGAGCTTCGCCGGGAAATTTTGCTTAGAGATAGAAAGCTTTGAGAGTTTACTGTGGGAGGGTTTGCGATCCGAGCTTTCTATCTGGTTAGGTAGCTCTCATCCTAAGGTTCTCCTAGGATCAATAATTGCTACAATTCATGTCAAATCAAGGGGAATTCTGTTAGTGAAGTTTTCACAGTTTCTCTCTCTAGTATCAACCAGAAGTGATCAAAGGGAGGCCGAATTGGCTTACCTATGAGGGCTGTGGGGATATTGGGAGAGCTTGGTTTGGCTAGAGGAGGGCTGAATTTGGCTAATTTTAACTCAGCCAAAACAAGGCAGTTTCGGTCTGTTGGAGCTGCTTCAGTGTTTGATTCCGTCGGTGCTTCTCCGGCGGTCCTCATATCGAACGGAGGTTGCTATTAGATAGTTGACTTCCCTTAGAATCTAAGGAACCCGACCTCACCTTCTAAGGTTGAGAAAACTGCCCAAGTTGGAGCTCTAGTTCGAGCTTCATCAGAAAATGGAGCAGTTGAGAGAGAATTGAGTTTTCAAGTATGAGGAGGATGAATGGAGATGAGCTCTTTATATAGGGAACTCAAGGACTCTTTGCCCAACCATTTAGTATCTTGGTCTTGCTCATTCATGACCTAAAACACCCTGAATAGAGGCAATTCATCTTCATTGGTGCTATCTGTTCTTTCATTAAATAATAGTGTCATCATTTGAAAGAAGGAGATGGCACTGTTTAGAACTGGACCGGACTGGTCTGACCGGGTTCAATGCTTAAACTGACCAATTTAGGATTGATTCAATGAAGTTTTTCAAAATTAAAAATTTCTAAATTCATTATCTATCCAATGGTGGCTTCAATTCCAAAATTTGATTATTTTAAGCCACCTAGAAAAATGAATTTAGCAACCGGTTCAATCTAGTTCAGGTCTAGTTCACCTAAACTGCTCCGGTTTTCTCTTCCAATTTATCCCAAAGTCCTTTTCCATAATTTTTATGACTCTTTAGGCCACTCAGGATTTGTAATTTTCCTAATTTGCTCTTTCTCTATCGGTTAAGGTTCATGAACCGATTCTTTTCTCTCTCTTGAGTTGACTGGTTTTTTCTCTGGTTTTCTTATCTTTAAGGGACGGGGTTTATAAAGAATATCTCTTGAGCCAAGGAGGCTTTACGAAGAATTCGTTAAGGTATTCAGCGAACCTTGCTTTGCACTTAGGAATGGGGACTATTTCATAGGAAGTGTGCACCCGAGGATGGTGACACATGGAAGCCCCCAGCGAGCATCGAGAAAAACTTCCCAAAGCCTGAGATGGAGAAGAAATTATAATGGCCCACGTAGGGAAGTAATTTACTACAATTATGGATAGAGGGGACACTACGCACAGAAGTGCCCAATACCACTAAGGAATGTGGTACCCACTCCTGAAAGCACTACCTCCACGGGTAGGGAAGGACATGAAGAAGGGAAGAGAAAGGCAAAGAGTGTAGAGGAAGCCTCTCCACCACATAAATACTGAAGGACCCACGTAGGAGTTGGTGTCGATATAACATGTTATAGATGTGGAGGAATATGACACATGATAAGGAAATGTCCCACGCTACTAGGATGGATAGCAATACCTCCTAAGAATACTACCTCCCCGACTACCTAAGCTCAAGAGGGCGGAAGAGTGGAGGCTGCCCTGGGAGCCACAACTCCAAATAAGGATTTTGAACTCACCCCGGAGGGAGTACCTCAAAATTATAGCATAGAGCTTCCCGACCTTTCTTTTAACCATCTCCCTTAGAGGGAAGAGGTCCCCAAGTGTATTGTATTCAATTCCCAAGAAATAAGATTTTAAATTCTCATAAAATTTTGTTGCCCCATCTCATAATCAGTCCAATCAAAATCTTGTGCCCTAGGACAACTAAGGAATGAGAAGGACAAACCTAATATGGATAAATAACGCCTTTAAAAGAGGTCGAGGTACTCCGACCTTCCCGAAAGAGGCAAGCCTAGGTAAGAGGAGCATGCATAGAGCTAAAACCAAAGAATGGTTGAACGAGGAGGTGACGACAAAGGAGACGACAACCCCATTTGGGATAGGCAAAGTAACCATAACCAAGAAACAAAGGAAAGAAATTCTAAGGAGAAAGGAACCTTGGAAGATGTACGACCCCTAACTAAAGAATGATAAAACTAAAGATTAGTCTCTAACTCCACCTACTTAAGTAAACCTAGGATAAGATGATGAGGCGTAATCAGGAAGTGCACCAGATAAGGACGAGAACTAGAAGTTACATGAGTAGAAACATGAAGTTAGGGATGGCCAAGTGTAACCTGCTTCGGAAAAGCAAGGGAGCCATGTAGGAGTACAAACCCACTTGGCGAGAGTACGCAGCTAATAACCATGGGATAATCAGAGGATATTTGATGACGCCATAAGAAGGACAGAAAAGGGTGGCGACAACCACACTCTAAAGAAGGCGGTAGGATGGGAATTAAGGATAAGTGAATTCGAGTGATAATTGTCTCGAGACAATTGGACCGAGAGGGCAATAGGAACAGGACGATTGAACAAACTGAACCTCAGAAGAATCACGGATTTAAGCCCCGATGAGGAAGGACGATTAAAAAGGGGAAAATGTCGGAAGAGAAGGATGAAGAAATCCTTAGAATGATCCATGGCCAAAAGGAATTGGAAACCACCCTCGAGCCATGAGAAGGACTAAGTGAACCTTTAGTGAGGCGATCAAGAGACCTTGAAAAGAAAAGGATTTGGACTTTCAAAGGATACTTGTAATAATTACAAGTAGGAGTAAGGAAATGGAACAAAAGAAGAGTAAATAGAATAGGACGACATCAAAGGATGTCATGAAATTGATTAAAGGTCTGATACCTACAAGGATGAAGGCAAAAGGACAGTATGCCCAAAGCCTAAGGAGTGGAGCAAAACCTAAGGAACGGATAGTAGGATAATAAACTCGGGTAATACCGTAAAAAGTGGGAATGGGTGGAATACCCGTAATAATGAAAACAAATGTTGGGAGGGAGATTAGAAAAACATGGGAGAGTGTGCCCTTCAATTAGGAAGTGATCAAAGGAAAAGATCGGACATTCCGAAACTCCCAATTTCGAACAAAACTCTCAAGAGGAAAGGTCTGACACCAAATGGCAAGGAGAATTGGACTTAAGAAAGTACTTGGACATGAGGGTAAGGCAAGTCAAAAGAACTAAGTCCGATGGAATAAATGAATGAACAAAAAGGGGTAACCAAAGCGATAGGATGTCAAATCAAACCCCAAATTCACCACAAGAGAATCGATTTTTTATGTCAAGGATGGACGACTAAGTTTTGGGGACAAAATTACTAAAAGGAGGGGAGAGTTGTGAAACCGGTTCCCTGGACCAAGTAAACTGGGGAAAGAACCGGCGGTTTTTAGAAAATCGAGTAGAAAAAGGAACAAAAAATTATAAAGAAGTGTTAAAATGGGAAATTGCAAAATCCCAAGTAACCAAAAATTCATAAATATCATGTGGAAGAACTAGGGAGTGGAATTGGTGAGAGAATCAAACCGGTTTGGGGTGAACCGGACCCGAACCAAATTGAACCGGGATGGACCATAGTGAATCGGTTCACTAATTCATTTTTCTAGGTGGCTTAAAAATGTAAATTTGGGAAATTAAGGCCACCATTAAATAGAAAATAAATTTAAATAGATTTAGAAACTTTTAAATTTTAGAAAACTAGTCAAATCAGGTTCGAACCAGCCAAATTTTGAATTCGGATCATCGAACCTAGACGGACTGGACCGATCAATGGTCCGACCGATCAACGAATCAATCAATGGTCAATGGTGAATGGTCAACGGTCAATAGTCAATGACATCTAGTGAGTAGCCACGCAAGCATGGGCAGCCAATGGGAGGCTGCCACGTATCCGATCAATGGTCAACGGATGACCAGTCAGCATTCCACACAGACACGAACACCCAATGAGAGGCTGCCACGGGTTTTGTATTTCCTTCTAGGAAGTTCATCATACCAACTGGGTATGATCTACTTACAACCAGTAAGTAGTTTTTCCGTGCATTTTCTCACATCACTCCTTCTAGGCATGATGTGAAAATTCCACATATTAGTGGGTTTTCATTTCCGAGGTACTCATCATCCTAACGGGGTATGATGTAAAAATCCCACTCACCAGTTAATGTAGTGAATCCTTCTTAACCAGCTTTTTGTCTCCTCACGAGCTTGTCTTAGTTGGCGTTCCTAGTACTTCACGTTCCTACACGATATGAACAATCTTGTTCATTATCCTTTGGCTTGATAGCCTTCATTCATCATGAATGAATAAAATACACAACTTGTAAACCCCGTCCTTTGATAATGAGAAAACTCGGAAAAGAATCGGTCAATTTCGAATTTTAAAATCGAATCGGTCTAAAAGCTCGATTATTAGGAAACGAGCAAATTGAGAATTTACAACTCCCATGTGACTAAAATGGTTCATAAATCTTGGAAAAGAACCCTAGGACAAAGTGGGGAAGAAAAACTAGATCGGTTCAAGTGAACTGGGTCCGAACCGGATAGAACCGGTTTATGAATCGAATCGACTCATGAACTAGAATCGATAGAGAGAGGGTAGACTGGGAAATTTATGGATCCCAAGTGACCCAAAGAGTCCCAAAAGTCATAGAAATGGACTTGAGAAGGAATTGGAGATGAAAACCAAACTGGTTCAGGTGAACTGGATCCGAACCGGTTTGGACCGGATTGAACCACTATTGAACCGGATTCTAAGTTCATTTTATAGGTGGTTTAAAGAATTCAAATTTGAGATTTGAGGCCACCATTGGATAGAAAATGAATTTAAAAATTTTTAGATTTGAAAAATTCGAGCAAATGACGGGTGAATCGGCCGGTTTAAGCTTTGAACCCGGTCCAGTCCGGACGGGTTTGAAACAGTGTCATATTCTTCCTTCAAATGACAGCACTGTTCACTCACCGAAAAATCAAATCAGCACCGACAAAGAAGAAACGTCTCCATTAAATACGTTTCGGGCCATCAATTTCTATCATAAAGGTGCCAAACAGATGACTGACTAGTCCCCGAGCTTCCTATATAAAGAGCCCCTCTTCATTCATCCTCTCCACACCTAAAAAGCTCACTCTCTCTCAGTTGCTTAGTTTTCTGGTGAAACTCGAACTAGAGATCTGATATAGGGTCATTTTTTAGCCAAAGAAGGCAAGGTCGGATTCCTTAGAACTGGGGAGAAGTCATCTACATGGTGGTGACATCCATTCGTTCTGAGAGTCACCGGAGAAGCGTCGGCGTGATCAAAGAGTGAGCTAGATCCAGTGGACCGAAGCTGCCCTATTTTGGCCGAGTTGAAATCGGCCAATTTGAGCCCTCCTCAGGCCAAACCAAGCCCTCTAAACACTTACTTAGCCCTCCCACGGCCGAATTAGGATGGAAAGGTAAGCCAATTTGGCTCTCCTCTGCAATTTTCGATCGGTGTTAGAGAGAGAGTCTGTTGAATTTGAATGATAGAATTCTAATCCAATTCAACATCAATTGATGTCATTCTTGATCCTAGGAAGAACCTCAGGAGGAGAACTAGCTGCCCAGATAGAAAGCTCAGATCGTTGGGCCTCACCGGTGAGTAATAGAAGCTTTCTCTCTCTCTACAGTCCATTTTTTGGTGAAGCTTCGTTTGAGCTCGTTCCGGCGTTAAAACATGTTATTCAAATTGCTAGAGAATCATATGAACATGTAGAAACTCAATTTCAACTTTAATTTCAACAATTGGAAGTGTTTGATCGGTCAATTTGATAAAATCAAATTCGATTGTGTTAAGAAGTTGGAATTGGGGGAAATTTTGGGAAAAATTGGGGATTTTCGAAAATTCGAAGGACCGAAATGCAATTTCCTAAAATTGAGGGTCAATTGGCATGATAAAAATGTTAGAGGGCCAATTGAGGAATTTTATAATTTTTTGGGTAAAATTTACCATTTTTGTAAAGGAAGGGCAAAATGGTAATTTTGGAAAAGTTGGGGGACCAAATTAGAAATCGGGGAAATTAAACCCCTTTTTGTGAAATTGAATAAATTGAGGCCCCAAGGGGAATTTTAAAAGTTTTGGGACTCAATTTGAGGAAAAACTGGCATTAGGGACTTAATGTTAAAGAAAAATAACTTTAGGGACCTAATTGCAAATAAATAAAAGTTTGGTTTTCTCATTCATTTGGAATGAATGAAGGCTGTTAGGCCGAGAGGTAATGAACCGAGATATTCATATCATGTAGGAATTTGATGTACTGGGAACGCCAGCAAGGACAAGCTCGCGTGAATACAAGGAATTAGTCTAGTGGAATTCACTGCATTAACGGGTGAGTGGGATTTTATATCATACCCGATTGGGGATTATAAGTACCTCGAAATGAAAACCCACTACCAAGTGATATTTTAAACATCACAACTTAGAGGAGTGATGTGAAAATCATGCAAAAAAACTACTTATCAGTTGTAAGTAGATCATACCCAGTTGGTATGATGAAACTTCCTCGAAGGAAGTTGAAAACCCGTTCATGTGTTATGAGCAGAGATGTCCTTATACCCGATTGTTATAATGGGCAGTTGAAAATATATTTTTGTTTGAAGTGCTCTCCCCTAACTGTGTGTCAATTCTTAAACAAATTGGGAGACCTTCTTGACGGAAGCTCAAATAGCTCTCATAGGTTGGGGGCCTCGGTTTTGGAACTTGGGGGCTATTATGCCCAGTTTTGAAAATCTCGAACAAGTGGGCCATAGGCGAGGGGGCATGAGCAGTAGCTTATAAACAAATATGAGATATGTGCCATAAAACTTTAATAAATGAATTGTTTGTCTATGTTACCAAAACTGGACCGACATATTCAGTCAACTAGTGGCAGTGCGACATGACTAGTCTCTGGACTAGTAAAGACAAACAACTGCAGGTTGAGTTGAAGGTCAGGGCCGTTGGACTAATGGCAGCACAAATTATATGGCATGATAAGAAAATACTATTTGTGCATGTACTATAATTACAGGATTATCAAGATGCCCATGAGGGGTAGTGTTGCGTCCTAAGGTAGTGAGTATAAGGGTAGTTCGTCGTTCCAGGTGACTGTGTGAAATTTGGAGTAGCACCAAGCGCAAGAGATCGGTTTGGGGACGGGATGAGGTCTCTGTCCTCATACGAACACGAAGAATTGATTTCGGGATTGAGCGTCAAATCTCACATACATCCACTCATTCTCAGGGTAGAAGTGGACGTACTTCTATCTAGGTGGCCGGTAAAGTCGCTCCGACGCCACAAGTGGGTTCATTGGACGTTCTGGCCTGCGAATGTGTGTTTGACCTTCATGATGAAGGATATGTGTTGGGTGATGACACACCGTTGTTAAACAAGGAAATGGTGGAAAAACCCGAGATTTTAAATGAAAGGATTTTTGAAAGAAAGGAATCTGACACACTCCAATACAATTCTTTTCCTTAAAGTTCATTTTTTGAAAACCCATTCACCGAGTAGTCGTACTCACCCCCTCCCTTATATGCCTTTCAGGAAAATTTGGAAAGCCTACCCTTAAAGACCATTAACCTAGACGCCTGCGAGATATGTATGATAAATTTAAAATATTATGCAGTTTTGATTTATATTATTCCAGGAAAAGTGCAGGTTTAAAGGACGCCTTACTTTTTACGGTTTATAACAAGGGGAAATCCTTTAATAAACCAGGAGAGTGGCGGGTTGATAACGGGGATCCGACCAAACCGGGTTTGGGCATGACACAACCTTTCAATTAATTACAATTAGGTCACTAAAATTTTTTTCTTTAACTTTAGGTCCCTAATGCCAATTTTTTCCCAAATTGAGTCCTGAAACTTCAAAATTTTACTTTGGGACCTCAATTTATTTAAAATTACAAAAAGGGGTTCAAGTTTCCCAAATTACCAATTTGGTCCCCAATTTTTTCAAAATTACCATTTTGCCCCTACTTTACAAAAATGGTAAATTTCACCCCCAAAAATTCCAAGAATTGACCAATTGGTCCTCCCACATCTTATCCATGCCCAATTGGCCCTCAATTTTAGGAAATTGCACTTTAGTCACTCAAATTTTCAAAATCCAAAAATTTTCCCCTAACGGTTTACGTGGAGGCTGAGTTGGACCTCTATGTCAAAAAAACTTGCCAATCACAGCGTGCCATGTGGCACACCCACCACATCATCATCTTCAACCTTAAGCTATTGACAAAGAGAAGAGAGAGAGGCCGAAAAAGCTAGAGTCTCCAACAACTCAGAAATCTCTCTGGTCAAGTCGCAAGCGGCCGAGTGGGAGGTCGAATCTTATGTAGGTCGGTAGCCTGAACAATTGTTGAGCTCCCTTTATAAAGGGCACTCCTCCATTCATCCTCAAAATCCCAGAATTGACCGAAGAAGAAGAAGTACTCAGTTTTCTGATGAGCAGTAAACCAAAGCTCTAACATCAGGGCTTTTCTCCACCTCTAAAGCTGCATTCGGTACCATTAAAACTAAGAGGAAGTCCTCTACACAGCTTCACCCTCCATTCATCCCGAGAGCCACTGTAGAAGAATGAGGAAGCTTGAACAGTAACACTACCCCTCGGCTATTAGAAGCCCGAGCTACTCGAGTTGTCTCCAATCCAATTCTGATCAAACGAAGCCACCCAAACGCCACCTAGAGGTGCCCCGATTTTCCCCCAAGCTAGCACGGTAAGCCCCTCCACCACTCCTTCGTCGGAAAATACTGTTCACAGCGCATTTCTATAAGAAGTGAAACTAAGAAATTCACACTACTTAGGCCACCAATTGAGGCACGGTTTGATCGAGTGAGGATCCCCGAGAGGAGAGAAATTCAGAAAAAGCAAGAGCTCCGGTCGCGGAACCCTCACCGGTAAGATATCAAAGCTTTCTCTCTCTAGACTGAATTTTCAAGCGAAGCTCTGTTTGAACTCATTTCTGAGTCAAATCAAGCGGCTCAAAGCTCAAAATGATGAGGGAGACATAGGGGAGATGATTCAAATCACCAATTGAGAAAAAAAACCACGTTTTGGGGGTCAATTGAATGAAATTGAGATTCAGGGACCAAATTGCAATTTTGTGAAAATTTGGCAATTTGGGGATTTATGGAAAGTTGCGGTCCGAATTGCAATTTAGGGAAATTAGGGGAATTTTCATGAAATTAACTTTCAATTGGGGCCCAATTGGGCAATTGGATGAAATGGATGGACAATTGGCATTTTTTGAAAGTTTAAGGTCCAATTGGTAATTTTTGGAAAGTTAAGGACCAATTGGCAATTTTAGGAAAATTGAGGACCAATTGGTAATTTTGGAAAATTTAAGGACCCGCGAGAAAATTGAAATTCCTAGGGACTTAACTAAGCTTAATAAATATCAGGGACTAAAATGTAAAGCTATAAACTTTAAGGGACCAAAATGCAATTAAGGCATAGTGTAAGGACTTATGCGCAAATACTAGAAAGTATAAGGTCCCTTATATCAATTCTCCTTATATGGATGCTTGAACCATGTAGGCATGAGTCATACGTGTAAACCCCATCCCTTAAATATAAGAAAAATCATGGAAAGAACCGGTCAACTCAAGAGAGAAAACCAAGTTGGTTCACAAACTACAACCGATAAGAAAAGGCTAAATTGGGAAATTTACATATCCCAAGTGACCTAAAAAGTCATAAAAACCATGAAAAAGGACTTTGGGATGAAATGGAAGAGAAAATCAGACCGGTTCAGGTGAACTGGATCTAAATCGAATTGAAACGGTTTGGACTGGTTTGAACAATCATTGAACCGGTTGTTAAATTCATTTTTATAAGTGGCTAAAAATATTCAAATTGGGGAATTAAAGCCGCTATTGGATGGAGAATGAATGTAGAAAATTTTAATTTTTAAAAACTCGATCGAATCGGGCCTGAATCGGCCAGTTTAAGCATTGAACCCAGTTCGGATCGATCTAGTCCAGTTCGGAACAGTGTCATCTTCTTCCTCCAGATGACAGCACTGTTCATTCGCTGGAAGAACGGACAACGCCAACGAAGCTGAATCATCTCCGTTTAGGGTATTCCAGGCCATGAATGAGCATCATAAAGGTGCCAAATGGATGGCTAAAGAGTCTCTAAGCTCCCTATATAAAGAGCTCCTCCTTATTCATCCTCCTCTTGAAAACTCCACTCTCTCTCAACTGCTCCATTTTTCGGTGAAGCTCGAACTAGAGCTTCGACTTGGGTAGTTTTCTCAACCTCATAAAGTGAGGTCAGGTTCTTTAGACTCTAGGGGAAGTCAGCTATCTAATAGTAACCTCCATTCAATCTGAGGATCACCAGAAAATCACTAGCATAATCAAACAGTGAAGCAGCTCTGGTGGACCAAAGCTGCCCTATTTCAACCGAACTGAAATCGGCCGAATTCAGCCCTACTCCAGCCAAACCAAGCCCTCCCAACATCCCCACAGCCCTTAGACGACCTCAACTAAGCTAAAAGGTAAGCCAATTTTGTCATCCTCAATCGTTGCAGGTCAGAGTTAGAGAGAGAAACTGTAGAATTTCACTAACAAAATTCTCCCTCAATTCAAGGCCAATTATAGGAATTCTTAATCCTATAATATAACTCAGGAAGAGAGCTATCTTCCCCGATAGAGAGATCAGACCGCCACACCTCTGACGGTAACCTTTCGAAGCTTTCTCTCTCTATGCTCTATTTTCTAGTGAAGCTCCGTTCGAGCTCAATTCAAACCCAAATGATGTGGTCCAAAGCTCAATTGAAACATATGGAAGGGTAGGAATTCCATACCTTCTCTAAACCCCGCCCTTTTGAACTAAGGAAAACCGGGAAAAGAACCTGTCAAACCGAGTGAGAAAACTGAAATGATTCACAAACCTGATTACTAGGAAATGGGCAATTTGGAAATTTATGACTCCCAAGTGATCCAAAGGGTTCATAAAACCTTGGAAAAGAACTTAGGACAAATTGGAAGAGAAAAACCAAATCGGTTTAGATGAACTGTATCCATTTGGATTGAACTGGTTTTATGAACCGGAACCAATAGAGAAAGGGCAAACGGGGAAACTTATGGATCCCTTGTGACCCGAAGAGATTTATAAATCTTAAGAAGGAAACTTAGAACAAAGTGGGAGAGAAAAAAAAACCAAACTAGTTTGGGTGAACCGAACCCGAACTAGATTAAACCGGTTTAGGAGCAGAGCCAGTTTATGAGCCGGAATCAATAAAGAGATGGTAGACCGGGAAATTTATGTACCCTAAGTGACCAAAGAAGTCACAAAAGTCATGTAAATGGACTTGTGAAGGAATTGGAGATGAAAACCAAACCGGATCTGAACCGGTTTGGACCGATTTGAACCACTATTGAACCAGATCATAAATTCATTTTTTCTAGGTGGATTAAATAATTCAAATTTGAGATTTGAGGCCACCATTGGATAGAAAATGAATTTAGAAATTTTTAGATTTGAAAAACTCGGTCGAATGAGGGGTGAACCATTCAGTTTAAGCTTCAAACCCGGTTTGGTCCAGTTTGAAACAGTGTCATCTTCTTCCTTTAGATGACAGCACTGTTCACTCGCCGAAAAATCGAAGCAGTATCGGTGGAGAAGAAACATTTCCATTTGATACATTTCAGGCCATCAATGTCTGTTATTAAGGTGCCAAACAGATGGCCAACGAGTCCTCGAGCTCTCTATATAAAGAGCCCCTCTCCATTCATCCTCTTCACACATGAAAAGCTCACTCTCTCTCAGTTGCTTAGTTTTTCGGTGAAGCTCAAACTAGAGCTCAGATATAGGGTCTTTTCTAAGCCAAAGAAGGTGAGGTCAGATTTTTCAGAATCGGGGAGAAGTCAGCTACACACCTGTAGTCTTCGTTTGCTCCGAGGGTCATCGGAGAAGCGCCCGCATGACAAAACAGTGAAGAAGCTCCGGCGGACCAAAGCTGCCCTATTTCGGCCGAGTTGAAATCGGCCATCTCGAGCCCTCCTCAAGCAAAATCAAGTCCTCCCAACACTTCCTCAACCCTCCCATGACCGAATTAGGACTGAAAGGTAAGCCAATTTGGCCCCCATCTACAATTTTCGGTCGGTGCTAGAGAGAGAATCGGCAGAATTTTGATGATGAAATTCTAACTCAATTCTGCATCAATTGATGTGATTCTTGATTCTAGAATAAATCTCATGATGAGAGCTATCTGTTCATATCAAAATCTCGGACAGTCGTGCCCTCACCAGTGAGTAATCGAAGCTTTCTCTCTCTACAGTTCATTTTCCAGCGAAGCTCCATTTGAGCTCGTCCCCATGTTAAAACTTGCGATTCAAATTGCTAAAGAATCGTATGAACATGTAGAAATGCAATTTCAACTTTAATTTCAACAATTGGAAACGTTTGATTAGTCAATTTGATAAAATAAAATTTGGTTGTGTTAACAAGTTGGAATTGAGGGAAAAATTGGGGATTTTTGAAAATTCAAAGGACCAAAATGCAATTTCCTAAAATTGAGGGTCAATTGGGTGATAAAAATGTTAGAGGGCCAATTGAGGAATTTTATAATTTTTGGAGTAAATTTTACCATTTTTGTAAAGGAAGGGCAAAATGGTAATTTTGGAAAAGTTAGGGGACAAAATTGGAAATTTGGCAAATTAAACCCCTTTTTGTGAAATGGAATAAATATAGGTCCTATGATAAATTTTAAAAGTTTTAGGACTCAATTTGAGGGAAACCGGCATTAGGGACTTAAAGTTAAAGAGAAATAACTTTAGGGACTTAATTACAAATAAACGAAAGTTAAACTTTCTCATTCATTTGGAATGGATGATGAAGGCTATTAGGCCGAATGATAATGAACCGAGATGTTCCTATCGTGTAGGAACACGAACTACCCGGAATGCCAGCAAGGAAAAGCTCACATAAATACAAATAACCGATCTAGTGGAATTCACTATATTAACGGGTGGGTGGGTTTACTAACGTCTTACCTAGTTAGGATGATGACCACAACTTAAAGTTAAAAACCACTTACCGGTTATGAGTGGGATTTTATATCATACCCAGTTGGGGATGATAAGTACCTCAAAATGAAAATCCACTAGTGGTATTTTAAACATCACAACTTAATGGAGTGATGTGAAAATCATGCGAAAAAACTACTTACCGGTTGTAAGTAGATCATACCCAGTTAGTACGATGAAACTTCCTCGAAGGAAGTTGAAAACTTGTTCATCGGTTATGAGTGGACAGTTGAAAAAATATTTTTGTCAGAAGTTCTCTCCCTTGACTGTGTGCCAATGCTTAAACAATTTTGGAGACCTTCTTAACAGGAGCTCGAATAGCTCTTATAGGTTGGGGCCTCGGTTTTGGAACTTTGGGGCTATTATGCCCGATTTTAAAAATCTCAAACAAGTGGCCCATAGGCCAGTGGCCACGAGCAGGAGCTCGTAAACAAACATGAGATATGTGCAATAAAACTAAGTAAATGAATTGTTCGGCCATGGTACCAAGATAGGACTGACATATTCAGTCAACTAGTGGCAGTATGATATGACAAGTCTCCGAATCTGTCAAGACAAACAACTGCAGGTTGAGTTGAGAGTCAGGGTCGTTGGACTAGTGGTACCACAGATTATATGGCATGATAAGAAAATACTGTTTGTGCATGTACTATGATTATAGGATCTTCTAGACGCCCATGAGGGGTTGTGATGCATCCTAAAGGCCCTGGGTGATTCGGTGAGTAAAAGGGTAGTTTGTCGTACTAGGTGACCATGCAAAATTTGGAGTAGCACTAAGCACATGAGACCAGGGTGGGGATGGGATGAGGTCTCTGTCCTCATACGGACACGGAGAATTGATTTCGGGATTCAGGGTCAGATGTCGCGTACATCCACTTATTCTCAGGGTAGAAGTGGATGCACTTCTATCTAGGTGGCCGGTAAAGTCGCTCCAAAGCCACAAGTGGGTTCAGTGGTCGTACTGGCCTGAGAATATTTGTTTGACCTTCATGATGAAGGATGTGTGTTGGGTGATGACACACCATAATTAATATGGAAATGGTTGTAAAAACTAAGATTTGAATTGAAAGGATTTTTGAAAGAAAGGAGTCTGGCACACTCCGATACAAATCTTTTTCATACGTGCAAAAGTTTTGAAAAACTCATTCAGTGAGTAGTCATACTCACCCCTCCCTTATATCCCTTTCAGAAAATTTCGGAAAGCCTACCCTTAAAGACCATCAACTAAGATGCCTGTGAGACAGGTATGACAAATTTAAAATATTATACAATTTTGATTTATGTTATTCCAGAAAAAAGGTGCAGGTTTAAAGGACGCCTTACTCTTTACGATTTATAATAAGGGGAAACCCTTTAATAAACCGGGAGAGTGGCGGGTTGATCATAGGGATCCGACCAAACTGGGTCGGGGCGTGACACATTCAATTGGAGCAATTAACCCCGATTGAATGGTCAATTTGATGAAATCAAATTCGGACAATTTGAAAGGGGGAAGTTGGGGAAATTTGGGGATTTCATAAAATTGAGGGCCAATTGGCCTTGAGAAAGATGTTGGAGGACTAACTAGGGCCAAATTGCCATTTTTATAAAGTAGGGTCAAAATGGTAATTTTTGAAAAGTTGGGGACCAAATTGGAAATTTGGAAAACTTGAACCCCTTAAACAATTTTGAGTAAATTGAGGACCCAAACTGAATTTTTGGAAGTTTTAGGACTCAATTTGGTGAAAAGTTAGCATTATGGACCTAAAGTCAAGGAAAAAGAACTTCAGAGACCTAAATGCAATTAATTGAAAATTTTGAGTTTAGACGTTCATTTGTGAGAAACAAAGGTTGTTATGCCATGTATTAATAGATAATAATGTCCAGATCATGAAGGAACATGAAGGATTATCACGCCAGCAAGGATAAGCTAGCGTGGAGGCGAAAAATTGACTAAGAAGGAATACACTACGATTATCGGGTGAGTGGCTTTATTCACATCATACCCTGTTGAGATGATGAGCACTTCGAAAATGAAAAACCAGTTATATGTGGAATTTTTAACATCACACCTGGTTGGAGTGATGTGAGAACTATGCGGAAAAGCTAATTACTAGTTATAAGTAGGGAGATCATACTCGGTTGGTATGATGGACTTCCTGGAAGGAAGGAAGGAAGGAGAAAACTCACTTGTTGGTTGTAAGAAGAGGTGTCATCACACCTGGTTAGTGTAATGAATAGAAAATTATTTTGTCAAAAGTGTTCTCCCCTAACTGTGTTCTAATGCTTAAAAATTTTGGGAGATTTTCTTGACAAGAGCTAGAATAGCTGAGATAGGCTAGAGGCCTTGGTTTTGAAACTTGAGGGTAAAAATGCCCGATTTTGGAAAATCACATACAGTGGGCCCAAGGCCAATTGGCACGAGCAGGAGCTCATAAATAAACATGTGATATTTATGCCATGAAAATTTTAAATGAATGGAATGTGTATTTCACCATGGTACTAAGACAGGACCGACATACTTGATTGACTGGCGGCAGTGTGTCAGGGCCACATCGACGGACCAACCAAGACAAACAACTGTAGGTCGAGTTGAGGGTCGAGGTCGTTGGACCAGTGGCACCAAAGATAATTGGCATTGTGGATAAATTATTGTTTGTGCATGCACTTGAGGTTTGGGACCATCAAGACGCCCAAGAGGGGTTGTGATGAAATACCACTTATATGTGGGATTACATCACACCAAGTTGGGGTGATGTGAGAATTAAGCGGAAACCTACTTACCGGTTGTAAATAGAGAAAATCATACCTGGTTGGTATGAAGGACTTCCTTGAAGGAATGAGAAAACCCGCTTTCCAGTTGCAAGCGGAGGTATTATCACACTCGATTGGCGTGATGAATTAAAAGATGATTTTGTTAGAAGTGTTCTCCACTGACTGTGTGCCAATGCTTAAAACTTTTTGGGAGACCTTCTTTACGAGAGCATGAATAGCTCAGATAGGCTAGATGCCTCAGTTTTGGAACTTGTGGGGCTAAATGCCAGTTTTAGAAAATCACGTGTAGTGGGCCCAAGTTGAGTTGGCACAATAAGGAACTCATAAACATAATATATCAAAGCCATGAAAATTCTTAATGAATGGATTATGTGATTTCACCATGGTACCAAGACAGGACCGACATACTCAATGGACTAGCAGTAGTGCATCAGATCCAGGTCAATGAACCGGCCTAGACAAATAGCTACAGGTCGAGTTGAGGGTCGGGGTCATTGGATCAGTGGCACCAAAGATAAATGGCTTTGTGGAAAAACTATTATTTGTGCATGCACTTAAGGTATAGGACCATTAAGATGCCCAAGAGGGGTAGTGATGTGTCCTAAGGGTTACTGGACGACATGATGGAGATAAGGGCAGTTTGTCATGCTAGCAATCAGGGAAGCTCGACGTAGCATCATGCGCATAAGGCCGGGGTGGGGTCGGGATGAGATCTATCTAGGTGGCTGATAAAGTCGCTCCCACGCCACAAGTGGGTGCAGTGGACGGGCTTACCTATGAATGTGTGATTCCTTTCCTGATTAAGGGCATGTGTTGATTGTTAAACACGTCTGATGTGGAAATGAGGAAAATGGTTTGAAAAACAAGGAATTTGGGAAAAGAATATTTTTTAAGGAAATAAGGAGTCTGGCACACTCCGATTAAAGATGTTTTAATTATGAAAACTCTCTCCCAACACCTATTCACTAAGTTGTCAAACTCACCCCCACCCTTTACCCCTTTTCTGGTAACTAAAGGAAAACCCACTTAAAAACTTTCATGTAGTTGAATATGCAAGACAGGTATGTAAAGTTAAATTTATTCAGTTTTTATTAATGTTATTTCAGGAAAGATACAAATAAAAAGGACGTTTTACACCTCGTGGTTTAGAGAAGGGGAAAGCCCTTAATAAACCGAGAGAGTGGCGGGTTGCTCATGGGGATCCAACCAAACTGGGTCGGGGCATGACAATATGAGTACGAGTGCCAAGGAGCACATTGAAGATTGGAAATACAGCTCGGACGAATCTATCACAGCACTGGGTGAGTGAGAATTTCAGCATCATACCATGTTGGGGGTGATGAGAACCGTTTTTACATTTGAAAACCGTTTTTCCAAGAATGATCTCCCCTGACTGCGTGAAACCGCTTAAACAGTTTTGGGAGACGTTCCTCATGGGAGCTAGATTGCTCCAACAGGCTTGAGGCCTTAGATTTGAAAATGGTAGGGCCGAGGGCCCAATTTTTGGAAAACTTGTGTAGTGGGTCCAAGGACAGTGTGCACGAGTTGGAGCCATAGACAAACATGAATTATAAGAAATATGAAAACTCTCAAAAAAATTGGAATTGTTGTATGATTGTCCACGGGGCCAAGATAGGACTAACAAGGCTTGATGGGCTAGTGGTAGTGCGCCTACACTAGGTCGACGGGTTGGTCAAGGTAAACAGTTGCAGGCCAGGCCGAGTGTCGGGACCGTTGGCACCAAGGAGCATGGGTAATGAATCAAAATTGTTGTATGCATGCATGAGCAACCCGAGAGCATCTAGACACTCGAGATGGGTAGTTGATGGGTCCCAAGGGCTGTTGGACAATCTCAATGTAATAAGGGCAGGTCTATCATGCTAGTCACTTATGAAGCTCTAATAGCTTCTTGCGCACTGAGACTGAGGCCAAAGGGGAAATGAGGTCTCGTCCCATAAAGCAGATCTAATGAAGTATTGAGACTAAGGCTGGAGGAGAAAAGAGGTCTTGAGATCAAACCCGGAGGGGAAACGAGGTCTTGTCACATCAAGCAGACATGATTAGGTTTTGAGGGTTGGACTATTGATGTCCACTCAAACTAGGGGTAGAGGTAGTGCACCTCTATTCAGGTGGATGGTAAAGATGCACCCGAACCACAAGTGGAATGGTCGGGGACTATTATGCGAACATGTGGTCCCTTTCTATGATATAAAGGGCGTGTGAATGTTTGCTAAAACGCCTCCCAAGAAAGGGGAAGGGCTCAAGAAAAGAGGAACTCATATTATAATAAATTAAAAGCATAAAACTTTTTGATAAACTGATTGTTTTGAAAACTCGCTTCCCAGCCCCCACTCACTAAGTTCTAGAAACTCACCCCCTCACATTAAACATTTTTCAGGAGAAACACCTCACTACGATGAGCCGAGACTAGAAGAGAGAGACAAGGGCACCACCATCAGGTAACTTTTATGTTTTGTAAACTTTGTTATGGAAAACATGTAATTCAATGACTTTACCTTCCTTGTACTATTTGGTAGAAATACTAGATTGGTACGAGGAAGGGTGGCAGGTTGATCATAGGGCTCCAACCAAACCGGGTCGGGGCGTGACATAGTAGCTCCTTACTTCCCTTATCACCACCATGTCATCCAGCATCTCTTGGAACCCATCACTACCCCCTTGGGCATCTTGATGGTCCCAAATCAAAGTGCAATTTTTCATATATAGCTTTTATCTTTGGTGCTGACGTTCCAACGGCCCTGACACTCTACCTGACCTGTAGTTGTTTGCCTGACCGATCCGTCGACCTGGTCCTAGTGCACTACCACTAGCCCATCGGGCCTTGACGGTCCTGACTTGGTACTATGGTGAAGCACACAAACAATTCCACTTTTAATAAGAGTTTTTCATGGATCTTCCTATTTGTGTTTGTTTACGGGCTACAACCCGTGCCCACTGGCCTTGGGCCACTTCAAGGGTGTTTTTCAAAACTAGGCCTTTAGCCCTATGAGTTCAAATTCGAGGTCCCAGGCCTGTTAGAGCACCTTCAACTCTCATTAAAAAAGTCTCCCAAATAGTTTAAGCAATGGCACATAGTTAGTGGAGAACACTTCCGACAAAAACCTTTTTTAGCTGAACGTACTCATCCCACCAACCGGGTGTGATGATAGAGGTAGGTCTGCTTACATCCGGTAAGTAGGTTTTTCCTTATTAAAATAGTGCTCACTACCCTAACCGGTATGATGTATGAAATTTCTCACTCATAACCAATAAGTAGGTTTTCGGTTTAATAAAGGTGTTCTCATCACCCCAACCGGGTATGACGTTAGTAAGCTCACTCACCCGGTGACTACAACGTGTTCATCCTCAATCAACCTTCCAAGTCTTGTTTGAGCTCCTTTGCTCACATCTTTAACTGAATTCATTCCTACATGGTTTAAGTAACCTTATTAGGAATGGCTTGGAATTAATAGGCCCCTCTATTTTCATGTATTTACATTTATACCCTTATTTTTTCCTTATTGCGATTAGGTCCCTAAATTTCATAATATTTTACTTTAGGTCCCAAACATTCAATTATTTATAATTAAGTATTTGGGGATTCCAATATCCCTCTTGGGTATTTAATTTTGTCAAAATGGTATATGGGGCTTAAATTTCCCAAATTTCCAATTTGGTCCCCCCAACTTTTACAAAATTACCTTTTTGCCCCTAAGTTCTAAAAATAGTCAATTGGTCTCAATTCTTTCTAAAATTGACCAATTAGTCCCCCAACATCTTTATCATTGCCAATTGACCTTCAATTTTGAGAAATTGCATTTAGGTCCTTCAATGTTTCAAAATTCCCAATTTCCCCCAATTTCACCAATTTATATTGACCGAATTTGATTTCTTCAAATTGTCCATTCAAATGGGGTTAATTACTTCAATTGATGGCATGGATCGGTTTCTACACTTCCATACGATCAAATGGATCTTTGAGTTGCAGAATTTGGGTCTGTAACGAGCTCAAATGGAGCTTCACTGGAAAATTGTGCGTATAGAGAGAAAGCTTCGAAAGCTTACCATCGAAGGTGCGACACTCTGAGCTCTTGATCTAGGAAGGTAGCTCTCATCCTTAGGGTCCTTCTAGGATAAACAAATGCTACAATTGATGTCAAGATCAGTGTGAATTTGGTTAGTGAAGTTCAACACTTTCTCTCTCTAGAACTGATCTGCAACGACGGAGGAGGGCCGAATTGGCTTACCTTTCGCCTCTATAGAGATCGTGTGATGGTCGTGGGGACTATGGGAAGGCTTGGTTTGGCCATAGGAGGTCTGAATTGGCCAAATGCAGGTCGACCATAATAGGGCAGCTTTGAACTGACGGAGCTACTTCACTATTCGATCTCGTTGGCGATCCTTAGGTCGAGGGGAGGTTACTATTAGGTAGCTGATTTCCTCTAAAGTTCATAGGACTAGAGTTTTCCTTCTAAGGCTGAGAAAACTGCCCAAGTCGGAGCTTTAGTTTAAGCATTGCCAAAAAACTGAGCACTTTGGAGAGGTGGACGATTTGAGATGTATAGAGGATGAATGGAGGGGAGCTCTTTATATAGGGAGCAAGGAGACTCTCTGCTCTACCAGTTTCCATACCGGTCGAGCTTATCCTCGCCCAAAAATGCCCAAATCAGAAGGAATATACCTTCGCTAGGAAAGGAAAGTTTTTGCATTTATGAACAGTGTTGTCATCCCAAGGAAGAAGACGACACTATTCTGGACCGTTCCGGTCCGGTCCAACCAGGTTCAATGACGGAAATTGGTGGTTCAAGCTCGATACGACTAGTTTTCTCAAAATTAAAATTTTCTAAATTTGTCTAAATTCATTTTCTATCTAATGGAGACTTTAATTCTTCAATTTGATATTTCTAAGCCACCTAGAAAAATGAATTACCTAATCTAGTTGATTATGGTTCAATTCAATTAAGGTTCAGATCACCTTCAACTGGTCTAATTTTTCCCTTCAATTTACTTCATGATTTTCATAATTCTTTCAGTAACTTGAGATTTTCTAATTTCCCATTTTACCCTTCTTTACCATTTTCGGTTTGTTAAATAGTTTAGTTTTCTCTTTAGAATCGACTTGTTCATTCCCAGTTTTCTCATTCTTGAAAACACGGGGTTTACATAATATGCTAAGTAACTCATGGACTTAAGTTGGGAGTTTTAAAATGTTTAAGGACCTAACTGAAATTTTAAGAATTTTAAGGGGTAAAATGGTAAATAATGTAAAAAGGTGGGCCAAATTATAATTTAGTAAACTTAAGGACCATAATAGAGTTAAGGTGAAATGTAGGGACTGATATTAAATATTTAAGAAAATTGGACTTATAAAAAGAGGTAATAAAAAGAGTAAGGAAATTTTGGAAAGTTTAGGGGTTATAGTATAAGAAGTAAAAAGTTAGGAGAAACAACCGTCCAATCAAAGGCCAACACGTTGTAGCAGATGACCCCAGCCAATCAATGGCTAACACGTGGCAGTGGTACTATGTGTAAGGAGGGAAATCTGACACATTAAAAAATAACCAATTAGAGAACGCCACGTGTCATGGTTAGTAGTCAACGGAATCTGGTCAATAGCCACGTGGGTGAGAGTAACCAATGGGATGCTCCCACGTGTCCAGTCAGCAAGTCAAAGGTTGACTAGGCTCCTAAGTAGGACGCCGCGTCATTCAAGCTAGCCAATCATGAGGTGTCACGTGGCACTTCCGCATGATCAAAGCTCATACGTGCGACATAGTATCATCTTTAACCCTTAGCTGACAGACGATCTACGACCACTAGAGGAAGACTGGATCTTCCGCCTACGAAAAATCGGTTGCCGCTGATGGTATTGGGTGAGTTAGACGCCGAAACCTTCACCGGCCAGTAGCCTTGTTAGTTGACAAGCTTCTGATAAAGAGAGCACCCTCCCACTTGGCCTCCCCACTGCTCGAGAGCCCCCTAAAGTCTGACTATCCCTTTCTCGATGAAGTGATGACCAGAGCTCTGACAATGGGCCTTTTCACAATCGAAGGAGATCCGGTTGGTGGCATCAGAACTAGGGAGAAGTCCTCTAGCTAGTGGAACCCTCAGCTCAACTTCAGAGCAGCTTGAGGAGCGTCAGAGTGATCACACAATGAAGCTGCTCCGACAGCCTGAAGTAGCTAACCTCTAACCAGCCTAGTCTAGGCCATCTCCAACCTTCTGCTGCCGAAATTGACCTCTCACTACTCCTTGAGACACCTCCTAATCCCTCACAGTTGCCAGGTAAGCCAAATTTCATCCCCTTTCATTGGAACAATAGAAGTAAAGAGCTCCGCCCATAAGAAACTTCTCTCTTCTAATTCCCAACATCCAGCAGCCAATTACTACATGACTCGAATCTCATGGAACACCCTCGAGGAGTACTAGCAACCATAGCTAGAGCTCCGACCACCGCCTCTCCATTGGTAAACCCCTCAAGCTTCTCTCTCTAAGTCTACATTTCCGATGAAGCTCCAATAGAGCTCGAAAATTAGTCGATTTCAAAAATTCGAAGTGCAGGACAATCGTGGGTAGCTAGAGGAAGTGAATAGCAGCACGAGAGGAAGAAATTAAAGAGTTGTAGGTGGTCAATTGGACAAGGTAAGAATCAGAAATTTAAAAGTTCAATTTGAGGGAAAGATTGGGGGCAATTTGGGAATTTTCCAAAGTATGAGGGCTTTTGTGCAAATTCTTCAAAATTTGAGGGCTAATTGGCAAAAATGAGGAATTCAGGGCCAATTGGCAGTTTTAAAGGATTATAAAGGTCAAATTGACATTTTTCGTGAAATAGGGGCATTTCGGTGATTTTAGAAAATATTTGGGGCAATTTAGTAAGTCTTGAAAAATTGGAGCAAATTTTGAAGTTTCCGAAAAGTTGGGAATGAATTTCAGTTACAAGGAATTGGAAGCCTAGATCATGTAGGACAGACCCACCGAGAACCTGCGTCAGAGAACACGCCTCGGATCGAAACCTAGTCGAGTGAACACGTCACAAGTACTGGGTGAGTAGAAAATTTACAACATTGGTTCTGATTGGGACGATGGTCTTGCTTTCAAAATAATTTTCTCAAAATTAGCCTCTCTTGAATGGGTGACCCTGCTTAAAATATTTGGGAGCTAATTCCAACACTCAGGTTCCACAATACAAGTGGGCTCAAGGTCGATAGGCATAGACATAGGCCCATTGAGAATTTATGAATAACAAATCCATCAAGATTTTCAAAATGGATAACTTGTGTGTTTCACCCACCCAGCCAAGAGTAGGTTGTTGGGCTTGTTAGGCCAAGTAGCTGCTAAGTCGAAGTTGGGTCGTTAAACCCGTTGGGCTGGTGCGCATGAGGCCGAAGTCGAGCCAACGAACCCTTGGGGCTAATGGACCACAAATAAGGGCCATAATAAATAAAACTACTTGATTGTACATACATGAGACACGGGGCCACCAAGATGCCAAGTATGGGATAGTGGTGGTTACTAGGGCTGCTGGACGACCTAGGAAGCATAAGGGCGCATGGACACCGAGACAGGAGGGGGAAAAAGGTCTCATCCCACAAAGAGGACATGGAGTATGGCTAGGGTTTGAGGGTCAGACGATTGATGTACACTCAAACTCGGGGTAGAGACCACGGCCCTCTATGAGGATAGATGGTAAAGGCGTTCCAATTCACAAGTGGATTAGTCGGGGACTGGTCTGCGATGGTGTGATCCGTTTTTATGATAAAAAGTGCAGTTGATTGTGAATATTGTGCGAATTTTGGGATAATGAAACGAATAATTAAATCAAAAATTCGATTATCGTAGAGATTTCCCCCCAATGAGTATATACTCATTCCTCTCCTTTCACCTCTTTCAGGAACACTTAAAAGGAGTCGGGTCAAGAGAAATTAAAGTACAAGCGAAGGCTCAAACCCTCAAGGTACGCCCCCCATCTCAAATTTTGATGGTATGAACGTCTTTAACTTTTTCGGACCATTAAAGTAGAACTATTAAAATAGTTCGGGGGAAAGGTGGTGGGTTGATCACATAATTCCGACACAACTAGGCCAGGGTATGACAAAGAAGGTAGAAGATCAGGTGGACAATTGAGGATATCCAAAAGAGCACCTCCATAAATAAATAAGGTTGCACTTCCTAGGTCTCACACCTCCTTTTGAGTTTAGTATAAATTGACTATTTCTATGACATGAAATATACTAGGATCAAGAAGTAGACGGCGACGAAGTAATAGGAGAAGAAAATTCCGAAGAAAGCTAGAAGCGAATTACCTATTTGAACATATTAGAGTCACATAAGAAAGTGCAAATAAATATGCGTGTGAGACAGATTAATAGAAGCCAGATTAATAGAAGCCAAGCAAAGATTGGATCACAATAATGTATCCAAGGAGATGAAGATGTCAAAATAAGCACATAAAGAGTGCACATAAAGATGCATGTGACAATCTAGTCAATGGACACCTTCAATACAACCAAGTTATATCCCAATGAAGACGTCACAAAATCAAGTGGGAGTATTATGTCATGGGACAAGTTTTTCAATTGCAAAATTTGGACCGAGACGGATTACAAGTCGAAATGCGGGATAGCACACACTATAGGAAACTTGGATCATAATGTGTTAAGTTATGACAATAGATTCAAGTGCATACAACGCAAATCATGGAATCCCTAGGAGTGATGTGGGATGTAGAACCTCAAGAGCCACATGGAATATGGAGTGGATTATAGCATGTATGACCAATGATCAACCAACTCTAGCATGTAATTCAACACAATAGTTGAATCACCAATTTACTCACCTCAATACTACTCGAAAAATGATAACCCGCCTAAAAAACACTTTTCCAAAATGGAAGACTTCATACTAAAATGCTCATGTGAAGCACAATCCAGGCATACTTTATGGTAACTTGTGAGCTAACATAGTAGTGATATAATCAATCTCTCCTCACCCAAGATGGACTTTCCTTCGAAGGTTGTACACTCCTTCCATTTCCAGACCAATCAATCAAGATTTTTGGGGTCTTACCATAGAAGGAGCATGAAAATCTTCCAAGTGAGGTCATCCGAATGAGGCTGATTGAAGACCTTCCCAATCAAAGTACAAATGAGATTAAAGATAATACAATGGGAGTGTTGAAGACCTTCCAGGCAGCTAATAGTGCATAAAGAAAGATGAGAAGAAGAAACTTGAGTAAGTTTTTTAGGGTTTTTTTTTATCAGGAATAGAAGTTTGAAACTTTGACTCAATGAATCTCATAAAGTGAACAGACATGTATGTGAGCCTACAATTCTGACATATGAGCTATTGCAACAACATTATATTGGATTGGACCTTCCCCATCTCAATTTTTTATAACTCCCCGTATAAGTATTGTTTATCAATCTCCTTCCACTTTATCTCTTTTTAATTTCACACTAAGGATCTAAGGTATTGTTAGACTTACGAAAACCTTGCACGGGTTCTCCATCTTACCCTCAAATTATGAGCACTTGACACAACACAAGCAAGCATGTATGCGATCACTCCATTCCCGTTGTTAATGAGAAGTTGTCTAATCCACTCAAAATTCTATTGATATTATATTATAGTAAGTGGGAACTAGCTACTATTGCTGACAGATGGGGAGGCACATCCACCGTTTTCACAGGGCCAAAGAAAAAGCTCGACCACCGGCTCTTACTACTTTAGTGGTGGGATGGTGGCTACACGATGCCTCTTTTATAATTTTATCTTTAATTGGATGTAGTTGGATAATATTATATTAGATAATCATCTCACACGATAGCTAGCATGAGTCACAAGAATAAACTAAATGAAATATTATAATTCATCTCGCAAAAACAACTATTATTTGCTTCTCTAGTTGTCATTCCTACACCGTATAGATATTTATTTTATTCTGGTTTTTATGTAAGAGGACTCAATGAAGTGGCAGTTCATGGGCATGATGAAAAGACGGGATAACCTGCAGCAGGTCGGCCGTGGAAGCTGACGAACTGATGCAAAGAATGGTCAACTAGGGGATCAAGCAGGAATGGTGGAAAATGGTCGCAGAGATACCGGACTCCTAGATTCTCTTCGAGGCCCTCTTCATGAGTGAATCACGTATGTTTCTAGTCGATGAGAAACGCTATTATTAGCGACATCAGACGGACACAAAAAGAGAAGAGGTAGACGAAACTCTAATTGAAAGAATGTATGTGCACACGCTTTTCATGGTAGAAAGTGAAATATTGTTTATCGTAATTTTGGAACTTTAAAATTTTTTTAATATTATAAATTTATGATATTTTTCTATTTTATCTAATATATATTTATATTTTTAATTAAATAAATAACCTTAATACATAAAATTTTAAATTTAGTCTAATCAATTATCTAGTATATAAATATTATTATTATAATCTAGGATGAATAGAAGTAATAAACTCAATTTAGGTATTTTTTTTTATAATTGGACAAATTATGAGACAAATATGTAGTATCGATCCGGATAGGAGAATGAGTGTATTAGTGAGAAGATATTATTAATTAATAAAAAATTAAACTTATTTATAATTAAAGTTATAAATTATAATTAGTTAAATTTCTTTAAACTTATAAATTTATTATATTTTATATTTTATCTAATTTAAAATTATATTATCAATCAAATTAATGTGAATATATCACTGACAAATAAAATAAAAATTAGCTAAAATATTTAGCGTAAGACTTTAGTCTCAACCTGTGACCTCCGCTTGGACCTTTAGTAGCGGGAAACTTTCCTTTCAGCTTACTGATGTGAATCCGACTAAATATACTACAAAATTACAAGTTTAATCAATCGACCCTGCAATGGAGCTGAACACTTCATCACCAAATAGGATAAATAATCACTTGAGACTTCAAGAGGGTCCAATTACAAGGTTAAAGGGCTAAAAGATTCAAATAGGCTTTATATGGACTGATTAATGAGATTGCTGAATATTCAAATGGAAGCCCAAATGAAGAGCCCAAGATGAGCCCAAGAGAAGGTCCAGATTTAATTAATAAGGAGAGATTTATTATATTAATAAATCTTTTAAGATAATATTAGGTAGTTTAGATTTTCAAATTATTTATTAAATATCCTAGATATTTAGATTAGATATGGTTAGTTTATAACCATAATAGATTTTTTTTCTTATTTTATGGGCTATTCAGTTTATAAAAGGCATACTTCACAACATTGGAGACACACTTTGAAATTTCAATCTTTTGAGTTTTGTCTTCTTTCTATCTTGAAAGGGCTTTTGAACTTATCAGGTTTTTACCTGTGGCGTTCAAGCAATCAAGACTTATCACCCGGGGTTTTCTAAGAGTCCTTCTTAGAGGATTTGGGTGTGGCGTCTACATATCTCATACCTTGTTTCTCACATAAACAAGGTATATTCCATCTTTTCGCACTTGCATCGTAAAAGTCTTAGGATCGTTGCCATATTTGGTGTAGGGTGTCGTCAGCATATTGGCGGGCTTCGCATCAGTTGGTATCAGAGTACACGGTTGCACGGCAAGTTCCATCCCATCTTTTTATCTAGTTCTTTTTTTTATCTTCTCTACCTATTTCTATTCTCTATAAAAAAATATCATATTCTTCTATCTATCTTCTCTACCTATTTCTATTCTCTATAAAAAAAATTATCATATTCTTCTATCTATCTTCTTTTCAGTAGGTTAAAAAAAAGAGAAAAAAAGCCAAAAAGAATTCGTGCAAAAAAAAGAGCAAAAAAAGTTCGTGATAAAAAAAGAGTAAAAAAACTTAGTGAAAAAAAGGCAAAAGAAAAAAAAGAGGCACACAATTCTATCTTATATCTCATTCTTATTCTTCTCTATCTAAGTCTATTACTTCATTCCATCTTAATTTCTTTCTTCTCTATCTAAATTTTACTCTTATTTCTGAGTCTATTCATACCTCTCACTTAAATTTTTTAGAATTACTTTTTGAAAACCTTTATTGATATGTCTTGATTGTTCCTCAAGTTGAACTGCTTCGTAAAAACGATTTGTTTTTAAAGTTTAATTCAGATTGAAAGAAGACATATGAGTGGAAAAAGGCAAGAGTGCTTTAAATCTATAAGAAAAAGCCATTTGAGTGTGAAACATGAGTGTTTGAGAGAAACATGTGAGGGAGAGTTGCAAGTTCTTTTCTTTCTAACAATTATCAGGTTCAGAAGGCCCAACGATAAGGAAACAAATGAAAGAAGAGGGTTTCATATCGCCTATTCAAAACCTACAATGGAAAGCAATGAAGAGTCAAATGAAATAGATAGTGAAGTCTAAATTTGAGCCACTTCATATGCGAATGGATCGCTTAGAGGAAGGTGTTAGACGACACTCACATACTTCCATTGAACGACCATAGAGCAGTCGATCTCGATGCTTTGAACAATAGGAATTGGGGGAGTTCGATGATCTCCAAGTTAATCGCGGCAACATCAAGCTCAATTCCTTCAATCAACCCACTACTTGGGACAGACCATGGATTGATAATATCTTGGATAACCAACGTGAGAAGTTATTTCATACTCGTTGCTCTATGAAAAATAAGGTTTGTACTGTTATCATAGATGGGGAAAGCTGCACTAACTTTGCTAGCACTGAGCTTGTGGAGAAGTTGGCATTACATACAACGAAGCATCCAAAGCCATATCAAATTCAAAGCCTGAATGATCAACCCAAACTTGAGATAACCCAACAGGTGATAGTGTCCTTCTCTATTGGGAAATATCATGATGAAATATTATGTGATATAGTACCAATGTATGCATGTCATATTTTATTGGGAGAACCTTGAAGGTTAGATCGTCACATTACATATGATAGATCAACAGATAGGTACTCATTCGTGATGAATAATAGACCAATATCTCTTGTACCTTTGACTTTACAACAAGTTTTATAGGATCAATTGAAAAAGAAAAAGGCAAATGAAAAGAAAATAGTAGAAAAACAAGAAGAGAGAAAAGCCAAAATTGAAGATGAAGAGAGAAAAGGCAACATTGAAAAAAAAGAGAGAAAAGCCAAAATTAAAGATGAAGAGAGAAAAGGCAAGGTTGAAAAAGAAGAGAGAAAAGCCATAATAAAAAGAAAAGAGAGTAAGAGAAAAAGTGAGATAAAGAGAGATATAATTTCATATCCTATCCTTACAGTACTTATGTACAAGGATTTATATTTTACTAACCATATTGTCGAAAATTTTCCGAACATTAGTATTTCTCTTATGTAGGAATTCAATAATGTCATTCCTAAGAAGAAAACTTCTAGTTTGCAACCTGATCGAGAAAACAATAATCAAAGTCAACACTAAGTCCTAAAATTGATGGAAAGGAGATATATACGTAAGAGCAAGCGACTATGTGTTGTACCCATGAATGACGAAACTTGGCAAATATGCCTCGATTATCGAGCCATTCACAATATCACGATAAAGTATTGACAACATCTTTCTCATTTATATGATATTATTATTGAGTTGCATGGATACTATTTGTTTTCAAAACTTGATCTTAAAAGTCAATATCATCAATTCCAAATTAAAGAAAAAGACGATTTGAAAACAACATCTGAAACAAAACCAAGTCTATATGATTGGTTAGTTGTGATTTTTGGATTGACTAGTACCTTTAGCACTATCATGATATCAATGAACCATATCTTGCATGTTATCATTTTAAAGTTTGACTATATAAATTTTGATGACCTCCTAGTATATGATAAGATCTTAGATGAACTTACGGAATATTTGAAAATTATGTTAGAAGTTTTAAGGAAAGCTAAGTTGTTTGAGAATTTTAAGATATTTATCATTTGTTCGAATAAACTTGTATTTCCTAGATGTGTTATAAGTTTTGAAGGGATTGCCATTGACAAGGAAATTAAGGTAATTCAAGATTGGCAAACACTTTATTTGGTAAATCAGGAAAGAAGAACAATTGCACATTATAATGAAAAGTTCAGCGGAGTAGCCCTCAAGCTGAATGAGTATCATGAAAGGTGGGTAGAATTCATTTATACATCTGGTTATGTGAGTAAGTGTAAGCAAGGTATGAAAAATGTAGTTGCTCGTACATTATCTGGAAGGTACGTTTTGCTTACAATCATTGATACTAAATTGCTTAGTTTTACTTGGAATACTTTGTTGGTTACAAAACTTCTATTTTCAACTGCATGTTTATCACATGTTGTATTTGCATATAATCGTTATATTTATTCAGTGATTAAGTTATCACCATTGGAGATTATCTATGGTTTTAATCCATTGGATAGAAAACAGCAGACTCAAGAAAATATTAATATTTACAACAAGAGTTTCATGAAAGTTGTTTTTGATCTAGGTATTTGGATTAGCCTACATCTGAGGAATGAACTATTTATGAATAGAAAACTATCAAAATTTCTTAAATGATTATTTAAAGTGTTAAAACTTAGTAGTAATAATTACAACAGAAAATTATCTAGCAAATATATTGTTAGCAATAACATAAATATATATAAGTTAATGTCTTTTGATGCAAGGTCGTGACGGAAAAGAAGATTTGAGGACAAATCATTTTCAAGAGGAGGAGAATGATGTGAATCCGACTAAATAGACTACAAAATTACAAGTCCAATCAACCGACCCTGCAATGGAGCTGAACACTTCGTCACCAAATGGGATAAATGATCACTTGAGATTTCAAGAGGGCCCAATCACAAGGTTAAGGGGCTAAAAGATTCAAATAGGCTTTATATGGACTGATTAATGAGATTGCTGAATATTCACATGGAAGCCCAAATGAAGAGCCCAAGATGAGCCTAAGGGAAGGTCCAGATTTAATTAATAAGGAGAGATTTATTATATTAATAAATCTCTTAGGATAATATTAGGTAGTTTAGATTTTCAAATTATTTATTAAATATCCTAGATATTTAGATTAGATACGGTTAGTTTATAACCATAATAGATTTTTTTCCTTATTTTGTGGGCTATTCGGTTATTTTCTGAGCCTATAAAAGGCATACTCCACAGCATTGGAGACACACTTTGGAATTTCAATCTTGTGAGTTTTGTCTTCTTTCTATCTTGAAAGAGCTTTTGAACTTATCAGGTTTTTACCTGTGGCGTTCAAGCAATCAAGACTTATCACCCGGGGTTTTCTAAGAGTTCTTCTTAAAGGATTTGGGTGTGGCGTCTACATATCCTATACCTTGTTTCTCACATAAACAAGGTATATTCCATCTTTTCGCACTTGCGTCGTGAAAGTCTTGGGATCGTTGCCATATTTGGTGTAGGGTGTCGTCAGCATGTAACACTGGGCACACACATGCATGGAGCGTGGGGTGGATGCACACGTGGCCAAGTGCGTACCTATCGTCTTCCTCGTCCGAGTTTAGACCAGAATTTGCCTAGAAAACCCAATGGATCTCGGTTGACAAGCCAAATCTAACGTTTTGGGGAAATTAATCCATGCAAAGAGCCACAAACTATGGAATGACATAAAGAGGCTATGGATAGGTAATTATGGGAGTCTAGAACATGTCCATATAAGACATGCATGTCCTCATTGTCGGAAATCACTTAGAATTCACTATGAAACTCGACTACTCCCAACTCTAGTGCCCTGACTACCAAAGAGCTTAGCTCATCTGTTCAACCACCTCCGATGATGATCTTAGTACATCTAGAAAGCTGAGGAAGTCGACTTTCCATTGCCACCCCTCTTGGCCCTCAACTCTACTTCTACAACCACCGACGAGAATGCAAAGTGCATGAACCTTAGTAACAAAAAATAGAGCACTTTTTTCAGAGGCCAATTTGGACCACCACGACGGCTCTCTCGAGCTGAGAAAAATTCAACAATTCCCTCACACTCCAACCTTTCCATAGCCATTGGAATTGCCTAATTTGGGTTAGCTTTGAGAGAGAATTAAATATTTTAAGTTCAGAATCTTGGGTTTAGTGGTTGAGCTGACTAAAATGCACCATGTAGAAGCTACAAACCACCAATCAAGGTGATTCAAGTGGCCACAAAGTCTTGAGGAAGTTAGCTTCCCAACTGCACTGACCTTGATGACCGACATCGTCTTTGGTGAGTTCCCGACTTTGACCCGATTGTTACTCATTTTTGTTTAAGCTTATGATCAAGCTTGATCAGAGCAATGCATGTTGATTATGGCCAAACCAAGCTTACAACAACCTAAAGGGAGGCTAGGAGGACCTTGACACTTAGTTTGGTAATTTTTAGAGATACTTGTGGGTCAAAGGTCGAGGGCCAACATGCAAATAATCAAAAGTTAGGGTACCCATTTGAGAATGAGCTTTCTATGGGTTCTACCTAAGTGGTTAAATAAAGTGTGGGGGACTAATTTGAAAGTTTGATAAAGTTCTTGAACTAGATTACCATACTTTTGAATGTATAGGGACCTATTTGTAATAAATATTAAGTTAAGGGCTAAAGTGCAAATAGGAGTGTCTGGGCGGCTAAAGGGCAATTTGAAAAATGGTAATTTTGCCGAAACTTAGGGACCATTTGGTAATTAGCAAGAATTGAGGCTTGAAATTATTCCATAGTATACTGGGGACCAGAATGGAACTCAAGGAAACTTGGGGACCCTATTTGGAAGATTTAGGAAAGTCTAAGATCTGAAAAGAAGAGGTTTAAAATATAAGGGCAAAATGGTAATTTTTTTCAAGTTAAGGATCAAATGGTGATTTAAGGAAAATTGGATCACTAGGTGGCAAATACAAGAAATGTGAGTATTTCAATAAGTGTTAAATGGAAAGAAAGAATTACTTTAAGCACGTGGAAATTAGCCTTAGAGAAGGTTAGGAAAAATGGATAAGTTTACCTACTAATGAGTCAAGTAGTCTGACTCATGAGGACTAAACCGTAAAATAGTACGGACACTCATGAGGGCTAAACCATAAAATGGATCCCATATTGCTAATCATTATAGAGAATGCAAAGTATCGCTCGAGCAGAAGAAAAGAATGGGATTTACAAAATCTCTCACGGAAAGAACAAGTTTCATGATACGAGGTGAGTGAGAATGTTGATGGCATATCAGATTGGACCAACCAGAGCACATACATGATGTATGGATTGATGTGTGAAAAAAGTAGTAGTCTGACTTAAAAAACTCATATAAGAAGTGCAAATGAATGAATGCATGCACACTAAAGAAAAACATATTTTAAAGGATGAAACAGTCATAAGATCAATGCATGCTGAGTACTTAAGGTTCATTGGGACCATAAGTGGTTGGGTCGTAGGCCATTTGTTTGATCGAGGAGACAGTCAAGTGATGGATCTGGCTCACATGAATTATTTTGCTATATTATGCGTGGTTAAAGTGTATGGCATAGATTATACCGTGAGATTTGGGTATAGAGCTATAAGTCAAACCCATGTAATGTGGGATGACGGTCGAATGACGTACCGGGCTCTTGAGTATGTTTACACCAAGTATTATGCTAATTATGATGCTTTAATTGTGATTAAGGAGTTAGGCGTGTGTAGAATCAAACTTCCTGTAATGAGATGGTGTTGGCACTATTACTATTTCCCAGCCATGTGTGCCATGATTTGAAATTGTGCTTTGTGATCTAATTGAAATATTGGTATATGAGAGGGGTGGCGAAATGACACTTGTTGAGGTTGTACCATCACTCAAGGAAAAATGGAAATGAGTTCAGGGAGATGATGATGTGAATACTTCTAATTTTCCAAGGACACTCGGATGATGTTCGGGTACCGTCCTAGTACACCGCTGTAATGAGACGATGGTGGAATTGAATCTTATTGTAAGGGGCATGCATCGATGAGTGCAGGCAGTGCAGCCATGACCCCGGGTGTTGAGACACCTAGTTGTGAGATGACACTCAAGAAGTGTCGGTTGTGGACGAGTGGCACGTGACTCCCACACTCCAATTTTACCTGGATGTAGTATTATTATATTGTGGTACACTCTAGGCTTGTGCAATTACATGAATAGGGCTTGAGTAGCCCAATGCGTAAACCCCGTCTCTTAAAGATAAGAAAATTGTGGAAAGAACCGATCAACCCAAGAGAGAAAACCGAACCGGTTCACAAACCACAATAGATAGAGAAAGGGCAAATTGGGAAATTTACAAATCCCGAGTGACCAAAGAGTAATAAAACCATGGAAAAGGACTTTGGGACAAATTGGAACCATCATTAAACCGATTGCTAAATTCATTTTTCTAGGTGGCTTAAAATATTTAAATTGGGAAAATGAAGCCACCATTGGATAAAAAATGAATTTAGAAAATTTAATTTTGAAAAACTTAGTGAAATCGGGCCTAAACCAACCAGTTTAAGCATTGAACCCGGTCGGACCGGTTCGTAATAGTGTCGTCTTCTTCCTTCAGATGACAACACTGTTCATTCAAGGATGAATGAACAGCATCAATGAAGATGAAATGCCTATATTCAGGGCGTTTCAGGTCATGAATGAGCTTGACCAAGATGCCAAACGGTCGGGTAGAGAGTCCTCAAGCTCCCTATATAAAGAGCCCCTCTCCATTCATTCTCCTCACACCTGAAATATCCATCTCTCTTAACTACTCAGTTTTTCGATGAAGCTCGAACCAGAGCTCCGATAGGGGGTTTTCTAAGCCTTAGAAGGTGAGATCAGGTTTTTTAGATTCTGGGAGAAGTCAGCTACCTGACAGCAATCTCCAATCAATCCAAGGATTATCGGAGAAGCGCTGACAGAATCAAATAGTGAAGCAACTCCGACGAACTAAAGTTGCCGTATTTTGGTCGAGCTGAAATCGGCCAAATTCAGCTCTCCTCAGGCCAAACCAAGTCCTCCCAACATCCCCACCGCACTCATACGACCTCAATTGAGCTGAAAGGTAAGCCAATTCGGCCCCTATTTATCATTTCTAGACAACGTTAGAGAGAGAAACTATAAAAATTCACTAGAAAAATTCTCGCTCGATTTTGGGTGAATTGTATCAATTCTTGATCCTAGGAGAAACCTCAGAATGAGAGCTACTTGCCTAGATAGACAGCTCGGACCACCACATCTCGGACGGTAAGCTTTTGAAGCTTTCTCTCTCTATGCACAATTTTCCGGTGAAGCTCCATTTGAGATCGTTTCGGCCTCAATTCATGTAATTCAAAACTCAATTGAATCGTATAGAAATGTAAGAATTGATTTACACCTCCAATTGAAGCAATTAACCCCAATTAAATGGTCAATTTGATGAAATCAAATTCGGTCAATTTAAAAGGGGGAAATTGGGAAAAAATTTTGCAGAAATTTGGGATTTTGTAAAGTTGAGGGACAATTTTGTAATTTCCCAAAATTGAAGGCCAATTGGCCATGGAAAAGATGTTGGAGGACCAATTGGTCAATTTTTAAAAGATTTGGGGGTCAAATTACCATTTTTGGAAAGTAGGGGCAAAATGGTAATTTTTGAAAAATTGGGGACCAAATTGGGAATTTGGAAAACTTGAACCCCTTCAATAATTTTAAGTAAATTGAGGACCCAAAGTGAATTTTTGGAAGTTTTGGGACTCAATTTGGGGAAAAGTTAGCATTTAGGACCTAAAGTCTAGGAAAATGAACATTAGGAACCGAAGTGCAATTAATTAAAAATTTTGAGCCTAGTCATTCATACATGAGAAACAAAGATTGTTATGCCAAAGATTAATAGATAAGGATGTCCAAATTATGTAGGAACATGAAGGATCAGAACGCCAACAAGAAAAAGCTAGCGTGGAGGCGAAAACTGACTTAAAAGGAATACACTATGATTATCGAGTGAGTGGGACTTTTAACATAATACCTGATTGGGGTGATGAGCAATTTAAGCTAAAAAAACCACTTACTAGTTGTGAGTGGGCTTATATACATCATACCCAGTTAGGATGATAAGCACTTTAGAAAAGAGAAACTACTTGTAAGTGGAATTTTGACATCACACTTGGTTGGAGTGATGTGCGAACTAAGCTAAAACCTACTTATCGATTGTAAGTAGAGATTATACTCGATTGGTATGATGGACTTCCTAGAAGGAAGGAGAAAACCACTTATCGGTTGTAAGCAAAGATATCATTACACCCGGTTGGTGTGATGAAGTGAAAATATGTTTTGTCAAAAGTGTTCTCCCCTAACTTGTGTGCAATGCTTAAAAGTTTTGGGAGATCTTCTTGACGGAAGCTAGAACAGCTCAGATAGGCCAGATGCCTAGGTTTTAAACTTGTGGGGATAAAATGTTCAATTTTGGAAAATCACGTACTGTATGCACGAGTAGGAGCTCGTAAATAGACACGTGATATGAAAGCCATGAAAACTCTTAATGAAATGGATATGTGTTTTTGCCATGGTACCAAGACAGTACCGACATACTCGATGAACTGGCGGCAATGCATTATGGCTAGGTCGATGGACTAGCATAGACAAACAACTACATATCAGGTTAAGGGTTGGGGCCATTGGACCAGTGGCACCAAAGTTAAATGGCTATGAGAAAATTGTTATTTGTGCATGCACTTGAGGTTCAAGGCCATTAAGAATCCCAAGAGGGGTAGTGATGTGTCCTAAGGGCTACTAGATGACATGGTGGAGATAAGGGCAGTTTGTCATGCCAGCAGTCAGGGAAGCTCGACGTAGCTTCATGTGCATGAGATCGGGGTGGTGATGTGAATCCGACTAAAGAGACTACGAATTCACAAGTCCAATCAACTGAACCTGCAATGGAGTTGAACAGTTTGTTACTAAATGAGATGAATAATCATTTGAGACTGCAAGAGGGCCCAACCACAAGGTTAAGGGCTAAAAGATTCAAAGAAGCTTTATATGGGCTGATTAAAGAGATTGTTGAATATTCAAATAGAAGCCCAAATGAAGAGGCCAAGAGAAGGTCCAGATTTAATTAATAAGAAGAGATTTATTATCTTAGGATAATATTAGGTAGTTCAGATTTTTAAATTAGTTATTAAAATATCCTAGATATTTAGATTAGATATGGTTAGTTTGTAACATAATAGATTTTTTCCCTTATTTTGTGGGCTATTCGGTTGTTTTCTAAGCCTATAAAAGGTATACTCCACAGCATTGGAGAGGACACACACTTTGGAATTTCAATTTTGTGAGGTTTTGTCTTCTTTCTATCTTGAAAGAACTTTTTTTGAACTTATCAAGTTTTTACTTGTGGCGTTCGAGCAATCAAAACTTATCACCCGAGGTTTTCTAAGAATTCTTCTTAGAGGATTTGGGTGTGGTGTCTATATATCCCATACCTTATTTCTCACATAACAAGGTATACTCCATCTTTGTACTTGCGTCGTGAAAGTCTTGGGATCGTTGCCATATTTGGTGTAGGGTGTCGTCAGCATATTGGCGGGGTTCGTATCAATTGGTATCAAAGCACACAGTTGCACGGCAAGTTCCATTCCATCTTTTTATCTTGTTCTTTTTTTTTCTC
This sequence comes from Trapa bicornis, assembly GCA_030064425.1. Taxonomy (NCBI): domain Eukaryota; kingdom Viridiplantae; phylum Streptophyta; class Magnoliopsida; order Myrtales; family Lythraceae; genus Trapa; species Trapa bicornis. Next base: position 8,326,479 of record CM057754.1, read on the forward strand.
TGCCTATTTCTATTCTCTATAAAAGAAATAAAAAAATTCTCATCTTCTCTTCAGTAGGTTAAAAAAAAAGAAAAAAAAGCCAAAAAAATCCGTGCCAAAAAAAAGGGGAAAAAAAAGCAAAAAAAAATTTGTTCTAAAAAAAAGAGCAAAAAAAATTCGTACAAAAAAGGCAAAAAAAAAAAGAGGCACACAATTCTAGCTTGATTTTCATTCTATCTAGTCTACTTCATTTCATCTTAATTTCTTTCTCTATTTAAATTTTATTCTTCTCTGAGTCTATTCGTACACCACACTTAAATTCTTCTGGAATTTATTTTTGAAAACCTTATTGATTTATCTTGATTGTTTCTCAAGTTGAACTACTTCGTAAAAACGATTTGTTTTTAAAGTTCAATTTAGATTGAAAGAAGACATACGAGAGGAAAAAGGCAAGAGTGTTTGAATCTTTAAGAGAAAGCCAATTGAGTGTGAAAACACGAGTGATTGAGAGAAATACGTGAGGGAGCGTTTGCAAGGTTCTTCTGTTATTTTTATCATTTGTAGGAACTCATGGCACAATGACAAGGAGATGCCAAATGAAGAAGATTCCCAACAACCAATTCCAAATTTACAAATGCAAGCTATAATAAGCGAAATGAGATGAATGCTGAAGTCCGAATTAGAACCGCTTCATGAGCAAATTGAACAATTGGAAGAAGGAGTGAGGGGTTCGCGTCAACATACCCGTACTGAACAGCGACCTCGAAGCTTTTAGTCAAGACGTTTTGATCCACAAGAACTTGAGGAGTTCGACCTGAGTTGATGACAACCTGGATAATATCAAGTTGAAGATATCCTCTTTTCAAGGAAAAACTGATCCAGAAGCGTATCTTGAATGGGAAAAGGATGGAGATGGTTTTTTATTGTCATAATTACTCGGAGATGAAAAAGGTACGACTTACTATTGTCGAATTTACTAATTATGTTATAATATGGTGGGATCAGTTGGTGAAGGAAAGGAAACAAAATCACGAACACCCTATGGAGTCTTGGGATGAAATGAAAGCGATCATGCGACGACGATTTGTTCCCAGCCACTATCACCAGGAGTTGTTCAATAAACTCCAAAGGTTTACCCAAGGAGATGGAGATTGCGATGATTCGAGCAAATGTGTAGGAAGATAGAGAGGCAACAATGGCGAGATTTTTGCATGGTCTAAACCATGAGATAGCTGACGTGGTGGAAATGCAATATCATGTTGAGCTGCAAGATATGGTATATCAAGCTATCAAAGTCGAACAACAATTGAAGAGAAAGAATTTACACAAAAGGGGATTAAACAATGGTTCCTCGAACTCATGGAAACCATCCTCAAGGCGATTTGAGAGTCAGTCAACTCAACCTCAGCATGCTCCACTAAAAGAGACAACCAAGCAGGCTGTGGCCCAAAATTAAGGTAACAACACCCATATCACAACTCCCAAAACTCGTGATATTAAGTGTTTCCGGTGCCAAGGCAGGGGTCACATTGCAAGTCAATGCCCAAATAAGCGGGCAATGGTGATCAATGCTAATGGTGAAATTGAGACCGATGATGAAAAAGAAGATATCGATCTGGGGATGCCACCACTTGAAGATGCTGATGAATATGCAGAAGAAGGGGAATTGTTGGTTGCATGACGAACTCTCAGTGTTCAAGCCCAAGAAGAATAAAACAATCAACGTGAGAACTTATTTCATACTCGTTGTTGTGTGAAAAATAAGGTTTGTTGTGTTATTATAGATGGGGGAAGCTGCACTAATGTAGCTAGCACTGAGCTGGTGGAGAAATTGGCATTACCAACCTTAAAGCATCCGAAGCCTTATCGACTACAATGGCAGAACAACCAAGGTGAACTCAAGGTAACCAAACAAGTGTTGGTTGCATTTTTTATTGGAAAATATCAAGATGAAATACTATGTGACGTGGTACCAATGCACGCGTGCCATATACTTTTGGGATGACCTTGGCAGTTTGATCGTCAAGTTATGCATGATGGATTCACTAATAGGTACTCTTTTGTGATGAATGAGAAACCAATATCTCTTGTACCATTGACTCCAAGGCAAGTTTTTGAGGATCAACTGAAAAAAAAAGGCAAATGAACAGAAAATAGAAGAAAAAAAGAAAGGAGAAATATCAGAGTTGAAAAAAAAAAGGGAAAAGCCAGAAGTGAAAAAAAAAAGAGTAAAGGCAATTTTATTGCAAGAAAAAGTGAGATCGAGCGAGTTTTACTTTCACATCAGGCTCTTATTGTACTTATGTACAAGAACGCCTTTTTGGGTACTAACGATCTTGTCGGATCTTTGCCGAGCAATATTATTACTGTTTTGCAGGAATTTATCGATGTCTTTCCTAATGAGATACCACCAGGTTTGCCACCAATTCGAGGAATTGAACATCAAATTGATTTCATCCCTGGAGCGACGATTCCTAACCGACCAGCATATAGAAGTAACCCTGAGGAAACAAAGGAACTTCAACGCCAAGTCCTAGAGCTGATGGAAAAGGGGTATGTTCAAGAGAGTATGAGTCCATGTGCAGTGCCGGTGCTACTTGTACCTAAGAAGGACAGAACTTGGCAAATATGCGTGGATTGTCGAGCCATCAACAACATCACGGTAAAGTATCGCCACCCTATTTCTCGTTTGGATGACATGTTAGATGAGTTGCATGGATCTTGTTTATTTTCGAAAATAGATCTTAAGAGTGGATATCATCAAATTCGAATGAAAGAAGGGGATGAATGGAAAACCGCATTTAAAACTAAACAAGGATTACATGAATGGTTAGTTATGCCCTTTGGATTGACTAATGCACCAAGCACTTTCATGAGATTAATGAATCATGTATTACGTGCTTTTATTGGGAGATTTGTAGTGGTATATTTTGATGATATTCTAATCTATAGCAAGACCATGGATGAACATGTAGCACATTTAAGAGTTGTGTTAGAAGCATTAAGGCAACATAAGTTGTTTACCAACTTGAATAAATGTGTCTTTTGTTCGGATAAACTTGTGTTTCTTGGATATATTATAAGTTCAGAAGGGATTGGAGTTGACGAGGAAAAGATTAAGGCAATTCACAACTGGCCGACACCTAATTCAGTAAGTCAGGTAAGAAGTTTTCATGGATTAGCTAGTTTTTATAGATGTTTTGTTCCAAATTTTAGTAGTTATGTTGCACCTCTTACTGCTGTTATAAAGAAAAAAAAGTACCCTTTAAATGGGGTAATGAGCAACAAAATACATTTCAATTGATAAAGGAAAAACTAACTACTGCCCCATTGCTCTCATTGCCTAAATTTTTGAAAACATTTGAAATTGAGTATGATGCATTAGGAGTTGGTATTGGAGGTGTATTAATGCAGGAAGGAAGACCAATTGCATATTTCAGTGAAAAGTTGAGTGGAGCAACCCTTAACTATCCTACCTATGATAAGGAGATGTATGCCCTAGTTCGAACTCTTCAAACATGGCAGCATTATCTATGGCCGAAAGAGTTTGTGATTCACATAGATCATGAATCTCTTAAGCATCTCAAAGGACAACACAAGTTGAATTAACGCCATGCAAGGTGGGTGGAGTTCATTGAAACGTTCCCATATGTGATCAAGTACAAACAAGGTAAGGAAAATATAGTTGCAGATGCTCTATCGTGAAGGTATGCTATGCTTTCAATGCTTGATTCTAAATTGCTTGGTTTTGATTATATCAAGAATTTGTATGCAAACGATCCTGATTTCTGTGAAGTGTTTAGAAGTTGTAGAAGTGGTAAGTTTGAGAAATTTTATTTACAAAATAGATTTCTTTTTCGGGAAAACAAATTATGCATCCCTCAGTCTTCTTTGCGTGAGTTACTTGTTAGGGAAGCGCATGCTGGAGGACTTATGGGATATTTTGGGGTAGCTAAAACTATGGCGATAATTCATGGGCATTTTTTTTGGCCCCACATGAAAAGGGATGTTGAGAAAATTTGTTCTCGATGCATTACATGTAAGGAGTCTAAGTCTAGGCAACAACTTCATGGCCTGTATACTCCTCTTCCAATTCCTAATGCACCTTGGATTGATATTTCCATAGATTTTGTTTTAGGATTACCAAGAACTCAGAGGGGGAGGGATTCTGTGTTTGTGGTAGTTGATAGGTTTTCGAAGATGGCACATTTCATTCCATGTCATAAAAATGATGATGCATCGAATGTTGCTGATTTGTTCTTTAGAGAAGTTGTCAGATTGCATGGTATGCCTAGGACTATTGTTTCTAATCGTAATTCTAAATTCTTGAGTTACTTTTGGAAAACCCTATGGGGTAAATTGGGAACCAAACTGCTGTTTTCAACAACATGTCATCCACAAACTGATGGTCAAACAGTAGTAATAAATAGGACATTAGGTACTTTATTACGTTCTATAATAAAAAAGAATTTGAAATCATGGGAAGATTGCTTACCACATGTTGAATTTGCTTATAATCGTTTTGTTCATTCTACAACTAAGTTTTCACCATTTGAGATTGTTTATGGTTTCAATCCATTAACCCCTCTAGATCTAACTCCACTTCCTGTAGGTGAATTGGTGAATTTTGATGGAAAGAGAAAAGCAGAGTTTGTGAAAGAACTGCACGAGAAGACAAAGATGCACATTGAACGGATGACTAAAGTTTATGAAACACAAGCAAACAAGGGCTGCACAAGTGTCATTTTTGAACCCGATGATTGGGTTTGGCTTCATATGAGGAAAGAACGATTTCCGGAACAAAGGCAATCAAAACTTCTTCCTAGAGGAGATGGACCATTTCGTGTGTTGGAACGCATTAATAATAATGCTTACATGCTAGAGTTGCCTGGTGAGTATAGCATTAATGAAAGCTTCAATATTACTGATTTAATGCCCTTTGATGTAGGTGATGAAGAAACAGAAGATTTGAGGGCAAATCATTTTCAAGAGGGGGAGAATGATGTGAATCCGACTAAAGAAACTACGAATTCACAAGTCCAATCAACCGAACCTGTAATGGAATTGAACAGTTTGTTACTAAATGAGATGAATAATCATTTGAGACTACAAGAGGGCCCAACCACAAGGATAAGGGCTAAAAGATTCAAAGAAGCTTTATATGGGTTCATTAAAGAGATTTCTGAATATTCAAATAGAAGCCCAAATGAAGAGCCCAAGATGAGCCTAAGAGAAGGTCCAGATTTAATTAATAAGGAGAGATTTATAATAAATCTCTTAGGATAATATTAGGTAGTTCAGATTTTTAAATTAGTTATTAAAATATCCTAGATATTTAGATTAGATATGGTTAGTTTGTAACCATAATAGATTTTTTTTCCTTATTTTGTGGGCTATTCAGTTGTTTTCTAAGCCTATAAAAGGCATATTCCACAACATTGGAGAGGACACACACTTTGGAATTTCAATTTTGTGAGGTTTTATTTTCTTTCCATCTTGAAAGAGTTTTTTTTGAACTTATCAAGTTTTTACCTATGGCATTCAAGCAATCAAGACTTATCACCCGTGGTTTTCTAAGAGTTCTTCTTAGAGGATTTGGGTGTGGCGTCTATATATCCCATACCTTATTTCTCACATAACAAGGTATACTCCATCTTTGTACTTGCATCGTGAAAGTCTTGGGATCATTGCCATATTTGGTGTAGGGTGTCGTCAACATATTGGCTGAGTTCGTATTAGTAGAGAATGATGTGAATCCGACTAAAGAGACTATGAATTCACAAGTCCAATCAACCGAACTTGCAATGGAGTTGAACAGTCTGTTACTAAATTAGATGAATAATCATTCGAGACTGCAAGAGGGCCCAACCACAAGGTTAAGGGCTAAAAGATTCAAAGAAGCTTTATATGGGCTGATTAAAGAGATTGCTGAATATTCAAATAGAAGCCCAAATGAAGAGCCCAAGATGAGCCCAAGAGAAAGTCCATATTTAATTAATAAGGAGAGATTTATTAATATAATAAATCTCTTAGTATAATATTAGGTAGTTCAGATTTTTAAATTAGTTATTAATATATCCTAGATATTTATATTAGATATGGTTAGTTTGTAACTATAATAGATTTTTTCCTTATTTTGTAGGCTATTCGGTTGTTTTCTAAGCCTATAAAAGGCATACTCCATAGCATTGGAGAGGACACACACTTTGTAATTTCAATTTTGTGAGGTTTTGTCTTCTTTCTATCTTGAAAAAGCTTTTTTTTTAACTTAAAGGAATAATATTCTTAAAGGAAATACGGAGTTTGGCACACTCCGATTAAAGCTGTTTTATTTATGAAAACTCACTCCCAACACTCATTCAGTAAGTTGTAGAAACCAACCCCTCTTTTATATCCCTTTTCAGGAGTAGGGGAAAATATGTCAAAAGAAAATACCCATATCTACCATTTGTTAGGTATAAAGTTATTTTTAAGCTTGCATTTTTATTGATTTATGTTATTCTAAGGAACAAGGTTTAAATTACGCATGGCTCTTCTTGATTAAAGAAAGGGGGAAACCCCTCTTGAACCAAAGGAGCGGCGGGTTGATCATGGGGATCCGACCAAACCTGGTCGGGGCATGACACAATGTGTGTAAGGGGCCTGAGTAGCCCAAGTTTGAGGGCTTGAGTAGCTCAAGATGAGGCACAGGCCATGAGTAGTATGGAAGTTATGAACAAGTATGTTGGCCATTCTTGTGAGCGGGATTTGAGTTTCTTGATGTTTTGTTTTATGATGTTGTGTTTATATGAATTGATGTTTTTATGGAATAACGGGGGGGAGACCGAGAGTAACCCGACCGTAGGGTAGACTATGAATCGGTGTGGCTCGAGAAAAGTATCTCGAGGGCATGATAAACCATAAAAATCGAAAAAGGATATGTTAAATTAAAGAGAGAGAAAATGATGTTAGGTGGTATTAGGGAAACGACTGAGTTGCAAGCCATGAAGTAGCTCGATGTTAGTGCCCCATTCATTATGCTATTGAGCTCACTCCCCTCCCCTAAACTAATTGCAAATTTAAAATCGAAGAGGCACGAGGTAGCAAGTGGAAGAAACTTTCAAAGGCATTAATCGCCTAAGGTAGCCTCCTAACCTGCTCACAAAGGTGATTTAAATTTCTTATCATGTTGTTATCATTATTGTGATATTTTGGAAAAATATTTTGGTGAGCTCTAACTGAAATTTTAAAAGAAAAGTTTCAAGTTTATTTTGAATTTTACAAAATGATTTTATTGGAAGCTCTAGTTCCTTCAGTTTTCACCATGATTAAAGTGCCCACCACGGTGAAATCGACAAGGATAGGCGAGGGGGTTCATAGGTCTCCAACCGACAAAATTGGTCAAGGTTGGAGAAAAGGTGAACCCCTCTCCCTAATGATCAACTTAGATCTTTCATTTTTATTGTTTCCAACCATTATCTATGCTATTGTGCATTCTCAACATCTTCAATTCACCCTTGTAAGATTCACTCTTCTTTAGTATGATCTCCCTATATATTAGGCTCAAGGTTGTCTTTTCCAATTCATGTTTCAAGAATATACTATTGTTCCCTATTTGTCTCTTTCTAGAATCGTCCTTAGGATGCCCTTAACATTTGTCTTAACCTGTCAAGCTATCATTATTAGTTACCGATTTATTCTCTTGTGTATCCTTATAGTGTCCAAGTTCTTAAAGGGCATCCTTTGTTAAGCCATCTTATCTCAGGTTCGTGAAACCTTTATGCAATTTTCCATATGTACCTTCCCAAGCGTCAAATCCATCATTGTATCCACCTCTCCCCTTTACCTAGGTCTAGCATACACCCCTTATTTGAAAAGTGTTTGTCGGACAATATTTACATGTCTGAGGGCATGACTCCCTCTATAAGTTTCTAAGGGGGTATGAGCCCACGCAGTTGTACTAGTGCTAAGATGTTTACTCTTCTTATACATCCCTTCTTTTTGTGTTTGGCATCTTGAAACCTTGTGACAGTGATTACTTGGTCTTTCCTACGACTTACTCATTTATCTACTAAATTATTTTAGCCAATTATTGTCACACCGTATTTTTAGTAACCCAAAATTTCGATCGTAAATTTTTCTGGAATTGTATTATTAGTTTAAATTTCAATTGATATAATTGGAATAAATTTGATTTAAAATAAAATAAAAATTATTATTTTGACCAAAATAAATAACTCGATAGAATAGATAGGGTAAATACCTAATAAATTCCGTTAGGTGAAAATAACGAGATAATTATATTAATTTGATTTAGTATGAAACTATTAGTACTTGTAATATTAGTCCTATGCCCCTACCATAAATACAAATAAATTAATATCTAAATTGAATTATTGAAATTAATACCATAAATAACCATAATTTAATACCTACATTCAATTATTGGAATTAATACCATAAATACCCATAAATTAATATCTACATTCAATTATTGGAATTAATACCATAAATACCCATAAATTAATACCTACATTCAATTATTGGAATTAATACCACAAATACCTATAAATTAATACCTATGGAATTAATACCATAAATACCCATAAATTAATACTTACATTCAATTATTAGAATTAATACCCATCAATTTCTCAATTTAATGAGAATAACTAACAACATTAATACCCATAATATAGTAATAAATCTTTCCCATTTAACAAACAACTTTACAGTTATATAAGGAGCTTAGAAAAATTTATTAGTGCGACACCAACTGAGCTAAAAGAGCAATTCGAGTAGAAAAGAGCTACCGGGTACACTAGTCCTTATTCACACATCAAACATTACCTTTGCCATGATCACATTAGATCTACTGAATTAATACTCCCTACCTATGAAATTCTCAATCTTGACATCCACCATGCAACAACCAAATTTAAGGAAAATGGGGGAAGTATCAGAGCAGAGAAACACCAATAAGACCAATCAAGGACGGGTACCTGGGAATCCCTCCAGGATGAACATATCTCTGGATAAAAGGTGAGTGGGCTAATTTACACTTCATACCGGGTTGGGAATGATGAGCACCTTTTTCTAAATTGGAAGCCACCATGAGTAGGATTATTCACATCATACCCGGTTGGGATGATGAGCACTTCGTAAATAAAAAACCACTTTTATGTGGAATTTTGACATCACACCCGGTTGGAGTGATGTGAGAAGTATACAGAAAAACTACTTACTAGTTGTAAGTAGAGAGATCACACTTAGTCGGTATGATGGACTTCCTGGAAGGAAGGAGAAAACCCACTTGTCGGTTGTAAGCATAGATGTCATCACACCCGATTGGTGTGATGGAAGGAAAGGTTATTTTGTTCAGAAGTGTTCTCCCCTGACTGTGTACCAATGCATAAAAATTTTGGGAGACCTTCTCGATGAGAGCTAGAATAGCTCATATAGGCTAAAGGCCTCTATTTTGAAACTTGAGGGCTAAAATGCCCAGTTTTGAAAAATCACGTGCAGTGGCCCAAAGGCTAGTGGATACGAGCAGAAGCTCGTAAACAAACATGAATAGGAAGATCCATGAAAACTATCATTAAAAGTGGAATTAACTATGTGATTTGTCATGGTACCAAGTCAGGACTGACAAGGTTCGATGGGCTAGCGGTAGTGCGTCAGGGCTAGGTTGACGGACCAGTTAGATAAAAAACTGTAAGTCAGTTTGAGTGTCGGTATTGTTGGACCGTCGGCACCAAGGAGAATGGCTAAGAAACATGAAAACTATTGTTTGTGCATGCACTTCTGCTACGGGACCATCAAGATGCCCTAGGTGTAGTGATGGGTCCTAAGGGCTGCTGGACGACATGGTGGTTGTAAGGGAAGGAGAAGCTACTAAGTTTGGGTTTCTCGGCGTACTAGTTAGTCATGGAGATTCTGTGTTTGGACTCCATAGAGTTTCTATGTTTGGACTCCATGGAGTTTCTGTGTTTGGACTCCACAGAGTTTCTGTTTTGGACTCCATGGAGTTTCTGTGTTTGGACTCCACGAAGCTACTGTATTTGGGGCTTCCTAAAGCTTCTATGTTTGAGCTTCATGTGCATGAGACCAGGAAAAGGTCTCCATCCTCATAAGCATAGGAAGTATTTTGGGTCTAAGGGTAGGACGTCAGAGACGTTCACTCAAACTCTGGATAGAAGTCAGTGACTTCTATCATGGTGGGTGGTAAAGACACTTGATACACAAGTGGGTGCAGTTAGTATAATTGCATCTCGCGAATGTGTGTGTACCCTTCTTGATGAAGGGTGTGTTGTTTGTTAAATGCACCTAATGTGGAAATGGGAAAAAGGTTAAGAAAACCTTGGGAAAGATTTGAGAATCCTTGGAAAAAGAAATGGAAAAACCTTGGAATAAGGTTTGGGAAAGAAATTTTGAAAGAAAATGCCACCCTTGGTAGGGTAAAGCTTTTTTAAAACAAAAATTTGAGGAAAGAACATTCTTAAAAAATATAAGGAGTTTGGCACACTCCGATTAAAACTGTTTTGTTTATTAAAACTCACTTCGAGCACCCATTCACTGAGTTGTAGAACTCACCCCCTCCCTTTTACCCCTTTTAGGTTACAAAGGGAACACCAATCTTAAAGACTTCCATGTAGCTGAACCTACAAGATAGGTATGTAAGGATTAATGTATTCAGTTTTGATTAATGTTATTACAGGAAAGATACAAGTGAAAAGGACGTCTTACTCCTCGCAGTTTAGAGAAGGGGTAAACCTTTAATAAACTGGGGGAGTGACGGGTTGCTCACGGGGATTCGACCAAACTGGGTCTCCCCTCCTTTTAGGAGTTTTGTCCCCAAAACTTATTTCACATTATTCGTGTGTTGGCTTAAACTTTTTATTATTATAAAATTTTCTATTCCTTCGTCCTATGATCTTCTCGGTTATTTTCATTCATCCCTTTCATCATGTATTTAAGATTCTCATCTCATTCTCATATTTTCTTCATTCCATGAATTTTACCTTAGTCTAGAGTATTTCCTTTGGAAATCTATGATCATTTCCTTTCGTTACGTCATTCTTTCCCAAGGTGCCATTTCACATCCCAAGCTTCTTTTCCCCAAAATTTTAGAACTAGAATTCTCGGTCATTTTTCTTCCACAGATTCTGGCATTTATTGACTTTTCATCCTACATGGAGTCCTTCCTCATTCTTTTGTTATCACCTTGTATGTTTGACTTCGTTATGTCTTACTCATAGACCATTCCTTGTTTACGTCATATTTCTTGGAGTTAGTTGGATTTATCCGTCCCTCTTACCGCATGATGTTCTCCGTGATGTTTTAACTTTACGTCCCTATGATAGTATTGGTTTCTATACTTCTAGTCTTTTCCAAATTTCTTTATTCATTCACTCTGGCTTTAAATTCTTACATTTCTCAATACTTACTGACATATTAAAAATTTTGCTCTTTTACTTCATTCTGCCTTCCCACTAGTTTCCTTCCCCCTTAAGATCTCTTCTCTTTCCAACTCCATCCTTGCTCTTATCAATGTTTCTCCCAGTATTATTCATTCTAAGTTTAGTTCCTTTCTTACTCATATGGCATCTGTTGATGTCATCTTCCTTTCTATATATCACATGGGTTGATTTATCTCATGATTTCTTTACGATTTCCTTCTCTTCTTACATGATTCTTTCTTTTCCAGTATCTTGTTCTTGAGGAGTTATTCTCTTGCTTATTCCATTGGTTTCATTTTCTTTCCTTGGTACACCAATGTCTTCCCAAGATTTCTTTCTCTTATGAGCTTCACATTCTTTTTCCCTCAGTATTTCCTGCTAGTTCTACCATTGACATCCTTAAGTTTTTGGGGTATCCTTTTGCCGATATTTTCACCAACTCTTACTCTTTGAATCCATGAGTACTTATGTTGACCTTGCTTCATTTCCACTTGCTTCAGTATTCGTTTATTCCTTTGAGATGGATCTCTCATCCTCATTGTGTCCAAACCTTGTAGACCTTCATATCCTTAGTATTTCCCATCTTGCCTTGGTTAGGGTGTATTCTTCTACTATTCCCTATCTATGGTTAGACTTCGTTTACTCCTCCAAATAATTTGGTCCAAATAAGTTATTTCCTTATATAGGATTCTTCTAAAGTTCCTATTTTAAGTTTTTCAAGCCTTCTTATAGTAGATCACGCTTAACCTCCCAATACTCTCACTTACCCACTCATACTCTATACTGAGGACCTCATCATGGCCTTGGTGTTGCAACCCTCCTTCGATCAACCGTCTTAACCTGAAGCTTTCTCCTTCTCCAATCCAACTTCCTATTTTCCATCCTCCTTTTGGTGCCTTCCAATTTTGGATTCTTGTGTTCGATTGCCCTATCTTTTGGAAGTTTTCCTTAAAAAAAATTTTCTAAACTTAAGGACCTAGTACGATTCATCTACCCTTGTTTGTGTCTTTCTTTGATCCTTACTTTACCTTCCACATATCTCCTTATCCTTTAGAATTCCTAAGAAATCTGTATCTTAGTTTTTTTAATAGTAATTTGTTACACTTGGGACTTCCTGTTGTTGTACTTTCTCTCCATCTTTCCTTGGTGGACTCTATACTTAATTCTTTTTCTTCTTGATCAGCTTCTATTCTTATGGTTCCTTTTGGATGTTCTACTTCTTCCCAAGTTTTACCTTTTCCTAAATTCTCTAAGCTTAATTTTAACTTCTTGAACTCAAAAAAAAAAATTCGTACTCTTGGATGGTTGCTCCTCCAACTCCCTTTTCCTTTTCTTAGGATCTCCTTCAGATAAATTTCTCCTATCGTGTTTCTAAGGGTAAGTCTTAAGGGTTGAGTTTAACTATCAATAACCCCTTTCTTTCTTCTTTAGGGGAATTTCTACCCTTTACTTAAACTTTTATTATCATACTCTTAAGTTTTATCAAATAACTTAGGAGTATTAATAAACTTCTAGTTTCATTTATTCAAGAGATATTTTCTTGCCAAAATTTGGCTTATTACAAGAATTCTCCACCCCATAATCCCTTGGGATCATAGGGCTAGAGTTTACCCTAGAACGATTATGGGACTCTTGATCAGAAGGCTCTGAGGAACTGATTGGGGTACATTCATGCTCCTTAATAGGACGAATTTCTTGTATGGCCTCCAATTTGTACCGCCTTAATACTTCTACCTCACACTCATAAGTCCACTTCACCCATTGAGATGGATTGAAGCCAAGTTGAGTGGGTGGAGGTACTTGGTGGACCTTCATGAAGGTGGCATATGCATCCCAATAGTTATCCCAGGCCTCTTTCTTGGTGGGATTCCCTTTCGGTTGTTGTGGCATTGGAGGAGGAGGGGTTGGACTTCAAGGAAGTGATGCTGGTTCCTCTTGTCTTGGAGGAGGGTATGATGCCTTCTAGTTCTAGTAAGGCTCCGACTAGTTTTCGGTAGTCCTCCACCATGTCCTTGGGCACCCTTTTCTCGCCCCTTAGAAACCTTTGGACGGCTTCCTCCCTTGGGTTGGATGTCTTTTTCACGATTATAGGTGGAGGATTGGATTTCACCGCGAATTTCCTAGGGACTCTTCTCTCTACACGATAGTTTAGAGTTGGGTTAATGTCAGGGCATAATATTGATAATGTTTCAAGGGAACTAGGCTCTAATACCACTCTAGTTGTCATGCCCCAACCCGGTTTGGTTGGATCCCCGTGAGCAACCCACCGCTCTCTCTGTTTAATAGGAGTTTTCCCCCTTCTTTAACTCAAGATGAACTAGGCGTATTTTCAACCTTGTTCCCTGGAAAGGCATATATCAAATAAAATGCAAGCTTAAGGAAAATCCAGCATACCTAATAGAGGGTAAGGCTCGGTGTTATTACTAGTCATTTTCTCTTTTCCTGAAAAAGGGATAGAAAGGAAGGGGTGAGTTCTACAACTTAGTGAATGGGTTTTTGAAATTTAACTTTTAGGAAAAAGATTTATATTGTAGTGTGCCATACTCCTTATTTCCTTTCAAAATTCCTTTCATTTCAGATCTTTGTTTATATTGCCATTTCTTATTAATCACCATGTGTCATCACCCAACACACATCCTTCATCATGAAGGTAAAAAACACACAATCACAGGCTAGCCCGTCCACTGAACCCACTTGTGGCATCGGAGCGACTTTACATGCCACCTAAATAGAAACACGTCCACTTCTACCCTAAGAATAAGTGGAAGTACGCGACATCCAACCCTCAATTCTAAAATCAATTCTTCGTGTCTATATGAGAACATAGACCTCATCCTGTCCCCACCCCGGGAAAAATTGCCAATTTCCCCAAATTTTCCCCCAATTTCAACTCTATAACACAGTCGAATTTGATTTTATCAAATTGACCGATCAAACACTTCTAATTGTTTAAATTGAGTTTATACATGTTCATAAGATTCCATAGCACTTTGAATCGTAAGTTTTAATGCCAGAACGAGCTCAAACGGAGCTTTGTCGGAAAACAGACTGTAGAGAGAGAAAGCTTTGATTGCTCACCGGTGAGAGCGCGGCAGTCTAAGCTTTCTATCTGAGCTGGTAGCTCTCCTCTTGAGGTTCCTCATAGGATCAAGAATGGCATTAATTGATGCTAAATTGGATTAGAATTCTATCATTGAAATTTTTTCGGCTCTCACTCTAGCACCGGTTGGAAATTGTAGAGGGTTGCCTAATTGGCTTACCTTTCAGTCCTATTTTAGACATGGGAGTGTTGAGTAAGTGTTGGGAAGGCTTGATTTAGTCTGAAGAGGGCTCGAATCAGTCAAGTTCAGCTCGGCCAAAATAAGGCAGCTTTGGTCTATCAGAGCTGCTACACTGTTCGATCACGCCGGCGCTTCTCCAGTGACTCTCGGAATGAATGGATGCCACCAACGTGTAGCTGACTTCTCTTCGGTTTTATAGAACCCGACCTCGCCTTCTTTGGCTTAGAAATGACCCTATATCGAAGCTCTGGTTCAAGCTTCGTTAGAAAACTAAGCAGTTGAGAGAGAGTGAGCATTTTAGGTGTGGAGAGGATGAATGGAGAGTGGCTCTTTATCTAGGGAGCTTGGGGACTCGTCGACCGTCCGTTTGGCACCTTTATGACAAACATTGGTGGCCTGAAACATACTGAACGAAAATGTTTCTTCTTCGTCAGTGCTGCTTCAATTTTTCGTCGAGTGAATAGTGTTGTCATCTGAAGGAAGAAGATGACATTGTTCCGAACCAGGTTCAAAGCTTGAACCAACCGGTTCACCCCGATTCAACCAAAATTTTCAAATCTAAAAATTTCTAAATTCATTTTCTATCCAATGGTGGCCTTAAATCTCAAATTTGAATTTTTTTTAAGCCACCTAGAAAAATGAATTTAACATCTGGTTCAATAGTGTTTCAAATTGGTCCACTCCGGTTCAGATCTGGTTGACCTGAATTGGTTTGGTTTTCATATCCAATTCATCCTAAAGCCCCTTTTTGTGAATTTTATGACTCCTTAGGTCATTCAGGGTCCCTAAATTTCCCATTTTGTCCCCTCTCTTTGGGTTTTTGGTTCATAAACCGGCTTGGTTCTTAAATCAGTTCAATCCGGTTTGGGTATGGTTCTCAAACCAGTCTGGTTTCTCTCTCTCATTTTACCCTAAAGTTCTTTTCCAAGGTTTAGGAATCTCTTTGCGTCACTTGGGAGTTAAAATTTCTCCAACTTGCCCATTCTCCAATAATGAGCTTATGAACCAGCTCGGTTTTCTTACTAAATAAGACCAGTTCTTTTCCTGGTTTTTCTTAACTCTAAGGAGCGGGGTTTATACAAACTTTGGTTAGAAGTCTCTAAATTCTATCAGAGTGGATGGTAAAGATGCTCCGATCCACAAGTGGGTGTAGTCGGCGTAACTGCATCTCGCAAATGTGTGTGTACCCTTCCTGATGAAGGGTGTGTGTTATTTGTTAAATGCACCTAATGTGAAAATGGGAAAGAGGTTAAGAAAAATTTGGGAAGGATTTGAGAATCCTTAGAAAAAGAAATGGAAAAACCTTGGAATAAGGTTCGGGAAAGAAATTTTAAAAGAAAATGCCACCCTTGGTAGGGTAAAGCTTTTTGAAAACCAAAATTTTAGGAAAGAACATTCTTAAAAATATAAAGATTTTGGCACACTCCGATTAAAACTGTTTTATTTTTTAAAACTCACTACCAACACCCATTTACTGAGTTGCAAAACTCACTCCCTCTCTTTTACCCCTTTTAGGTTATCAAGGGAACACCAATCTTAAAGACTTCCCTGTAGCTGAACCTGCAAGATAGGTATGTAAGGATTAATGTATTCAGTTTTGATTAATGTTATTTCAGAAAAGATACAAGTGAAAAGGATGTCTTACTCCTCGCGGTTTAGAGAAGGGGAAAACCTTTAATAAACTGGGGGAGTGGCGGGTTGCTCATGGAGATCCGACCAAACTGGGTCGGTGCGTGACAGTTATACTCATAATTTGTGCTTCTATAGAAATACTTAGGGTCCAATCTATATTGTGGATTCTAATTACCCGTAACTAGCTTGAAATATGAGA
Source organism: Trapa bicornis (assembly GCA_030064425.1). NCBI lineage: Eukaryota > Viridiplantae > Streptophyta > Magnoliopsida > Myrtales > Lythraceae > Trapa > Trapa bicornis. The sequence goes on from CM057754.1 coordinate 8,343,008, forward strand.
AATTCATACTTGTCTAAATTATTCACCATTTTCCACTCACAGTCTAGAAATTCAATCATTTTTTAGACTTTATTTTTAACTCACCATTCTATCTTACCACGTGGCATTCATAATGTACTTGTTACAATTATACATCTCTTAGCACCCATGTACGTTCCTTTTAAATCCCCCTCGATTCTTAATCCCATATGATTGTACACTATGAGGTTTATTCCATGTGTTATTTCATTGTTACAATTATCTCTCCGTCTTCGGTTTCGACAAGATCACCACCCTTTCCTTGGAACACATCTTTAGGTGGTGCCTTTCCAACATGCCTATCACATATGTGATATCCATATTCCATGAGTATAATTCAAATTGAGATCTACTTGTAGTACCTCTCACCCTATCAAGTTCCATATATTCAATGTGTAGGGTCCTTCATGTTCCGTATTTGGTATTTTTAGTACCTTATGTGAAACTCGTCCCTCAGACCAAGTAAACTGGAAAAAACCAGTGGTTTTGAGAAAATCGAGCCAAAAAAGTAACAAAAAATGATAAAAAAAAGGGGTTAAAATGGGAAATTGAAAAATACCAAATGACCAAAAATTCACAAAAAATATGGGGAAGAACCATGAAATGAATTGGATGGGAGAACCGGATTGATTCGGGGTGAATCGGTTCTGAACCAGATTATACCATAGTGAACCGATTCAATGATTCATTTTTCTAGGTGGCTAAAAAATGTCAGTTTGGGAAATTGAGGTCACCATTAGATGGAAAATTAATTTAGATTAATTTAGAAATTTTTAAATTTCAGAAAATAGTCGAATCGGGCATGAATCGACCCATTTTCGAATTTGGGTCATCGAATGCAACGAATCGAACTAGTCAACAGTCCAGATCGGTCAACAGACTGGACTGGTCAACGGTCAATGGAGCCCAATCAGCAATCACGCAAGCACGGGCAGCCAATGGGTGGTTGCCACGTGTCTGGTCAACGATTAGCAGATGATCGGTCAGCCAGCCATGCAAAGACGGGCAACCAATGGGAGGTTGCCACATGTTCGATCAATCGGTCAATGGCTGACGTGGCGACTAAGTTGGAATGCCACGTCAGAAAACTGTCCAATCACAACGTACCACGTGGCACACCCGTCACATCATTGTCTTCAACCTTCAGCCTTCAAAAGAGAGAATAGAGAGGAGAGAGAGAGCAAAGGAAGGGGAGTCTCCGGCGACTCGAAAATCACTCCAGTCAGGTCTCTAGCGGCCGAGTCCTACACCGGCTGGTAGCCTGGTCAGTTCCCAAGCTCCCTATATAAAGAGTACCCCTCCATTCGTTCTCAGCATCCCATAGTCAACCGAAGAAGGTGAAGTGCTCAATTTTCCAGCAAGCAGCAAACCAGAGCTCTGACATTAGGGCTTTTCCCCACCTTTAAAGTTGCATTCGGTGCCATTAGAACCAGGAGGAAGTCCTCTACACAACTGCACCCTCCCTTCAGCTCGAGGACCACTGTGGAGGAGCGAGAAAGCTCAAACAGTGCCATCACTCCTCGGCTGTCAGCAGCTCGAGCTTCTCCAACTCAAGTTGAGTTGTCCTCAGGCCAATTCAGACCAAACCAAGCCCCCCAAACCCCACCTAGAAGTGCCTCGACCTTCCCCGAGCTAATACGGTAAGCCCCTCCACCGTCCCTTCCCTGCCCCTTCGTCGAAAAATACTATTCATGCCGCATTTCTATAAAAACTTAAACTGAGAAATTCACACTACTCAGGCCACCAATTGAGGCGCGGTTTGATCCAGGGAGGATCCTAGAGAGGAGAGCAATCCATAGAATATGATTAGGGTTTGAGGGTTGGACTATTGATGTCCACTCAAACTCAGGGGGTTTAAGGGTCAGACTATTGATGTTCACTCAAACTCAGGTGGATGGTAAAGGTGCTCTAGTCCACAAGTTGAATAGTTGGGGACTATTCTGCGAATGTGTGATCCCTTTCTATAATAGAAAGGGCATGTGAATGTTTGTTGAAATGCTTCCCGAGCAAGGGGAAGGGCTCAAGAAGAGATGAATTCATATTACAACAAACTAAAAGTATAAAATGTTTTGATCAACCGATTGTTTTGAAAACTCACTTCCCAACCCTCAGTCACTGAGTTGTAGAAACTCACCCCTCCCATTAAATCTTTTTCAAGAGAACCACCTCACCACGATGAGAAGAGGCTAGAGGAGAAAGCCAAAGGTACCATAAGGAGGTAACTTTTATTTAGTTATTTTGTAAACTTTGTTATGGAATATAGGTGCACTTTAACTTCTTTACCCTCCTTAGACTATTTGGTAGAAATACTAAATTAGTATGAGGAAGGGTGGTGGGTTGATCACAAAACTCCGACCATAACAGGTCGGGGTGTGACAACTTAAGTGGTATCAGAGCAAGGTTTTCCAAACAAAGTTTTAAAACTAAAAGCCCTAGAACCCTAACCCAAGGTAAACACCTGTCAAACAAATATGACCACTCCTAAAGAAATCGAACAGACCCACATTGTCGCATCCACCCCGAAACTAGGAAGAAATCCTGCCCCACACGAGGGAATTAGCTTGAGAGCTCAAGAATCTGAGAGGACCCAACCTACGAGACCAAGGATGTCTCTTGTGCCAAGAAGACTTTACGAAGAATTCATCAAGGTATTCGAGGAACCTTGTTTAGCATTTAGGAAGGGGGACTGTTCTGTAGAAAGTACGCACCCAAGGATGGTGAAACATAGAGGCCCCCAGCAACCAACAAGAAATACTCCCCAAAACCTGAGATGGAGAAGAAGCTATAACGGTCCACGCAAAGAAGTAACCTACTATAATTGTGGACAGAGGGGACACTACGCACAAAAGTGCCCAAAACCACTAAGAAATATGGCACCCACTACTAGGCAAACTACCTCCACAAGTAGGGAAGGACATGATGGAAGGAAGAGAAAGGAGAAGAGAGCAAAGGAAGCCTCTCTACCACGTAAATACCGAAGGACCCATGTAGGAGACGGTGTCGGGGATAACCTGCTATAGGTGTGGAGGAATAGGACACATGGTGAGGAGATGTCCCACACCACAAGGATTGATGGCAATACCTCCCAAGAGTAATACCTCCCCGACTACCTACGTCTGAGAGGATGAACGACCGAAGGCTGCTCCAGGAGCCACAACTCCAAATGAGGATTTCAAACCCACCCCGGAGAGAGTTCCTCAAAATTCTAGCATAGAGCATCCCGACCTCTCTTTTAACCATCTCCCTTAGAGGGAAGAAGTCGCCAAATGTACTGTATTTGATTCCCAATCAATAAGATTTCAAGTTCCCATAAAATTCCATTGCCCCGAATCATGATGTGTCTGGTCAAAATATTGTGCCTTGGGACAAATAAGGAACGAGAAGGACAAACCTAATAAGGACAAATAATGTGTTTGAAACCCCTAGGCAGAGAGGTCATGGTACTTCGACCTCCCCGAAAGAGGCAAGCTTATGTAAGAGCGAAGGTAGGACCATGTATAAAGCTAAACCCAAGGAATGGGCGAGCGAAGAGACAATAGCAAAGGAGACGATAACCCAAGTGGGATAGATAATGTAACCATAACCAGGAAACAAAGGAAGGAATTTCTGAGGAGAGAGAAATCTTGGAAGAGTACGCCCACTAACTAAGAAATGATAAACATCAAGACAAGTCTCTAACCCCACCTACTTAAGCAAACCTAGGATCAAATGACGAGGCAAAATTGGGAGTACACAAGATGAGGACGAGAACCAGAAGTTCCTTGGGTAGAAACATGAAGTTAGCGATGGCAAAGTGTAACCTACTTTGGAAAAGTAGAGGAGCCAAGTAGGGCTGCAAACCAACCTAGCGAAAGTAGGCAGCTAGTAATCATGGGATAACCAAAGAAGACTAAATGACGCCCAAAAAAGGACTAAAAAGGTGGTGACAACCACACCCAAAAGAAGGCGATAGGATGGGCATTATGGATAAGTGAATTCGAGAGACAACTGTCTCAAGACAATTGGACAAAGAGAGCAATAAGAACAAGGCGGTTGAACGAACCGATCCTCATGAGAATCACAGACTTAAACCCCGACAGAAAAGGAAGAAGTGAAAAGGTCAAACTTCGGAAAAAGAAGGGTGAAGGGAAACCTTAGAGAAATCAATGGTCAAAAGAGATTGATGACCACCCTCGATGTAAAACCCACCCTTTTGAGCTAAGGAAAAATAGGGAAAAGCACCGGTCAAACCAAGTGAGGATTCAGAACCGGTTCACAAACCCGATCATTTCTGAATGGCCAATTTGGGAATTTACAACTCTCGGGTGATCCAAAGAGTTCATTAAACCTTTGAAAAGAAACTTAAGACAAAATAAAAGACAAAAAGCCAAATTGGTTCAAGTGAACAAGATTCCATAAGAACTTTGAAGTTAAAATTTTTTATGCGAACGTACGCCTTATCATAAATGGCCATAATATATATTTAATTATTGTAATTAATACCTAAATTAAATTATTGGAATTAATACAAATAATTTAACACTAAAATCAAATTATTGAAATTAATACCAATAATTTATGTCAATATTAATACTAGTAATAAATCTCTCCCATTTAATACACAATTTTACACCTATATAAAGAGGTCATCCCCATTCATTCTCCTCACACCTGAACACTTCCCTCCCTCTCTCTACTGCTCCATTTCCCGGTGAAGCTCAAACTAGAGTTTCGACTTAAACATTTTTCTTAACCTCGAAAGGAGAGGTCGAGCTCTTTAGAACCGGGGAGAAGACAGCTATATGATAGAAAACTCCAGTCAATTCGAGAATTATTGGAGAAGCACCGACATGATGGAATAGTGAAGCAGCTCCAGCGGACCGAAGCTGCCATATTTCAGCCAAGCAGAAATTGGCCATTTCAAGCCCTCCTCAAGCCAAACCAAGCCCTCCCAACACTTCCTCAGCCTTTCCACGGCTGAATTAGGATCGAAAGGTAAGCCAATTCAGCTCCCCTTTACAATTTTCGATCGGTGCTAGAGAGAGGGTCGATCGAATTTCAATGATGAAATTCTAATCCAATTCTGCATCAATTAATTTGATTCTTGATTCTAAGATGAATCTCAGGACGAGAGCTATCTACCCAGATCAAAAGCTCTGACCGTCGTGCCTTCACCGGTAAGTAATCGAAGCTTTCTCTCTCTATAGTTCATTTTTCGACGAAGCTCCGTTTGAGCTCGTCCCAGCATTAAAACTTGCGATTCACATTTCTAAAGAATCGTATGTACATATAGAAACTCAATTTCAACTTCAATTTCAACAATTGGAAACGTTTGATGTGTCAATTTGATGAAATCAAATTCGGCTATATTAAGAAGTTGGAATTGGGGGAAAATTGGGGATTTTCGAAATTTAAAGGATCAAAATGAAATTTTATGAAATTGAGGGTCAATTGGGCATGAAAATAATGTTGGAGGACCAATTCTGGAATTTTGAAATTTTTGGGGCAAATTTTACCATTTTTGTAAAGGAAGGGCAAAATGGTAATTTTGGAAAAGTTGGGGGACCAAATTGGAAATTTGGGAAATTAAATCCCTTTTTGTGAAATGGAATAAATTGAGGTTCTATGATAAATTTTAGAAGTTTTAGGACTCAATTTGAGGAAAAACGGGCATTTGGGACTTAAAGTTAAAGAGAAATAACTTTAGTGACCTAATTACAAATAAATGAAAGTTTGACTTTCTCATTCATTTGGAATGAATGAAGGCGATTAGGCCGAAGGATAATGAACCAAGATCTTCATATCATGTAGAACCATGAAATACCGAGAACGCCAGCAAGGACAAGCTCGCGTGAATACCAAGAACCGGTCTAGTGGAATTCACAACATTAACGGGTGAGTGGGAATTTTATATCATAACCGGTTGGGGATGATAAGTAACTCAGTATAAAAACCCACTACTTAGTGGTATTTTTAATCATTACTACTTAGAGAAAGTGATGTGAAAGTTATGCGGAAAAACTACTTACGGGTTGTAAGTAGATCATACCCGGTCGGTATGATGAGACTTCCTTGAAGAAAGTTGAAAACCCGTTCATCGGTTATGAACGGAGATGTTCATATATCGGTCGATATGATGGACAGTAAAAACCTATTTTTGTCAGAAGTGCTCTTCCCTGACTGTGTTCCAATGCTTAAACAATTTGGGAAACCTTCTCGACGAGAGCTCGAATAGCTCTGATAGGCCGGGGGCCTCGGTTTTGGAACTTGGGGGCTAAATGCCCAATTTTGAAAATCTCGTACAGTGGGCCCAAGGCCAGTTGGCATGAGCTGGAGCTCGTAAACGAACATGACATATGTGCCATAAAACATAATAAGTGAATTGTTTAGCCATGGTACCAAGATAAAACCGACATGCTCAATCAACTAGCGGCAGTGCGACATCACAGGTCGACGGACCAGTCAAGACAAACAACTGTAGGTTGAGTTGAGAGTCGGGGCCGTTGGACCAGTGGCACCACAGATTACATGGCAATATGAGAAAACATTGTTTGTGCATGCACTATAAGTACGGGATCATCAAGATGCCCATGAGGGGTAGTGATGCTACTAAGGGCACTGGACGACCTAGTGGCTATAAGGGCAGTTCGTCGTTCCAGGTGTCTGTGCGAAATCTGGAGTAGCACCAAGCGCATGAGACTGGGGTGGGGACAGGATGAGGTCTCTATCCTCATACAGACATGAAGAAGTGATTTCGGGATTGTGGGTCAGATGTCACATACATCCACTCATTCTCAAGGTAGAAGTGGTCGTACTTCTATCCGGGTGGTAGAAAAAGTCGCTCCAAAGCCACTAGCGGGTTCAATAGTGATACTAACTTGCGAATGTGTGTAACCTTCATGATGAAGGATGTGTGTTGGGTGATGACACACCGTGGTAAATAAGAAATGGTGGAAAAACCCGAATTTTTAAACGAAGGGATTTTTGAAAACAAAGGACTCTGACACACTCCATATAAATGTTTTTCTTAAAAGTAAAAAGCTTTTAAGAGCCCATTCACTGAGTAGTCGTACTCACCCTCTCCCTTATATCCCTTTCAGGAAATCCCGGAAAGCCACCTCTTAAAGACCATCAACTAAGATGCCTGTAAGACAGGTATGTAAAGTTTTAAATTTCATACAGTTTTGATTATGCTATTCCAGGAAAATGTGCAAGTTAAAAGACGCCTTACTCTTTAAGGTTTACAATAAGGGGAAATCCTTTAATAAACCGGGAGAGTGGCAGGTTGATCACAGGGATCCAACCAAACCGGGTCCGGGCGTGACACTAGAGCCACAAGAAAGAGTAAGCGAGCTCCCGTAAGGCGATCATGAGACCTTGACTATAAACCCCATGCCTTTAAGGATAAGAAAACTCGGAAAAGAATCGGTTGATTCAAAAGAGAAAACTAAGCCATTTAACAAACCGAAACCGGTAAACAAGGGTAAAATGGGAAATTGGAAAATTCAAATGACTAAAAGAGTCATAAAAATCATGGGTAAGAACCATCAATTGAAACAGAAAATCAGACCAGTTCAGGGTGAAACAAACCTGAACCAAAATGAATTTGTTTGAACTATACATGAACCGATCTCTAAATTTATTTTTCTTAGTTGTTTAAAATGATTAAATTGGGAAATTGAGGCCACCATTGGATAGGAAATGGATTTAGAAATTTTTATATTTGAGAAAACCAGTCGAATCGGGCCTGAACCAGCCTATTTTTGCCATTAAACCCGGTCGGACTGGACCGGTCCGGTCTAGAAAAGTGTCATCTTCTTCCTTGGGATGACAACACTGTTCACGGTTCAAAAACTTTCCATTTCCAACAAGAAGCATATTCCTCTAATCAGGGCATTTTTGGGTGAGTATAAGCTCAACCAGAATGGAAACTGGTCAGGCAGAGGGTCTCCGAGCTCCCTATATAAAGAGCTCCCCTCCATTCATCCTTCACACACCTCAAATCGTCCTCCTCTCTAAATTGCTCCATTTTCTGGTGAAGCTCAAACCAGAGCTTCGACTTGTACACTTTTCTTAGCCTTAGAAGGCAAGGTCGGGTCCTACAGACTCCAAGGAAAGTCATCTACCTAACAACAACCTCCCTTCGTCTCGAGGATCATCGGAGAAGCGCCGGTGGAATCAAATAGCGAAGCAGCCTATCATTTCGAAGCTGCACTATTTGGCTGAGCTGAATTTGGCCAAACCAAGCCTCCCCAAAGTCCCCACAGCCCTCAAATGACCTCCATAGCGGTGAAAGGTAAGCCAATTTGGCCCTACTCTGTTGTTGTAGATCGATGCTATAAAGAGAAAGTGTCAAAATTTACTAACAAAATTCCCATTCATATGGACGTCAATTGTAGTGATTCTTGGTCCTAGGAAGACCCTAAGGACAAGACCTATCTTCCCCAATCAAGATCTCAGATCGTCACACCTCTGACGGTAAGCTTTCGAAGCTTTCTCTCTCTACGAACAATTTTCTGATCAAGCTTCATTTGAGCTCGTTACAGACAAAAATTCTGCAATTCAAAGCTCCATTTGATCATATAAAGGTGTAGAAACTAATTCATGCCATCAATTGGAATAATTAATCCCAATTGAATGGTCAATTTGGAGAAATCAAATTCCGTCAATAAAGGGGGTAGAAATTGGGGGTTTTGAATAAATGAGGGACCTCCATGCAATTTCTCAAAATTGAAGGTCAATTGGTAATGAGAAAGATGTTGGGGGACCAATTGGTCAATTTTTGAAAGATTTGGGGCCAAATGGGCTATTTTCGGAAAGTCGGGGCAAAACCGTAATTTTTTTTAAATTGGGGACCAAATTGAAAATTTGGAAAACTTGATCCCCTTTGCAATATTAGGTAAATTAAGGACCCAAGAAGGATATTAGAAGCCTTGGGACTCGATTTGGGGGAAATTTTAGCATTAGGGACCTAAAGTCAAGAAACATGAACTTTAGGGACCTAACTGCAATAAACCAAGGACTTGGGCATAAATGCCCATACGTGAGAAAACAATGGTTGCCATGCCTAACCCTTACTGATAATGATACCCAAATTGTGTAGGGACATTTGAGATCGGTTAGGATGATGAGCACCATTTTAAATGCTAAAATCCTACTTACTAGTTGTGAGTAGGATTAAATAAACATTATTTTAGGTTGGTATGATGAGTATTCTTAAAGAAAGGAAAAATCTGCATACCGGTTGTAAGTGGATCCATCATCACACCCGATTGGTGCGATGAATTAAAAGAGATTTTGTGAGAAGTGTTCTTCCCTGACTGTGTGACAACTGGTTAAACAATTTGGGATACCTTCTTGATGGGAGCTAGAACTGCTGTAACAGGCCAAGGGCCTCGGTTTTTTAACTCAGATGGCCCAAGGCCCAGTTTTGGAAAAACACGTGTAGTGGGCCCATGACAGGCTAACGCCTGTAAACAAACATGATTAGGAAGAGCCATGAAAACTCATATTTAAAATGGAAAATGATTGTGTGATTTGCCATGGTATCGAGTCAGGATCAACAATGCTTGATGGGTTGGTGGTAGTGTGTTAGGGCCAGGTCGACGGACCGGTCTAGACAAATAGTTGCAAGCCGGGTTGAGTGTCGGACCATTGGCACCAAAGCTTAATCATGAAAAATTCTTGTTTGTGCATGCACTCATGGATACGGGACCATCAAGATGCCCTAGGGTGTAGTGATGGGTTCTAAGGGTTGTTGGACGACATGGTGGAGATAAGGGCAGTTCATCATGCTAGTTAATTATGAAGCTTCGGGAACTTCTTGCGCATGAGACCGGGGTGGGGTCAAGATGAGGTCTCCATCCTCATATGGACACGAAGTGGTTTTTGGGTCTGAGGGTCGGACGTCCACTTAGACTTAGGGTAGAAATCTAGGACTTCTATCAGGGTGGATAGTAAAGTCGTGCTGATCCCCAAATGGGTGTAGTTTGAAACTGCTCTACCAATATTTGTACCCTTCCTAGTGTAAGGCATGTGTTTGTTTGCTAAACGCCTCCTAAGGTAAGGGGATGTGCTAAGAGAGGTAAATGCACCAAATATGAAATTGGAAAATCCCTAAAAGGAATGGTAAATCTTAGTAATGGTTGATAATCTAAGCATGTTTTTTAAAACTCACTCCCAACACCCGCTCACTAAGTTGTAGATACTCACCCTCTCCCTTTAACCCCTTTTTAGAAAAAAGGAAGACCAACCTTAAAGACACTCTCATAGTTGAACCCTAAGATAGGTATGGAAATTCTTAATATATTGAGTTTTGTATAATGCTATTCCAAGAAAGACATGGTAAAAGGATGCTTGACTACTCACGGTTTAGAAGGGGGTGAAACCCTCTTGGACCAAAGGGAGTGGCGGGTTACTCACGGGGGTCTGACCAAACCGGGTCAGGGCATGACATCGACATAAGGAGGATTTGAACTTCCCTGAATCAAGTATACTTGAAAAAAAATTCAAATAGGAATAAGGAAATGGTACAAAGGAAGGGTAAGCAAAAAAGGACAAGCATCAAAGGATGTCACGAAATTGATTAAAGGTCTAGTACCCTCAACAAAGAACACAAAGGGAAGTGTACCCACAACTAAGGAGCAAAGGTAAGCTAAGGAATGGGTAGTAGGAGGATAACCTCAAATTATGTTGTAACAAGTGGGAATGGGCAGAATACCCATAATAGGGAAATATAGGGAAGGATATCCGAGAAACCTTGGAGAATGCGCCCTTCAACTAAGAAGTGATTAAGGGAAACCTTCAAGAAAAGATGAGAAGGATGAATGCGCAACTCGAAGGATGGAAAGAAATCTCGACTTCAAGGTACGAGAGTAAGAGATAAAACCAACGAAGGGAACTTCTTCGAGTGGAATCAAGGAATGGACAAGTAAGCCATAAGAGATTAATTCGGAATAAAAGAATCATGAAATGGTCACGAGTGAGTAAGGATGCATCTGAGAAAAAGAAGTCCTTGAGTAAGGATGTTGTTGGACATGAGGGAGGACTGAAATGAAGAAACCCACTAGTAGGTCAGTAAATCGAGGAGTGGATGGGAAACTCGATAATTGGAAATGGAGAAACCAAATAAGAGAGTGATATAAGAACTGAATAAAGGGCCAACATAGGACAAGAAGGGGATAACACTAAAACCCAGGAATGCGAGTATGAAATGCTTGAAAAGACACTGAGCTAAGGGTATCAATAATCAAGGAAATAAATAGACCCGAGGATGATTGGACATTTTGGAACTCCCAGTTCCGAACAAAACCCTCAAAAGGAAAGGTCTGACTCCAAATAGCGGGAACATTAGACTTAAGAAATTACTTCGACACGGGGGTAAGGCAAGTCAAAGGAACTAAGTCCAAGAGAGTAAATGAATGAGTAAAAAGGGGTAACCAGAGTGATATTATGTCAAATCAAACCCCAAGTCAATCTCAAGAGAATTCATTCCTATGTAAAAGATGGACAACTAAGTTTTGAGGACAAAACTCCTAAAAGTAGGGGAGAGTTGTGAAACCCATTCCCCGTACCAAGTAAACCGGGGAAAGAACTGAAGTTTTAAGAAAATCAAGCCAAAAAAAGGAACAAAAAATGATAAAGAAGGGTTAAAATAGGAAATTGGAAAATTGGAAAATCCCAAGTGACCAAAAATTCACAAAAATCACGGGGAAGAACCATGAAGTGAAATGGATGGGAGAACCAGACCAAATCAGGGTGAACTAAACCTAAACGAGACTGAACCAGATTGAACAATAGTGAACCGATTCAATGATTCATTTTTCTAATTGGCTTAAAATTTTCAATTTGGGAAATTGAGGCAACCATTAGATAGAAAATAAATTTAGAAAATTTTTAAATTTTAGAAAACCGGTTGAATCGGGACTGAACCAACCAATTTTCTAATTTGGGTCACCGAATCCAATCGGACCGGACCAGTAAATGGTCCAACCAATCAACGAATAGGACCAATCAATGGTCCAGACCCATCAATAGACCGGACTAGTCAACAGTCAATGGAGCCCAGTCAGCATCCACGCAAGCATGTGCAGCCAATGGGAGGCTGCCACGTGTTCGGTCAACGATTAGCGGATGACCAGTCAGCCTGCCATGCAAACACAGGTAGCCAATGGGAGGCTGCCCCATGTCTAGTCAACCAGTCAATCGCTAACGTGGCGGATGAGTTGGAATGCCACATCAAAAAAATTGACCAATCACATCGCACCACGTGGTACACCCGCCACATCATCGTCTTCAACCTTTGGCCTTTAAAAGAGATAATGGCGAGGGGAGAGAGAGAGAGCAAAGGAAGGGGAGTCTCTGGCGACACGGAAATCGCTCCGGTTAGGTCCCCGGTGGCCGAGTCGGAGGCTGAGTCCTACGTCGACCGGTAGCCCTCCATTCATTCTTAGTATCCCACAATCGACCGAAGAAGGTGAAGTGCTCAGTTTTCCAATGAGCAGCACACTAAAGCTCTGACATCAAGGCTTTTCCCCACCTCTGAAGCTGCATTCAGTTCTAAATTGGGAGGAAGTCATCTACATAGTTGCACCCTCCCTTCAGCCTAAGGACCACCATGGAGGAGCAAGAAAGCTCAAACAATGTCGCTGCTCCTCGACTGTCAATAGCTCGAGCTGCTCAAGCATATGTCAAGCTGTTTTGAGGCCAATTCCGGCCAAACCAAGCCCCCCAAACCTACCTAGAGGTGCCCCGACCTTCCCCCGAGCTAATACTGTAAGCCCCTCCACCGCCCCTTCGTCAGAAAACACTGTTCAAGACACATTTCTGTAAAAACATAAACTAAGAAATTCTCACTACTCAAGCCACCAATTGAGGCATTGTTTGATCCAGGGAGGATCCCTGGATTTGAGCAATCCAGAGAAGGCACGGTCACTAGACCCTCACCAGTAAGATATCAAAGCTTTCTCTCTCTAGACTGAATTTTACGGCGAAGCTCATTTCCAAGCCAAATAGAGCTATTCAAATCTTGAAATGGCGAGAAAAACATAGAAAAGATTATTCAAATCAAGAATGGGGGCAATTAACCAAGTTTTAGGGGTCAATTGAATTAAATTGTGATTCGGGGACTAAATTGCAATTTTTGAGAAATTGGACAATTTGGGGATTTTCGGAAAATTGAGGGTTGAATTGCAATTCAAGGAAAATTAGGGCATTTTCATGAAATTAACTTCCAATTGGGGCCCAATTGAGCAATTGGATGAAATGGAGGACCAATTAGCAATTTTGGGGAAATTTTGGGGAAATTTAGGACCAATTGGCAATTTTGGGAAAATTGAGAACCAATTGGTAATTTTGGAAAAGTTAAGGACCCATGAGGAATAATTTGAAGTACTAGGGACTTAATTGAGATTTAATGAGGATTAGGGACCCAAATGTAAGGTTATAAACATTAAGAGACCTAAATACAATTAAGGCATAGTGTGAGGACCTATGCGCAAATACCCGGAATCATGAAGACCCTTATGTCAATTCTCCTCATGTGGGTACTCGAACCATGTAGGAGCTAGTTGTTCAAGTATCGATGCAAGGGAGCACACCACAAATCAAGATCTCACCGAGAAGCCCACGTCACTATCACCGGGTGAGTGGAATTTTCAGCATCATACCTGGTTGGGGGTGATGTGAACCGCTTTTAAATTCAAAAAAAAATAATTTTTCCATGAATGGTCTCCCCTAAATGCATAAAACTGCTTGAACATTTTAGAAGACGATCCTGATGGGAGCTAGGATCGCTCCAACAGGTTCGAGGCCTCGAATTTGAAAATGATAGGGCCAAAGGTCCATTTGGGAAAATTCGAGAAGTGGGCGCAAGGCCAATGTGCACAGGTTGGAACCCGTAGATAAACATGATCATAAGAACCATAAAAAATCTCATAAAACTAGAATTAATGTGTGACTTGCCATAGAGCAAAGACAGGATTGACTAGGCTTGATGGGCTAGTGGCAGTGCGCCCAGACCAAGTCGATGGGGGCGATTAAGGCAAACAGTTGTAGGCCAGGTTGAGTGTAGGGGCCGTTGGACCATTGACACCAAAGACCATGGTTAATGATTCAAAACTGTTGTATGCATGCATGAGGATTCTGGGAGCATCTAGATACCCGAGACATGGTAGTCGATGGGTCCCAAGGACTGCTAGATGACCCATGGTGAATAAGGACGATTTGGCATCCAGTATGTTGAGAAGCTTTGATAGCTTCCTACGCACTGAGACCGAGGTTGGAGGAGAAATTATGAACCACTAAGACCGAGGCCGGAGGGGAAATGAGGTCTTGTCCCATAAAGCGGACATGATTAGGGGTTAAGTGTCAGACTATTGATGTCCACTCAAACTTAGGGGGTTAGAGGGTCGGACTATTGATGTCCACTCAAACTTAGGTGGATGATAAAGGCGCTCCGGTCCACATGTTGAATAGTCGAGGACTATTCTACGAATGTGTGATCCCTTTCTATGATATAATGGGCATGTGAATGTTTGCTGAAATGCCTCTTGAGCAAGGAGAAGGACTCAAGAAGAGATGAATTCATATTACAACAAACTAAAAGTATAAAATGTTTTGATCAACTGATTGTTTTGAAAACTCACTTCCCAACCCCTACTCACTGAGTTGTAGAAACTCACCCCCTCCCATTAAACCTTTTTTAGGAGAACCACCTCACCACGACGAGTAGAGGCTAGAGTAGAAAGCCAAAGATACCGTAAGTAGGTAACTTTTATTTAGTTGTTTTGTAAACTTTGTTATGGAAAACAAGTGCACTTCGACGCCTTTACCTTCCTTGGAATATTTGGTAGAAATACCAAATTACTATGAGGAAGGGTGGCAGGTTGATCACAAGATTTCGACCAGACCAGGTCCGGACGTGACACCTTAACTCCTTGGGTACTATAGGGATTCTACTTGTGTTATTCCACTTGATGCATTTTCAACTTCTAGACTTTTCAATAATTAAGATACCACTTCTCATTCTTCACCCTTGAACATTGGTCATGATTCCTTAATAGTGAATCAATTCTTAAGTTGCCTCCTTGCATCCATCAAATACGGACCAAGATTTGTCTAGGTTACTATGGACCTAACTTATGTCTTTAAAGTCCTCTATGAACTTGACTCTTCTAGCCATTACGCCCCTTGGTGCATATCATATTATCATGATTCATGGTCTCTGTAACATGGGCGTTATTTATTCATATACTTTACTTTCATGAATTTCTTGTCTCATCCTTTCATACTCACTCACTACCCATTTGTTCCAAAACATACTCTCTTTCACTATTCTTAAATACACCTTAATTCATTTTAGTTTCTACCCATAGCCCTCTTACCAACATTGCTTTGTCATAACTATTTGAGATAGCCCAAACTCACTAAGGGTTGTTACCAGAACATATTTTTCATGTCTCATTTACTCAATATGTTGCACTTTAGTTACGACTCTTGACATTTTCTTCCATAGGCCTTGCTTCCATCTTTTCTAGCATTGTTCATTCTCCACCCATCTTGCACTAGTGTTTCAAACTTTTTCATTTATTTTGGTAGGGTCTCGCCAGATCCTATGTTAGGGTTTCTTCTTGTGGCCATGAGCTTTCCAAAGTTTTCTTATGGAGATGCTCTAGTAAATAGGGTCCTTCCCTTATTTTTCTAGGACAAGTCAAATCCAATATTTCATAATATTCATAACTCGAGCCTCACACTCCTTACATCAATAACTTACTACACCTTTCCTTTCAAGAAATACTTTGCATTAATAAGGTTCACATTACATAATAGATCTCATCCATGCCTTCATACTAGGCCCAAGTACAGAGATGGCGACAACTTCAATTTGTTACAAAAGTAGGCACTTCTACATTTTAAAAGGTTAGAAATCACTCTCTCTTGGCATATATATTGGATTAACCTCCACTAGAATTGGAAGATAGATTAACATACGAGGTGGAACCAGTACAAATAGTGGATCGCCCGAAAATGCATCTAAGAAGGAAGAAAAATCATATGGATCGCAATGATCGGATAGAAGAGGAAATGTGAGAACTAGATATTGTAATGAGGAACAAGTACCACATTTATTTTGAGTATATTGTATTTTTGTGGAAACCTTGTTGTTATAGTGTAATTTAAGTTTTGAGTACAAAACTCATAAAAGGAAAGTAGTAGTTGTTACATTGTAAATTTTAAAAATAAAAATCTAAATGAATTAGACCGGAAACAAAAATGGAATGGGGAAGGGAAACATGAATCGGGAGGCAAACTCAAATCGGATCAGAAATTTATTACCAAAGCAAGGAAACCAAATTTGTTGGAAATCTTGTTTGGACCCGTCGTGACTAGGAAAGGGATTTAAATTATGGAAAGGACCCGAGAAAGTTAAAGTGGAAATTTTTTGGGATTTAAAAAATAGTAAAATATTGTTGAGTCAGGGTTGGTCACCCCTTTTACTCGATTGACTGTTCTTTTCCCCAACCACTTTGCTGATAATCCATGTTGCATGCCTTTGAAAAATCAGTCAATTTTATTAGATTTTTCACCAAATTTCAAGTAAACAAAATTCCATTCATAAGATGAAAACTCCCATACAAGTCTATCCTTGAAATTAATTGAGTTATCTATTCCCCATCATATCAAATTTCTCTGCCAAATTCGAGAAAAAATGTCTCGAATACCATCCCGCCCTTGAACAATCTATCCCAAAATTCTCCCACACCCAACCACCAAATAGGGTGATTCTAGTATTCAAATATCGCTAATGGAGTTCTCTTCAGTTTTGTGGTTGGGTCTCGAAAAAAGTGGTTGAAAACCATCACACGAGTATTTTTTCAACTTTGTTTTCGGGATAATAAGAACGTGCAACATTGGAAACCTTTCAATGCTTAATTTTATCACCTCCGACCACTCCTCCAGTTGACACCAGTGCCAAATTGTTGGCTTGGCTCTACTCTACCTCCCAAAGCCTTGTCTGACCTCCAATAAGGCAGCTTTTCACCACCCTAAGACATTTTTTGATGATGTGTATGTTTTGTAACCTTTGACTACAGTCATTCGAGGCCAAAATTCGATCAGCTTCGGTGACCCCCCCAACCAGCTACCACCAGAGGATGATTTGTGTGGACTTTTAAAATATTTTGCCTACTTTTTGGTTGCTATTGGTGCCTTCTCTAGTGAGTATTTACAACCACATCTTCGGTAGCTTAAATTCTACCATTTTTGAAAAATTGTCAAAAATTGTCAAATTTGGTCAAGGTAAGACCCCCTAACTCCTCCCATGAGCCTTTTGGAGACAAATGGTAACATTTGGGGTGGGTTTGTGAAATTTGAAATTAGTTTGAGTAGTTTTTCAAAGTTCGGGTACTATAGTGCAAATTTTGAAAAATTTTGTGCTAGTTTGCAAAAAAAAAGTGAAATGTTATGAAAATAATCCCTAATGGAATCTTAATGCTGGAATAATTTTAGAAAAAAATAGAGGTGAAAATGTAATTTTTGGGAGTTTCTGGGCTAAAGAATAGAGAAAATATACTAAATGTATATTGTTTCACATGTGTGTTACAATTATGAAATTGTCCTAAATTTATAATACATGTAAAGGTACAAATATTAGGAACATGTCTTTTTAATATAGACATATCTTTTGGTATGCACATATCTATTCATTTATTCTCTTTGATTCGAGTAGACTCAAGTCTTTCACCAGAGGATGTGACTGAATCCGAGATAATGTAATTTGTAGATCTCTTAGTGTAATCTATAGATTTCTTGGTGTAATCTGTAGATCTCTTAGTGTAATATGTAGATATTACTCCCCCGCAAGCACAATGGGAGGTCTCAAACATTAAGCTTGAGGCGAAGTGTGCCAAATCGGTGTGAAGAGAGACCTTTGGTAAATATATCTACAATTTGAGCTTATGTGCCAATGAAGCGAATGTGAAGTTCCCCGTGATTGACTCATTCACGAATGAAGTGATAGTCCATTTCAATGTGTTTAGTATGAGCATGAAAAACTGGATTGTCACTGGGATAAATTGCTGACATATTATCACACCAGAGAGTTGGCCTAGATGAAGAATGAAATTTGAGTTCTCGAAGTAGTGACTGAATCCAAATGAGTTTAGCAGTTGCATTTCCGATACTTTTATATTACGCTTCAGTACTGGAACGGGTAACTGTGCGTTACTTCTTAGCACTCCATGAAATTAAGTTATTTCCAAGAAATGCTGAAAACCCACTTATGGAACACCAATCATCAAGGTTAGTAGCCCAATCGGCATTAGAGAAACAATGGTGATATGGCTGAGAGTTTTTCCAAAAATATAATGCATGATTGGACGTTCCTCGGAGATAACATAAAATTCTCTTAGCTGCAGCCCAATGAGTTGTCGTGGGATTGTGCATAAATTGACAAATATGATTGACAACATAAGAAATGTCTGGTCGATTCAATGTTAAATATTGAAGAGAACCAATGACTTGCCTATAGATTCAAGAGTTATCTAATGGAGTGCCATCATATAGAGATAGTCTAAACTCGGGAGTTACTGGTGTAGAGACAGGTTTACAATCGGTCATTGATGCTTTTGTAAGAATATCATGAATATACTTTTGTTGAGTCAAGATGAGACCTCCAGAATGTGAATGTACCTCAATCCCAAGAAAATGATAAAGGAACCCAAGATCCTTAATAGAAAATTTCTCTTTGAGAGCAGACACAATGGATGTTAGAGGAACATTAGGTGAGCGAGTGAGAATTATATCATCCACATACACTAGGAGGAATATGACAAATTGAGGGGTACAATAGATAAAAAGAGAGGTATCTACAATAGAAGCTTCAAAACCAAGTGTTAACAAGAACGTAGTCGATCGAAGAAACCAGACCCGAGGAGCTTGCTTCAATCCATATAACGAGCGACGAAGGAGACAGACGTGATAAAGATATGATGGATCTGTGTAGACTGATGGTTGTTTCATATAAACTTCCTTATTGAGATGGCCGTGAAGAAATGCATTATCAACATCAAGTTATCGAATGGGTCAATTATAGGAGACAGAAAGTGACAAAACAACCTGAATGGTGACTAGTTTAATTACCGGACTGAAAGTATCATCATAGTCGAGTCCTTCCTGTTGAGAGAATCCTTGTGTAACTAAACGAGCTTTATAACGTGCAAGAGTCCCATCTGGATGATGTTTGAATTTGTAGACCCACTTACAGCCGATAATATGTCTACCAGGTGGAGGGGACACTAAATCCCATGTGTGGTTCTTCAAAAGAGCTGTATATTCAGAATTCATAACATCAACCCAGCAGGGTTATGTCTGAGCTTGTTTAAAAGTTGATGGCTTTTGAATAGAGGAAACGGGGAATATAGTAGGATTAATTTTAAATTGTTATGGAGGTAAGGTGCCATCTTGAGACCTGGTGAGCATGTGATGGGGTGGCGAGATGGGAGAAGACCCATCAACATCGGCAAAGATTATGTCTGGAGATGTAAGTGGGTGTGGAACACTAGGTGTTGAGGAGGATAACTCATCAGAAACTATTACTGGTGCAACATGTTCAGGTAAAGAAGGAAAGAAATATGAAAATAAAGGTAGAGAGGGAATAGAGGTACTAGGAGTTGTAAGGGGTGCACTACCTACAGATGAACATTTATCAAAGGGGAATCTAGTCTCATCAAAGTGAGCAGTTTGGCAAATGAATATACGTCATGTTTGAGGATCAAGATAACGATATCCTAAAAATTCAATAGGATAACCAAGAAAAACACATACCTTAGAACGAGTTTGAAGTTTATGATCTTGGTATAAACGTAGGTATGGAAAACACAGACACCCGAAAACTCATAAAAATTTATAATTAGGCGGTGTTTGATGAGGAATGTGATATGGAGATTTGAACTTAAGAGAGCGAGTGGGTAGTCTGTTAATGAGATATACAGTTGTTTCAAATGCAAAATCCCAAAATTTCATAGGCATATGAGAATGTAGCAAAAGTGTAAGTCACATATCAACAATATGTCTATGTTTTCTTTCGGTAGAACCATTTTGTTGGTGTATGTGGGCAAGAAATTCGATGATTAATCCCATTAATATGTAATTCATTTTGAAAGGCAGATAACAAAAATTCTTTTGCACCATCAATTTGAAGAGATTTAATTTTTCTATCAAAAAAGTTTTCAACTCATAAACGAAAAGTGCAAAAATTTTAGAGAACATCAAAACGATTTTTCATAACAAAATACCAGGAATATTTGTTATAATCATCAAGAAAATAAATATAATAAATATCACCAGTATGTGATTTGATTGGTGCAAGTCCCCAAATATCAGCATGCACAAGTTGAAAAGGATAAGCACTTTTATGATGAGTTAATAGAAAAGGTTTTTGAATGATCTTACCTAAGAAGCAGGAATCACAAAATTGAGAATCAACAAAATTACTTTTTACTAAATTCTTAGATAAGACATGAGAAATAATATTATTGGCAGAATGCCCAAGTTTAGCATGCCAAACAGTACGGGGTAACTGAACACTTAATAAACAAGGACTAACTCTTGATAAATGTGTCGCACACAGGTAGTACAATCCACCTTTACGAGCTCCTTAGGACAACTCTTGATGGGTGAGACGATTCTTTACAACAAAAAACAGAGGATGAAATTCAAAGTAGCAAGATTTGTCTTGGGTAAATTGAGAGACTGAGAGTAAGTTCATGACTATACTAGGGACATAAAATACTTTATTTAGAGAGAATTGTTTAGTGGGAGTGGAAAATGAACTAGAACCAACAGATGAAATTTTTAAACCTAAATCGCCGCCTATGAGCAGTTGATCTAGATGAATTATGTCCTCTTGTAATGATAAATGTGAGATATCATTGGCTACATGATTGGAGGCACCTAAATCAATGTACCAATCAAGGGTGTGTGCGCCGACATCTGTGTTCTAGACAACATTGACATGAGGATTTTGATAATTGGTCGGGAATTATGGACAATCTGTAGCTACATGTTCGATTTTGTGACAAACTTGGCAGATAGGTGTACAATTTTGGGTCTAAAAATTGTGTGCACGGGGTAGAGGAGAATTAGATCTAGTTGATGATGAAATATGCCTATTTTAATGAGGTGGGATAGACTCTTTCCGTTATTGAAGTTCACGAGAGCCAAAAGAACCCCACAAATTGTGATTTTGGATAAATGTGAAATCTCTTTTCCCATTGTGGCGATTATTACGTCTGAGTTATATGTGAGTGCCCGATGAGTAGCATAGTCGACGATTAGATGAGAACATAGGAGCTTGATCTCGTCGGTGTGTGCGCGAAAAGGCAGCATTGACAAATTGATGAGTATCAATACCTGTGAGACCAAATACTGATCCTAAAATAAGTCCCCGAGTTTTCTTATAATCTTTATTTGCTTCTGCACTCAATAGCATAGATTTGAGCTCGTCAAGATTAAAGTGTGCGAGAGTCGGTGTGAGGGCAAAACAAAGTGCCTCTCATTCATCATCTAGTCCAACAAGAATGTGATCCTTGATTTGAGCTTCGGTTTTAGGACGTCCAATTTGAGCAAAACTAGTAGCCAAACTTGTAATCGCAGTGAGATAAACAGTCATGGTGCGATCACCTTTGTACAAATCTCACCATTGATCATCAAGCAGGTTGGTTTGGGCACGAACTTGGCTGTAGTAGAGAGTTTCCAATTTTTCCCAAATGTCGGCTGAATTTTAAATGTTAGTAACTTGGAGATTAGCTTGAGTAGTGAGAGATCCCAAAATTGTGGATAAACAAAGACGATCATAGATTTTCCAAGAAGTATAAGCAGAATTGATGATAGTAGTTGAATCATCTTCTTTCTTACCAGAAAGACTTGGTGAGGGTACTGGAATTATGTCATCAACATACCCTAATAGTTTATATGTCTCCAACAACGGCGTCATGTTGTTACGCCATAAGAAATAGTTGGTCCCATTTAATTTGATTGGTAAAGTCGGGATATTGCTTAGAAGATTGATAATTGGTGAACTCATATTTGGTGTAGAGACTTGTGAGATGATTGCTAGAGTAGTTGGAGACGACTTTTGAAGCAAGGGCTTGGTGACAACAGAAACTTTGATTGAACCTTTTGGATTTAATATTAGTCTTGAATTGACCTTTTGGCAGCGTAGGATTGGAATGTTGTAGAGCAATACTGCTCTAATACCATAAAAAATAGAGAAAATATACTAAATGTATATTATTTCACAAGTGTGTTACAATGATGAAATTGTCCTAAATTTATAATACATATAAATGTACAAATATTAGGGACATGTCTTTTAATATAGACATATCTTTTGATATGCACATATTTATTCATTTATTCTTTTTTATTCGAGTAGACTCGAGTATTTTACCAGATGTGACTGAATCCGAGATAATTTAATCTGTAGATCTTTTAATATAATATATAGATTTCTTGGTATAATTTGTAAATTTATTGGTGTAATATATATATATATTTTATTGTAATCTGTAGATCTCTTATTAGGGGCAAAACGATCATTTTTTATAAATAAATGGTAAAATAATTATTTTTCTATAAATTAGGTAAAATAATCATTTTTTGGTAAATAAATGGTAAAATAATTAATTTGGATGAATTATGAGTAAATTAATATTTTTTTGCATAAATTATGTGAAAATAGTATTTTTTTTTTCCTTAAATATAGGCAAAATAGCCCATATACATCATAAACTCCATATTGATTTTTATGTTGATTGAGATTTCTAATGAGTGTTTTAAAAATGAGTATAGAACATTCTAAAAAGATTCGCTAAATACTCCATTTTGAATTTGGAGTATAAGTTAAAATCAATACTAGTTCTTTTAATTTACCCTTTATGCCATTAAACCTCCCAACCATATAAAATTTTTTAAAATAATATTAGAATATTTAATACGGTTGCTAACGTTTTGGAATAATACATGTATTACAAAGTTATTTTAATCAAAAATTAAATTAAGAATAAATTTTTAAACTATTATATTAATTTTATTCTTCCCATCGGTTGACTTTACATTAGTGTCAAAACATGTTAAAAATCTCATTGAAATTGAATCCACGAGGATGCGACCTTTTTTGCACCAATTCAAATAATGCATGACTCACTTCGGAACCTCCCTGGTCATGAACAATGAAATGTACTTATATTATAGATTTATTTTTTATACTCTTAAATTTTTAATTTTACTTATTAAAACAACTATAACTTCCGAGAGATTAGTCACAATTCATATAATAGTTTCTCATTCCCTAATTTCTGAACAATTTTAATATAGTGTAAGGATTAAGCTAGAGACTATGCCGTTGGGTGATTCCCTTTTCAAATAAATTCTAAATAAATTATTTATTTAAAAATTAATCAAATAAAATATTCACTAAAATAATTTTGGTATATAAAATATCAACCCCATATACTTCATATATATATATATATATATATATATATGTCAGTAACTTTTCTTCTTTCCCAAACTGCCAGTAGATGAACAGGAGAGTGGGATTCGGAATGTGAAAAGAGACAGCCATATATTACAAGAAAACTAGACAATCCCTAAGGGATAAATGCATAATTATATGCAATAATTTAAAATATTTTTATTAGATAAATATTTTCATTTAATTTAATTATTATTAATATAAAGAATAATATGATAATTTTAATTCTTAAATAATCATACTAGATCAAATATAAATTATATCCTTGAAAAAAAAACATTTGGTAGGCATGCCTATGGCTAGAGAAACCCTAAAAGCTCCTGGTTATACTAATTAATGGAATGGATGTCCATGAACATTCTTTTCATGAGCACACGCACATGACTGCCAAACATATTATTAAAATAATTGATTAGACACTGAGGTCCACCTTCTGTCATAATGGCAATGGAGAAAAGGTTAGAAATTATTCTCCAGGTCATCATGACTCCATGAGAAGACTGCACCTTCCTCCCTCGCTCGCTCGCCGTGGGAGAGGTGGAGGGGTGGTGATGAAGGCAATGGAGATTGCTGAAAATTTTTACCCAGAAAAGGAAACAAAAGAAGATAGCCGAGAACATTTTTTCATGGGATGGTTAGGTACTTTAGTTTTCTAGGTTTGCAAGCCTTGGTGTCGAGCATATGAACCATATGACATGACAATTGAAGGCCAGCTCTTGGACAGAAATGCCCTTGTCGGCCTCTCTACTGAATCTCAATCTCATGTGTTCACACTATTATGCTTTAGTATACAACAGCAAAGGAGTGCGATAAGGGTTATCTCCTGTCTTTCTGCCTCTCTCCCTTCTTCTTTCCATAGGCTTCACCAAATAAAACCCTTTTCATCTCTCAGCTTCAGTCTCTCTCTCTCTCTCAAATAATCCATGGATTGTGATGGAACCCAGTGGCCTCATCAGGTGCATGCTGAAGCTTTGAGCTTTCAATGATTTCTACATCTCATCAAAAAAAGATTTCCTCTGAGATAAGCTTTTTCTTTGATGATAAATTTGAAAGGGTTCATTTCACCTTTTCTTTTTCCCTATATGAGATGATGATGTTTCAGGCATCTTACCTTACCACCCCCACTAAATGTTCTTTTGAACCTTTGTTGCTTGTCTTTAGAGATGAGATCCCTCTTTCTGCCTGTCTCCCTCCCTCTTTCACTCTCTCTCACTTTGTTCTGAGAAAAGTTTGCAGGCTTTTACTTTTTTTTTTCCTTTTCCATTTGTTTCTTGTAATCCTCAAAGTGTGAAAAGCAACTTTCTGCTTTGTTTGCTGTGCCTTGTTTGTTTCTCTCTCTCTGGCTTGATTATATATGGTGATGGTATGAAGTTACAGATTACTCCAGTACTACTCCCACTGAGAGCTGTTGTCCCCATCACTTTTTTCTTTTCATTTCTCAGGGTTTCATTAATGGGGTTGTTAACAAGCAGCCCATGCTGGACCAGGAGAGCACACCATCATCTTCATCAAGGGAAACCCCAGAGAAGAGAGCGTTAACTAGGGCTCAGAAGGGGCTGCAGCAAGAGCCTAATCTGAACTGCCCTAGATGCAACTCAACCAACACCAAGTTCTGCTACTACAACAACTACAGCCTCTCACAGCCGAGGTACTTCTGCAAGACCTGCAGAAGGTATTGGACTCGAGGTGGGTCCCTGAGGAATGTTCCTGTTGGCGGAGGTTCCAGGAAGAACAAGACATCATCATCAACAACAGCATCTTTATCAAAGAAGACTGGCATTGTTGGCAGTCCCAATCTGACCCCACCTGTCAGCAGCTTCATCCAATCCAACCCTCAAAACCCTAGTCCTAGTCCCATACAAGGCCATGATCTCAACCTAGCATATGATACCCACCTACCACTACTTCCTCAAAACCCCAACTTCATGGCTCTCAACAATTTTCCTCATCTAGGATCTGCCATCTACCCCCCATCGAGTAGCTTGTTTTCTCCATTGCAGGAACTCAAGATTATGGAGCCAACGCTTCATTATTTCTCTCTTCATAATAATGATAATATTAATAATGGGTTGGGGAGTGGAATTAGTGGTGGCAACTACAATGCAAGAAGTGGTGGTGAAGGTGAAGGTGAAGGTGGTGATGATGATGTGTTACTTTATGGGCATGATGACAGTAGACGGCAAGGTGATGAGGGTGGGCGCAATTGGAATAGTAGTGGAATGTTTGGTGGAGGAGGAGGAGGATCTTGGCAACTTTAGATGGCTTTAACTTTTTTATGCCATTTGTTATGTGTGTGGTTTCTTCATAGGAATAACTGTAAGAAAACCATGAAACAAGACCAGCAGTTATCATGAATGGGCCTTTTCTCTTTGCTATCATATTTTCTATCTAGGAAGGATTGATCAGTGGATCTTTGAAAGATTGCCCTTTCTTTTGGTTATTGTATTGTGAGGTAATTGATTTCTAGATAATTTTTACCATAATATAGACTTAAATGTTTTATGCTTAGTCACCCATATTGGTCTAAATTACTCCCCACTTTGAGATTGTAAGCGGCTCAGTCATCCCAGGTCCATAACATGTATCATTGATGACTTGGAGAGTCATCCTGATCCAGGCAATTGGAGCAAATGATTGTGGAAAAATTGTATCATTTGGACTAGCTATGTGGGACTCTTGCTGTTCTAAGGGGAGCCATTGGTCATATTGGTATCTTCAATAGGGCCACGTGCTTTGTTGGTTTTATGGGAAAATAAGGAATTTAGACCATGCATAGAATGATGATGATGATGAAATGGACAATACATTATTCACATTACATACATTTGGTCATCAATAATTGCTTTTCATCCCTTCTCTCAAGCTGGGGTGTCAATGCTTTTACAGCAAAACTCTTATATTCTCTGCTTTCTTTTTCCTCTCACATGTCTTTTCTCTTGTATAACAAACACGGGGATCAGACCTCCATGTCCGGTCTGAAGAGCACCCATCTGGGTGCTCAAGATTCTCTGTTGTTCCACTGCATCGTGTTCACATCCTTATAAATACACTATCCCAAAGGGTTTTGCTATTAGGCAGCTCACACCAAGGAAATAGAATCATTTAAAGGGCTTCTCATGGCTTCCAAGTTAAGCTAATCAAAGATCGGAATCAATCTGGCTGCAGGATTAATTTATCATTTTTCATTCATAGAATGCGTACTAATATGGATTAATAATGGAGAATTCCCATAAAGGAGCACTCAAGAAAAACCCTAGATCTAATAAAAGAAAAGAGAAAACCCTAAAAAGTAAGACTCTAGGTAAAGCTTAGAAAGGCCTTCATGAAAGATAATAATGCCATTGGAATTTGCCCTTCTCTCTCAAGCTACATTCTTATATATTTTATTTAGATGTCCATGGGTTAGTTTGATTATTTCAATAGTTATGTGCTTGATTCTTGACATATTTAAGCACGAGCTTTAGCTTTAACCACGTACTCATATGGTCGGCATCCATCCATTCCATGGCTAGAACACACAAGACAACGAAGACCACGAGTACATTATATTATATCAGCATGATAAGTGTTATATTTGAGGTATTGGACGTGTTGTGCATTCTAGTATATACTATTCTCCCTTCAATCAAGTGCTCCACTGTACGTAGCTTCTTGATCAATGTGAAATTCATTCATGGTGGCCCGTATGAGAGAAGATGATAGACACGAGTGGACCAAAGTATTTGTGGACATTGGTCATCAAAAGTAGAAAAAAAAAATCACAATTAGAAGAGTTTTGTCTCTTTAGTGGTCAACTTAGGGGGGCATTGTTAAGCTCCATCCTACACCCATGGAATAAAATTTTAAAAAATTGAACCAAGTGACTCAACAAGCCTTTCTAGGTTTTTTTTTCATTAAATGTATTAAATTTTAGTTTTTTTACCACCATTTAAAAAAAATAGGTATAAATTTTTCTATAAAAAATATTTTCAATAATTATATACTTAATATAAATGACATAAAATAATAATTTTATTAAAATAAATTGAATAATTTTATATAATTGAATTTAACCTTAATAAACTCATTTATTTCGATAGAATATTATAATATCCGGTGTTTGCCCACTACACTAGATGATAGACCACTCAACATCGCTCACAAGCAAAAGAGAAAATTCGGATTATAATCCGTAGGAACTTTTGATGACATGGGAGAAAATCATGATGGCGTTGATGGCAGATGCTCCAAGTTTTTGTATTGTAGGGTGGAAGAGGAGGCTCGATGGTCCTCGGTCAATGGAAATTAACCATCATCCAAAATTCCAGGAATTCCTTAGAGATAACATGAATGAGCTTGAACTTGACATTAATGTACGGAGGGGCCCATAGAGCAATTCTCCCTCGATGACGACTGATGAATATGGAATGATTGTTCTTCTGAGATGGAAGGAAATTTGACCGGAGATCCCTGAAATTGGACAAAGTACAAAAAGGCATAATTTCTGGATCTTAAATGGCATGTGGTTGCTACAATAATCCCATATTATTTCAGGAAAAAAAACTAAATTTCTTTCAACTCATTTTGCCAATGAATGAACTAAATTTACTAATGGTGCAAAAAAAAAACTAAATTTCCTTTAACTCATGGAAACAATAGAAAGGTTGTCTCTCAAAAGATCAAGGCCTCTATCCATGAAGGTAATATCAGTACAGAAAAGTCTGCAACTAGGGGAAAACGCCTTCATGTAAAGGAGGGCAGTATAGGTACCTTCAAACCAAAACTAGGAAGACGACCAGTTCTTAAAAAGCCGAAGAGAACTAGCAAGATGCCACGGGACACTAACATTTCGTGAAATGAGGACGGTGACATCACACTTTATAAAAAATAATAATTTTGATTTGGTTTAAAAACTGGAATTTAAATGGACGGGATTGGAACCAATAAATTTGAAATGGATTGGAACTAATAATAGTAAAATAGTAAGTTTGATATAAACTGAGTTTATATTAAGCTTTACTTGTTATATATATGATTTCATGTCCTATATCTCACAAAATTTCAACTTTCTCCTAATTGTTAGGGGTGTGGATGAGCTCACAACTCATTTAATCAGATACTAAGGTTTAGTCCAGTTACTACATGTCTTATAACTTCATAGTTAATATAAGATTCTAACTAAATATTTATTCATATTTTAACACAAATTATCACTTCCATAGATTTTACCCACACTTGAGACTCATATCTTAGGTTACTCGAAATCGTAAATCACGATTATATCGGGTAAAACTCTCTCTCACCAAAATTACATCAACGATAACATCATATGCACACAATAACATATATTGACAACTTATAGTCTAAGTCATACAATAATTTTGATCCAGTAATATGAAAGCGTATGAGTCATGTGTACTCTCCTCATCCGACACCTTCGGGTTCGTCTCTTATTTGGATGTTTTATCAGCTCAAGTACATGTTATTAGCATGCTAATCAACACATGCATGCATTTGTATACATGCGACTCAATTCTATTATTTTTCATTACAATGGTGTACTCATTAGGACCATACTCGTATATCATCCAGGGGTCTCGGGTAATCTGAAAGCACAAATTTTAATCTACACTTATTCATCACTTCCAATATAACCTGAATATTAATAATATATCGATATGTATACTGTCAATGCCCTAAACTTTTAACCGATATATATATACACATGTATATCTAAAAAATATGCACATCGATAACAATTATACTTATCTCACATATCACTAATTATGATACTCATTCTAACCAACTCAATATTCATATACATGCACAATAGCAGCAAGCAACATGTTCAATCAATTCACATGGAGCTTAGTCCTTCACCAGACTAACTCCATAACTTAGATGCATTTACTAAAATCAGCATGCATGTAATATGTTCACAATCTTAAATATAAGAAGCTTGATCCTTAACTCGACCAACTCCTATCATCAATTTAATCTTATACACAAAATTCCAACTCTCATAGTTCTAGCATACGATATCCCATTTAGTCACTTCTAAAAATAGTCTTTCTTAGTGAACACACATCAATGTCTTTTTTCATTACTTTTCAACAATTTTCCAAATCACGCATCATGTATTACAGCGTATTATAGAAAAAGAAGTAAAACACATTTGGTTGGTCCAATTGGACTCACTATCACTATTCCCACTCACCATTTTATCTGAACTTGTTCATTTCGACTGATTTTCCCTTTGTCTTGGGTTGTGAGATCCTTACTCGAGTGATTGTTATAATACAACATTGGGATCAATATAAGTACTTGATCAACATATAATTCTACCCTCAAAGTTTCCTAAGAAATTACTATTTTGCCTCTCGGACCTAGTTTACCCAACTTTCGTGTCGAAGAATTGTTCCAACTAACAACATTCTAAGGTTAATTGTACTTACGGTCATAAGCCTTTGTGGTTATACTTACCTATATGCTTATAAATTCTTAAAACTATCACTTAGATACCATACTTTCTTAAAATTGAATTTTGGTCCCTAAGTTGGGCAAAATTACCATTTTGTCATTTATTACTTAAAATCCATCCTTTTTTTACCCTAAACTTTTTCAAGTCTTTCACTTGGTACTTAAGTCTTTTTGGGTATCATTATGGTTCCCAAAATACCTTAGAACATTTCCTAAGTATCATTTCCTCACTATTTGCAAAATAACCCTTAAGTTGGACAAAATAACCATTTGCCCCTATATTTAAAACTAATTTTTTGAGGACCCTATATTTTACAAATCTTCAATTTGGGTCCCTATACCTTTTCTATTCCTTATTTTGGCTCTTAAACTTTCCAAAAATTAATTATATGTGCACAATTTCCTAAACTTTCTATTTTGTTGCATTTTGGTCCTTAGACATTCAAAACATAACATTTGAGTTTTAAAACTTGTAGTCATCAAGGCTATCCAAAATGGCCAAGGAGGCATATACTCTATCTTTAGCTAGCGAAGGTCTTGTATTGTTTAATCACGCTAGTGACGGTAGAGCTAACGTTAGTGGCCGAGAGAGGTGGCGTTGTAAAGCTTACTCGAGTAGTTTTCTAAGGACATTTAAATCACTAATTTTGGTAGTTAGGAGAGGAAGTGGTACTCTTTGCAATTTTAATCACTAGAAAATGGAGGTAAGTGAGTTTCATAGAGGGTTCTAATTATCAGCCGATCAGGAAACATCCAAGCTTTATATGGACATAATCTAGACTTAATTTACTATTTGATGATAGCTTCATTTCATTTGTAACACTGAAAATTCCCGAACTAGAAACCAAGTCGAACCAAGAAATTAGGCTAACTTGAGAAAGAAAATAAGACATGGGATTTCAAATTGAACTGAGTTGAGAATATGGTTAAAAAATGAGACTTAAAGCAATGAAAAAGGTCATAATAGACCTTATAGAACATCATAGGGTAAAAAATCAAGGATCGGGAAAACCCCAGGAAAGAACCGGTTTGAACCGGGTTTGAACTTGCTAAGGTGATAAAACCCCCTAATTTTTAGAAGTGGCTAAAGAAATTGGAATGTGGTGATTCTTTGGTCCATTCAATAGAAAATTGGACAAATAATTTTTAGAAAATTTTGTTGAACCTCTAAGTGGTCTAAAAATGGGTGGACTGACCAAGTAGTCACCGAATCGTTTGAGAAATTCACTGAAAACTAGTTTGCTACAATGCAAACCAGTCGGCACACGTGCACGTGTGTTGTTTTCCTCGCCCAAACTCACGACCTAGACCCGGTTAAAAAACCTAACTTCTCCTAGCTGACAATCCAAAAACTATTGCTTGGGAAATTAATTCATTCAAAGAGTCACATGCTATGAAATGATGCAAGGGAGCTATGGTCAGATAGCCACGTAAGTGTATAATCCAACCATATAAAGCTTGGATATTCCTTTGTCGATTTTGGATCATAATTCTCTCTAAATTCTAAAGAGTTTCATTTTTCGGTGAGAGCATTTTTAGAGATTATCATTTCTCCGTTCAACTACCAACTCCGACATTCTTGGTTCTCTGGAAAGTTATGAGAGTTAGCTTTCCACCGGCACCTCTCTCAGCCCTCGATGCTCTCTCTACCATCGCCAACGAGATCGTAGAGTACTAGACCCATGTCAGTCCTAAATAGAGTATTTGTTTCATGAGTAAATTCTGATGGCCTTGACAAACATCAAAGGCTAAGAAAAAATTCTACAGACTCTTTGTGGCCTCAGCTTTCGAATTCCATTGGCCTCACACAATTTGGGTAAGTGTGGAGGTTGAATTAAAGTTGAGAAATTTGAGTTTGCTTCAAAAATAACAAAGTTTAGTAAAACGGACATTGTAGGTGGCTCATACCTTCATTTGAGGTGTTTCAAGTTGTCACAAAATCCTTGTAGAGTTATCTTTTGAATTGCAATGGTGCCATCAACAAAGGCATTGTCTTTAGTGAATTTTCGGCCTTGACCTGACTCTTGCTCGTTAAGTTATTAGTTTATAATTAATCTCGATTGTCACTATTCTAGTTAACACCACATAAACCGAGTTGACGACGACCTAGAGGAAGGCCAGAAGGACCTCATATCTAAGTTTGGGAATTTTTAGGATGCTTTTGTTAGGGAGAAAATGTAAATCCCGTTCTCCCAAAATAAGAAATCGGAAAGGAGAACTGGAAAATTTCGAGAGAAAACCAAGGATCAAAGTGATCCTGAATTAGTAAATAAGGGTTAAAACAGGAATTTGGAAAATCTCAAATGGTCAATAAATATCCAAAAGCCATGAAAAAGAACCATGAAGTGAATTGGAGGTGATAACCAAACCGGTTTAGGGTGAACTGGACCTGAACTAGATTAAATCGTGAAAAACTAATTCAAAGATTCATTTTTCTAGGTGACTTAAGAACATTAATTTGAGAAATTGAATTCACCATTGGATAAAAATTAATTTAAACAAATTTAGAAATTCTTAAAATTTAGAAAATTGGTTGGTCAATTTTGGGTTATCGAACCCGATCTGACCGAATCGGTCAATAGTACAGTCAGTCAACGGACCGCCTACCAAGTCAGTGCCCAATGAGCAGGCACGACCAATCAGAGTGCAACACGTGGCGAAGCACGCCCAGTTAGTGTCTGGAAGTGCCGACCAATCAGAGCATGACATGTGTCCCTAGTCAACTGTCAAAGGTCACCGACGATTGACCAATAGGAGAGCAACACGTATCCTTAGTCAAACAGTCAACTAAGAAGAAGTCTCTTCAATAGGACTGACCAATGAGGAGCTCACCCATGGAAAAGGTGCCACGTTAGCGGCTGACTAGGATATTGGAGAAATGGTCGACCAATAAGAGGTCAACATGGCAGAGCCATATGTCCTAGCAAACTAGAAATTGACACGTGACATTGACATAGTGTGTCGGGAGGGAAAATGTCAAATTTAAATAAGCCAATTAGAGGACGCCACGTGTCATGGTCAACAATTGGTCAAATACGGTCAATGACCACGTTGGAACAAGCGACCAATGAGAGGTCGTCACATGGTCGGTCAACGAGTCAATAGATGACTTGGACGCTGAGTGGGAAGCCGTGTCACCAAAACTAGCCAATCAGAGTGCGCTACGTGGCAGCTCACATGCTACAGTGTCGTCTCCAACCTCTGATTTGGGCAAATAAGAACGACAGGTTGGCTGCCAAAATTCTGGCTACCTGAAAATCCTCCCGACATGGTCGTAAATGAGTGAGATTGAGGCCAAGTGATTAATGAATGGATAGATTTGTCAGTCCCCGAACTCTCTATATAATGAGCCCCTCCAAATTCATCATCATCCCTCAAACGTTTGAAAAAGAAAAGCTGCTCCATTTCTCAACAAAGCACGAACCAGAGCTTCGAATTGGGCATTTTTCTCCACCTCCGAACGTGAATTCGGGTTCTGCGGAATCCTAAGGAGATCAGCTATATGACTGCATACTCCATTCAGCTCGAGGATCATTGGAGAAGTGCCGACGAGCTCGCACAATACCTTCACTCCCTTGGTAGTTGGTGACCAGAGTTGGTCGAGCTCAATTCGAGCTACCATCGGGCCAACCACGACCAAACCAAGCCCTCCAGACCTTCCCTGAACCGTAGTGGTAAGTCCCCTCCCCTGAAAATAACTGTAAATAATGTGTTTTGCTTGAAAACTAATTGAAGCAATTCACACTGCTCAGGCCACCAATTGATGCGTGGCTTGATCCAAGAAGAATTCCTAGGAAAAGAGCAACTTAGTGGAAGCAAAAGCTTTGATCATCGGATCCTCACCAATGAGTAATTGAAGCTCTCTCTCTAACACGATTTTTTTTTACAAAACTCCGTTTAAGCTCATTTTAGAGTCAAATCTAGTGTTTTAAAGCTTGAAATGAATTAAGGGATGTAGTAAAGATGATTAATATCATGTTAGGACTCAATTGGGATGAATTAAGGTCGAATTAAGGAAATTCAATTTGGAGGACTAAATTGTAATTTTTGGAAAGTTAGGGACTTAATTGTTGTCACGCCATGACCCAATTTTGTCGGAACCCCATGAGCAATCCACCATTCCCTTTAGTCTAAGAAGAGCCACAAATTCATAAGATTGCAAGGAGTTAGGCATAATTCCTATTCTTATTACCTGGAATAACATTATACAAACTTAATAGCTTAAAAGAAACTTAAGTGTACCTGACTTAGGATTCATCTTCGTGGATTCTCTAAGATTTGTCTCCTTTTTCTTGAAAAAAGATTAATGGGAGGGTGAGTTTTTACAATTCAGTGAGCAGGTGTTGGAAGTAAATTTTCAAAAATAGTTTATCAAAACCATTTAACAAATTCATTTCTTCCTTTTAGCTTATTATGTGTGTTTTAGCTCTTTTTAGCACTTCACCTTGCTCGGGAGGCATTTAACAAACATACACATGCCATTTATCATAAAGGGTACACACATTCACAAGGCAGTCCCAGACTGCACCCACTTGGGGATCAATGCGACTTTGCTATCCACCTTGATAGAAGTTAGACCACTTCTACCCAGAGTTTTAGTGACGCCCTAGGCATTCGACCCTCAGACTCAACATCACTTCATATTCGTATGAGGACAGAGACCTCATCCTGCCCACTCACTCCAGTCTCATGCGCAAGAAGCTCCAACCAGTTTCATGATTAATTGATATGACAACTTGCCCTTATCGCAACTAGGTCGTCCAGCAGTCCTTGGAATCCATCACTACCTCTCATGGGCGTTTCGATGGTCCCGAATCAGAGTGCATGCACAAACAACATCCTTAGCATATTAGCCATTATCTTTGGTGCCGACGATCCAATGACCTCGACACTCGTCTTAGCCTATAGTTGTTTGCCTGACCAGTTTGTCAACCTAGTCCTATCGCACAACCACTAGCTCATCAAGCCTTGTCAATCCTGACTTGGTACCGTGGCAAGTCACACAAAATTTCCAGTTTTAATGAAAGTTTTTATGGCTCTTTTACATATGTTTTTCTATGGGCTCCAACCCGTGCCCACTAGCCTTGAGCCCACTTCACGAGTTTTTCAAAATTGGGATTTGAGCCCTATAATTAAAAATGAAGCCTCTGGTGTCATGCCCCAACCCGGTTTGGTTGGA
The DNA here is from genome assembly GCA_030064425.1 of Trapa bicornis. Lineage (NCBI taxonomy): Eukaryota > Viridiplantae > Streptophyta > Magnoliopsida > Myrtales > Lythraceae > Trapa > Trapa bicornis. The sequence continues at coordinate 8,378,179 of CM057754.1, forward strand.
TTCCCATGAACAACCTATCATTCTCGTGGTCTATCAAGGGTTTCCCCCTTTCTAAACCATGAGTAGTAAAACGTCCTTTTTCCTGTCTTTCCTAGAATAGCATTATACAAAACTGAATATTTTAAAATAGACATACCTGTCTTGTTCCAAATTAGTAGAGTTTTTAGGAAGGGTCTTTCCCCGATTACCTGAAATGGTTAAAAAGGGAGAGGTGAGTTCTACAACTCAGTGAGCGGGTGTTGGGAGTGAGTTTTCAAGAAATAGCTTTGTTCAAAGTGTGCCAAGAATATCATTTCTTTAAGAAGGATCTTTCCTCAAGTTCCAATTTTCAAAACCTTTTTTCCATTTCCATATTAGGTGTGTTTAGCAACCAACACACATCCTTGATGCACTACCGCCAGTCCATCAAGTACTATCGGTCCTGACTTGGTACCATGACGAAATCACACAACCATTTCATTAGAAATTTTATGGATTCCTTTACTCAAGTTTGTTTACGAGCTCCTACTTGTGCCCACTAGCCTTAGGCCCACTACACGTGATTTTCCAAAACTGGGCATTTAGCCCCATAAGTTCAAAAATTGAGGCGTCTGGCCTATATGAGCTATTCTAGCTCCCATCAATAAGTTCTCCCAAATAGTTTAACAAATGGCACACTGTTAGGGGAGAATACTTCTAACAAAAGTATCTTTTTCACTTCATCACACCTACTAGGTGCGATGACATTTCCCCTTACAACCCGTAAATGGGTTTATCATTTCCTTAAGAAAGTTTGCCATACCAACCGGGTATGATCATCTCTACTTATGACCAGTAAGTAGGTTTTCTTTTCATAAAAGTAAGCTCATCATGCCAACCGGGTATGATGTGATTAAGTCCACTCACCCAATGATCGTGACGTGTTCGTCCTCGATCGATTTTTCAAGTCTGCACGAGCTTTCTCTTGCTTGCGTTCTGGTCACACTTGTCCCTACACGATTTGGGCAGCCTTATCAATTACAGTTTGGCATAAAAGCCTAGGCTCACAAATTATCAATTAATTGCACTTAGGTTCCTAAGTTCATTTTTCTTAACTTTAGGTCCCTAATGCCAACTTTTCCCCAATTTGAGTCCCAAGGTTTCCAAAATTCCCTTTGAGTCCTCAATTCACTCAAAATTGTATAAGGGGCTCAAGTTTTCCAAATTTCCAATTTGGTCCCCAACTTTTCAAAAATTACAATTTGCCCCTACTTTCCAAAAATGGCAATTTGACCCTAAATGTTCCAAAAATTGACCAATTGGTCACTCAACATCTTTCTCATGGCCAATTGGCCTTCAATTTTGGGAAATTGCAAAGAGGTCCCTCAATTTTCTGAAATTCACAATTTTCCCCTAATTTCTCCCCTTCAAACTGAACGAATATGATTTCTTCAAATTGGTTATTCAATTAGGGTTAATTGCTCCAATTGAAAGTATATATCAGTTCATACATTCCATACGATTCAATTGAGCTTCGAACCGTGGCATTTGGATCCGAATTGAGCTCAAACGGAGCTTTACCGAAAAATTGCTCGTAAAGAGAAAAAGCTTCGAAAGCTTATCGCTGGAGGTGTGGCGGCCCGAGCTCTCGATTGAGGAAAGTAGCTCTTGTCATGAGGTTCTTTATAGGATCAAGAATTGCTACAATTGATATCAAATCGAGTGAGAATTTTTTCAGTAAAGTTTAGCACATTTTCTCTCTAACTTTGATCTACAATGACCAAGGAGGGCTGAATTGGCTTACTTTTCAGCTTTGTTGAGGTCATATGAGGGTTGTGGAGGTAATGGGGAGGCTTGGTTTGGCCAAAGAAGGGCTGAATTTAGCCGAATTCAGCTTGTCCAAAATAGGGCAACTTCGGTCCGTCGGAGCTGCTTCACTGTTTGATTATGCCGGTGCTTCTCCAATGGTCCTCGAGTCGAAAGAAAAGTGCTATTAGGTAGTTGACTTCCTCCGAAGTCTGTAGAACACAACCTTGCCTTCTGAGGTAGAGAAAAATGCCTATATCAGAGCTCTAGTTCGAGCTTTGCCAAGAAATGGAGAAGTTGAGAGAGACTGGAGATTTATGGTGTGTGGAGGATGAATGGAGAGGAGCTCTTTATATAGGAAGCTCGGGGACCCTCTACCCGATAACTTTCCTTTTTGGTCAAGCTTATCCTCACCCTAAAACGGCCTAATCGGAGCCATTTTTCCTTCGCCAGCATTTTCCATTTTCTACATTGTTTTGAACTAGACCGGACTGGTCCGATCGGGTTCAATGCATAAATCGGCTGGTTCAGGCCTGATTCGATCAATTTTCTCAAAATTAAAAAATTATAAATTTATCTAAATTCATTCTCTATCTAATGATGGCCTCAATTCCTCAATTTGATCATTTTAAGGCACCAATAAAAATAAATTTAGAAACCAGTTCAAACTAGTTCAATCCGGTTCAGGTTCGGTTCACCCTGAACCGGTTTAGTTTTCTCTTTCCATTTGTCTCATTGTTATTTTCCATGATTTGTATGACTCTTTGAGACACTCGAGGTTTGTTAATTCTCCAATTTACCCTTTTTTAATCAGTTAGGGTTTGTGAACTAACTCAGTTTTCTCTTTCAAAATGTCCAGTTCTTTTCCCAATTTTATTAACTATAAAGAGACGAGATTTACATCTGGCATGTTGGAGCTTTCGCAGCTCTCTTTAGAAAGGTCTTTCAAATATTTTAAGCATTAGCATACAGTTAGGGGAGATCATTTCTGAAAAAGGGTTTTTAAGCTCAAAATACACTCATCACACCAACCTGGTATGATGATAGAAAGTCCCACTCTTGGTGGTCTTTCCTTTTAGTAAAGGAGTTCATGACACCAACTAGGTATAACATTATATAATCCCACTCACAACTGATAAGTAGGTTTTTAATTTTATAAAAGTGTGCTCATCACCCCAACCGGGTATGTTGTTTAAAATGTCCCACTCACCCGATGATTATGACACGTTCGTCCTAGTCGGTTTTCAAAGTCCAAGTCTTTTTCCCTTTGCTCACGTTATGATACTAAATGTCCCTACATGGTTTGGGTATCCTTATTAGGAAGGGTTCGATATAAAAACCCTCTTGTTCTCACGTATTGGCAACTAGGCCCTTAATTTCTTGGTTTTATTGCATTTAAGTCCCTAAAGTTCATATTCTTTAACTTTAGGTCCTTAGTGCTCATTTATTCCCAATTAAGTCCCATGGATCTCCAATGTCCTCCTTGGGTTCTTAATTTTTCTCAAAATTGTAAATGGGACTCAATTTTTTCAAAATTTTCAATCGGTCCCCAACTTTTCCAAAATTACCGATTTGCCCCTAATTTTTTTAAAATGGCCAAATTGGTCTCAATTATTTCAAAAATGACCAATTGGTACTCCAACATCTTCCTCTTTACCAATTGACCTTCAATTTTGAAAAACTTACACTAAGGTTCTCCAATTTTTTCAAAATCCCCAATTTTCCCTAAATTTCTCTCCCAATTTCACCCCTTCCTATTGATCAAATTTGATTTCTTCAAATTGGCCTTTCAAATGGGGTTAATTACTCCAATTTGTGGTGTTAATCAGTTCCTTCACTTTCATACAGTTTGGTTGAGCTTTGAATTGCGGATTTTGGGTTTGAAACAAGCTCAAACGGAGCTTTGTTGGAAGACTCGAGGTAGAGAGAGCTTCGAACGCTTACTGTCGGAGCCGCGATGGTCTGAGCTCTTGATCTAGGAATATAGCTCTCATACGTAGGGTCCTTCTAGGATAAAAAATTATTACAATTGATATTAGAATTAGTGGAAATTTGGTCAATGAAATCCAACATTTTCTCTCTCTAGAACTGAACTGATCTGATGAAGAAGAGTTGAATTGGCTTACCTTTTCTCTTTGGGAGGGTCATGTGATGGTTGTGGAGGCTAAGGGAGGACTCGATTCAGCCACAAGAGGTCTGAATTGGCGGAATTGAAATTAGCTAAAACAGGGTAGCTTTGGGACTAGTAGAGCTGCTTCACTGTTTGGGCTCGCCGATGCTTCTCCGGCAATCCTCGGGTTAGATGGAGGTTGAAATCACGTAGTTGACTTCCTCAAGAGTGTGTAGGACCCATATTCATCTTCTAAGGCAGATAGAAGTGCCCAAATCGGTGCTTTGGTTTAAGCTTCACCGAAAAACTGAGCAATACGGAGGAGGAGGAGATTTTAGGTGTGTGGAGGATGAACGGAGGGGAGCACTTTATATAGTGAGCTCGAGGACCCTCTACTCTTCCAATTTTCATACCGGTCGAGATTATATAGATAAAAAATTGTCTCGATGAACAGTGCCATTGGATGGCACGTGTAAGCTTGCATGTGCGGATTGGCCATGTGGCAGCACGTGATTGGCCGGTTCGGCTAACATGGTGATCTAACTCAGCCACCGCGTCAACCGTTGAATGGTTGATCAGATACGTGATAGCTTCCCATTTGCTGCTCATGTTTGTGTGATTACTGATCGGGCGTCTGCTCACCATTGACCAGACAAATGTCTCTCTCTGATTGGTCAGTGATCTCAAGCGCTAACCGAGCAACTGACGGGGCGCTATTTGCCACACATCGCGTGTTGATTAGTTGCACGTGCTGATTGGGCACTAACATGTCAGTGATCCATTGACTGGCTAGACCGTTGACCGATTTGGTCCGATAGAGATCGGTGACCCAAAAACGAAAATCGGTCGGTTCAGTCCCAATTCGACTGGTTTTCTAGAAATTAAAAATTTATAAATTAATCTAAATTAATTTTTTATCCAATGGTAGCCTCAATTTCCCAAATTGATCTTTTAAACCACAGAAAAATAAATTATTGAACCAGTTCACCATGGTTCAACCCGGTTGAATATGGTTCACCCTAAACTAGTTTAGTTTTCTCAACCAATTCAATTCATGGTTCTTCCCCATGATTTTTATGACTTCTTGGTCACTTGGGATTTTCAAATTTCCCATTTTAACCCTCCTTTATCATTTTCGATTCATTAAATGACTTGGTTTTTCTCTCTTAATTTACCGGTTCTTTTCCTCAATTTTCCTTGGTCCAAGAGGACGAGTTTCACAACTCTCCCCTCCTTTTAGGAGTTTTGTTCCCAAAACTTAATCACTCACCCTTACATCGGACCTAAGCTCCCCTTGAGATTGACTTGAGGTTTTGATATCCTTTCATTTCAGTTACCCTTTTCACTTAGTCCTGTAGGCAATGCACTTATGGAATTTCCTTCCCTTCCGATCGTTCAATGTTTCCCTTGGATTTAGTCCCATTAACTTGTCTCATCCTTGTGTCCTAGTAGTTTCTTAGATTCGATGCTTCCCGTATTTTGGGGTATGACCCTTCCTCTTTAGAGTTCTCATCCAAATCACTAGATTGTGTGTTCCATAAACATCTGACTGTCCCTATTTCTATTTATATCCTTGTTTGTCTAAGATCTTTAGCTTAGCGTCCTTTTGAGCTTTTCGTCCTAGCCTCGTGGGTTTTGGTGTTATTCCCCCCTTTTGTCTTATATTTGTCTTATCTTCATCTTTTCTTTACCACAACTCCAGTTCATCCCAAATACTTGTGTGATTGCATTAGGCTTACATAGTTAACTCTTTCCTACCAAGTCACATTTTCTTGAGACTATTGGACCATCATGTCCCTCATAGTGAGACATGTTCTAGAGCTTGTCTTTTTCCATTATAATTCTAGGACATTCCTTGATGGTAGTTCTTGACTATCCTATTTTTTGGGAATCGTATGGTTTCATTCCTTATTCCCTATTCGAGTAACTTTTGATTATTGTGTTTTATTTCGTGGATTCTACATTATGCCCAACCATCTAGTCGTAAGTTCCCTCTAGTGGCCTTGAATTGTATACACCCTTCCAGGACTCCTTTCCTTAATATATTTTTTCCCTTCTTCGCTTTTTACAGATACCTACTCTAGAGCATCTTGATGTCATTTTCCATTTTTACCCTTTCTTTGGAAAGTTTGTGTGTACGCCCTATATACCCCATCCTTGTTCCTAGTTGTACTTCATTCAAGTTGACCTTCTTAGGGGGAGAGTTCAAATCCTCTTTGCTTCTAAATTTCTTGACCCTTCACGAGAGGCTCACTTAATCCTTTCTGCAGTTTGGGTTTGGTCACCGATCCTTTTGGTCATTGCCTTCCTTATTATGGATATTCCTCCCATTCTCACTTGTTATGACATCACTTGATGTTGTCCTCATATTGATATGTTCCTTGGGTTTATTTTATCCCTTGGACCCTCGAGAGTATGCTTACCTTGTGCTTGGCCTTTTCACCTCAACCTGCACTTCGTTTGTGAGCTTATCTTCTTTTTCCAATTCAGTTGGGTCCATTGCCTCTTTGTTGGGATATGTACATCCCTACAACTCCCTTCCTTGGTGGACTCCTTGTCTTCCTGAAATTTATTCTTGAGGTTACAAAATCTTTACCCGACTTTACCCACTTACTTGCTTGTGAAAATCTTGCGGACCGTCCTTGGTACCCTTTCCCTCATTTTATCCGTATCCTTTACGAGTTTTCCTACTTAGGAAAAGTTTAGGTCCCTCTGTGCTGAAGTTCCTTAACTCTATTCGAGACTACCCGGTATTAAGTTAGTTTGTCCTAGAGTTATCCCTCGTTTTATCCATATCCTTTACGAGTTTTCCTACTTAGGAAAAGTTTATGTCCCTCTTTGCTGAAGTTCCTTGACTCTATTCGAGACTACCCAAGATTAAGTTAGTTTGTCCTAGAGTTATTAGTCAATCCTAACTCCTCTTCTTTTTAGTCTCTTTCGCCCTTTCATTTTGCATGGGACTTTTGTTTCAGTGAGGTTTTTCTTGTAGTCTTTTTCCTTAGGTGGTTCTTCCTCTATTATTTCTACCTCCATGTACTAACTAGTCTTCCTCCTTAGGAATTTTCCCGATATTCGTGTGATAACTCACCTTTAATAAAGAAACGGTTGTATAAATAAAAAAATCTTTAATGATTCGATATTCATTAAGGAAGTAGTTCTTGCCATCCTTGGCTTATTACCGTCATTCATTACTACTCTCTTCCTAATCCCTTGGAGTCATTGGTTAGGAGTTCACCTCAAACTTGTTTTCGGACTCTTGATCAGAAGGCTCTAAAGGCATCAAGCTCGTGGATGTCCATCCATACTCCTGGTAGGCATCCATGTTGGGGCGGGGTCTGAACCCATGGAACACCTCGAATCCGTACCTTCCTAGCATCTTAGTCACACACTCGTATGCCCATCTTATTCAACTGGTGGATTCCAGGTTGATTTGGGCGGGTGGAGGCTCCTAAGAAACCTTCATAAAATTTGCATGAGCCTACTAGTAGTGTTATTCTAGGCTTCCCTTTGTGCGAGGGTCCTCTCCCATTGTTGTGGTGTTGGGGGAGGTGTTGGGTCTCTCCGGGGAGGGGTAGACTCTTCTCTCACCGGGAAGGATTTGACAAGTTGCTATGTTTTAGTATCTCTCCGAGGAGTTTTCTATAATCCACAACCAAGTCTTTTGGCACTTTCTTTTCGAACTCGGTAAGCCTTTGACTACTTTTCTTGCTCAAGGTGGGGACCTCCTTTAAAGGTCCATGAGTGGGGCGAGTTCGAACGGCGAATTTCCTAGGGATCCTCCTTCCTATAATGGGGATAAATTTATTAGTGTCATGTTATGGTTTTGACAATGCATTTGAGGGAACAAGCTATGATACCACGCAAGTTGTGAGGCCCCAATCTGGTTTGGTCGGAACCCCGTGAGCAACCTGCCACTCCCTTTGGTCTAACAAGTGACACTACTTCATAAGATCACGAGGAGTTAGGCATAATTCTAGTTCTTATTCCCTGGAATAACATTGTACAAACTTAATAGCTTTAAAGAAACTTAAGCATACCTAACTTAGGATTCATATTCGTGGATTCTCTAAGATTTGTCTCATTTTTCATAAAAAAAAAAAGGATTAAAGGGAGTGGGTGAGTTTCTACAACTTAGTGAGCTAGTGTTAGGAGTAAATTTTCAAAAATTATTTATCAAAACCATTTAACAAATTCATTTCTTCCTTTTAGCCAATTATGTGTGTTTTAGCTCTTTTTAGCACTTCCCCTTGCTCAGGAGGCATTTAGAAAATATACACACACCCTTTATCATAAATGGTACACACATTCACAGTGCAGTCCCAGACTCCACCCACTTGGGGATCAACGTGACTTTGCTATCCACCCAATAGAAGTCCAACCATTTTCTACCTTGAGTCTGAGTGATGCCTTAGGCGCCCGACTCTCAGACCCGAAATCACTTTGTGTCCATATGAAGATGGAGAGCTCATCCTACCCACTCACCCCGGTCTCATGCGCAAGAAGCTCCAACTAGCTTCGTGATTAACTGGCACGACAACCTGCCCTTATCGCCATCATCTAGTAGTCCTTGGAATCCATAACTACCCCTAATGGTCATCTTGATGGTCCCGGATCAGAGTGCATGCACAAATAACAATCTTAGCATATTAGCCATTATCATTGGTGTCGACGGTCCAATGGCCCTAACACTTGACTTGGCCTATAGTTGTTTGCCTCACCGGTTTGTCGACCTAGTCTTGGCACACTTCCACTAGCCCATTGAGCCTTGTCAGCCTTGACTTGGTACCGTGGCAAGTCACAAAAAATTTCCAGTTTTAATGAAAGTTTTCATGGTTCTTTTACTCATATTTGTCTATGGGATCGAGCCCGTGCCCACTGGCCTTGGGCCCACTTCTAAAGTTTTTCAAAATTGGGCCTTGAGCCCTATAAGTTAAAAAATGAGGACCCCGACATGTTGGAGCTGTCTCAGCTCTCGTTAGAAAGGTCTCTAAAATATTTTGAGCATTGGCACATAGTCAAGAGATATCATTTCTAAAAAAGGGTTTTTAAGCTCAAAATGCACTCATCATACCAACCGAGTATGATGACAGAAATTTCCACTTCTGGTAGTCTTTCATTTTACTAAATGAGTTCATCATACCAATTGAGTATAACCTTAAATAATCCCACTCACAATTTGTAAGTATGTTTTTAATTTAATAAAAGTGTGATTATCACCCCAACCGAGTATGACGTTTAAAATGTCCCACTCACCGGATGACTGTGGCATGTTCGTCTAATTCATTTTTCCAAGTCCAAGTCTTTCTCCCTTTGCTCACATTTTGATCACAAATGTCCCTACACCATTTGGGTATCCTTATCATGAAGGGTTCAGCATGAAAGCCTTCTTGTTCTCACGTATTGGCAACTAGGCCCTTGATTTTTTTATTGCATTTAAGTCCCTAATATCCATATTCTTTGACAGTCCTTAGTGCTTATTTATTTGCAATTAAGACCCATGGATCTCCAATATCCTTCTTGGGTCCTTAATTTTTCTCAAAATTATAAATGAGACTCAATTTTTCCAAAATTTCCCATCGGTCCCCAACTTTTCCAAAATTACCAATTTCCCCCTAATTTTTCAAAAATAGCCAAATTGGTCCCCATTCTTTCAAAAATGACCAATTGATCCTCAAACATCTTCCTCTTTACCAATTGATCATCAATTTTGAAAAAAATGCACTAAGGTCATCCAATTTTTTTCAAAATCCCCAATTTTTCCCAAATTTCTCCACCAATTTCACCCTTTCCTATTGACCGAATTTGATTTCTTTAAATTGGCCTTTCAAATGGGGTTAATTGCTCCAATTCATGGTGTCAATTGGTTCCTTCACTTTCATACAGTCTGATTGAGCTTTGAATTGTGGATTTTGGGTCCAAAACGAGCTCAAATGGAGCTTTGCCGAAAGACTCAAGGTAGAGAGAGAGCTTAGAAAGCTTATCATCGGAGGCACGGCGGTCTAAGCTCTTGATCTGGGAAGATATCTCTCGTACTTTGGGTTCTTCTAGGATCAAGAATTATTACAATTGGTGTCAAAATTAATGGGAATTTGGTCAATGAAATCCAACATTTTCTCTCTAGAACCAAACTAATATGATGAGGAAGAGTCGAATTGGCTTACATTTTCTCTCTAGAAGTGTCGTGTGATGGTTGTGGTTGCTATGAGTGGTCTTGATTCGGCTGTAGGAGGTCTGAATTGGCCGAATTCATATCGGCCAAAACAGGGCATGTCAGGCCCTGACCCGGTTTGGTGGGATCCCTATGATCAACCCGCCACTCTCCCGATTTATTAAATGGTTTCCCCTTGTTATAAACCTAAAGAGTAAGGCATCCTTTACACCTACACTTTTCCTGGAATAACATAAATCAAAAGTAAATAATATTTTAAACTTATCATACCTGTCTCGCAGGTGTCTAGGTTAATGATCTTTAAAGGTACACTTTTTGGAATTTCCTTAAAGGGATATAAGGGAGAGGGTAAGTACAACTACTCAGTGAATTAGTTTTTAAAAATTAACTTTGAGGAAAAGAATTGTGTTGAATTGTGCTAGACTCCTTTCTTTCAAAAATCCTTTCATTTAAAATCTTGGGTTTTACCACCATTTCCTTATTTAATCACGGTGTGTCATCACCCAAAATACATCCTTCATCATGAAGGTCAAACACACATTTGTAGGCCAGCATGTCCACTGAACTCACTTGTAGTGTTGGAGTGACTTTACCGGCCACCTAGATAGAATTATGTCCACTTCTACCTTGAGAGTGAGTGGATGTACGTGACATCCGACCCTCAATCTTGAAATCAATTCTCTGTCAGTATGAGGACAGAGACCTCATCCCGTCCCCCCTCCCGCCTTCCGGTTTCATGCGCTTAGTGCTACTTCAAATTTCGCACGGTCACCTGGGCATCTTGATAGTCCCATAATCACAGTGCATGCACAAACAATATTTTCTTATCATGCTATATAATATGTGGTTGGTCTAACGACCCCGACCCTCAACTCAACCTGCAGTTGTTTGTCTTAACTGGTCTAGAGACCTGTCATGTCACACTGCCACTAGTTGACTGAATATGTCAGTCTTGTCTTGGTACCATGGCCAAATAATTCATTTATTAGAGTTTTATGGCACATATCTCATGTTTGTTTATGAGCTTCTGCTCATGCCCATTGGCCTATGGCCCACTTGTTCGAGATTTTCAAAATCGGGCATAATAGCCCCCAAGTTCCAAAACCAAGGCCCCCGTCCTATAAGAGCTATTCGAGCTCCCGTCAAGAAAGTCTCCCAAATTATTTAAGCATTGGCACACAGTCAAGGGAGAGCACTTCCAACAAAAAAATATGAACGGGTTTTCAACTTACTTCGAGGAAGTTTCATAATATCAACCGGGTATGATCTACTTACAACGGTAAGTAGTTTTTCCGCATGATTTTTACATCACTCCTCTAAGTTGTGATGTTTAAAATGCCACTTAGTAGTGGGTTTTCATTTCGAGGTACTTATCATCCCCAACCGAGTATGATATAAAATCCCACTCACCCGTTAATGTAGGGAATTCCACTAGATCGGTTCTTTGTATTCACGCGAACTTGTCCTTGCTGGCGTTCCCGATACTTTGTGTTCCTACATGATATGAACATCTCGGTTCATTATCCTTCGGCCTAATAGCCTTCATTCATTCCAAATGAATGAGAAAACTAAACTTTTATTTATTTGCAATTAGGTCCCTAAAGTTATTTCTCTTTAACTTTAAGTCCCTAATATCGGTTTTTCCTCAAATTGAGTCCTGAAATTTTTAAAATTTATCATAGGACCTCAATTTATTCCATTTCACAAAAAGGAGTTAAATTTCCAAAATTTCCAAATTTGCCATTTTGCCCTTCTTTTACAAAATGGTAAGTTTTACACAAAAAATTCCAAAATTTCCTCAATTGGTCCTCTAACATTATTATCATGCCCAATTAACCCTCAATTTCATAAAATTGCATTTTGGTCATTCAAATTTTGAAAATTCCCAATTTTTCCCCAATTTCAACTCATTAACAAAATCGAATTTGATTTTATCAAATTGACCGATCAAATAATTATAATTGTTGAAATTGAAGTTAAAATTGAGTTCCACCATCTTCATACGATTCAATAGCACTTTGAATCGCAAGTTTTGATGTCGGAACGAGTTCAAACAGAGCTTCGTCGGAAAATGGATTGTAGAGAGAGAAAGCTTCGATTACCCACCGGTTAGGGCGCAACGGTTTGAGCTTTCTATCTGTGCAGATAGTTTTCCTCCTGAGGTTTTTCCTAGGATCAAGAATGACATCAATTGATGTCGAAATAGATTAGAATTCTGTCATTGAAATTCAGTTGACTCTCTCTCTAACACCGATAGGAAATTGCATAGGGGAGCCGATTTAGCTTACCTTTCCATCCTAATTCGGCCATAGGAGGGCTGAGGAAGTGTTGGGAGGGCTTGGTTTGGCCGGAGGAGGGCTCGAATTGGTCGATTTCAACTCGGCCAAAATAGGGCAGCTTCAGTCCATCGGAGCTACTTCATTGTTCGATCACGTCAGCGCTTCTTCGACGACTCTCAGAACGAATGGATGTCACCACCGTGTAGCTAACTTCTCCCTGGTTCTAATGAACCCGACCTTACCTTCTTTGGCTTAGAAATGACCCTATATTAGAGCTCTAGTTCAAGCTTAACCGGAAAACTAAGCAGTTGAGAGAGAGTGAGCTTTTCAAGTGTGGAGAGGATGAATGGAGAGGGGCTCTTTATATAGGGAGCTCGGGGACTTGTCAGTTATCTGTTTGGCATCTTTATGACAAAAATTGATGTCTTGAAATGTATTGAACGGATACGTTTCTTCTTTGTCGGTGCTGCTTCAATTTTCCAGCGAGTGAACAGTGTTATCATCTAAAGGAAGAAGACGACACTGTTCTGAACTGGACCGGACCGGTTCGAACCGGGTTCAAACCTTAAACCAGCCGGTTCGCCCCCAATTAGCCCCAAATTTTCAAATCTAAAAATTTCTAAATTCATTTTCTATCCAATGGTGGCCTCAAATCTCAAATTTGAATTCTTTAAGCCACCTAGAAAAATGAATTTAGAATCCAGTTCAATAGTGGTTCAAACCGGTCCAAATTGGTTCGGATCCAGTTCACTTGAACCAGTTTGATTTTTCTCTCCATTTCCTTTTCAAGTCCATTTCCATGACTTTTGGGACTCTTTGGGTCACTTGGGATCCATAAATTTTCGATTCATGAGTCGACTCGGTTCATAAACCGGTTCTATCTAGTTTAGACCCGGTTCACTTGAACCGGTCCAGTTTTTCTTCCCCAATTCATCCTAAGGTTCTTTTCCAAGATTTATGAACCATTTTGATTCACATGGGAGTTGTAAATTCTCAATTTTCCAATTTCCTAATAATTGAGCTTGTAGACCGATTCGGTTATAAAATTCGAAACTGACCTGTTCTTTCCCGAATTTTCTCATTATCAAAGGACGGGGTTTACAAGGCAGCTTCGGGACTGACGGAGCTACTTCACTATTTGGGCTCGTCGACATTTCTCTGGTGATCCTCGGGTTGGGTGGAGGTTGTCGTGAGGTAGCTGACTTCCTCAGGAGTCTGTAGGACCCTAATTCATCTTCTAAGGCTAAGAGAAGTGCCCAAGTCGGAGCTCTGGTTTGAGCTTTGCCAGAAAATTGAGCACTTCAAAGGAGAAGAAGATTTGAGGTGTGTAGAGGATGAATGGAGAGAGCTCTTTATATATGAAACTCGGGGACCCTCTGCTCTACCAGTTTCCATTCTGGTCGAGATCATCCTGATCGAAAATTGCCCAAATCAGAGGGAATATTCTCTCACCGAAAAGGAAAGAAATTATTTTATCAATGAACAATGTCATCAGACAGATGAAGAAGACGACATTGTTCCGCCCATTCGAGCTACGCATGTGCAGACCGACCATGTGGTAGCACGTGATTGGATGGTTCGACTAACATGGCGATCCAACTTAGTTGCCGCATTAGCCGTTGATCGGTTGACCAAACACGTGGCAGCCTCCCATTGGTTGTTCATGTCTGCATGGCTACTGATCGGGCATCTGCTGACCATTGACTGGATATGTATCTCTCCCTAATTGGTCAACGTTTTGAGGCATTGACTGAGCGGCTGATGGGGCGCTCTTTGCCACGCGTCACACGATAATTGGTCGTGCATGCTGACTAGGTGCTGACCTATCAGCGGTCCGTTGACTGGCTAGACTGTTGACCTATCCGGTCCGTCCGGGTTTAGTGACCCGGAGAAACCAAAATGAGCCAGTTCGAGCCAAATTCGATTGATTTTCTAAAAATTAAAAAATTTTAAATTAATCTAAATTCATTTTCTATCCAATGGTGGCTTCAATTTCTCAAATTAATCTTTTTAAACCACATAAAAATGAATTATTGAACCGCTTCACCATGGTTCAACCCGACTTAATCCAGTTTAGGTTCAGTTCACCCCGAACCGGTCCGGTTTTCTCAACCAATTCAATTCATGGTTCTTCCCCATGATTTTTATGACTTCTTGGTCACTTATGATTTTCAAATTTCCCATTTTACCCTCATTTATCATTTTTTATTCATTAAATGGCTTGGTTTTTCTCATGTAATTTACCAGTTCTTTTCCCAAATTTTCCTTGGTCCGAGAGTACGGATTTCACAATTTTAATTTTTGAGAAATTAGGGATTTTCTATAATTAATGAGAAATTTCTTTTCCAATTAGAAATTCGAGTAAATTAGGGGCTCAAATAGAAGATTTGAAAATCTTGGGGGCCTAATTATAATTAAGATATAACTTAAGAACCAAATCGTAATTTTAGAAATTTATGGATATTAAGTACAATTACCATATTTCATGGGACTCGATTGCCTAAAGTATTGTAGGTATAAATCACATACAAGTTCATGCAAAGGAAATGCACGTCTAGCTTAGCAATCCTCGGGACAACCGAATCTCGAAATACGTGTCAGTGGGATTTCTAACATCAAGATCAATTAGATCGATTACATGCATTTAAAGATTATGCTTCATTTTGAAACCTGGATTTCCAGAAATATAATCTCCTAAATGTGTGAAGATGATTTAACTATTTGAGATTATATTTTTTTTATGATAGCATGAAGTGTGATATTAGGACAACCCATGAATGGTGTATGGATATACCTCAAGTGTCATGATGTAGTCCGACCATTGATACAGGATATGAGCGATGCCCATGTTCGACAAGGATAGGCTAAATCTAGTTCTGTGTGAGTGAACCCAAGGTCGCGATCTTTGAAAAGTGAAGTGGGCCAAATGATCTTTTCTAAAAACTCGTACAATGGGTTTATGGCTAATGGAAATGTGTTCAATCTCGTAGATAAATTTTGATTTATGAGCCTAGTAATAAAAATTTATTACAATGGATAAATGTATGTGAGCTACCGAGGCGAAGCTAGATCGTCGAACTCGTTGGGCTGGTAATATCAAAGATAAATATTTTAACTAAAAGACACTTGTGATTTGCAAATCGTACAAAATCAAGAAGACGTCCGTCACAGAGGTAGAATTGATTATAAGGGCTGTTGGGCATCAAATTTGGCACAATGGTAGAAATGTTGTTTTGATATATCATGGAGCTATAGGAGCTTCGTGCACATTAAGACCGATAGGATAGAAGAGTGAGGTCTCACCCCATCCAATTTGGGGATCAAAATTTTGATAAGTTTGTGGGATGAGCAATGGCACTCACACAAATATGTGGTGGAGGTTGTAGCCTCTCACTAGGATGGACGGTAAAGTTGCTTCAAACAACTAGTAGAACATATCGATGTTGTTAGCCTCTTAGGGTTTGTACTGTGACTGTTTGATCACTTTATGAATAAAGGGTGTTTGTTTGTTTGTTGACGTGAAACAAACCTTGGTAGGTTTAGTTTTTTAAAATCCCTCCAAATAGGAAGGTATCTACCCCTATGTTTGATGAGATAAGTTAAGAAATAATGAAGAAATCTTTTTATAAAATATAAGACAAGTAGTGGCTTACTTATCACCTGATTTTCAAGAAAGTAAAATTTTTGAAAACATGATGTTCTACAAACACTACTCACTGAGTCATAGAACTCACTCCTCCCTTAAATCCCTTTCAGGAAATCTTTTACATCAAAGGAAGTGAAAGCCTGAGAAGCACACAAAGATTTCCCCAAAGAGGTAATTTTTATTAAGTCATTTTTTTACTTTGTTATGGAAAACTCATGTTCTTATACATTTTTAACTTTCCTGTTCTATCTTGGTAGGACCACCATTTTAGTACAGGAAGTGGTGGCAGGTTGATCATAGTGTTCCAATCAAACTGGGTTGGGACGTGACACCGAGCCTCAATGATTGATCCAGATTCTTCAAGTATCAGATTCCGAGTGTAAGGTACAAAACTTAGAAATTATTTCCTTATTTAAAGATAGGTTTAATTAAGAAAATAGGGTATAAGGGCAAAACTGTAATTTTTAGAATATTACGGTATAGTGTGATAAATACCCTAATTATGAATCCAAAGAATATTTATGAAACTATGTATGATATGCAAGGAGCAAAACATATATGATCGTGGGAAATGAGCATGAAGATTTGAGAATCCCTTCAAGGCGAGCATATTCCCAAGTAACGATGAGTGAGATTTCTATCATCGAGTTTAATTGGATCGGTGACGCGATATTACTCACAAAGTTTACATCATAATTTGCTTATAAAAATTATTTTCTAGAAATATAATTTTATAATTGTGTGAAACTGTTTAAACTAATTTAGGATATATATTTCTCTTGAAAGCATGAATTCTTATTACATGATTTATTGTGAAAGGTGTGTGAACACACTTCAAGTGGTTGATCTAATTCAACTGTTGATGCACGATATGGGTGAGACCCATAATCGACAAATAGTTGATTAGATCTACTTTTGTGAAATTGGACCCAACACCACGATTTTGAAATAGAAGTGGGCCCAAGGCCATATTTTGAAAACTCATACAAGTGGGTCCAAGGCCAATGAAAATGAGTCAAATCTCGTAAATAAGTACTGATTTAAGAGATTGGTAAAATTAACATAATTTGATAATGCTTGCTTGAGCTGCTAAGCCAAAGCTGAGTCAAAGTCCATTGGGCTAGCAGCGCAAAGAGAAAGATCTTAAATAGAAAAGACATCGTTTGTGATTGTAATCGTGCGAAAACAAAGAGACGTCTGGTACGGGGTAGTGTTAATTTTAAGGGTTGCTGTATAGCAAGGTTGGTAAAAAGGAAGTTATGTTGGCCCGATATGTCTTGATACCGATAAAGAAGGGGGAGAGGTCTTCGGCCAAAAGTATCGACAATATATGGGGGTTGGGTCATGGTGCTCACGCAAACAATGTGATAGAGGTTGTAGCCTTTAATCAGGATGAACGGTAAAGACGCTCTAAGCCACTAATGGAACAGATCGAGATTGTAGTCTACGATGATATGTTTTGCGAATGAGTGATCCCTTTTATGAAAAAGGTTATTTTATTTATTTGTTTGTTTGTCTAATATAAACGTATGGGAAGTTTGTCATAAACAGATTGTGAAAAGTTATTCCGGGTAGAAATGAACAATGTTTTTATCTTATGAGATACAAACAGTGAAATTAACTGGAAAATCATGTAAAATATTTTCAATAATAAATAATTGGTAGCTTGTTAAGTTGATCCCCAATGCTTTGGGATAAAACAGAGAATAAAGGAAATGTATTCCTTATGCATATACGAGTATGTAAGATATGATTATCAAATACAAGTTAAAAAATCCAATGATAAGTTTTTTTTCTAT
Source organism: Trapa bicornis (assembly GCA_030064425.1). Taxonomy (NCBI): domain Eukaryota; kingdom Viridiplantae; phylum Streptophyta; class Magnoliopsida; order Myrtales; family Lythraceae; genus Trapa; species Trapa bicornis. The sequence goes on from CM057754.1 coordinate 8,395,946, forward strand.
GAATTGAACAAATTACAAACTTTTAGCATACAAATTTATTTATTTTAAAGCTCCATAAGCTTACATTTGATAAACCATTATTTTACCAAACATCCTTGAAATTATGCTTGGGGTATGTGCTAAATCGTAGACACGATGTCACAACTTCAGTAGAGCACTCTCACCGATTTGTGAACTCACTCCTCTCCAAATACTCACTTCAAGTAATAACAGTGATAAAGTACACGTGTTTGATGAAAAAGTCATCCAAAATCAAAGGTATTTCTTACATTAAGTACATGGTCCTAATATATTTCTAAAGTTTATTTTTAAAATTTTTAATTTATTAATTTTAGAAAATAATTTGAGTTATATGTTTTAAGCATTTCACCCTCTCGGGATTACAATGATAAGTCACACATTATTATAAAAGTGAGAGAATGTGACGATTGTCTGTAAGTTAAGTGTTACTTCCAATATTTTACGTCTAAATACTGGCAAAATATTGGAAATAGATCTACTATTTATCATGTGAAAATGTTGAGACAATTAATTATATGTTGCTTGAATATGAATGGGCGCAACCCGTATGATTTATTGTTTGTGGACTATATATATATAAATATAAAGAGTAGTTTTAAGATGTTTTTTTTTTGTAGTTTTACTAGATAGTATTATAGAAAATGATGTAATAAGAAAGAATAGTAAACCATAGATGCTTTGAATTACTGTTTATACTAGATTTAATATTTAGAATACTAGAAATAGAGTATTTGAGTATAAAAATTTGGTATGATATGATTTTATTTATTATATTTTAGTTACATTCCAAGTATAAAAATTGTGAGTGAAGAGTAGGGAATATGACTCCATTACCATATTAAATTTTGGTATTTATACATTGAGCAAAAAAAAACTTATATGTACATTGAGCAAAAAAAAAACTTTGGTACATATACAATTACCTACTCATTATTTACAATCGATTTGATGGGGCTTTGATCAGGAACAAGATATATGAAGTGCGTACAACTTCAGGTTAACTCATAGGTTTTGACCAACATTTTATTATAGTTAAAAAATATATTTACACTTATATTCATGTATTATAGATATACATGCTCTATTAATTAATTTTTCATGTTTTTAATGTGTTTTATATATAGATACTATCAAACTCCTACATTTATGTAATTGCGTGAAACTATAAGAATTGCGTAAGTTTAAACCTTTTGTTATATATAGGATAGACCGCGTCCACTTCGAAATGAGAATTGATACAATTATTGTGAAAATAGTTTATAAATTTATATTTAATTTTAGTGAATAATAAAATATGATTAGTTTATGTGCAAAAAAAAAGTGACGACATTTACAGTACTTCAATTCCGAATTTCAATATTTTAAATTTTATCTTACTAGAGAGGGATATTCTTACAAAATTTCATAACAATCCGTGCAGCACAAAAATTCTGACATTTTTTTATGATTTCTCTTCTCCTTTATCTCAAAGTTCTCTTTGATGGTTTTTCCTAGTAACCCCTATTTAATATTAACATAATAAAGTAACTTGACCTCACTTAAATTTGCCCCAACCAATGACATGGGTAGTTTTCATGGAATTAGCATAATGGTTAGTTTTGCAGTAATCTTGAGTTTTAAATCCACCTATGTTTGAAAAGCAGCAAGCTACTCTGCATCTCTCGGCCATTATAGAGCACACAGTACAAGCCTGCCATAAATTGTTTATTTCAAGGTACCCTGAAACACTAGCTATCAGGAAGAGAGTGCTCACGGACCTAACTTTCATAAACAAACATGCATAAACTTATTGAAAGAAGAAATCCTCCAAAAACAACAAGCTCATCTTTATAGAGAAAAAGAACGCATGCAATTCAGCTTGAAAGCAAACCTGAAGTAGGTTTTCCAGATTGTGTGAAGAACTATGCGAGATAGATAAAATTGAATTTAGCATCATCTAGAATTAAGAAATTGTTAGTAAAGAGATGCATTTATTTCATTATTTGAAATAAAGAAACAAATTATAGCACTAAAGAGCAAAAAGCAAGTGCGTGTATGAATAGGCAAATACAGACCAGATACTCAGCTAAAAAGAGAGAAAGTATCGGGGACAAAGTGAGCAGAATGTGATTGTCACAGAAGATGAAGTCGACCGTAGTTGTGAACATTATTAGTGTGATACGGACTTTCAGTATAATCAGATCTAATGGAAAAATCAAATATCTTCTAGAAGCATCAAGTGAAGTGATCGTGTATTCAATTCTATTACAACTGAAGAGTCGTAATTAAACGAGAGCTACGAACTACAATATCCCATTGGAGCGGTGAACCTAGCAAATCAAACCACAGTGTTTGAAACTTAATGATAAAACATTACATTCTTATTAACAAATTTATCGATTCGATGTAAATTGAAATATAACACAAGATACAGAGTATCTAAGAGAAATTACTCCTATACTGAAGAAAGTATCAAAGTTTCAACAGCAATGAATTGGCCATTCTTGCTGTCGATCGTGAAGCAAAGTAGCATCGACCAATTGAATATAATAATTAAAGTGGATTAGGATTAGGATTGTCATAGCAGGAATCGGGCAATGATTCATCAAATAGAAGGAGAAGCATTCCGCCAAAGTTTTCTTCGTTCTTTGTTGAATTCATCACCGAGGGGATAGAGATTAGAGAGGTACCTGAACTGTGGGAATGGAGGGCGAGACCTAAGACGAAACCACTGATGACACTGAAAAGGATCGTCTGCAAATATTTTCAGCTTTCAGTTAGGAATCGGAGAAGAAAGCGAGGGCCATGCAGAATACGCGGGACCATCTCACAGGCGTCTGCGCGTGTTGCTTTCCTGATGGCTCACGTTAAGAAATACTGAATACCATTCGGCCCCTAATCTATGACCTCAGCACTGAATTCTCCTTGTCTTTCAGGTCCAAAAAGCTATAGGCCGGGCATGGAATGATCGGACTGGTTCTGGTCTGGGAATGAGCCGTTTGAACCGAACCATACATAAAGAACAATTCCTTCCCTGCCTCCGCACCGTGTTCTTGGTAAGATGAAAGTTGCTTCAGCATCATTCCCTCGTCCAAATTCCCTTTTTTAATTAAATATCTTGTACTATAATTTTTATTAAGTTCAAATTAATTCAGATTTAAACGGCTAAATGCCAATTTAATTTGATAGAGTTCTCTAAATATATTTTTCATTCATAAAATTTGACCATTTATTTATATTATTTATCTTATATTAATACACCAATATTAAATTACTATCACATGGGCATAATATCAATTTTTCATTTAAAATTTGAAGAACTATAAAATATAATATTTGAATTAAATTTTAAAAAATATGTAATGATGAATGATAAACTCAAAAGATGAAACTATTTATATCATATTTGGTTTATGGGAATATTGTTTGAATAATAATTGTAATCATCATCTTCCATCTTTTCTAATATAAATAGGAGAAAAGAGCATAAAATTCATTTACATTCCTCGGGAATGAATAATATTGTGGAGTATAATGAATAATATTACCTAGTGAATGTTGAATTTTGTACTAAATATGTATTGAAATAAAATTATAAATTTTGTTTTTAAAAATAAAATATGAATTTTATGGTTTTTATTTAAAAAATGATTTTATTTTTAAATTAAAATTATATTTTCCATAAAATATAAGCTTATTTTTTGTAAATAAATTATAATTTTATTGTTTTATTTTTAAAATAAAATGGTATAAGGTGAGATAACTCAGCCATCGATATTTTAATTTAAAAATAAAAATAATATATTTATAAATTTAATTATATAATTAATGATAAATTAAAACATGATACCTTCAATTTTAATTGAAAATTTTAATTTAATATTAAATAAATAAATAAATATTATTAGTATATAAAATTATAAGTATTCTATTAATTATAATTTATTAATTTTAAATAAATATAAATAAATTTTGTTATAATTATGCAATATTTTATCATATAATATTAAATTTAATAGTTTTATACTTTTTACTAACCCGGGAAATTCAACTTGTTGTAAAGTATAAAATAAAAATACTTAACTAGATGTTCTTATTACTCATATGTGATAATTATACAATTTATTAATAATTATTGATAAGGAATTTAAAATAAATTTCACTCGAGATTATAAATATATGTTGCACATAATTATAAAAATGTTAAAGATAATTAATTTAATATTAAATAAATAGAGAATTATTATTAATATATAATATAAAATAAAGTCCAACTCTTATATGCATATGTTACTCTTTAATAATTTCATATTTTTAAATTATGTACTAAATGAATAAATTGTAAAAAAAATGTTTCATTCAACTCCAATAAATCTTATTATAAAATCAATTATTAACATTCTTATTATATCATACAAATTGTGAACTTATTATACTCTTATTTATTTAAACAATTGGGGAGTTTATTCTAATCAAATTTCATTTTTCAAAAAGTTTATTATCTACATGTTGAGTAAATAGCCCTAAATATTACGGAAGCCAAATACCGAAAACACCAATAATGCTTAAAATCTTACCAAGAAAGATGATTATCAATAACTTAGTATAATAGCTTCCCAATGTAAATCCTGCACTTTTGAGTTAAGGAAAATTGAGAAAATAACCGGTCAAACTGAGTAAGAAAATCGAGCCGATTTACATTTGAAAACACGCAATATGGAAATTTACAACTTCCAGGTGATCTAAAGGGTTCATTAAACCTTAAAAAAAAAAATTTAAGAAAATTTAGAAGACAAAAACCAAATTGGTTTAGGTGAACAAAATTCAATAAGAACTTTGAAATTAAGCATTCTTGCTCGAGAGTAATGTGAGGATGGGCGACCTCTTGGGAAGTATAATTTTTTTTGTAACCCGAAATTTCGGTCAAAAATTTTTATGTACACCTTATCATAAATAACCATAAATGAATATATATTTAATTATTGTAATTAATACTAATAATTTAATACCTAAATTAAATTATTATAATTAATACAAATAATTTAATACCGAAATTAAATTATTGAAATTAATACCAATAATTTATGTCAATATTAATAATAGTAATAAATCTCGCCCATTTAATACACGGTTTTACGGTAATCCCCATTTCATTCTCCTCACACCTAAACACTTCTCTCTCTCTACTGCTCCATTTCCCGATAAAGCTCGAACCAGAGCTTCGACTTGAACAAAGGTCTGGCTCTTTAGAACCGAGGAGAAGACAACTATCTAATAGCAAACTCTATTCAATCTGGGAATCATTGGAGAAGCGCCGACATGATGGAATAGTGAAGCAACTCCGGCGGACCGAAGTTGCCTTATTTCGGCCAAGTTGAAATCGACCATTTCAAGCCCTCCTCAGGCCAAACCAAGCCCTCCCAACACTTACTCAACCTTTTCACGGCCGAATTAAGACTGAAAGGTAAGCCAATTCGGCTCCCCTTTACAATTTTCGATCGGTGCTAGAGAGAGAGTCGACCGAATTTCAATGACAAAATTCTAATCCAATTCTGCATCAATTGATGCAATTCTTGATTCTAGGATGAACCTCAGGATGAAACCTATTTGCCTAGATTGAAAGCTCGGACTACCGTGCCTTCACCGGTGATAATCAAAGCTTTCTCTCTCTACAGCCTATTTTCCTGCGAAGCTCCGTTTGAGCTCATTCTAGCGTTAAAATTTGTGATTCAAAGTTTCTTAGAATCGTATGAACATGCAGAAACTCAATTTCAACTCCAATTTTAATAATTACAAGTGTTTGATCGGCCAATTTGATGAAATCAAATTCGGGACGACCAAAGAGAATAAATAAAACCCTAAGAAAGGCTGAGATGTAGTAAAGACTACACTCTATGAAGGACAAAGGATGGGCATGAAGGACGAGTGATATAGCTGCCCAGATGATTGGATAAAAAAAATGGAGAGAAGGAGACAGTTGAAGAACTGGTCTTCGAGAGAACCCTGGATTTATACCACGACAAAGAATGGAGAAGTGAAAAGGCCAAAACATTGGAAAAAGAAGAATGAAGGAAAATCCTTAAAGAAATTAATGACCAAAATCGGATTTCTAGTTTAAAGTCTTGAGACGGTTAAGTGAGCTTCACGAAGGATGAACAAGAGATTTTGAAACAAGAAGGATGTGAACCCTCATTAATCGAAAATAAGTTAACGGGTTAGCATCAAAAAGATGTTGTGACAAGTATGAATGAGTGGACAACCCATACTAAGGTAATAAAGTAAAGAATGTTCGAGAAATGTTGGGAAAGTAAGTCCTCCAAATAAATGTGGCTAAGGAGGAATAACCGCAATTGGTAAGACGGGTTATAGTCTACACGCGCATATGAAGCTTAAAGAGTGGACAACCGAGCATAGGGTGGAATGCACGGAATAAAACCAATAATCGGAAGTATCTCATCTAAGGAATAAGGGATAAAACAAAAGTTGTGGATAGAAAAAGATCCAAAGTAAACAGATGCCATAACATAGATAAGGGTGTGAAGAAAGGGAGAAAGAACCATACAATAAATGATAAGGATGTTGGGCATGTAACTCCTAAGATGGAAATCTTTATTGTAAGGGACATAGTAGAGAACAAAACTGGAAGGAGGGAACCTTCCCAAGCAAAGTAATCGACACATAGATCGAAAGCAATTATTATAGAATGAAGAATCATGAAGTGATTATGAGTAAGTAAAAGTGGATTAAGGAAAAAGGAAAAACCCTTGAATAAGGAATGCCAAGGACTTAAGAAGGAAAGAATCCCAGTTTGTTGGTAAACTATTGGGAAACCAAATAATTTGCACCAGAAAGACCCAATAAAGAAGTTGGGAAAGAATGAGTGGGTAAGGAAAATCGACACGATTATGTAAGACATGTTGTCAAGATACGAATGATAATTGGGTAACAGTCAAGGTAGTTGAGGAATACTATCCGATGAAAGGAGTGATGAAATTATACAGTCCCTGGAAGGCTAGAAAGTTAGAAACAACCCTAAAAGAGGTGTTGTAGGAGTCTGATGGACTGAGACAGTTTCAGAACTATGTCATATCATAAGGGACATATAAGTACCAACAATCTCGAGTAAAATGTAATTCGAGTAAAAAAGAGTTAGTTGGTAAACATAACAAGGTCAAATATAAATTTGACCGAAGTTGTAATCAATGATGGATGAAGGATGGGTCAAATTGGGACGAAAGAATAATAATACAAAAACCTGTGAAAACAAGTATGTAATGCTTGAAAGAACGTCGAGCTAGGAGTTTCAACGATGAAGAGAATAACTAGACAAAGGAACGATTGGGCACTTTGGAACTCCCAATCCTGAAATCTTGAGTAAAATCCCCAAAAGGAAGAACCTTATCATAAATAAAGGAATATGTGAACCTAAGAATATACATTTGGATTAATGAGCCATACATGCCTCGTTATTATAACTCCATGGAAGGAGTAAGCATAATAAATGAAAAGAAATTCCTTAGATGAATGATTATGGGGACTAAGCGAAAGAGCAATCAAAGTGTTAGCATGTCAAGAAAACCCAAGTTGATATTAAGGAAAATTATTCATGATGTGGAATATATTGGTTAAGTTTTGGGGACAAAACTCCTAAAAGGAGGGGATAATTGTAAACCCTGCACTTTTGAGTTAAGGAAAATCGGGAAAAGAACCGGTCAAACCGAGTAAGAAAACTAAGCCGATTTATATTTGAGAACACGCAATATGGAAATTTACAACTTCTGGGTGATCTAAAGGATTCATTAAACCTTGTAAAAGAAATTTAAGAAAATTTGGAAGACAAAAACCAAATTGGTTTAGGTGAACAATATTCCATAAAAACTTTGAAGTTAAGCGTTCTTGCTCAAGAGTAGTGTGAGAATGGGTGATCTCCTGTAAAGTATAAATTTTTTTGTAACCTGAAATTTCGGTCAAAAATTTTTATGTACGCCTTATCATAAATAACCATAAATTAATATATATTTAATTATTGTAATTAATACCAATAATTTAATACATAAATAAATTATTGGAATTAATACAAATAATTTAATACCGAAATTAAATTATTGAAATTAATACCAATAATTTATGCCAATATTAATACTAGTAATAAATCTTGCCCATTTAATACACGGTTTTACGCCTATATAAAGAGGTCATCCCCATTTCATTTTCCTCACACCTGAACACTTCTCTCTCTCTCTCTCTACTGCTCCATTTCCTGGTAAAGCTCGAACCAGAGCTTCAACTTGAACCAGGGTCTGGTTCTTTAGAATCGGGGAGAAGACAACTACTGATAGCAAACTCTAGTCAATCCGGGAATTGTTGGAGAAGCGTTGACATGATGGAATAGTGAAGCAACTCCGGCGGACCAAAGCTGTCCTATTTCAGTTAAGTTGAAATCGGCCATTTCAAGCCCTCCTCAGGCCAAACCAAGCCCTCCCAACACTTCCTCAGCCTTTCCACGGCCGAATTAGGACCGAAAGGTAAGCCAATTTGGCTCCCCTTTACAATTTTCGATTGATGCTAGAGAGAGAGTCGACCGAATTTCAATGACAAAATTCTTATCCAATTCCGCATCAATTGATGCAATTCTTGATTTTAGGATGAACCTCAGGACGAGACCTATTTGTCCAGATCGAAAGCTCAGATCGCCGTGCCTTCACCAGTGAGTAATCGAAGCTTTCTCTCTCTACAGCCTATTTTCCAGCGAAGCTTTGTTTGAGCTCGTTCCAGCATTAAAATTTGTGATTCAAAGTTTCTTAGAATCGTATGAACATGCAGGAACTCAATTTCAACTCCAATTTCAATAATTACAAGTGTTTGATTGGTCAATTTGATGAAATCAAATTCGGTCGTGTTGAAGAGTTGAAATTGGGGGAAAATTTGGGGATTTTCAAAATTCAAAGGGCCAAAATACAATTTTATGAAATTGAGGGTCAATTGGGCATGAAAATAATGTTGGAAGACCAATTGAGGAATTTTGGAATTTTGGGGGCAAAACTTACAATTTTTGTAAAAGAAGGTCAAAATGGTAATTTTGGAAAAATTGGGGGACCAAATTGGAAATTTGGGAAATTAAACCCCTTTTTGGTGAAATTGAATAAATTGAGGTCCCAGGATAAATTTTAAAGGTTACGGGACTCAATTTGAGGAAAAACCGACATTAGGGACTTAAAGTTAAAGAGAAATAACTTTAGGGACCTAATTGCAAATAACTAAAAGTTTGGATTTTCTCATTCATTAGAAATGAATGAAGGCTGTTATGCCGAGTAATAATGAACAAGGTTGTTAATATCGTGTAGGAACGCGAAATACCAGGAACGACAGCAAGGACAAGCTCACGTGAATACAAAGAACCAGTCTAGTGGAATTCACGGCATTAACGGGTGAGTGGGTTTACTAACATCATACCCGATTGGGATAATGAGCACAACTTAAAATTTTAAAACCACTTACCGATTGTGAGTGGAAATTTTATTGGGAATGATAAGTACCTCGGTATGAAAACCCACTATTTAGTGGTATTTTAAACATCACTACTTAGAGGAAGTGATGTGAAAATCATGCGGAAAAACTACTTACCAGTTGTAAGTAGATCATACCCGGTTGGTATGATGAGACTTCCTCGAAGGAAGTTGAAAACCCGTTCATCGGTTATGGACGGAAGTGTCCTTATACCAGGCGGTATAATGTATAGAGAAAACATATGTTTTGACAGAAGTGCTCTCCCCTAACTGTGTGCCAATGCTTAAACAATTTGGGAGACCTTCTCGATGGGAGCTCGAATAGCTCTGATAGGCCGGAGGCCTCGATTTTGGAACTTGGGGGCTAAATCTCGTACAGTGGGCCCAAGGCCAGTTGGCACAAGCAGGAGCTCGTAAACGAACATGATATATGTGCCATAAAACTTAATAAGTGAATTGTTTGGCCATGGTACCAAGATATGACCGACATGCTCAGTCAACTAGCGGCAGTGTGACATGACAGGTCAACGGACTAGTCAAGACAAACAACTGCGGGTTGAGTTGAGAGTCGGGGTCGTTGGACCAGTGGCACCACTGATTACATGGCAATATGAAAAAACCATTGTTTGTGCATGCACTATGAGTACGGAATCATCAAGATGCCCATGAGGGGTAGTGATGTGTCCTAAGGGCACTGGACGACCTGGTGGCTATAAGGGCAGTTCATCGTTCCAAGTGTCTGTGCGAAATCTGGAGTAGCACCAAGTGCATGAGACCGGGGTGGGGACAAGATGAGGTCTCTGTCCTCATACAGACACGAAGAAGTGATTTCGGGATTGTGTGTTGGATGTCACGTACATCCACTCATTCCTAGGGTAGAAGTGGTCGTACTTCTATCCGGGTGGCAGGAAAAGTCGCTCCGAAGCCACTAGCGGGTTCATTAGCAATAGTGACTTGCGAATGTGTGTAACCTTTATGATGAAGGATGTGTGTTGGGTGATGACACGCCATGGTAAATAAGAAATGGTGGAAAACCCCAAATTTTTAAATGAAGGGTTTTTTTGAAAACAAAAGAGTCTGACACACTCCATATAAATATTTTTCTTAAAATTCAAAAGCTTTTAAAAACCCATTCACTGAGTAGTCGTACTCACCCCCTCCCTTATATCCCTTTTAGGAAATCCTGGAAAGCCTCCCCTTAAAGACCATCAACTAAGATGCTTGTAAGACAGGTATGTAAAGTTTTAAATTTCATTCAATATTGATTATGCTATTCCAGGAAAAAGGTGCAGGTTAAAGGACGCCTTACTCTTTACGGTTTACAATAAGGGGAAACCCTTTAATAAACCGGGAGAGTGGCGGGTTGATCACGGGGATCTAACCAAACCGGGTCGGGGCGTGATATCCAACCTACTACGTAACTAGTAATTGTAATAAGGATAACGCCCCAAACGTATTATATTCCTTATTTATTAATAAAAACTTCAAATTTCTAAAACTCTAACTCTCGGATAATGTGATCATGTACCTCAACTATATGAGGAGTGGTCACGGAATGTAAGAACAACCGAATGTGGGATCTTGAGAAACCACAAACGAAGTAGAGTATAGATGAACGGAATTTTCCTTGAAGAAGAAAGTACCAGCCATCTAGGAGCAAAGAAGGAAGCGTCTCCACAAGGGAAGGCAAGCCCCAAACATGGGACAACAAATAGGATATCTCGGGATGGCAAGTGTGACTTGCTTTGGAAAAGTAGAGTAACCAAGTAGGAAGCAACTAGTAATAACGGAATGATCAGGAATAATAAACAATGCCCTAAGAAGGATTGGAGAGTAGTAACAACTATACCCTACAAATGGCGACATGATGGGCATCAAGGGCGAGTGAACTCGAGAAAAAACTGTCTCAAGACAATTGGACAATGAGAGTAGTAGGGACGAGGCAATTAACAAACTAACCCTTGTGACAATCATGGATTTAAACCTAGGTGAATAGGAAGAAGTGAAAGGGTCAAACGTCGGAAAAGAAGGATGAAGGAAGTCCTTAAAGAAATCAATGGCCGAAAACGGACTGACGACCAAACTCAAGCCACGGGAAGGATCAAGAAAGCTCTCATAAGGAGGTTAAGAAACCTCAAAACAAAATAGATCGAAATCCCTCCCTAAGGAAATAAAAATTGTAGTGATTACAAGTAGGAATAAAGATAAGGTACACAGGATGTTATGAAGCTGATTTAAGGTCAAATAACCACAAGGACGAATAAAAAGGGGAAATTCCGAAAAGAGAAGGAGCCTACCAAGGGAGGGAGTCATGGGGAGGTATATATCCCAACGGAGAGGCGATGGACCAAATTGAATTGGGAAAAGAAGATAAATTAACAAATGAAATGCAGGTTGAGGTGAAAAGATCAAATACAAAGGAAGCGTACTCATGAGGACCCAGGGAGTAAGTTAAACCCAAGGAATGAGTAAGTAGTAGAATAACATCAAATGATGTAGTAACAAATGAGAATAGGAGGAATAGCTATAATAAGAAAAATAAAAGAAAGGACATTCAAAAAATCATGAAAGAATACACTCTTCAACACAAGAGGATTAAAGGAAACAATCACGGGCATCAAGACTGATTGAAGTTGATGCGAACCTCGCCAATATGCTAACGACACCCTACACCAAATATGGCAACGACTCCAAGACATTCACGACACAAGTACGAAAAGATGGAATATACCTTGTTTATGTGAGAAACAAGGTATGGGATATATAGACGCCACACCCAAATCCTCTAAGAAGAACTCTTAGAAAACCTCGGGTGATAAGTCTTGATTGCTTGAATGCCACAGGTAAAACCTGATAAGTTCAAAGTTTTTTCAAGATAGAAAGAAGACAAAACCTCACAAAATTGAAATTCCAAAGTGTACCCTCCAATGCTGTGGAGTTTGCCTTTTATAGGCATATATAACAACCAAATATCCTAAAAATAAGGAAAAATATCTATTATTATTACATGCTAACCATATCTAATCTAAATATCTAGGATATTTTAATAACTAATTTAAAGATATGAACTTAACTAATTAAAGATCTAATATTATCATTTAATATCCTAAAAGATTTATTATATTAATAAATCTTTCCTTATTAATTAAATTTGAACCTTCTCTTGTGCTTATCATAGACTCTTCTATTGGGCTTCCACTTGAATTTTCCGTAATCTCTTTAATCAGCCCATATAAAGCTTCTTTGAGTCTTTTAGCCCTTAACCTTCTAATTGGGCCCTCTTACAGTCTCAAATAATTATTCATCTCATTTGGTGACAAACTATTCAACTCCATTGCAAGTTCGGTTGATTGGACTTGTGAATTCGTAATCTTTTTAGTTAGATTCACATCATTCTCCCCTCTTGAAAATGATTTGTCCTCAAATCTTCTCTCCCTTCATCACCTACATCAAAGGGCATTAAATCAGTAACATTGAAACTTCCATTAACGCCATACTCCCCAAGTAACTCAAACTTTTAAGCATTATTATTTATGTGTTCCAACACTCAAAATGGTCCATCTCCTCTAGGAAGAAGTTTTGATCGCCTTTGTTTCGGAAATCATTCTTTCATCATATGAAGCCATACCCAATCACCGGGTTCAAAAATGACACTTTTGTGGCCCTTGTTTGCTTATTTTTCATAAACTTTAGTCATCTATTCAATGTGCATCTTTGTCTTCTCGTGCAGTTCTTTCACGAACTCCACTTTTCTCTTTCCATCAAAATTCACTAACTCACCTACAGGAAGTGGAGTTAGATCTAGAGGGGTTAATGGATTGAAACCATAAACAATCTCAAATGGTGAAAACTTAGTTGTAGAATGAACAAAACGATTATAAGAAAATTTACATGTGGTAAGCAATCTTCCCATGATTTTAAATTCTTTTTTATTATAGAACGTAATAAAGTACCTAATGTCCTATTTACTACTTTTTTACCATGAGTTTGTGGATGACATGTTGTTGAAATCAACCGTTTGGTTCCCAATTTACCCCATAAGGTCTTCCAAAAGTAACTCAAGAATTTAGAATCACGATCAGAAATAATAATTATAGGCATACCATGCAATTTGACAACTTCTCTAAAGAACAAATCAACAACATTTGATGCATCATCAGTTTTATGACATGGAATGAAAAGTGTCATCTTCAAAAACCTATCAACTACCATAAACACAGAATCCCTCCCCCTCTTAGTTCTTGTTAATCCTAAAATGAAATCCATTAAAATATCAATCCAAGCTACATTAGGAATTGGAAGAGGAGTATACAGGTCATGAGGTTGTTGCCTAGACTTAGACTCCTTACATGTAATGCATCGAGAACAAATTTTCTCAACATCCTTTTTCATGTGGTGCCAAAAAAAAATGCTTATGCATTATCACCATAGTCTTAGCTACCCCAAAATGTCCCATAAGTCCTCTAGCATGTGTTCCCTAACAAGTAACTCACACAAAGAAGATTGAGGGATGCATAATTTATTTTCTTGAAAAATAAATCCATTTTGTAAATAAAATTTTCCAAATTTACCACTTCTACAACTTTTAAACACTTCACAGAAATCAAGATCATTTGCATACAAATCCTTGATATACTCAAAACCAAGCAATTTAGAATCAAGCATTGAAAGCACAATGTACCTTTGTGATAGAGCATCTGCAACTACATTTTCCTTACCTTGTTTGTACTTGATCACATATGGGAATGTTTCAATAAACTCCACCCACCTTGCATGACGTTTGTTCAACTTATGTTGTCCTTTGAGATGCTTAAGAGATTCATGATCTGTGTGAATTACAAACTCTTTCAGCCATAGATAGTGCTAGCATGTTTGAAGAGTTCGAACTTGGGCATACATCTCCTTATGATAGGTAGGATAGTTAAGGGTTGCTCCACTCAACTTTTCACTGAAATATGCAATTGGTCTTCCTTCCTGCATTAATATACCTCCAATATCTACTCCTGATGCATCACACTCAATTTCAAATATTTTCGAAAAATTAGGCAATGAGAGCAATGGGGCAGTAGTTAGTTTTTATTTTATCAATTGAAATGCATTTTGTTGCTCAATACCCCATTTAAAAGGTACATTTTTCTTAATAATAGTAGTAAGAGGTGCAACATAACTACTGAAATTTGGAACAAAATGCCTATAAAAACTAGCTAATCCATGAAAACTTCTTACCTGACTTACCGAATTAGGTGTCAGCCAGTTGCGAATTACCTTAATCTTTTCCTCGTCAACTCCAATTCCTTCTGAACTTATAATATATCCAAGAAACATAAGTTTATTCAAACAAAAGACACATTTATTCAAGTTGGCAAACAACTTATGTTGCCTTAAAGCTTCTAACACAGCTTTTAAATGTGTTATATGTTTATCCATGGTTTTACTGTGTATTAGAATGTTATCAAAATATACAACTACAAACTTCCCAATAAAAGCACGTAGTACATGATTCATTAATCTCATGAATGTGCAAGGTGCATTAGTCAATCCAAAGGGCATAACTAACCATTCATATAATCCTTGTTTAGTTTTAAATGCAGTTTTCCATTCATTCCCTTCTTTCATTCGAATTTGATGATATCCACTCTTAAGATCTATTTTTGAAAATAAACAAGATCCATGCAACTCATATAACATGTCATCCAAATGAGGAATAGGGTGGCAATACTTTGCCGTGATGTTGTTGATGGCTCGATAATCGACGCACATTTTCCAGGTTCTGTCCTTCTTAGGTACGAGTTGCATTGGCACAACATATGGACTCATACTCTCTCGAACATACCCCTTTTCCATCATCTCTAGGACTTGGCGTTGAAGTTTCTTTATTTCCTCAGGGTTACTTCTATATGTTGGTCGGTTGGGAATCGTCGCTCAAGGGATGAAATCAATTTGATGTTCAATTCCTCAAATTAATGGCAAACCTAGTGGTATCTCATCAAGAAATATATCCATAAATTCCTACAAAATAATAATAATATTGCTGGGCAAAGATCCGGCAAGATCGTTAGTACTCAAAAAGGCGTCCTTGTACATAAGTACAATAAGAGTATGATGTGAAAGTAAAGCTCACTTGATCTCACTTTTTATTGCAATAAAATTGTTTTTCCCTCCTTTTTTTTTACTTATGGATTTTCCCTCCTTTTTTTCACTTATGGATTTTCCCTCCTTTTTTTCACTTATGGCTTTTCCCTACTTTTTTTTAACTCTGATATTTCTCCTTTCTTTTTTTTCTTCTATTTTCTGTTCATTTGCCTTTTTCTTTTTTAGTTGGTCCTCAAAAACTTGCCTTGGAGTCAATGGTACAAGAGATATTGGTCTCTCATTCATCACAAAAGAGTACCTATTACTGAATCCATCATGCATAACTTGACAATCAAACTACCAATGTCGTCCTAAAAGAATATAACATGCATGCATTGGTACCACATCACATAGTATTTTATCTTGATATTTTCCAATAGAAAATGCAACTAACACTTGTTTGGTTACCTTGAGTTCACCTTGATCGTTCAACCATTGTAATCGATAAGGCTTCGGATGCATTAGGGTTGGTAATGCCAATTTCTCCACCAGCTCAATGCTAGATACATTAGTGCAGCTTCCCTCCATCTATAATAACATAGCAAACCTTATTTTTCACACAACAACGAGTATGACATAATTTCTCATGCTGGTTTTTTTCTTCTTCTTGGGCTTGAACACTGAGAGTTCATCGTGTAACTAATAATTCCCCTTCTTCTACATATTCATCAGCATCTTCAAGTGGTGGCATCTCTGGATCGGTATCTTCTTCTTCATCATCGGTCTTAATTTCACTATTAGCATTGATTACCATTGCTCGCTTATTTGGGCATTGACTTGCAATGTGACCCCTACCTTGACATTAGAAACACTTTATATCACAAGTTTTGGGAGTTGTGATATGGGTGTTACCTTGATTTTGGGCCATAACTTGCTTGGTTGTCTCTTTTGGTGGACATGCTGAGGTTGAGTTGACTAAATCTCAAATCACCTTGAAAATGGTTTCTATGAGTTCGAGGGACCACTATTTAATCCCCTTTTGTGTAAACTCTTTCTCTTTAGTTGTTATTTGACTTTGATAGCTTGATGTACTATATCTTGGAGCTCAACATGATATTGCATTTCCACCACGTCAGCTATCTCATGGTTTAGGCCATGTAAAAATCTAGCCATTATTGCCTCTATATCTTCCTCCACATTTGCTCGAATCATCGCAATCTCCATCTCCTTGAAGTATTCGTCGACGCTTTTTGATCCTTGGGTAAGGCTTTGGAGTTTATTGAACAACTCCTGGTGATAGTGGCTAGGAACAAATTGCCATTGCATGATCACTTTCATTTCATCCCAAGACTCTCCATGGCGCTCATGATTTTGTTTCCTTTCCTTTACCAATTGATCCCACCATATTATAGCATAATTAGTAAATTCAACAGCAGCAAGTCGCACCTTTTTCATCTCTAAGTAATTATGACAATAAAAAACCATCTCCATCCTCTTTTCCCATTCAAGATACGCTTCTGGATCAGTTTTTCCTTGAAAAGAGGGTATGTTCAACTTGATATTATCCATGTTGTCATCAACTCGGGGCCGTTCTCTATGAACATATCGATCGAACTCCTCGAGTTCTTGTGTGTCAAAATACCTTGACTGAAAGCTTTAAGGTCACTGTTCAGTAGGGGTATGTTGACATGAACTCTTCACTCCTTCCTGCAATTGATCCATTCGCTCATGTAGCGGCTCCAACTCAGACTTCATCATCCGTCTCATTTCACTTATTATAGCTTGAATTTGTAAGTTTGGAATCGGTTGTTGGAAATCTTCTTCATTTGGCATTTCTCCTCGTCGTTGTGCCATAAGTTCCTACAAATGATAAAAATAATAGAAGAACCTCGCAAACGCTCCCTTACGTATTTCTCTCAATCACTCATAATGTTTTCTTATAGATTTAAACACTCTTGCCTTTTTCCTCTCGTATGTCTTCTTTCAATCTTAATTGAACTTTAAAAACAAATCATTTTTATGAAGCAGTTCAACTTGAGGAACAATCAAGATAAATCAATAAGGTTTTCAAAAACTAATTACAGAAGAATTTAAGTGTGGTGTACGAATAGACTTAGATAAGAAAGAAGAATAAAATTTAGATAGAGAAGAAATTAAGATGGAATGAAGTAATAAAAAAATAGAATTAGATAGAGTAGAATAAGAATTAAATTCAAGATAGAATTGTGTGTTTCTTTTTTTTTTCTTTTGCACGAATTTTTCTCTCTTTTTATTGCTTTTTTTGGAACAGATTTTTTTGGCTTTTTTTCTTTCTTTTCTTTTTTGCACTTACTAGAAAGAAGATAGATAGAAGAAGATGAGACTTTTTTTTTAAGAGAATAGAAATAGGTAGAGAATAAAAAAAGAATCAGATATGAAAGATAGAATGAAACTTGTCATGCAACCGTGTGCTCTGGTACCAACTGATGCGGATCTCGCCAATATGCTAACGACACCCTACACCAAATATGGCAACAATCCCAAGACTTCCACGACACAAGTACGAAAAGATATAGTATACCTTGTTTACGTGGAAAACAAGTTATGTGATATGTAGACGCCACACCCAAATCCTCTAAGAAGAACTCTTAGAAAACCTCAGGTGATAAGTTTTGATTGCTTGAATGCTACAGATAAAAACTTGATAAGTTCAAAGTTCTTTCAAGATTGAAAGAAAATAAAACCTCACAAAATTGAAATTCCAAAGTGTCCCCTCCAATGATGTGGAGTATGTCATTTATAGGTACAAATAACAACTAAATATCCTAAAAGCAAGAAAAAATATCTATTATGGTTACATGCTAACTATATCTAATCTAAATATCTAGGATATTTTAATAAATAATTTAAAGATCTGAACTTAACTAATTAAAGATCTAATATTATCATTTAATATCCTTAAAGATTTATTATATTAATAAATCTCTCCTTATTAATTAAATTTGAACCTTCTCTTGGGCTCTTCTATTGGGCTTCCACTTGAATTTTTCGCAATCTCTTTAATTAGCCCATATAAAGCTTCTTTGAATATTTTAGCCCTTAACCTTGTAACTGAGCCCTTTTGCAGTCTCAAATGATTATTCATCTCATCTGGTGACAAACTGTTCAGCTCCATTGAAGGTTCGATTGATTGAACTTGTGAATTTGTAGTCTCTTTAGTCAGATTCATATCAGAAGTCTATGCTCGTTTAATGGAGCTTGAGTGTTTTATGGGACCAATTGAGCAAATTTTAGAATTTTTGGGGTAAAACTTACCATTTTTGTACAAGAATGACAAAATGGTAATTTTGGAAAAATTGGGGCCAAATTGTGAATTTGCAAAACTTGAACTCTTTTTTATGAAATTGAATAAATTGAGGTCGCAAGGGGAATTTTAAAAGTTTTTGGACTCAATTTGGGGAAAAACCGTCAATGGGGGCCTAAAGTAAAGGAAAAATAACTTTAGGAACAAAAATCCCAAATATTTGAAAAGTTGAATATTTAGTCATTCATAATGAATGGAGGTGATCAAGCCAAATGACAATGGACAACAATGTTCATTTCGTGTAGGAACATGAAACATCGGGAATGCCAACTAAGATTAAGCTCGAAAGGGACGAAAATCGATTAAGAGAAATTTCATTGCATGATCGAGTGAGTGGGATTTTTATATCTATTCCCGATTGGGGGTGATAAGTACCTCGAAAATGAAAATCCACTGCTAAGTGGTATTTTAAACATCATACCTTAGAGGAGTGATGTGAAAATCACACGGAAAAACTACTTACTAGTTGTAAGTAGATCATACCTAGTTGGTATGATGAAACTTCCTCGAAGGAAGTGGAAAACCCATTCATCGGTTATGAGTGAAGATGTCCTCATACTTGGTTGGTATGATGGATAGTTGAAAATATATTTTGTCGGAAGTGCTCCCCCCTGACTGTGTGCCACTGCTTAAACAATTTGGGAGACCTTATTGATAGGAGCTCGAATAGCTCTATTAGGCCGGAGACCTCGGTTTTGGAACTTGGGGGCTAATATGCCCAAATTTTAAAAATCTCGAACAGTGGGCCCTAGGCTGATTGGCACAAGCGGGAGCTCGTAAACAAAGATGATTTATATGCCATGAAAATTTAAGTAATTGAATTGTTTGGCCATGGTACCAAGACAGGACTGACATACTCAGTCAATTAGTGGTAGTGTGAAATGAGAGGTCTTCGAACTAGTCAGTACAAATAGCTGCAGGTTGAGTTGAGGGTCGGGGCCGTTGGACCAGTGGCACCACATATTATATGGCATGATGTGAAAAATGTTGATTGTGCATGCAATGTGTTTACGGGCCCTTCAAGACACCTAAGAAGGGTATTGATGTGTCATAGGGCTCTAGATGACCTAGTGGATATAAGGGCAGTTAGTCGTACTTGAAGTCTTGGGAAGCTCAACATAGCTTTAAGCGCATGAGACTAGGTTGGGGTCAAGATGAGGTTTCTATGCTTATACAGACACAGAGATTTGTTACAAGATTGAGGGTCGGATGTCACAAACATCCACTCATTCTCAGGGTAGAAGTGGACATGCTTCTATTTAGGTGGTCGGTAAAGTCACTCCGATACCACAAGTGGGTTCAATGGAGGGGCTGGCCTGTGATTGTGTGTTTTACCTTCATGATAAAGGATGTGTGTTGGGTGATTACACACCATGGTTAATAAAAAATGGTGATAAAAACCAAATTTTAAATTTAAGTTTTTTTAAGGAATTAAGAAGTGTGGCACACTCCAACTTGAAAACTATTTTTATATGAACTTCATTTTTAAAATTCCCATTCATTGAGTTGTAGAAACTCGCCCCTCTTTTCTGTCCATTTTCAGGAAAAAGAAAAAATAACTAGGAATAACATTGAGCCTTACCCTCTGTTTGGTATGATTAATTACTTTTAAGCTTGCATTTTATTTGATATATGTCTTTCCAGGGAACAAGGTCGAAAATATGCCTAGCTCCTCTTGAGTTAAAGAACGGGGAAACTTCTCTTGAACCAGGAGAGCAGTGGGTTATTCATGGGAATCTGACCAAACCGGGTTTGGGCGTGACAAGAGTGGTATCTGAGCCTAGTTCCCTTAAAACATTATCAATATTATGCTCTGACATTAACCTAACTTTAAACCATCGTGTAGGAAGGAGAGTTCCTAGAAAATTCGCGGTGAAATCCAGTCCTCCACCTATAACCTTGAAAAAGGCACCTAACCCTAGGGAAGACGTCGTACAAAGGTTTCCAAGGGCCAAAAAAATGAGTACCAAAAGACATGGTGGAAGGCTACCAGAAACTAGTAGGAGACTTACTGGAACCGAAAGGTATCATATACCCTTCTCCTAGACAAGAGGAACCAGTACCACCTCCCCGAAGTCCAACCCCTCCTCCTCCAGTCCCACAACTAGAAGGGAATCCAACCAAGAAAGAGGCATGGGATAATTATTGGGATGCATATGCCACCTTCATGAAGGTCCACCAAGTACCTCCACTCACTCAACCTGGCTTCAATCCCTTCCAATGGGTGAAGTGGACTTATGAGTTTGAGGTTGAGGTACTAATGCGGGACAAATTGGAGGCCATACATGAAATTTGCCCCATTAGGGAGCACGAATGGACCCCAATCAATTCCTCAAAGCCTTCTGATCAAGAGTCTCACAACCATTCTAGGGTTAATTCTAGTCCTATGACCCCAAGGGATTAGGGGGTAGAAAATTTCTGTAATAAGCCAAAGTATGGCAAGAAAAATAATTCTTGTTAAAACTTCTGAGTTATTTGATAAATTCAAAACAAAATAGTATAATAAGAAAAATCTAAGTAAAAGGTGGGAAATCATCTAAGGAAGAAAATACAAGTAAATCTCAACCCTTAAGACTTACCCTTGGGAATATGATAAGGAAGAATCCATCTAAGGGAGATCTTAAGAAAAAGAAAAAGAAGTGGAACAAAGTAAAGCAATCATCAAGGAGTATAGAATCATGGGAAGTCCAAGGAGTTAAAAAATAAGCTTAGAGAAGGAAGAGTAAGGAAAAACATGAGGAGTAGAAAATTCCAAAAGAAACCACAAGACTAGAAGCTGATCAGGAAGAAAAAGAAATAAGTATAGAGACCACCAAGGAAAGATGGGAAGAAAGTAGAATAACAGGAAGGCCCATGTGTAACAATTACTTAATAAACTAAAATACAATTCCTTAGGAACTTCGTAAGAGAGAAAGACTTGTGGAAGGCAATGGTATGGATCAAAAGAGGAAGAAAAGCAGGAGTGGATAAGTCATACAAGACCCTTAAGTTAGGTGAAGATTTAAAGGAAAGAATTTCTAAAGAATGCTAAGGGGAATAAAAAAAAGGGAATCCCAGAATGGAAGATACTAGGAGGATGAAAATAGGAAGTTGGATCGAGGAAGGAGAAAGCTCCAGGTCAAGACAATCAATCGAGGAAAGGTTGCAAAACCAGAGTTGAAATAAGGTCCTTGGTAAAAATTATGAGTGGCTAAGTGAGTGTGTTGGGAGGTTGAGCATGATCTCCTACAAGAAGACCTGGAAATCCAAATAGAAACTTTATACGGATCCAATTTAAGGAAATAACTTATATGGACCAAATCATTGGGAGGAGTAAATGAAGTCTAATAAGAGATGGGGAGTAGTAAAAGAATATACTCCAACCAAGAAAAAGGGGGGGGGGGATACCAAGTACACGAAGATATGGAAGGTTTGGACATAATAAGGATGAGAGGTCCACCTCAAAGGAATAAACAAATGCTGGAGCAAGTGGGAATGAAACAGGACAAACGGAAGGTACTCATGGATCCAAAGAGTAAAAGTAACCTGGTGAAGATATCGGCAAAAGACACTCCAGAATTTATTGATTTCATTGGTAGAACAAGAAGGAAATCCCGAGAGAAAGGGAATGTGAAGCGCACCAGAGAAAGGAATCTTGAGAGGACATGGGTGTACCAATGAAGAGGTAATGGAACCAATGGAATAAGAGAGAGAATTAGCTCCTCAAGAACGAGATACTGGAGATGAAAGGATCAAGTACAAGGGGAAGGAAATCGTAAAGATTCAAGGGATAAGTCAAACCCAAGTAACGTGTAAGTAGGAGGATGACATCAAAAGATGCCATAAGAGTAAGAAAGGAACTAACTCAGAATAAAGAATAGTGGGAGGAACATTGATGAGAGTAAGAATAGATTTGGAAAGAGAAGAGATCTTAAAGAGGAAGGATACTAGTGGGAATGAGGAATGAAGTAAGAGATCAAAATGTTTTAATATGTCAGTGAGTATTAGAAAGTTCAAGGATTTGAAGGTTGATTGACCGAATAAAGAAGTTTGAAAAAGACGAGTAAGTACGGAAACCAATACGGCTATATGGACGTAAAGTCAAAGACATCATGAATAAGGTCATGCGGTAAGGGGCATGTAAACCCAATTGACTCAAGGAAATACAACTTGGGCAAGGACAGTTCTATAAGTAATGCATAACGGAGTAAAGCACAAAAGTGATAATCAAAGAATGAGGAAGGTATCCATACAGAATGTTATGCCCCGACCTGGTTTGGTCGGATCTCCATGATCAACCTACCACTCTCCCGATTTATTAAAGGGTTTCCCCTATTATAAACCATAAAGAGTAAGGCGTCCTTTAAACCTGCACCTTTTCCTAGAATAACATAAATCAAAACTGCATAATATTTTAAATTTATGATACCTGTCTCACAAGCGTCTCAGTTGATGGTCTTTAAGGGTAAACTTTTTGGAATTTCTTGGAAGGGATATAAGAGAGGGGGTGAGTACGACTACTTAGACAATGGGTTTTTACAACTTTTAACTTTTAGGAAAAAGATTTATATTGGAGTGTGCAAGAATCCTTTCTTTCAAAAATCATTTCATTTCAAATCTCGGTTTTTACCACCATTTCTTATTAATCACAGTGTGTCATCACCCAACACACATCCTTCATCATGAAGGTCAAACCACATTCGCAGGCCAGTACGTCCACTAAACCCACTTGTGGCATCGGAGCGACTTTAATGACCACCTAGATAGAAGCACGTCCACTTCTACCCTGAGAATTAGTGGATGTACGTGACATCCAAACCACAATCCCGAAATCAATTCTCCGTGTCCGTATGAGGATGGAGACCTCATCTCGTCCCCACCCCGGTCTCATGCGCTTAGTGCTACTCCAAATATCGCACGGTCACCTGGTACAATGAATGACCCTTATACTCACCAGGTCGTCCATGGCCCTTAGGACACATCACAACCCCTCTTTGGTGTCTTGATGGTCATGTAATCAGAGTGCATGCACAATCAGTATTTTCTTATCATGCTATATAATCTATGGTGCCACTAGTCCAATTACCCTGACCTTCAACTCAACCTGCAGCTGTTTGTCTTTACTAGTCCGAAGACTTGTCATGTCGCATTGCCAATAGTTGACTGAATATGTCGGTCCTGTATTGGTACCATGGCCAAACAATTCATTTATTAAAGTTTAATGGAACATATCTCATGTTTGTTTACGAGCTCCTGCTTGTGCCCACTGGCCTATGGCCCACTTGTTTGAGATTTTCAAAACCGAGCATAATAGCCCCTAAGTTCCAAAACCAAGGCCCCCGCCCTATAAGAGCTATTCGAGCTCCCGTCAAGAAGGTATCCCAAATCGTTTAAGCATTGGCACACAGTCACAGGAGAGCACTTCCGACAAAAACATGTTTTCAACTGTCCATCATACTAACCGAGTATGAGGACATCTCCCCTCATAATCGATGAACGGGTCTTCCACTTCTTTCGAGAAATATTCATCATACCAAACGGGTATAATTTACTTAAAACCGGTAAGTAATTTTTCCGCGTCATTTTCACATCATTCCTCTAAGTTGTGATGTTTAAAATACCACTAAGTAGTGAATTTTTATTTCGAGGTACTTATCATTCCCAACCAGGTATGATATAAAATCCCACTCACCCGTTAATGCAGTGAAATCCACTAGACCAGTTCTTTGTATTCACGCGAGCTTGTCCTTGCTGGCGTTCCTCTTACTTCATGTTCTTACACGATATGAACATCTCGGTTCATTATCCATCAGCCTAATAGCCTTCATTCATTCCAAATGAACGAGAATACCAAAATTTTATTTATTTGCAATTAGGTTCCTAAAATTATTTTTCTTTAACATTAAGTCCCGAAACTTTTAAAGTTCTCCTAGGGACCTCAATTTATTCAATTTCACAAAAAGGGGTTTAATTTCACAAATTTCCAATTTAGTCCCCCAACTTTTCCAAAATTACCATTTTCCCTTCCTTTACAAAAATGGTAAGTTTTACACCAAAAATTCTAAAATTTCTCAATTGGCCCTCTAACACTCTTATCATACCCAATTGACCCTCAATTTTATAAAATTGCATTTTGGTCCTTCGAATTTTGAAAATCCCCAATTTTTCCCCAATTTCAACTCCTTAACACAACCGAATTTGATTTTATCAAATTGACCAATCAAACACTTTTAATTGTTGAAATTGATGTTAAAATTGAGTTCCCACATCTTCATACGATTCAATAGCACTTTGAATCACAAGTTTTGACGTCGAAACTAGCTCAAACAGAGCTTTGTAGGAAAATAGATAGTAGAGAGAGAAAGATTCGAAAGCTTACCGTCGGGGGCACCATGGTCCAAGCTTTTGATTTGGCAGATAGCTCTTATTTTGATGTTCATCCTAGAATCAAGAATTGCATCAATTGATGCTGAATTGAGTTAGAATTTCCTCATCAAGATTCTGTTGGTTCTCTCTAACACCAGTCGAAAATTACAAAGGGGAACCGAATTTGATTACCTTTTAGTTCTAATTCTGCTATAGGAGGGTTATGGAGGTGTTGGGAAGGCTTGGTTTGGCCTGAGGAGGACTCGATATGGTCAATTTTAGCTCGGCCAAAATCGGGCAGCTTCGGTCCACTAGAGCTGCATCATTGTTCCATCACGTCAGCGGTTCTCTGGCAACCCTTGGAGCAAATGGAGACTACATGCATGTAGCTAACTTCTCCCTGGTTCTAAAGAACCTAACCTCACCTTCTTTGGTTCATAAATGACCCTATTTTGGATCTTTGGTTCAAGCTTTGCCGGAAAACTAAGCAGCTGAGAGAGAGTGAGCTTTTTAGGTGTGGAGAGGATGAATGGGGAGGGAATCTTTATATAGGGAGCACAGGGACTCGTCAGCTGTCTGTTTGGCACCTTTATGACATACATTGATGGCTTGAAATGTAATGAACAGAAATGTTTCTCCTTCGTCAGCCCTGCTTCAATTTTTTGGTGAGTGAACAATGCTATCATCTGAAGGAAGAAGACGATATTGTTCAGAACCGGACCGGATCGGTCCGAACCGGGTTCAAAGCTTAAACTGGTTGGTTCAACCCCCATTCGATCGAGTTTATCAAATCTAGAAATTTATAAATCTCCAATTTGAATTTTTTTAAGCAACTTAGAAAAATGAATTTAGGATCGGGTTCAATAGTGATTCAAACCGGCCCAAACCGATTCAATCCTGTTCGGATCCGATTCACTTGAACTGGTTTGGTTTTCATCTCCAACTCACCCTAAAGTTATTTTTCATGACTTTTATGACTACTTAGGTCACTTAGGGTCCATAAACTTTTTGGTTTATGATCTCTCTATAGGTTCCGGTTCATAAACTGGCTCGGTTCTTAAACTGGTTTAATCTGGTTCGAGTCTGGTTCACCCAAACCGGTCTAGTTTTTCTCTCCCACTTTGTTCTAAGGTTCCTTCCCAAGGTTTATAAATCTCTTTGGGTCACAAGGGAGTTGAAATTTCTCTAATTTGCCCATTCCCCAATAAACGGGTTTGGGAAACAGTTCGGTGTTTCTCACTTGGTTTCACTGGTTCTTTTCCTGGTTTTCCTTAACTAAAAAGGGCAGGGTTTACACAAAACGAAAAGGTGATAAACACAAAAATCCATGGAAGAAAATGACCGAAACTCAAAGTTCTAAAATTTTTGGGAAAAAGAAGCTTGGAAAGGGAAATGGTACCTTGGGAAGGGAGATGTAACTAGAGGAAATGATCCTAGTTCTTCAATGAAGATATTCTAGGCTAAAGTAAATTCCATGGAATGAAGAAAGGATGAGAATGAGACAAAAATCTTAGGTATATGATGAAAGGGATGAACAGAAACAACCGAGAAGGTTATAAGATGATAAAATAGAAAATTTCATTACAATAAGTTTAAGCAAATAAATAAATAGTGTGAAATAAGTTTTGGGGACAAAACTCCTAAAAGGAGGGGAGAGTTGTAAACCTTGCTCTTTGGAGTTAAGGAAAACCAGGAAAGAACCGGTCAAACCGAGTGAGAAAAACTAACTAGTTCAAAACTCGATTATTGTGGAATGGGAAAATTGGAGAAATTTTAACTCCCATCTGACCCAAAAAGATTCATAAACCTTGGGAAGGAACTTTAGAACCAATTGGGAGAGAAAAACAGAACCGGTATGGGTGAACCAAATCCAAACCGGATTGAACTGGTTAATGAACCAAACCGATTTTTGAACAAGAACCGATAGAGAGAGGGTAAACTAGGAAAAATATGGATCCCAAGTGACCAAAAGAGTCACATAAGTCGGGAAAAAAGGACTTATGGATGAATTGAAGAAGAAAACCAAATCGGTTAAGGTGAACCAGATCATAACTGAATTGAACAGGTTTGGACCGATTTGAACCACTATTGAATCGGATGCTAAATTTATTTTTCTAGGTGGTTTAAATTCAAATTTTAGATTTGAGGGATAGAAAATGAATTTAGATAAATTTAGAAATTTTTAGATTTGAAAACTTTGGTCGAATTGGGGGTGAATCGGTCGGTTTAAGCTTTGAACCTAGTTTGGACTGGTTCGGTCTAGTTCTGAATAGTGTTGTCTTCTTCCTTCAGATGACAGTATTATTCACTTGCCAAAAAATTGAAGCAGCTCTGATGAAGAGCAAATGTTTCCATTCAGTACATTTCAGGCCATCAATACTGTTATAAAGGTGCCAAACGGATGGCTGACAAGTCCCCGAGCTCCTAATATAAAGAGCCCCTCTCCATTCATCATCTCCACACTTGAAAACCTCACTCTCTCTTAACTACTTAGTTTTTTGGTAAAGCTCAAACCAGAGCAATGATATAGGGTCTTTTCTGAGCCAAATAAGGCATGGTCGGGTTCCTTAGAACTGTGGAGAAGTTAGCTACATAGTGGCAGTATCCATTCGCTCCGAGGGTCGTCCGAGAAGTGTCGGCGTGATTGAATAGTGAAGCAGCTCCGGCGGACCGAAGCTGCCCTATTTTGGCTGAGCTAAAATCGATCAATTTGAGCCCTCCTCAGGCCAAAATAAGCTCTCCCAACACCTCCTCAACACTCCCACGGCCGAATTAGAACTAAAAGGTAAGCCAACTCGACTCCCCTCTGTAATTTCTGACCAGTGCTAGAGAGAGAACCGATAAAATATCGATGATAGAATTCTCACCCAATTTGTCATCAATTGATACAATTCACGATCCTAGGAGTAACCTTAAAACAAGAGCTATCTGTCTAGATTGGAAGCTCGGACCGCCGCACCCCCGATGGTGAGCAATTAAAGCTTTCTCTCTCTACATTCTATTTTCCGACAAAGCTCCTTTTGAGCTCATTCCGGCGTCAAACCTTGCGATTCAAAGTGAAATTGAATTATATAAGGATGTAGAAGCTCAAATTTAACTTTAATTTCAAAAATTAAAAGTGTTTGATCAGTCAATTTGATGAAATCAAATTTGACTGTGTTAGAAAGCTGAAATTAGGGAAAATTGCGGATTTTCAAAAATTTGAAGGACCAAAATGCAATTTTATAAAATTGAGGGTCAATTAGGCATGATAAGATTGTTAGGGGACCAATTGAGCAAATTTTAGAATTTTTGGGGTGAAACTTACCATTTTTGTAAAGGAAGGGCAAATTGGTAATTTTGGAAAAATTGGGGGCCAAATTGGGAATTTGGGAAACTTGAACCCCTTTTAATGAAATTGAATAAATAGAGGTCCCAATGGGAATTTTAAAAGTTTTGGGACTTAATTTGGGGAAAACCGTCAATGGGGGCCAGTAAAGGAAAAATAACTTTAGGGAACAAATTGTAAATATTTGAAAAGTTGAATATTTAGTTATTAATAATGAATGGAGGTGATCAAGCCAAATGACAATGAACAACAATGTTTATTTCTTGTAGCAACATGAGATATTAGGAACGCCAACTGAGATTAAGCTTGCAAGGGACAAAAATTGATTAAGAGGAATTTCACTGCACAATCGGGTGAGTGAGATTTTTATATCATACCCGGTTGGGAGGATGAGCACCTCGAAAATGAAAACCCACTGCTAAGTGCTATTTTAAATAGCACACATGAGAGGACTGATGTGAAAATCAAGCGAAAAAACTACTTACTAGTTGTAAGTAGATGATACCCGGTTGGTATGATGAAACTTACTCGAAGGAAATGGAAAACTCATTCATCGGTTATGAGCAGAGATGTCCCTATACTCGGTTGGTATGATGGACAGTTAAAAATATATTTTGTTGGAAGTGCTCTCCCCTAACTATGTGCCACTGCTTAAACAAATTGGGAGACCTTCTTGATGGGAGCTTGAATAGCTCTATTATGCTGGACGCCTCGGTTTTGGAACTTGGGGGCTAATATTTCCAAATTATGAAAATCTCGAACAGTGTGCCCTAGGCCGGTTGGCACGAGCAGGACCTCGTAAACAAACATAATTTATATTCCATGAAATTTTAAGTAATTGAATTGTTTGGCCATGGTATCAAGACATGACCAGTGTAAACCCCGCACATTTGAGTTAAGGAAAACTAGGAAAAGAACCGGTCAAACTGAATAAGAAAACCAAACCGATTTACATTTGGGAATAAGCAATATCAAAATTTACAACTTTTGGGTGATCCAAATGGTTAATTAAACATTAGAAAAGAAACTTAAGACAAACTAGAAAACAAAAATCAAATTGGTTTAGGTGAACTAGATTCCATAAGAACTTCAAAGTTAAGCGTGCTTACCTGAGAGTAGTGTGAGGATGGGTGACCACCTCGGAAGTATGATTTTTTTGTAACCCGAAATTTCGGTCAAAAATTTTTATGCGAAGGTACGACTTATCATAAATAGCCATAAATTATTATATATTTAATTATTGGAATTAATACCAATAATTTAATACCTAAATTAAATTATTAGAATTAATATAAATAATTAAATATCGAAATTAAATTATTGGAATTAATACCGAAATTAAATTATTGGAATTAATACCGAAATTAAATTATTGGAATTAATACCAATAATTTATGGCAATATTAATACTAGTAATAAATCTCGCCCATTTAATACACGGGTTTTACAACTATATAAAGAGGTCATCCCCATTTCATTCTCCTCACACCTAAACACTTCTCTCTCTCTCACTACTGCTCCATTTCCTGGTAAAGCTCGAACTAGAGCTTCGACTTGAACAATGGTCGGGCTCTTTAGAACCGGGGAGAAGACAGCTATCTGATAACAAACTCCAGTCAATCCAAGAATCGTTGGAGAAGCGCTAACATGATGGAATAGTGAAGTAACTCCGGCAGACCGAAGCTGCCCTATTTTGGTCAAGCTGAAATCGGCCATTTCAAGCCCTCCTCAGGCCAAACCAAGCCCTCCCAACACTTCCTCAGCCTTTCCACAGCCGAATTAGGACTGAAAGGTAAGCCAATTCGGCTCCCCTTTATAATTTTCAATCGATGCTAGAGAGAGAGTCGACCGAATTTCAATGACGAAATTCTAATCCAATTCTGCATCAATTGATACAATACTTGATTTTAGGATGAACCTCAGGACGAGACCTATCTGCCCAAATCGAAAGCTCGGACTGTCGTGCCTTCAGCGGTGAGTAATCAAAGCTTTCTCTCTCTACAGTCTGTTTTCTGGCAAAGCTTTGTTTGAGCTCGTTCCGACGTTAAAATCTGCGATTCAAAGTTTTTTAGAATCGTATGAACATACAAGAACTCAATTTCAACTCCAATTTCAATAATTAGAAGTGTTTGATCAGTTAGATTGATGAAATCAAATTCGATAGTGTTGAAGAGTTAAAATTGGGGGAAATTTTGGGGATTTTTGAAATTCAAAGGGGCGAAAATACAATTTTATGAAATTGAGGGTCAATTAGGCATGAAAATAATGTTGGAGGACCAATTGAGGAATTTTGGAAATTTTGGGGGAAAACTTACCATTTTTGTGAAAGAAGGGCAAAATGGTAATTTTGGAAAAATTTGGGAACCAAATTGGAAATTTGGAAAATTAAACCCCTTTTTGGTGAAATTGAATAAATTGAGGTCCCACAATAAATTTTAAAAGTTACGGGACTCAATTTGAGGAAAAACCGACATTAGGGACTTAAAGTTAAAGCGAAATAACTTTAGGGACCTAATTGCAAATAACTAAAAGTTTGGGTTTTCTCATTCATTAATGAATGAAGGTTGTTATGTCGAGTAATAATGAACAAGGTTGTTCATATCGTTTAGGAATGTTATATACCGGGAACGCCAGCAAGGACAAGCTCGCGTGAATATAAAGAACCAGTATAGTGGAATTCACGGCATTAACGGGTGAGTGGGTTTACTAACATCATACCCGGTTGGGGATGATAAGTGCCTCAATATAAAAACCCACTCTTTAGTGGTATTTTAATCATCACTACTTAGAGAAAGTAATGTGAAAGTTATGCGAAAAAAACTACTTACGGGTTGTAAGTAGATCATACTCGGTTGGTATGATGAGACTTCCTTGAAGGAAGTTGAAAACCCGTTCATCGATTATGAACGGAGATGTCCTTATACTGGTTGGTATGATGGACAGTAAAAACCTATTTTTGTTGGAAGTGCTCTCCCATGACTATGTGCCAATGCTTAAACAATTTGGGAGACCTTCTCGACGGGAGCTCGAATAGCTCTAATAGGCCCGGGGCCTCGATTTTGGAACTTGGGGGCTAAATGCCCGATTTTGAAAATCTCGTACAGTGGGCCCAAGGCTAGTTGGCACGAGCAGGAGCTCGTAAACGAATATGATATATGTGCCATAAAACTCAATAAGTGAATTGTTTGGCCATGGTACCAAGATAGGACCGACATGCTTAGTCAACTAGCGGCAGTGCGACATGACAGGTCGATGGACTAGTCAAGACAAATAGCTGCGGGTTGAGTTGAGAGTCAGGACCGTTGGACTAGTGGCACCACAGATTACATGGCAATACAAGAAAACATTGTTTGTGCATGCACTGTGAGTACGGGATCACCAAGACGCCCATGAGGGGTAGTGATGCGTCCTAAGGGCACTGGGCAACCTAGTGGCTATAAGGGCAGTTCGTCGTTCCAGGTATCTGTACGAAATCTGGAGTAGCACAAAGCGCATGAGACCGGGGTGGGGACAGGATGAGGTCTCTGTCCTCATACGGACATGAAGAAGTGATTTTGGGATTGTGGATAGGATGTCACGTATATCCACTCATTCCCAGGATAGAAGTGGTCGTACTTCTATCCGGGTGGCAGGAAAAGTCGCTCCGAAGCCACTAGCGGGTTTAGTAGTGATACTGACTTGCGAATGTGTGTAGCCTTCATGATGAAGGATGTGTGTTGGGTGATGACACACCGTGCTAACTAAGAAATAATGGAAAAATCCAAATTTTTAAATGATGGGATTTTTGAAAACAAAGGAGTCTAGCACACTCCATATAAATATTTTTCTTAAAAGTCAAAAGCTTTTAAAAACCCATTCACTGAGTAGTCGTACTCACCCCCTTCCTTATATCCCTTTTAGGAAATCCCGAAAAGCCTCCCCTTAAAGTCCATCAACTAAGATGCCTGTAAGACAGGTATGTAAAGTTTTAAATTTCATATAGTTTTGATTATGCTATTCCAGGAAAAAGGTGCAAGTTAAAGGACGTCTTACTCTTTACGCTTTACGATAAAGGGAAACCCTTTAATAAACCGGGAGAGTGGCGGGTTGATCATGGGGATTCGACCAAACCGGGTCGGGGCGTGACAACCGGCATGCTCAGTCAATTAGCGGCAGTGCGACATGATAGGTCTCCGGACTAGTCATGACAAACAGTTGCAGGTTGAGTTGAGGGTCGGGGCCATTGGACTAGTGGTACCAAAGATTATATGGTATCATGTGAAAAATGTTGATTGTGCATGCACTGTGTTTATGGGACCTTCAAGACGCCCAAGAGGGGTAGTGATGTGTCAAAGGGCTCTGGACGACCTGGTGGATATAAGGGCAGTTAGTCGTACTGGAAGTCTTACGAAACTCGACGTAGATTCAAGCGCATGAGACTGGGGTAGGGGTAGGATGAGGTCTTTGTCCTCATACAGACATTGAGATTTGTTACGGGATTGAGGGTTAGATGTCGCGAACATCCACTCATTCTCAAGGTAGAAGTGGACGTGCTTCTATTTAGGTGGCCAATAAAGTCGCTCCAACGCCACAAGTGGGTTCAGTGGACGGGTCGGCCTGTGATTGTGTCTTTTACCTTCATGATAAAGGATGTGTGTTAGGTGATGAGATACCATAGTAAATAAGAAATGGTGATAAAAATTGAAATTTGAAATGAAGTTTTTTTTAAGGAATTAAGGAGTATGGCACACGCCAACTTGAAAACTATTTTTATAGAAACTTCATTTTTAAAATTCTCATTCATTGAATTGTAGAAATTAACCCCTCTTTTCTATCCATTTTAAGGAAAAATAGAAAATTACTAGGAATAACACCGAGCCTTACCCTTTGTCATATATGCTTAATTACTCTTAATCTTACATTTTATTTGATATATGTCTTTATAGGGAACAAGGTCGAAAATACGCGTGGCTCCTCTTAAGTTAAAGAAAGGGGAAACTCCTCTTGAATCGGAAGTGTGATGGGTTGTTCACGGGGATCTAACCAAACAGAGTTGGGGCATGACACCTATTTTGGAAAAAGGCAAAGATGCCAAATAGGAATTTTAGACTAACATAGTGGAAGGAAGTAAATCGTAACAACAAGATAGTTAAGGACAGTAAATGATGCCCTAAGAAGGACCAGGAATTAGTAAGGACTACACCCTAAAAAGGGAAATAGGATGAGCATTAAGTACAAGATGACTCAAGATACAACTGTCTCAAGATAATTAGACAAGGAGAATAGTAGGGACGAGGCAGTTAATAAACTAACCCTCGTGAAGGTCAAAACTCCAGCAAAGATGGGAGAGGTGGAAAGGCCAAACCTTTGGGAAATAAGGATGAAGGAAATCCTTAAAGAGATCAATGGCCAAGACCGGATTAATGACCAAAAGCCATGAGAAGGTTAAGTAAGCCTCTTGCAGGATGATCAAGAGATCTTGAAACAAGGAGGATGTGAACTCTACTTAAAAGAAATAGACATGTACTGAGGTACAAGTGGGAATGAGGATGGGGTACAAAGGATGTGCCGCAAGATTTCAAGAGTCAAAGGTAAGCGGGAGAGGATGGCATCAAAGGATGTCATTCAATGTTAGATACTTTCGAAGATGAATGAAAAAGGAATTCTGGTAGAAAGGGGAAGAATCCTACCAAGGAGAAACCCTGTAAAAGCGTGTGTATCCCAACTAAGAGGTAATGGAACCAAGTGATGAAGGATGAGGAAGATAAACTTGCAAATGAAGTGCATGATGAGGTGAAATAACCAAGGGAAGCATACTAGGAGAACCCAAGGAGTAAGTTAAACCTAAGGAACGGGTAAGTAGGAATGATAGCATCAAAAGATTTTGTACGAGTAAGAAAGTAGTGGACTATCCATAAAAAGGAAATAAAGGAAAGCACATTTAAGAAACCTTGGAGAAGTAAGCCCTCTAGTTAAGAAGCGATTAAAGGAAATGACCACTGACATCAAGACTGGTTGTGGTCCATGCCCACTTGATGGAGCCTAAGGAGTGGACAACTAGGCATAGGATGGAGTACACGAAATAATACCAATAATCGGAAGTTCCTCATATAATGAATAAGGGATGTAATGGAATTTTTAGATGAGGAAGGATTTAAAGTGGGAAAATGCCCCAATATAGAAAGGGGTGTGAGGAAAGAAAGAAAGAAACCTTCAAGGAATGGTAAGAAGGTTGAACAAGTAGCTCCTAAGGTGAAAGTCTCTACTTTGAGAGAATAGTAGAGAACGAGACTGTAAGAGGGGAACTTCCCAAACAAAGCAATCGACACATAGACCAAAAGGGATCAACTTAGAATAAAGAATCATGAAATGGTCATGAGCGAATAAGAGTGGATTAAAGAAAAGGAAAGTCCTTGAATAAAGGACGCCACTGGAAATGAAGAAGGACATAAGAAGGGAAGAATCCCAGTGTGTCGGTAAGTCATCGGGAAACCCAATTATTGGAACCTAAAAAAATCCATTAAGGAAGTTGGGAAAGGACGAGTAGGTAAGGAAAACTGACACGGTTATGTAAGACATGACATCAAAGGCAAGAAGGATGATTGGATAACGATAAAGGTAGTCGAGGAATACTACTAGATGAAAAGAGGGGCGAAGTTATACGATCCCCGAAAGGTTAGAAGGTTGAGAACAACCATTAAGGAAGTGTTCTAAAATTCTAATGGACAACACATGTTCTAGAGCATGCCATGCTATAAGGGACATGTAAGCCCAACAGCCCTAGGGAAAAATTACTCAAGTAAGGAAGAGTCAATTAGTTAAGCATGACAAGGTCGAACATAAAATTTGGATCAAAGTTGTAATAAATAACAGATGGATGAATGGTCAAAATAGGAAAAAAATGTGATAACACCAAAACTCGTGAAAACAAGTACGTAACACTCGAAAGAACACCGAGCTACGGGTTCCAACGATCAAGAGAATAACTAGACACGGGAACAATTGAGCATTTTGGAACATGCAATCCTGAAATCTTGGGCAAGAACCCTCAAGAGGAAGAATCTTGCCCTAAGAAGAGGAAGAAGTAAACCTAAGGATGTTCCTTTGGACTAGTGGATAAGACATGCCTAGTTACGATAAACTCCATGGAGTGAGTAAACAATGGAAAGGCAAAGAAATTCCTCAAGTGTGTGATTTAAAGGGGCTAAGTGAAAGAACAACTGAAGTGTTATCATGTCAAGAAAACCCCAAGTTGACATCAAGGGAAATTATTCCTGACACAAAGGATGCTGATTAAGTTTTGGGGACAAAACTCCTAAAAGGAGGGGAGAGTTGCAAACCCCGTACTTTAAGGATAAGAAAATCGGGAAAATAACTGGTCGTTTCGAAAGAGAAAATCAAGTCGGTTCACGAACCATAATCGGTAAAGAGAGGATAAAAGGGGAAATTGATAAATCCCAAGTGACTCAAAGAGTCATAAAAATCATGCAAAAGAACCTTGGGACAAATGGGAAGAGAAAATTAGACTGGTTTAGGGTGAATCAGATCTGAACCGGATTGAACCAATTTGAACCATACTTGAACCAATTTCTAAATTTATTTTTCTTGGTGGCCTAAATTGATCAAATTAGGGAATTGAAGCCACCATTAGATAGAAAATGAATTTAGAAATTATTAATTTTAAGAAAACCGGTCAAATTGGGTCTGAACCGACCAATTTACGCATTGAACTCGGTCGAACCGGTCCAGTCCGATTTGGAATAGTGTCATCTTCTTCCTCAGGATGACAACACTATTCATTCAATGTAGAAACAGACAATGCTAGCGAAGGAGAAATAGCTCCGATTTGGCCATTTTAGGGCAAGGATAAGCTTGACCAAAAAGGAAAGTTGTCAGACAGAGGGTCCCTTAGCTCCCTATATAAAGAGGTCCTCTCCATTCATCGTCCACACACTTGAAATATCCATTCTCTCTCAACTGCTACATTTTCTGGAAAGCTCGAACTAGAGCTCCAATATAGGCATTTTTCTTAGCCTTAGAAGGCAAGGTCGGGTCCTATAGATTCTGGGGGAAGTAAGGTACCTGATAGCATATTCCTTTTGCCCCAAGGACTGCTGGAGAAGCATCAGTGGAATCAAATAATGAAGTAGCCCTGATGGACTAAAGCTGCCCTATTTTGGCCCAGCTGAATTCGGCCAAATTCAGCACTCCTCCGGCCAAACCAAGCCTCCCCAACACCACCACGGCCATCACACAACCTCAAAAGAGCTGAAAGGTAAGCCAATCCAGCCCTCCTCAATTGTTGCAGTTAGAGAGAGAAACTGTTAAACTTTACTAACAAAATTCTCCCTCGATTCAATATCAATTGTAGTAATTCTTAATCCTAGAAGGAACCTCAGGACAAGAGCTACCTTCCCTAATCGAGAGCTTGAACCGCCATACCTCCGACGGTAAGCTTTGAAGCTTTCTCCCTCTACGAGCAATTTTCCAGCGAATCTCCGTTTGAGCTCAATTCGAACCCAAATGATGCAGTTCAAAGCTCAATTGAATCTTATGGAAGTGTAAGAACTAATCCATACCTTCAATTGGAGCAATTAACCCTAATTGAATGGCCAATTTGAAGAAATCAAATTCAGTCAATTTGAAGGGGAGAAATTGGGGAAAATTGAGGGATCTCTTTGCAATTTCCCAAAATTGAAGGGCAATTGGCCATGAGAAAGATGTTGAGGGACAAATTGGTCAGTTTTTGGAACAATTGGGGTCAAATTGCCATTTTTGGAAAATAGGGGCAAAATGGTAATTTTTCAAAAGTTGGGGACCAAATTGGAAATTTTGAAAACTTGAGCCCCTTATACAATTTTGAGTAAATTACGGACTCAAAGGGAATTTTGGAAACCTTGGGACTCAATTTGGGGTAAAGTTGGCATTAGGGACCTAAAGTTAAGAAAAAAAAACTTTAGGGACCTAAGTGCAATAAATCGATAATTTGTGAGTGTAGGCTTTTATGCCAAACTGTAATTAATAAGGCTGCCCAAATCATGTAGGGACAAGTGTGACCGGAATGTAAGCAAGAGAAAGCTTGCGTAGACCTGGAAAACTGACCAAGGACAAACACGTGACAATCATCAGGTGAGTGGGCTTAATTACATCATACCCAGTTGGAATGGTGAGCACTTTGGAAATGAAAAACCTACTTATCGGTTGTGAGTAAGATTACCTAACATCATACCCGGATGGTATGATGAACTTTCTTGAGGAAAGGAGAAACCTGCTTACCGGTTTTAAGTGGAGATATCATCACACCCAGTTGGTGTAATGAAGTGGAAAGTTACTTTTTGTCAGAAGTGTTCTCCCCTGACTATGTGCCATTACATAAACTATTAGGGAGACCTTAACAGGAGCTAGAACAACTTAGATAGACTACATGCCACAATTTTTGAACTCACAGGGCTAAATGCCCGATTTTGGAAAATCACGGGCAGTAGGCTCAAGGCCAATGGGCACGAGCTAGAGCTCGTAAACAAACATGACTTAAAGGAGGCCATGAAATTTCTAATGAAATGGTTGTGTGATTTCGCCATGGTACCAAGTTAGTACCGACAGTACTTGATGGATTAGAGGCAGTGCATCAAGGCTAGGTCGACGGACTAGCCTATACAAATAGTTGCACGTCGAGTTGAGGGTCGGGGCCATTGGACCAGTGACACCAAAGATAATGGTCATATGTGAAAAACTATTGTTTGTGCATGCGCTAACTGAATTGTAGAACTCAACCCTCCATTTTACCCCTTTCAGGTAAACAAGGGAAAACCAAACTCAAAGACCTCCCTATAAGACAAGTATGTCAGTTTTAAGATATTTAGTTTTGTATAATACTATTCTACGATAGACAGGAAAGAAGAACGTCTTACTTCTCACAGTTTAGGAAAGGGTGAAACCCTTAATGGACCAAAGGGAGTGGCGGCTTGCTTATGGGGATCCGACCAAAGCGGGTCGAGGCGTGACACATAAGGTGGGTAATATGAGTGTACGTGAGTTGCGTGCTCACTCTCACCCATTACCATATTGGCATTCCTTACCATCCACGCACTAGTATACATATACTATGACATTTTCAGTCATCCACGTTATAAGTATAGTATGTACCATGCATTCTCGATCATCCCCGCAAGGGTACCATCATATTTTTCATTCTTCGCCATCTATGCAAGGGTACCATCATATATTGCATTCATGGCCATCCACGCAAAGGTGTATGAGCATATCGAGCATTCCCCACTATCCACATAACTCGATATAATGGCATCTCCATCAATCCAACAATCATATGTATATGCCACTCATAGTTAATAAACTCATAGACACACAACATAATAATCATTCTCGAAGCATGATCCTCTCATGATTGTCTCCATTACTCAGGTTATCATGTATTAAATATAAACACAGAGAAATTTCTCCAAGCTTGGTCCCCACTTAATTGTTCCCCCATAACATGATATTATGCATTTAACACAACTACGTATGCATTATTTCATAAGTATAATAAGCTTGTTGTTTTGTCGAGGTTCGACCCCTTTATTGATTGAACCTGCTAAAAATGTTACCTAGGGACTTCATATCCTCATATCATGTGCAAAATGACTATTGATTTCAGGGTTCACTTTGTTATATGACCCCACACACTACTCATATTCTTTTGCTAATAC
Organism: Trapa bicornis; assembly: GCA_030064425.1. Classification (NCBI taxonomy): domain Eukaryota; kingdom Viridiplantae; phylum Streptophyta; class Magnoliopsida; order Myrtales; family Lythraceae; genus Trapa; species Trapa bicornis. Next base: position 8,435,228 of record CM057754.1, read on the forward strand.
CCCACTTGTTATGAAGTAGGTGGGACTTAGTTTCATCCTTTTGTTAACCATTTATTTTGGGTCTCATTCCAATTTTCTTATCCATTCATAAGGCTGGGAATAACCATTTTCTCTCATTATGGAAATCACGAGGTTCTCGATTCTTGTAATGACATATTGAATTCTTATTATATTTCCTTTAAATAGTATTAAATCCATATACTTTGCTTTTATGACTCTTTTTATAATAGTTTTCAAAGATGCACACACATTCATATATGGAAAATTGTAAAGGAGTACGGTCGGTCCAATAGAACTAACAGTTACTAAATCCCACTCACCATATATTGGGTACTCGTTCGTCCCGACTTTTGTTTCTAATTATTGTGGAAGGCACAATCCTGTGAATTTGTAATACCATTACTCTACACAAATCAAATTACAACGTCATGGTTAAATTGATCCACCAAGATATATTTGCACATTTTCGAGATTTCAATATTTACAGTTATTGTCTTGCAATTTAGTTTTTCCCATATCAGGTAGGGAAACCTAGTCATGCTACCCTTTCAAAACATTTTTATAATTTTTAGAATCATCCGCTCAATTTGCTTCATTTACCCAAATGCCCCTAAATCTTTACACTTTCATACTCATACCTCAAATATTCCAAAAATTATCTTTTTCCCCTTAAATTTTAAAAATAACCAAATTGTCAATCTTACCTTAACTTCCTTGCATTAAGGGGTTTAACTTTCAAAACATCTCCATTTAGCCCATGTATTGTGCCTTAGTCCCATTTAGGTCCCAAAATCTTTAGAATTATATTTTTGGATCCAATGTAAACCCCGCTCTTTGGAGTCAAGGAAAAACCGAGAAAGAACCGGTCAAACCGAGTGAGAAAATCAAACCAGTTCATAAATTTGATTATTGAGGAATGGGCAAATTTGGGAAATTCCAACTCCCATATAATCCAAAAAGATTTATAAACCTTGGGAAGGAAACGTAGAACCAAGTGGGGGAGAAAAACCGGATCGGTTCGGGTGAACCGAACCCGAATCGGATTGAACCGGTTTAGGAAACCAAGTCGATTTATGAACCAAAACCAATAGAGAGAGGGCAAACTGGGAAATTTATGGACCCTAAGTGACCTAAAGAGTCATAAAAGTCATGAAAAGGGACTTTAGGATGAATTGGAGATGAAAACCAAATCGGTTCCAGTGAACCGGATCCGAACCGAATAGAACTGGTTTGAACCATAATTGAACCGGATACTAAATTTATTTTTCTAGGTGACTTAAAAATTCAAATTTGGGATTTGATGCCACTGTTAGATAGAAAATGAATTTAGATTAATTTAGAACTTTTTATATTTGAAAAATTCGGTCGAATTGGGGGTGAACCGGCTAGTTTAAGCTTTGAACCTAGTTCGGACCGGTACGGTCCAGTTTAGAACAGTGTTGTCTTCTTCCTTCAGATGACAGCACTGTTCACTCATCGGAAAATTGAAGCAGCTCCGACGAAGAAGAAACATTTTCATTCAGTACGTTTCAAGCCTTCAATGATAGTCATAAAGGTGTCAAACGAATGGCCGACAAGTCCCCAAGCTCCCTATATAAAGATCCCCTCTCCATTCATCCTCTACACACCTAAAAATCTCACACTCACTTAACTGCTTAGTTTTCGAATGAAACTCGAACCAGAGCTTTGATATATGGTCATTTCTAAGCCAAACAAGGCGTGGTTAGGTTCTTTAGAACCGAGGAGAATTCAGCTACACGGTGGTAACATCCATTCACTCCCAGGGTTGCCGAAGAGGCACCGGCGTAATCCAACAGTGAAGCAACTCTGGCAGACCGAAGCTACCCTATTTTGGCTGAGCTAAAATTGGCCGATTTGAGCCCTCCTCAAACCAAACAAGCAATATTAACACCTCTTCAGCCCTTCCACAACCAAATTAGGACTAAAAGGTAAGCCAATTCGGCTCCCCTCTACAATTTCTAACTAGTGCTAGAGAGAGCCGAATAAATTTTAAAAACGGAATTCTAAATCAATTCGGCATCAATTGATACAATTATTGATCCTAGAAATAACCTCAGAAGGAGAGCTATCTGCCCAAATTGGAAGCTTGGACCGCTGTGACCCCACCAGTGAGCAATTGAAGTTTTCTCTCTCTACGTTCTATTTTTCGGTGAAGCTCCACTTGAGCTCGTTCCAGCGTCAAAACTTACGATTCAAAGTGCTATTGAATCGTATAAAGATGTAGAAACTCGATTTTAACTTCAATTTCAACAATTAGAAGTATTTGATCGGTCAATTTGATGAAATCAAATTCAGTTGTGTTAGTGAATTGAAATTGGGGGAAATTTTGGGAAAAATTAGAGATTTTCAAAATTTTGAAGGACCAAAATGCAATTTTATAAAATTGAGGGTCAATTGAGCATGACAAGAATGTTAGAGGACTAATTGAGCAATTTTAGAATGTTTGGTGTAAAACTTACCATTTTTGTAAAGGAAGGGCAAAATGTTAATTTTGGAAAATTTGGAGGCCAAATTGGGAATTTGGAAATTTTGAACCCCTTTTTATGAAATTAAGTAAATTGAGGTCCCAAGAGGAATTTTAGAAGTTTCGGGACTCAGTTTGGGGAAAAATCGACAATTGGGGCTAAAGTAAAAAAAAGAAAAATAACTTTAGGGACCAATTTGCAAATATTGGAAAAGTTGTGAATTTAGTCATTCAAACTAAATGAGGTAATCAAACCAGATAATAATGAACAATGATGTTCATTTCATGTAGGAACACGTCACATCAGGAATGCCAGCTGAGGTTAAGCTCGCAAGGGATGAAAACCGACCAAGTGGAATTTCACTGCACAATCGAGTGAATGGGATTTTTATATCATACCCGGTTGGGATGATAAGTATCTCAGAAATGAAAACTCACTATTAAGTTGTATTTTTAAATGTCACACAACTTAGAGGAGTGATGTGAAAATGACACGGAAAAACTACTTAGCAGTTGTAAGTAGAACATACATAGTTGATATGATGAAAGCTTACTCGGATGAAGTGGAAAACCCATTCATCGGTTATGAGCGAAGATGTCCTCATACTCGGTTGGTATGATGTATAGTTGAAAATATATTTTGTCGGAAGTACTCTCACCTGACCGTGTGCCACTGCTTAAACGATTTGGGAGACCTTCTTGACGGAAGCTCGAATAGCTCTAATAGGCCGGAAGCCTCGATTTTGGAACTTGGAGGCTAATATGCCCAATTTTAAAAATCTCGAATAGTGGGCCACAGGCCAGTTGGCACGAACAGAAGCTCGTAAACAAACATAAGTTATATGCCATAAAACATTAAATAAATGGATTGTTTGGCCATGGTACCAAGACATTACCCACATATTCAGTCAACTAGTAGCAGTGCGACATGACAAGTCTTTGGACTAGTCAAGACAAATAGTTACAAGTTGAGTTGAAGGTCGGAGCCATTGAATCAGTGGCACCACAGATTATATGGCATGATGTGAAAATACTGATTGTGCATGCACTATTTTTACAGGACCTTCAAGACGCCCAAGGGGGGTAGTGATGTGTCCTAGGGACAGGAATGACCTGATGGATATAAGGGTAGTTAGTCGTACCAGGTGACTTTGTGAAGCTCGACGTATCTTCAAGTGCACAAAATCGGGGTGGGGTCGGGATGAGGTCTCTGTCCTCATACGGACACGGAGATTTGTTACGGGATTGAGTGTCAGATGTCGTGAAAATCCACTCATTCTTAGGGTAGAAGTGGATGTGCTTCTATCTAGGTGGTCGGTAAAGTTGCTCCAACACTACAAGTGGGTTCAATGGATATACTGGCCTGCGATTGTGTGATTGACCTTCATGATGAAGGATGTGTTTTTAAAAATCAATATAAAGTGGAGAAAATTTAAAGAAATTAAGGAGTCCGTCAAACTCCAACTTGAAAATATTCTTTTTTTTTTAAAACTCCATTTTTAAAATACCCATTCACTAAGATGTAAAAACTCACCCCTCTTCTCTATCTCTCCAAACGAAAAAAAAATTAGGAATAACACCGAGACCTACCCTCTGTTAGGTATGCTTAATTTCTCGTAAGCTTGCACTTTATTTGATATATGTATTTTCAGGGAACAAGGTCGAAAATATGTATGGCAACTCTCAAGTTAAAGAAGGGGGAAACTCTTATTGAATCGAGAGAGTTGCGGGTTGTTCACGGGGATCCGACCAAATAGGGTCGGGGCGTGACATCCAAACTTTACACTATTTATCTTTTTACCCCTAAACTTTGCAAAAACATTATTTAGGTCACTAATATTTTCAAAACTCCCAAACGAGGTCCTTGAGATTTCTTGCTAATTATTTCATGTCCACATAAACTTATTAACTTCTCCTCGTGTCCCCATTTTTACTAAAAAAATGCATGGTTACCCCATACTTTTCAAAATTATATTTTAGTCCTCAACTTTTTCTATCAACAAAACTTATTCATTATCTCAACAAATATTCCTAATATGGTTATTAGGTCCCCACGGGCTTGTTGTAATCGGCCACAGCTAGAATAGTGTTGTGTTGGCTGCATTTGGCCCTTTGTCAAACAATAACATAGTGTCGGGTTGAGGGTTATACTTCATTTAAGTGAGTTGGACACCAGTGGGGCTGGAAAGCTTACTTCCCCACGAATACAGGGCCACCTTAATCACCCTGAGAGGTGTTAAGAGACGCCTACAATACTCAATTTACTAAAGAGTGTTAAAAATAGGGGATTGTTGGTGCTTTCATGAGGGAATGTAGTCATTATGTTTACCTTTCACCCAGTGGGTCGTTGGAGTTTAGTTATCATACCCCAACCTGACTTGGACGAAACTCTATGAATAACCCGTCACTTTTCACAATACTATAATAGGAACCATTTTCATTCATCATAGTATTAAAAGAAGACATGCTCAAGACCAAAAGAAAAATAATGCATCAAATAAGTTTTCCAAAAGTTTGTCAGAATAGATTATGCAGTACATTAATATTTTAAAGAAGCTTTTCACATATCAGGTTTGTAGCTCATCATCTAACATTCCTAACAGCATGTTTAGGACCTGAAAGGGGAAAGGGGGTGAGTTTATAACACAGTGAGGATTTCTACTAACATCGTGATTTCTTGTACACAATCATCCCATACTCAAATATACATAACATTAACATTTTTACCAAAAATAGTTTAAAATGTCCTCATAAAAAAGCTACAACTTGTCTTATCATTTTAAAAAGGTTTCTTAAAAAAAATCCACTACTTGTCTCTTACAAGCTTTAAAACAAGTTCCCTTCTAGTTGGAAGAATTTCTCTCTTTTAATATTCAATGGATATTTTTACCATAGTTTGTATCATACAAACACACAAACACACTTACTCAATTAAAGGGTCAAATAGTCACCAAACAGATACTTAGATGCTACAACCTCGATCTGTTCCACTAGTGGCCCGAAGCGTATTTATTGTCCACCCTGGTGAGAGGTCATAACCACTAACCACATCATCTATGTGAGCACCATGGCCTAACCCCCAAACTTATCAATACTTTGATCCCCATATAAGGGGGTGAGACCACACACTTCTATCCCCCTCGGTCTTAAGGGACACAAAGCTCCTAGAGCTTCAAGATATACTGGAACAACATAACTTCCCTTTTTCCAAACATGATGTCCAATAGCCCTCAAAAACAACACTACCCCATATCGGGCATTTGCTTGGTTCTAAACGATTGCAATCGTATGCATATCTCTTTTAATTTAAGACCTTCATCTTTGCGTTGCTAACCCAAAGTTGTATTAACTTGTTATTCATTATCATTATATTACACATTTAAGACTTCTTATTTCTTTGTAATTTCTTAAAATATATTTCATTAACTAGTATACATATACTATGACATTTTCAGTCATCCACGTTATAAGTATAGTATATACCATGCATTCCCCATCATCCACACAAGGGTACCACCATATTTTGCATTCATCGCCATCCACGCAAAGGTATGAGCATATTGAGCATTCCCCACTATCAACAAAACTCGATATAATGGGATCTCCATCAATCCAACAATCATAGGTATATGCCACTCATAGTTCATAAACTCACAAACACACAACATAGTAATCATTCTCGAAAAATGATCCTCTCATGATCGTCTCCACTACTCAGGTTATCATGTATTAAATATAAACATAGAAATTTCTCCAAGCTCGGCCCCCCTCGATTATTCCCCCCATAACATGATATTATGCATTTAACACAACTACGTATGCATTATTTCATAAGTATAATAAGCTTGTTGTTTTCTCGAGGTTCGACCTTTCTATTGGTTAAACCTGCTAAACATGTTACCTAGGGACTTCATATCCTCATATCACGTGCAAAAAGATTGTTGGGTTCAGTTTGATAAATGACCACACACACTATTCATATTCTTTTACAAATACCCCACTTGTTATGAGGTAGGTCGAACTTAGTGTCCTTTTTTTAACCATTTATTTTGGAACTCATTCGAAAATTCTTTTGCATTCATATAGGTAGCATTAATCCTTTTCTCTTATTCTGGAAATTACAAGGTTCTAGAACTTTTTTTTTCCTTGGTTCTTGTAACGACATATTGAATTCTTATTATATTTCCTTAAAATAGTATTAAATCCATGTACTTTTCCTTTTATGACACTTTACAAAGATGCACACACATTCATATATGAAAAACTGTAAAGGAGTACCATGGCCCAATAGGACCAACAGTCACTAAATCCCACTCACCATATACTGGATACCGTTCCTCCTGGCTTTTCTTTCTAATTATTATGTGAGGCACAATCCTGTGAATTTGTAATACCATTACTTTACATAAATCAAATTACAACGTCATGGTTAGATTGATCGACTAAGATATATTTGCACCTTTTCATGATTTCTATATTTACAATTATTGTCTTGCAACTAAGTTTTTTCCACATGAAGTAGTGAAACCTAGTCATGCTACCCTTTCAACATATTTTTATAATTTCTAGAAATATTCGCTCAATTTTCTCCATTTACCCAAATGCCCCTAAATCTTTACACTTTCATACTCATACCTCAGATATTCCAAAAATTATCTTTTTCCCCTTAAATTTTAAAAATAACCAAATTGCCCCTCTTACCATAACTTCTTTCCATTAAGGGGTCTAACTTTCAAAACATCTCCATTTAGCCCATGTATTATGCCTTAGTCCCATTTTGGTCCCAAAGTCTTTAAAATTATATTTTTGAATCCAAACTTTACACTATTTATCTTTTTACCCCTAAACTTTGTAACTGTAAACCCCGCACTTTTGAGTTAAGGAAAATCAAGAAAAGAACCGATCAAACCGAGTAAGAAAACCGAGACAGTTTACAAACCCGATCATTTGGGAACAAGCAATTTGGAAATTTAGAGCTTCCGAGTGATCCAAAGGGTTTATTAAACCTTGGAAAATAAACTTTACACAAATTAGAATAGAAAAACCAAATTGGTTCAAGTGAACGAGAGTCCATAAGAACTCTAAAGTTAAACGTGCTTGCTCGAGAGTAGTGTGAGGATGGGTGACCTCTTGGGAAGTATGATTTTTTGTAACCCGAAATTTCGGTCAAGAAATTTTATGCGAGCTACGGCTTATCATAAATAGCCATAAATTAATATATATTTAATTATTGTAATTAATACCAACAATTTAATACCCAAATTAAATTATTGGAATTAATACAAATAATTTAATATCGAAATTAAATTATAAGAATTAATACCAATAATTTATGGTAATATTAATACTAGTAATAAATCTCTCTCATTTAATACACGGTTTTATTCTCCTCACACTTGAACACTTCTCTCTCTCTACTGCTCCATTTCCCGGTGAAGCTCAAACTAGAGCTTCGACTTGAATAAAGGTCAGGCTCTTTAGAACCGGGGAGAAGATAGTTATCTGATAGCAAACCCTAGTCAATCCGAGAATCGTTGGAGAAGCGCCGGCATGATAGAATAGTGAAGCAGCTCTAGCGGACCGGAGCTGCTCTATTTCGGCCAAGTTGAAATCAGCCATTTCAAGCCCTCCTCAGGCCAAACCAAGCCCTCCCAACACTTCCTCAGCCTTTCCACGGCCGAATTAGGACCGAAAGGTAAGCCAATTCGGCTCTCCTTTATAATTTTTTATCGGTGCTAGAGAGAGAGTCGACCGAATTTCAATGACGAAATTCTAATCCAATTCCGCATCAATTGATGCGATTCTTGATTCTAGGATGAACCTCAGGATGAGAGCTATTTGTCCAGATCGAAAGCTCGAACCATCGTGCCTTCACCGGTGAGTAATCGAACCTTTCTCTCTCTATAGTTCATTTTCCAACGAAGCTCCGTTTGAGCACGTCCCGGCATTAAAACTTACGATTCACATTTCTGAAGAATCGTATGAACACTTAGAGAAAGTGATGTGAAAATTATGCGAAAAAAACTAATTACCGGTTGTAAGTAGATCATACCCGGTTAGTATGATCAGACTTTCTCGAAGGAAGTTGAAAACCCATTCATCGGTTATGAACGGAGATGTCCTTATACCGGTTGGTATAATGGACAGTGAAAACCTATTTTGTCGGAAGTGTTCTCCCCTAATTGTGTGCCAATGCTTAAACAATTTGGGAGACCTTCTCGATAGGAGCTCGAATAGCTCTGATAGGCCGGGGGCCTCGGTTTTGGAACTTGGGGGCTAAATGCCCAATTTTGAAAATCTCGTACAGTGGGCCCAAGGCCAGTTGGCACGAGCAGGAGCTCATAAGCAAACATGATATATGTGCCATAAAAATAAATAAGTAAATTGTTTGGCCATGGTACCAAGATGGGACCGACATGCTCAGTCAACTAGTGGTAGTGCGACATGACATGTCGACGGACCAGTTAAGACAAACAACTGCAGGTTGAGTTGAGAGTCGGGGCCGTTGGACCAGTGGCATCACAGATTACGTGACAATATAAGAAAACATTATTTGTGCATGCACTATGAGTACGGGATCATCAAGATGCCCATGAGGGGTAGTGATGCGTCCTAAGGGCACTGGACGACCTGGTGGCTATTAGGGCAGTTCGTCGTTTTAGCTGTCTGTGCAAAATCTGGAGTAGCACCAAGTGCATGAGACCGGGGTGGGGACAGGATGAGGTCTCTGTCCTCATACGGACACGAAGAAGTGATTTCGGGATTGTAGGTCGGATGTCACATACATCCACTCATTCCCAGGGTAGAAGTGGTCATACTTCTATCCAGGTGGCAGGAAAAGTTGCTCCGAAGCCACTAGCGGGTTCAATAGTGATACTGACTTGCGAATGTTTGTAACCTTCATGATGAAGGATGTGTGTTGGGTGATGACACACCATGGTAACTAAGAAATAATGGGAAAACCCGAATTTTTAAATGAAAGGATTTTTTAAAACAAAGGATTCTGGCACACTCCATATAAATATTTTTCTTAAAAGTCAAAAGCTTTTAAAAACCCATTCACTGAGTAATCGTACTCACCCCCTCCCTTATATCCCTTTCAGGAAATCTCGGAAAGCCTCCCCTTAAAGACCGTCAACTAAGATGCATGTAAGACAGGTATGTAAAGTTTTAAATTTCATGCAGTTTTTATTATGCTATTCCGGGAAAAAGGTGCAGGTTAAAGGACGCCTTACTCTTTACGGTTTACAATAAGGGGAAACCCTTTAATAAACCAGGATAGTGGCAGGTTGATCACGGGGATCCGACCAAATCGGGTCGGGGCGTGATAGCTAGAGTGGTATCAGAGCCTGTTTCCTCGAATACATAATCAAGACTATAAAATATTGTAACTAATAGGATTTATCCTAAAATTTTCAGATGGCTCCCGGGAGAGGAACCAAGAAAACTAGGAATGACTCTACTCAACACCTTATCTTCATAGGAAGACAACCCTAGAAGCTTCCCAAATGCCTGAAGCATGGCAGGAATCTCAAAAGAGCAAATGAGAAAGTATCTCAGGGAATGGTGACAGGACCTATTGAGGTCACAACTCTAAGTATAATGGAAGCCAAGCGTGAAGCCATAAAAGGGGGCATATAACCTTACATAGTAGGATGCTTATCAAGAATCTCGTAGCTCCCTAGTTATTTGGTGACCATTTTCTGTAATAGGGCCAAAAAAACCCCAACATACTGTATTACTCTATTAATGAAGTACTCCAAATTCCTAAAAACCCTGTCCTTCAAATGATGTGATCTTCAAGGAAGATTCAAAAAAAAAACTCTCACGGTATCCAGACTTAAGGACGAAAGAGCACCAAAACTAACAATTCCCAAGAAAACATCAGGAGGAACCACTTATGTTCATGTAATTACAAGTATGAATGATAAGGACACTGCGTGGAGAAGTGTCCAACCCTACAAAGGACAGGAATCAAGTTAACCTAGAGGGGAATAGGACACGAAGTGAAAAACTGTCCCACATCACCAGGAGTCAGGACAATATTTTCAAAGAATAAACGCCCTAAAACTATAGGAAATCCGAAAGGATACCATCCCAAGAAACATGACTCCATTTGCAACCACAGATAAGAGGAAACTCTTCAAAATCTTAGTAAATTGGTAAGAAGGAAAAAGGGGTAAAGGTAGGACCTCAATAAAATCACAAACGGCACAAAGGATAGCTAAAGAGAATTCCCCCTTTAAGAAGAAAATCTAAACAATTTAGGAGCAAAGAAAGGAGTGCATCCACAAGAGAAGACAAGACGAACACTTGATGACAAACGGGACGTATTGGGATTATAGGAATAAATCACCTTGGAAAAAGTAACTATGCCAAATAGGAAGTTCGGACCAACAGGACAAGAGAAAGCAAGTTGTTACAATAAGATAGTCAGAGGGAACAAATGACACCCTGAGGAAGACCGGGAAGTAGAAGGGGCTACACAATAAAAAGGTCAGTGAGATGGACGTTAAGGACAAGAGTACTCAAGAAAAAACTGCCCTAAGAAACTTAAACCTAAGGAATGGTAGACGCGAGACAGTTAACAAACTAATACATGGGAAAACCTTAATTTGAGTTCCAACAAAGAAGAGAAGGGCGAAAAGGCCAAATACTCGGGAAAAGAAGGATGAAAGAAATCCTTAACAGGACCAAAGGCCAAATTAACCAAAAAAAAATAGGCAAGCCTCTCACATAATTATCAAGAAATCTTGAAACAAGGAAGATTTGAACGCTCCATAAAGAAATATACTATGAAAGTAAACTTTAGAGGGATGCATACGACTAACTACCGTTGAAGGAATTTTGATGGGCGGATGGACATAATTTGGAGTGCAAGGAACCAACCCTTAATTGGGAAATGTTTCAGAGGAAGGAAGTATCATGATAGTCCAGTGTGACCTACTTGGAGAGAGCAGGAGAACCAAACAATAATTTCAGGATGAACAAGAGATTTTGAAACAAGAAGGATGTGAACCCTCCTTAAACGGAAATAAGTTAACGGGTTAGCATCAAAAAGATGTTCTGACAAGTATGAATGAGTGGACAACCCATACTAAGGTAATAAAGTAAAGAATGTTCGAGAAAAATTGGGAAAGTAAGTCCTCCAAATAAGATGTGGCTAAGGAGGAATAACCGCAATTGGTAAGACGAGTCATAGTCCACACGCGCATAAGAAGCTTAAAGAGTGGACGACCGAGCATAGGGTGGAATGCACGGAATAAAACCAATAATCGGAAGTATCCCATCTAAGGAATAAGGGATAAAACAAAAGTTGTGGATAGAGAAGGATCCAAAGCAAATAGATGCCCTAACATAGATATGGGTGCGAAGAAAGGGAGAAAGAACCATACAATGAATAATATGGAGGTTGAGCATGTAACTCCAAAGATGGAAATCTCTATTGTAAGGGACATAGTAGAGAATAAAATCGGAAGGAGGGAACCTTCCCAAGCAAAGTAATCGACACATAGATTAAAAGCAATTATTATAGAATGAAGAATCATGAAGTGATTATGAGTAAGTAAAAGTGGATTAAGGAAAAAGGAAAAACCCTTGAATAAGAAATGCCAAGGATTTAAGAAGGAAAGTATCCTAGTTTGTTGGTAAACTATTGGGAAACCAAATAATTGGCACCAGAAAAACCTAATAAAGAAGTTGGGAAAGGACGAGTGGGTAAGGAAAACTGACACGGTTATGTAAGACATATTGTCAAGATACGAATGATAATTCGGTAACTGTAAAGTTAGTTGAGGAATACTACCCAATTAAAGGAGGGATGAAATTATATAGTCCCTGGAAGGCTAGAAAGTTGGAAACAACCCTAAAAGAGGTGTTGTAGGAGTCTGATCGACTGAGACAAGTTCAGAACTATGTCATGTAATAAGGAATATATATGCACCAACAATCCCGAGTAAAATGTAACTTGAGTAATAAGGAGTCAGTTGGCAAACATAACAAGTTCAAACACACCCTTAGAGGCTACAACCTCGAACTGTTCCACTAGTGGTCCGAAGTTACTTTACTGTCCACCCTAGTGAGAGGCCATAACCACTACCACATCATCTATGTGAGCACCATGGCCCAACCTCCAAACTTATCAATACTTTAATCCCCATATAGAGGGGTTAAGACCTCACACTTCTATCACATTCGGTCTTAGTGTGCATAAAGGTCCCAAAGCTTCAAGACATACTGGAATAACATAACTTCCCTTTTGCAAAACTTGATGTCCACTAGCCCATAGAACCAACACTACTCTCTATCAAGTGTCTGCTTGGTTTTGAACGATTATAATCGTATGCATATGTCTTTTAATTTACGACCATCATCTTTGCGCTGCTAACCCAAAGATGTATTAACTCGTTCTTCATTATTATTATATTACACATTCAAGACTTCTTATTTCTTTATAATTTCTTAAAATATATTTCATTAACTAGTATACATATATTATGACATTTTCAGTCATCCACGTTATAAGTATAGTATGTACCATGCATTCCCCATCATCCACGCAAGGGTACCATCATATTATACTTTCATTGCCATCCACGCAAAAGTATGAGCATATCGAGCATTCCCCATTATCCACATAACTCGATATACTGGGATCTCCATCAATCCAATAATCATAGGTATATGACACTCATAGTTCATAAACTCACAAATACACAACATAGTAATCATTCTCGAAGCACAACCCTCTCATGATCGTCTCCACTACTCAGGTTATCATGTATTAAATATAAACACAGAGAAATTTCCCCAAGCTCGATCCCCACTCGATTGTTCCCTCATAACATGATATTATGCATTTAACACAACTACGTATGCATTATTTTATAAGTATAATAAGCTTGTTGTTTTCTCGAGGTTCGACCCCTCTATTGGTTTAACCTGCAAAACATGTTACCTAGGGACTTCATATCCTCATATCACATGGAAAATAATTGTTGATTTCAGGTTCAGTTTGCAATATGGCCACTCACACTACTCATATTCCTTTGCTAATACCCCACTTGCTATGAGATTCATAAGGGTGGCATTAACCCTTTTCTCTCATTATGGAAAACACGAGATTCGTGACCTTTTTTTCCATGGTTCTTGTAAGGACATATTGAATTCTTATTATATTTCCTTAAAATAGTATTAAATCCATGTAGTTTGCCTTTATTACATTTTTTATGATACTTTTCAAAGATACACACACTTTCATATATCGAAAAATGTAAAGGAGTACGGTCGGTCTAAAAGGACTAATATTCACTAAATCCCACTCACCATATACTGAGTTCCAATTCTTCCCAGCTTTTCTTTCTAATTATTGTGGGAGGCACAATCTTGTTAATTTGCAATACCATTACTCTACACAAATCAAATTACAATGTCACGGTTAAATTGATCCGCCAAGACATATTTGCACCTCTTCGAGATTTCAATTTTTACAGTTATTGTCTTGCAACTTAGTTTTTCTCATATCATGAAGTGACATCTAGTCAAGCTAACCTTTCAACAAATTTTTATAATTTCTAGAATTATTCACTCAATTTGCTCCATTTACCCAAATGTCCCTAAATCTTTATAGTTTCATATTCATGCCTCAAATATTCCAAAATTTATATTTTTCCCCTTAAGTTTTAAAAATAACCAAATTGCCTCTCTTACCTTAACTTCCTTGCATTAAGGGTCTAATTTTCAAAACATCTCCATTTATAGCCCATGTATTGTGCCTTAGTCCCATTTAGGTACCAAAGTCTTTAAAATTATATTTTTGGATCCAAACATTACAGTATTTGTCTTTTCACTCCTAAACTTTTCAAAAATATTATTTAGGTCCCTAATATTTTCAAAACTCCCAAACGAGGTCCTTGAGATTTCTAGCTAATTATTTCAGGTCAACATATACTTACTAACTTCTCCTCATGTCCCCATTTTTACTAAAAAAATGTATGGTTACCCCATACTTTTTAAAATTATATTTTAGTTCCTCAACTTTTTTCTTTCAACAAAACTTATCCATAATCTCAACAAATATTCCTAATATGGTCGTTAGGTCCCCACGGGCTTGTTGTAGTCGGCCACAACTAGAATAGTGTTGTTTTGGCTGCATTTGGCTCTTTGTCAAAAAATAACATAGTGTCGAGTTACCTCGTTTAAGAGAGTTGGACACCATTGGGGCTGGAAAGCTTACTTCCCCACGGATACAGGGCCACCTTAATCACCCTAAGAGATGTTCAGATATGCCTACAATACTCGATTTATAGAGTGTTTAAAATATGGGATTATTGGTGCTTTCACGAGGGAAAGCAGTTCTTATGTTTACCTTTCACCCAGTGGGTCATTGGAGTTTAGTTATCACACCCCAATCCGATTTGGACAGAACTCTGTTAATAATCTGCCACTTTTTACAATATTATAATAGGAACCATTTCCATTCATCATAGTATTGACAAAAGTCAAGCTTAAGACAAAAGGAAAAATAATGCATCAAATAATTTTTCCAAAAGTTTGTAGGAATAGATTATGCAGTACATTAATATTTTAAAGAAGCTTTTCACATACCATGTTGGTAGCTCGTCCTCTAATATACTTAACGGCATGTTTAGGACCTAAAAGGGGAAACGGGGTGAGTTTATAACATAGTGAGGATTTCTACTAACATCGTGATTTCTTGTACACGATTAATCCCCTACTCAAATATACATGACCTTAACATTTTCACCAAAAAAGTTTAAATGTCCTCATAAAAAAACTACAACTTGTCTTATTATTTTGAAAATATTTCTCAAAAAAATCAACTGCGTGTCTCTTACAAGCTTTAAAACAAGTTCCCTTCTAGTTGGAATAATTTCTCTCTTTTCATATTCAATGGATATTTTTACCATGGTTTGTATCATACAAACACACAAACACTATTTCTCAATAAAAGGGTCAAATAGTCACAGAATAGATCCTTAAAGGCTACAACTTCGATTTGTTCCACTAGTGGCTCACAGCGTCATTATCATCCATCTTGGTGAGAGGCCATAACCACTACCACATCATCTATGTAAGCACCATGGCCCAATCCACAAACTTATCGATACTTTGATCCTCATATAAAGGGGTGAGACCTCACACTTCTATCTCCCTAGTCTTAGGGTGCACGAAGCTCCTAGAGCTTCAAGAGATACTGGATCAACATGACTTCCCTTTTTCCAAACTTGATATCCAGCAGCCCTTAGAAATAACACAACCCCATATCGGCGTCTGCTTGGTTCTGAACGATTGCAATCGTATGCATATGTTTTTTTAATTTAAGACCTTCATCTTTGCGCTGCTAACCCAAAGTTGTATTAACTCATTATTCATTATCATTATATTACACATTTAAGACTTCTTATTTCTTTGTAATTTCTTAAAATATATTTCATTAACTAGTATACATATACTATGACATTTTCAGTCATCCACGTTATAAGTATAGTATGTACCATGCATTCCCCATCATCGACGCAAGAGTACCATCATATTTTGTATTCATTGCAATCCAGGCAAAGGTAGGAGCATATCGAGCATTCCCCACTATAAACATAACTCGATATAATGGGATCTTCATTAATCCAACAATCTCAAAAACACACAACATAGTAATCATTCTCAAAAAACGATCCTCTCATGAACATCTCCACTACTCAGGATATCATGTATTAAATATAAACACACAAAAATTTCTCCAAGCTCGATTCCCACTCGATTATTCCCCCATAACATGATATTATACATTTAACACAACTACATATGCATTATTTCATAAGTATAATAAGCTTGTTGTTTTCTCGAGGTTCGACCCCTCTATCGGTTAAACCTACTAAACATGTTACCTAGGGACTTCATATCCTCATATTACGTGCAAAATGATTGTTGATTTCTTGGTTCAATTTGATATATGACCGCACACACTACTCATATTCTTTTGCTAATACCCCACTTGTTATGAGATAGGTGGGACTTAGTGTCCTTTTTTTAACCATTTATTTTGGGTCTCAGTCCTGGCATTAATCCTTTTCTCTCATTCCACAAGGTTCTCCACCTTTTTTTCCTTGGTTCTTGTAACGACATATTGAATTCTTATTATATTTCCTTAAAATAGTACTAAATCCATGTTATTTTTAGGATACTTTACAAAGATGCACACACATTCATATATGGAAAACTGTAAAGTAGTATGGTGGGTCCAATAGGACTAACAGTCACTAAATCTCACTCACCATATACTAGGTACCTGTTCGTTTCGACTTTTCTTTCTAATTATTTTGTGAGGCACAATCCTGTGAATTTATAATACCATTACTTTACATAAATCAAATTACAACGTCATGGTTAAATTGATCGACCAAGATATATTTGCACATTTTCATGATTTCTATATTTACAGTTATTGTCTTGCAACTAAGTTTTTCCAGTAGTGAAACCTAGTCATGCTACCCTTTCAATATATATTCACTCAATTTTCTCCATTTACCCAAATGCCCCTAAATCTTTACACTTTCATACTCATACCTCAGATATTCCAAAAATTATCTTTTTCCCCTTAAATTTTAAAAATAACCAAATTGCTCCTCTTACCTTAACTTCCTTGCATTAAGGGATCTAACTTTCAAAACATCTCCATTTAGCCCATGTATTTTGCCTTAATCCCATTTAGGTCACAAAGTCTTTAAAATTATATTTTTGGATCCAAACTTTACACTATTTATCTTTTTACCCCTAAACTTTACAAAAATATTATTTAGGTCCCTAATATTTTCAAAACTCCCAAACAATGTCCTTGAGATTTCTAGCTTATTATTTTAGGTCCACATAAACTTAGTAACTTCTCCTCATGTCCCCATTTTTACTAAAACAATGCATGGTTGCCCCATACTTTTCAAAATTATATTTTAGTCCTCAATTTTTTTTCATTCAACAAAACTTATCCATAATCTCAACGAATATTCCTAATATGGTCATTAGGTCCCCCACGGGCTTGTTATAGTCAGCCACAGCTAGAATAGTATTGTTTTGGCTACATTTGGCCCTTTGTCAAAAAATAACTTAGTGTCGGGTTGAGGGTTATACCTCGTTTAAGAGAGTTGGACATCAGTGGGGCTAAAAAGCTTACTTCCCCACAGATACAGGGCACCTTAATCACCCTCAAAGGTGTTCAGAGACACTTACAATACTCGATTTATAGAGGAGTGTTAAAAATATGGGATTATTGGTGCTTTTACGAGGGAATGCAGTCCTTATGTTTACCTTTCACCTAGTAGGTCGTTGGAGTTTAGTTATCACACCCCAACCCGATTTGGACAAAACTCTGTGAACAACCCACCACTTTTCACAATACTATAATAGTAACCATTTCCATTCATCATAGTATTGAAAGAAGTTAGGCTCAAGACATAAAGAAAAACAATGTAACAAATAAGTTTTCCAAAAGTTTGTCGGAAAAGATTATGTGGTACATAAATATTTTAAAGAAGCTTTTCAGATTCCAGGTTGGTAGTTCATCCTCTAATATTTTAATTGTTTTATCATGGTTTGTATCATACAAACAAACAAACACCCTTTCTTAATAAAGAGGTCAAATAGTCACAGTACAAACCCTTAGAGGCTACAACCTCGATCTATTCCACTAGTTGCTTGGAGCGTCATTTTTGTCCACTCTAGTGAGAGGCCATAACCACTACCACATCATCTATGTGAGCATCATGGCCAAACCCCCAAACTTATCGATACTTTGATCCCCATATAGAGGGATGAGACCTCACACTTCTATCCCCCTTGGTCTTAGTGTGCACGAAGCTCCCAGATCTTTATGACATACTGGAACAACATAACTTCCCTTTTGCCAAACTTGATGTCCAATAGCCCTTAGAATCAACACTATCCCATATCAGGCGTTTACTTGGTTTTAAACGATCGCAATCGCATGCATATGTCTTTTAATTTAAGACATTTATCTTTGCGATGCTAACCCAAATATGTATTAACTCGTTACTCATTATCATTATATTACACATTTAAGACTTCTTATTTCTTTATAATTTCTTAAAATATATTTCATTAATGAGGCTCGAATTGTAATACATAGTTCGTCATGACCTTTCTACTAGGACTCGGGTAAAGTTTTTGAGGGAAACTCCGCCCTATTACAAAAGTCAATTACTCTTACCCTTCAAAAAAAGTTTGAACTATCCTATAATAAAAGTGTTTCACTCAAACCGCTATGTAACTTTTCCTACAATTGTTCCATAACTCCTCTTTGTCCTCGTCATCCTTGCACATCTGAGTACCATACTAAATCATCTCTTATAGATCCTTTTTGGTTCTTGGGGTTCCTCTGAACCATACCATCCCTTAGAGTCACTACTTGTTGCAAGATCCTTCCATTTCCAAGGCTCTTTGAAATCTGGTGAGTGGATTATGTGTATTACTAGGGTTTGGATGGCAGGAGTGCTGGTGGGGATGGTCATCCCACGAATACTAGCGCATTTACGAGCACAATGTCCAAGCTGCCCACATGCATGACATGTTGTGGCCCCACAACCTCCTAAGTGTGTCATTCTACACTTTAGACAATTGTATGTCTCATCCTTCACACCAGTGTTAATGCCCACTCTATTCTTTTGATAATACCCCTTACTTCTCGAGGGTCGTCTACTCTTCAAAGGTAATTTATCTCCCCTTCTAGGGGCACAACTAGGCGAACTCGAAGAGTAGCCATGTGATAGATATTCTACTTCCTAGTAGCCCTTCCATTGAGTGGGTAGTGTTACTTCACTTTCCTTCTGCTCTTCAATTCCTCGTGCAAAGCATCTTGTAGTATGTATGATACATTCATACTTGTATGAAGAGTTAATTATGATTGTCAAATTAGTGGGTTGACCAATACTCCCCATACAATATCGAATTTCTGCAAATACCCCATCCATGAACCTTTGGCATATGTTAGTGGGGCTGGAAAAATCTGGTGCAAACAACCTAAGGGTGTTGAGCCTATTTTTATACTCGGTCACAGATCTCGAGCCTTACTGCGGTTGGAGGAACTCCTCCTTCTTCTCGTTCATCATATATGTAGATAAATATTCTTGTGAATTTGGCCTCAAATTCCATCCAATCTAACGGGGATGGGAATGTGGCTAATATGTTCTCTCACCATCTATCAATATTCTCTTATAGAAAAAAACTCAATCATGGTCACCCTCTCTATTATTTGCACTCTTAGAATATCTAGCAGTTTCTTAGTGTTTTTCAACATATCTAGCAGTTGTCAAAACCTCTTTCTCTCTTGAGAAGATCTTACAGCTGAGTTGTCTCAATGCTTTTAAGTTCATAGGAATGTTAAAACCATGAACATTCTGGATTTGGGACAGTAGTACCTCCTCAGGTGGTGCATCCCCTAATACTTTGGCCTCCATTGGTTTAGCAAGAAAAGACCCCCTATCTGACCCTAGGTTTATCCCGAGTCCTCTTAAGATGTCTTGGTATGCCCAAATATATTCATGGGTCACAACAGGTGCATGAGAGTTCTTAGTATGAAATTCCCTTTCTCCATCCACCAGTCCTTCTCAGATATGTCTTCCCTCTGACTCTTTCAAATTTTTCATAATCTACATTATTTTAATTTCTCATTATAATTTTTCATACTATTTTCTTATGAAATGTTTATTATGTTATAAATGAATGACTTATCAGTGTTATTCTCATTTTCTCTAGCCATCCCAAAAATACTTTTGTTTTTAAAATATCATTTCTTGTAAACGTTGGCTCTTATGCTACATAAATTGTCATGCCTCGATCTAATTTCCTAGTCTGGTTCGATGACAACCCACCACATCCACTTGATGTTGTAAGGTTGGGTATCATCATCCTTATAAAAGCAAGTGAATAGAAGGCTCAGAAAAAAAAATAAGCTTCAACTCATTAAAAATATTTTCTTTCAAGATAAACCATCTTTTCAAATGAATCTGAAAGCCCATGGACTAGAAACAACTGATAACAAAATCATTAACATTTGTGTTGAATTCTTGAAATGTATACCTCAAGTCCATAATGTAAATAGTGAGATATTTCTACCCCATTGTAGTTATCCATGTGTTTCTTCCTTCACCTAAAAAATATTTTAGGAGTAAGTGACCTCCCAGCTTAGTGAATGAGTTTACTAGTGTTGGGCCACTTCCAAAATTATGACCCAAAACTTTGCAAAAATGTTTATGTATGGATATTTTATTCATAGGGTTTTATATTAGTTTATTTCTAATATTTATCGACCCTTAGGTCTCATGTCTTAGGGTTTTCATACGTATGAATATTTCTGGTGAAGCCATCGTCCACCATTCATCAACACAACAATGACACATATGCATCAATCTTAATTCACACGACCACATCATACCCCAAGGCCACACACACGGTGGTAATATGAGTGCACGTGAGTCACATCGAGATTGCAATCATAAGGATATCGAGATTGTGACGTCGAACATCCTCATACCATATTCCCCTTAATCCACACAATAGTATATACATATACCATGATATTCCTTTCCATCCACGTCATAAGTATTGTTTGTACTCTACATTCCCTACCATCCACATAAATGTATGGGTATCATTATACCTTACATTACTCACCATCCACACAAAATTATGGGTATATCGGGCATTCCTGACCATCCATGTAACTTTGTAAATTGGGATCTCCATTGATCCAACAATCATTGGTATATACCAATCATAGTTCACAAACATAAATACACAACTTAGTAATCATTCTTGGAGCATGGTGCTCTCTCGATTGTCTCCACTATGCAGGTTATCATGTATTAAACATAAACACACATAAATTTCTCCAAGCATGATCCCCACCCGACCATCTCCTCATAACATGATACTATGCATTTAACACAACAATTCATTACTTAGTAAGTATAATAAGCTTGTTGTTTTCTCGAGGTTCAGCCTCTCTACTGGTCGATCCCACTAAACATGTTACATAGGACCTTCATACTCTCATATTACAGGCAAAATGATCGTTGGTTAGGGTTTAACCACCCCCACTACTCATATTCTTTTGCCAATACCTCACTTTTTATGTGGTATGTGAGACTTAGCTCCCTTATTTTTTTAACAATTTATTTTGAATTTCATTCTAATTTTCTTTTGCATTCTCAAGGGTGGCATTAGACATTTTTCCCATTATGGAAATCACAAGGTTCTCATCGGCTTTTTTCTTGTAACCACAAATTGAATTCTTACTATATTTCCTTAAAATAATATTAAATCTATTTAGTTTGTCTTTATGACCTTTTTATGATACTTTTCAAATATGCACACACATTCAAATATGGAAAATTGTAAAGGTGTATGGTCGATCCAATAGAATTCACTGCCAATAAATCAAACTCACCATATACCAGGTACGCGTTCCTCCTGATTTTTCTTTCTAATTATTGTAGGAGGCATGATCCCATGAATTTGCAATATAATTACTCTACATAAATCAAATTGCAATGTCATGGTCAAATTGATCCACCCAGATATATTCGTACCTTTCCAAGATGTCTATATTTACGGTTATTGCCCCGTGACTCGGTTTCGCCCGTATTGGGTATTGAAGCCTAGTTGTACTGCCCTTTCAACACATTTTTATAATTTCTAGAGTTATTCCCTCAATTTGCTCCATTTACCCAAATTCCCCAAAGTGTTTACACTTGCATACTTATACCTCAAATTTTTCAAAAGTTACCTTTTTACCAAAAAATTTTATAAATTACCCCTCTTACCTTACCTTACGTTCATTTAAGGAGTCTAACATTCAAAACTTCTCCAATTAACCCATTTATCGTGCCTTGGTCCCATTTAGGCCCAAGTCTTTAAACTTATATTTTTTGCTCCTAACTTGATACTATTTACCCTTTTACCCCTAAAATTTGTAAATACATCATTTAGATCCCTAATCTTTCTAAAACTCCCTAATGAGGTCCTTGAGCTTTCTAGCCCATTATTCCAAATCCTCATAAACCTAGTAACTTCTCCTCAGGTACCCATTTTTTTTACTAAAATCACATGGTTGCCCCCAATATACTTTAAAAATTATATTTTAGTCCCTTAATTTTTATTTCAACAAAACATATCCATAATCCCAGCAATTATTCATGATATAGTTGTAAGCCCATTCCCCAAGTCCTCATGGGCATGTAATAGGCGGCCACGATTGAAATAGTGTCATTTTGGCTTTATTTGTCCCTTCGTCAGAAAATAACACGATCTCAGGTTTAGGGTTATACCTCAATGGAGAAAGATTAATGAAGGTTGGTATGGGTGGGATTGGAAAGTTGACTTTCTCACGAATCCATGGCCACCTTGATCACCATCAGAGGTGGTCGGCATTGCCTACAATACCTGATTTATAAAGGGATATTAAAATAGGAGATTGTTAGTGCTTTCATGGTGGAGTGTGACCACTAGGCTTATCTATGCCCCAAGTGCCGCTAGAGTTCAGTTGTTTGAGTCAAGAGTAGTCTACAGGCTTTTGTTGGAGGATTTTAGGCCAATTAAGAAGGGAGAAATTGACCTCGAAAGAATTCTATCACTTCTAGTGGTGCAGGGGTTGATTATTGTGCGATCTCAAACGCATCAATAGAGGTGCCGTCAGTGCGGGACTCTCATAGGAGGTGAAAGCTAACGTTCGTGCTAGCACAGGAACACCAAAATCCCTAATTTTGTTGTCCTAGGTAGAGAGATTTCGTTATTAAAGCCCTCGGGTCTCTAGAGGTCATCGAAAAAAAGGTTTCTCTAGACTTTTAGAGGGAAATTCTCTTATCTAAGGCCATGAAAATTTGAATTAAGCATATGAATGAAAAAAAAGGAATGATTTGTCATCTCAACATTAATTTTTGTGGCATAGAGGAAATATCTATCAAGAAGTGGGTGAAGGGGTTATAGTTCTTGGTCGGAACTCTAGTCATAGACTACTCGATTGAGTGGAGAAGATAATGTGCATGTGAAGCGTGGTTGATTCGCATTGTAGATATAAACCCCGCCCTTTTGAGCTAAGGAAAATCGGGAAAAGAACCGGTCAAACTGAGTGAGAAGAATCGAACCAGTTCACAAAACCGATCATTTGGGAACAAGCAATTTGGAAATTTACAACTTTTGGGTGATCCAAATGGTTCATTAAACCTTGGAAAAGAAACTTAAGACAAATTAGAAGAGAAAAACCAAATTGGTTCAGGTGAACTAAATCCCATAAGAGCTCTAAAATTAAGTGTGCTTGCCCGAGAGTAGTACGAAGATGGGTAACCTCCTGGAAAGTATGATTTTTTTGTAACCTGAAATTTCAATCAAAAATTTTTATGCACATTATCGTAAATAACCATAAATTAATATATATTTAATTATTGTAATTAATACCAATAATTTAATACCTAAATTAAATTATTGGAATTAATACCAATAATTTATGGCAATATTAATACTAGTAATAAATCTCTCCCATTTAATACACGATAGGTCATCCCTATTCATTCTCCTCACACCTGAACACTTCTCTCTCTCTCTACTGCTCCATTTCCCGGTAAAACTTAAACCAAAGCTTCGACTTGAACATTTTTCTTAACCTCGGAAGGAGAGGTCGGGCTCTTTAGAACCAGGGAGAAGACAACTATCTAATAGAAAACTCCAGTCAATCCGAGAATCGTTGGAGAAGCGTCGGCATAATGGAACAATAAAGCAGCTCTAGTGGACCAAAGCTGCCCTATTTCGGCCTAGCTGAAATCGGATATTTTGAGCCCTCCTCAAGCCAAACCAAGCCCTTCCAACACTTCCTCATCCCTTCCACGACCGAATTAGGACTGAAAGGTAAGCCAATACGGCTCCCCTTTACAATTTCTGATCGGTATTAGAGAGAGGGTCGACCGAATTTCAATGACGAAATTCTAATCCAATTTAGCATCAATTGATGTGATTCTTGATTCTATGATGAACCTCAGGATGAGAGCTATCTGCCTAGATTGAAAGCTAAGACCGTCGTGCCCTCACCAGTGAGTAATCGAATCTTTCTCTCTCTAAAATCTATTTTTCGGCGAAGCTCCATTTTAGCTCATTCCGATGTTAAAACTCGCGATTCAAAGTTCTATGGAATCGTATGAACATGGAGAAACTCAATGTCAACTTCAATTTCAAAAATTTGAGGTGTTTGATTGGTCAATTTGATGAAATCAAACTCGGCTGTGTTAAAGAGTTGAAATTGGGAGAAAATTGGGGATTTTTGAAAATTCAAGGGACCGAAATGTAATTTCCTAAAATTGAGGGTCAATTGGGCATGATAAAAATGTTACAAGGCCAATTGAGAAATTTTAGAATTTTTGGGGTGAAACTTACCATTTTTGTAAAGGAAGGTCAAAATGGTAATTTTGGAAAAGTTTGGGACCAAATTGGAAATTTGGGAAATTAATCCCCTTTTTGTGAAATGGAATATATTGAGGTTCTATGATAAATTTTAAAAGTTTCGGGACTCAATTTGAGGGAAAACCGGTATTATGGACTTAAAGAAAAATAACTTTAGGGACCTAATTACAAATAAATGAAAGTTTGACTTTCTCATTCATTTGGAATGAATGAAGGCTATTAGGCCAAAGGATAATGAACTGAGATGTTCATTTCGTGTAGGAACACAAAGTACCGACAACGCCAACAATGACAAGCTTGCATGAATACAAAGAACCGATCTAGTAGAATTTACAACATTAACGGCTGAGTGGGTTTACTAACATCATACCTGATTAGGATGATGAGTACAACTTAAAGTTAAAAACCACTTACCAGTTGTGAGTGGGATTTTATATCATACCCGGTTGGGGATGATAAGCACATCGAAATGAAAACCCACTACTATGTGGTATTTTAAACATCACGACTTAGAGTAGTGATGTGAAAACTATGCGGAAAAGCTACTTACCAGTTGTAAGTAGATCATACCCAGTTGGTATGATGAAACTTTCTTGAAGGAAGTTGAAAACTCGTTAATCGATTATGAACGAAGATGTCCTAGTACCCGGGCAGTATAAGGGACAGTGAAAACATATTTTTGTCGAAAATGCTCTCCCCTGACTATGTGTCAATGCTTAAACTATTTGCGAGAACTTCTTGATGGGAGCTCGAATAGCTCTGATAGGCCAGGGGCCTCGGTTTTGGAACTTAAGGGCTAATATGCCTGATTTTGAAAATCTCGTACAATGGGCCCAAGGCCAGTTGGCATGAGCAAGAGCTCATAAACAAACATGAATTATATGCCATAAAACTTTAAATAAAAGAATTGTTTGGCCATGGTACCATGATAGGACCGACATGCTCAGTCAACTAGCGGCAATGCAACATGACAGGTCAACGAACCAGTCTAGACAAACAACTGCGGGTTGAGTTGAGAGTCGGGGTCATTAGACCAGTGGCACCACAAATTATATCGCATAATGAGAAAATATTGTTTGTGCATGCACTGTGATTACGGGACCATCAAGACACCCAAGATGGGTGGTAATGCGTCGTCCTAAGGGCACTAGATGACCTCGTGGGTATAAGGGCAGTTCGTCGTACCAAGTGACCGTGTGAAATTTGGAGTAGCACTAAGCGCATGAGACCGAGGTGGGGATAGGATGAGGTCTTTGTCCTCATAACGAACATAAAGAATTTATTCAGAGAATGAGGGCCGGATGTCGCGAACACCCACTCATTCTCAGGGTAGAAATGGACGTAATTCTATCCAGGTGGACGGTAAAGTCGCTCCGAAGCCACAAGTGGGTTCAGTGGACGTACTGACCTACGAATGTGTGTTTAACCTTCATGATGAAGGATGTGTGTTAGGTAATGACACACCGTGATTAAATAAGGAAATGGTGATAAAACCCAAGATTTTGAATGGAATGATTTTTGAAAGAAAGGAGTCTAGCACACTCCAATACAAATCTTTTTCATAAAAGTAAAAGTATTAAAAACCCATTCACTGAGTAGTCGTACTCACCCCCTTCCTTATATCTCTTTCAGGAAATCCCAAAAAGCTTACCCTTAAAAACCATCAACAAAAACGCATGTAAGACAAGTATGTAAAGTTTAAAATTTTATACAGTTTTGATTATGATATTCTGGGAAATGGTGTGTAAACCCAGCACATTTGAGTTAAGGAAAACCGGAAAAAGAACCGGTCAAACCGAATAAGAAAACCAAACCGGTTTACATTTGGGAATAAGCAATATGAAAATTTACAACTTTCGGTTGATCCAAAAGATTTATTAAACATTGGAAAAGAAACTTAAGACAAATTAGAAAATAAAAACCAAATTGGTTCAGTGAACTAGATTCCATTCAAAGTTAAGCGTGCTTACCTGAGAGTAGTGTGAGGATGGGTGACATCTTGGGAAGTATGATTTTTTTGTAACCCGAAATTTCGTTAAAATTTTTTTATGTGAATGTACGGAAGGGGAATACCCGGCTCGTAGACAGGTGTTGAGAGCGGGTGTTGGGTTTTACGACTATATAAAGAGATCATCCCCATTTCATTCTCCTCACACCTGAACACTTCTCTCTCTCTCTCTCTACTGCTCCATTTCCCGGTAAAGCTCGAACTAGAGCTTTGACTTGAACAAAGGTCGGGCTCTTTAGAACCGGGGAGAAGACAGCTATCTGACAGCAAACTCCAGTCAATCCGAGAATCGTTGGAGAAGCGTCGACATGATGGAATAGTGAAGCAATTCTGGCGAACCAAAGCTGCCCTATTTCGACCAAGCTGAAATCGGCCATTTCAAGCCCTCCTCAGGCCAAACCAAGCCCTCCCAACACTTCCTCAGCCTTTCCACGGCCGAATTAGGACCGAAAGGTAAGCCAATTCGGCTCCCCTTTATAATTTTCGATCGGTGCTAGAGAGAGAGTCGACCGAATTTCAATAACGAAATTCTAATCCAATTCCGCATCAATTGATACAACACTTGATTTTCGGATGAACCTCAGGACGAGACCTATCTGCCCAGATCGAAAGCTCAGACTGTCGTGCCTTCACCGGTGAGTAATCGAAGCTTTCTCTCTCTACAGTCTATTTTCTGGCAAAACTCCGTTTGAGCTCGTTCCGACGTTAAAATCTACGATTCAAAGTTTTTTAGAATCGTATGAACATACAGGAACTCAATTTCAACTCCAATTTCAATAATTAGAAGTGTTTGATCGGTTAATTTGATAAAATTAAATTCGATAGTGTTGAAGAGTTGAAATTGGGGGAAATTTTGGGGATTTTCGAAATTCAAAGGGGCCAAAATACAATTTTATGAAATTGAGGGTCAATTGGGCATGAAAATAATGTTGGAGGACCAATTGAGGAATTTTGGAAATTTTGGGGGAAAACATACCATTTTTGTGAAAGAAGGGCAAAATGGTAATTTTGGAAAAATTGGGGAACCAAATTGGAAATTTGGAAAATTAAACCCCTTTTTGGTGAAATTGAATAAATTGAGGTCCCACGATAAATTTTAAAATTTACGGGACTCAATTTGAGGAAAAACCGACATTAGGGACTTAAAGTTAAAGAGAAATAACTTTAGGGACCTAATTGCAAATAACTAAAAGTTTGGATTTTCTCATTCATTAGAAATGAATGAAGGTTGTTATGCCGAGTAATAATGAACAAGGTTGTTAATATCGTGTAGGAACGCGAAATACCAGGAACGACAGCAAGGACAAGCTCACGTGAATACAAAGAACCAGTCTAGTGGAATTCACGGCATTAACGGGTGAGTGGGTTTACTAACATCATACCCGATTGGGGATGATAAGTGCCTCGATATAAAAACCCACTGTTTAGTGGTATTTTAATCATCACTACTTAGAGATAGTGATGTGAAAGTTATGCAAAAAAAAAACTACTTACGGGTTGTAAGTAGATCATACCCGGTTGGTATAATGAGACTTCCTCGAAGGAAGTTGAAAACCCGTTCATCGGTTATGAACGGAGATGTCCTTATACCGGTCGGTATGATGGACAGTAAAAACCTATTTTTGTCGGAAGTGCTCTCCCCTGACTATGTGTCAATGCTTAAACAATTTGGGAGACCTTCTCGACGGGAGCTCAAATAGCTCTAATAGGCCTGGGGCCTATGTGCCATAAAACTCAATAAGTGAATTGTTTGGCCATGGTACCAAGATAGGACCGACATGCTCAGTCAACTAGCGACAGTGCGACATGACAGGTCGACGGACTAGTCAAGACAAACAGCTGCGGGTTGAGTTGAGAGTCGGGGCTGTTGGACTAGTGGCACCACATATTACATGGCAATATAAGAAAAAATTGTTTGTGCAGGCACTTTGAGTACGGGATCATCAAGACGCCCATGAGGGGTAGTGATGCGTCCTAAGGACACTGGACGACCTGGTGGCTATAAGGGCAGTTCGTCGTTCCAGGTGTTTGTGCGAAATCTGGAGTAGCACGAAGCGCATGAGACCGGGGTGGGGGGGGGGGGGGGGGGGGGGACAGGATGAGGTCTCTGTCCTCATACGGACACGAAGAAGTGATTTCGGGATTGTGGGTCGGATGTCATGTACATCCACTCATTCCCAGGGTAGAAGTGGTTGTACTTCTATCCAGGTGGCAAGAAAAATCGCTCTGAAGCCACTAGCGGGTTCAGTAGTGATACTGACTTGCGAATGTGTGTAACATTCATGATAAAGGATGTGTGTTGGATGATGACACACCGGTAACTAAGAAATAATGGAAAAATCCAAATTTTTAAATGATGGGATTTTTTAAAACAAAGGAGTCTGGCACACTCCATATAAATGTTTTTCTTAAAAGTCAAAAGCTTTTAAAAACCCATTTACTGAGTAGTCGTACTCACCCCCTCCCTTATATCCCTTTCAGGAAATCCCGGAAAGCCTCCCCTTAAAGACCGTCAACTAAGATGCCTGTAAGATAGGTATGTAGAGTTTTCAATTTCATACAGTTTTGATTATGCTATTCCAAGAAAAAGGTGCAAGTTAAAGTACACCTTACTCTTTACAGTTTACGATAAGGGGAAACCCTTTTATAAACTGGGAGAGTGGCGGGTTGATCACGGGGATCCAACCAAACCGGGTCAGGGCGTGACATGGTGCAGGTTTAAAGGACGCTTTACTCTTTACGGTTTATAATAAGGGAAAACCCTTTAATAAACTGGGAGAGTAGCAAGTTCATCACAGGTATCCAACTAAACCGGGTCGGGGTGTGACAGTAGCGAACCGGTTTTCAATGAATTAATTTATTAGTTTTTATCCAATTTTTATCGTTTCTTGATTAGTTCACCTCTTTTTTGACCGATTCTTTTTCCAATTTATTTTTTATAAAATTCTTTAATCAATTCTATGTGATCTAGAGCCAAAATTTTCCTTTTCTCTATTTTTGAGGTTCTTTGGAAAAATCATACCTTTTCTTGACCCAAGTCGGTTCAAACCCGATATAAGTGAAAGGGACGAGGAAATTCGATGAGTAAAGGCCCCAGTCCACGAGGTTGTGAAAAGTAGGTCTTAGTATGATCAAGAATGTCACAACTATCATATTATTAGCTACGACCATGTCGTGATAATGAGATATATGCCAAGAGGCATAAAGTGTGAGATGTGCCAAGTGTTCCAAGATTTTTGAAGGTACAAGTTAGGACTTGTGTAAACATAATTTATCATAGTCTAAAATTGAAAAAAAAAATTGGAATATTATTAACAGATAACACTCAAGGTCATATGGTCTCTACTTCCATAAGAAGTATACCATAAGAGACGAACCTTTCCACGAAATGGAACAAAGAGTCAGACGAATACTTTAAGTAGGGAGTCGGCTCACCCCAAGTGTCACAAGTATCATGGGGGCAAGCTACCAAAACATCATAAGCTAATAGGTCGGTGGGCAACCGAGACATGTTTCTCACTATCATTAATGAGATGACTCCCAGCTAAGCCTATAACAATGCTCACACATTGCTTGCTAGTAGATCTCCGAAATGAAAAGGACATTGTGATAAATAGTAATTCTAAGTAAAAGCCATGAAGAGGAAGTGGATAATTTTTGTATGTTCATTCTTCACTTGTATGGTGATTTATATACAATTTGTACATACAAAATGAGAAAAAAAATATGTAATAAATGTAGGTGATCACTGCTAATAATAAATTTCTACATATATGCTAATTTGGCTTTTATTATGCAATAAATGGAGGTGATCAAGTGTTGATAACAAATTCCTACAGATATGTTGAGTTGGCTTGGAGGTGGTGTTATCCTTGCAGGTGGTGTGGTGGTTGCATCTGCAGATATGCTGAGTTGGCTTTTACTCCCCCGCAAGCTCAAGTGGAGATCTCGGAGATTGAGCTTGGACCGTAAAAAGCATAAGTAAGAAGTAGACAAGCCTTTGGTCAGAATGTCAGCCAATTGAGAATCGGTACCAATAAAACGAACACGAAGATATCCATTGCTAACTTGTTCATGAACAAAGTGATAATCAATTTCAATATGTTTGGTGCGAGCATGAAAAATAGGGTTGTCTATGAGATAAATGGCTCAAAGATTGTCATACCACAATATAGGAGGGCCAGAGAGAGGTAGATGAAGTTTGTGAAGTAGGGAGCACAGCCAGATAATCTCTATAGCAGCATTGTCAATACTTTTATATTCAGCCTCAATACTTTTATGGGAGCTCCATGAGATCAAATTATGACCCAGAAAAATGGCAAATCCACTAACAGAGCGATGATCATCAAGGTTGCCAGCCTAATCGGCATGAGAAAAACAATGCAGATCATGTGGTGAGTGACGCCAAAAAGTTAAGCAAATGTGGGCAGTACCTTGGAGATAGCGAAGGATACGTTTGATGGCAGTCCAATGAGCATCTGTGGGTTGGTGCATAAACTGACATGCTTGGTGAATAGCATAAGTGATATCAGGTTGTGTAAGAGTGAGATATTGAAGAAAACCCACAAGCTGACGATATTGGGTTGGATCAAAGAGTAAAGTGCCCGTAAGAGCAGACAAATGGGGGCCAGAGCTGATGGGAGATGAGACAGGCTGACAGGTGGTCATGGCAGCTTTACAGAGAAGATCGTGAATATATTTGGTTTGGGTAAGGTGGATACCTTGAGAGGAGTGCTTGACTTCAATTCCAAGAAAGCAATGCAGTGGACCCAAATCCTTGATGAAAATTTAGCCTGAAGAACACAAATAATGGACTCGACGAGAGTAGTGGGCAAGCCCGTGATGACATCAACATAGACAAGCAAAAAGATAACAAAATGAGCAGTGCGATAAATGAAGAGAGAGCTATCATAAATGGAGCCATAAAAACCCTAAGTTTGAAGAAAGGAGCTGAGGCAGAGGTCCCAGGCACGGGGTACCTATTTAAGTCCATAGAGTGATCGCCGAAGTCGACACACATGATGAGGATAAACAGGGTCAAAGAACCCGGGTGGTTGAGACATGTAGACTTCTTCTATAAGGTGACCATGTAGGAAAGCATTCTTTACGTCTAATTGACAGATAGTCCAATTGGAAGAGACCGCAATGGAGAGGATGACCAGAATGGTGACAGGCTTGATGACTGGGCTAAAGGTGGCATCATAATCCAGACCTAGTTGTTGGGAGAAACCTTTGGCAATGAGTCGAGCCTTATGTCGAGCAATGGTACCATCAGGATTTTCCTTAATCTTATAAACCCACTTGCAGCCAATAATAGGACAATCAGGGGGGTCAGGAACCAAATCTCACGTATGATTATGAAGAAGCACAAGGAGTTCAGCTTTTATGGCGTCCATCCAAAGAGGGTCATGACGAGCTTGAGCAAAGGTGCAAGGTTCCTGCACCACAAACAAGGAGGGGTTGATAGTAAAGTGTCGGGGAGGAAGAGAGCCATCTTGAGAGCGAGTGACCATGCGGGGAACCGGCGGAGGAGGAGTAGGTGAACCCGTAGGAGATGCCTACGAAGAAGTCTCATGTATATTCAAAGGAGAAGGAGGAACCATACCTGAGTCTAATGGTGGCATTGGGACAAGGGAGGGAATTGGGAGAGTAGCGATGGAGTGCTAGATGGGGGCAGTCGGGGCGGAGGGTCATGAGAGAAGGGGAAGACAGACTCATTAAAGTGGACGATGCAACTGGGATATAAGGGAGGGGGTGAGTACAACTACTCAGTGAATGGGTTTTCAAAGGTCTACTTTTAACTTTTAAGAAAAATATTTATATGGAGTGTGCCAAACTCATTTCTTTCAAAAAAAATCTATTCATTTAAAAATTTTGGTTTTTCCATTATTTCTTAGTTACCGGTGTGTCATCACCCAACGCACATCCTTCAACATGAAGGTTACACACATTCGCAAGTCAGTATCACTACTGAACCCGCTAGTGACTTCGGAGCGACTTTTCCTGCCACCTGGATAGAAGTACAACCACTTCTACCCTGGGAATGAGTGGATGCACGTGACATCCGACCCACAATCCCAAAATCACTTCTCCGTGTCCGTATGAGGACAGAGACCTCATCCCGTCCCCACCCCGGTCTCATGCGCTTGGTGCTACTCCAGATTTCGCATAGACACCTGGAACGACGAACTGCCCTTATAGCCACCAGGTCGTCCAGTGCCCTTAGGACGCATCACTACCCCTCATGGGTGTCTTGATGATCTCGTACTCATAGTGCATGCACAAACAATATTTTCTTATATTGCCATGTAATCTGTGGTACCACTAGTCTAATGTCCCCGACTCTCAACCCAACCCGCAGTTGTTTGTCTTGACTGGTTCGTCGACCTGTCATGTCACACTGCCGCTAGTTGACTGAGCATGTCGGTCCCATCTTGGTACCATGGCCAAACAATTCAATTATTAAGTTTTATGGCACATATATCATGTTCGTTTACGAGCTCCTGCTCGTGCCAACTGGCCTTGGGCCCACTGTACGAGATTTTCAAAATTGGGCATTTAGCCCCCAAGTTCCAAAATCGAGGCCCCCGGCCTATCAGAGCTATTCGAGCTCCCGTTGAGAAGGTCTCCCAAATTGTTTAAGCATTGGCACACAGTCAGGGGAGAGCACTTCCGACAAAACATATGTTTTCTCTATCCATTATACCGCCCGGGTTTAAGGACACCTTCATTCATAACCGATGAACGGGTTTTCAACTTCCTTTGAGGAAGTCTCATCATACCAACTGGGTATGATCTACTTACAACCGGTAAGTAGTTTTTCCGCATAATTTTCACATCACTTTCACTAAGTGGTGATGATTAAAATACCACTAAACAGTGGGTTTTTATACCGAGGTACTTATCATCCCCTACCGGGTATGATATAAAATTTCCACTCACAACGGGTAAGTGGTGTTTATCTTTAAGTTCTACTCATCATCCCAATTGGGTATGATGTTAGTAAACCCACTCACAACTGGTAAGTGGTCTTTAACTTTAAGTTGTGCTCATCATCCCATTTGGGTATGATGTTAGTAAACCCACTCACCCGTTAATGTCGTGAATTCCACTAGACTGGTTCTTTGTATTCATGTGAGCTTGTCCTTGTTGGCGTTCCCGGTATTTCGCGTTCTTACATGATATGAACAACCTTTTTCATTATTACTCGGCATAACAGCCTTCATTTATTTCCAATGAATGAGAAAACCCAAACTTTTAGTTATTTACCATTAGGTCCCTAAAGTTATTTTTCTTTAACTTTAAGTCCCTAATGTCAGTTTTTCCTCAAATTATGTCCCATAACTTTTAAAATTTATCATGGGACCTCAATTTATTCAATTTCACCAAAAAGGGGTTTAATTTCCCAAATTTCCAATTTGGTTCCCCAATTTTTCCAAAATTACCATTTTGCCCTTCTTTTACAAAAATGGTAAGTTTTGCCCCAAAAATTCCAAAATTCCTCAATTGGTCCTCCAACATTATTTTCATGCCCAATTGACCCTCAATTTCATAAAATTGTATTTTGGCCCTTTGAATTTCGAAAATCCCCAAATTTTCCCCCAATTTTAACTCTTCAACACTACCGAATTTGATTTCATCAAATTGACCAATCAAACACTTCTAATTATTGAAATTGGAGTTGAAATTGAGTTCCTGCATGTTCATACGATTCTAAGAAACTTTGAATCGCAGATTTTAACGCCGGAATGAGCTCAAACGGAGCTTCACTGAAAAACAGACTATAGAGAGAGAAAGCTTCGATTACTCACCGATAAAGGCACGGCGAGCCGAGCTTTCGATCTGGGCAGATAGATCTCATCCTGAGGTTCATCCTAGAATCAAGAATATCATCAATTGATGCAGAATTGGATTAGAATTTTGTCATTGAAATTCGGTCGACTCTCTATCTAGCACCAATCAAAAATTATAAAGGGGAGCCGAATTGGCTTACATTTCAGTCCTAATTCGGCTGTGGAAAGGCTGAGGAAGTGTTGGGAGGACTTGGTTTAACCTGAGGAGGGCTTGAAATGGCTGATTTCAGCTTGGCCGAAATAGGGCAGCTTCAGTCCGCCGGAGCTGCTTCACTATTCTATCATGCCGGCGATTCTCCAACGATTCTCGGATTGACTGGAGTTTGCTATCAGATAACTGTCTTCTCCCCGGTTCTAAAGAGCCCGACCTTTGTTCAAGTCGAAGCTCTAGTTCGAGCTTCACCAGGAAATGGAGCCAGGAGGTCACCCATCCTCACACTACTCTATGGCAAGCATGCTTAACTTTAAAGTTCTTATGGACTCTCGTTCACCTGAACTAATTTGGTTTTTCTGTTCTAATTTGTGTTAAGTTTCTTTTCCAATGTTTAATAAACCCTTTGGATCACTCGAAAGTTGTAAATTTCCAAATTACTTGTTCCCAAATGATCGGGTTTATAAACCATCTCGATTTTCTTACTCGGTTTGACCGGTTCTTTTCCTTAACTCAAAAGTGCAGGGTTTACAAGTAAAGCCTTCAAGGAATCCATAGTCATGTCATCCAGAAGGGCGACATAACAAGGGTGAGTGCCTCCCATTCCCTGTCAAGACCATCGAACAATTTGTCTTTGATTTCATGGTCAAGTTTAGGGTGACCGATTTGGGCGAAGCTGGTGGCGAGGGTTGAGATGATGGAGAGGTAG
The DNA here is from genome assembly GCA_030064425.1 of Trapa bicornis. Lineage (NCBI taxonomy): Eukaryota > Viridiplantae > Streptophyta > Magnoliopsida > Myrtales > Lythraceae > Trapa > Trapa bicornis. The sequence goes on from CM057754.1 coordinate 8,470,913, forward strand.
GTGGTCATGGGTTGATCACCCTTCTGTAGCTCTCGCCATAGTTGGTCGAGAATGTCCTTTTGAGCATGAGTTTGAGAGCTGTATAGAGTCTCCAGCTTGTTCCATGCTTCAGCTAATGTGAGAACACCAATGATCTGCAAATTGACTTCTGAAGATAGAGATGCGGTTAGTGCAGTCAAGGTGAACTTATCTCGGATCACCCACGCATCATATTTTGGGTTGACAATCTCCAGTTCTTCATCTTCTTCTTTCACCAGCAAGGTAGGTTTTGGCTGAGGTATGCTACCATCGACATAGTCATACAGTTGATAGGCTTGTAGCATATTACTGATGTTATTCCTCCATAAGTAGTAGTTGGTGTTGTCAAGTTTGATTGTTAGGGAGGGGAGTATATTAGTAAGAATGATGGTGGTTGAGGAGCTCATTTTGAGCGTTCAAGTTAGTTATGTGTTTGAGAAAATGCTTGAATGAGGAAAAAGTGTGCTACGCATGCTATGTGTTTAAGAAAATACTTAAATGAGAAAGAAGTGTGCTACGAAAGCTATTTGTTTGAGAAAATGCTTGAATGAGGAAGAAGTGTGCTACGCATGCTATGTGTTTAAGAAAATACTTAAATGAAAAAGAAGTGTGTTACGAAAGCTATGTGTTTGAGAAAATACTTGAACTTGGAAGAAGTGTGCTACGTAAGCTATGTTTGTAAAAACACTTGAATGAGAAATAAGTGTGCTATATACCACTTGTACATATAAATTAAAAAATAATATATAATAAATATAGGTAATTACTACTGATAATAAATTTTTATATAATTTTATGCTTAAAGATGGTGCAGTGATGGTACCTAAAAATATACTGAGTTGACTTTTATTAAGAAATAGTATAATGAAATAAAATATTTAAAAGAAATAATTTTGGATAGTGTACGGTGATGACCGGTAGATTCGATGAACTTTTTTGGTGAATTTATACTATATTAAGATGAAAGTAAAACTTATTTATGTAAGAGGGCTATATGGGGAAAACTGGAAGGGCCCTCCTATTTATTTTGGTGTATTGGATGTTATTTTAAATAAATGATTAAGAGTGTATATGACACAAATACGGTGAGAGAATTTGTGAGATGGGGCATAAGGCCTGGTGTGACATCTCAACTTGATGATTACTTGATGGATGGGAGAGTAAACCCGACTAATTTAGAAATAAATAATATTCAGTAAAGTTCACAATAATATATATATCCTAAGTGTAATATAAAAAAAGTGTAACAAGTGATATAAGAAATAATAAGGTATAGGATTTCAGTTTACATTTAAATTAGTATAAGATAAATTTGAGATATTAAAAATGCATTATATTATATCAATTAAATCGAATTGAAACGTCATAATTATTAATAACTTAAATATTTAGTATGAATTTTATTTTATTTTATATATTTAATTTATAAATATTTTACATATAATTTTTAAATAATAATTAAGCATATTAATAATATTTTACTATAAAAGATAAATTTTGACGAAATTTTTTTATTTGGTAGAAATAAAAGGTAAAGTTAAATTCATGTAGATTTTAATAATAAAAATATGTTACGTTGACTAAATTTTATATAAAAAGTAATTTACTATATATATTACCAAAAACTTAAATAAATATAAATAAAAAGTATTTTACACTATATATTGCCCACAAGAGGTTGGTATTGAATGATTTAAGTAGGTCTTGTTTTATAATTGTGCAAAAAAAAAAAAAGAATGATTTAAGTAGGTCGGAGGAATCTGGTATGGGGGCAATAACTGGGAAATAAATGTGGAAGTAGCTCAATTCCCTTTGTCAAACTTCATCAGCTTTAATTGCACATTTATTCATCTTAGCAAAAACATTAAATATTTAATACTAAAAAATATCACTATTTAGTAAGATTAAATAAGTTTAATTTAGGTGAAAAATATCCATTCTCCAAGTCCAACCTCATCCGTCCGCTTCGGAATCCCACAAAAGGCGGAGATTCTAGTTCTTTTTTAACCGTACCTTAATCCTAGAGGGAGAAAGCAGAAGCATTGCCACTCTACAATGGCGGCGGAGGCTAGTATCCTTGAGGTCGAGGGCAAGAAGGCGGAGGAGGGAGACGGCGGCGATGACGAGTGCCCCATCAAGCAGGTGGATCTCACGGTCCCGAAGACCGATGACCCCTCGCTCCCTGTCCTCACCTTCAGGATGTGGGTGCTGGGGATCAGCGCTTGCGTTATTCTCTCTTTCATCAACCAGTTCTTCTGGTATAGGAAGCAACCGCTGTCGGTCACAGCCATATCGGCCCAGATCGCCGTCGTCCCTCTTGGCCACCTCATGGCCCGAGTCCTTCCGACCCGCCTCTTCTTCGCCGGTACCCCTTTGGAGTTCTCGATGAACCCGGGCCCCTTCAACGTGAAGGAGCACGTGCTCATCACGATCTTCGCCAACGCCGGCGCCGGTAGCGTCTACGCCACTCACATCCTCAGCGCCGTGAAGCTCTACTACAAGAGGAAGCTCACTCTCTTCCCCGCTTTCCTCGTCATGATGACCACACAGGTGGAATTTATATTCAGATTTCAGAGAGCGATTCAGTTACCCCATCATCTTCCTCCTTTTTTGAACTGCCAGAAAACTCTGTGGGTCGTTCTCTCTGATACGGTTGGGCTATTCAATGTCTCTGATACATTCGTTCATTAGGTTCTTGGGTTCGGCTGGGCGGGGCTGTTCCGGCGGTACCTGGTGGAGCCCAGCGAGATGTGGTGGCCGCTCAATCTTGTTCAAGTTTCACTTTTCAGGTACTCTGAAGATAAAAATCTCCCAACAAATAGTTAATTCCAAGAACAAGTTCGAGTTTTTTCTTGTCAATTTTGCAGGGCACTGCACGAGAAAGAGCCCCGACCAAAGGGCGGCGTAACGAGGACCCAGTTCTTTCTCATGGTCCTCGCCACCGGCTTTGCCTACTGCGTCATCCCCCAATACTTCTTTCTCATGCTGACCTCTGCCTCTTGGGTCTGCTGGCTCGCCCCCAGCTCGGTCCTCGTCAACCAACTCGGTTCGGGCCTCTCGGGGCTCGGTATCGGTTCCTTTGGGCTCGATTGGTCCACCATCACCTCCTACCTCGGCAGCCCCCTGGCCAGCCCCTGGTTCGCCACAGCCAACGTGGCGGTCGGCTTCTTCCTCGTCATGTACGTGATGACGCCGTTGATGTACTGGCTCAACATCTACAACGCCAAGACATTTCCGATCATCTCGCAGAACCTGTTCATGGCGAATGGGTCCGACTACAACATCCTCAGGATCGTCAACTCCGACTTCCACCTCGACAGGGCGGAGTATGCCAGGATGGGGTCCGTCAACCTCAGCACCTTCTTCGCCGTGGCCTCGGGTTTGCGACTCTTCCGGCCATCATCGTTCACGTCGCGCTCTTCAATGGAAAGTAAGTGACAATACTCTCTCTATACATATTTTTCACAATTGCCAGTCAAATATGTTCAATATCTTATACTCAAAATTGCATAGGTCATGCAAAGAACACATCAGACAAAAAAAAAGTGGGTCGTCCACACTTCTTTGAACTCGGATCTGCCCATCATTTTAATCTTATTGGGTGCTTAATGATCTCAACACATTGATCATATGGTTTGACTGATCAACATAAATTATTCTCCGGAATTGGGGTTTGGTGCAGGGAGCTGTGGCAGCTAGGGAGGAAGGCACTAGCAGGGACCCAAAAGATGGATGTACACACGAGGCTGATGAAGAAGAGCTACAAGTCAGTCCGGTCGTGGTGGTTCATCGCCCTCCTCATCCCGACCATCGCCTGCCAGCACTACAACGAGTCCCTCCAGCTGCCGTGGTGGGGCGTCCTTCTGGCCTGCGGCGTGGCCCTCTTCTTCACCCTCCCCATCGGAATCATCACAGCCACCACAAACCAGGTGGACAATCCCGAATCCCCTAAAATTTTGATCGACTTTGCACATCTATACGAGGAGTGATTAACCAACTTGATTATGCAAAATACCCCGTGACATTATAGATGCCGGGACTGAACATCATCACGGAGTACATCATTGGGTATGTTTACCCGGAGAGACCGGTGGCCAACATGTGCTTCAAGGTCTATGGATACATCAGTATGATCCAGGCTCTCACCTTCTTGCAAGACTTCAAGCTCGGTCATTACATGAAGATTCCCCCCAGATCCATGTTCATGGCACAGGTCAGTTATATCTACTATTTGAGGTTGTTAACTTCACTGAATAGCGCTCTTACCAAGAATTATTGAAGATGACTATGAAGCATACTTTGACTCAAGGAGTAAGAAATTGTTAGAGAATATTATATAATAGTAATTGTTACAAAATTAAATAGATCTATTGGACTCATGAACATATGCTAGAAGGAGTAATGAAAATTATATAGAAAGTATCTTTTGTTTAATGAGCTGTTTTAAAAAGGTGAAAAAGATGAGAGAAAATTGAAGCTCGGAAGAAACTAAGGCTAGTTTTTGCCTGTAATATGCTTTTTCTTGCAGGTGGTCGGAACAGTGATTGCAGTGGTAGTCTACCTCGCCACCGCGTGGTGGCTCATGGAGTCGATCCCGAATATCTGCGACACCTCGCTCCTGCCAAAGAACAGTCCGTGAACATGCCCGATGGACCACGTCTTCTTTGACGCCTCGGTCATATGGGGTCTCGTGGGTCCACGCCGGATATTTGGCAACCTCGGCGAGTACGGCAACGTCAACCTCTTCTTCGCCGGAGGGGCGGTGGCGCCCCTCCTCGTGTGGCTCGCCCATAAGGCCTTCCCGGAGAGGAAGTGGATCAGGTTGGTCAACATGCCGGTTCTGATCGGCGCCACCGCCATGATGCCGCCCGCATCTGCAGTGAACTTCACGACGTGGGTCATCGTAGGGTTCATATCGGGGTATGTTGTGTTCAGGCACCGCCCCGACTACTGGAAGCGGTACAATTACGTGCTCTCGGGCGGCCTCGATGCCGGAACTGCGTTCATGACTGTGCTTCTCTTTCTGACGCTGCAGTCCCGGAATCTTGGGATCGACTGGTGGGGCAACAATCCCGATGGGTGTCCGCTAGCCTCTTGCCCAACCGCGAAGGGTGTTGCTATGGACGGATGCCCAGTAGTAAGCTGATGGGAGAGGAGATCCGTATTTTAGGGTGCCTTTTTTTTAATGTTAAAGCCTCTAGGTTCTGTAATCTAATCTGCCAAAAAAACTATCTTCAAAGGAAGTATATACCTGTATATTTAGGTCCTGCTGACTGGAGCTCTGAGATTGTTATTGTGCTGGGACAAGGCCCAATGGTTCTAAGCCCAATTCCTAGGTTCCTTTTTTTTTCTCAGTTCTAATTAACTTTCATGTCCTGGAAAAATAAAAGTGGACTTTCATGTTGTGGTTGGCAGTTGGCTTCACATATCCTATTCCTATCAATTATTATTAGTACTATAATAATTGATAAGTATTGTTACTTAATCATCCTATAGGTATATAGTATTTTTCATTTTTGGTCCATTTGTGATTATTCAAGATTCGCACTAATGTATAACATAAATACATTTATTATATACAATACAACCATTTTGATAAATTTTATAATAAATCAAATTTTCAGACGGCCGGTTTGATTAAAATTGATATAAATCATTAAAAAAATGTGGGTATGAAGAAAGTTGGTTCAATGTTGAAAGAGGTAAGTCTTGTACCTATGCATTTGAGACATTCTTATGCATCATGACAGCATAGAATTCACTATTAAGAGCCGTGGTCTTATACCAACAGGCCGACAAAGAATTAATGATAGCCGTAGTAAAGGAATTACATCAAACTTGCAAGAAATTTAGTTAGTCTTTCCTACCAGCAAAATTCAAATGGTGCTTACATCCCAGGCCATGGTGGCCCCAAAAAGAATTGCTATCGAAATTGAAATCAATCTTAAAAGTATAAATCTTCTATCTTCCAGCTTCAAGTGATCCATACCTTCAACTCAGCCCCTGTGTTTTGCTTCAGAAACATCCAAAAGCTTGGCTTCCACACCTCCTAAACATTCATCACATGTAAAGCCTGCCAAAACAGATATAAGTGGATCACATCACCAACTCGGTCAGAAATGGGATAAGAGAGCCTCGGGAAGAGCCCCCAGAATGTTTCAGGAGTGGAATTCGATCAAATGTTCAGTGGCTCCGTCTCTGGGTCCCTTTCCTTCAGTGCCCGGCCTTCTGTTTCTGTGAGAACAATGTTAACTTCTGTTATTAGAGGATAGATGTGACAACATGCCCACAATTAGAAAGGAAGATAGAATATAGTAGAATCATCAAAGAGGTTAAAGGCTTACTGGGCTTGTCTGAAATCACCAGGAGACGTCTCTGCAAGAGGGAGGCCACAAAGAGGAAGATTGAGCACATGCCAAACATTATGGTTATGGGGAATGCATCAACCTGTAACATTTAGAGCAAAAGAATGAGTGATTAGAGCATGAGAGCACAAAAACAGAAGATTTCTGAGAGCTGGAGATGTTCCAGTATGGGGCAGCATTCAGTTTGACAGTTTACTCGGAGCATACATTGTAAAGGACAATGCAGACAAAGATGTTGAGGGGGATGCGGAAGAAGTTCATGATGGTGCTCCTTGCTTCCTCTGGGATGTACTGGGATCTCATCTTCATGATGGATGGCCAGAAGATGCCAACACAAGCCTCAAAGGTGCAGAATCCAAGTAGCTGGAGACAGCCGGAGAATGACATGCCTCCACCTTTGACCTTTGAGGGCACTACCAAGAACTATACCAGATTTTTAAGTTCAATTCAGCAAAAGAATAAACATGGAAGAGAGACAGGTTGAGAATAAGTAACCTACACTGATGATGATTGGAAGCAGGAGAGCAGCAGATGAGACAATGAAAACAATTTGCATGTAGCTTTCGACTCTAGGCGATGAGCGAGCCATTAAGCGAGAGGCAAGGGAGCTACCCAACATAGAAGCCAGCATGAATGTTGCAAAAATGAAGCCATGGGGAATTTCCTCATCATTTGGACTCAATGCAGGTGTCCAGAGGAAGACAAAAGTGTACATCGAGCCTTCAAATAGGGATTGGATAGCGCCAAGAAGTGCAATTTTCTCATCTGTTCCGCATTAAAAAGAAAATAAGAATATGATCTACATAAGATTTTAAAACTGGATCAATAAATCTTTCTCGGAAATATCGTTGCTGATTTAAGGCTATAGCACAAATAGGCCTTGTGTCCCTCAGGCTATCTTTCATGTAAAGCTTTTGAATGTGCCATTGCAACCAACAAACAAGAATTACATGAGCAAGAAGGTTGCTCATCAAAATGCAATCTCAAGCTTCAGCACATCATAAACTGAGTTAGCAACAGTTATATACCTGAAGTAATGGCAGTAGCAGCACCCTTAAATTGTGTAAGCAAGTCTTTGCTCTCTGAGGGATCTCCATAATTTTCACTCCAGGATGACAGAATAACCGCCATGCCAATTGCCAAGAAGCAAGCAGCAGCATCAAAAGGGGCTACTGGACCAAGAGCAAATGAATCTACCAGCAGATTCCCAAACAACCCAGACACGATAGCAACCAAACCATTGCCAAGGAATATAGCTTTTGAAAATGTTATAGATAACCACTGTTGCTCAAAGCCCCTCTGCAAATTTTAGAAAGATAATGGTGGATAAGCCCAAATATAAGAATTAAATGTTGCCAAGAAATTAGAGAAAGTTTATATGTAATAAACTTCAGTGAGTATCTACTTCATATAATGGAAAATGATATTTATCAGTGGCCAGTCCATAAAATGTGAATTTGACAGTAGTTTATCTTCAATATACTGCATCAGTGTAACCCAAGAGATGTAGGGAAGGTGGGTGTGGAACTGGAAAGATGTAATAACCGTGCTTGTCCATGATAAACCATAAACCATACACTTAAGAGCAACATTTCTCACCTTGTTGTGTTCGGCAACTAGCCAGGACTCAAATGCTGAGAACAAAAGGGATGTGGCAATACCGCCCAAGACACGGCCAACCATCAAGACCTTATACTGAGGAGAGTGTTTAGTGATACAACTCAGAATGTAGGTGATACAATAAGTCACACAAGCCCTTTTCCGACCCCTGAATAAATGGAAAGAACATTCATTTGATATGGTTGCCTGCCGAAAACTACAATATGATTTTGAGAATGGTTCTAAGATTACTGTTTGTCTGCAAGAGATCCGACAATTGTGCCAAAGAGCATAGAGGATCCAAAACCAGCAATGAAGAGCTGTCCTATATCTCCTTTTCCAAACCCATAATGGCTGTACAGGAAGTAGACGTAAGGACCCTGCAACCAATCACCGGCTTTTGCCGAGAAAGATCATGCACGTTAGATGAATATTGTAAACTTAGGTGAATTACATTGACAGCATCCGAATCATTGTGAGACAACCGAACAAATACTTATGAATTTCCTTTTGCACAGGACATTATCAACTTTAGAAAGAAGAAGGTGAAACCAGCGACTACGCTAACAACTACAACAGCGATATAACTGCATTAACATTTTAACGATTTCTTGACAATTAAAATGTATCACTTCGTTTGACTGACAACGACGAGCTGATCCATAGCCCACCACGCAAGGGGAAACATAATCACGGATCCGTAAGCATAGATTGATTGAAGCGTCAGATCTCGAGTAGAATTTTGTAGGAATGAATCAGATCCACGCCGAAAATCTAATTTAAAAACTCAGTCAAGACGACCGACACACACACGGACACATTCTCGGGCCACAATCAGTCGAGATCTGACAAATTAGGGAGGTACGAAAAGCTTCCGAGCGCAGATCCAGTATGATTACCCATCATGAGAGAGTAGACGAGGAGGTAATTGTTCTTGAACGAATTGAAGGCGGAGGAGGTGTTGGTGCGGTCCTTGTTAGTCTTGCTGAGCTCGAGAGCCGCCACGAAGGCTCCGAGACTGCCGAACACTATGTAGTAGAACAACTCCATTGTATTGTATCGGCGAGGAGATGCAGAGTCGGAGTGAAGCTCCTTCAGTCCGGTTCCCTCACTCTCTTTCCGTCAGCAGTGAGATTTTGCAAGAGACAGTATAGAGAGAGTGAGAGGTGATCATGTATAAGGAGAGAGCTTTTATCCTCTGCGGATGATGCTACCATAAACTTACTCTCCGTGTTGACATCTGTCTTTGCTTAGTTGGTTCCACTCCCGTCCCACTTCCACTTAATAAATATGTCACATATGAGGCGGCATCTGATTTTGATTTTGAGCGTGGGGGAGAAGCCTATTGGTGAGATCAGCTGTCGGCCTCGCCCCTGGATTGATCAGCCCACCGACGGTGTGGTCCATAGTTGAAAGAGTCTCTAACCAACCAGAGAAGGGCGAGAGAAACATTGAATAATAATAATAATGATAAAGCTTTCGGGATAATCAGTCAGACTCCTATTAGAACTTCATAGCTTCAAAGTACATATTCAAATGGCACCTACTTCCCAAGCAGTCGTGCACGGGAAAGAATCCGTATTCAAAATTAAATCCAATCTTATGAGCAACAATTTACTCTCCACTTCAAGCTGTTGAGGTGATCCATAGCTCAGCCCTCTTTGCATTTGCTAGGGAAACCTGGCAATCTCAACTTTATTACATATTTCCTGACCTTCCATCACTTGTAGAGCTTCACAAGGTAACATCAATCGTTCATTTATTATGCCGAGCTTCCAAGAGCCCTCCTGATGTTCCAGGAGTCGGAGATTGATCAAATGTTTAGAGGCTCCGCCTCTTGATCCCTTTCCTTGAGTCCCCATTCTTCTGTCTCTGTAACAATGAAGAGTAAGTACAGTTAGAAGAGATAGATATGACAAAAGGCGGTGGCGGATATTGGTAGATTGAATACTGAAGAACCATTTGATGAATGTAAGACATACTTGGCTTGTCCGAGATCACCAGAAGACGTCTCTGCAAGAGGGAGGCAACAAAGAGGAAGATGGAGCACATGCCAAACATAACAGTGATGGGGAATGCATCGACCTGTAAGATTGACGCAGAAGCATAGATCATCAGAATCCAAGGCACCAAGGCAGAAGTGGCACAGAGTTCAGTTTGAGACATACGTTGTACAGGACAATGCAGACGAAAATGTTGAGAGGGATGCGGAAGAAGTTCATGATGGTGCTCCTTGCTTCCTCGGGGATGTACTGGGACCTCATCTTCATGATAGATGGCCAGAAGATACCAACACAAGCCTCGAACGTGCAGAACCCAAGCAGCTGGAGACAGCCGGAGAATGATATACCCCCACCTTTTACCTTAGAAGGTGCTACCAGGAACTGCACCAGATTTGTAAAGCTCAAATCAGCAACAGAAAACACATGGAAGAGAGAAAGGTTGAGAGTAAGCAACATACATTAGTGATAATAGGCAGCAATAGGGCAGCAGATGATACAACAAATACAATTTGCATATAGCTTTCAACTCTTGGTGATGAGCGAGCCATCAGGCGAGAGGCGAGGGAACTACCCAGCATAGAGGCCAGCATGAAGGTCGCAAAGATGAAACCATGGGGGATTTCCTCTTCATTTGGGCTCAGTGCAGGTGTCCAGAGGAAGACAAAGGTGTACATTGAGCCTTCAAATAGGGACTGGATAGCACCAAGCAGAGCAATTTTCTCATCTGCACCATGTAAAGAAATTTTCAGGATATCAACTGATAAGATATTAAAACTTTGTCATCACCTGGGAAGTTTGCACCATTATACGGCTTGCTTAGTGGAAGATTCCTTCTGTGTGAAGTTTTTCAATGTGCCTAATAATGTTTCCCATACACCAGAATTAAAGTGCATGCATAAGTGAGTAAATAGCAGGCAACTACCTGAAGCAATAGCAGCAGCAGCTCCCTTAAATTGAGTAAGCAAGTCCTTGTTTTCTGAGGGATCTCCATAATTTTCAGTCCAGGATGACAGAATAACTGCCATACCAATTGCCAAGAAGCAAGCAGCAGCATCAAAAGGGGACACTGGACCAAGAGAAAACGAGTCTACAAGCAGATTGCCAAATAACCCAGACACAATCGCAACCAAGCCATTGCCTAGAAATATTGCTTTCGAAAATGTTATTGATAGCCACTGTTGCTCGAAGCCCCTCTGCAAAAATTAGGAAGAAAAAGATAATATCAGATAAGCCCTACATATAAGCAACAGATGGTGACCAGATATTAGAATGACTACAATAAGGAAAATGAAAAGGAAGAGCAAGAAATGACAGCAAATTTGGAGAATTTTATATATGATATACAGCTCAATTAGTACCATCCATTCCATGGAGAGAATATACCATTTATCAGTGGCTGGGTCATAAAAGAATGTGCAATAAGGATTGTAGCTTGGTTTCCATATAAAAACTCCTTATTTCTTCATGCTTGGAGGACTTGCCAATTGCCATGGTCGAATGTATGCTCATCCGTGTTAAAATAGAAATCAACTAATTTTGTGTCTAGAAAGAGGGATATTTCTCACCTTGTTGTGTTCCGCAACAAGCCAGGACTCAAATGCCGAAAACAGGAGAGACGTGGCAATACCTCCCAATACACGTCCAACCATCAAGACCTTATACTGAGGAGAGTGTTTAGTCATGCAACTCAGTATATAAGTGATGCAATAAGTTACACATGCCCTTTTCCGCCCCCTGATCATATGCAGAGAATATACATTTAATATCAATGTCTACCAATTTATGACAAGTACTGTTAAGAAAGGTATTAAGACTAACTGTTTGTCTGCCAGAGATCCAACAATTGTGCCAAAGAGCATAGACGAACCAAAACCAGCTATGAAGAGCTGACCTATCTCTCCTTTTCCATACCCATACTGGCTGTACAGGAAGTATACGTAAGGACCCTGCAACCAATCACCGGCTTTTGCCAATGAAGATCATCCAAAATATATTAATAATTGCATTGATAGATCGCAAAAATATGCTATAACACCATAAATACTCCCGCAGTTCCTTTTCACAAAGAAAATTTTCGGAGTTAAGAGAGGAGAAGGTGATACCAGTGACAACAAGAACAACAGCGACATAAGTTGCATTAAAATTTTAAGACACACTGCACTTTCCATTTATGCAGTCAGCACGGATCCTTGAGAGAAGATAGATTGACGCATTAGATCTCGAGCAGAAATTTATAGAAATGCATTGTATACGTGATTCCGAAACTTAACCAAGGCAACCAAAACAACACACGCATGGCCACGTTCTGGGCCAGGATCCAACCGAGATCCGACGAAATTAGAGAACTACAACATGTGTCAAAGCTCGTATCCAGTATGATTACCCATCATGAGAGAGTACACGAGGAGGTAGTTGTTCTTGAACGAATTGAAAGCAGAGGAGGTATTAATGCGATCCTTGTTGTTCTTGCTGAGCTCGAGGGCCGCCACCACGGCCCCTAGACCCCCAAACACCATGTAGTAGAAAAGCTCCATTTTCTACTCAGCTAGGAAAATGAAGTCCGATCTCCAGACACACACTCTCACCCGCAGCACAGTAGTGATTTGCGGAAGATATGCATACAGCCTTGCAGATAGGGGGAAATGGAAAAAGAGAGCGAGAGCTATTAATATAGAAGATCTAGAAGGTGGAGAGCTTTTATCCTCTGCAAGCAGTTCTATCGCCACTTATTATCCATTTCTTTGCCATTTGTTTCCTCTTGCTTTAATGCGCCCATCAAGTTTTTTGCACTAAAACCATTTTGCGTCCTGAGAGCTTAAATGGATTTGCAGCGAGACAAACTTTATTAGTTGGATGGAACTTACTCTGTCACGGGTTTATATTTAAAACAATGCCTAGGGCTTGGCTAGGAGTTGAAGTTGGGTGGCTAGAGCTGGGCGGTCCACGGGAATCGACAAGGTGTCGGTGGGGTATCTCCGTCTGCCTTCACGGCAGAATTCCCACGCTTCGGATATCGTCATTCCCGGGTGCCCAGCAAAGGTGGGCCCACAAGGGCCTGTCATCCTGCCGTCTGGAACTTTAAATTGGAGGACGCGTTTGGAATTTGACCATGTAATATGAGATGACCAGATCTTCATCTCCCACTTATAGATTATATATATATATATATATATATATATATATATATATCAAATTGATCATTTCACCTCATTTATTTTAGCATTAATATACAATTTTATCCATTATACAAAAAATCATAAATTTATATAAAATAATTTGCCATTTGGTAAACTCTTTCTTTAAAAACCATCAGTAATTTAACATTTTTTATATCTTAAATTTATTTCTAATAATCAAATTCTACCTAATATTTTAGTTTATCAATTTTATTTTTTAACAATTTATCCATTTACTAAAGTATTAGGTTATGATGATATTAAAGAAATAAATTATTAAAAATAAAATTGAGAAGTCATATGATTAATAAATAAAACTTTAGAGAGTGACATATTCCCCATAATTTTAACTAGAATTTGCAAAAATTAACATTTAGAAGGCATCTAAGTCAATGCAACGCAGGTAAATAATAATGGGGACAGAGTCGACATTTGGCATCCAAGACAACGTCAAAAACATGCCCGATGGTATCACATCACACAATTTAATGCTGTGGGCTATGGCCCGGGGATGAGAACAGGCATTCCCAGGCACTATCAGAGTAAGCATATGGATCAAATCTATAATCACAAATCACACAGCGGGGCCGCAGACATTGACTTATTTATTCTCCAGCATACCAACTTTTTGGTCATTATAAAACGAACCTGATATCAAATAGAAATATCACGACATAAAATGTGTGTAATATCTTACCACAAAACAAGGCTACTCAAAGATCTGACCAAAATGCCCTGGTTGGACTTGCCATTGAATGGAAAATTTATGAGAAGGAATAAATGGCCAAAACCTGTATGAATGCAGGGACAAAAGTAGGTATTCCTGCAATGATCTTCCATAGACTAGAGGGAGATGAAGGGTCAAAGGTTTGAATTCAAGGATCCTGCAAGTCCCGTTGTAAGTTCATCATTTGACAGAGGACGAGCTTAGAGAGCTCTTGGATGGTTTCTGGGACCGGGATGTCACCAGAATCCCTACTCCTTTGCCAGCTCGTAGACTGAGTCAAACCTGAGTACTCACCTGCTGCGATCCCAGTCTTTTTTGAGGTGGCCAAAACTTTCTCCAAGTCAGACTGTGATAACGGCCTTGGTGGCTGGAAAGCAAGTAGGTAAGTATTGATACATTAATAGATCAACTATTGGAAGGTCATCTATTCAATATTGAAGAAAGCAAAGCTACTAAAAGGCAAAATACCATAGATATTTCAAACAATTGACCATCCCATGGGATCAAGATATTGTCTCCATAACTGAACAATCAAACCCTTAGAGTCATTCAAATAACTGTGCCTAGGTGAAGACACACTTCCCCCTCTTCCAGAAGAAAATTTCACATTATAAGTTCTTTTGAAAAAAAAAAATCTTGTAGAGTTGGAATCTAAAAGGTTTTTTGCAAGGATAAAACCAATAATTCGTTGGGCATAAATTTCATCAAACCCAATATCAAAAGGAGAAAATTGGAGCACAGAGAGTACCAAAAGTTGCCTAATTTCTTGAGCAGATCAACAAATATATCATCAAAAGAAGCATATATAAAAAATGGCACTCACATGAGATGGTTTCCCCTTCTTCTCATCATTTAGTAGATCTCTTATAGGAAAATAGGCTGCTTTCTTGCATAGATCCAAAATATCAGAACCAGTGTATCCTTGGCACAAGCTTGCCAGGTATTCAAAGTCAATATTATCTTCAGTAGTCTCATCCTTCAGAACCACCTTCAGTATCTCCATTCTCTCCCTCTGATCAGGCAAGCCAATCTCAAAAGCTTGAGAAAAACGGCGTAATATCGCTTCATCGAGTTCAGATGGCCTATTTGTTGCAGCAAGAACCATCACTTGAGCATTCTCTGCAGCAATAATTTGTCAAAGAGAATTGATATTGATAGGAACAAATATATGTGAAACTCCCATGCTTGAGAATGAATTTAAACATGATCCCAAATAGTGCACTTTGCATAGCTTAGGGAACTCACGGTCTGTAGTGAATCCATCCCATAGTGCCATAAACTCGGTCTTCATATTTGTCATGGCTTCATGATCAGTAGTTTTGCGTTGGCCCAAAAAGCTATCCACTTCGTCGATAAATATAATAGCAGGCTGGAGTTTATATGCCAAGCTAAATACAGCAGCAACTGCAAAATATTGTAATCAATGAAAAACCAAAATAGCATACAACATGGGTCCCAAACATCAAGACTAAGATGAAAATGAAATTATGTTAGTAACTGAAGTAAAACTGAAATAATACCAGGTTTTCAAGGAATACCACGCTTCTAAGTCAAACCAAACTATGAAAAGGGTATAATATTCTGCCTATGTACTCAAATGATGGGCAGGAACTCATATAATGAGAAGCACTCACCAAGCTTCTGGGCATCTCCAAACCATTTGCTCATCAAATTTGATATCCTGACGTTGATGAAAACAGCCCCAGATTCCTTTGCAATAGCCTTGGCAAGCATAGTCTTCCCAGTACCAGGAGGTCCATATAACAAGACACCTTTTTGTGGACCAAGGAGTTTACCATGGGAAAACAAGTCAGGTCTCCTAAGAGGAAGAATCACAAGCTCAAACAAAGCTTGCTTGATTGTTTCCAATCCTCCAATCGAATCAAACTCTACTTCAATGTGATCAGGATTTATAACATCACATGCGATCACATCCTGCCATCGTGTAAAGAATAGGAGGTCAAGGATCATTATCAAGTTGTGTATCATGTCCAGCAAAAAGAAAGGGGTATGGCACCTATACATGCCTTGAGTTCAGACAATACTGTTGAAATGGACAATAATGAAACGGAAGTAACAGTCCTGATCTTGACTCTATATACAAGTAAGGTACTGATTACCAAATAGTTATAATTGGTATCACTGCATGAATAGCACCTCTGAAGGGTAGCATCATCAGCCCAAGAAAAACTTTTAGGCAGCCAGATTTAATCTACTGCAACTGGACTGACCATGAGAAAGAATCGAAACTGCAATAGTCAAAGGTAATCAAGTGCGACAATTTTCAACCGCAGGTTCTGAAGCTTTCTTACCTCATATGGATTGGTATTGATCAAAGGACGCCCCAACCGTCCAGCAATCTCCTTCTTGTGCTCCATAGCCTTCTTGGAGGCCTCGCGATTGGGGTCGAGGTGCCGGAGGCCCGCGAACAGGACGAGGCAGCTGAGGGCGGCGCTAGCGGCATATAGCACCAGTTCTTGCAGGAACTTCGTCTCCGAGGAACCTCCCATGACCGGCAGATTAAATATCACTACGCGCGCAAGAAGAAAATGGGAGGGTGCTCCGATGCCCTTCCGATTCCGAGTTCTGACCTAGGGTTTGCGAATCCGAGAGGTTGTTGAGGATAACTACATTCCAATTTTTTTTGGCTCGGTAACTGTATTCCAAATTCGAGTTGAATCTTGGAGAAGGGAAGGTAATGGGCCTTTAATTGAGCTCAGCTTTCAGTCTGGGCTACGCTTGACAAAAATCCGGGCCCATTTCCAATTTATCTTGAATTTCAAACAAATTTTCCTTAAACTATAAATAATTAAAAATTATTATACTAATTGATAATTTAAAATGGACGTGTAGTGTTTTAATATACTATTATCGGGACAATTGGTTCAATAATTTTATTAGTAGAAAGTAAATAATAAATAATTTTAATTAAA
Organism: Trapa bicornis; assembly: GCA_030064425.1. NCBI lineage: Eukaryota > Viridiplantae > Streptophyta > Magnoliopsida > Myrtales > Lythraceae > Trapa > Trapa bicornis. The sequence continues at coordinate 8,487,734 of CM057754.1, forward strand.
TTTATTTTAAAAAATAATTACACTTTTGAAAAAAAATCAAAATCATCTCAAACATGTCAAACAATTCTAAGCGGGACGGGTCACATTTGAAATGATCATATCCTAGTGTATTACCGAGTTCAGGTCATTGGAGTTACTCACACTCATACATTATACTTAGACTTGATCCGCCTCATTCTCATCTCTACCTGTACTTCTCTATTTCTTAAACTTAAATACATTATATCATATAATTTGTGTGAAGTATTACGTATATTTAATTAGATTTATAAACTCGATTCCATGTATATTTAAGGTTAAAGACCTGGGTTTAACTCAATTTAGTCAAATTTTATTATGTTATGATCCAATTTTTTGTTTCAAGTTGGTGATAATTTATAATATTTCTTAGATATTATAAAAACGAGTATCATTACCATTTTATAGGTTAAGTTAATAAAATATTTAGAATGAAAATAAGATACAACTTATTTAAAAATATTTTATTTTAAGATAAATTAATTTCTCAAATAAGTATGAAATCCTACTAAGTAATAATAACTTATAAAAAAATTATTAAATTTTATGTTAAGTTGTTGAGATATATATTTAAGTCCAATACATAAGGATGGTCACATTTTTGTCACTTGTAACTAATTATATGCTAATATTTTTTATATGATTTTATATTAATTTATTTTTTATATTTATCCATTCTTAGTATTCATCACTTATGGTTTTTACACCCATAATATTATGGTGAGGCCACACTCAACATTTATCAAATGCATGTCACATTAACATAATTATATCATGTCTGAATATCATATATACTAAGTGATTATACAAATGCATATGAATCATGAGCTCATACTTACCTGTTATCACAACTATTTATTCACTTATAACAATATTAAGGTTGTAAACTCAATATTTGCATATTTATATTCCACGCCAACTATGTAATAGTACATTTCATAGCTTGAATTCTTAACCATACATATAAAGGTATAAGACTTGACCTTCTCTACCATCCATTCAACTCGGTATACATAGTTTTTTATCAATGTATATATACTAAATATAACATATTAATATACATAAAAAAAATAACACATATTAATTTATTGAGACCCAAACTTTATTTTCTGTTACACTTATCATAATATCATTACACTTAATCGCGTATATATTATTTCACATATATAATGAGCTTTTATTTACCCGAACACTAATCCTCTATTAGTTGACCTTACTACTATTTACATTATTTAGAGAATTCATCCCTTTGTATCATATGTCTAACCAGTATTTATTATGATGATTTAATTTGTTAACCTGACCCTTTTTATTAATTTTATTTCATTGATACTATATTTATTATAAAATATGTGAAACTTAGCTCATCCTTTTATAAAAAGATGATTATGGGTCTTGGCCCAAAATTTTTATTTCGTTCCATTAGTCATTTTCACATTAAGTTCTCAACCTTTTTTCTTATTAGGAAAATATGGAAGCTAACCCCTTTTCCTTAAAACCTTGAGTGATAATTTTTAACCCCTTTTCATTTACATGGTATTAATTTCATATATTTTACATTTATTATTTTTTGTAATATCAATCAAATATGTATATACACACACTCTTTTATGTAATAATATAAAAATTTACACTCAATTCAATAGAATTTTCTATCAATAAATCTGATTCACTTTGTACCGGTGGTGACCCATTCGTGATCACTTTTCTTTATGAATTTGTAATGCTATTACTTTACACAAATCAAATTACAATACCAACGTTTGATTAGTCCATCCTGATATATTCACACATTTTTTAAATTTTTATATTGTCAGTTATTTACCCACGAATCGTTTCATCCGTATAAGATAATACAACCTATTCGTGCAATTTTTTTCACATATTTTCATAATTTATAGAATCATTCCCTCAATTTGCTCCATTTACTCCAATATTCTTAAATCTTTACACTTTCATACTCATACCTTTAAATTTTCAAATTTATCTTTTTTACCCTAATCTTTTTATAAATTACCAAAACACCCCTCTTACCTTAACTTTCTTCCATTAATGGGTCTAACTTTTAAAATGTCTCCATTTATATTGTGCCTTAGTCCCATTTAGGCCATAAAATCTTTAAAATTATATTTTTGGCCCAAAACCTTACAATATTTACCATTTTACTCATAAACTTTGTAAAAACTTCATTAAGGTCCTTAATATTTCCAAAAATCCCAAATCATGTCATTAAACTTTCTAGCTCATTATTTTAGATCCTTATAATCTTAGTGACTTCTCCCCAAGTCCCCATTTTTATTAAAATTTCATAGTTGCCCCAAAATTTTTAAAAATTGTATTTTAGTCACTTAAATTTTCTTTCCACAAAACATATCCATAAACTCACCAAATATCCTTAATATGGCCATAAACTCATTCCATATGTCCCTACAAGCCTGTTTTGATTGACTAGGTCAGAACAATTCCATTTTGGTCATTTTGGCCCTTTACCATAAAGTAAGACAGTGTTGAGTTTAGGGGTATAGCTCACCGGAGAGAGAGCAATGGTGGTCGACATCGGTGGGGTTGGAAAGCATACTTACCCATGAGTCTTTGACCACCTTGATCACCCTCTAAGGTGGCTAAAGTTGTCTGCAATACCCGATTTATAGAGCTTGGTTAAAAAGAGGGAAGTACTGAAGCTTTTACTGCAAAATACAACCACTAGGATAACTTTCTGCTCCAAGGGTTGATAGAGCTTAGTTGTATGAGTCGAGAAGAGGATGTGAGATTTTTGGGGTGATTTTTGGCCACCTATGGATGGTGAATTTATTCTCGAAAAGCGTCAACCTTTTTTGGGTGAGAAGGGGTGGGTCACTGTGCTAGCCCACCTGTGCTAGTAGAGGGGTTGTTTGTCACACCCCAATTCGATTTAATCGGAGTCCGTGATCAACCCGCCACCCTTTTCTACATTATTCGGGTATTCCTACCCAAATGAGACAGGGAAGGTAAATGCATATTTACTTTCAAACCCTTACTTTATGTTAGGGGTAGGAAGCGTACTTTAAGGGCCCAAGCGCATCCGGGACTTTCCGTCTAGGTGTTATCCGGAAAAAAGGGTGAGAGAGGGGGTGAGTAAAAATACTCGGTGAGGGAAACTACTATAACATTTGTTTTAATTCATTTATCTGTCCATAAAAAGTTTTTTTTGTTTGCCGTTATTCACACACTCCACATTATCAACAACTGCCTTCCTATCATAGGAGGAATCACATATTCATAGAACGGTCCTCGACCGTGCCACTTGTGGATCAAAGCACCTTTATTGTCCACCCTGATAGAGGTGTACTGCCTCTATTCGGAGTTTGAGTGGACATCAATAGTTTGACACTCAAACCCTAATTACTTCACTGTGTCCACTCTATGGGACGAGACCTCATTTCCCCCATTGCCTCGGTCTCCACGCGCAGGAAGCTACTCAGCTTCACGACCTATTAGAGACGAAACCGACTGTATGCACCATGGGTCATTCAACAGTCCTTGGGCTCCATCACTACCTCATGCTAGGTGTCCTGATGGCCTGAACATCACATTGCATGCACAATCAATAATCTTTTTGAATTATAGTTTTTATCTTTGACCCTCTAGCACAATAGTCCATCAGCTTGGCTTCGGCCCATGCGTACTGGCCCAACAAGTTCGATGACTTAGCTTCGGCAGAGTAGCGGTTTGGCCCAACAAGCTCGACAACTTAGTTTGGATCGATGGGTAACACACAAGGTTCCCATTATTCAGGTCTTTTAGCATCATATATCACATATCCATTCTAGATGGGTCCACGCCCGTATCCATCGGCCTTGGGTCCATTGGCATCTCAAGCCTAAGCTTGAAATTAGCTCCCAAATATTTTAAGTAGAGTCGCCCAATTAGGGGAGGCTAATTCCAAGAAAATAGTTTTCAAAGATGAACCATCATTCCAACCGGAATTGAAGTCATAGCGGTTCCCACTCACCTGATGATTTTGGCGGGGTCGCACTGACGGAATTTCTCTCATCGGTATGCTTATGGGGGTCGGCGCTCGAGTAATCCATTCCTGCAAGCTACGAGTATTTGTATGAGGACGTGGTGACGAATGGCACACACACTTTCTCATATTTACACCTAGGGTCACATACTTAGCTTAAATTGCACTTGGGTCCCTAATTTCTCTTCAATCTCAATTGAGCCCCTTGGGTTTCCAATTTTTTTTTGGGGTCCTTAACTCTTTTAATTTCACCATTTAGCCCTTAATTTACCAAAACTACCCTTTAGTCCTCAATTTTTCAAAAATTATAATTTGGTCCTTAACTTTTCAAAATTTCTAATTTGCACCCATTTGCCCAATTGACCCTAAATTGGGGTGAATTTCATGAAAACACCTCAATTCCATGAAATTATCATTCAGTCCTCCTATTTTTAAAAAATTACATAAAGGTCCCTAAAATCCCCAAATTGAACTTTATCTTCTTCCTCAATTCAAGCATATGAAGCTCCAGATCTTACCTTGTATAATTGGTAGCTTGTAAGTCCTTAATTTCTTTGATTCTTGCTTCTATCTGCCTCCACCAGCAACCCTTGATCGTCCTACACTTCAAATTTCTGAATTTGGTTAAGTTTTACGCCTCGTTAGAGCTTTATTGGAAATTCACAATAGAGCGAGAAAGCTTGTGTATCTTACCGACGGAGAGGCGGTGGTCGGAGCTTGAGGTGGGGGCGGCTAGAGCTAGTCGAGGGGGACCTAGCAGGATCGAATCCTGTTGCAATTCACCGCTGTCATGCAGGAATTTGAAGAGAGAAGTTTCGGAAGGTGCAACTCTAAAACTTAGAAATTCTGACAAGGAGAGGCGAAATTGGGCTTACCGGGTCTTAGGCAATAAAAAATGACCAATGTGGGCAGCGGAAGGGCCGAGAGGGTTAAGGTTGGGACAGGCAGAAGATCGCTGGTTCGAGCTCTAGAGGGACTTCAGTGTGCGATCCCTAGTACACCTCTTAGGGCATCCTCTGGTCATTCTGAGAATGTCTGAAGTTAGAGCACTCTTCCCCGATTCTAATGCCACCCTTCATAGCTCCTTTGGTGGATATTTTGCTCGTCGTCGAAACTCTGGTTTGCAACTCGTTGGAAAATGTACTCTTCTTCTTCTTCACTCGATTGTGGGATGCTAAGAATGAATGGAGATGTGATCTTTATATATGGAGCTCGACAACTCCTTAGGCTACTCGCCGACATATGACTCGGCCGTCGGCGACCTAACCAGAGAGTTTTTCGAGTTGGTGGGGACTCCAGCTTTTCTAACGTCTCTCTCTCCTCCCTTCTCTCTGTCAACATCTAAAGGTTAAAGATGATGACGTGGCGATCGTGCCATGTGGCACGCTGTGATTGGTCAGTTTTTCTAACATGGAGTGCCTCGACCGCTGCGTTAGTTATTGACCTGTTGACCGAATACGTGGTAGCCTCTTATTGGCTGCTCAATGTTTGCGTGGCGTGCTGACGAGGCGCCAACTGTACGTTGACCAGACATGTGGTAGCCTCCCATTGGTTGTCCATGTCTTCATGGCAACTGATGGGGTGTCAACTGTCCATTGACCATTGACCGTTGAACGTTGTTTGTTGTCTATTGACCGGTTTGTTGACTGGTCCGTTGATTGGTCCGACCAGGTTTACTGTCCAAAATTCAAAAATTGGCCGGTTCAGACCCGGTTCGACCATTTTTTTAATTTAAAATTTTCTAAATTTATCTAAATTTATTTTCTATCTCATGGTGGTTCAATTTCACAAATTAACATTTTTAAGTCACCTAGAAAAATGAATTTGTGTACCAGTTCACCATGGTTTATGCCGGTTCGGATCAGGTTCACCCTGAACCGGTCTAGTTCTATACTCAATTCTACTTCCCGATTCTTCCTCATATGTTTTTATGAATTTTTGGTCACTTGAGATTTTCCAATTTCCCACATTAACCCTTCTTTACTATTCTCTATTGATTAAATTGGCTCGGTTTTTCGGTAATGGTGTTGGTTCTCCTCTTGGTTTCTTTGGTCCGAGGGAACGAGTTCTACAACTCTCCCATCCTTTTAAGAGTTTTGCCCTCAAAACTATGTCGTCCCTCTTTTCTCTCTAGAGAGATCCTTAAGTGGTTCCCTTAGGGTGGAAGTTGATATCCTACTGGTTTAAGTCACTCTCCTTGCCTCACTTCCTTTACTCTCCGAGATTCAGTCAGTTTGACTCATCCCCTCTTTCCTGCCATTCACGAAGCCTCGTCGGTCTGATACTTCTAGTAGCTTGGGGTTAGACTTTTGTCCTGGTGGTGTTATCTGGATTCGAGGTTCTGATACATCCCATCGCACCTGGGTTTGTTTACTCCATTGTCGGTTGGCTCCTTATCCTAGTGGCTATTATGTTTGCCCTTATCGGCGTCACTTCCCTTTCTTGGTCCTCTAGTTCCTCCTTTAGTACTCGAGTTCCCTCCTTGTTGGCGGTTAAACTTAGTCGTCCCTAGCGGTAAGACTCTTATGCCTTGTGGTTCTACCCTGGTTCTAAGGTCCAACTTGTCTTGCGGTTGGAACCGTGTCTTTTCGCTCTTGTCCTTGGAGTGCGGTCCATCTTATTCTCGTCCTTTGCCTTACCTAGTTCATTGCGTTGCTTAACTCTTATTTTGGGAGTCTAATTATGTATGTCCCGCACATGCTCCGATGTCCCCGGGAACATAGATGTTCGACTCCTTATATGAGTTTGGGGTTTTCCGGGGTTTATTCGTTCTACTCCATTTCCCTTTATTGTGTCTGTCTATCTCCAACCGTCAAGTTTCTAGGCCTGGGTAGATCCCATCGACTCACCGGTCCTCCTGCTTCTGTCCGTTCGTGCATTTGTTGGCAATCTCCAGCTAGCAAGAGGTCTTGTTCCTCTCTTCTCTCTTGGCCTACTGGTCATTACGCTTGTTGATGTGTAATGGTTGTACTCCTTCGGATTTATCTCTTTCTTATCAAAGTTGTCCTTGAGGGACTTCTCCCTCTTGCAAAGTCTGCTCCCCACGTGGGATTGGTGGGGGTGTTCAGAGGTTTCCCCTACTTGTTTCGATGTGTGGTCTCAGGTTCCATCCTCAAGGACCCGAAGGTCCTCCCTTTTTGGTCCTCATTTGCTTTGTTTGGATCATCGTCTTTGTAAACCCCGCAATTTTTAGTTAAGAAAAACCGGGAAAAGAACCGGTCAAACCGAGTAAGAAAACCGAGCCGGTTTACATTTGAGAACACACAATATGGAAATTTACAACTTTTAGGCAATCTAAAGGGTTCATTAAACCTTGGAAAATAAATTTAAGAAACTTTAGAAAACAAAAACTAAATTGGTTTAGGTGAACTAGATTTCATAAGAATTTCAAAGCTAAGTGTGCTTGCTCGAGAGTAGTGTGAGGATGGGTGACATCCATTTCCCGGTAAAGCTCGAACTAGAGCTTTGACTCGAACAAAGGTCGGGCTCTTTAGAACCGGGGAGAAGACAGCTATCTGATAGCAAACTCCAGTCAATCCGAGAATCGTTGGAGAAGCGCTGACATGATAGAATAGTGAAGCAACTTCGGCGAACTGAAGCTACCCTATTTCAGCCAAGTTGAAATCGACCATTTCAAGCCCTCCGCAGGCCAAACCAAGCCCTCCCAACACTTCCTCAGCCTTTCCACGACCGAATTAAGACCGAAAGGTAAGCCAATTCGGCTCCCCTTTACAATTTTTGATCGGTGCTAGAGAGAGAATCGACCGAATTTCAATAACAAAATTCTAATCTAATTCTGCATCAATTGATGCGATTCTTGATTCTAGGATGAACCTCAGGATGAGAGCTATCAGCCTAGATCGAAAGCTCAACCCGTCGTGCCTTCACTGGTGAGTAATTGAAGCTTTCTCTCTCTATAGTTCATTTTCCGGCGAAGCTCCGTTTGAGCTCATCCCGACATTAAAACTTGCAATTCACATTTCTGAAGAATCGTATGAACATGTAGAAACTCAATTTCAACTTCAATTTCAACAATTGGAAACGTTTGATGAGTCAACTTGATGAAATCAAATATGGTTGTGTTAAGAAGTTGGAATTGGGGAAAAATTGGGGATTTTCAAAATTCAAAGGACCAAAATGAAATTTTATGAAATTGAGGGTCAATTGGGCATGAAAATAATGTTGGAGGACCAATTGAGAAATTTTGAAAATTTTGGGGCAAAATTTACCATTTTTGTAAAGAAAGGGAAAAATGGTAATTTTGGAAAAGTTGGGCAACCAAATTGGAAATTTGGGAAATTAAACCTCTTTTTGTGAAATGGAATAAATTGAGGTCCTATGATAAATTTTAAAAGTTTCGGGACTCAATTTGAGGAAAAACTGGCATTTGGGACTTAAAGTTAAAGAGAAATAACTTTAGGAACCTAATTGCAAATAAATGAAATTTTGACTTTCTCATTCATTTGGAATGAAAGAAGGCGATTAGGCCAAAGGATAATGAACCAAGATGTTCATATCATGTAGGAACACGAAGTACCCGGAATGCCAGCAAGGAAAAGTTTGCATGAATACCAAAAACCGGTCTAGTGGAATTCATGGCATTAACGGGTGAGTGGGTTTAATAACATTATACCCGGTTGGGATGATGAGCACAAATTAAAGTTAAAAACTACTTACCGGTTGTGAATGGGTTTACTAACATCATACCCGGTTGGGATGATGAGCATAACTTAAAGATAAAAACCACTTACCGGTTGTGAGTGGAAATTTTATATCATACCCGGTAGGGGATGATAAGTACCTCGGTATAAAAACCCACTGTTTAGCGGTATTTTAATCATCACCACTTACAGAAAGTGATGTGAAAATTATGCAAAAAAAAACTACTTACCGGTTGTAAGTAGATCATACCCGGTTGGTATGATAAGACTTCCTCGAAGGAAGTTGAAAACTCGTTCATCAGTTATGAACGGAGATGTCCTTATACCGGTTGGTATAATGGACAGTGAAAACCTATTTTGTTGGAAGTGTTCTCCCCTGACTGTGTGCCAATGCTTAAACTATTTGGGAGACCTTCTCGACGGGAGCTCGAATAGCTCTGATAGGCTAGGGGCCTCGGTTTTGGAACTTGGGGGCTAAATGCCTGATTTTGAAAATCTCATACAATGGGCCAAAGGCCAGTTGGCACGAGCAGGAGCTCGTAAACGAACATGATATATGTGCCATAAAACTTAATAAGTGGATTTTTTGGCCATGGTACCAAGATAGGAACGACATGCTCAGTCAACTAGCGGCAGTGCGACATGACAGGTCGACGGACTAGTCAAGACAAACAGCTGCAGGTTGAGTTGAGAGTCGAGGCCGTTGGACTAGTGGCACCACAGATTACATGGCAATATAAGAAAACATTGTTTGTGCATGCACTATGAGTACTTGATCATCAAGACGCCCATGAGGGGTAGTGATGTGTCCTAAGGGCCCTGGACGACCCGGTGAGTATAAGGGCAGATCGTCGTTGCAGGTGTCTGTGCGAAATCTGGAGTAGTACCAAGCGCATGAGACCAGGGTGGGGACAGGATGAGGTCTCTATCCTCATACGGATACGAAGAAGTGATTTCAGGATTGTGGGTCAGATGTCACGTACATCCACTCATTCCCAAGGTAGAAGTGGTCGTACTTCTATCAGAGTGGCAGGAAAAGTCCCTCCCAAGCCACTAGCGGGTTCAGTAGTGATACTGACTTGCAAATGTGTGTAACCTTCATGATGAAGGATGTGTGTTGGGTGATGACACACCGTGGTAATTAAGAAATAATGGAAAAACCTGAATTTTTAAATAAAGGGATTTTTGAAAACAAAGGAGTTTGGCACACTCCATATAAATATTTTTCTTAAAAGTCAAAAGCTTTTAAAAACCCATTCACTAAGTAGTCGTACTCACCCCCTCCCTTATATCCCTTTCAGGAAATCTCGGAAAGCCTCCCCTTAAAGACCGTAAACGAAGATGCCTATAAGATAGGTATGTAAAGTTTTAAATTTAATGCAGTTTTGATTATGCTATTCCAGGAAAAAGGTGCAGGTTAAAGGACGCCTTACTCTTTATGGTTTACAATAAGGGGAAACCCTTTAATAAACCGGGAGAGTGGCGGGTTGATCACGGGGATCCAACCAAACCGGGTCGGGGCGTGACAACTAGAGTGGTATCAGAGCCTGTTTCCTCGAATACATAATCAAGACTATAAAATATTGTAACTAATAGGATTTATCCTAAAATTTTCAGATGGCTCCTAGGAGAGGAACCAAGAAAATTGGGAATGGCTCTACTCAACACCTTATCTTCCTAAGAAGACAACCATAGAAGCTTCCCAAATGCCTAAAGCATGGTAGCAATCTCAAAAGAGCAAATGAGAAAGTATCCCAGAGAATGGTGACAAGACCTATTGAGGTCACAACTCTAAGTATAAAGGAAGCCAAGCATGAAGCCATAAAATGGGGCATATAACCTTACATAGGAGGATGATTATCAAGAATCTCGTAGCTCCCTAGTTATTTGGTGACCATTTTCTATAATAGGGCCAAAATCCCCAACATACTGTACTACTCTATTAATGAAATACTCCAAATTCCTAAAAACCCTGTCACTCAAATGATGTGATCTTCAAGGAAGACTCCAAAAAGAAAAAAAAACTCTCACGGTATCCAGACTTAAGGAGAATGAGCACCAAAACTAACAATTCCCAAGAAAACGCCAGGAGGAACCACTTATGTTCATGTAATTACAAGCATGAATGATAGGGACACTACGTGGAGAAGTGCCCAACCCTACAAAGGACAGGAATCAAGTTAACCTAGAGGGGAATAGGACACGAAGTGAAAAACTGTCCCACATCGCCAGGAGTCAGGACAATATTTTCCAAGAATAAACACCCCTCAACTATAGGAAATCCGAAAGGATACCATCCCAAGAAACGTGACTCCATTTGCAACCACAGATAAGAGGAAACTCTTTAAAATCTTAGCAAAGTGGTAAGAAGGAAAAAGGGGTAAAGGTAGGACCTCAATAAAACCACAAATGGAACAAAGGATAGTTGAAGAGAATTTCCCCTTTAAGAAGAAAATCCAAACAATTTAGGAGCAAAGAAAGGAGTGCATCCACAAGAGAAGACAAGACGAACATTTCATGACAAACGGGACGTACTGGGATTACAGGAATAAATCACCTTGGAAAAAGTAACTATGCCAAATAGGAAGTTCGGACCAACAGGACAAGAGAAAGCAAGTCGTTACAATAAGATAGTTAGAGGGAACAAATGACACCCTGAGGAAGACCGGGAAGTAGAAGGGGCTACACCATAAAAAGGTCAGTGAGATGGACGTTAAGGACAAGAGTACTCGAGAAAAAACTGCCCTAAGAAACTTAGACCAAAGGAATGGTGGAGGCGAGACAATTAACAAACTAATACACGGGAAAACCATAATTTGAGTTCCAACAAAGAAGAGAGGGGCGAAAAGCCCAAATACTCGGGAATAAAGGATGAAAGAAATCCTTAATAGGACCAAAGGCCAAATTAACCAAGAAAAAAAATAGGCAAGCCATTCACATAATTATCAAGAAATCTTGAAACAAGGAAGATTTAAATGCTCCATAAAGAAATACACTATGAAAGTAAACTTTAGTGGGATGCATACGACTAACTACCGTTGAAGGAATTTTGATGGGCGGATGGACATAATGTGGAGTGCAAGGAACCAACCCTTAATTGGGAAATGTTTCAAAGGAAGGAAGTATCGTGATGGCCCAGTGTGACCTACTTGGAGAGAGCAGGAGAACCAAACAATAATTTTAGGATGAACAAGAGATTTTGAAACAAGAAGGACGTGAACCCTCCTTAAACGGAAATAAGTTAACGGGTTAGCATCAAAAAGATGTTGTAACAAGTATGAATGAGTGGACAACCCATACTAAGGTAATAAAGTAAAGAATGTTCGAGAAAAAATTGGGAAAGTAAGTCCTCCAAATAATATGTGGCTAAGGAGGAATAACCGCAATTGGTAAGACGGGTCATAGTCCACACGCACATATGAAGCTTAAAGAATGGACGACTGAGCATAGGGTGGAATGCACGGAATAAAACCAATAATCGGAAGTATCCCATCTAAGGAATAAGGGATAAAACAAAAGTTGTGGATAGAGAAGGATCCAAAGCAAATAGATGCCCTAACATAGATAAGGGTGCGAAAAAAGGGAGAAAGAACCATACAATGAATAACAAGGAGGTTCAGCATGTAACTCCAAAGATGGAAATCTCTATTGTAAGGGACATAGTAGAGAACAAAACCGGAAGGAGGGAACCTTCCCAAGCAAAGTAATCGACACATAAATTGAAAGCAATTATTGTAGAATGAAGAATCATGAAGTGATTATGAGTAAGTAAAAGTGGATTAAGGAAAAAGGAAAAACCCTTGAATAAGGAATGCTAAGGATTTAAGAAGGAAAATATCCTAGTTTGTTGGTAAACTATTGGGAAACCAAATAATTGGCACCAGAAAAACCCAATAAAGAAGTTGGGAAAGGACGAGTGGGTAAGGAAAACCGACACGGTTATGTAATACATGTTGTCAAGATACGAATGATAATTCGGTAACAGTAAAGGTAGTTGAGGAATACTACCCAATTAAAGGAGGGATGAAATTATATAGTCACTGGAAAGTTGGAAACAACCCTAAAAGAGGTGTTGAAGGAGTCTGATCGACTGAGACAAGTTCAGAACTATGTCATGTAAGTAAGGGACATATAAGCACCAACAATCCCGAGTAAAATGTAACTCGAGTAAGAAGGAGTCAGTTGGTAAACATAACAAGTTCAAACATAAATTTGACCGAAGTTGTAATCAATGACGAATGAAGGATGGGTTAAATTGGGACGAAAGAATAATAACACAAAAACCTGTGAAAACAAGTATGTAATACTCGAAAGAATGTCGAGCCAGGGGTTTCAACGATGAAGAGAATAACTAGAAAAAGGAAAGATTTGGGCACCTTGGAACTCCCAATCCTGAAATCTTGAGTAAAATCCCCAAAAGGAAGAACCTTATCCTAAATAAAGGTAGATGCAAACCTAAGAATATACATTAGGATTAATGAGCCATACATGCCTCGTTCTTATAACTACATGGAAGGAGTAAGCATGATAAATGAAAAGAAATTCCTTAGATGAATGATTATAGGGACTAAGCAAAACAGCAATCGAAGTGTTAGCATGTCAAGAAAACCCGAGTTAACATTAAGGGAAATTATTCCCAATGTGGAATATATTGGTTAAGTTTTGGGGACAAAACTCTTAAAAGGAGGAGAGAGTTGTAAACCCCGCATTTTTTAGTTATGAAAAACCGGGAAAAGAACCGGTCAAACCGAGTAAGAAAACCGAGCCGGTTTACATTTGAGAACACGCAATATGGAAATTTATAAATTTCGGGCGATCTAAAGGGTTCATTAAACTTTGTAAAAAAAATTTAAGAAACTTTAGAAAAAAAAACTAAATTGGTTCAGGTGAACTAGATTTCATAAGAACTTCAAAGTTAAGCGTGCTTGCTCGAGAGTATTGTGAGCATGGGTGACCTCTTGGGAAGTATAAATTTTTTTGTAACCCGAAATTTGTACGCCTTCTCATAAATAACCATAAATTAATATATATTTAATTATTGTAATTAATACCAATAATTTAATACCTAAATTAAATTATTAGAATTAATACAAAAAATTTAATACCGAAATTAAATTATTGGAATTAATACCAAAATTAAATTATTGGAATTAATATCAATAATTTATGTCAATATTAATATTAATAATAAATCTCGCCAATTTAATATATGGGTTTTATGCCTATATAAAGAGGTCATCCCCATTAAATTCTCCTCACACCTGAACACTTCTCTCTCTCTCTACTGCTCCATTTCCTGGTAAAGCTCGAACCAGAGCTTTGACTCAAACAAAGGTCGGGCTCTTTAGAACCGGGGAGAAGACAGCTATCTGATAGCAAACTCTAGTCAATCCAAGAAACGTTGGAGAAGCGCCGACATGATGGAATAGTGAAGCAACTCCGGCAGACCGAAGCTGCCCTATTTCAGCCAAGCTGAAATCGGCTATTTCAAGCCCTCCTCAGGCCAAACCAAGCCCTCCCAACACTTCCTCAGCCTTTCCACGGCCGAATTAGGATCGAAAGGTAAGCCAATTCGGCTCCCCTTTACAATTTTCGATCGGTGCTAGAGAGAGAATCGACCGAATTTCAATGACAAAATTCTAATCTAATTCTGCATCAATTGATGTGATTCTTGATTCTAGGATGAACATTAGGACGAGAGCTATCTGCCTAGATCGAAAGCTCGAACCGTCGTGCCTTCACCGATGAGTAATCGAAACATTCTCTCTATATAGTTCATTTTCCGGCGAAGCTCCGTTTGAGCTCATCCCGACATTAAAACTTGCGATTCACATTTTTGAAGAATCGTTTGAACATGTAGAAACTCAATTTCAACAATTGGAAACGTTTGATGAGTCAACTTGATGAAATCAAATTCGGTTGTGTTAAGAAGTTGGAATTGGGGAAAATTGGGGATTTTCAAAATTCAAAGGACCAAAATGAAATTTTATGAAATTGAGGGTCAATTGGGCATGAAAGTAATGTTGGAGGACCAATTGAGAAATTTTGAAAATTTTAGGGCAAAATTTACCATTTTTCTAAAGAAAGGGCAAAATGGTAATTTTGGAAAAGTTGGGGAACCAAATTGGAAATTTGGGAAATTAAACCTTTTTTGTGAAATGGAATAAATTGAGGTCCTATGATAAATTTTAAAAGTTTTGGCACACAATTTGAGGAAAAACTGGCATTTGGGACTTAAAGTTAAAGAGAAATAACTTTAGGGACCTAATTGCAAATAAATGAAAGTTTGACTTTCTCATTCATTTGAAATGAAGGAAGGCGATTAGGCCGAAGTATAATGAACCAATATGTTCATATCGTGTAGGAACATGAAGTACTGGGAATGCCAGCAAGGAAAAGCTTGTGTGAATACCAAGAACCGGTCTAGTGGAATTCACGGCATTAACGGGTGAGTGGGTTTAATAACATCATACCCGGTTGGCATGATGAGCACAAATTAAAGTTAAAAACTACTTACCAGTTGTGAGTGGATTTACTAACATCATACCCGGTTGGGATGATGAGTACAACTTAAAGATAAAAACCACTTACCGGTTGTGAGTGGAAATTTTATATCATACCCGGTAGTGGATGAGAAGTACCTCGGTATAAAAATCCACTGTTTAGTGGTATTTTAATCATCACCACTTAGAGAAAGTGATGCGAAAATTATGCGAAAAAAACTATTTACCGGTTGTAAGTAGATCATACACGGTCGGTACGATAAGACTTCCGCGAAGGAAGTTGAAAACCCGTTCATGGGTTATGAACGGAGATGTCCTTATACCGGTTGGTATAATGGACAGTGAAAACCTATTTTGTCGGAAGTGTTCTCCTCTGACTGTGTGCCAATGCTTAAACTATTTGGGAGACCTTCTCGACGGGAGCTCGAATAGCTCTAATAGGCCAAGGGCCTCGATTTTGGAACTTGGGGGCTAAATGCCTGATTTTGAAAATCTCATACAGTGGGCCCAAGGACAGTTGGCACGTGCAGGAGCTCGTAAACGAACATGATATATGTGCCATAAAACTTAATAAGTGAATTGTTTGGTCATGGTATCAAGATAGAACCGACATGCTCAGTCAACTAGCGGCAGTGCGACATGACAGGTCAGTCAAGACAAACAGTTGCAGGTTGAGTTGAGAGTCAGGGCCGTTGGACTAGTGGCACCACAGATTACATGGCAATATAAGAAAACATTGTTTGTGCATGCACTATGAGTACGGGATCATCAAGACGCCCATGAGGGGGTAGTGATGTGTCCTAAGGGCCCTAGACGACCCGGTGAGTATAAGGGCAGATCGTCGTTCCAGGTGTCTGTGCGAAATCTGGAGTAGCACCAAGCGCATGAGACCGGGGTGGGGACAGGATGAGGTCTCTGTCCTCATACGAACACGAAGAAGTGATTTCGGGATTGTGGGTCGGGTGTCATATACATCCACTCTTTCCTAGGGTAGAAGTGGTGGTACTTCTATCCGGGTGGCAGGAAAAGTCGCTCCTAAGCCACTAGCGGGTTCAATAGTGATACTAACTTGCGAATGTGTGTAACCTTCATGATGAAGGTTATGTGTTGGGTGATGACACACCGTGGTAACTAAGAAATAATAGAAAAACCTGAATTTTTAAATGAAGGGATTTTTGAAAACAAAGGAGTCTAGCCATGACCTATCTACTATTTTTCTCGAGTTCCCGTCTCCAAGCATTTCAAGTCGAGCCTTTACCCTGCCACCATGCCCGGTCCGTGTTCTTATTTTCTATCTTGACATCCTTTGGTGTTGTCTTCTTGATATGGCTCTCCTTTGGGTCATCTATCGTAGGGTTCTTGCTGGCTTGCATGTAGTACCTATTCTTTATGGCTCCCTACTCTGCCCTTTGGGCTGGCCATGGTTTACCCCATTAGGTCCAGCTTTCCTTTGTCTTTTAAGGTACTCCTCGGGGTCTCGTGTCATCCTAGTCCCATTATGTGGGGTTATAGAAGCTGGAAGGGGACAACCAACCTATCCACAATGGGCTTTGGTTCTTGTTTACTTCCTTAAGGGTCCTTGGTATTCCAGGTGCTTCTGTAGTTCCATTGTTTCAAGGGTTAGTTAAGAAATTTGGGTTCTTTCTTTGAGAAAATTTTTTATTCGTTGAACCAGAAAACCACGGTCAGGGTTTATTACAATCGATATTTCTAGAATTTACCGCCCCCTTTTCTACCCCCACTAGTTAGCTGACCTAGAATTATACCTATGCTGTTTGCGAGACTCTACATCTGGCGTCTGGATGCACTTCCTAGGTGGGCATTCGCCCCCATGGTACTTTTCACAATGAGGGCACGAATTCATGTTGGGCTCTTCGAACTCCACAAATGCTGATAGGCTAGGGGCCCTCCTGGCTTTCACGGGTGGTGCCATGTTTATTCCGTACCGACCTAAAACAACAGCATCGTGGACGTGTTGTGTGGGGAATACGATACACGCACTGTTGTGGATCGGGGGATTCGGTGAAAAATCCACACAAAATTAGCATATGCCTCCCAAAAATTTCTTTCAGATTCCGCTTGAATGTGGGCTAGGTCTGGTTCCCTAGGTGGGGATACTTCATCTTCCACCAAGTAGGGAGGGGTCCTATCTCAGGGTGCATCCCATGGGATGGGCTCTTCTAGCACCTCTACCCTTTGTTCCATGGTGTGTATCCAAGGAATATACTCTTCGGGGGCATTCCCTTTCATGTTTTCTGCAAGGTTGTCGGGAATCAAGGATAAGGATGGGTTGGGGGAAAACTAATTAGGAAAGTTTTGATCTGATACCACTAAAGTTGTCATGCCCTAATCTGGTTTGATCGGTGTCTGTGATCAACCCGCCACACTTTCCTGCATCATTCAGAAGAGAAAAACCAGACCGGTTCAGGTGAACCAAATCTAACTGGATTGAACTAAATTATGAACCGAGTCGGTTCATGAACCGGAACCGATAGAGAAAGGGCAAACTAGGAAATTGCCTGAGTGACCTAAACAGTCACAAAAGTCAAGAAAAAGGACTTTAGGATGAATTGGAGATAAAAACCAAACCGGTTCAGGTGAACCGGATTCGAACTAGTTTGGACCGGTTTGAACCACTATTGAACCAGATGTGAAATTCATTTTTCTAGGTGGTTTAGAAAATTCAAATTTGAGATTTGAGGCCACCATTGGATAGAAAATTAATTTAGATGGATTTAAAATTTTTTAATTTTGAAAAATTCAGTCGAATCGGGCCTAAACATGCCGGTTTAAGCTTTGAACCTAGTTCGGACTAGTCTGGTCCGGTTCGAAACAGTTTTGTCTTCTTTCTTCAGATGACAGTACTGTTCACTCGCTGGAAAATTGCACAGCACTGGTGAAGATGAAAAGTCTCCAGCCATGGAGTTTTAGGCAATGAATGACCACAATTAAGGTGCCAATCGGACGACCAAGAAGTCCATGAGCTTTCTATATAAAGAGCCCCTCCCCATTCATCCTCACCACACATGAAAAACTCACTCTCTCTCACCTACTCAATTTTCCAATGAAGCTCAAATGAGAGCTCCAATATATGCTATTTTTTCAGCGAAAGAAGGCATGGTCAGGTTCCTTAGAACTGAGGAGAAGTGAACTACATGGTGGTAGTCTACATTCATTTCGAGGGTCGCCGGAGAAGCGCCGGTATGATCAAACAATGAAGAAGCTCTGGAAAACATGTAAACCCCGCACTTTTGAGTTAAGGAAAACCGGGAAAGAACTGGTCAAGCCGAGTAAAAAAATCGAGTCGGTTTACAAACCCGATCATTTGGGAACAAGCAATTTGGAAATTTACAACTTCCAGGTGATCCAAAGGGTTCATTAAACCTTGGAAATGAAATTTAAGCCAAATTAGAAAAGAAAAACCAAATTGGTTTAGGTGAACAAGAATCCATAAGAACTTTAAAGTTAAGCATGCTTGCTCGAGAGTAGTGTGAGGATGGGTGACCACTTGGGAAGTATGATTTTTTTGTAACCCGAAATTTCGGTCAAAACTTTTTATGTGAACGTACGTCTTAGCCATAAATTAATATATATTTAATTATTATAATTAATATTAATAATTTAATATCTAAATTAAATTATTGGAATTAATACAAATAATTTAATACCGAAATTAAATCAATGGAATTAATACAAATAATTTATGGCAATATTAATACTAGTAATCAATCTCTCCCATTTAATATACGATTTTACACCTATATAAAGTGGTTATCCCCATTCATTCTCCTCACACTTTCTTAACCTCAGAAGGAGAGGTTAGACTCTTTAGAACCGGGGAGAAGTCAGCTATCTGATAGCAAACTCCAGTCAATCCGAGAATCACTAGAGAAGCACCGACATGATGGAATAGTGAAGCAGCTCCGGCGGACCGAAGTTGCCCTGTTTTGGCTGAGTTGAAATTGGCCATTTCGAGCCCTACTTAGGCCTAACCAAGCCTTTCCAGCACTTCCCCCGCCCTCCTACGGCCGAATTAAGACAAAAAGGTAAGCCAATTCAGCTCCACTCTACAATTTCCTGCTGGTGTTAGAGAAAGAATAGGTAAAATTTCAATAATGAAATTCTAACTCAATTTAGCCTCAATTAATGCGATTCTTGATTCTAGGATGAACCTCAAGATGAGAGTTATCTGCCTAGATCGAAAACTCGGACCGTCGAGCCCTCACCGGTGAGAAATCGAAGCTTTCTCTCTCTATAGTCTGTTTTCCGGCGAAGCTCTGTTTGAGCTTGTTCGAGAGTTAAAATCTGTGATTCAAAGTTTCTTAGAATCATATGAACATGCAGGAACTCAATTTCAACTCCAATTTATATAATTAGAAGTGTGTGATCAGTCAATTTGATAAAATCAAATTCGGTAATATTGAACAGTTGAAATTGGGGAAAAATTGGGGATTTTCAAAATTTAAAGGGCCAAAATGCAATTTTCTGAAATTGAGGGTCAATTGGGCATGAAAATAATGTTGGAGGATCAATTGAGGCAAAACTTACCACTTTCGTAAAGGAAGGGAAAAATGGTAATTTTGGAAAAATTGGGGGACCAAATTGAAAATTTGGGAAATTAAACCCCTTTTGGTGAAATTGAATAAATTGAGGTCCCAAGATAAATTTTAAAAGTTATGGGACTCAATTTGAGGAAAAACCGACATTAGGGACATGAAGTTAAAGAGAAATAACTTTAGGGACCTAATTGAAAATAACTAAAAGTTTGGGTTTTCTTATTCATTGAAAATGAATGAAGGTTGTTATGCCGAGTAATAATGAACAAGGATGTTCATATCATGTAGGAATGCAAAATACCGGGAACGCCAGCATGAACGAGCTCGCGTGAATACAAAAAACTAGTCAAGTGGAATTCACTATGTTAACGGGTGAGTGGGTTTACTAAAATCATACCTGGTTGGGATGATTAGCACAACTTAAAATTAAAAACCACTTACCGGTTGTGAGTGGAAATTTTATATCATACCCAGTAGGGGATGATAAGTACCTCGGTATAAAAACCCACTGTTTAGTGGTATTTTAATCATCACCACTTACAGAAAGTGATGTGAAAATTATGCGAAAAAAAACTACTTATCGGTTGTAAGTAGATTATACCTGGTTGGTATGATGAGACTTCCTCGAAGGAAGTTGAAAATCCGTCCATCGGTTATAAATCGAGGTGTCCTTATACCCGGGCAGTATAATGGATAGAGAAAACATAAGTTTTGTCGGAAGTGCTCTCCCCTGACTATGTGCCAATGCTTAAACAATTTGGGAGACCTTCTCGACGGGAGCTCGAATAGCTCTGATAGGCTAGGGGCCTCGGTTTTGGAACTTGGAGGCTAAATGCCTGATTTTGAAAATCTCGTACGGTGGGCCCAAGGCCAGTTGGCATGAGCAGGAGCTCGTAAACGAACATGATATATGTGCCACAAAACTTAATAAGTGAATTGTTTGGCCATGGTACCAAGATAGGACTGACATGCTCAGTCAACTAGCGGTAGTGCAACATGACCGGTTGACAGACCAGTCAAGACAAACAACTACGGGTTGAGTTGAGAGTCGGGGCCATTGGACCAGTGGCACCACAAATTACATGGCAATATGAGAAAACATTGTTTGTGCAAGCACTGTGAGTACGGGATCATCAAGACGCCCATGAGGGGGTAGTGATGCGTCCTAAGGGCACTGGACGACTTGGTGGCTATAAGGGCAGTTTGTCGTTCCAACTGTTTGTGTGAAATCTAGAGTAGCACCAAGCGCATGAGACCGAGGTTGGGACAGGATGAGGTCTCTGTCCTCATACGGACACAAAGAAGTGATTTCGGGATTGTGGGTTGGATGTCGCGTACATCCACTCATTCCCAGGGTAGAAGTGGTTGTACTTCTATCCGAGTGGCAGGAAAAGTCGCTCCGAAGCCACTAGCGGGTTCAGTAGTGATACTGACTTGCGAATGTGTGTAACCTTCATGATGAAAGATGTGTGTTGGGTGATGACACACCGGTAACTAAGAAATAATGGAAAAGCCCAAATTTTTAAATGAAGGGATTTTTGAAAAGAAAGGAGTGTGGCACACTCCAATAATAATTATTTTCTTAAAAGTTAAAAGTAGACCTTTAAATACCCATTCACTAAGTAGTCGTACTCACCCCCTCCCTTATATCCCTTTCAAGAAATCCCGGAAAGCCTACCCTTAAAGACTGTCAACTAAGATGCCTGTAAGAGAGGTATGGAAAGTTTTAAACTTCATGCAGTTTTCATTATGCTATTCCAGGAAAAGGTGCAGATTTAAAGGATGCCTTACCCTTTACGGATTATAATAAGGGGAAATCCTTTAATAAACCAAGAGAGTGGCAGGTTGATCACGGGGATCTGACCAAACCGGGTCGGGGCGTGACAGCCAGCAAGGATAAGCTCGCGTGAATACGAAGAACCGGTTTAGTGGAATTCACAGCATTAACAGGTGAGTGGGAATTTTATATCATACCCAGTTGGGGATGATAAGTACCTCGATATAAAAAACCCACTGCTTAGTGGTATTTTTAATCATCACTACTTAGAGAAAGTGATGTGAAAGTTATGCAGAAAAACTACTTACGAGTTGTAAGTAGATCATACCGGGTTGGTAAGATGAGACTTCTTCGAAGGAAGTTGAAAACCTGTTCATCGGTTATGAACAGAGATATCCTTATACCGGTCGGTATGATGGACAGTAAAAACCTATTTTTGTCGGAAGTGCTCTCCCCTGACTGTGTGCCAATGCTTAAACAATTTGGGAGTCCATCTCGATGGGAGCTCGAATAGCTCTGATAGGCCGGGGGCCTCGGTTTTGGAACTTGGGGGGCTAAATGCCCAATTTTGAAAATCTCGTACAGTGGGCCCAAGGCCAGTTGGCACGAGTAAGGAGCTTGTAAACGAACATGACATATGTTCCATAAAACTTAATAAGTAAATTGTTTGGCGACGGTACCAAGATAGGACCGACATGCTCAGTCAACTAGTGGCAGTGCGACATGACAAGTCGACGGATCAGTAAAGACAAACAACTACGGGTTGAGTTGAGAGTCGGGGCCGTTGCACCAATGGCACCAAAGATTACATGGCAATATGAGAAAACATTGTTTGTGCATGCACTATGAGTACGGGATCATCAAGACGCCCATGAGGGGTAGTGATGCATCCTAAGGGCACTGGACGACCTAGTGAGTATAAGGGCAGATTGTCGTTCCAGGTGTCTGTGCAAAATCTGGAGTAGTACCAATCGCATGAGACCGGGGTGGGGACAGGATGAGGTCTTTGTCCTCATATGGACACGAAGAAGTGGTTTCGGGATTGTGGGTCGGATGTCACGTACATCCACTCATTCCTGGGGTAGAAGTGGTCATACTTCTATCCGGGTAGCAGGAAAAGTCGCTCCGAAGCCACTAGTGTAGGAAATGGTGTAGGTTTAAAGGATGTCTTACTCTTTACGGATTATAATAAGGGGAAACCCTTTAATAAACTGGGAGAGTGGCGGGGTTTTTACGGGGATCCGACCAAACCGGGTCGGGGCGTGACAGACGATCTACCCTTATACTCAACGAGTCATCTCCCTTAGGACACATCATTACCCCTCATGGGCGTCTTGATGATCCCGTACTCATAGTTCATGCACAAGCAAAGTTTTCTTAAATTTGCCATGTCATATGTGGTGCCATTTGTCCCAACGGTCCCGACCTACAAGTCAACATGTTGCTGTTTGTCTCGACTGGTCCGGAGACCCGTCATGTCGCACTGCTACTAGTTGACTGAGTATGTCGGACCTCCCTTGGTACCATGACCAAACAATTCACTTATTAAGTTTTAATGGCACATATATATATCATGTTCTCTTACAAGCTCCTACTCGTGTCCATTGGCCTATGGCCCACTGTTCGAGTTTTTCAAAAACTGGCATTTTAGCCCTCAATTTCCAAAACCGAGGCCCCCGGCCTATAAGAGCTATTCAAGCTCCCGTCAAGAAGGTCTCCCAAATAGTTTAAGCATTGGCACACAGTTAGGGGAGAACACTTCCAACAAAAATATATTTCTACTGTCCATTATACCGACCGGTATAAGGACATCTCCGTTCATAAACGATGAACAGGTTTTCAACTTCCTTCAAGAAAGTCTGATCATACCAACCGGGTATGATCTACTTACAACCCGTAAATAGTTTTTCCTCATAACTTTCACATCACTTTCTCTAAGTAGTGATAATTAAAAATACTATTAAACAGTGAGTTTTTATACTGAGGTACTTATCATCCCCAACCGGGTATGATACATAATCCTACTCACCTGATAGTGCAGTGAAATTCCACTTAGTCGGGTTCTGTCCTTAGCAAGCTGGACCTCGACTGGCGTTCCCGATGTCTCGTTCTCCTACATGAAATGAACATAATTGTAAAATATTCTTTGGCCTAATAGCCCTCATTCGTTCCAAATGAATGAGAAAACTCAACTTTACATATATTTGCAATTAGGTCCCTAAAGTTATTTTTCTTTAACTTTAAGTTCCTATTGCCGGGTTTTTCCCAAATTTGAGTCCCAAAACTTTTAAAATTTATCTTAGGACCTCAAATTATTTGATTTCACACAAAGGGGTTTAATTTCCCAAATTTCCACTTTGGTCCTTCAATTTTCCCAAAATTACCATTTTGCCCCTTCTTTAGAAAAATGGTAAATTTTGCCCCAAAAAATCTAAAATTTCTCAATTGGCCCTCTAATATTCTTATCATGACCATTGA
Source organism: Trapa bicornis (assembly GCA_030064425.1). NCBI lineage: Eukaryota > Viridiplantae > Streptophyta > Magnoliopsida > Myrtales > Lythraceae > Trapa > Trapa bicornis. The sequence goes on from CM057754.1 coordinate 8,511,730, forward strand.
CCCTCAATTTTGGAAAATTACATTTTTGTCCTTCGAATTTTCAAAAATCCTCAAATTTCCCCCTCCCAATTTCAACTCTTCAACACTACTGAATTTGATTTCATCAAATTGACCAATCAAATACCTCTAATTGTTGAAATTTGAGTTGAAATTGAGTTCCTACATGTTCACACAATTCTAAGAAACTTTGAATCGCAGATTTTAACGCCGAAACGAGCTCAAACGGAGCTTCGCCGGAAAACAGACTCTAGAGAGAGAAAGCTTCGATTTCTCACTGGTGAGGACGCGACAGTCGGAGCTTTCTATCTGGGTAAGTAGCTCTTCTCCAGAGGTTTTTCTTAGGATCAAGAATGACATCAATTGATGTCGAATTGGATTAGAATTTCTTTATTGAGATTTGACCGACTCTCTCTCTAACAACAATCTGAAATTGTAAAGGGGAGCCGAATTGGCTTACCTTTCGGTTCTAATTCGGCCGTGGAAGGGCTGCGGAGGTATTGGGAGAGCTTGGTTTAGCCTGAGGAGGGCTCGAATTGGCCAATTTCAACTCGGCCAAAACAGGGCAGCTTCGGTCCACCGGAGCTGCTTCACTGTTTGATCATGCCGGCGCTTCTCCAATGACTCTCGGGATAAACGAATGCTACCACCGTGTAGCTAACTTCTCCCCAGTTCTAATGAACCTAACCTCGACTTCTTTGGCTCAGAATTGACCTATATCAGAGCTCTGGTTCAAGCTTCACCGAAAAACTAAGCAACTGAGAGAGAGTGAGCTTTTCAGGTGTAGAGAGGACGAATGGCTGGCTCGTAATATAGGGAGCTCGGGGACTCGTTGGCCATCCGTTTGGCACCGTTATTACAGAAATTTATGACCTGAAATGTACCAAACGAAGGCATTTCTTCTTCACTTGTGTTTCTTCAGTTTTCCAACACGTGAAAAGTGTTGTTATCTTGAGGAAGAAGATGACACTGTTCCGAACCAGACCGGACCGGTCCGAACTTGGTTCCAAGTTTAAAACAACCAGTTCACCCCTCATTCGACCGATTTTTTCAAATCTAAAAATTTTTAAATTCATCTAAATCCATTCTCTATCCAATGGTGGCCTCAAATCTCCAATTTGAATTATTTAAAATATTTAGAAAAATAAATTTAGGATTCGGTTCAATATTGATTCAAACCGGTCCGAAACGGTTCGGATCCAGTTCACCTGAACTGGTTTAGTTTTCATCCCCAATTCCTTAACAAGTCCATTTTCATGTCTTTTGTGACTCCTTGGGGCACTTAGGGTCCATAAGATTCCCAGTTTACCATCTCTTTATTGATTCCGATTCATAAACTGGTTTGGTCCTTAAACTGGTTCAATCTGGTTCGTGTCCGGTTCACCCGAACCGATCTGGTTTTTCTCTCCCACTTTGTTCTAAGATTCCTTCCCAAGGTTTATAAATTTCTTTGGGGCACAAGGGAGTTGAATTTCTCTGATTTGCCCGTTCTCTATCGATTTCGGTTCATGAACTGACTAGGTTCATAAATCGGTTCAATCCAATTAGATTCGGTTTATCTAAACTGGTCTGGTATTTCTATTCCAATTCATCCTAAGGTTCTTTTCCCATGGTATTATGAACTCTTTGGATCACCTGAGAGTTATAAATTCCCAAATTTCCCATTCACAAATGATTGGGTTTATGAACCGGTTTTGTATCTTCACTTGGTTTGACCGGTTCATTTCCCGGTTTTCCTTAGCTCAAAAGGGTGATTTTTACAAGAACCCTCAAGAGGAAAAATTCTGCCCTAAGTAGAGGAGGAAGTGAACTTAAGGATGTACCTTGGAATAGTGGAGTGAATGAACCATGGAAAGGAAAAAGAAATTCCTTAAGTGAATGATATAAGAAGGGCCAACTGAAAGGACAACCAAAGAGTTAACATGTCAAGCAAACCCCAAGTTGACACCAAAGGAATATATTCCTGATGCAAAGGTTGCTAATTAAGTTTTGGGGTTAAAACTCCTAAAAGGAGGGGAGAGTTGTAAACCCCACCCTTTGGAGTTAAAGAAAATCAGGAAAAGAACCGGTCAAATCTAGTGAGAAAATCGAACCGGTTCACAAACCCGATTTCCAAAGAATGAGCAATTTGGGAAATTTACAACTCCCTAGTGACCCAAAGGGTTCATAAAACCTTGGAAAAGAACCTAGGGACAAATAGGAAGAGAAAAACTAGATCGGTTCAGGTGAACCAGATCCAAATGGATTGAATCGATTTATAAACCAAGTCGGTTCATGAACTGGAACCGATAGAGAAAGGGAAAATCGGGAAATTTTTGGATCCCAAGTGACCTAAAGAGTCACAAAAGTAAAAAAAAAAAAAAAAAAAAAAAAAAGAACTTTAGGATGAATTGGAGATGAAAACCAAACTGGTTCAGGTGAACAGGATCCGAACCAGATTGAACCGATTTGAACCGGTTTGAACCACTATTGAACCGGATGCTAAATTCATTTTTCTAAGTAGCTTAGAAAATTCAAATTTGAGATTTTAGGCCACTATTGGATAGAAAATGAATTTACAAATTTTTAATTTTGAAAAATTCGGTCAAATCGGGCTTGAACCGGTCGGTTTAAGCTTTGAATCCGGTTCGGATCGGTTTGGTCCAGTTTGGAACAATGTCGTCTTCTTCCTTTAGATGATATAACTGTTCACTCGCCAAAAAATCATGCAGCACCGGTGAAGATGAAAAGTCTCTGGCTAGGGAGTTTCAGGCAATGAATGAGCACCATGAAGGTGCCAATCGGATGGCCAAGAAGTCCTCGAGCTTCCTATATAAAAAGCCCCTCCTCATTCATCCTCTCTACACCTGAAAACCTCACTCTCTCTTAGCTACTCAGTTTTTCAGTAAAACTCGAACCAGAGCTCTGATATAAGGTCTTTTCTGAGCCAAAGAAGGCGTGGTTGGATTCCTTAGAGTCGGGGAGAAGTCAGCTACATGGTGGTAGTCTTCATTTGCTCTGAGGGTTGATAGAGAAGCGTCGACATGATCGAATAGTGAAGCAGCTCCGATGGACCGAAGCTGCCCTGTTTCTGTTGTGCTAAAATTGACCAATTTAAGCCCTCCTCAGGCCAAACTAAGCTCTCCCAACACCTACTCAACCCACCTACAGTCGAATTAGAACTGAAAGGTAAGCTAATTCAGCTCCACTCTAAAATTTTCAACCGGTGCTAGAGAGAGAACCTGCAAAATTTTGATGACAAAATTCTCACCCAATTCGGCATCAATTGATGTAATTCTTGATCCTAGGAGTAACCTCGAGAGGAGAGCTATCTACCCAAATTGAAAGCTCAGACCACCGTGCCCCTGACAATGAGCATTTGAAGCTTTCTCTCTCTACGTTCTGTTTTCCGGCGAAGCTCCGTTTGAGCTCGTTCCAACGTCAAAACTTGCTATTCAAGTGAAATTGAATCGTATGAAGATGTAGGAACTCCAATTTAAATTCAATTTCAACAATTAAACTTGTTTGATCGGTCAATTTGATAAAATCAAATTCCGATATGTTGAAAAGTTGAAATTGGGAGAAATTTTGGGAAATTTTTGAGGATTTCAAAAATCTGAGGGACTAAAATGTAATTTTATAAAATTGAGGGTTAATTGGGCATGATAAGAGTGTTAGAGGACCAACTGAGTAAATTTTAGAATTTTTGGTGTAAAACTTACCATTCTTGTAAAGGAAGGGCAAAATGGTAATTTTGAAAAAATTGGGGACCAAATTGGGAATTTGGGAAACTTGAACCCCTTTTTGTGAAATTGAATAAATTGAGGTCCTAAGGGGAATTTTAAAAGTTTCAAGACTCAATTTGGGGAAAATCGGCAATTGGGGCCTAAAGTAAAAGAAAAAGAACTTTAGGGACCAAATTGTAAATATTTGAAAAGTTAGATATTTTAGTCATTCATAATGAATGAAGGTTGTCAAGCCAAATGATAATGAACAAAAATGTTCATTTTATGTAGGAACACGAGATACCAAGAATGCTAGCAGAGATTAAGCTCACAAGAGACAAAAACTGACTTGTAGGAAATACACTGCAGGATTGGGTGAGTGGTAATTTAATGTCATAACCGGTTGGGATAATAAGCACCTTGAAAATGAAAACCCAATGATAAGTGGCATTTTAATCATCACATTTGAGAAGAGTGATGTGGAAACCACGTGGAAAAACTACTTACTAGTGGTAAGTAAATCATACCCGGTTGTATGATGAAATTTCTTGGAAGGAAATGGAAAATCCGCTTATCGGTTATAAGTGGAGAAGTTCTCATACTCGGTTGGTATGATGGACAATTAAAAAGTTTATTTTGTCGGAAATGCTCTCCCCTCATTGTGTCATTGCTTAAAAATTTTGGAAGACTTTTTTTACGAGAGCTCGAATAGCTCAAATAGGCTGGAGGCCTCGATTTTGGAACTTGGGGGCTAATATGCCCGATTTTGAAAATCTCGAACAGTGGGCCCTAGGCCATTTGGCACAAGCAGGAGCTCGTAAACAAGCATGATTAATGTGTCATGAAAACTTAAGTAAATGAGTTGTTTGGCCATAGTACCGAGATAGGACTAACATACTCGATGGACTAGTGGCAGTGCTACATGATAGGTCTTCAGACTAGTAAAGACAAACAACTACAGGTCTAGTTGAGGGTCGGGGCCGTCGAACCAGTGCCACCACAAATTATATGGCATTATGTGAAAAATTGTTGATTGTGCATGCACTGTGTTATGGAACCTTTAAGACGCCCAAGAGGGGTAGTGATGCGTCCCAAGGCTTTGGATGACCTGGTAGATATAAGGGCAGTTAGTCGTACCAGAAGTCTTACGAAGCTCGACGTAACTTCAAGTGCATGAGACCGGGGTGGGGACGGGATGAGGTCTCTATCCTCATACGGACACGGAGTTTTGTTACAGGGTTGAGGATCGGATGTCGTGAGCATCCACTCATTCTCCAGGTAGAAGTGGACGTGCTTCCATCTAGGTGGCCGGTAAAGTCGCTTTGACGCCACAAGTGGGTGCAGTGGATGGGCTAGCCTGCGATTATGTGTTTTACCTTTATGATAAAGGATGTGTGTTGGGTGATAAACACACCGTGGTAATGAGAATGGTTATAAAAATTGAATTTGAGAATAAAACGTTTAAAAATTTTGAGGATGAAACGTTTGGCACACTCCGATTCAAACATTTTTCCTATAAGTTAAAATTTGAAAACTCATTCACTGAATTGTTGTACTCATCGCCTCCCTTATATCCCTTTCAGGTAATCCCAGAAAGTTTATCCAAAGACTACCAGCTAACGCACCTGTAAGACAAGTATGATAAGTTCAAAATTTTGTACAGTTTTGATTTATGTTATTCCAGGAAAGGTGCAAGTTTAAAGGACGTCTTACTCCTCAAGGTTTATAAGAAGGGGCAACCCTTAGTAAGCTGGGAGAGTGGCGGGTTGATCATAGAGATCTGACCAAACCAAGTCGAGGCGTGACAGGAGATGTCCTCATATTCGGTTGGTGTGATAGACGACTGAAAAGAATATTTTGTCGGAATTGCTCTCCCCTAACTGTGTGCCACTGCTTAAAAATTTTGGGAGACCTTCTTGACGTGAGCTCGAATAGCCGATTTTGGAACTTGGAGGCTAATATGCCCGATTTTGAAAATCTCGAATATGGGCCCTAGGCCAGTTGGCACGAGCAGGAGCTTGTAAACAAACATGATTATTAAGCCATGAAAACTTAAGTAAATGAGTTGTTTGGCCATGGTACCAGGACAGGACCGACATACTCGATGGACTAGTGGCAGTGCGACATGACAGGTCTACGAATCAATCAAGAGAAACAGTTGCAGGTCGAGTTAAAAGTCGATGCTATTGAACCAGTAGCACCATAGATTACCTCGCTTATTTGAAAAATTGTGATTATGCATGCACTATGTTACAAGACCTTCAAGATGCCCAAGAGGGGTAGTGATGCATCCTAGGGCTCTGAACGATCTGGTGGAGATAAGGGCAGTTAGTCATACCAAAAGTCTTGAGAAGCTCGACGTAGCTTCATTGCGCATGAGATCGGGGTGGGGACGGAATGAGGTCTCTATCCTCATATAGACATAGAGTATTTTTAGTCTGAGGGTAGGCGTCAAAGATGTTCACTCAGACTTCGGGTAGAAGTCAGAGATTTCTATTAGGGTGGATAGTAAAGACGCTCTAATCCACAAGTGGGTGCAATCGGTGTAACTGTATATCACAAATGTGTGTGATCCCTTCATGATGAAGGGCGTGTGTTGTATGTTAAACACACCGAATATGGAAATGGGAAAGAGGTTATGAAAACTGTGGAAATGATTTGAGAATCCTTGGAAATTAATTGGGAAACTTTAGAAAAAGGTTTTGATAAACTGAAATTTGAAGAAAGGCATTTTTATGAAATAAGGAGTATGGAACACTCCGATTAAAGAAATTGATTTTTGTGAAAACTCTCACCCCAACACCCATTCACTAAGTTGTTGAACTCACCCCCCCCCCCCCACCCCTTTTCAGGAAACCAATGGAAAATCAACCTTTAAGATTTATCGGTAGCCAAACCTTAAGGCAGGTATGTAAAATTTATATTAAGTTTTGATTAATGTTATTCCATGAAATGTACAGGTAAGAAGGACGTCTTACTCCTCACGGTTTAGAAGAGGGGAAAACCCTGAATAAACCGAGGGAGTGGAGGGTTGTTCACGGGGATCCGACCAAACCGGGTCGAGCATGACACATTCTCTATCCAATGGTGGCCTCAATTTTCTAATTTGAATATTTTAAGCCACCTAGAAAAAAGAATTTAGCATCTAGTTCAATAGTGGTTCAAATCAGTCCAAACTAGTTCAATTCGGTTCGGATCCAATTCACCTTAATCAGTATGGTTTTCTTTCCCAAATTGTTCTAAAGTCCCTTTCCAAGGTTTTTATGGCTCTTTGGGTCACTCGGGAGTTGTAAATTTCTCGATTTTCTCGTTCTCTAGTGGTTGGGATTCGTGAACCAGTTCAATTTTCTCACTTGGTTTGACCGGTTCATTTCCCAGTTTTCCTTAACTCTAAAGGGCGGTGTTTACACTTTTCCAGAGGTTCCTCCTAGGATCAAGAATCATCTCAATTCATGTCGAATTGAGGGAGAATTTGGTTAGTGAAAATTTGTCGGTTCTCTCTCTAACACTGATTGGAAATACAGAGGGGAGCCAAATTGGTTTACCTTTCCACTTTAATTCGGTCGTATGAGGGATGAAGGAGTGTTGGGAGAGCTTGGTTTGGCCTGAGGAGGGCTCAAATCGATCGATTTCAGCTTGATAAAAAGAGGGCAGCTTCGGTCCGCCAGAACTACTTCACTGTTTGATTACACCAACGATCCTCAGACCAAATGGTGACTATCGTCGGATAGCTGACTTCTCCCCGAGTCTAAGAAACCTGACCACGCCTTATTTGGCTCAGAAAAACCCCTATGTCGGAGCTCTGGTTTAAGCTTTATCAAAAAACTGAGTAGTTGAGAGAGAGTAAAGTTTTTAGGTCGGGGACTCTCCGACCGTCTGCTAGGTACCTTAATGACCGTCATTGATGACCAGAAATGTCCTAAACAGATATGTTTCCTTTCCACCAGCACTGTTCGATTTTCCGGCGAGTGAATAGTGCTGTTATCTGAAGGAAGGAGACGACACTGTTCTGAAATGGACCGGACCAGTCTAAATTGGGTTTAATGCTTAAACCGGTCGGTTCAAGCCCAATTCGATCGAGTTTTTCAAAATTAAAAATTTTTAAATTTATCTAAATTAATTCTCTATCCAATTGTGGCTTAAATTCTCAACTTTAAATTTTCTAAGCCACCTAGAAAAATGAATTTAATATCCGGTTCAATAGTGGTTCAAATCGATTCAATCCAGTTCGAATCCGATTCACTTTAATTGGTTTGGTTTTCTCTCATAAATTGTCCTAAAGTCCCTTTCAAAGGTTTTTATAACTATTTGGTTCAGTCGAGAGTTATAAATTTTCCAATTTACCTGTTCTATAGTGGTTAGGTTTCGTGAATCGGTTCGATTTTCTCACTCGGGTTGACCAATTTTTTCCTAGTTTTCCTTAAATACAAAGGATGGGATTTACAGGTAATGTACCATCCGACATCATTTATCATTTGATCAAACTCAACACTTCGCCTAGATCACAAGTAATGCCTAAACCCCACCATATAACTAAATTGAGTTCATGTAAAGATGTGAAAGTTATCTATTTTCTCTGGTATCCCTGTTTCTAGTGCTTACTATACAATCAATACCATCTCCATACTAAGTAACATGTCAACTTTATAATACATCCGTCCAATCATAACACATCTAATCAAACAATAAAATAACAATTATTATCTACCTATACGGTATCTAGCCACCCATGTACTCGTTTTTTCTATCATGCATTTAATATTATAATATAAAATAGTTTTCTTAAATTTTGGGGCATGGTCTATCTTACCGGCCCCATCAATCAATATTTTTATATGGTAAAATTATATCATGTATATTTGAATTTCATGATTTAGATCTTATGTTAACTCATTTATTATTAACATTTAACAAAATTTATAATAACTAGTCTCATTTTTATCTTTAGATAAAATTTCTATTTTTTATATATTATTATTTACAATCTTATTATTATTATTATTATTATTATTATTATTATTATTATTATTATTATTATTATTATTATTATTATTATTATTATTATTATTATTATTATTATTATTATTATTATAAATTTAATATACTATATTAATTTACAAATTAAGTTTTAATGGAGCGCAATCCTTTCACTTATTCATTCCTTCTCTATATTTACCGATCAAATCCATTTATAATATTATTTAATTTCAAATCTTTATTTTAAATTTTTATTTATAATTTTAAATCTATTTCTTATACAATTAAGTTTAAATTTTGGTTAAAAAAATTATAATATTACAAGTTAAATAATATAAAATTAAATAATTTAATTAAATAAAATAAAATACAAACCGATAAACTCTATCAATTGAATGTAAATCCAATAATTAATGGTTGAACTTTGTACTTGTTTAAAATTCATGGAAGGGGTTGGTGACTTCATGTATACCTCATTATCTTGCTAATATCCTTTCCACCATAAATAATTGTATGAGTTAGAGTAGACCTAAAAGCACCCTATCCAATTCAAAATACACAAATTCCAAGCTATAAATTAATCACTTTCAAATATCCATATTAAATAAATATTTTAAATACCAAATTATAATATTAAATATATATTTATTTTATTCAAAATTATATATTGATAATAAGTAAATTGTTAAAATTAAATTATTAATTTATTATAAATAATATTAAATAATTATGATTTTTATATATTTTATTAATATATTAAAACTCCTTTTTATTAGTATCATATGCTTATGATATCTAATTTTTAGATTATATTAAAATTTTGATAATATTATAATAATTTATCAAATAATATATTCATAATTAAGTACCAATATGGAATATTATGCTGTAAGTGCGACAATCGTACTAACTTCTTTTTTTTGCTCAAATCATACTAACGTTACCCTTCATTTTTATTGGGAAAATAAGAATTGTTAAGAGTCCACATTTTCAACTAAAAGACCCTTTTACCATAAAATTGCTCCATCTGGGAAGTATAGTCCATAGGGGTAAAATTGTCATCAACAAGTTTTTGAAATTTGTTCTGCATTAATTGATATTTAATTTTTTTTCATTAAATAATGAGGTTATGTGACTGATATGATAATTACACTTATAATATGCTAATAAAATAAAATATATATATATTAATTAATTTAATAGACCGAATAAAATTCATGCACCTAACCAATTGTAGGTTTTGATGATTTTTATAATTTAGGTATGCATATTTTAGTCGTTTTATTTGGCTAATGTGCTATTTTCATTTTTTTTGCGAATTATCATTTGCCATTAATTTTAAATTTGAGGGTAGTTCGGTAATTCTGGCGACCACAGGCCTCTAATAAATTTAAGCAAGATAGACTTCTCTCTCCCTCTCCCGGTATCTTGCTTTTTTTGCTCACATCCTCTCTCCCCTGTATCTATCTTTGTGATTTCATTCCCTCCCCTCTGCGCGCCGGGGTAAGTGATGAGTTTGTCTTTGATTAGATTCTTATTGAGGATCTTTCGAGCAGCAAGCTCTGATGGGAAAAAATCGAAGTTTCCCTTTCCGCGTTGTTGATTTCCATGGTTTTGTGACCAGTCAACAATGGCGACGGATAAAAAGCTCTTCCTGTTCGAGGAGGTGGAGAAGCACAACAAGATAAAGGACTGTTGGCTCATCATCTCCGGGAAGGTTAGTTCTCCTCTTTCCAATCGGTTTTCTTTTATCCTCGAGCTGGAGTTCATTTATCGATGGCTGCACTTCAGAATTTATTACAATAGCAAAAGCACTAGCTGATTTTTGTTTACATGGGAGTACTGAGCTTGTTGATATGTATATATAGAGAGAGAGATAGCTGCTTGTGTAGAACATGGAATCGGATCAAGTTTCGGTAAGAATAATATCCTGGTGAGACCTATGGATTTGACTCTAAGCCTGGAACAATTTTAATGAATTGTTAGAAAACGATTTTAGGTTCCCATGTTAGTTACTAAAAGAAATAAAGACGATATGCTGGGAGGGCGATGTTCTCTGCCTGAACGAGAGCTACTAAGTGTCATGATTTGTATGAATTCATACAATTGCATACTCAATAACAACTGCACAAAGTAGTGTGCTTGATTTTTTTTACCCAGTTTTGAGAGAGTTATCCAAATGAACTAAAATAGAGAAATTATATACCTTTATAAGGGGAATATAACCAGCTATCATCAAACAACATTTCTGAAATGATATGAGAGTTTGTGTGCTCCAACATGTGTTCCACTTGTGGGTGAAAATAAGACCGGTGATCCGAATGATCAAAAAAGAAAAATACTTGATTATTAATTCCAATTCTAAGAAATTGGAGTGTGAGAAGGTATGGTTGCCATATAAGAAGTTAAGCCCATGTGCACCAAGGACGAGCCACTAGCCACTAGCTCTGATACCATGTTAGAAGGTATTGGGGACTAATAAGGGATCGGATCCATGTTTACTTAAAAGTTATGACTTATTAAGTAGTGGATTACTTTAAAGGATCACTCCCAACTTTATAAACTTATAATACTTCTATATTTTATCAAATATGGAATTATATTCTACAGAGAAATAATACTGACTCGTATATAATTATTAAATTTTTTAATTGTTCTAATGAATAGTTAGATATAAATTATTTCTTAGATGACTATGATGAAGATGAGATTGAAATGGACTTGATGGAGACAGAGGTTACTATGGCCTACTATGTGCAACTAGAGTCTAAGACCAGCCTGCACCAATATTGAGATTCTTAAAATTGTTTCCCACTTAGAAACAGTCGTACCCATACTTGGCTTAACGGTTGAGATGATTGTGAAATGTGGTTGCAGGTGTATGATGTAACACCTTTCATGGATGAGCATCCGGGAGGGGATGAGGTTCTGCTCTCAGCTGCCGGTAATTTCAACTCTAACCATTTTCCTTTCTTGTGCGGAAGAATTGAATGTTAGTATGAGAGAGACTGACCATTAGAACACTATTCCCCTAAAAAGTTTAACCTTCCTCTTCTTTTCACTGCACATTAACGGCAGGTAAGGATGGATCTGATGACTTTGAAGATGTTGGACACAGCGACGCCGCTCGAGGGATGATGGAGAAGTACTACATCGGCGAGATCGATCCATCCACTGTCCCAACTAAGCGCACTTACATTCCACCTCAACAAGCACCTCACACCCATGATAACACCCTGATCAAGATCTTGCAATTCCTTGTGCCACTTCTGATCCTGGGCTTTGCTCTGGTGGTCAGACATTACACCAAGAAAGATTAGCACATTGGCCACTCCAACCTCATCCATTTTTCTTCCTCCACTCATAGGAGGCCTTCTCAGGTTGTGAGCTTAGTTTGTGCTTTGATCTCCTCTTATTGGGAGTAATAAACATTATTGTGCCTGCACTCTTTTAGATCTCAACTTAATGTGTCAAAGTGAGAATTTTCTCTTTCAACATTTTCTTATCCCAAATTGGCAGAGGTGTTCACTCGTTTGTCTTGCTCCATTTGGTGCTGATAGGAAACTTTTCTAGTGAAAAATCCAAATATTGCCCAAAGCCACCCGCCGCCTGCCCATGCAAGGTTAAAATGTTTGGCATTTCTATGAAGATGATCATAAGGGCATATTATGTGCTAAAAAGAAGGAAACCATGGGGAATTTCATTAGATAGTATCTTCTTAGGCAGCCTACCAGATAAGGTAAATAAACATCATGGGCTGCTGAGGTTCAAAATGTAAGAAGAGATTATTAGAGGATAGACCCTTTAAATAGGCTAAAGCTGTGTTAGGTTCAAAATCAGTGCCAGTGGCTCTAGCTTGGAACCTCCAAAGGGCTGATCTCTAGTCCAAGCAGAAAGAGAGTCTTGGAAGTCAATTTTCATAGGACCTATAGAACGGAACTATCATCTTCATTCTTTGATAGCTCAAGTGCATCTTGCTACCAACCCTTGAATTGTTAGGTATTACAGGACCAAGGGTTGTCTGGCCTAACCTTGCCAAAGTTCTTCTGAGCAAATGCTCTGCATCCTATGCAGAGGTGGTACTTCACAGTCTACATTGAACTTGCATTATTTGCTCAATTGCACATCCAATGCTTCTTTGAAGTTTAAATGAGAACTGCAGTCGGTAGAAGAGGCAGAGTTCTGTCTACAAATGGTCTCTTGCAGAAGTGTCTTTCAGGCTCACTTACAGCTGGGACCACCCGAGAGGAAATAAATTAACAGACAAGCTTAACTAGTGTTCTCACTTCCTCAGTAGCAAAGATTTCATCAGAGAGACGATTCTATCTTTTCATTGAGTGTGACTACCAAATCATGAGCATCGTCCAAAAGCTTCCAGACATCGAGGTGCCCTGCCATGCTATTGCACTCCCTCAATATATCCTCCATGCTGTTGTACTTCTGTATGATCAGCTTCCTCCTCTGCAAGACCGAAGCTGCAACTGCATACAGCAGCAGGTCATCTGTGGGTGGGGCTCGCTGCCTTATGCGACTCCAAGCAGACTTCCCAACTCCAGCCCTGACGGCTGCCTGATCAGCCCACATAACCTCCCAAAGGTTCATAGTCTGCTCTAAACTGAGCTCCCTCCGGAATAAGACCACCACCATCCTATACACAAAGAAGCAATCATCCGCTTGCAGCTTTTGTAAGTGCCGATAGAGGTGCAAGTCCTTGAACTGTATGATCTTTGAGACAATCTTGAGCTGCCTCCTGATACCCACCTCATCGAGCCTGAAGTTGTGTCGGGCCTTCCTCATGAAACCCACAAAGCACCAGAAGGCCTCATGGTCATCTGTTATGATGGTGATTATAGGGGAGAGAAGATCACTCATCCCCTGGCAATATCCAATTTCTGGGTCATATATTGCATAAGCTTCAAGAATTGCTACTAGTCGAGACGCATGGAAGATTCTATGTGGTTCCAGATGATCATAGTCCCTCAGCCTAACAGCCTCAGCACAACGCCGGGCCCGAGTTTCTGATACCGTGGCCTGTTGATAGGAGTATGGGATCCAGTCAGCATTTGCTCGCACTGCATCAACACGAATGATCCGCTGCCATGTCAAAAAGTCTTCAGTGGTTTGATTTGCTGATGGCATTCCTGTGTTCAAGGAAGGAGAGATCCCCTTGGTCAAAATATCTGACCCCTTATCTTCTCTGCTCACAAAAAGTGATAAAAGTTCAGGAGAATACTTGTAGATTAATCAAGAAAGTATTTTACATTTTTCAGAATATTTTAATTGAACTTTCATACAACGTATACTTGCACTCAAATTTTCATATTCCATCCTAGAACTACATTAAATTTTCTTTCTTTATTTCATTACCCTGAGCTTCCCACCACCATAGGTTTTGATATTGCAAGTATTAGTCTTTGAATTACCTGCCATCTGAAGGGGTTGTGGCTCTAATGACTTCAGCCTCTTCAGACGAGTCTGTATCTGAAGACTCGGTATTCAGAGTTGAGTCATCAGCACTCCTCAAGCTATTATCACCTTCCAACAGCATGGTAGCAGTATCATCCCCAAACCCAGAATCTGGAGTCTTCTCTCCACTAGAAAATGACTCTCTTGCACTCTCCACTTCTTCAGAACTAGGAGATTGTGCATCTTGAATGAGTTTCTCACTAAGCTGTTTGCTGCTACAGCTCTTATCATATTGCTTCAAGAGTCTCCGACATTGCTTGCGAAGTTTCTCATATTCTTTTCTGTACAAAACAGTAGCACACTTACCAGTTAAAAAAGTGCACTCATCTTGATTAGCAAATGAAAGTCACCCATTATTCATGACCATTCCTATAGCTCAGTTTCTATTGCTTTTTAACTGTATGATGCATGGATAAATCTACAAGTGATCCTCTTGATCTAGCAATCACTAAATCCTTGTAACTTTAAAGATGAAATAGAAGCTTAGTAGGTCTGAAAAGAGACACCTGTTTTGAGTCCTTACTGCATCTCTTTCCTCTTTAGAGCTGTTCAAATTGTATCTGCTGTATTCAACAGACATAAACAACTGCCATTAGTAACATCATCCATTAACTTTATTTATTCCTTTTTACATGCTCATTAAGCTGTTGACTTCAATAACACAGTATGATGATTAAGTGAATACAAAATATGATGATTCTAAGTGAATACAAAGTATGCTCCTTAAAGGGAAGAGTAAAAGAACTGACTAGTAAAAAATATTTCATACAAGATTGTAAACAGAAAATATTAGAGATCACTGCTACTCTGCATTAATGAAAAATAATTAAAGATTCAAGTCCCTCCAAATGATCAGGTTAAAAAAAGTGTTGATTCAGTATGCACAATTTTTTAAATAAAACCATTCAGTGTGTTAGATAGGATACTGACACCGTATCAATAATGGAGAAAAATTCTTACACGCCAAGAAGGTATGGCCAAACCTCTGCCCTGATACTGGGATGAATGCCCTGTAAAACAATAAGTTAAGACATAAGAAACTAGAGTTTAAATGACACAGCATAAAAAAAAAAGAATCCAGTTCACAAATGCAAAAGGAACAAGACAAAGAGAATCAACTTCTTACACCACTGCGAACTTTCTTGAGAAAATTGAGGCCACCATCTCGGAGTCTCCCCTCTGGTGTAAACAGACTTCTCCATTGCTGGGGGGAGAGAGGTGTCTTCCTTTTACGACGAGACCATGGTGATTTAATATGCCCCCTGAATTCATAAGACACAATTTGTTGAAGCAAATAAATCAGAAATTACATGGGAATGGCTAAAGGAAGATGAAATTAACACACATGACATAGAAAAGTTATCAGCAGTCATGAAGGATTCACACTAGAGAGGGCTTGACTTCATAATTGTATGATTCTTACAACAATGCTTAACCCACATTTCTCATGTTCAACTAGATATCATGCAGAGTTCCCTTGAAAGAGTTCTCAGAGGCATTGTAACCAAAGATCATGCAAAATCCATTAAAGATTTCCTTGATCTATTTAGAGAAATATGTGAAGAGAAAATGAATGGACATATGTTAATATAAGATTATCTTGCTAAAACAGATAGGAGGAAGCATAATCCTCCCCTTCACTACTGTTGTTAATAGTACTTTCAAGTAAAAAATGGCACATAGTATTATACACCTGTGAATCATAGATCAGATTCCCTTTTTTGTCTTTTTATCAGCAGACATCAGATTTCCCAAATAAATACCGAGTATTATCAGTTTTCATCTAGAAAGACAATGATTGCATATTTGATAGAAGCTTTAAGTTAGACTCCTAATTATCAGGAGTTATAATTCAGGCACCATTGACAACGAATGATCTCAATCAATCGATGGAGTTTTGTTGGTCCAATGAAAGAATGAAATTGACAAGTCTCAACATCAAACAAGCCCAAGAAATAAACATCAGAAGATAAAAAATAAGATCCAGAAAATAACAAATAAATTAAGTTTATGTCAGGAGAGATGAGCAATCACACAAAAGAACACCCAAATTCAATATAGTAACAGCTATTGATGGCGGCCAAGCAACTGAGTAAACCCAGCAGTTACCCAATCTGGCTATGACACCTCTACCCGGTCAAACTCGTTGGATTGTACAACTGCTTAAGCTCAACAACCAAGAAGAAGAAGAAAAAGGTTACTCATTTTTAAAAGAAATTAGAAGTGAAGCAGAAGAATTGATCTGCTTTAGTTTAGGTTAGGTTTGATAGGGAAGGAGCATGGAAGGCCAGGATCTGAACTAAATCACTGGAGATTGAAAGTAGAGGTGGGAAGTTTTAACAGAGGAAAGAGAGGACTCACCTATCAAAGGGGGAAGAACATGAGGCTGGTGAAGAATTAACGACGACAAACAGGAACGAGCGCAAGTGAATCCACGATGAGGGCGACGATGGAGAGGAGTTCGAAGATGAAGTGTGACTCTGCTTTAGAGCTTTCATCTAACAAAGCTATTACAACCAGACACAGGACCGGAGCTCGACAGCTCGCTAGGGTTCCCACACAGCAAAACTTCCAAGTTTCTCGAAAGTGAATCAATTGAGTTCCTTCTTTACCTACTGGTAGCAGAGTAGAATACCGCCGCTAGCAAGGCGAGGCCGGCCAGGGCAGTGACTGCCACTGCAACGGGAGGCGAGAGAGGTGCTGTCTCCCACCAGAGGCCTCCGCCACTGCCATAGAAGAGGAGATGGTGGATAATGGCAGCCGGTGACGGGAGCATGGGCAGTCAGAGGCGGCGGCTGTTAATTGTCCTAATCCGTTGATTTTCCGAACCCCAAGAATTCCAGCCCTCAAATGATCACCCGCTTATCTTTATCTTTCCGTGTTCAGTTTACTTCCTCTTCGTCGTTACCCCTCTCTCTCTCCAATTTTTCTGTCTTGTTCTGTAGAGAGAGACTGCCAATAGGTGCAGGGGAGTCTCCTCACACGTGGAGAGATATCAATGGGACACGTTTTCTTATAACAAATGGAATAACTTCTTGTCTTCCAACAATTATTTTTACTCCGAAAGAGAATGGTGATTGAAGTCCCTTTAGGCCCCTTTGGGATTTATTGAACCAAATTTTGCTCTCTAGCATGGTAGAGAAGGTCAATCACTAAATTAGGATTAGTGTCTTGTTCATTAATGATAGAATGGAGTGAATCTATCATTAATTGTTTACTTGGCTGTATATATCAAGAATGCTAGAATTTTTGTTTACTTCTCCTATTACTTATTTTTCTTTCTAATTATTTTTTTGTTATAGCATAAATTATATTTTCTTTTAATAAGAAAATCGATTTATAGTATCGAAAAATTTTAAAATAAAATTGAGATTTTAATTAAATCAAAATTGGTAAAAATAATCTAAACGGTAATTTAAATAATTTCAAATGTTTAATAAATATATAAAAATCAAGTAAATGTATTATGAAATAATTTGGATAGTATAACCATAGTTTATAGTGAACTGGACATGATCAAGTCTAACGAAAAAAATTAGTTTAAATATTAATTTTTTTATCTAATAAATAACAAGAGATCTATTTACTTTAAGACAAGTGATAACTTATTTATTATGCAAATTTTCCATAAAATCAAGAAAATATTATTTATATGCATACGAAAAATTAAAGTTATATTGTTCTACAACCTTACTTATTGAGTTGTAGAATTCATTCAATTGACCCATTTCAAGTAACCTCTTAAATTAAGGAGAGGGAAGTCGGAGTAACATGCCAGTATTACTTCGAAAAGGTAAAATATATTAAGTTGTTTTAATTAATTTGTTATGGAAAATATGTGTGCTTATACGCCTTTATTTTTCATATCCTATATTGGTAGTAATACCATTCTAGTACGGGAAGAGGTGACATATTATTCAAAGGGTTCCGACCAAATCGGGTTGAGTGTGATAGCTCAGGCCATCGATTGAGCCATAGTTTGATCTATAAAGGATCACTAAGAAGAGAGCAATCATTTTGCATAGAAAACTCCGACCACTGGACACTCACTAGTAAGTAATCGAAAATTTCTTTTTCTATAACATTTTTTTAGCGTAGCTATATTTGAGCTCATTTCTAACCAAAGTGGATGGTTTAGAGCTTGAAATGATTTTGGGGATATAGGGAAGATGATTACAATAATGTTATGACTCAATTAAGGAGTTTAAGATCGGATTGATGATAATCAAAGTTAGAGGACTAAATTAAAAATTTTAAAATTTATGATTTTACTACAATTAGTGAGAAATCAAGTACTTAATTGGAAATAATGAGAAATTAGGGACCCAAGTGGAATATTTGAGAATCTTAGGGACCTAATTGTAAATAATGTCAAATTTAATAACCTAATCATAATTAACAAAAGTTATAGGTGAAGTGTAAATATCTTATTAATTATTGCTTAATTGTCCAAGTTATTGTAGCAATCAATCACCTATAAGTTCTACAAAAAGGCATGCCAAACTCAAATTTCATTGAACGAACAAGTATGGGAATACGGGTGAGTGGGATTTTTGGCATGAAGTCCCATTTGACCAATAATGCATTATTGCTCACAACTTTGAAAACTTTGTTTCTAGAAATAGAATACCATAATTATGTGAAATGGCTTAAAACTATTTTGAGATTTATTTATTTTGTTTGCATTAATTATATTAATAGGACTATCCATGAACAATGTGTAGATACACTTCAAGGGTATGATCTAATTCAACTATATATATGTAGGATATGTGTGGGTCTCATGATCAAAAAAAATTTATTAGATTTAGCTTTATGAAAGTGGTTCCAAGGCCACACGTTTTGAAAGAGAGATGGGTCTAATTCCATGTTTTGAAAACCCGTATAGTGGGGATAAGGGCAATGGAAATATGTCAAATCATGTAAATAAGATTTAATTTAAAAGCTTATTAAAAACTATCAATGATTGATAGATAATTTTTGCTTAAGCCAAAGTTGGGTTTGAGTCTGTTAGACTAGCAATGCAAATTGAAAGGTCTTAAATTAAAATATTTTTATTTATAATTGCAATAGTTTGGAACCAAGAAAACATTCGGTATGAGATAGTTTTGGTTCTAAGGACTGTTAGGCAATAATGTTGGTACAAAAAAAGCTACGCAGATTCAGTATATCTTGGAGTTATATTAGTTTTGTGGGCATTGAGATCGAGAAATAAGGGAAGAGGTCTCGTCCCTAAATAACGAACAACTTTATTTGGAAATATTTTGGAGTTGGGTAATGGTGCTCAGAGATAAATCGATGAAGTTATAACATCACACCAATTTGGTAAAAGTTGTAATCTCTCACCAATATGGACGGTAACTTTGATAACAAGTATAATATATTAAAATTGTAGTATTAGAGGGTCTATTCTACGAATAATTGATTATTTTAATGAGAAAGTACATTTGATTTGTTATTTGTTTAATACAAACTAATAAAATATTACCATAAGAAAATTATAAAAATTTCTTCCAAGTAAGAATAAATTTATTTTTAAAACTTGTAAGATACTAGCGTTGAATTTAACTGAAAAACTATTTTTAAGGAGAAAATAAGTTGTGACTTGTTTAGTTGCTACCTCAAACTCTTTAATTTAAGGAAAATAAAACATTATATCTTTTAAGTGTGTACTGTATATTAAATATGAAGTCACTAAATAGAATCCCTCAATTGATAACTCACTTATCTCCCTAATCCCTAATTTCTATAAATGGGATTTATCATTACAAAGTTAATTTTATAAAATTTACTATAAAAATGATATTATTGTAAGAATTTAGTCTGTATTTACTAAAATTGTATTGCTACATAAGAGGTATGGCCGATTAATCATAGGATTGCTATTAAATCGGATAGAGTGTATCGTGCTTGGTGTCACATTCAATGATATCTGGAAACTTGCACCTCTTGAGGCAGGCATTAGGAGTTGGTTACCTACTTGAATGTTTGAGCTTGAGGGTTTTAGGTGTGATCTTCATTTTCAGGGGCATTAGCCTCACCATAGCTCTCCCAATAGCTTGATGTGGGATTGATAGTAAATCGTTGTGCTCTTCCAATCGTAGCTCTCGTGTAGAGGTGCTATATAGATTCTCATCCAATGGTTATGCCCAACATTGTTTAATAGTATGCCATAGAATCTATCGTATTTAAATTGTATCCAACGTTCTTCTCCTACGCTATAAGTTCCCCAAACTAATGGTAACGAACGCATAGACAAAGCATACTTCATTCTTCCTCATTTTGGTTATACATGCTAAGCACTTTCTACCTAGCTTCCAACCATTGCTAATAGTCATATGGTTTTTGTGCAAATCCATGAATTTGCATCCAAGTAGCTATCTTTGATAAGTCAACTTACTTTTAGTGTTTCTTTCCATGCCATTAGATCAAGAACAAGTTGTACCTTCAATGGAACATGGGTTGCTACTAATATTCTATTCGTTAAGCTATGAATTTTAATCGCAAAGGAGAATAGATTAGGCGCCAATCCTTCTACCTTCATTGTCCTAAATTCAGAGCAAACCCATTTTAATACTCCCGAAATAGTCCCCTAACGAATGTTTCATGCAACAAGAACCTTACCAAGTAAAGTACCTTCGAAATAGGTGTAAAGAGTTAGAGTCTACATGGATTACCTTTTAAGTGTGATCCATTATAGCCATTAGGCCTAAAAATCTTGTTGACATGATGCTACATGGACTCCTGCAATGTGAATATGAGGGACAAGAAAACATCATTTGTCAATTGAATCAAAGGGGATATATAATGATTGCCACTACACTAGCCCTTTGTCGTCCTTGGGAAATATTTTAAAATAAACTAAAAGAGAAAGGGTCATGCATTAAAGTGTTTCAAATTCCCTTACCGCACTTGTATCCACACACGAACCGAACCGGATGTTGTAGGTATAGATGGCTAATTGACCCATGACCCATGAACCGAGTTTTGCATGAGCCAGACCCAGATCCAGCCATGTCAATCAATTCTCTTAATTATCTGAGTCGGTCTTGAGCTACGGGCTTATAGGACAGAGCGTAGCTCCGGACCACACCACAAAATGGGTCATTAATATATTATTACATTTTTAATAAATTTTTTTATAAAAAATAATACTCATACATATTAAAATTCATTTTAATCTCCTCCTCCTCCGGTCCGGTCCGCCTCACATGCAGAAGACGTCGGGCAGGGTTAATATGGGTATTTAACAACCTTATCATCATGAATACTTCGCGGTGTCCTTCCAAGTTCCGAGTGTCCCTACACAGGATAGGAGCCAAGTCTAAGCTTTTCTCATATTGATTTTTTTTGTATTTAAAATAGTTTATGAAAAATAATGTCAAATAATATTATTTAACTAGCGTAATTTAATAAATTTTATATTTTTATCATATATAAAATTATATTTAAAAAATAAACTTAAGTTTCAATTGTAGAAAATTTATATTAAAATATTTCACCCTTTTGCATTTTTGCTCTTTATTCTCTCGGTCATTCTATCACTTTCTCATATTATTTTTAATTATGTATATTTATTTCATACATAAATTAAATATAAATAAATTATGCTATATTATAGTCCAATAAATATATATATGCTAATTATAACATAAAATCCCAATATATTTGGGATTAATAATTTTTACAAAGTCAAAAAATAACATCCTTATCTTATGTTGTTTATGGAGGCCAAATCCATATATTATCTTGAAAGTCAAAATTATACAAGCCTCCCGGAGATCAATACTACTATTCCGGTGACGGCTAATCTGACCCGTCTAGACAAGCCCTAATCGTGCAAGCTGTAGAGTCTGAAAATCGTTAACCTTTTTTCTTCTTTTTTAATTTCAATTTTTATTCTTAGGGTTTTCGGTCTGAATTTGCTGTATTCTTAGTTGACCCACAAGCTGATTATATATATTGATTTGGTAAGAGCTTTTTTTTTGTTGACCAAGTTTTGCCATTATTACATCATGAACTGGACTGAAAACGGAGAGGGAAGGAGAGAGAACTATGTAAGGCTATACCCACCTCCTCCATCTGAACCTTTTCTTCCACTCTCAATATATATATATATATATAACCTCTCTTCCTCCTCCTATTGAACCTCTTAACTCAATACACTATTCTATCTTACCATGAGCAACATCCCAAGGACGTTCACCGATTCCTCTTTCACCCTCTTCAAGCTTGAGATATTCTCCTCAGATCCGTGGCCTATCTCCCCCATCTTCTCATAATCTCTGCCCCTAGAATCCTTCCATATCATCGTCAAATTCTAGCCACCTAGAGAGCTTAGCCATCGGATAAGCTTTTATATACAGTCCTTTCGAAGCTTTCGTGGAGGAAAATTCAATGGGAGCCGACAAGCACAACGTCCACCCCATCTTCCACTTCCATCTTCCCAACTTCCATCTTCACCATCAGTCGAATAAGGGCATCCCTAAAGGGTGCTTGGCCATATTGGTGGGACAGGGTGAGGACCAGAAGAGGTTCGTAATTCCGGTGGCCCATATCAACCACCCTCGCTTCCTGCAACTGCTCAAGGAGGCCGAGGAGGAGTTCGGATTTGACCAGAAGGGCCCCATCACGATCCCTTGCCATGTCGAGGACTTTCGGAGCATCCGGGACCTGATTGATAGGGAGAGTCTACCCCACCACCACAGCGGCGGCACCCATGGCCGGTGTTTCAGGGTCTGAATATGAAGAGACGCGGGTGGAGAAGAACTTTCACCCGTTGACTTCTACGGTTTCTAGGGTTCTAGGGACATGTAAAGGAATCATTTTTTTTAATTTCTCTGTCTTGCTGTTGGCTTGGTTGACGTCGAAATCTCTTGGCATGTTACCTTGTTGGCGTTGTTGGTGACGATGTCCACGAAATTAAAGTTTAATGCTGGATTTTCTGTCACTTTTGGCCATCTTCATTTCATATTGTAGTTTGGTAAGGCAATCGCAAAATGAGGGTAACAATACTCATTCCAACGTTTTTCTCTTTAATGATATAATATCCAAAATTATTTGCTCATAATTAATTTATATTTAAGTCATATTAAATAATTAAAAATATAAACACACAATTTTAGCCTCATTTTCACATTTAGTAATTACCTTTTCATATTCCCTAATAAATTTAATCTCAAAAAATAATAATTTTGAGGAAATTCCTTTAGCACCAAAAAAAAGTTTCATTTCCCTTTCCATTGATTATTTCTGCCCCTCCCAAAGGTGTATGTGATGTTAATGTAAACACAAGAGGAACAAGTTGGACACAAGTGGGATGGAACACAACTTGGTTTGTAGCAAGAAAAGAGTGGATGCATTTAACAGAAAGTCTAAGTCTCTTTCCCCCCTCACCCCAATTTGTTTTTTATAATAAATTATTTTATATTTCTCAAATCCTATTACAAAAAAAAATTATTTATGTGAAAAGATAAATGGTCAAATTTATTTATATTTAAAAATTATAAATTATAAATTATAAATTCCGTAAAATTTTCAATCTAATAAACATAAAATACTTATTTATTTTATATAATTTAAAATTTTATTCTCAACAATTTAATTTACCCAATTTATTAAAATTTATCAAAATTTAGTTATTTACACCATTTCTCAAAATATTCTACTTTTTTTACCCCTTATTCTCCCTCTTTTTACTTCTATTTTATAATTTTTATAATATTAATACATTTATTATTTTTTATATTCATTAAGCACTAATAAATTAATGAATTATGGTAGTCCAATACCATAAGTTTCTAATTTCATTTATCAATATCAATTTATTTAATAGTGGTAGAATATAGGTTGAGACAAGTACTTAAAAAAACATATTGGACCACCCCAATTGACCTACTATTAGTACATGGCCCCAATATTTAGATTACACCCATGGTCACAAATAATGTTATCCTTTAGCAGTTTGAAATAAAAAAAATGCATGTTCTTGATTATTTTTTAATTTTTGGCTAATCATCATGAATTTATTTTCAAATCAAAGCGTATTTACTAAAATGGTATTCCTTTACTAAAATGGTATTTTTATCAATATAGACCAATAAGGTACAATTTTATAAACTTATATGTTTTTCATAAAAGAAATTAACAAAACGGCTTAGTACAAATTATCTTATTATGGTAATTCGTCCATGGTTAAGTATGCATTTAAGAAAAGTTTTCTTTGAAAAGTATATTTCCTAGTTTGAATGATTTTATTAATTAATTTTACAAAGTTTGTTTCACATAAATACACATTTTTATTCATAAAAGGATCGAACAGTTGTATAACATACTCTCAACTTCGATTTCTTCCACTTGTAGTCCATAGCAATTTTACCGTCAAATTTGGTAAGAGATTACAACCTTTCACCACAAGTCTACATGAGCGTCATCGCTCATCCCATGTACTTATAGATATTTTGATCCCTAGATTTGTGGAGGTAAGAGCTCACTATTCTATCAACTTATTCTCAATGGACACCCTTACCGTCTAGTAGCCCTTATAACTAATACTATCACATATCTCTTAATTCCTATTTTAGCATAAACAATCAAAAGTCTTTTTAATTAAGGTTTTTATCTTTGGTGCTACCAGCTCAACGTGTTCGACTACCCGGTCTCGACTGGGCAGCTAAATCACACAAATTAACCATTTATTAAAGTTTTTTCCATATGCTCATAAATCTTAATTTGTCTACGGGTTTAAACTTGTTCCAATTGACCTTAGATACACTTCATTTTCAAAACTGTGGCATTGGGCCCACTTTTCCGATTAGATCTAGCTCACCATTGTCGATCATGGATCTTACCTAGGCATGTCAATGGGACCCGAGACCCGAGCTTTGGGTCCCTACCCGACCCGAGCGAACCCAAAAAGTCTCGGGTCTGTTCGGTTTCGTGCTCGAGTTCGGGTCCATAGATTGGACCCGAGACCCGAAACCTGATCCTTAGGTCCCGCATGGCTGGTTTCTACGGGCTCGAGTCTTGCTGACTAGACCCGAGCTTCGGGTCTAGAAAAGTGGACCCGAAGATGGGCCCACGTTACTTTTAAATTTTTTTCACTTTTTTTAAATAAAACACGTCGTTTAATTAAATTTTAAAAAAAATTATTAAAAAATTATTATTTAAAAATTATTTTATTTTTTCTATCATTAATATTTCGTGGTACTGTATTTTTTCCTTTATTAAACACTAATAAATTATTTTTTTATTATAATATAATATATTTATAAATATCTTATTATCATACTATATTACTTATTTTCCCTTTATTAGAATTTAATAGATTATATTTCTTTTCTTAAACCCTAATAAATTTATAAATATTTAAAATAATTATAATGAAAATTTTTATATTATATTAAGTTATATTTTTAATTAATTATATTATTTTATAATATATAATCTATATTAAAAAATTTAAAATAATTAAGAAATTTATAATTTATTTTTAACTAAAAAATTAAATTTAAATTATATAAATAAAATTGTATATATATCGCATCCCGTCTATTGATTTGAGAGTAGTTTTGTATCCAACCATTCATGAGCCCACAATCCACATGGTACCCTCCACTTGCCAATATTAATTAATTTCCCGACAAACATGAGATTATGTCCAACGCTTGTTCTTTCACTTTATACCCTCTTCCTCTTTCATGGTCCCATCTTACATCCAATTTGCATGAAATCAGATGAAATCAGATGAAAAGATAAAAAGAAATACATTTAATAAAATGTAATATTTATCTTCTTTGGCATTACTTTTTTATGGTGATAATGTGATTTTCAAGGGGATTATAAACTTGATATTCATATGGGGGACCATCTTATATGGGAAATGACATAGTGGCACACAAAGCTCTTGACATTATATTAAAATTTATAAGGCGATTGAAATTTATAGTAAAAAGTAAAACAACTAAGGTGTATTTTTTTATAATTATAAAAGAGTGGGTGAGTAGAATACATACTTAAAATTTATAATATTTTTATTTTATTTAATAAAATATCTTATCTTAAATTCTCTAAAAAAATCTAAATACTAGTAAATATATTTTTAACAAATGTATTATTCTATTATGGGATAATTGAATATTATTTTATTTTTAATAAAATATCTTATCTTAAACTCTCTAAAAAAATCTTAAAAACTGATAAATTTAAATTATATTTATCTGCTGCTATATTTTTGTTAAATTGTGTAATAGTTTTTGAATGCACTACTTTTTATAAAAAAAAAATTAAATTTTGGTTGAAAATATGATATATTTAATTCTAATAGTTTATATTTTTGATAATATTTTAATAAATATACACATTGAGTAAAAATAAAAGATTATCATTATACTCGGGATCTTAAATATTGGATTAGGGAATGAAGGAAAAGACATGTTCACCCCATCTCAAGTAAGCTCCTGACCCGTACCCAAATTTAAGAGAAATTTGTACCGGATGCCGCCCTTAAATGACTGGATTTACTTGGAGACACGAGGTTCTAAGGACTGCCCTATCCACCCAATTTGTTTATATGGGCTAATGTGCTCGGGCGAGATTCTCCAGCTATAACAATGCAATTTCGCTATAAAATTTACCAATTCTGATTAAGGTGATGACGGTAACTATTCATCACAAGGCAATTGATCTAGATTCAAAACCATTCAGGTTTTGATGGGTATGAAGATCCAGTTGTCATTGGGTTCTCATGGGCCATAACCCCCAAAACCCTAGTTTCTGTGGTATAAATATACTCCCTAAGAAGCCCTAATTTTTGTCCGCAGCACTCCGGCCGACATAGGATTAATCTCCACTGTAGGTGACTCTTTTCCTTACTTTCTTACCTTATCCCTGCTGTGTCCTGTATAAACTTTCGTGTGAATCGAAAATCTGTACTCTGCAGTTTGCAATCGAACATAGTCATCTTATCGCTACAATGTCTTCCGGAGAAGTTGCATGCACCTACGCCACCATGATTCTCCACGACGATGGAATCCCGATAACCGTAAATCCCTCGCTTTCTATCGTTTTTTTTCATTCGGCGATTATTGTCCTTATTTTAGTTATTGCATTTGCGTAACATCCATTTGATTTTCATTGATTGTGGTTAAATGCCAACAGGCCGAAAAGATCGCTACATTGGTCAAATCATCGAATGTATCTGTGGAGTCCTACTGGCCGAGTCTCTTCGCCAAGTTGGCTGAGAAGAGAAACATAGACGATCTTATCATGAACGTCAGTTCTGGTGGTGGCGCTGCTCCAGTAGCTGCCGCTTCTGTACCTGTTGGTGGTGCGGCTGCTGCTGCTGTACCTGCTGCTGAGGAGAAGAAGGTATTGGCTTTACTGATCTCTCTCCTTACCTATAGATTTTACATTGCGTGCTTGTTTGAAGTAATCAAAGAAGAGAACTGTAGATGAGCCTGTGGTTTTTGTCACTGTATATAATATTTTCTTGCAAGAAGGGAGATTGTATCTGTTGTTCTAATCCAAGCAAGTAGATGGTCTAGGAGGAACCCTGTTGGATAGTATAGCAACCATGGATACTTTAGAATTCAGTGAATCAAGGATCTGTGAATTCGCATTTCATATTGCCGTCTCTTTTTGTTGTTGATAGTTTCTCTAATTTGTTTTGTATGGAATTCTTATAGGAGGAGCCCAAGGAAGAGAGTGATGACGATATGGGTTTCAGCCTATTCGATTAGAGGAGGTTGTCAGGTTAATCTCTCTAATCAATTTGGGAGTCCTTTTTGAAGATTTCTTTAACATTGTGGAAATTTTGTTCAATTGAATGATGAGTTATCTTATGAAAGCATTGAGTGGGCATTCCTTTTGACATTATTAGCGTAAAGTCACAATATTGAATTCTTCTATCCATTGGCTTCTCTTCTTGGTTGTGCTGGTTACATCTTCACATTGTGTTAGCCATTGACAGCTGATTTACTACTTATTGCTTCCCTGTGGAGTTAATTTCAAAATTCAGACACTGCATTTTATCAATATCTTCCACATTTCAATGAAATTTCATCTAGTTTTACATGTTTGATGGATGGACATGAAAAAAGTCTCTCATCATATTTGATTTTTGTTTGTTGATGTATTATAGTTAGTGGCTCTCTCCTTAGGAGTGCATGGTCGAGTTGTATCCAACATATTTTGTATTTCTAGATCACTGTACATTGTTAGATTGTTGTCCAGGGCGTTGTTGGGTTTCTTTTCCAAGAGCATACTCCCCCTTATAGAAAATGTACATTTGGCTCCTGGCAATCTTGTTTGTCTCCTTGGTTATCTCCAACTTAGCAGACCCATTTCTTCAAAAGTTACAAAATTTCTAATAATATGCCTGCATAGATCCAGATCTCAGCATGCTCAACTCCTACAATTCTATTAACTACCCTTTAAATACGAAGGTACGTGCCCAGTTGCGTCAAAGTCTA
This sequence comes from Trapa bicornis, assembly GCA_030064425.1. Classification (NCBI taxonomy): domain Eukaryota; kingdom Viridiplantae; phylum Streptophyta; class Magnoliopsida; order Myrtales; family Lythraceae; genus Trapa; species Trapa bicornis. Next base: position 8,540,345 of record CM057754.1, read on the forward strand.
CACCTTTAGTTTGACCAGGCCAAATGTTGGTCAAATATGTCGCTCCATTCCATTAAAATCAAGCCTATTGGCCCGTCAACGCGGTTGCCCCTTCACTAGTCAAACAATATCAGGGCCGTCTTCTTCCTTGCACCTGCTTTCCAGGTCCTTCTCCAGTCTCCCAGGCTCATCTTCTCCTCTCTGTCATTTCTATATAAATCTCACCTCTCCTCCTTTTCAACACAAACTCAAAACACCCATCAACAAAGAAGCCTGAACTCAAGCAATCGCTCGTTGAGATGATGATGTCCATGTTCACCTCCTTTGAGGCTCTCTGCGCCGAGTCGTCTTTCGGCCAGAAGCTGAGCTTTTCTCTTGGGACAAATAGAGGCCCTCAGGGTCAGAGCAAAGATAAAGTCGTCACCACCGCCGCTGAGAAGGAACAACAGGCAAAACAGAACGGCTCTGCTACTCTGGTACGGAAGGACGCCGGGGGCCGGCAGGAGAAGGACCAGCCAAAGAGGAGACCGAGGTTCGCTCCTGAGCTGGACGGAGTCCACTGCTTCGAGACGATTATTCCCTACTGAAGATCGTGTCCTCTCCAGTCCACCTGGAGGCTCTTTTTGATCGATGGATGAATCATGGTAGATTTAGGGTGTCTTGTATAATTTTAACTGGATTGATTTTATTCAATCCATACACAAATTGCATTCTTTTATCGTTAGTGTCATAATCCCATGAACTGATGTCCGGCAACAAACCGGAACCGGAAATCCAACGAGAATAACTTTGATGTTCATTGCATCTCTTGGGCGTTCATTTATCTGAAAGTGCGGTTGACCCATTATTTAGTGTTACCCTCAACCTCCATCTCCATAGCTCTATACATTAGAGAGAGAGAGCAGGTGGAGATGGCGGGCCGCTTGACCTTCTGGAGGAATAGTCAACGCGGTTGCCCCTTCTAGCCGTCAAACTAGATCGGGTCCGACGGGATAACGTGGGTCGACCACCGGTCCCACCCAACCATCGTCTTCTTCTTCCTTGCATCTGCTTTCCAGGTCCCTCTAGGCTCATCCTTTCAATTCTCGGCAAATGAGTTCTCTTCGGTCAGAGGCTCCAGCTTCCGGGTTCTACCATTTCCCTTTGGTACGATGAGACCATACCCTCCCGCCCTTCTCCTATAAACAATATTTATTTCACCTGCACGAAAAAGCACATGAAAATCCACAATTTGTTGAAGATGACAAGCCTGGTAGTTGCGGAATAATGGAGGCATTGATGGTTTCATACCAGTCTCCTCGTTCCTGAAAGCATAAAAGGCATGATCAACATTCTCGAGCTGCTCCACAGCTTCAGTTACAGCCAATGGTGGCATGTCAAAGTATTTTGTCCGAACAATCTGCAATATCAATTGGATATTAAGCTGAAAAATTGCTGGGGCTACCGAAGAGGAGGTTACTAGTTTGGATAAGATTTTCTATAACCTGGTAAATTGAAGTGGCATGAGCAAACTGCTCTTCATCTTCAACAGCAGAGGTTACTGGTTCCCTAACTTTTGAACGATCAAATCCCTTCATATGCCTCCCATGATCCGATTCCTTCTCCTTGATCTTTCTAAGCTTCCTATGAATGATGGAGGAAGCCAAATCAATGCTCCCAAAGACAGACTCGGAGCCTTCCTCAGCCCGAACTACGCCATGCCTCTTGGAGAAGAGTGTCACCTGAGCATATCATCGGCCATCAAAATTTCTGCCTGTAAGGTGCAAAATCTGAAGGGACTAAGTTGGGAGTTTCATTCTATAAGCACCTCACATCTGCGGACTTTCGGGCCTTTCCCGAATTCTCCTCCTTGAATGGACAATCTGACATCAACCTCAAGAACCAGGTGGCTATGTTTCTGAATTGCCTTTCCGAGCTTATTTTCGACATAGCTTTTAATGGGTTCAGTCAACTGCATAGGAGAAAGAAGGATACAACTCTTCTTCTAAATCCTCATAAATCACAATCAGATTGTCATATAGTTAGGCAACAAGGGAAACAAAGGGTACCTTGAGATTTTTTCCTTGTATGATAAGCTTGACAGAAGACAGAGGCCCGACCCACGACATGCAAACAACAGAAGACAGGCTCCCACGACTCTTCACAGAAAAAGTAGGAGCAAAAACCCTGCTCAGAGTGTTGTTGAAGAAGGCAGAGTTGCTGGAACAAAGCCCAGAGCCTCGGGTCATCGACAGCCAGAGCAACGAAGAATGAAGGCGAAGGCCAGCAGGCGGAAGACCAGCAGCAGGAGATGAGGATACTGATGGCGATGAGAGATGGGGGGTGTGAAACACAAAAGCGGCCATTTTATCGGTTTCTCCAAAAGGATCAAGGACGAAATGCCCTGTATAGGTTACTAGAGATATCTGTACACAACAGCAAATGAGAGAGGAAGGACGACGAAGGTGATCAACAGCAATGGAGATCGAGGAGACATTGGTAACAAGGAGAAAAGGGGATGCTTTGGATAAGTATAAAATTACAGTTTTTGCTCCACATTATATTTCTTATTATTATTATTTAAAAAGTGACTTATAATTCAAATATTTTGCACCCGCACCTTTAAAATCTATTCTTCTCCCATCATCTACTATTTTTCATTATACTTTCAGCTTACTCTACTTCTCCCTCATCCAAATACCGGTTTCTTTAGTTCTCCATTTCAAGTATCTCTGATAAAAGTAAAAAAAATTACTCTACTTTCCCGTTCGAAATTGTAAAAAAAATTTGTAAATTATAGTGTATAAAAGTTATATTTTAGTATAAGAATAATATTACAAATAAAATAAAATAAATAAACTTTATCGATTTATAAAATTATAAATATTATACTAATTAAAAATAATAAGTTTTAAGTAAAAATCAATACCTTCTTTAATTTTCAGCAGCTTATTTCACCCATAAATATCATATTAATTTTGCCTTATACGAAATATTTAATACATTTTCTATTTTTTATTATTACAGAATAAAAATACATTTATAATTTTTTATTTAATATTCTAATACAGAAACTTGGTACAGGACTGTGATGTGGCATTAGAAGTTTGGCACTTGTACACCGCCGGTGAGTGAAAATTTTGGGTGGGGACGGGGAACTGAACCTTATCATGTAATCTCTTTTTTTTTTCGGTTGAATTCTTTTTGGTGTTTGTGTACTTAAATAATTTGTAAAAAAAATAAAATCTCCAATATTCTTTACAAACACAACCTAACTCCACCAAATAGAAGTATATTTCTCACATCTAAAAATTAACCATTTTTTTCAATTTTTGCTATTACCGCTCCACCTCTTTAATAAAATAAATAAACTTTGTATTAAAGTAAATATCATATAATCGATATTTTTTAATTATTTTATTACATTTATCATTTCAAATATCCTATATAAATCTTCTTTTACTTTAGTTTAGAATTTATTCTACTATTTCTAAATTCTTGATTATTTTTAGTATTAAATCTTTATTAATACTCATCTTATATGTAACACTCTAATTCATTAAATAAAAAATTAAATTCAATTAAACTATAAATAGAGTTGAATAAGAATAAAAACTCAATAAATAATTAAAAATCTAAGTATATTAAAAATTGATTTGAATAATAATTTTGACAATTTACAGATTGATATAAATTAAGGTTTTTTAAATTTTTTTACTCACAAATTAATATTTATACTATCACCCACTATTTATATAAGTTTATATAATATATATACATTAATATAATATTTATAAATATTTTATATTATTTTATATTAGTATATTTTATTTCATCCCTTAATTTCTATAATTACCATTTTCTTTTTAAGGTATAGTACAAAATATATTTTTTCCCAAAACATGTAAAAATAACTGTTAAATCCTTATTATAACAAAAATCACATTATAACTCATATTTTTTTTGTAAAATTATCATTTTACTGCAGGTAAATTTTTTTATTATTTTCTATTTACTTTGTGAAATTTTTATTTTTACCCAATATTTGTCAAAATTTACCATTTTACCAATTATTATATAAAATGATCATTTTGATTACGTAAAAAAATATTATTTTACTCATTTTAAATAAAAAATATCATTTTATCCTTATTAATGCAAAATTTACATTTTTACTCATTTTTATACAAAAATTACATTTTTACTATTTATTCAAACTCACCCCATCACCTTCTATTAATCTAAATATAATCACTTTATCCTTTTTATACATATTTTTTTTATTATTTACTTATAAAAATGGTTTGTTTTATCCATAAACTCTAAAAAATTATTTTTGATATATTTATTTGTCCAGAAATTACCTACTAGCACATTAAACTTCACTTAAAAACTATTTTTTAAGTATTTCCCTTTTTGTAAAAAATCCTCTAATATTTTTAAAGTTTTCAGTTTATTTTATAAATTTTAAAATTAACTTCAACAAACTTAAAATTTTACAAATACACCCCATATATTTTCACAATTATTTTTAGGAAGAGTTAAAAATCTTATATTATTTAAACTTGGTCGAATTTGATCATTTTAAAAATAGTAGCATTAGAAAAGTTTTAGAAAATTCTCGCCTAACCACGGGTGGACGTAGGATAGACTTTTTGAGAATTAGAGTGGCATTTGAATTTGGCACTAAAAGGTAGTGAAATTGTGCAAATTTTTTGTCCCATTGTAAAAAAACTTTTGTACCACATTTTCTATCCACTTTTAAGTTAGTACCTGATTATAAAGTTTAAAATGAATTAATTAGTGACATTTTAATAATAAAAACTTATTTATATCATTTATATAAATTAAATAATTTAATATAATTATTTACAATTTATTAACTTAAAAATTATAATTTTATATTTTATGTATAATAATATTGAATTCACATTGGATTCAATAACTGGGTTCAACTGTAAAAACCCTAGCCTCTCTAGTATAAATATGCTCCCTAAGAAGCCCTAGTTTTTTATGTACAACTCAGGTGGACGTCGGATCAATCTTCATTGTAGGTGACTCTTTTCCTAACTTTCTTACCTTATTCCTGTTGTGTCCTGTATAAATTTTTGTGTGAATCGAAAATCTTTACTCCATAGTTTGCAATCGAACATAGTCTTCTAATCACTATAATATCTATCGGAGAAGTTGCATGCACCTACGCCACAATGATCCTCCACGACGATGGAATCCCGATAACAGTAAATACCTCATTTTCTATCTATTTTTGATTCGTCGATTATTGTCCCGATTTTAGTTATTGCATTTGCTTAACATTCGTTTGATTTTGATTGTGCTTAAATGCAAACAGGCTGAAAAGATCGCTATATTGGTCAAATCATCGAATGTATCTGTGGAGTCCTACTGGCCGAGCCTCTTCGCCAAGCTAGCTGAAAAGAGAAACATCGACGATCTTATCTTGAACGTCGGTTCTGGTGGTAGCGCTGCTCCAGTAGCTGCTGCTGCTGTACCTATTTGTGGTGCAGCTGTTGCTGCTGCTGCTCCTGCCGCTGAGGAAAAGAAGGTATTGGCTTTACTGATCACTCTCCTTACCCATGGATTTTACATAGAGTACTTGCTCGAAGTAACCAAAGAAGAAAAACTGTAGATGAATCCGCGATTTTGGTCACCGTATATAATCTTTTGCTCCAAGGGAGATTATATCTGTTATTCTAATCCAAGCAAGTAGATAGTCTAGGAGGAACCCTGTTGGATAGTATACCAACCATGGATACTTTAGAATTCAGTAAATCAAGGGTCTGGGAATTGACATTTGATCTTACTGTCTCCTTTTGTTGTTGGTAGTTTCTCTAATTTGTTTTGCATGGAATTATTATAGGAGGAGCTCAAGGAAGAGAGTGACGATGATATGTGTTTGAGCCTATTTGATTAGAGGAGGTTGTCAGGTTAATCTCTCTTAATTAATTTGGATGTCCATTTTGAAGATTTCTTTAACATGGTGGTAATTTTGTTATATGTAAATGGATGATGAGTTATCTTATGAAAGCATGGAGTGGGCATTCTTTTTGGCAATACTAGTTTATAGCCACAATGTTGAGTTCCTCTTCTCTATTCATTGGATTCTCTTCTTGGCTATTGGTTACATCTTTAACTTGTGTTAGCCTTTGATTGCCCATATTACTATTTATTGTTTCCCTATGTTGTAAATTTCAAAATTCGACACTGCATTTTATCAATATCTTCCATATTTAGATGACATTTCATGTTTTGATGGATGGACATGAGAAAAAAGTCTTTGATTATATTTGATTTTTGTTTGTTGATGTATTGCCATTATATTTGATTTTTGTTTGTTGATCTATTCATTGGATTCTCTTCTTGGCTATTGGTTACATCTTTACCTTGTGTTAGCCTTTGATTGCCCATATTACTATTTATTGTTTCCCTATGTTGTAAATTTCAAAATTCGACACTGCATTTTATCAATATCTTCCATATTTAGATGACATTTCATGTTTTGATGGATGGACATGAGAAAAAAGTCTTTGATTATATTTGATTTTTGTTTGTTGATGTATTGCCATTATATTTGATTTTTGTTTGTTGATCTATTCATTGGATTCTCTTCTTGGCTATTGGTTACATCTTTACCTTGTGTTAGCCTTTGATTGCCCATATTACTATTTATTGTTTCCCTATGTTGTAAATTTCAAAATTCGACACTGCATTTTATCAATATCTTCCATATTTAGATGACATTTCATGTTTTGATGGATGGACATGAGAAAAAAGTCTTTGATTATATTTGATTTTTGTTTGTTGATGTATTGCCATCAGAGGCAATGGTGTATAGAATGATTTATTTATCAACAACATTTTTCACCCATAAAAATGTGCAAAAAAATTTACCCATAAATCTTATATTATATTTGTCTTATATGAAATATTTGCTATAATTTTTATTTTTTATTATTCACAGAATAAAAATACATTTATAATTTTTTATTGAATATTCTAATACATAAATTTATCAAAAATTTCAATCATTTTATAAAGACAACCATTGTCCCTTCAAATATTAATGTCATATTTTTTGCACTTGCAGGTTTACTCTTTTGGTTAACTTGGACAAGACTTTGAAGAGGCACTAGAAGTATAGTACGTGCGACCCTTCAAATATTAATATATATTTAATTATTGTAATTAATATCAATAATTTAATACCTAAATTAAATTATTAGAATTACTACAAATAATCTATGTCAATATTAATACTAGTAATAAATCTCTTCCAATTGATAAATCTTTTACACCTAAATAATATAAAAAGGTCATCCCTATTTATTCTCCTCACACCTGAACACTTCTCTCTCTACTACTCCATTTCTCGATGAAACTCGAACCAGAGCTTCAACTTGAACATTTTTCTTAACCTCGGAAGGAGAGGTCGGGCTCCATAAAACTGGGGAGAAGCCAGCTATCTGATAGCAAACTCCAGTCAATCCGAGAATCACCGGAGAAATGTCAACATGATGGAATAGTGAAGCAGCTCAGGCGGACCAAAGCTGCCCTATTTCGACCAAGCTAAAATCAGCCAATTCGAGCCCTCCTCAGGCCAAACCAAGTCCTCCCAACACTTTTTCAGCCATTCCACAACTGAACTAGGACTGAAATGTAAGCTGACCTCCTCTACAATTTTCGGCCGGTGTTAGAGAGATAACCGACATAATTTCACTGATGAAATTCTAACTCAATTCGGCATCAATTGATACTATTCTTGATTCTAGGATGAATCTCAGGATGAGAGCTATCTGTCTAGATCGAAAGCTCAGACCGTTGTGCCTTCACCGGTGAGTAATCAAATCTTTCTCTCTCTACAGTCTATTTTTCGGGGAAGCTCCGTTTGAACTCGTTCCGGCATTAAAACTCGCGATTCAAAGTTCTATGTAATTGTATGAACATGGAGAAACTCAATTTCAACTTCAATTTCAACAATTAGAGGTGTTTAATAGGTTAATTTGATGAAATCAAATTCGGTTGTGTTAAAAAGTTGGAATTAGGGGGAAAATTTGAGGAAAATTGGGGATTTTCGAAAATTCGAGGGACCGAAATGTAATTTCCTAAAATTGAGGGTCAATTGGGCATGATAAAAATGTTAGACGGCCAATTGAGGAATTTTAGAATTTTAAGGGGTGAAACTTACCATTTTTGTAAAGGAAGGGCAAAATGGTAATTTTGGAAAAGTTGGGGGACCAAATTGGAAATTTGGGAAATTAATCCTCTTTTTGTGAAATGGAATAAATTGAGGTTCTATGATAAATTTTAAAAGTTTTAGAACTCAATCTGAGGAAAAACTGGCATTAGGGACTTAAAGTTAAAGAGAAATAACTTTAGGGACCTAATTGTAAATAAATGAAAGTTTGACTTTCTCATTCATTTATAATGAATGAAGGCTATTAGGCCAAAAGATAATGAACCAAGATGTTCATATCGTGTAGGAACATGAAGTATCGGGAACGGCAACAAGGACAAGCTTGTGTGATTACAAAGAACCGATCTAATAGAATTCACGACATTAACGGGTGAGTGGGTTTACTAACATCATACCCGGTTGGGTTGATGAGCACAACTTAAATATAAAAACCCCTTACCCGGTTGGGGATGATAAGCACATCGAAATGAAAACCCACTACTATGTGGTATTTTAAATATCACGACTTAGAGTAGTGATATGAAAACCATGCAGAAAAACTACTTACCGGTTGTAAGTAGATCATACCCGGTTGGTATGATGAAACTTCCTCGAAGGAAGTTGAAAACCCGTTCATCAGTTATGAACGGAGATGTCCTTATATCGGGTCGGTATAATGGACAGTTGAAAATATAATTTTGCCGAAAGTGCTCTCCATTTACTGTATGCCAATGCTTAAACTATTTGGAAGACCTCCTTGACGGGAGCTCGAATAGCTCTGATAGGCCGGGGGCCTCGGTTTTGGAACTTGGGGGCTAATATGCTCGATTTTGAAAATCTTGTACAGTGGGCCCAAGGCCAGTTAGCACGACCAGGAGCTTGTAAACAAACATGAATTATATGCCACAAAACTTTAAATAAAGGAATTGTTTGGCCATGGTACCAAGATAGGACTGACATACTTAGTCAACTAGCGACAGTGCGACATGACAGGTCGACGAACTAGTCCAGACAAATAACTGTGGGTTGAGTTGAGAGTCGAGACCGTTGGACCAGTGACACCATAGATTATATGGCATAATGAGAAAATTATTGATTGTGCATACACTTTGATTTCGGGACCATTAAGACGTCCAAGAGGGGTAGTGATGCGTTCTAAGAGCACTGGATGACCCGGTGAGTATAAGGGCAGTTCGTCGTACTAGGTGACCGTGCGAAATTTGGAATAGCACTAAGCGCATGAGACTGGGTTGGGGACGGGATGAGGTCTCTGTTCTCATACGGACACGAAGAATTAATTCGAAGATTGAGGGTCGAATGTCGCGTACATCCATTCATTCTGAGGGTAGAAGTGGACGTACTTCTATCTAAGTGGCCGGAAAAGTCGCTCCAAAGCCACAAGTGGGTTTAGTGGTCGTGCTGACCAGTGAATGTGTGTAATCTTCATGATGAAAAATGTGTGTTGGGTGATGACACATCCTGATTAAATAAGGAAATTGTGATAAAACCCGAGATTTCAAATGAAATGGTTTTGAAAGAAAGGAGTCTGGCACACTCCAGAACTTATCTTTTTTCGAAAGATAAAAAGTTTTTTTTAAAAAAATAATTCGTAGAGTAGTTGTACTCACCCCCTCCCTTATATCCCTTTCAGGAAATCCCGGAAAGCCTACCCGTAAAGACCATCAACTAAGATACCTATGAGACAGGTATGGTGAAGTTAAAATGTTATGCAGTTTTGAGTATGCTATTCTAGAAAAAGGTGCAGGTTTAAATGACGCCTTACTCTTTACGGTTTTTAAGAAGGGGAAACCCTTTAATAAACTAGGAGACTAGCGGGCTGATCATCGGGATCCGACCAAACAGGGTCGAGGGTGACAAGGGAGAAGTCAACTACATGCTTGTAGTCTCCGTTTGCTTCGAGGGTCGCCGGAGAAGTGCCGACATGATGAAACATTGAAGCAGCTCCGGTGGACAAAAGCTGCCCTATTTCGACCAAGTTGAAATTGGCCATTTCGAGCCCTCCTCAGGCAAAACCAAGCCCTCACAACACTTCCTTAGCCCTCCCACGATCGAATTAGGACTGAAAGGTAAGCCAATTCAACTCCCCTCTGTAATTTCCAGTCGGTGCTAGAGAGAGAACCGACAGAATTTTGATGATGAAATTTAACTCAATTTGGAATCCATTGATGCGATTCTTGATTCTAGGATAAACATCAGATCGAAAGCTCGGACCGTTGTGCCCCCGACAGTAAGCTTTTGAAACTTTCTCTCTCTATAGTTCATTTTTCGGAGAAGCTCCGTTTGAGCTCGTTCAAGCATCAAAACTTACGATTCAAAGTGTTATTGAATTGTAAGAAGATGGAGGAACTCAATTTTAACTTCAATTTCAAAAATTAGATGTGTTTGATCGGTTAATTTGATAAAATCAAATTCGGCTGTGCTAAGGAGTTGAAATTGGGGGAAAATTAGGGATTTTCGAAATTCAAATGACCAAAATGCAATTTTATGAAATTGAGGGTCAATTGGGCATGAAAATAATGTTAGAGGACCAATTAAGGAATTTTGGAATTTTTGGTGCAAAACTTACCATTTTTCTAAAGGAAGGGCAAAATGGTAATTTTGGAAAATTTTGGGAAATTAAACCCCTTTTAAGTGAAATTGAATAAATTGAGGTCTCAATATAAATTTGAAAAGTTACGAGACTCACTTTGAGGAAAAACCGACATTAGGGACTTAAAGTTAAAGAGAAATAACTTTAGGGACCTAATTGCAAATAATAAAAAGTTTGGGTTTTCTCATTCATTGGAAATGAATGAAGGCTATTATGCCGAGTAATAATGAACAAGGATGTTCATATCGTGTAGGAACGCGAAATACCGGGAACGCCAGCATGGACGAGCTCACATGAATACAAAGAAACGATTTAGTGGAATTCACTACATTAAGGGGTGAGTGGGTTTACTAACATCATACCCGGTTGGGATGATGAATACAACTTAAAATTTAAAAACCACTTACCGGTTGTGAGTGAAAATTTTATATCATACCCGGTTGGGAATGATAAGTACCTCGGTATGAAAACCCATTATTAAGTGGTATTTTAAACATCACTACTTAGAGGAAATGATGTGAAAATCATACAGAAAAACTACTTACCGGTTGTAAGTAGATCATACCAGGTTGGTATGATGAGATTTTTTCGAATAAAGTTGAAAACCCATTCATCAGTTATAAACGGAGGTGTCCTTATATCCAGGTGGTAGAATGGATAGAGAAAACATATGTTTTATCGAAAGTACTCTCCCATGACTATGTGCCAATGCTTAAATAATTTGGGAGACCTTCTTGACGGGAGCTCGAATAGCTCTGATAAGCCAGGGGCTTCGGTTTTAGAACTTGGGGGCTAAATGCCCGATTTTGAAAATCTTGTACAGTGGGCCCAAGGCCAGTTAGCACGAACAGGAGCTCGTAAACAAACATGAGTTATATACCATAAAACTTTAAATAATGGAATTGTTTGGCCATGGTACCAAAATAGGACCGACATGCTTAGTCAACTAGCGGTAGTGCGACATGACAGGTTGACGGACCAGTTAAGACAAAAAACTGCGGGTTAAGTTGAGAGTCGGGGCCGTTGGACTAGTGGCACCACAGATTACATGGCAATATGAGAAAACATTGATTGTGCATGCACTGTGAGTACGGGATCATCAAGACGCCCATGAGGGGTAGTGATGCATCCTAAGGGCACTAGACGACCTGGTGGCTATAATGGTAGTTCGTCGTTCCAGCTATCTGTGCAAAATTTGGAGTAGCACCAAGCGCATGAGACCGGGGTGGGGACAGGATCATGTCTCTATCCTCATATGGACATGAAGAAGTGATTTCAGGATTGTAGGTCGGATGTCGCGTACATCCACTTATTCCCAGGGTAGAAGTGTTCGTACTTCTATTCGGGTGGTAGGAAAAGTCGCTTTGAAGCCACTAGCGGGTTCAGTAGTGATACTGACTTGCGAATGTGTGTAACCTTCATGATGAAGGATGTGTGTTGGGCGATAACGGTAACTAAGAAATAATAGAAAAACCCAAATTTTTAAATGAAGGGATTTTTGAAAAGAAAGGAGTCTGGCACACTACATATAAATGTTTTTCTTGAAAGTCAAAATATTTGAATCCCATTCACTGAGTAGTTGTACTCACCCACTTCCTTATACCCTTTTCAGGAAGTCCCAAAAGCCAAACCTTAAAAGACTTGTGCAATTAAACGCCTGCAAGATAGGTACGATTAATTTATATTACTATGCAGTTTTGATTTATGATATTCCTGGAAAAAGGTGCAGGTCTAAAGAACGCCTTACTCTTTACGGTTTATAATATAAGGGGAAACCCTTTAGTAAATCGAGAGAGTGGCGGGTTGATCACGGGGATTCGACCAAATCGGGTCGGGGCATGACATAATAGGTCAATGGACTAGTTAAGACAAGCAACTGTGAGTTGAGTTAAGGGTCGGGGCCGTTGGACTAGTGGCACCACAGATTATATGGCATGATAAGAAAATACTAATTGTGCATGCACTGTGATTATAGGACCATCAAGATGCCCAAGAGGGGTAGTGATGCGTCCTAAGGGCACTGGACGACCTGGTGGGTATAAGGGCATTTTGTCGTACTAGGTGACCGTGAGAAATTTGGAGTAGCACAAAATGCATGAGACTGGGGTGGAGACGAGATGAGGTCTCCGTCCTTATATGGACATGAAGAATTGATTTCAGGATTGAGGGTCGGATGTCGTGAACATCCACTCATTCTTAGGGTAGAAGTGGACGTAATTCTATCTTGGTGGCTGGTAAAGTCGCTCCGACGCTACAAGTGGGTTCAGCGGACGGGCTGGCCTGCAAATGTGTGTTTGACCTTTATTATGAAGGATGTATGTTGGGTGATGACACAGCGTGGTTAATAAGAAATGGTGGTAAAAAAATGAGATTTGAAATAAAAGGACTTTTGAAAGAAAGGAGTCGGGTACGCTCCAATACAAATCTTTTTCCTAAAAGTTAAAAGTTTTTAAAACCCATTAACTAAGTAGTCGTACTCACCCCCTCCTTTATACCACTTTTAGGAAATTCTAGAAAGTCTACCCTTAAAGACCATCAACTAAAGACGCCTGTTAAACAGGTATAATAAATCTAAATTATTATGCAATTTTGATTTATGTTATTCCAGGAAAAGATACAAGTTTAAAGGACGCCTTACTTTTTATGGTTTATAATAAAGGGAAACCCTTTTATAAACTGGGAGAGTGGCGGGTTGCTCACTAGGATCCGACCAAACTAGGTCGGGGCATGACAACTTGAGTGGTATCAGAGCCTGTTTTCTCGAATACATAATTAAGACTAGAAAATATAGTAACTAATAGGATTTATCTTAAAATTTTCAGATGGCTCCTAGGAGAGGAACCATGAAAATTAGGAATGGTTCTACTAAACTCCCTATCTTCATAGGAAGACAACCCTAGAAGCTTCCCAAATGCCTAAAGCATGGAAGGAATCTCAAAAGACCAAATGGGGATGTATCCCGGAGAATGGTGCCACGACCTATTGAGGACACAACTCTAAGTATAAAGGAAGCCAAGCGTGAAGCCATAAATGCTAGTAAAGGGGTATATAACCTTATATAGGAGGACACTTATCAAGAATCCCGTAGCTCACTAATTATTTGGTGATCATTTTCTGTAATAGGGCCAAAACACCCAACATACTGTACTCCTCTACTAATGAAGTACTCCAAATTCCTAAAAACATTGTCCCTCAAATGATGTGAGCTTCAATGAAGATGGCCCCAAAGAAAGTGACCAAATAAGCATGTACTACCATAGAAACTAAGGTGAATCTCATCCAAGTTAAGGAAATTGAATTAGGGAATCGAGAAACCTAGAAGGACTCTTAGAGTAATCAATTGACAAGGAAGACTCCAAAAGAAAAACTCTCAATTTATCTAGACACAAGGACAAAGGAATAAATCAAGGAGATTATTATGCAAAGAAGGCATGACAAGAAAACCGTCATGGTAAGGAGTGTAGGAGAATTTTGGGGTAACTAAACAAAGAACAAACTATTATAAAGTACAAAGGAAATAGAACATGAAATGAAGGACTGTCCCACACCGCTAGGATTTAAAACAATACTTTTCAAGAATAAACACCCCACAACTATAGGAAATCCGAAAGGATACCATCCCAACGAACACGACTCCCACTTGTAATTTCAAGCAAGACAAGAGGAAACTTTTCGAGAGCACAAGCAAAGTGGCAAGAAGGAAAAAGGGCGGAAGGAAAGACCTCGATAAAACTATAAACAGAACAAAAGGTAGCTGAAGAGAACTCTCTCTTAAAGAAGAAATTTCCAATAATTTAGGAGAAAAAGAGGGAGTGCATCCACAAGAGAAGACAAGTTGAGCGTCTTGGGATTTCAAGTACGACTTCCTTTAGAAAAAGTAGAGAAGTCAAATTGGAGATTCGGAGTAACATAATAGAAGTAAGCAAACCGTCACAACAAAATAGTAAAAAAAAAAATAACAGCCTAAAGGAGACCGGGAGGTAGAAAGGATTACACACTAAAGTGGTCAGCGAGATGGACGTTTAGGACAAGAGGACTCGAGAAAACAACTGCCCTAAGAAAACCTAAACGAAAGGAATGGTGGAGGCAAGGCAGTTAACGAAGTAATACGAGGAAAACCATAATGTGAGTTCCGACAAAAAAGAGAGAGGCAAAAAGGCCAAATACTCGGGAAAAGAAGGATGAAAGAAATCCTTAAAAGGACTAAAGGCCAAATTAACGACTAAACTCATGCCAAGAAAAGAATAGGAAGCATCTCACATAATTGTCAAGAAATCTTGAAAAAAAGAAGATTTGAATGCTCTATAAAGAAATACACTATGAAAGTAAACTTTGGACGGATGCATACGACTAACTACCCTTAAAGGAATTACTGATGGACGGATGGAAATAATGTGGAGTGCAAGGAACCAACCCTTAAATTAGGAAATGTTTCAAAGGAAGGAAGTATCGTGATGGCCCAGTGTGACCTGTTTGGAGAGAATAGGAGAACCAAGTAATAATTCCAGGAGAACTAAGTAGAAAGAAGCAACTAGTAGTAGCGGACAGCTAAAAAGAATGAACAAAACCCTAAGAAAGGCTAAGATATAGTAAAGACTACACTCTATGAAGGATAATAGGATGAGCATGGAGAACGAGTGATACAGCTGCCGAGACGATTGGATGAGAAAAATAAAAAGAAAGAGACAATTAAAGAACTGGTCTTCGAGAGAACCATGGATTTAAACCACAACAAAGAAGTGAGAAGTGAAAAGGCCAAAACATTGAAAAAGAAGAACGAAGAAAAATCATTAAAGAAATCGATGGCCAAAATCGGATTTATATTTTAAAGTCTTGAGATGGTTAAGTGAGCCTAACGAAGGACGAACACGAGATTTTGAAACAAGGAGGATGTGAACCCTTCTTAAACGGAAATAATTTATCAGGTTAGCATCAGAAGATGCTGTAACAAGTATGAATGAGTGGACAACCCATACTAAGGTAATAAAGGAAAGAATATTCAAGAAATGTTTGGAAAGTAAGTCCTTCAAATAAGATGTGGCTAAGAAGGAATAACCACAAGAGGTAAGACAGATCATAGTCCACACACGCATATGAAGCCTAAAGAGTGGACGATTGAGCATAGTCTGGAATGCATGGAATAAAACCAATAATCAGAATTATCCCATGCAAGGAATAAGGGATAAAATAAAAGTTGTAGATAGAGAAGTATCCAAAGCAAACATATGCCCTAACATAGATAGGGGTGCAAAGAAAGGGAGAAAGAAACCTTCAAGAAACGATAAGAAGGTCGAGCATGTAGCTCCTAGAATGAAAGTCTCTGACTTGAAGGACATATTAGACAATGAAATCGTAAAAAGGGAACTTCCTGAACAAAACAATAGACTAAAAAAGGGTCAAACAAAAATAATGAACTATGAAATGATTACAAACAAGTAAGAGTGGATTAAGGCCAAAGGAAATCCTTAAGTAAAGGATGTTATTGGGAACGAGGATTGACTTAAGAAAGGATGAATCACAGCATATCACTAAAACATCTAGAAATCAAATAATTGGAACCGGAAAGACTCAATAAGGAATTGAAAAAGGACGAGTTGGTAAGGAGAAATGACACAATTTTATAAGTTGATGTGGACAACGGTTAAGGTAGTCGAGGAATACTACCAAAAGAAAAAAGGGATGAAGTTATACAATCCCTGAGAGGTTGGAAAGTTAGGAATAATCCTAAAGGAGGTGTTCTAGAAATCTAAGGGACATAGAGACAAGATCTAGAAAACGTCATGCTGGAAAGTGTAGGTAAACCCAACAGTACCGAGGAAAACATGACTTAAAATAAGGAACAGTCAGTTAGTAAAAATGACAATGTCAAACCTAAAATTTGGACTGAATTGTAATGAGCAACAGATAAAGGAGGACGAAATGGTGATGACAAGGAAATTTGTGAAAACAAGTACGTAACTCTCTAAAGGTCATCGAGCTAAGAGTTGCAACGACTAAGAGGTTAACTAGACATGAGAATGGTTTGGTATCTTAGGACTTCCAATTTTAAGTACGGGACCTCAAAAGGGAAAATGTTGCTTTAGGCAAAGAGAGATGTGAATATAAAGATATACCCTTAAGTAAGGTATAACTTGGGACAGGACTGTGATGTGGCATTAGAAGTTTGGCACGTGGACACCGCCGATGAGTGAAAACTTTGGGTGGGGACGGGGAACTGAACCTTGTCATGGAATCTCTTTTTTATCTTTTTCTGTTGAATTTTTTTTGGTGTTCATGGACTTAAATAATTTGGAACAAAAATAAAATCTCCAATATTATTTACAAACACAACCTAACTCCACCATATAGAAGTACATTTCTCACATCTAAAAAATAACCATTTTTTGCTATCAATCTTTTGCTATTACTGCTCCACCTCTTTAATAAAATAAATAAACTTTGTATTAAATTAAATATCACATAATCGATCTTTTTAAATTGTTTTATTACATTTATCATTTCAAATATCCTAGATAAATCTTCTTTTACTTTAGTTTAGACCTGCTTCTACTTGTTCCAAATTCTCCATTATTTTTAGTATTAAATCTTTATTAATACTCATTTTATATGCAATACTCTAATTTATTAAATAAAAAATTAAATTCAATTAAACTATAAATAGAGTTGAATAGAGAACGAAAACTCAATAAATAATTAAAAATCTAAGTAAATTAAAAATTGATTTGAATAATAATTTTGACAATTGACATATAAATTAAGATTTTTAAAATTTTTTTACTCACAAATTAATATTTATACGATCACCCACTATTTATATAAGTTCATACAATATATATAAATTAATATAATATTTATAAATATTTTATATTATTTTATATTAATATATCTTATTTCATCCCTTAATTTCTATAATTACCATTTTCTGTTTAAGGTATAGTCCAAAATATATTTTTTCCCAAAACATGTAAAAATAACTCTTAAATCCTTATTATAACAAAAATCACATTATAACTCATATTTTTTTTTGTAAAATTATCATTTTACCGCATGTAAATTTTTTTTTATTTTCTATTTACTTTGTAAAATTTTTATTTTTACCCAACATTTGTCAAATTTGACCATTTTACCAATTATTTTATAAAATGATCATTTTACTCATTTTAAGTAAAAAAAATATTATTTTACTCATTTTAAGTAAAAAAATATCATTTTATCCTTATTAATGCAAAATTTATATTTTTACTCATTTTTATATAAAAATTTCATTTTTACTATTTATTCAAACTCACCCCATTACCTTCTATTAATCTAAAAATAATGAGTTTATCCTTTTTATACATATTTTTTTATTATTTACTTATAAAAATGGTTTATTTTATCCATAAACTCTAAAAAATTATTTTTAATATATTTATTTGTTCAGAAATTACCTAGCACATTAAATTTCACTTAAAAACTATTTGTTTAAGTATTCTCCCTTTTGTAAAAAATTCTCTAATATTTTTAAAGTTTTCAGTTTATTCTATAAATTTTAAAATTAATTTCAACCAACTTAAAATTTTACAAATACACCCCATATATTTTCACAATTATTTTTAGGAAGAGTTAAAAATCTTATATTATTTAAACTTGGTCGAATTTAATCGTTTTAAAAATAGTAGTATTAAAAAAGTTTTAGAAAATTCTCACCTAATCACGGGTGCTTGTAGGATAGACTTTTTGAGAATTAGAGTGGCAATTGAATTTGGCATCAAAAAGTGGTGAAATTGTGCAAATTTTTTGTCCCATAAATGAATTTGTAAAAAAACTGTTACATCACATTTTCTATCCATTTTTAAGTTTGTATCCGATCATAAAATTCAAAATGAATTAATTAGTGACATTTTAACAATAAAACCTTATTTATATCATTTATATAAATTAAATAATTTAATATAATTATTTATAATTTATTAACTTAAAAATTATAATTTTATATTTTATGTATAATAATATTGATATATTTATAAATAATTTACTATAATTAATTTTTTAAAATTTTATATAAAATAGTTATTTATTTTAGTAAATCAATTTATGTAAATTAAATAATTTTAAATCATTATAAATCATACTATAATATAAAAGCTAAACAGTTATATACCATATATATTTTCTATAATTAAAATTTTCTAATTTTATAAACAAATTATTTTATCTACAAATTTAATAAATAATGTACCATAATTGAATAATTTAAATAATTATATTATGTACAAATTTATCATATATAATAAATATTTCATATAAATAAAATTTGTAAAATTTATTTAAAAGGTAGGTATAAAATATGAATTTATTTAAATGAAATAATTGAATATAATTAAAACATTTTTATTTTATTGATAATATTTAATTTACATATAATCAAATTAATTTATATAAATTAAATAATTTAATATAATTATGTATAGTATATCAATTTATAATATAAAAAATATAATTTTATATACAATTACAAAAATATAATTATTTTTTAAAATTTTATATATAGTAATTATTTTAGTGCAGTAAAATAAATTTATGTAAATTAAATAATTTAGAATAATTATGTATTATACTATAATATATCAAGTTATATACCATATATATTTTTTATAATTAAAAAAATTTTAATTTTATGTGTAAGTTATTTTTTATTTAGTATACAAACTAATTTATGATAATTATTTTTTTTAATTTTATATTGTTTAATAAAATTAATTTATAAAAATTAAAATTATTTAGTATAATTATTACAACATATTATATTAGACAACACAAAATTTTGTATAAACATTACTATAATTAATTTTTTTAATTTTATATACAAAGTATTTTAGGTAAATTTACAATAAATAAAGTTTTTAAATGTTATGTATAATATATTATAAATATCAATTTAAATTTTTTTCACCTTTGTACTGAAAATAAACTTCTTTATCAATTTAGTGTAAAAAATAATTTACACCAACTGTAGCTAAATTTACCCGGTTGGATTCACATTGGATTCAATAACTGGGTTCAACTGTAAAAGCCCTAGCCTTTGTGGTATAAATATGCTCCCTGACTCTTTTCCTCGCTTTCTTACCTTATTACTGCTGTGTCTGGTATAAACTTTTGTGTGAATAAAAAATCTTTACTCCGTAGTTTGCAATCGAACATAGTCTTCTGATCGCTGCAATGTCTATCGGAGAAGTTGCATGCACCTACACCACAATGATCCTCCACGACGATGGAATCCCGATAACAGTTAATACCTCATTTTCTATCTATTTTTTGATTCATCGATTATTGTCCCGATTTTAGTTATTGCATTTGCTTAACATTCGTTTGATTTTGATTGATTGTGCTTAAATGAAAACAGGCTGAAAAGATCGCTATATTGGTCAAATCATCGAATGTATCTGTGGAGTCCTACTGGTCGAGCCTCTTCGCTAAGCTGGCTGAAAAGAGAAACATCGACAATCTTATCTTGAACGTCGGTTCTAGTGGTAGCGCTGCTCCAGTAGCTGCTGGTGTTGTACCTATTGGTGGTGCGGCGGCTGCTACTGCTGCTCCTGCCGCTGAGGAAAAGAATGTAATTGGCTTTACTGATCACTCTCCTTACCCATGGATTTTACATGAAGTACTTGCTTGAAGTAACCAAAGAAGAAAAACTGTAGATGAACCCGCGATTTTGGTCATTGTATATAATCTTTTCCTCCAAGGGAGATTGTATCTGTTGTTCTAATCCAAGCAAGTAGATAGTCTAGGAGGAACCCTGTTGGATAGTATACCAACCATGGATACTTTAGAATTCAGTAAATCAAGGGTTTGGGAATTGACATTTTATCTTGCTGTCTCCTTTTGTTGTTGATAGTTTCTCTAACTATAAGAGGAGCTCAAGGAAAAGAGTGACGATGATATGTGTTTGAGCCTATTCGATTAGAGGAGGTTGTCAGGTTAATCTCTCTTAATTAATTTGGATGTCCGTTTTGAAGATTTCTTTAACATGGTGGTAATTTTGTTATCTGTAATTGGATGATGAGTTATCTTATGAAAGCATGGAGTGGGCATTCCTTTTAGAATTACTAGTTTATAGCCACAATGTTTAGTTCCTCTTTTCTATTCATTGGTTTCTCTTCTTAATTGTGCTGGTTACATCTTTACCTTGTGTTAGCCTTTCATTGTCTATATTATTATTTATTGTTTCCCTATGTTGTGAATTTCAAAATTAAGACACTACATTTTATTAATATCTTCCACATTTAGTTGACATTTCATGTTTGATGGATGGACATAGAAAAAAGTCTCTGATTATATTTGATATTTTTGTTTGTTGATGTATTGCCATTAGAGGCAATGGTGTATAGAAGGATTTATTTATCAGCAACTATTTTTACCCATAAAAATGTGCAAAAAAATTTACCCATATTTCCAATATTAGGTCATGGTCCGATTGACTTTCCAAATCCCGTCTCGAGTTACTTTCCCAGTTTAGGTTTTTATGTTAGGTTTGGGATCCCATTCCCAAGATTCCATTCTAGGTTTCAGTTTTCATTCTCAATTTGGGATCCCCTTTCCTAGTTTTGTATTGGTTTCCAGTCCAACTGACATGAGTTTTGGTTACAAAAATTTTGGTGTTACACCTTGGTCTATCTTTCAGCTACGGGTGCAACAAAAATAAGACTTTGCAATTCCTTACTCATAAGATCCTATGAATGTTAGAAAAGTGGAAGGAACGAATTCAAACAGAGATTCGTTGGAAAATACACTGTAGAGAGAGAAAGCTTCGATTTCTCATCGGTGATGGAACGGCGGTCCGAGCTTTCGATCTAGGCAGATAGCTCTCATCTTGAGGTTCATCCTAGAATCAAGAATCACATCAATTGATGCCTAATTGAGTTAGAATTCGATTATCTCTCTAGCACCGGTCGAAAATTGCAGAGGGGAGCCGAATTGGCTTACCTTTCAGTTCTAATTTGGTCGTGGTAGGGCTAAGGAAGTGTTGAGAAGGCTTTGTTTTGCCTGAGGAGGGCTCGAAGTGGCAGATTTCAACTCGGCCGAAACAGGCCAGCTTCGGTCCGCCAGAGCTGCTTCACTGTTTCATCATGCCAGTGATCCTTGGAGTGAACAAAGACTATACACATGTAGCTGACTTCTCCCCAGTTCTAAAAAACTCGACCTCGCCTTATTTGGCTCAGAAAATACACCATGTCGGAGCTCTGGTTCGAGCTTCATCGGAAAATGGAGCAGTTGAGAGAGAATGGAGTTTTCAGGTGTTGAGAGGATTAATGGGGAGGGGCTCTTCATATAGGGAGCTTGGAGACCCGTTGGCCGTCCGTTTGGCACCGTTATTGCTGACATTGAAGACCTAAAACACCCCGAACAGAAGCGTTTCTTCTTCTCTGGTGTTTCTTCAGTTTCTCGACGAGTGAACAGTGCTGTCATCCTGAGAAAGAAGATGACACTTCTCCGAACCAGACCGTACCGGTCCGAACCGGGTTCAAAGCTTAAACCGACTGGCTCACCCCCCATTCGATCGAGTTTTTCAAATCTAAAAATTTCCAAATTTATCCAAATTGATTCTCTATCCAATGATGACCTCAAATCTCCAATTTGAATTATTTATGCTACCTAGAAAAATGAATTTAGGATTCAGTTCAATAGTGGTTTAAACCGATTTGGATCCGGTTCACCTGAACCGGTTTGGTTTTCATCCCCAATTCCTTCACAAGTCCATTTCCATATCTTTTGTGACTCCTTGGGTCACTTAGGGTCCATAAAATTCCTAGTTTACCATCTCTTTATCGATTCTGGTTCATAAACCGACTCAGTCCTTAAACTGGTTCAATTTGGTTCGAGTTTGGTTCACCTGAACCGGTCTAGTTTTTCTCTCCCACTTTGTTCTAAGGTTCCTTCCCAAGATTTATGAATTTCTTTGGGGTACAATGGAGTTGAATTTCTTTGTTTTGCCCAATCTCTATCAGTTCCGGTTCATGACCCGACTCAGTTCATAAACCGATTCAATCCTATTGGACCCGGTTCATCTAAACTGGTCTAATTTTCCTCTTCCAATTCATGCTAAGGTTCTTTTCCATAGTATTTTGAACCCTTTGGATCACCTGGTAGTTGTAAATTCCTAAATTGCCCATTCATAATTATCGGGTTTGTGAACCGATTCAGTTTTCTCACTTGGTTTGACCGGTTCTCTTCCCGGTTTTTCTTAGCTCAAAAGGGCGAGGTTTACATACTAGTTATGATAAAACTCCATGGAAGGAGTAAACAATGTATAGGAAAGAAATTCCTTAAGTGGGTGATTTAAAGTGGGCTAAGTGAAAGAACAACTAAAGTATTAACCTGTCTAAGTTGACATTAAGGGAAGTTTATCCTCGATTAAAAAATATTGATTTAGTTTTAGGGACAAAACTACTCAAAGGAGGGGAGAGTTATTGTAAACCCTGCCCATTTTAGTTAAGGAAAAACGGGACAAGAACCAGTAAAACCGAGTAAGAAAATTGAACTAGTTCACGTACCCAATCAATTGGTTACGGACAATTTGGAAATGTACAACTCTCGTTGATCCAAAGGGTTCATAAAACCGTGGAAAAGAACCTTAGGACAAATTAGAAGAGAAAAACCCAGTTTAGATGAATTGGATCTAATTGAATTGAACTGGTTTATGAACTGGAACCGATAAAGAAAGGGCAAATAGGAAAATTTATGGATCCCTTGTGACCCAAAGAGATTTATAAACCTTGGGAAGGAACCTTAGAACAAAGTGGGAGAGAAAAACCAGACTGGTTCGGGTGAACCCTTAAGTAACATATATCTAGTTGTGATAAACTCCATGAAGGGTGTAAATGATATAAAGGAAAAGAAATTTCTTAAGTGAAGGATGTAAAAAGGGCTAGTTGGAAGAACAAGAGAAGAGTTTGCATGTTAAGCAAACACCAAATAGATATCAAAGGAAAATGATTACTCATGCAAAGTTGCTAATTAAGTTTTGGGGAAAAAACTCCTAAAAGGAGGCGGGAGTTGTAAACCCCGCCCTTTTTAGTTAAGGAATACCGAGAAAAGAACCGGTCAAACCGAGTAAGAAAATCGAACCGGTTCACGTACCCAATCAATTGGGAACGAGCAATTTGGAAATTTACAACTCCCGGGTCATCCAAAGGGTTCATAAAACCATGGAAAAGAACCTTAGGACAAATTGGAAGAGAGAAATCAGACTAGTTTAGATGAATCGGATCCAATTGGATTGAACCGGTTTATGAACCGAGTCAGTTCATGAACAGGAATGGATACAAAAAGGGCAAACAGGGAAATTTATGGATCCCTTGTGACCCGAAGAGATTTATAAAACTTGGGAAGGAACCTTAGAACAAAGTGGGAGAGAAAAACCAGACTGGTTTCGGTGAACCGGACCCGAATCGGATTAAACCAGTTTAAGAACCGATAGAGAGATGGTAAACTAGGAAATTTATGGACCTAAGTGACCTAAGGAGTCACAAAAGTCATAGAAATGGACTTGTGAAGGAATTGGAGATGAAAACCAAACTAGTTCAGGTGAACTAGATCCGAATTGGTTTAGATCGATTTGGACCGGTTTGAACCACTATTGAACCGGATCCTAAATTCATTTTTCTAGGTGGCTTAAATAATTCAAATTTGAGATTTGAGGCCACCATTAGATAGAAAATGAATTTAGAAATTTTTAGATTCGAAAAACTTGGTCGAATGAGGGGTGAACCGGCCGGTTTAAGCTTCGAACTTGGTCTGGTCTGGTTCGGAACATTATCGTCTTCTTCATTCACATGACAACACTGTTCACTCGCCGAAAAATCGAAGCAACGCCGGTGAAGAGGAAATGTCTCCGTTCAATACATTTTTTGCCATCAATGCATGTTATAAAGGCGCCAATCGAATGGCCAAGGAGTCCCCGAGCTTCCTATATAAATACCCCCTCCCCATTCATCCTCTCCATACCTTAAAAGCTCACTCTCTCTCAGTTGCTTAGTTTTCCGGTGAAGCTCAAACCAGAGCTCTGATATAGGGTCTTTTCTAATCCAAAGAAGGCAAGGTCAGGTTCTTTAGAACTAGGGAGAAGAGAGCTACACGCTTGTAGTCTCCGTTTGCTCCGAGGGTCACCGGAGAAGCGCCGGCGTGATGGAATAGTGAAGCAGCTCCAGCGAACCGAAGCTGCCCAATTTCGGTCAAGTTGAAATTGACCATTTCGAGCCCTCCTTAGGCCAAACCAAGTCCTCCCAACACTTCCTCAGCCCTTCCACAACCGACTTAGGACTAAAAGGCAAGCCAATTCAGCTCCCCTCTATAATTTTTGGCCGGTGCTAGAGAGAGAACCAGTAGAATTGATGCGATTCTTGATGATGAAATTATAACTTAATTTGGCACTAATTGATGCGATTCTTGATTCTAGGATAAACCTCAGGATGAGTGCTATCTACCCAGATGGTAAGCTTTCAAAGCTTTCTCTCTCTAGAGTCCATTTTCCGATGAAGCTCCGTTTGAACTCGTTCCGAAGTTAAAACTTGCGATTCAAATTGCTAAAGAATTGTATGAACATGTAAAAACTCAATTTCAACAATTAGAAGTGTTGGATTGATCAATTTGATAAAATCAAATTTGACAGTGTTAAGGAGTTAAAATTGGGGGAAAATAGGGAAAATTGGGGATTTTTAAAAATTCGAAGGACGAAGATGCAATTTTATAAAATTGAGGGTCAATTGGACATGATAAAAATGTCAGAGGGCCAATTGAGGAATTTTAGAATTTTTCAGGTAAGATTTCAATGATGAAATTCTAACTCAATTTGGCATTAATTGATGCGATTCTTAATTCTAGGATGAACCTCAGGATGAGAGCTATCTGTCCAGATTGAAAGCTCAGACCGTTGTGCCCTCACTGGTGAGTAATCGAAGCTTTCTCTCTCTATAGTCTATTTTTCGGGAAAGCTTCGTTTGAGCTCGTTCTGGCGTTAAAACTCGCGATTCAAAGTTCTATGAAATCGTATGAACATGGAGAAACTCAATTTCAACTTTAATTTCAACAATTAGAGGTGTTTGATAGGTCAATTTGATGAAATCAAATTCGATTGTGTTAAAAAGTTGGAATTGGGGGAAAATTTGAGGGAAATTGGGGATTTTCGAAAATTCGAGGGACCGAAATGTAATTTCATAAAATTGAGGGTCAATTGGGCATGATAAAAATGTTAGAGGGCCAATTGAGGAATTTTAGAAGACCTTCTTGACAGGAGCTCGAATAGCTCTGATAGGCCGGGGGCCTCGGTTTTGGAACTTGGGGGCTAATATGCCCGATTTTGAAAATCTCGTACAGTGGGCCCAAGGCCAGTTAGTATGAGCAGGAGCTTGTAAACAAACATGAATTATATGCCATAAAACTTTAAATAAAGGAATTGTTTGGCCATGGTACCAAGATAGGACTGACATACTTAGTCAACTAGCGACAGTGCGACATGACAGGTCGACGAACCAGTCAAGACAAATAACTGCGGGTTGATTTGAGAGTCAAGGCCGTTGGACCAGTGGCACCATAGATTATATGGCATAATGTGAAAATTATTGATTGTGCATGCACTTTGATTACGGGACCATTAAGATGCCCAAGAGGGGTAGTGATGCGTTCTAAGGGCACTCAACGACCCGGTGAGTATAAGGGCAGTTCGTCGTACCAGGTGACCGTGCAAAATTTGGAATAGCACTAAGCGCATGAGACCGGGTTGGGGACGGGATGAGGTCTCTATCCTCATACGGACACGAAGAATGAATTCCAAGATTGAGGGTCGGATGTCATGTACATCCATTCATTCTAAGGGTAGATGTAAACCCCGCACATTTGAGTTAAGGAAAACCGGGAAAAGAACCGGTCAAACCGAATAAGAAAACCAAACCGGTTTACATTTGGGAATAACCAATATGAAAATTTACAACTTTCGGTTGATCTAAATGATTTATTAAACATTGGAAAAGGAACTTAAGACAAACTAGAAAACAAAAATCAAATTGGTTCACGTGAACTAGATTACATAAGAACTTCAAAGTTAAGCGTGCTTATACGAACTTCAAAATTTTCGGTCAAAAATTTTTATGCGAACGTACGGCTTATCATAAATAGCCATCAATTAATATATATTTAATTATTGAAATTAATACCAATAATTTAATATCTAAATTAAATTATTGGAATTAATACAAATAATTTAATACCGAAATTAAATTATTAAAATTAATACCGAAATTAAATTATTAAAATTAATACCGAAATTAAATTATTAAAATTAATACCGAAATTAAATTATTGGAATTAATACCAATAATTTATGACAATATTAATACTAGTAATAAATCTCGTCCATTTAATACACGGGTTTTACGACTATATAAAGAGGTCATCCCCATTTCATTCTCCTCACACCTAAACACTTCTCTCTCTCTCTCTACTGCTCCATTTCCCGGTAAAGCTTGAACCAGAGCTTCGACTTGAACAAAGGTCGGGCTCTTTAGAACCGGGGAGAAGAGAGCTATCTGATAGCAAACTCCAATCAATCCGAGAATCGTTGGAGAAACGCCGACATGATGGAATAGTGAAGCAACTCCAGCGGACCGAAGCTGCCCTATTTCGGCCAAGCTGAAATCGACCATTTCAAGCCCTCCTCATGCCAAACCAAGCCCTCCCAACACTTCCTTAGCCTTTCCACGGCCGAATTAGGACCGAAAGGTAAGCCAATTCGGCTCCCCTTTATAATTTTCGATCGGTGCTAGAGAGAGAGTCGACCGAATTTCAATGACGAAATTCTAATCTAATTCCGCATCAATTGATACAATACTTGATTTTAGGATGAACCTTA
Organism: Trapa bicornis; assembly: GCA_030064425.1. Taxonomy (NCBI): domain Eukaryota; kingdom Viridiplantae; phylum Streptophyta; class Magnoliopsida; order Myrtales; family Lythraceae; genus Trapa; species Trapa bicornis. The sequence continues at coordinate 8,567,993 of CM057754.1, forward strand.
GGACGAGACCTATTTGCCCAGATCAAAAGCTCGGACTATCTTGCCTTCACCGGTGAGTAATCGAAGCTTCCTCTCTCTACAGTCTGTTTTCCGGCAAAGCTCCGTTTGAGCTCGTTCTGACATTAAAATCTGCGATTCAAAGTTTCTTAGAATCGCATGAACATACAGGAACTCAATTTCAATAATTAGAAGTGTTTGATGGTTAATTTGATGAAATCAAATTCGGTAGTGTTGAACAGTAGAAATTGGGGGAAATTTTAGGGATTTTCGAAATTCAAAGGGGCCAAAATATAATTTTATGAAATTGAGGGTCAATTGGGCATGAAAATAATGTTGGAGGACCAATTGAGGAATTTGGGAAAAACTTACCATTTTTGTGAAAGAAGGGCAAAATGGTAATTTTAGAAAAATTGGGGAACCAAATTGGAAATTTGGAAAATTAAACCCCTATTTGGTGAAATTGAATAAATTGAGGTCCCACGATAAATTTTAAAAGTTACGGGACTCAATTTGAGGAAAAACCGACATTAGGGACTTAAAGTTCAAGAGAAATAACTTTAGGGACCTAATTGCAAATAACTAAAAGTTTGGGTTTTCTCATTCATTAATGAATGAAGGTTGTTATGACGAGTAATAATGAACAAGGTTGTTCATATCGTGTAGGAACGTTAAATACCAGGAATGCCAGCAAGGACAAGCTCGCGTGAATACAAAGAACCAGTCTAGTGGAATTCACGGCATTAACGGGTGAGTGGGTTTACTAACATCATACCCAGTTGGGATCATGAGCACAACTTAAAGTTAAAAACCACTTACCGTTTGTGAGTGGGTTTACTAATATCATACCCGGTTGGGATGATGAGCACAACTTAAAGTTAAAAACCACTTACCGGTTGTGAGTGGGTTTACTAACATCATACCTGGTTGGGGATGATAAGTGCCTCAATATAAAAACCCACTATTTAGTGGTATTGTAATCATCACTACTTAGAGAAAGTGATGTGAAAGTTATGCGAAAAAAACTACTTACGGGTTGTAAGTAGATCATACCCGATTGGTATGATGAGACTTCCTCGAAGGAAGTTGAAAACCTGTTCATCGATTATGAACGGAGATGTCCTTATACCTCTTGGTATGATGGACAGTAAAAACCTATTTTTGCCGGAAGTGCTCTCCCCTGATTGTGTGCCAATGCTTAAACAATTTGGGAGACCTTCTTGACGGGAGCTCGAATAGCTCTAATAGGCCCGGGGCCTTGATTTTGGAACTTGGGGGCTAAATGCCCAATTTTGAAAATCTCGTACAGTGGGCCCAAGGCCAGTTGGCACGAGCAGGAGCTCGTAAATGAACATGATATATGTGCCATAAAACTTAATAAGTGAATTGTTTGGCCAAGGTACCAAGATAGGACCGACATGCTCAGTCAACTAGCGGCAGTGCGACATGACAGGTCGACGGACTAGTCAAGACAAACAGCTGCGGGTTGAGTTGAGAGTCGGGGCCGTTGGACTAGTGGCACCACAGATTACATGGAAATATAAGAAAACATTGTTTGTGCATGCACTGTGAGTACGGGATCATCAAGACGCCCATAAGGGGTAGTGATGCGTCCTAAGGGCACTGGACGACCTGGTGGCTATAAGGGCAGTTTGTCGTTCCAGGTGTCTGTGCGAAATTTGGAGTAGCACGAAACGCATGAGACCGGGGTGGGGATAGGATGAGGTCGAATTGGATATGATAAAAATGTTAGAGGGCCCAATTGAGGAATTTTAGAATTTTTGGGGTAAGATTTGCCATTTTTGTAAAGGAAGGGCAAAATTGTAATTTTAGAAAAGTTGGGGAACCAAATTGGAAATTTGGGAAATTAAACCCCCTTTTGTGAAATTGAATAAATTGAGATCCCAAGGGAAATTTTAAAAGTTTTGGGACTCAATTTGAGGAAAAACCGGCAATAGGGAGTTCAAGTTAAAGAAAAATAACTTTAGAAACCTAATTACAAATAAATAAAAGTTTGGTTTTTCTCATTCATTTGGAATGAATGAAGGCTATTAGGCCGAGAGATAATGAACCGATATGTTCATATCTTGTAGGAATACGAAGTATCGAGAACACCAGCAAGGACAAGCTCGTGTGAATACAATGAACTGGTATAGTGGAATTCACTACATTTATGGGTGGGTGAGATTTTATATCATACCGGTTGAGGATGATAAGTACCTCAAAATGAAAACCCACTACTAAGTGGTATTTTAAACATCACAACTTGGAGGAATGATGTGAAAAACATGCGGAAAAACTATCTATCGGTTGTAAGTAGATCATACTCAGTTGGTATGATGAAACTTCCTCAAAGTAAGTTGAAAACCCGTTCATCGATTATGAGCAGAGATGTCCTTATACCTAGTCGGAATGATGGACAACTGAAAACATCTTTTGTCGGAAGTTCTCTCCCCTGACTGTGTACCAATGCTTAAACGATTTGGGAGACCTTGATGAGAGCTCGAATAGCCTTATAGGTTGGGGGCCTCGGTTTGTGAACTTGGGGGGCCAATATGCTCGATTTTGAAAATCTCGTACAGTGGGCCCAAGGCCAGTTGACATGAGCAAGAGCTTGTAAACAAACATGAGTTATATGCAATAAAACTTTAAATAAAGCAATTTTTTGGCCATGGTACCAAGATAGGACCGACATACTCAGTCAACTAGCGGTAGTGCGACATGACAGGTCAACGGACCAGTCAAGACAAACAACTGCGGGTTAAGTTGAGGGTCGGCCTTTGGACCAGTGGCACCACATATTATATGGCATGATAAGAAAACACTGATTGTGCATGCACTGTGATTACGGGACCATCAAGATGCCCAAGAGGGGTAGTGATGCCTAAGGGCACTGGACAACCTGGTGGGTATAAGGGTAGTTCGTCGTACCAGGTGACCGTGCGAAATTTGGAGTAGCACCAAGCGCATTAGACCGAGGTGGGGACGGGATGAGGTCTCTATACTCATACGGACACGAAGAATTGAATTCAGGATTGAGGGTTGGATGTCGCGAACATCCACTCATTTTCAAGGTAGAAGTTGACGTACTTCTATATAGGTGGCAGGTAAAGTTGCTCCGACGCCACAAGTGGGTTCAGTGGACGGGCTGGCCTGCGAATGTCTGTTTGACCTTCATGATGAAGGATGTGTGTTGGGTGATGACACACAGTGGTTAATAGGAAATGGTGGTAAAAAAATGAGATTTGAAATGAAAAAACTTTTGAAAGAAAGGAGTCTGACACGCTCCAATACAAATATTTTTCATAAAAGTTAAAAGTTTTGAAAACCCATTCACTGAGTAGTCATACTCACCCCTTCCCTTATACCCCTTTTAGAAAATTTTGGAAAGTCTACCCTTAAAGATCATCAACTAAAGACGCTGTGAGATGGGTATGATAAATCTAAATTATTATGCAGTTTTGATTTATGTTATTCTAGGAAAATGTGCAGGTTTAAAGGATGCCTTACTTTTTATGGTTTATAATAAGGGGAAACCCTTTAATAAATCGGGAGAGTGGCAAGTTGCTCATGGGGATCCAACCAAACTAGGTCGGGGCGTGACAATTGTAAACCTCGCTCATTTAAGATGAGAAAATCGGGCAAAGAACATGTCAACCCGGGTGAGAAAATCGAACCAGTTCATAAACCCCAACAAATAGATAAAGGGTAAAGTAGGAAATTTATGGATCCCGAGTGACCTAAAGAGTCACAAAAGTCATGAAAAAGGAGTTTAGGATGAATGGGAGATGAAAACTAAACCGGTTCAAGTGAACGAGATCTAAACTGGTTTGAACCTCTATTGAACCAGATGCCAAATTCATTTTTTCTAGGTGGTTTAGAATTTTTTCAATTAGATAATTGAGGCCACCATTGGATAGAGAATGAATTTAGAAATTTTTTATTTTAAAAAACTCGGTCGAATTGGGCCTGAACTGGCCAGTTTAAGCTTTGAACCCGGTTTGGAACAGTGTTGTTTTCTACCTTCAGATGACAGCACTGTTCACTCGCTGAAAAATCAAGCAGCGCTAGCGAAGATGAAAAGTCTCCGACTAGAAAATTTCAAGCAATGAATTACCACCATTAAGGCGCCAATCGGATGGCCAAGAAGTCTCTGAGCTTCCTATATAAAGAGTCCCTCCTCATTCATCCTCCACACACCCGATAACTCCACTCCCTCTCAACTACTCCATTTTTCGGTGAAACTCAAACCAGAGCTCTAACTTGGGCATTTTTTTTAGACAAAGAAGGCATATTGGGTTCTTTGGATTCGGGGAGAACTCAGCTACACGCCTATAGTCTCCATTTGCTCCGAGGGATGCTAGAGAAATGCTAGTGTGATAGAACAATAAAGCAGCTCCGGCGAACCGAAGCTGCCCTGCTTGGGCCGAGTTAAAATTGGCTAATTTGAGCCCTTCTTAGGCCAAACAAAGCCCTTCCAATACCTCCACAACCCTTCTACAACTGAATTAGAGCAGAAAGGTAAGCCAATTTGGATTCACTCTATATTTTTCAATCAATGCTAGAGAGAGAACCGGCGAAACTTCACTGACCAAATTCTCCTTCAATTCGGCATCAATTAATAAAATTCTTGATCCTAGGAGAAACCTCAGAAAAAGAGCTATTTGCCCAAATTGAAAGCTCGAACCGCCGCGCCCCCGACGCTAAGCTTTTGATGCTTTCTCTCTCTACATTTAGTTTTGCGGCGAAGCTCCATTTGAGCTTGTTCCAGCTCAAATCGTGCGATTCAAAGTGTAATTAAATCATATGGAGGTGTAGGAACTCCAATCTAACTTCAATTTCAACAATTAAACTCATTTGATCAGTCAATTTGAGGAAATCAAATTCGACTGAGTTGGAAGGTTGAAATTGTAGGAAATTTTGGGGATTTCGAAAATTCGAGGGACTAAAGTGCACTTTCATAAAATTGAAGGCCAATTGGACATCGAAAAGATGTTTGAGGACTAATTGGTTAATTTTTGGAATTTTTCGGGTGAAAGTTACCATTTTTGTAAAGTATGGGCAAATGGTAATTTTGGAAAAGTTAGGGACCAAATTGGAAATTTGAGAAACTTGAACCCCTTTTGTGATTTTGAATAAATTGAGGTCCTAAGGTAAAATTTACAAGTTTCGAGAATCAATTTGAGGAAAATCGGCATTAAGGACCTAAAGTTAAAGAAAAAGAACTTTAGGGACCTAATTGCAATAAATCGAAAAGTTTGAGTATTTCATCCATTCATAATGAATGAAGGCTATTAGGCAAAGAAATAATGAATAAGGATGTTCATATCGTGTAAGAACACGAAATACCGAGAACGCCAACAAGGATAAGCTCGCGTGAAGAAAAAGAACCGGTTAAGACGAGATCACTACATTATCGGGTGAGTAGGATTTTATATCATACCCGGTTGGGATGATAAACACCTCAAAATTTAAAACCCACTACTATGTGGTATTTTAACCATCACACCTGAGAGGAGTGATGTGGAAATTACGCGAAAAAAAAACTACTTACCAGTTGTAAGTAGATCATACCCGGTTGGTATGATGAACTTCCTGGAAGGAAGTAGAAAACCCGTTCATCAATTATGAGCGGAGATGTCCTCAAACCCGGTTGGTGTAATGGATGGCTAAAAGTTTATTTTTGTCAGAAGTGCTCTCCCCTCATTGCGTGCCACTACTTAAACTTTTTGGGATATCTTCTTAACGGGAGCTTGAATAGCTCAGATAGGCCGCAGGCCTCAATTTTGGAACTTAGGAACTAATAAACCCGATTTTGAAAATCTCCTACAGTGGGCCCTAGGCCAGTTGGCACGAGTAGGAGCTCGTATACAAATATGAGATAAGCCATGGAAACTTTAAATGAATGATTTGTTTGGCCATGGTACCAAAACAAGACCGACATACTCAATGGACTGACGGTAGTGCGACATGACAGGTCAACGGACCAGTCGAGACAAACAACTACAAGTCGAGTTGAGGGTTAGGGCCATTGGACCAGTAGCACCACCGATTAAATGGCTTATGTGGAAAATGTTGATTTGTGCATGCACTGATGTTATGGGACCTTCAAGATGCCCAAGAGGGGTAGTGATGCGCCCTAGAGCTACCGAACGACATGGTAGAGATAAGGGCAGTTAGTCGTGGCAGTAGTATTGGAAGCTCAATGTGGCTTCATGCGCATGAGATCAGGGTGAGCACAGGATGAGGTCTCTGTCCTCATACGGACACAGAGTTGTGTTTACGGGATTGAGGGTTGGATGTCGCGTACATCCACTCATTCTCAGGATAGAAGTGGACGTGCTTCTATCTAGGTGGTCGGTAAAGTCGCTCCGACGCCACAAGTGGATGCAATGGACATGCTGCTCTACGAATGTGTGTTCCCTTCATGACGAAAGGTGTGTGTTGAGTGATAAACACACCATTATGATGAGAAATGGTTATAAAAATTGAGTTTTGAGAATGGAATGTTTTAAAGGAAAATAAGGAGTATAGGACACTCCAATTCAAACTATTTTCTAAAAGTTATACTTTAAATACACATTCACTGAGTCGTTGAACTCACCCACTCCCTTATACCCCCTTCAAGTAACCCGGGGAAAACCTACCCAAAGACTACGAGTTAAACTACACCTATGAGATAGGTATGATATGTTTAAATTGTATATAGTTTTGATTTATGTTATTCTAGGAAGGGTGCAAGTTTAAATGATGACTTACTCCTCCTAGGTTAAAGAAAGGGGAAACCCTGAATAAACTGGGAGAGTGACGGGTTGCTCACAGGGATATGACCAAACCGGGTCGGAGTGTGACACCTATGTTCACTTGAGAGTCTTTTGGAGCACTTGAGAGCTTCCTATAATAACGTGAGGAAGTATTGTTTCACAGGTTATAAAACTTGCTTAGAGTATGGTCCTTCAGAGGAGTTTCCTCCCATGTATATCCCTTTAGGTAACTTGAAGATGTATTGTTGGGGTCATCCAAACGTGCTAAGATCTCTGGTGGCTAGAGATGTGCTCCAACTTTGTGTAATTTAATATTTACCGATGACTATGGATCTTTGTTGCATCCTTACCCTTGGGTGGTATGTTGAGAATTTGTGTGGGGTAAAGGTTACCACTATTTTGCAGGGCTAATCTTCCTACGAACGTAAACTTTATGAATATTATAGGATATGTTGTCCTTTCCCTTAGCTTTTGATGTCCTTTTGAGTCCGGTTTTTCTTGAGTGGCATCCCTAATAGTGATTGACGTGGGATATTAACTTAAAAATTATAATTTTATATTTTATGTATAATAATATTGATATATTTATAAATAATTTACTATAATTAATTTTTAAAAATTTTATATAAAATAGTTATTTATTTTAGTAAATCAATTTATGTAAATTAAATAATTTTAAATCATTATAAATCATACTATAATATAAAAACTAAACAGTTATATACCATATATATTTTCTATAAGTAAAATTTTCTAATTTTATATACAAATTATTTTATCTACAAATTTAATAAATAATGTACCATAATTGAATAATTTAAATAATTATATTATGTACAAATTTATCATATATAATAAATATTTCATATAAATAAAATTTGTGAAATTTATTTAAAAGGTAGGTATAAAATATTAATTTATTTAAATGAAATAATTTAATACAATTAAAATATTTTAATTTTATTTATAATATTTAATTTATATATGATCAAATTAATTTACATAAATTAAATAATTTAATATAATTATGTATAATATATCAATTTATAATATAAAAAATATAATTTTATATACAATTACAAAAATATAATTATTTTTTAAAATTTTATATATAGTAATTATTTTAGTGCAGTAAAATAAATTTATGTAAATTAAATAATTTAGAATAATTATGTATTATACTATAATATATCAAGTTATATACCATATATATTTTTTATAATTAAAAAAATTTTAATTTTATGTGTAAGTTATTTTTTATTTAGTATACAAACTAATTGATAATTTTTTTTTAATTTTATGTTGTTTAATAAAATTAATTTATAAAAATTAAAATTATTTAGTATAATTATTACAACATATTATATTAGACAACACAAAATTTTGTGTAAACATTACTATAATTAATTTTTTTTAATTTTATATACAAAGTATTTTAGGTAAATTTACTATAAATAAAGTTTTTAAATATTATGTATAATATATTATAAATATCAATTTAAATTTTTTTCACCTTTGTACTGAAAATAAACTTCTTTATCAATAAAAAATAATTTACCCCAAGTGTAGCTAAATTTACCCAGTAACCTTAGCCTCTGTGGTATAAATATGCACCCTAAGAAACCCTAGTTTTCTATGCAAAACTCATGCCCACATTGGATCAATCTTCATTGTAGGTGACTATTTTCCTGGCTTTCTTACCTTATTCCTGCTGTGTCCTGTATAAACTTTTGTGTGAATCAAAAATCTTTACACCTACGCCACAATGATCCTCCACGACGATGGAATCCCAATAACAATAAATACCTCGTTTTCTATCTATTTTTTATTCGTCGATTATTGACCTGATTTTAGTTATTGCATTTGCTTAACATTCGTTTCATTTTGATTGATTGAGTTTAAATGCAAACAGGCTGAAAAGATCGCTATATTGGTCAAATCATCGAATGTATCTGTGGAGTCCTACTGGCCGAGCCTCTTCGCCAAGCTGGCTGAAAAGAGGAACATCGACGATCTTATCTTGAACGTCGGTTCTGGTGGTAGCGTTGCTCCAGTAGCTGCTGCTGTACCTATTGGTGGTGCAGCTGCTGCTGCTCCTATCGCTGAGGAAAAAGAAGGTATTGGCTTTACTAATCACTCTCCTTACCCATGGATTTTACATGGAGTACTTGCTTCAAGTAACCAAAGAAGAAAAACTGTAGATGAACCCACGATTTTGGTCACCGTATATAATCTTTTCCTCCAAGGGAGATTTATCTGTTGTTCTAATCCAAGCAAGTAGATGGTCTAGGAGGAACCCTGTTGGATAGTATATCAACCATGGATACTTTAGAATTCAGTAAATCAAGAGTCTAGGAATTGACATTTCATCTTGCTATCTCCTTTTGTTGTTGATAGTTTCTCTAATTTGTTTTGCATGGAATTATTATAGGAGGAGCTCAAGGAAGAGAGTGACGATGATATGTGTTTGAGCCTATTCGATTAGAGGAGGTTGTCAGGTTAATCTCTCTTAATTAATTTGTGTTTGAGCCTATTCGATTAGAGAAGGTTGTCAGGTTAATCTCTCTTAATTAATTTGGGTGTCCGTTTTGAAGATTTCTTTAACATGGTGGTAATTTTGTTATCTGTAATTGGATGATGAGTTACCTTATGAAAGCATGGAATGGGCATTCCTTTTGGCATTACTAGTTTATAGCCATAATGTTGAGTTCCTCTTCTCTATTCATTGGCTTCTCTTCTTGGTTATGCTAGTTACATCTTTACCTTGTTAGTCTTTCATTGCCCATATTATTATTTATTGTTTTCCTATGTTGTGAATTTCAAAATTCAGACACTACATTTTATCAATATCTTCCACATTTAATTGACATTTCATGTTTGATGGATGGAAATGAGAAAAAGTCTCCGATTATATTTGATTTTTGTTTGTTGATGTATTGCCATTAGAGGCAATGGTGTATAGAAGGATTTATTTATCAGCAACTTTTTTCACCCATTACTCATAAATCTTATATTAAATTTGTCTTATTTGAAATATTTGCTATAATTTTTATTTTTTATTATTCACATAATAAAAATACATTTATAATTTTTTATTTAATATTCTAATACAAAAATTTGTCAAAATTTTCTATCATTTTATAAAGACAATCATTCTCCCTTCAAATATTAATCTCGCACTTGCACGTTTACTATTTTGGTTAACTTAGATAGGACTTTGAAGTGGCACTAGAAATATAGTATCTACTACATTTGAAGTTTTCATTTATTTCAATGATCTCTACATTAATATCTATTATTTCTCTCCAACACATAGAACTTTTAACAATTTATTTTAAGTTGTACATTGCATAATCATTTATTTGGAAAAGTTTTCTTCAATTTATCTTTTATACTGCTTGTGAAACGTTCTTCTACTTTAGAGTTGGTAGATGGACTTCTAATTCTTCCAAATTATCAACTCCTAATGTTGAATATTAATTAACACCAAATAATCAAATTTTATTTTTATTGTTGAATCTTTCTTTAATTGATCAATTTTTTATATTCCCAATTCTGATTAAAAATTGAATTGATTAGAATATCCTTTCAATTAGCTACTGTCCTTTCAATCGACTAAAATTGTTAGTTTAAATAAAATTAGATACTGTAAAATTATTATCAATATTTGACTATATATTCAATATCTCGATAAAAATTTTATACTTTACCCACCGCACATTTTTTGGTCAAATCTAATATATTCCTCAAAATTGTCTAGCCAAATCCATATTTTATTCAAAAAGTTTCTCAAAATTGTCTAGCCAAATCCAATGTTTTACTCAAAAAAATATTGTTGTTTTAAAAAACAGTGGTATTTTTTTCCCACAAGAAAAGTAACATAAAATAAAAAATATAATTTTTAATTAATGAAAGAAAAGCAAACATTAAATAATAAATTCACAAATTTAAATTAATTATGTTTCACATATTATTTTGAGAAAAATGATAAAAAAAAGTCACAATCTTAAATATTGATATATTTTTCTTTTAATAAAATCTTATTAAATATTTTATACAATTTACTCTATCACGATAAAATAATTTTATTAGATCGAATAATTATATTATAAATAAGATAATACTAAAGATTTTATCCATAGGATTTCTCAATTATTATACACAGCACTTATATTTACTATTTAGGCAGAATTTTTAATATTATCTTATTTAATAAACAAAAAAAAAGGGAAAGAGAGGAACAAAGTAGAGAGGAACAAGAGAGACCTATCGACCAAGATTTTTTTCCTCCTTTTTTTCGAAAAAAAAGTAGAATTCGACAAAATCAATTCAAGGATAATACAATTTGGTTATTGGAGAGCCCAACACTCAATTTCCGATCGAATAAAGATAGAGTAGCTAAACAATGAACTATTGATTAAAAAGATTTTTCCAATGCATTATTTTTGCGTCCGATGAAATTAATAGAAATTTTTTATTTTGAGCATATTTCGATTATTAATAATATATGCAAGTACCACTTCTACAAATAGTAGAATACCTTTTATTATAGGATGCTCCATAGGTTCTAGAAATAGTATGAATTCTTGATATCTCTATTCCAAAATTTAGAATTGAAATGGATGTACTTAGATTGATTTCTCCTAAATTTTATTTATTTATTTTAAACATTTGAATTCAATAGTTATTCACCATGCATGAGAATCCCCCTAACCATTTGAAATTGGCTCTGTATCAATAAAATTCCGTCATTTATGGAGAAAATCAAATATGCAATACTTACAGATAAAATATTTAATTATTGGTGAAAAATTAAATATAATTCTAATGTTTAATAAGGATCGAATTTTTCTTTGATATTAAAGTAAAAATTATAAATAATAATTAACTTACGAAAAATGTAACCTATATTATTACACTTTAACATTGGTAAATACTGACCCGTCGCGAAGGAATAGAAAAATGTAATTCTGATCATGACCCGTCACCCGTCACCAGTTTCTATATGCAAAGCCCGATTGTTGGGTTTATCATCTCTTTCCTATGGTAAGTCCATACACATCCATGCAGTTCTTTTGCCACCCCTAGAAATATTATATTGTTAGGTACATAATTTTTTATTTAATATATAAATAATTTATATTTCTTAAATACACTATTTAATTATTCTTATTTTATTTATCTCGTATTTTTAAAACTAAAATAAGAATCTGCCCCTAAAATTGGGGGAGGAGTGAAATGGGATGAGAAAAATGATAAATTTATTCCTAAAGATAATTATAAAATAAAATATATGTTTATTCAAGATATATAATTCAGTATAGGAAAAGGACACAAACCATCATGGGCATCATACTACTGTTCCCTCAAACTGTAATGTAACCTAGCAGTTACTGGATCAGTCATTCCCTTAACCTAAGTTCTTTCCATTCAAGATATCTAAATCCCAAATAGCAATTTTATTTATAAAAAAATGTTGCAATGTTAAAGAGAGCACAGAAATTCGTCGAGAATGGATAAGCACCTTCCATATTAAATGAAAATTGTGAACGTTGTCCATAAATCAGCTACCACCATAGGTCACCTTATCTCATTTGCATCGGACTTTGACGTTGAGGGTCCACTGAATCTTCCCCACAGGCAGAGGAATCGACTTAGGCATGTGGAGTGGTACCTCGTACTCTCCCACAGTTGACAAAGGAGCAGGCATATTAAGGTTCTCAGGATCGATCTTCACATAGAGTTGCCTCGCCACCTGAAATGTTATATATGGGTTGAAACAAAATGAGTTGGAGACCCCAGATAGCATACATATAATTTTCTTCATATTCTCAACATTCGCATATATATTCTCTGGAGATACAATAAGGTAGATTCCCGTAGTCAGTTGCAATTTGAATAGGGGGTGCATGTAATAGTAATGATTCACCCGAACAAAGATATCCTATATTCAATCCTCCTTTAATGGAGCTTTCCAATCCCCTTACTTTCCTTCCATAGGTCAGTCCTAAATGGAATAAAAAGGTAGTAGTTTCTTTCATCTGTCAGCCAATTTACAGCAATAATTTGATGTGGGGTACAAAGACAAGTTACTTGCCCTAGTTTATTGCACCTCCCTCCTTGAGGTGCATTCTATGATAAACAAATTGGATATATATATATATATTAGTGAAAGGATAGGGTTCATACCTCAGCAGCAATATCATCTTTTGTCACGGGTGACCGGAGTTCTATAGGTTCATCTTTTGTGGCACGGGTTCGCAACTTTTCAGTATTGATGAGCCTCCTCAGTACCTATAGAAAACAAACAAGGAAGATCTAAGTGCTATATCATGAGAAATGCCTTTTCTTTTTAGCTTTTTTTACTTCCATTTTTTTGCCTCAGAATCATCCATTTTTATTTGACTGCAGGAACTATATCAATTAAAATACTATTTTGATACCAACAATTTAAATGAACCCAGTGAGTAAATAGTAGATAGTAACTTCAGACTTGCAGAATTTATCTAAATATTGTATATATTCATAAGAATCAAAATAGATCAATCGCATTCTGATTAAATATAGTGTGCAAAATAAAATAACCTATACACATGAGAAGATAAAACTTTGTAATCATAGAGAACTTCAGATACAGGGAACATACCAGACGGCCATCATCCAGGCGTTTGGCAGCAATCTCATAATCCTTTGTCCTAGAGTCCTTAGTCTCCTTCACAACTTGTACAATTTCCTCTTCCACAGGTTGGTAAATCTGAAATAAGAATGGAAAAAGTGATGAACACATGAACTTGTTAACTCTAACAAAAGGGCATGTCACTGATAGAACCCATGAATGAAGATTATTGAGCCAAATCTTGTTAATTGTTAATCATACAATTGTCATTTCAAAGAAAGAAAATAGAAACGAGAAAGGATCGAGCACTCCACATGAAAAGAAATCACAGGTTTCTGCTATATAAATGACTCGAGTTTCTTTTCCTTTTCTTCCTTCACTAATATACAACACCTCAGTTTGAAGCACCATTTCTATAATAGCCATATCACAAAAAAAATGAACCATAATAAGTCCCCTTTCCTTTTCTTTTCCTCAGGACGTTTCCATTACAAATGGAACAACAGACACCATAAATCTTCATCCTCCTTATCATACTTGCGCCATGGATCATAATTCTCAGTGGTACTAGCAGAAATTTAGAACAACATCAAACCTGATATAGAAACAAACCTTGCGTTGCTCCCTGATGAGATGAGCATATTTCTCGATATTCGGCACAGCGAGCAACTTGGGCATCAAATGGTTGCGGAAATAACCAGGCGCAACCTTGACGGTCTCACCAGCCTTTCCAAGCTTCTCTATGCTCTGAAAGAACACGAACGATATACGGTCAGCATAAACCCTAATGGGAAAACCTACATCATCCCTCCGTTGCAAGTTCCCCAGCTCACCGTCGTCAGAATAACTTCGAGCTTCCTATATCTGACTCCCTGGCAAGCATATAACAGAGGATGAAGAGCGTCATCGGAGGTTCTAAGACTTGCTCCTCTGACAACCTGCTGAATCGCGTTTCTTCCGTAGCGAATGCAAGCCATTGTATGGATCCTTCCCCAAAACCTCCTTCGCTTTAAGCACCTAGACAAACATAGAAGGCATTACAACTCGCATCAACAGTATCAGCCGAGTCTAGGGTTGTTCATGGTAATCGAACCCGATTTAGAACCCTAGACAACCGGTTTTTTAGGGGCGACGGAAGGGAGAGAGACGGCAGATTTCAGGCGACTATGGTGGAGGACGGCAAGGGGTGACGACGGAAGGAGAGATCGATGCGCGGTCAGTGACGACGGAGGTAAGGTCAATGGCCGAAGGTGAGATCGACCGGTGATGGAGGACAGCGGAGAGAAAATGACGGGTGACGGCGATCGATTGAGCAGAGGGGGAGAGAAGATGTTAGGGTAGGGCGTAGGGGGGACGGCTGGGTTGATGGAAAGGGTTTTGGATGTAAAAAATTTACTATGAAAATGGTTCTCTAGTGTTTGAGGGTTTTGTGGCAAATAAAAAATGAATGGGTGTGCATTGGTTAGAAATACATCAAAATCCGTTAATTTATAATAAAATTTAAGCTTATATTTTTTTAAGTTTTTAAGAGGTTGTTTTATTTATTAATATCCTACTTTTATTTATTTTATTTTTATATAATTTAAATAAATTTATATATTAATAATATTTAATATAAAATTATATGATATAATTATATAATAAAAATATTATATATAAAAATAAAAAGTCAAATATATATAATATAATTTACTAAATACATTTATATTATTTTTCTTATTATAATTATAAAATAGGTATATATATTAATTAATATTAATTCTTTATTATTATAATAATGAATTAATTATTTTATTATATAATATATTTAATATACTTTAATTATATATAATATATAATAAATTATTTAATTAAATTAATAGGATATTTTTATTTTTAAATTTTTTTATTAATAATCCTACATTTAGCTAATTTATTAAAAATTTTAATATTTCCAAATAAATACTTAAAATTTAATTACATCTTTTTTTCTTAAATTAGCAATCATGTAAACAATTAAATCATACAAATATTTTGTAATAAATTATTAAAACCTCGTAACATCTTTTCTCATAACACTTCAATACAAACAAAAACTTAAAAATTAATCAATTTCATTCCTTTTTCTTAAATTAAGAAAAAATATTGGACAAGTACTTTAAATGGTCAGTGAAATCATACAATTTATTTTGTAATGAATTATCAAAATAGGCTGGATATAACGGTAAAAGTACCACTTATAACAAAATCTATATTAGTTTTATTTGTGTAGTGATTAGCATACTTTGAAAACGAATGTAGAGTATATTAATGAAAAATTAAAATTTTTAATTTTATTATTTTTAATTAAATTAAATAATTTATTAGATAGTATATATAATTAAATTATATGAAATATATTATATAAAAATAATATATAATATTTAAAAATATAATTATATTATATATGATAAATTACAATAATAAATTTTTATTATATAAAATAATTGACTTATTATTATAATAAAAAAACTAATAATCATTATATATAAATATTTTATAATTATAATAAGAAAATTAATATAATTTTATATAATAAATTATATTATATATATTCATATATAATACTTTATTATATAATTTTATATAAAATAATGTTAATATATAAATTTATTTAAATTATATAAAAAAATAAAAATAACTAAATAATAACATAAATAAATAAATATTAAAATAATTTAAATAATAAATAAAATAACCATACAAATTACTATAAAGGGGAAAATTTTACATTTTAGTTTAAATAAAAAATTTTAATGTGATTTACATTCTAAATAGTTTAATTTTATTTTACCAAATAATTAATTACTAAATACATCTAAACTCACCCTCCAAACCTAATAATCCAAAAGAGTGGTATATCTACTTGATGCCCCTCAATAACCTTTCTAGTATATATGCCATGATTTTTTAGTCCGTTACAACGAAGATGGAAGA
This sequence comes from Trapa bicornis, assembly GCA_030064425.1. NCBI lineage: Eukaryota > Viridiplantae > Streptophyta > Magnoliopsida > Myrtales > Lythraceae > Trapa > Trapa bicornis. The sequence continues at coordinate 8,584,325 of CM057754.1, forward strand.
TAATTGAGCCCATTGGGCTGCAAGTAATCCTTCATATAAATTTATTGTTTTAACTTTGATTACAACCTCCCATGGATAGTTGTAATAACGCAATTAAAAAAAAGTTAAATTGAGCTACACTCCAAATAAGGTTAAATCGGTAAATAAAAATAAATTGAATGGCCATTTTTAAATTTAATAAATTTAAGTTAGATTAATTTTGTAATAGTATTTTAAATAATAAATTTATGATTTAGATTAAATCGAATAAAGATCCATAAATTGCGGGAAAATTAAGAAAGGTAAAAAGGAAAAAATTGTAAAGGACTAATACAGTACACCTAATTTTGGAATTACCAGTAAAACTATTGTATTAGTATGGTCTAATCACTTAAGTTTTTTAATTGAAACATTACATATTTGAATGTGTAATGTTGGGGTAAAAAAAAGAAAATAATTTGGGAGTTGACGTATACTTGTACTAATACAACTCAAACAAGTTTAACTTTACAATTTTTACAAGATATTTTTCATTTTTTCTGATTTATTATTTGTGAAATTATATATTTTTGTTTCATATATGTAAATAAATAAATTTATAAAAATAAAAAAAAGCAGTGAGCATTCAACTAGATGAATCCATTGACTTTCATTCGATCAATTCTCAGATCAAATATGTTTTTTTCTAAAAAAATTTTATTTACTATCGATTTCATTCCATAATCACTTACTTTTGGATTCCTATCACATTTCTAAAAACGTGATCTTACCCCTAATTAGACTACCAATTTGGCTTAACTTTGAATTTGAAAATTTTAATATTATAAGTTTGATTTGATAAAATTGATATAACTCTATTAATATTAATGAGTTTAAAAATAATTATTATATTTTTTTACATGTAATTTGATAAAAATCAGATTAATTTTCTTTGTTTACGTGTGACTAAAATTTGTAGAAATTGAAACTGGTGGTTGAAAGGGAATTAGGACATTTGAACAAATAAGGATAACTAGGGAGTGGGTAGGTAAACTATTGGTATGAAATTAATGTTTTAGTATATATATATTTTTTAAATTTCTCATTATTAACAAAATTATTTATGAGTTTCTGTTGATAATTTAATTTATTTTTTTCATATTTAAATTGTGTTTCATTTTTTTCTAAAAATTTTAATTTATTTTCTTGGGTAATTAATTTCTAATCCAATTCAATTTAAACTTATAATTTTAGTTTTATTCCTGAATAAATCTTAATTTTTAATTTAATTGGATTAAATTTTATTTTCAAAAATTTTAATTTTACATGTTTCAGTTAATGGATGATTTATATATTTTATAAATTTTTATAATAAATTTTATAAAATCTTTAAAATTATGGTAAGAAATGATTTAGAATCTCTATTATATGTATGTTAGTGAGAGCTTAATTGTTGTAGCATTATTATGGATAGAACATATTGTTATTTGACCCAAAACTTGCCTAAAAATACTAAGAAAATCGAAATATTTTAAATTTGGGAGAATTATTAATATTGTGTAAAGTTAATAAGAGAGGTTTAAAAAGGTCGAGTAGGTCCTAATGTACCTTCCCATATTGACTTTGGGTCGATAGAAACAAGGCCTTTATCTATTTTATGGTGCGAAAACTAAGCATGAATTCGAGTTTGTGGGATCGTTTTGATTGTCCTCTAGCTCGTTCAAGGTTGCTTAAGAGAAGATTAGGACAAGGAGTTATGTGGAATTGAGTTCAAGTCAATTTACAGTAAACATCACCCATCGTTACAATGGTGATTTATAGAAATAGTATTACGTAATTTTTGTTCAATTTTAGAATAAATTAAAATATAATTAGCAAGCTATTACCCTAATACTCTTAAATAGATTTAGGTGAGTACCTTGTTGGGTCGTACCTATTATTTATTATGCCAAAAATGATCAATATCGAAAATTTTTGAAATAATTTCAATCATGTAGGAGAAAAATGGAGCATACAAATTCGAAAAACAAAAGTAGCTTGTAGAGAAAGAATATAAATGGCCCGTACCAATATGTTCCGATCGATTTATTGTAATTCGATTTAACGAATGTAATTTTTTCAATTGTTTAAAATTTTATTTATTTACTCATTTGGTAAAAAAATTTAATAATTATCCAATTAAAATTTTTGTAATAAATAAATGTGGATTAAGTTTTACTTCCAATCTGGTGATATTACATAACATATATGTGTTGATTTATAGCCCTCAAACTCATTGTATTCCCTTTTGAGAAAGTGAAGAATTATCTTTTAACCCCTCATTAGTTCTTGATCAAAGATAGATAAGATTTAGAGAGATTAATCTTGACAATAAATATCTAGAATATCTTGTAACTGTTACACATGAGATTCCATATTTTCTACAAAAAAACATAGTATTATGTGCAAAAAGTGAGAAATGGTTGGAAAGGATTTGTTTATCTTGAGTAATATAAGAGATTTATTATAAAATGCTTGAAAGATATTTAGTGATGACTCTTTTGCTATCAAATTGCTCTACTTGTTTGTATCCTCCTTAGCAAACATGTAAGACACAGTTAATATTATCCAATTTACAAATATAGTATCAAATCCCATTTTGAGCATGAGTCTTTAAATGAAACTTCCATTTAACATGACCATAAACTTTTATGGTATCTATATTAACCACAAGTTCATTCTTTAGTTTTAGAATTTAAGAAGTGCAATGAACAAACCCATTTTTCTCTGTTACAAATGCTAATTTGAGTATAAAATTCTCTTTTTTCCTCCAGATGCATTTTATACATTACATATATAGAGTTGGTTAAAATTTCATGTGATTCAGGAAACACAATAGAAATTCCATCCTTGCTAGATCAATCATATCCATCCTTGCTAGATCAATCCATATGATTTAATGAAGATATGATTTGATGAAGAACTCACAATGATGGAGATGATGGTAAGACACAATGTTATTTAAATCTATTAAATAAGATTTTGTAAATTATCTTATAAACAAAGGTACAAAAAGAAAATTGAGCTAAATTTAGACAACTCACAGTTTGACAGCTTGATAATTTAATGGGTTCTCACTAATTAATTCATCTTACAATATATTTCTATTGATAATATTTTCCTACCATGTCAAGAAGGAAATACAAAGATATATTAGAACCTCATGTTAATAACTCAAAGCTGCTAATAACTCAAACCTCATGATAATGGTAAAGAACAGTTCTTAGCAGCTTAAAGTTGCTTGCAGAAAAACTGGATCAGTGAATGGTGATCCATTAATACAGTGGCTGAAAGATCAGCTTCCGATGCCCTTCTAGGGAATTGAAAAGTGAAAGTAAGATCACCCACATCAGAAAGTTGCAACGTCATAAGATAGGTGTCAAATATATGATAGTAAGTCAAGTAATTGTTCTTTTGATACTTGTGGGCAGCTTCTGAAACAGGTGATAGGAGCATCCCTGAAGTCAATGTACCAGAATGTAAGACTGAATTTTATGGTGGATAGGAGGCCCACCATGATGACAAACTCTTGTTCAAATAATGCAAAAGGCTCAATTAGATGTCATTTCAGTAATCTCATTTAACACAGCTTAGTATTCTTCCTGCCACTTACGTTTTGCATATGCACAACTCCCTATGGCCAGTGCCAAAATGCAAGCAGGAAAAATCATAGATGCAATCATGTGGTTTCACATATTGATTATGGAGAACAATACTCCTCAATGTTGTTGTTTCCCAGGAATAAGCTTACTGTATAAGTTTGATCCATTCTTACTTGGCAAAAACAGCATCTTCTTGTCATTCAGGTGCTTAGGATATTAGGATATCAGCAATTTGCTCCAATTATATCTTTTATCTTCTATTGAATCACGAGACATATCCAAGAACCAAAATTTTCAGCGGAATATCACAAGTCTGCAGATAAATAATCAGGTTTCACTTACAGGATGATGAATTGTTCCAAAAGCTACAGCAAGGAATTCACTAACTGACCACATCAAGAATTTGCATAATGCAAATAACAATAAGATGCACTCGTCAACCTAGTTATGGAGAACTTCAAGCAGCCAGCATACTAGCAAACCAGTCTCATCATTCTAATCCCAAACATTTTTAAACCACCCTCAATCTATAAATTTTAGCAAAGCGTGGAGAAAGGAAACAACTTTCCACACCTCAGACTTTCAAGAGCTGCAACTTATTGGAGAACGCAATGGAAATCCAGTCGGGCAGAGAGGCGGACCACTGAAGTTGATTAATCTCAGAACCAGCACTGTACATTGACATTGGGTCTATCCCGTTTGGCCCCGCCACGGTGGGCAGCTCCCATATCAAGGTCTGCGTGTCATCCCCAGCAGAACAGATATGCCTACAGCTCTGCGGAGCCCAGGCTATCGCATTGACACTGGCCTGATGCCTCTCAAGCTCTGCCACAGGCATTGCAGGGGATCGAATATCCAAGATCACAACTTTATTACTGTCCATCAGAATGGTGGCCATGTATCTCAGGTCCTGCTTATTCCAGGCCAGCCTCAGCAGTGGGGTATCAGGCTGCGGGCTCTCATATATGATCGTGGAATGCTCTTTATCCCTTAAATCGAAAATCCTCACCGATCCATCAGCGGAGACGGAGGCAAAGACCCGAGCTTCCCCCCAAGCGATGTCATAGACTTCTTTATCGTGAGCTATCAACTGTGTCTCCACACAGCTCTTCTCAATGTCCCAAATTGTGCACGTAGTATCGATGCTACAGGTGCCGATCCTCTTCGGCTCAATTTCGTTCCAATCAAAAGAAGTTAAGGGAGCGCAGAACTCACTCGTCTTGCTGTTGTTCAGGACGGAGACGATCTCAACGGAGGTCTCGCGGACGTCCCAGAGGCGGAGGAAGTCGCCGGAGGAGGCGAGGAGGTCGGATTTAGGTTGGAACATGAGCTTCGTAGGGGGGTAGGGGTGGTCGAACGAGAGGGGGGGCTGGGACCTGAGGGTGAGGGTGTCTGGATCGAAGGAGAGAAAGTCGACGCGGTTGGTGTACTCCTCGATGAAGCTGCCGACGGCGATGCGGTGGGAGTGGCCGTGGTGGCGGGAGGAGATGGCCATCGCGTAGAGCGGGTATGGCGATTCGTAGGTGGCGGAATGGTCGGAGCGGAGGTGGTGGGACTCCTGAGTCGAGTTGTCCATTTCTTTCTTTCCGCTCCGGCAGCTGAAGAGAGAGGCGTAGATGGGGGAGGATCTCGTCGGAACGATGATGCTCTCTGGCTCTGATTTTCACTCTCCGAGTCGAATTAGGGTTTTTTTGATTTCTGATTTTCCTGGGTGAAACGGATGTCTGGCCGGTTCAGCTAGGCAAAGATGGCGGCTCACTCGCATCCGCTTAACGGTCGTTCTACGCGTTGACTAGCTGGTCACATTTGATTTGACCAATATGATTTTCCACGAAATTGTCTCAATTCCGAAGAAAATTTTCACTCATATAATATAATTTTTAAAAATTGAAATCTCTATATTTAATATATAAAATGAATTTTTCTATACTATTTAATTATATATTTTTCCTATAAGGTATATCTGTCTCGAGCTACAAAATTAGCACATTGGTTGGCTTCTCATCTAACCAGCCCACTCCCAATTGAGCCATATTCAAGCATGTACATGACAGGTTGGATTGGCCTGGTTTAATAATCATAGCCCATGAACCTGGGCTCGGACCCATCCATTGTGGGTAGGAGCATACCAAGCTGATTTGGAATACGCTAGTGAGGAATCCGAGCTAGGCCCTCGTAGACCGTCCATGAGCCAGTCTCTTTATGCTTCTAATGTAGTGTTACAGCCCAATCCCCTCCCCTCTACAATATCCCGAGTCATCATGACGCCTTGGGTGACCTACTCCACATTTCCACCAAATTGTCTCATCATGACATCTTGCACTGTGGAAGTTCTCATTCCTGCACATTTCGCAGTCAGCCGATCAGCATTTTCAATAACTCTGTATGAATTAGGAGTACCTCTTCAATCTTAGTTGCAATCCTTCGAGATTTGCTAGCGGGTGAAAGCATGTCGGTGTATATTTTTTTGGTAAAAATTAGATAGTACTTCGGTTGACTAATAATTTACCCACCTATAAATATAATTTACATTTTTTCAATAAAAGCATGGGTGTCTCGTATATATTTTTTGATAAAAATTAAATAGAATTTCAGTTGTAAGTTAATAATTTACCCACCTATAATTATAATCTACATTCACAAAATTAATTCTCACCACACATATATAAAATCAAATATATCTGAAAATATATTATTTAAAATTGAATACATCATAAAAATTACACAAGCAATTACCACACAACCCTACAATATAGGGTATCACTCGTGGCCAAACTATTATTATTATTACACATATGAAGTGTTTTATTTGTAGGCATTTTAAATGTATGTCCAAACTTCCTCGAGATAGTGTGGGAGGGAGATGGTTGTATACTTACTAGTCTATTCTCCAAGAAAAGCATATTCTATCTCATGGTGATTTGTCCATATTTTTCACTTATCTAAACTAATTTATATTTCTTTTAAAAGAGTAATTAGGGATATTCCAAATAATTGTTAGTGTGTGTTTACTTAGGATATTTTGTAGTACTTTTGGCTTTCATTCTCACTTGCCAGGGTTAATTAAGGAACATATTTAAATATATGATATTTTTTACTTTGTAAGGATTGTCATTACAAAATTTTCGTGATCCATTATAATTCATCAATTCCTTCACACTAATATAAAATAAGAGAGACTAATACTCATAATAAATACAACTATCTTAAATTTTAGTAAAAATTTAAAATTTTACTTAATAAATAGTATTTCCAAAATTTTATACAAATAACTCGAGAATATAAGTATTAATATGCAATAATTTTAAACTTTCGCATGCTAGATTCAAGATATACATCAAGTCACCCTCATTTTGTAAGTGATTTTTCAACTTGTGTGTTACAGAACCTCGACTTTAACTTATAATTATTTAGGGGAGAGAATTAGCTCACATCTTAGTGAATGAATTACTGATGTTGGGCCACTACATTAATTACGAATTTAGACTTCACTTAAATTTCAAACATGAAAATTTATTCACGATTTTTACAAAATTATTCGTTATCCATAGTTTTACCCAACCCCTTGATACTCCTATCTCGGGGCACTGGAAACCGTAATTCATTGTTACATTGGGTCAAATTCTCTCCCAAAAAATCACATAAATGATTTAGGCATGCACATAATAATACATACTGATAACTTATGGCCCAAGTCATGTCTGAAAGTCATGTCATAATTCTGATAAGGTAAAATGAGAATGTGTGGGTCACGTGTACTCTCAACGACTGATACCACTCAAGTTCGTCTCTTATTTAGATTTCTTAACATTTGAGGTCATGATAACACTACAACGTACGCCATGTTCATGCCTTGTACACATACAACTCAATTCCATCATTTTTTGTCGCATCGGTGTAGCCATGAGACCACCCGTACATTGTAGGTGTCCTTAGGTAATTTATAAGTATATTTTTCTATCTCTAATCATTACTCCCTTCCAATTATTCTAGGCATTGTCACTACATCGATAGGTGTCTTATCAATGCCCAAAACTTCCAACCAATATATATATATATATACATATGTATATCACATAAACGTGCACATAAATAGCACTTTATGTGTAAACCCCATCATTTGATAATAAAAAAACCAAGAAGAGAATTGACCATTTCCAAAGAGAAAATCAAGTCATTTTATGAACCTAACCGATAGAGAAAGGGCAAACCAGAAAATTTATGGATCCTGAGTGACTTAAAGAGTCACAAAAGTTATGAGAAAGAACTTTAGAATGAATTAGAGATGAAAACCAAACCGGTTCAGGTGAACTGGACTTGAACCGAATTGAACCAGTTTAAACCACAATTGAACCCAGGTGATGGGGTTTGTAAACCGGCTCGGTTTTCTTATTCGGTTTGACCGGTTCGTTTCTCAGTTTTCCTTAACTCAAAAGTGCGGGGTTTACAACTCTCCCCTCCTTTTAGGAGTTTTGTCACCAAAACTTAACAAATATATTCCACATCGGGAATAATTTCCCTTAATGTTAACTTGGGTTTTCTTGACATGCTAACACTTCTATTGCTCTTTTGCTTAGTCCCCGTAATCATTCATCTAAGGAATTTCTTTTCATTTATCATGCTTACTCCTTCCATGGAGTTATAATAATGAGGCATGTATGGCTCATTAATCCTAATGTATATTCTTAGGTTTGCATCTCCCTTTATTTAGGATAAGGTTCTTCCTTGTGGGAATTTTATTTAAGATTTCAGGATTGGGAGTTCCAAGGTGCCCAATCGTTCCTTTGTTTAGTTATTCTCTTCATCGTTGAAACCCCTAGCTCGATGTTCTTTCGAGCATTACATACTTATTTTCACAGGTTTTTGTGTTATTATTCTTTCGTCCCAATTTGACCCATCCTTCATCCGTCATTGATTACAACTTTGGTCAAATTTATGTTTGACCTTGTTATGTTTACCAACTGACTCCTTCTTACTCGAGTTACATTTTACTCGGGATTGTTGGTGCTTATATGTCCCTTACTTACATGACATAGTTCTGAACTTGTCTCAGTCGATCAGACTCCTACAACACCTCTTTTAGGGTTATTTCCAACTTTCCAGCTTTCTAGGGACTGTATAATTTCATCCCTCCTTTCATTGGGTAGTATTCCTCAACTACCTTTACTATTACCCAATTATCATTCGTATCTTGACAACATGTCTTAAATAATCGTGTCGGTTTTCCTTATCCACTCATCCTTTTCTAACTTCTTTATTGGGTCTTTCTGGTGCCAATTATTTTGTTTCCCAATAGTTTACCAACAAACTAGGATTCTTTCCTTCTTAAGTCCTTGGCATTCCTTATTCAAGGGTTTTTCCTTTTTCCTTAATCCACTTTTACTTACTCATAATCACTTCATGATTCTTCATTCTACAATAATTTCTTTCGATCTATGTGTCGATTACTTTGCTTGGGAAGGTTCTCTTCTTCCAGTTTTGTTCTCTACTATGTGCCTTACAATAGAGATTTCCATCTTAGGAGTTACATGCTCAATCTCCTTATCATTCATTGTATGGTTCTTTCTCCCTTTCTTCGCACCCTTATCTATGTTAGGGCATCTGTTTGCTTTGGATCCTTCTCTATCCACAACCTTTGTTTTATCCCTTATTCCTTAGATGGGATACTTTCGATTATTGGTTTTATTCCGTGCATTCCACACTATGCTCAGTCGTCCACTCTTTAAGCTTCATATGTGCGTGTGGACTATGACCCATCTTACCAATTGCGGTTATTCCTCCTTAGCCAAATCTTATTTGGAGGACTTACTTTCCCAATGTTTCTCGAACATTCTTTACTTTATTACCTTAGTATGGGTTGTCCACTCATTCATACTTGTCACAACATCTTTTTGGTGCTAACCCATTAACTTATTTCCATTTAAGGAGGGTTCACATCCTCCTTGTTTCAAAATCTCTTGTTCATCCTTCGTGAAGCTCACTTAATCCTCTCAAGACTTTATACTAGAAATTCGGTTTTGGCCATTAATTTCTTTAAGAATTTTTCTTCATTCTTCTTTTTCCAATGTTTTGGCCTTTTCACTTCTCCCTTCTTTGTCGTGGTTTAAATCCAGGGTTCTCTCGAAGACTAGTTCTTCAACTGCCTCCTTCTCTCCATTTTTCTTATGATCCAATCATCTGGGCAGGTGTATCACTCGTCCTTCATTCCCATCCTTTGTCCTTCATAGAAAGGACCTTAGATTCTCAAAATTACCATTGAAACCCTACACTTAAAATCTTATCTTTTCAGGACCTTAGATTCTCAAAATCTTCCATTTGGGTCCCCTAGACTTCCTTTAGTCCCATTTGTGTTCTTAAACTTCCCAAAAATTACTTTTGGGCGCACAATTTACTTATTTGCACTTCAGTCCCTAAACTTTCTCTTTTGTCCCTTTTAGGTCCTTAGGCATACCAAATATACCATCCAAGTTTTAAAACTTTACCAATATTTCTAAATGGTCCTAAAACTGTATTTAAACCCTTAAAAAGATCGCAAATAAACTTTATCCTCAAGTGGGTCCTCTAACTTATCCATATTTACATTTTAGTTCCCAACCTTTGCTTAACAAAAAATAGTTCATAAAAAATCTCAAACTCAAATATAATATCCCTATGGGCTCCCTCTAGGCCATCATAGCCTCTGCTTCGCCAGGGTTGGCCAAAACAATGATGATTGGGGCAAAATCTAAGCTAGCAGTTTATTGATCAAAAGTCGGGTCAAGGTAAGAATCTCATCAGAGATGATAATGTGATAAGAAACACTATTGCAGTTTGAAAGCTGACTCCTAGATGAGTTTGTGGCCACTTGAAGCACCTCAAACGAAGGTTTGAGCATTCTGCAAAGTCCATTTTACTAAACTTTATCATAACTAAAGCTAGTTGACATTTCTTAGAACTTATTCGACCTTGATACTTAACCAAATCATATCAAGTTGGTGGTGTTCAAAAGCTGGGACCAAGATGAGTCTACTATATTTTTCATGGCTCTTGTTGGCTGCCAAGGCCATCGAAAATGGCCAAGGAAGCAGATGCATTGTTTTAGACTACTCTCGAGTAAACACGCTTAACTTCCAAGTTCTTATGAAATCTCATTCACCTGAACCAATTTAGTTTCTATCTTTTATTTTGTCTTAAGTTTCTTTTCCAAGGTTTAATGAACTCTTTGGATCACTCGAGAGTTGTAAATTCCCAAATTGCCCGTTCAGAAATGATCGGGTTTGTGAATCGGTTCTTAATCCTTACTTGGTTTGACCGGTTCTTTTCCCTGTTTTCCTTAGCTCAAAAGGGCGGGTTTTACAACTCTCCCCTCCTTTTAGGAGTTTTTTCCCCAAAACTTAGTTAACATCCTTGCATGAGCAATCATTTCTTTTGATGCCCATTTGGTGTTTGCTTAATATACAAACTTTTCTCTCGTCCTTGAAATTAGTCCCTTTTACAACTTTCACTTAATAAATTCTTTTCCTTAATATTATTTACTCCCTCTATGGAGTTTTTCATAACAAGACATACCTTACCTCAGGGTATGTTCTTAGATTTTATCTCTCTATTTGCTTTTAGTAACATTCTTCCCCTTGAGGTCCTGTACTCAAGATTGGGAATTCCAAGATAACTAACCATTTCCGTGTCTAGTTAACCGCTTGAACATTGAAACCCTTAGCTCGTCGTCCTATAGAGCATTTCGTACTTATTTCCATGAATTTCTTTATCACCACCTTTTCGTTCCATTTTGACTCTTTCTCCATTCGTTGTCTATTATAACTTCGGTCCAAATTGTTATATTTGACCTCGTCATGCTTATTAGCCGACTCTTCCTATTTGATTTTTAGAACATCTCCTAAAGTGTCTCTCTTAGCTTTTAGACCTTTCAGGGATCGTATAACTTCATTCCTCTTTTCTTTTGATAGTATTCCTCGACTATCCTTTTTTTTTAACATTATTAACTCCACTTACTCAATTGTGTGTATTCTCCTTACCCACTCGTTCCTTTTCGACTTCCTTATTGAGTATTTCCGATTTCTAATTAATTAAATTCCCAGATGTTTTACCGACATGCTGAGTTTCGTCCTTTCTTAGATCCTTTATCATTCCCAATGATATCCTCCACTCAAGGGTTTTCCTTTGGCCTTAATCCCCTCTGATTTGTTCGCAACCATTTCACAATTATTTATTTTTCTGGTCCAATCGTCTGGGCAGCTGTATCACTCATTCTTCATGCCCATGCTATTGTCCATCATAGAGTGTAGTCTTTACTACATCTTATTCCTTCTTAGGGTTTTTTTTATTCTATTTGGCTGTCTGTCGTTATTAGTTTTCCTCTTTCTACTTGGTTCTCCTGTTCCCTCCAAATAGGTCAGTCTAGGCCATTACGATACTTCCTTCCTTGGAAACATTTCCTAATTAAGGGTTGGTTCCTTTCACTCCACTTTGTGTCCTTCCGCCCATTAATAATTCCTTTAGTTTAATTTCCTTCTTAGGAACTCATTTTTCCTTGGTATTCGACTTTTCCATCTCAACCAATATTTTATTTGTGAGCTTACCGTTCCTTCTATTTCCTCCCAATTGGGATACACATGTCTTTTCGGGCTTCCTTCCTTTGTAGAATTCTTTCCCTTTCTCCGGACATTCCTTTTTACATTTGCTCTAGGGGATTTCTACTCTTGATTTGTAGAGTCATCCATGATAATATCGGGATCACTCACAAGTGCTTCCACTTCTTACCACAAAAGGGGGCAAAAATGATGGTATGTCATTAAGATGAATATGATTAAGTCATATGATCAAGTGGAATTGGGCTTCTTGAAAGCCCTTCAAGATAAGATGGGTTTTTCACACTATTTTCAATACCTGGATTTTTTTATTGTATCACATTAGGAAGCTACATAGTGTTAGTGAATGTAAAACCTGCCCTTTTGAGCTAAGGAAAACATGGAAAAGAACCGGTCAAACCAAGTGAGGATTCAGAACCGGTTCACAAACCCGATCATTTCTGAATGGGCAATTTGGGAATTGACAACTCTCGGGTGATCCAAAGAGTTCATTAAACCTTGGAAAAGAAATTTAAGACAAAATAAAAGACAAAAACCAAATTGGTTCAGGTGAATGAGATTCCATAAGAACTTTGAAGTTAAGCGTGCTTACTCGAGAGTAGTGTGAGGATGAGTGACCTCTCCCTATTAAGTCCTAGTGGGCCTGATAGAAGGTATGGTTGAAGCCGCCTAGTCCTACAACTTTCTTCATCCCTAGCTCAAACGTTTCCTGTGAGGATGGGTGACCTCTCCCTATTAAGTCCTAGTGGGCCTGATAGAAGGTATGGTTGAAGCCGTCTAGTCCTACAACTTTCTTCATCCCTAGCTCAAACGTTTCCTCCCAACCTCTACCCGTGTAACAGTAGTTGTGAGCTTGCTATTTATCTCATGAGCCACAACAATTTGAATCCCCATAGGGCTTCTTCAATATTACTAGACTGTTTTGATTGAAAGATATTATTTTATTAAAAGTAAAATCTTTCTTAGATTTTGTCCTCATTTTCAATATAGTGTCCTCCCTCAGTAAGAGTTTCTTGACCTAGTTCCAACTATAGTGTTGGATGACACTTTGATGGAAGAAGTTAGTATTTTGGTCACGTTCTTAATGCCAATGATTATGAGCTCTCTCTTGCTAGAACATCTCCTCTCCACTCTTTGCAATATTCAACCTTTTCAATAAGGCTTGCCTTATTTATTTTGTGCACCTATCATCTCAAATAAGTGTACTTAGCTAATTCTTAAAAATATTTATCACTTCCCAAGGACCATGTACCTCTTTTATCTTCCATTTCCATAGTGTTGATGATGTGTTGTTAAGCATCCCTTGTACTTCGGGAAGATTATGACATCTTTAGGATCCTCATCCACCTTGTACCAATATTCAGGGCATATTAGACACTTATCCTTGAACCAAAATCTTTGTGTTCTTTGTTGTCTCAGTGATTGGTTCTCAATGATCAATGGAACATGATCTAAGTCAATCCATTCGTCATGAAGTACTCTGGTATCTAGAATGGTTTGATGCCATCTATACAAGCATAAACACCGATCCAATCATTCATATAGTGTGCGAGGGCTCCTCTTTGTTATTCATCCATGTGTATCTTTGTCTATGGAACCCACAATCTTGCAATTATGTGTCAAGAAGTATTTTATGAAAACTTCTTATACATCGAGGAAATTTTGGTTTACCCTCGAGTTTTTCGTGTTGTTTAAAGATAACATTCACGTCACCCACTATTAACCATGGAATCTGGTGCATTAAGCTAATGTCTACCAACCTATCCCACTAGCTTTATCGTTCCCAAAAATTGCGCTTCCCATAGATGATTATGACTTTTGTGCACATGTTAGTATATGGATCTTTGGCCCATAGTTCAATCATATCTAGCAAGCTTTTGATAATATCAATCTCTGCATTGCTCCACCATACCATGAACCCTCCTCCAATCCTAACAAGTTCCATGTATTCTTCATATAGAAACCTTAGATGTCTTCAAATCTTGTTAAGCATTTTGAATTTATTTTTGGTCTCCATTAAGAAGAATATGTATGAGTGACTCTTCTTGTCACGCCCCGACCCATTTTGGTTGGATCCCTGTGAACAACCCACCGCTCTTCCAGTTCAAGAGAAGTTTTCCTCTTCTTTTACTCAAGAAGAGCCAGGCGTACTTTCAACCTTGTTTCCTGTAAAGACATATATCAAATAAAATGCAATCTTAAGAGAATTTAAGCATACCTGACACAGGGTAAGGCTCGGTGTTATTCCTAGTTATTTTCTCTATTTCCTGAAAAGGGATAAAAAGAGGGGTGAGTTTCTACAACTCACTGAATGGGTATTTTAGAAACAAAATGAAGTTTTGATAAAAATAGTTCTCTTAGTTGGAGTGTGCCTACCTCGTTAATGCCTTTACATTTTCTAATCTTGAAATTTCAGTTTTTATCACCATTTCTTATTACCACTGTGTGTCATCACCCAACATGTAAACCTTGTCCTTTGATAATAAGAAAACGAGGAAAAGAACCAGTTATTTTCAAATTGAAAACCGAGTTGGTCTATAAACCTGGACCAATAGAGAAAGGGTAAACCGGGAAATTTATGGATCTCGAGTGACCCAAAGAGTCCCAAAAAGTCATGGAAATGGACTTAAGAATGAATTGGAGATGAAAACTAAACCAATATAGGTGAACTGGATCCGAACCGGATTGAACCAGTTTGGATCGGTTTGAACCACTATTGAACTAGATTCTAAATTCATTTTTCTAGGTGGGTTAAAAAAAATCAAATTTGAGATTTGAGGCCACCATTGGATAGAAAATAAATTTAGATGAATTTTGAAATTTTTAGATTTGAAAAATTTGGTCGAATTGGGGGTGAACCAGCTCGTTTATGCTTTGAACCCGGTTCAGAACAATGTTGTATTCTTCCTTCATATGAAAACACTGTTCACTCACTGGAAAATCATGCAGTGCTGATAAAGCTGAAAAGCCTCCAGCCAAGGAGTTTCAGGCAATGAATGACCACCATTAAGGCCAATTCGACGACCAGGAAGTCCCCAAGCTTCCTATATAAAGACCCCTCCTCATTCATCCTCTCCACACCTGAAAACCCTATTCTCTCTTGACTGCTCCAATTTCCAGCAAAGCTCGAATCGGATCTTTGACTTGGGCATTTTTCTGAGCCAAACATGGCGAGGTTGGGTTCTTTGGAACCAGTGAGAAGTCAGCTACACACCTGTAGTCTTCATTTGCTCTAAGAGTCACCGGAGAAGCACCAGTGAGGTAGAATAGTGAAGCAGTTCCGACAGACCGAAGCTGCCCTATTTCGGCCTAGCTGAAATTGGCCAATTCGAGCCCTACTCAGGCCAAACCAAGCCCTCTCAACACCTCCTTAGCCATCCCATGATCGAACTAGAATGGAAAGATAAGTCAATTTAGCTCCCCTGTGAAGTTTCTGACCAGTGCTAGAGAGAGAACTGATAGAACTTCGATGATGAAATTCTAACTCATTTTGGCATCAATTGATGCAATTCTTGATCCCAGGAGGAACCTCAGGACATGAACTATGTGACGCCCTGACCCAGTTTGGTCGGATCCCTGTGAACAGCCCACCGCTCTACCGGTTTATTAAAGGGTTTCCCCTTATTATAATCCGTAAAGAGTAAGGCGTCCTTTAAACCTGCACCATTTCCTGGAATAGCATAATCAAAATTGCATGAAATTTTAAACTTTATATACCTGTCTTACATGCATCTTAGTTGATGGTCTTTCAAGGTAGGCTTTTTAGGATTTCCTGAAAGGGATATAAGGGAGGGGGTGAGTACGACTACTTAGTGAATGGGTTTTCAAATGTCTACTTTTAACTTTTAAGAAAAACATTTATATGGAGTGTGTCAAACTCCTTTCTTTTAAAAAAAAATCCCTTCATTTAAAAATTTGGGTTTTCCCATTATTTCCTAGTTACCAGTGTGTCATCACCCAACAGACATCCTTCATCATGAAGGTTACACACATTCGCAAGTCAGTATCACTACTGAACCCGCTAGTGGCTTCGGAGTGACTTTTCCTGCCACCCGGATAGAAGTACAACCACTTCTACCCTGGGAATGAGTGGATGTACGTGACATCCGACCCACAATCTCGAAATCATTCTTTGTGTCCGTATGAGGATAGAGACCTCATCCTGTCCCTACCCCGGTCTCATGCGCTTGGTGCTACTCCAGATTTCGCACAGACAGCAGGAACAACGAACTGCCCTTATAGCCACCAGGTCGTCCAGTGCCCTTAGGACGCATCACTACCCCTCATGGGCGTCTTGATGATCCCGTACTTATAGTTCATGCAAAAACAACGTTTTCTTATATTGCCATGTAATCTGTGGTGCCACTGGTCCAATGTCCCCGACTCTCAACCCAACCCGTAGTTGTTTGTCTTGACTGGTCCGTCGACCTGTCATGTCGCACTACCGCTAGTTGACTGAGCATGTCGGTCCTATCTTGGTACCATTGCCAAACAATTCACTTATTAAGTTTTATGGCACATATATCATCTTCGTTTACGAGCTCCTGCTTGTGCCAACTGGCCTTGGGCCTACTGTACGAGATTTTCAAAATCAGGCATTTAGCCCCCAAGTTCCAAAACCGAGGCCCCTGGCCTATCAGAGCTATTCGAGCTCCTGTTGAGAAGGTTTCCCAAATTGTTTAAGCATTGGCACACAGTCAGGGGAGAACACTTCCGACAAAATAGGTTTTCACTATCCATTATACCAACTCGTATAAGGACATCTCTGTTTATAACCGATTAACGGGTTTTCAACTTCCTTCGAGGAAGTCTCATCATACCAACCGGGTATGATCTACTTACAACCTGTAAGTAGTTTTTTTCGCATAATTTTCACATCACTTTCTCTAAGTGGTGATGATTAAAATACCACTAAACAGTGGGTTTTTATATCGACGTACTTATCATCCCTTACCAGGTATGATATAAAATTTCCACTCACAACCGGTAAGTGGTTTTTATCTTTAAGTTGTGCTGATCAACCCAACCGGGTATGATGTTAGTAAGCCCACTCACAACCGGTAAGTGATTTTTAACTTTAAGTTGTGCTCATCATCCCAACCGGGTATGATGTTAGTAAACCCACTCACTCGTTAATGCCGTGAATTCTACTAGACTGGTTATTTGTATTCATGCGAGCTTGTCCTTGCTGGCGTTCCGGGTATTTCGCGTTCCTACACGATATGAACAACCTTGTTCATTATTACTCAGGCATAACAGCCTTCATTCATTTCCAATGAATGAGAAAACCCAAACTTTTGGTTATCTACAATTAGGTCCCTAAAGTTATTTCTCTTTAACCTTAAGTGCCTAATGTCGATTTTTCCTCAAATTGAGTCCCGTAACTTTTAAAATTTATCCTTGGACCTCAATTTATTCAATTTCACCAAAAAGGGGTTTAATTTCCCAAATTTCCAATTTGGTTCCCCAATTTTTCCAAAATTACCATTTTGCCCTACTTTTACAAAAATGGTAAGTTTTGCCCCCAAAATTCCAAAATTCCTCAATTGGTCCTCCAACATTATTTTCATGCCCAGTTGACCCTCAATTTCATAAAATTGTATTTTGGCCCTTTGAATTTCAAAAATCCCTAAAATTTCCCCCAATTTCAACTCTTCAACACTACCGAATTTGATTTCATCAAATTGACCGATCAAACACTTCTAATTATTGAAATTGGAGTTGAAATTGAGTTCCTGCATGTTCATAGAATTCTAAGAAACTTTGAATCATAGATTTTAACACCGGAATGAGCTCAAACGGAGCTTCGCCGGAAAACAAACTATAGAGAGAGAAAGCTTCGATTACTCACCGGTGAAGGCACGACGGTCCGAGCTTTTGATCTGGGCAGATAGGTCTCGTCCTGAGGTTCATCCTAGAATCAAGAATTGCATCAATTGATGCGGAATTGGATTAGAATTTCTTCATTGAAATTCAGTCAACTCTTTCTCTAGCACCGATCGAAAATTGTAAAGGGGAGACGAATTGGCTTACCTTTCGGTCCTAAGTCGGCCGTGGAAAGGCTGAGGAAGTGTTGGGAGGGCTTAGTTTGGCTTGAGGAGGGCTTGATATGGCTGATTTCAGCTTGGCCGAAATAGGGCAGCTTCGGTCCGCTGGAGTTGCTTCACTATTCCATCATGTCGGCGCTTCTCCAACGATTCTTGGATTGACTGGAGTTTGCTATCAGATAGCTGTCTTCTCCCCGGTTCTAAAGAGCTCGACCTTTGTTCAAGTCGAAGCTTTAGTTCGAGCTTTACCGGGAAATGGAGCAGTAGAGAGAGAGAGAGAGAGAGAGAGAGAGAGAGAGAGAGAGAGAGAGAGGTGTTCAGGTGTGAGGAGAATGAAATGGGGATGACCTCTTTATATAGGCGTAAAACCCGTGTATTAAATGGGCGAGATTTATTACTAGTATTAATATTGCCATAAATTATTGGTATTAATTCCAATAATTTAATTTCGGTATTAAATTATTTGTATTAATTCTAATAATTTAATTTAGGTATTAAATTATTGGTATTAATTACAATAATTAAATATATATTAATTTATGGTTATTTATGATAAGGCGTACATAAAAGTTTTTTGACTGAAATTTCGGTTTACAAAAAAAAAATTAGGTCACCCATCCTCACACTATTCTCAGGCAAGCACGCTTAACTTTGAAGTTCCTATGAAATCTAGTTCACCTGAACCAATTTGGTTTTTGTTTTCTAAAGTTTCTTAAATTTCTTTTCCAAGGATTAATAAACCCTTTAGATCACCCGAAAGTTGTAAATTTCCATATTGTGTGTTTTTAAATGTAAACCAGCTCGGTTTTCTTACTCGGTTTGACCGGTTCTTTTCCCGATTTTTCTAAACTCAAAAGTGCGAGGTTTACAAACTATCTACCATGATTGAAAGCTCAGAACGCCATGCCCCCGCCGGTAAGCTTTCAAAGCTTTCTCTCTCTAAGTCTAGTTTTTCGACGGAGCTCCGTTTGAGCTCATTCCGATCCAAAATCGTGCGATTCAAAGTGTAGTTGAATCTTATGAAGGTGTAGGAACCCCAATGTAATTTCAATTTCAACAATTAAACTCATTTGATCGGTCAATTTGATAAAATCAAATTTGGCAGAGTTAGAAGGTTGAAATTGAGGGAAAAATTGGGGAAAATTTGGGAATTTAAAAAATTAGAGGGACTAAAGTGCAATTTCATGAAATTGAGGACCAATTGGGCATGACAAAGATGTTAGGGGACCAATTGGGCAATTTTTGAGGCAAAACTTACCATTTTTGTAAAGTAGGGACAAAATGGTAATTTTGGAAAAGTTGGGGGGACCAAATTGGAAATTTGGGAAATTAAACCCCTTTTTGTGAATTTTAATAAATTGAGGTTCTAATATAAATTTTAAAATTTCCGGGACTCAATTTGTGGAAAAACTGACATTAGGACTTAAAGTTAAAGAAAAAATAACTTTAGGGACCTGATTACAAATAAAGGAAAAGTTGGTTTTCTAATTCATTTGGGATGAATGAGGGCTATTAGGCCAAAAAATAATGAACTAGGATGTTCATTTCGTATAGCAACACGAAGTATTAGAAATCCCAACAAGAATGAGCTCGCGTTTAATACAAAGAAACGGTAAAGAGGAATTCACTACATTATCGGGTGAGTGAAATTTTTATATCATACCCGATTGGGATGATAAGTACATTGAAATTGAAAACCCCCCTACTAAGTGGTATTTTAAATATCACACATGGGGGAGTGATGTGAAAATCATGCGGAAAAACTATTTACCGGTTGTAAGTAGATCATACCCGGTTGGTATGATGAAACTTTCTCGAAGGAAGTGGAAAACCCGTTCATCGGTTATGAGCGGAATTGTCCTCATACTCGGTTGGTAAGATGGATAAATGAAAACATATTTTGTCGAAAGTTCTCTCCCCTAACTGTGTGCCACTGCTTAAATGATTTGGTAGACCTTCTTGACAGGAGCTCGAATAGCCCTGTTAGGCTGGAGGCCTCGGTTTTGGAACTTGGGGGCCATTAAGACCAATTTTGAAAATCTCGAATACTAGGCCCTAGGCCAGTTGGCACGAGCATAAGCTCGTAAACAAATATGAATTATATGCCAAGAAAACTTGAGTAATTGAATTGTTTGTCCATGGTACCAAGACAGGACCGACATACTCAATCAACTAGCAGCAGTGCGACTTGACAGGTCTCCGGACTAGTCAAGACAAATAGTTGCACGTTGAGTTGAGGGTCGGGGCCGTGGGACTAGTGGTACAACAGATTATATGGCATGATGTGAAAATATTGATTGTGCATGCACTATGTTTACAGGACCTTCAAGACGCCCATGAGGGATAGAGATGTGTCCTAGGGCCCTGGACAACCTGGTGGATATAAGGGCAGTTAGTCGTACGAGGAGGCCTTGCGAAGCTCGACGTAGCTTCAATCGCACGAGACTGGGGTGGGGTCGGGATGAGGTCTCTTTCCTAATATGAACATGGAGAATTGTTACGGGATTGAGGGTCAGATGTCGTGAATATCTACTCATTCTCAGTGTAAACTCCGCCCTTTTGAGTTAAGGAAAATCGGGAAAAGAACATGTGAAACTAAGTAAGAAAACCGAACCGGATCACAAAACCATTGATTGGGGAATGGGAAAATTAGAGAAATTTCAACTCCCTTGCAACCCAAAGAGATTTATAAACCTTGGGAAGGAACCTTAGAACAAAGTGGGAGAGAAAAACCAGACTAGTTCGGGTGAATCGGATTCGAACCGGATTAAACCGGTTTAAGAACCGAGTCGATTTATGAATCAGAACCAATAGAGAGACAGTAAACTGGGAATTTTATGGACCCTAAGTGACCTAAAGAGTCATAAAATTCATGAAAAAAGACTTTAGGGTGAATTGGTGATGAAAACCAAACCAGTTTAGGTGAATCGGATTTGAACTAGATTGAATCGGTTTGGACCTATTTGAACCACTATTGAACCGATTTCTAAATTCATTTTTCTAGGTGGCTTAAATAATTCAAATTTGAAATTTGAGGCCACCATTGGATAGAAAATGAATTTGGAAATTTATAGATTTGAAAAACTCGGTCGAATGGTGGGTGAACCGGCCAGTTTAAGATTTGAACCCGGTACGGACCGGTCCGGTCCGGTTCGGAACAGTGTCATCTTCTTCCATCAGATGACATCACTCTTCACTTGCCGAAAAATCAAATTAGCGCCGGCGAAGAAGAAACATCTCCGTTCAATACGTTTCAGGCCATCAATGTTTATTATAAAGGTACCAAACGGACGTGCCCCTAACTGTAAGCTTTCGAAGCTTTCTCTCTCTACAGTTTGTTTTCCAGCGAAGCTCCGTTTGAGCTCGTTCTAGCGTCAAAACTTGCAATTCAAAGTTCTATTGAATCGTATGAAGATGGAGGAACTCAATTTTAACTTCAATTTCAACAATTAGAAGTGTTTGATTGATCAATTTGATAAAACTAAATTTGGCTGTGTTAAGGAGTTGAAATTAGGGCAAAAATTGGGGAAAATTGGGAATTTTCAAAATTCGAAGGACCAAAATGTAATTTTATGAAATTGAGGGTCAATTGGGCATGACAATAATGTTAGAGGACCAATTGAGGAATTTTGGAATTTTTGGAAAAAGTTGGTGGACCAAAATGGAAAATTGGGAAATTAAACCCCTTTTTGTGGAATTGAATAAATTATGGTCCTATGATAAATTTTAAAAGTTTCACGACTTAATTTCAGGAAAAACCGGTATTAGGGACTTAAAGTTAAAGAGAAATAACTTTAGGGACCTAATTGCAAATAAATAAAAGTTTGGTTTTCTCATTCATTTGGAATGAATGAAGGCTATTAGGCCGAAGGATAATGAATCGAGATGTTCATATCATGTAGGAACACGAAGTACTGGGAACACCATCAAGAAGAAGCTCGCGTGAATAAAAAGAATAGTGGAATTCACTGCATTAACGGGTGAGTGAGATTTTATATCATACCCGGTTGGGGATGATAAGTACCTCAAAATAAAAAACCCTCTATTTAGTGGTATTTTAAACATCACAAGCTAGAGCAGTGATGTGAAAATTATGCGGAAAAACTGCTTACTGGTTGTAAGTAGATCATACCCGGTTGATATGATGAAACTTTCTCGAAGGAAGTGGAAAACCCGTTTATCGGTTATGAGTGGAGATGTCCTCCTACTCGGTCGGTATGATGGACAGTTGAAAACATATTTTGCCGGAAGTGCTCTTCCCTAACTATGTGCCAATGCTTAAATGATTTGGGAGACCTTATAGACGGGAGCTCGAATAGCTCTTATAGGTTAGGGGCCTCGGTTTTGGAACTTTAGGGCTAATATGCCCGATTTTGAAAATCTCGTATAGTGGGCCCAAGGCCAGTTGGCACGAGTAGGAGCTCGTAAACAAACATGAGTTATATGCCCTAAAACTTTAAATAAAGGAATTGTTTGGCCATGGTACCAAGACAGAACTGACATACTCAATCAACTAGCGGCTGTGCGACATGACAAGTCGATAGACTAGTCAAGACAAACAATTGCGGGTTGAGTTGAGGGTCGGGGCCGTTGGACCAATGGCACCACAGATTATATGGCATGATAAGAAAACACTGATTGTGCATGCACTGTGATTACGGGACCATCAAGATGCCCAAGAGGAGTAGTGATGCGTCCTAAGGGACCTAAACGACCTGGTGAGTATATGGGCATTTTCGTCGTATGAGGTGACTGTGGGAAATTTAGAGTAACACCAAGTGCATGAGACCGTGTTTGGGATGTGATGTGTCTTTGTCCTTATACGGACACAGAGAATTAATTTTGGGATTGAGGGTCAGATGTCGTGTACATCCACTCATTCTTAGGGTAGAAGTGGACGTGATTCTATCTAGGTGGCCGGTAAAGTCGCTCTGATGCCACAAGTGGATTCAGTGGAAGGGCTGGCCTCCGAATGTGTGTTTGACCTTCATGATGAAGGATGTGTGTTGGGCGATGACACACAATGATTAATGAGGAAATGGTGGTAAAAACCGAGATTTGAGATGAAAGGATTTTTGAAAAAAAGTAGTATGGCACACTCCAATACAAGTCTTTTTCCTAAAAGTTAAAAGTTTAAAAAAACCCATTCATTGAGTAGTCGTACTCACCCCCTCACTTATATCCCTTTCAGGAAATTTCGAAAAGCCTACCCTTAAAGTCCATCAACTAAGATGCCTGTGAGACAGGTACGGTAAATTTAAAGTGTTATGTAGTTTTGATTTATGTTATTCTAGGAAAAGGTGTAGATTTAAAGGACGCCTTATTATTTATGGTTTATAATAAGGGGAAAGCCTTTAATAAACCAGGATAGTGGCGGGTTGTTCACGGGGATCTGATCAAACTGGGTCGGGGCGTGACACTCAGGGTAGAAGTTGACGTACTTCTATCTAGGTGGCTGATAAAGTTACTTCGACGGCACAAGTGGGGTTCAATGGACGTACTGGCCTGAGATTGTGTGATTGACCTTCATGATGACGGATGTGTGTTGGGTGATGACACATCGTGATTAATAAGAAATGGTGATAAAAATTGGAAATTTGAAAAGAAAGGTTTTGATAAAGAATAAGGAGTCTGATACACTCCGAATCAAACATTTCTCCTAAAAAGATAAATTTTGCAAACCCATTCACTGAGTCGTGGTACTCACCCCCTCCCTTATATCCCTTTCAGGTAACCTCGGAAAGCCTACCCCAAGACCAACCACTAATTCGCCTGTAAAGACATATATGATCAGTTTAAACTTTTATTCAGTTTTGATTTATGTCATTCCAGGAAAGGTATAGGTTTAAAGGACACCTTTCTTCACGGTTTATATGAGGGGCAACCCTTAGTAAATCGGAAGAGTGGCGGGTTATTCACCAGTATTCGACCAAACCGGGTTGGGGCGTGACAACTTTAGTGGTATCAGTGCCTATTTTCTCGAATACATAATCAAGACTAGAAAATATAGTAACTAATAGGATTTATTTTAAAGGTTTTAGAAATGGCTCCAAAGAAAGGAACTAAGAGAACTAGGGCTATAGTCTCCAACATTGGCCAACCACCCCTACATGTTGAAACTCCTTGAGAAGCCCAGACAACTCCTCTTGGACTCAGCAGGGCGCACCAAAGATTGTATGAGAAGTTCACCCGTGTATTTAGGCAACCTAGCCTCGTCCCTGAGGTAAGCACCAACTCTTAGGTTGAACCAGAGGAAGTGAAATCCCATCCTCCCCCTGCTAATCATCCCACTCCAATGGAAATTCCTAGAAACCTCAAGACTCTCCTATAATTGGGATGTAAACCTTTCCTCAGAGAAAAGGATGTTAGAGCCACCATGGATTGGCTGGCTAATATCAAGAAGCTGATGGGAATCGTTAGGATACCACCAGAGGATATGGTGATCCTAACAGAATTCTTCCTGGAGGGAAGTTCTAAACGGTGGTGGGACAATGTTCAAAACCTGCATACCACCATCCCCACTTGGGAACAATTTGAGGAGAGGTACTTAGAGGAGTACTTGGCACCCCATCTGATAAATAAGAAGAAGCAAGAGTTCATCCTGCTTCGACAAGGGCTTAACTCCATATTGGAGTATGAGATAAAATTCAACGAGTTAAGACCCTTTGCTCCTAACCTAGTTGGGTCAGCAAACATATGCTAGAGGTTCGTGGACGGTCTCAATATGGACATTCAAGACCGTATGGGAGTATTGGGATGCCCCACGGACCTGGTAGACGTAATCAGTATGGCTCACGAATATGAGTGACTAGTGTAGACCCATTGTTGTCGTATGGAGCAGACGACCCGAAAGGAGGATAAGGGTCCAAACCGTTAGGGAGGACGAAAGGAGCATAACGGTCCATGATGGGGAAGCAAAATGGCATTTGAAAGGAGAAGGGACATGTCACCACCTCCCCCCAAAGTAGTCCTCACCTTACCCCTAGGAAACCCTCATTATCCAAAGTGTCAAAGGAACCATGAGGGAGCATGCCTTACCTGCTTTGCATGCGGGTAAGTGGAACACTTTGCAAAGGATTATCCCACCCTTAGGGAGAACATGTAGAGGAATACTCTTGGACCACCTCAAGGGAATCCCAGAAACCCTAGGCCAGACGCTACAACAAGAGTACCATCTAGAGTATACAACCTCACCCAAGAGGAGGCTAGAAGAGACCCTATCACTATAGCGGGTACATCCCAAAACCCTCCAAATTAGTTCAAGAGAGTCATGTAAATTGAACATCTTTTGATCTAATAAAGGAAATTTCTTCTAAACAATACGTTTCTTCAATCAGGGTATATACAACTATGGAGATAACAAGTGTATGCCCTCTTTGACTTCGAAGCAGAGAGATCATTCATCAAGGAAGAGTTTGTTTCAAGAGTACCTCTAGAACTCACTCCACTAAAACAGAGCTTTAATATCCTTACACCTTTAGGAGAAGGCTTAAACAAGAATAAGCAATTAAAGGGATGTGAGATAAAGATTTGAGGAATCCAACTTGAAGCTGACTTGATCCCATTACCCTTAAAGGAGGTTGAAATAATCCTGGGGATGGATTAACTGAGCAACCATCAAGCGCGGATGGATGGTGGAAAGATGACAGTAACCTTCCACACTCCCAAGATGAAAGGACTAAAGTTCTAGGGAGATAGAAGGAAAGGTGAAGTACAATTGGTGTCCCATTTGAAAGCTCAAAAGATTATACAGAAAGGCTATACATCTTTTCTAGCCTTGGTTGTAGACGAAAAATCTGAAGAAAAGAGACTGAAAGATATTCCAGTAGTTAGACACTATCCAGAGGTATTTCCAGAAGAGCTACCATGACTACCTCCAAGTCGACAAGTGGACTTCACCATAGAAATAATCCCAGGAACAAACCCCATATCCCAAGCCCCATATCGCATGGCTTCGGCGGAGTTGAAAGAATTAAAGGAACAACTGGACAAATTATTGGACAAGGATTTTATACATTCAAGTCAATCTCCGTGGGGTGCTCCTGTTCTATTCGTAAAGAAAAAGGACAGAAGCACAAGACTATGCATCAACTACAGAAAGCTGAACCAGGTTACCATCAAGAATCAATACCCCATTCTGAGGATAGATGATTTATTCGACCAGTTAAAAGGAGTAGATTACTTCTCCAAAATAGATCTTCGGTTGGGCTATCATCAACTCAGGACTCGAGAAGAGGACATCCCTAAGACAACATTTAGATCCAGATATGGACATTATGAGTTCAGAGTGATGCCGTTCGAATTGACGAATGCTTGTGCA
This sequence comes from Trapa bicornis, assembly GCA_030064425.1. Taxonomy (NCBI): domain Eukaryota; kingdom Viridiplantae; phylum Streptophyta; class Magnoliopsida; order Myrtales; family Lythraceae; genus Trapa; species Trapa bicornis. The sequence continues at coordinate 8,610,876 of CM057754.1, forward strand.
ACCTTCATGGACTTGATGAACCGTATGTTACAACCCCATTTGGATAGGTTCATGATAGTATTCATAGATGGCATCCTTATATACTCATGAACCAGGTCGGAACATGAAGAGCATTTGGCAACCACCTTGGAGATGTTAAGGGAAAATAAATTATATGCAAAAATTTCCAAGTGTGAGTTATGGCTGCAGGAGGTAGGATTCTTAGGGCATATCATATCTAAGGATAGAGTCAAAGTAGATCCAGCTAAGGTGGAAGCCATATCAGATTGGAAGGCTCCAAGGAATCCTATAGAAATAAGAAGTTTCTTAGGATTGGCAGGACACTATAGACGGTTTGTGCAAGACTTCTCTAAGATAGCAGCTCCTCTAACTTGACTCACCAGGAAGGGAGTTGAGTATAAATTGGATGAGAGCTGTGAGAAGTCTTTTCAGGAGTTAAAGACTCGACTGACAACCAAATTGGTACTCTCCTTATCCGATCCTAATGAAGGAAAGTACACAGTCTATAGTGAAGCACCCAAACAAGGACTTGGATGTGTCTTGATTTAAAATGGGAAGGTACATGAAAGAAATTACCCGACTCATGATCTGGTATTAGCCGCAATAGTGTTTGCCCTAAAGATATGGGGACACTACCTTTACAAGGTTAAGTGTAGGATATACACAAATCACAAGAGTCTTAAGTACTTCCTAACTCAAAAGGAGTTAAATCTCTGCCAGAGGAGATGACTGGAATTGGTAAAGGATTATGACCTTATGATAGAGTATCACCCCATAAAGGCAATCATAAGTACCAAAATGAGGCGACATAAGTAAAGACAAGTTACCTACCATTGTTGCAACAATTGGGAAGGATGGAGGTGAACCTGAAGATGGATAAGCAGGAAAAATGCTTGGTGGCTAATGTGGTGGTGAGGCCCAGTCTAACCAAGCATATTAAGGATCAACAAAAGGCTGATAAAGAACTCCAAGCTTATTTGGACCCGGTTAACAGAGAAATGAAACCAGACTATGACTTGCGAGGTGATGAAGTACTAACCTACAAGGGTAGGGTGTGTGTGCCTCAAGATAAGGAATTGATGAGGTTAATTCTAGAAGAGGTACATGATTTAGTGTATGCAATGCATTCGGGCAGTACCAAGATGTACCGCACCTTCAAACAAGGATACTGGTGGAAAGGCATGAAGAGGACATTGCATAATATGTAGCTCGATGTTTGTCCTGTCAACAGATAAAAGCAGAGCATCAGAAACTGTCAGGATTGCTACAACCTTTTTCGATTCTGGAGTGGAAATGGGAGCACAACACCATGGACTTTGTCACGGGACTACCAGTGGATAGAAAGGGTCGAGATGCGATTTGGGTCATCATGGATAGATTGACCAAATTAGCTCATTTCCTTCCTATAAGAGTGACGGACACAGTAGAACAGCTGGCCGTCTTATACATGAGGGAAATTGTAAGACTTCATGGTGTTCCAGTAAGTATAGCATTGGATTGAGATCTGAGATTTACTTCAAGGTTCTGGACAAGTTTACAAAATGCCATGGGAACCAAGCTTCACATGAGCATAGCGTTCCACCCTAAGACATATGGATAGATTGAGTGATCCATCCAAACCTTGGAAGACATGCTGAGAGCATGCGTACTCACCATGAACAAAAGCTAGGGGGAATACTTAAGAATGAATTGGAGATGAAAACCAATTTGGTTCAGGTGAATCAGATTGAACCAGTTTGGACCCAATTGAAAACCAAATCATACAGCACTGGTGAAGTTGAAAAGCCTTCGACTAGGGAGTTTTAGGTAATGGATGACTGCCATTAGGGTGCCAATCGGATGACCAGGAAGTCCCCGAGCTTCCTATATAAAGGCCCCTCCTAATTCATCTTCCCCACACTTGAAAACTCCATTCTCTCTCGACTGCTCCAATTTCAGGTGAAGCTCGAACCAGAGCTCCGACTTGGGCATTTGTTTTATCCAAACAAGTCGTGGTCGGGCTCTTTAGAACCAGAGAGAAGTCAGCTACACACCTATAGTCTTCATTTGCTCCGAGAGTCACTGGAGAAGCACCAACGAGATAGAACAGTGAAGCAGCTCCGGCGGACCAAAGCTGCCCTGTTTTGGCTAAGCTGAAATTGGCCAATTTGAGCCCTCCTTAGGCTAAACAGGCCCTTCCAACACCTCCTCAGCCCTCTCACGACCGAATTAGAATGGATAGGTAAGTCAATTCAGCTCCCCTCTGAAATTTTTGACCAGTGCTAGAGAGAGATCCAACAGAACTTTGATGATGAAATTCTAACTCATTTCAGCACCAATTGATGCAATTCTTGATCCTAGGAGGAACCTTAGGACATGAACTATCTACCCAGATCAAAAGCTCGGACTGCCGTGCCCCTGCCGGTAAGCTTTTGAAGCTTTCTCTCTCTAAGTATAGTTTTTCGACAGAGCTCCGTTTGAGCTCATTCAGGCACCAAGTCGTGCGATTCAAAGTACAATTGAATTATATGAAGGTGTAGAAACTCCAATGTAACTTCAATTTCAACAATTAAACTCATTTGATTGGTCAATTTGATGAAATCAAATTCCGCAGAGTTAGAAGGTTGAAATTGGGGGGAACAATTGGTGAAATTTGGGAATTTATAAAATTAGAGGGACTAAAGTGCAATTTCATGAAATTGAGGACCAATTGGGATGATAAAGATGTTGGGGGACCAATTGGGATGATAAAGATGTTGGGGGACCAATTGGGAAATTTTTGGAAAATTTGAGGCAAAACTTACCATTTTTGTAAAGTAGGGGCAAAATGGTAATTTTGGAAAAGTTGGGGGACCAAATTGGAAATTTGGGAAATTATACCCCTTTTTTTGAATTTGAATAAATTGAGGTTCTAAGATAAATTTTAAAAGTTTCGGGACTCAATTTCGACACTTTGGGAAGAAGTGGACGTACTTCTATCTAGGTGGTTAGTAATGTCGCTCCGACGCCACAAGTGGGGTTCAATGGACGTACGGGTGTGCGATTGTGTGATTGACCTTTATGATGACAGATATGTGTTGGGTGATGACACACCGTTATTAAAAAGAAATAATGATAAAAATTAGAAATTTAAAAAGAAATATTTTGAAAAAGAATAAGGAGTCTTGCACACTCCGAATCAAACATTTTTCCTAAAAAGATAAAGTTTGCAAACCCATTCACTGAGTCATTGTACTCATCCCTCCCTTATATCCCTTTCTGGTAACCCCAAAAAGCCTACCCCAAGACCAATTGCTAATTCGCATGTAAAGACAGGAATGATCAATTTAAAATTTTATGCAGTTTTGATTTATGTCATTCCTAGAAAGGTACAAGTTTAAAGTACGCCTTACTCTTCACGGTTTATAAATGAGGGGCAACTCTTAGTATACCGGGAGAGTGGCGGGTTATTCAAGGGGATTCGACCAAACCAGGTCGAGGCATGACACAACACACATCCTTCATAATGAAGGTAAAACACACAATCATAGGCCAACCCATCCACTGTACCGACTTGTGGCATCAAAGCAACTTTACCGGTGACCTAGATAGAAGTACGTTCACTTCTACATTGAGAATTAGTGGATGTTCATTACATCCGACTCTTAATCCCGAAACAAATCTCCATGTTCGTATGAGGATAGAGACCTCATCCTGACCCCACCCTGGTTTCATGCGCTTGAAGCTACGTCAAGCTTCGTAAGACTTCTGGTATGACTAACTGCCCTTGTATCCACCAGGTTGTCTAGAGCCCTAGGATGCATCACTACCCCTCTTGGGCGTCTTGAAGGTCTCGTAAACACAGTGCATGCACAATTAACATTTTTCACATGATTCCATATATATCTGTGGTGCCACTAGTCCAACGGCCTTGACCCCTAACTCAACATGCAGCTATTTGTGTTAACTAGTTCGAAGAACTGTCATGTCGCACTACCGCTAGTTGACTAAGTATGTCGGCCCTGTCTTGGTACCATGGCCAAAACAATTCATTTACTTAAGTTTTCATGGTATATAAATCATGTTTATTTGCAAGCTTTTGCTCGTGCCCATTGGCCTAGGGCCCACTATACAAGATTTTCAAAATCGGGCATATTAGCCCCCAAGTTCCAAAACCGAGGCCTCCGACCTAATAAAGCTATTCTAGCTCCCATCAAGAAGGTCTCCCAAATTGTTTAAGTAGTGGCACACAATCAGGGGAGAGCACTTCCAACAAAATATGTTTTTCAACTGTCCATCATACCATTTGAGTATGAGGACATCTCCGTTCATAACTGATGAACGGGTTTTCCACTTCCTTCGAGAAAGTTTCATCATACCAACTGGGTATGATCTACATACAAATGGTAAGTAGTTTATCCGCATAATTTTCACACCACTCTTCTCAGGTGTGATGTTTAAAATACCACTTAGCAGTGAATTTTCATTTCCGAGGTGGTTATCATCCCAACCGGGTATGATATAAAAGTCCCACTCACCCGATCATGTAGTGTATTTCCTCTAAGTCGCTTTTCATCCTTTGTGAGCTTAATCTCAACTGGCGTTCCTGATATCTCGTGTTCCTACATGAAATGAACATTCATTCATCATTAATGACTAAAATATTCAACTTTTCAAATATTTGTAATTTGGTCCCTAAAGTTAATTTTTTTTTACTTTAGGCCCCAATTGCTGATTTTTCTCCAAATTGAGTCCCAAAACTTTTAAAATTCTCTTTGGGACCTCAATTATTCAATTTCATAAAAAGGGGTTCAAGTTTCCCAAATTCCCCATTTGGCCCTAATTTTTCCAAAGTTACCATTTTACCCTTCCTTTACAAAAATGGTAAGTTTTACCCCAAAAATTCTAAAATTTGCTCAATTGGTCCCCTAACACTCTTATCATGCCCAATTGACCCTCAATTTTATAAAATTGCATTTTGGTCTCTCAAAATTTTGAAATCCTCAATTTCCCCCAAAATTTTCCCCAATTTCAAATTTTTAACCTAGCTGAATTTGATTTCATCAAATTGACCCATTAAACACTTTCAATTGTTGAAATTGAAGTTAAATTAGAGTTTATACATCTTCATACAATTTAATTGTGCTTTGAATCACAAGTTTTGATGCTAGAACGAGCTCAAACGGAGATTCACCGAAAAATAGAACGTAGAGAGAGAATGCTTCAATTGCTCACCGTCGGGGGGCGTGGCAATCCGAGCTTTCAATCTGGGTAGATAGCTCTCTTCCTCAAGTTTCTCCTAGGATCAAGAATTGCATCAATTGATACCAAATTGGATGAGAATTCTATCATTAAAATTTTGTCGGTTCTCTCACTAGCACTGGTTGGAAATTACAGAGGGGAGTCGAATTGGCTTACCTTTTAGTTCTATTTCGGCCATAGGAGGGATGAGGAGGTGATGGGAGAGCTTGGTTTGGCCTGAGGAGGGCTCGGATTAGATGATTTCAACTTGGCCAAAACAGGGCATCTTCGGTTGGCCGAAGCTGCTTCACTGTTCGATCACGCCGGTGCTTCTCTAGTGACCCTTAGAGCAAATGGATGCTACCACCATGTAGCTGACTTCTCCCAATTCTAAGGAATCCGACCATGCCTTCTTTGGCTCAGAAAAGACCCTATATTGGAGCACTAATTCGAGATTCACCAGAAAACTAAGTAGCTGAGAGAGAGTGAGCTTTTCAGGTGTGGAGATGATGAATGGAGAGGGGCTCTTTATATAGGGAGCTCATGGACTCGCCGACCGTTCGTTTGGCACGTTTGTGACATCATTGATGGTCTAAAACATACTGAATGGAAACGTTTCCTCTTCACTGGCGTTGCTTCAATTTTTCGGCGAGTGAACAGTGCTGTCATCTAAAGGAAGAAGACGACACTGTTCCGAAGTAGACTGGACCGGTCCGAACCATGTTCAAAGCTTAAACTGACCGGTTCACCCTCGATTCGACCGAATTTTTCAAATCTAATGATTTCTAAATTCATCTAAATTCATTTTCTATCCAATGGTGGTCTCAAATCTCAAATTAAAATTTTTTAAGCCACCTAGAAAAATGAATTTAGCATCAGGTTGAATAGTGGTTCAAACCAGTTCAATCTGGTTCGAATCCAGTTCACCTGAACTGGTTTGGTTTTCATCTCCAATTCATCCATAAGTCCTTTTTCATGACTTATGAGACTATTTAGGTCACTTGGGATCCATAATTACCCCAGTTTGCCCTCTCTCTATCAGTTTCAGGTTCATAAACCGGTTCAATCCGGTTCATATCTAGTTCACCCGAGCCGGTTTGGTTTTTCTCTCCCAATTGGTTCTAAAGTTCTTTTCCAAGGTTTATGAATCTTTTTGAGTCACATGGGAGTTGTAATTTCTTAATTTTCCCGTTCCTCAATAATCGGGTTATTGTACCGATTCAGTTTTCTCACTCGGTTTGTCTAGTTCTTTCTTGATTTTCCTTAACTCCAAAGAGTGGGGTTTACACTTCCTAATTCGATCTTTTAAGTTTCAAATTGCCAAGGAGGGCCCTAGTCCTTGTCAATTCCAACTTAGCAGCTTCATGGTGCTTTTGTGATTGATTTCAAACAACCACCATAGTCTCGAACCCTTTCCTCAGGAGTATTCACAAACACTTGAACCAAGACTTCTATCCATTCCATTTGGTCCAAAATTTTAGTGCCTTCCTTTGTTTGAGAGGAACACTTTGTTGCCTTTTCTTTTGATATACCACCCGAGTTCTTTTTTCCTAGAATTTTTAGAAGTCATACAAATTATTTTATTATTTCCTTGGTTGTCCAGGTGATTATCTTCATCCATAGCGTGAGTCTATTTAGCACTTCCAACAATTGGAAAGGAAACACCTCCTTCCTAACAATGACTTATTCAACCTTCCTCGAGAGATCAACGATATACATTCCAATGGTTGCGGGTTCCTCTGGTTGCATCACCTTTTCCTCCTAAACTTCCTCAATATGGATGCTCTCAATTGGGGTTAGTTTCCACATGTATTTTTTCCTGGCGGCACTAAACATGATGTACCACACTTCTTGATTGGTGGGGAGGTTCTATGACTAGTGTCACGCCCCGACACGGTTTGGTCGGATCCCTGTGATCAACCTTCCGTTCCTTTGGTTTAAGAGGGGTATCCCCTTCTTTTATTTAAGAGGAGCCAGATGTAAATTCAAATCTTGTTCCATGGAATAGCATAAATCAATCTATAACAAGTTTAAAAGAAACTTTAAGCATACCTGACTGAGGGTACATCTTCTCGTTCTCTTTCATTTTTATCACCTTACTCCTAAAAAGGGGGTAAAGAAAGGGGGTGAGTTTCTACAACTCAATGCGCGGATGTTGGAAGTTAGTTTTCAAAATAACTTTGGTTTTATAAAAACCATGTCAAGGTTATCATTTTCCTTTTTAAACAAATTTTCCTCCAATTTGGGTTTTCAAAACCTTTTTGCATTTTTATATTAGGTGTATTTAGCTCTCTTAGCCCATTCCATTACCTCGTGAGGCATTTAGCAAACAAACACACACCCTTCATCAGGAAGGGTACACACATTCCAGGTGCAACCCATCCATGACACCCACTTGTGGATCGGAGCATCTTTATTGTCCACCAAGATAGAGGCCTATCCACTTCTACCCTAGGTCTGAGTGGATGTCCCAAACGTCCGACCCTCAAACCCAAATGCCACTTTGTGTCTGTATGAGGACGGAGACCTTATCCCGGTCTTGTGCGCATGAAGCCCAAACATAGTAGCTTCGTGGAGCCCAAACGCATTCGCTCCATGACTAACTTGTACGACGAGAAACCCAAACACATTAATTTCTCTTTCCCTTATTGCCACCATGTCGTTCAACAGTCTTTGGGACCCATCACTATCGCCTTAGGCATCTTTATGGTCCTAAATCCATAGGTGCATGCACAAACAATAATTTTCATATACTTATCCATTCACTTTGTTGCTGATGGTCCAATGGCCCATACACTCAACTTGACTTACAGTTGTTTGTCTGGCTGGTCCATCGACATGGCCCTGACGCATTACCGCTAGCCCATCAAGCATTGTCAGTCCTAACTTGGCATTGTGATGAATCACACAGTTAATTCCACTTTTAATGAGAGTTTTCATGTTTCTTCCTATTCATGTTTGTTTATGGGCTTTAGCCCGTGCCCACTAGCCTTAGGCCCACTATGCGTGTTTTCCAAAATTGGACGTTGAGCCCACCCTGCGTTCAAAAACCGATTCCCCTTACCTATCTGATTTGTTCTAGCTCTCGTCAAGAAGGTCTCTCAAATATTTTAAGCATTGGCACACAGTCAAGAGAGAACACTTCTAACAAAATTCACTTTTAACTCATCACACCAACCGGTTGTGATGATAACCTCTGCTTACAACCGGTAGGTGGAATTCTTCTTTCTCAAGAAAACTCATCATACCAACTGGGTATGATGTTAATTTATTCGTACTTACAACTAGCAAGTAGGTTTTATCCGTTAAAAATAGTGCTCATCATCCCAACCAAGTATGAATTGAAATAATCCCTCTCATGGTGATTTCTAATTTAGAAATGATGCTCATCATCCCAACCGAGTATGAAGTATAAAGTTTCCCACTCACAGTGGCTTCCAATTTAGAAAAGGTGCTCATCATCCCAATTGGGTAGGAAGTATAAATTTCCCACTGACCCAGTAACTGTGACGCGTTCGTCCCTAGTTGGCTTACAAGTCCACGCGAGCTTTCTCTTGCTGGCGTTCCAGTCACACATGTCCCTACACGACTAACATCATCAATGAGTATTCGAAATAATAGATTTCATTTTCTCACGTATGGGTAACTAGACCCAAAATTTTGATTTATTGCACTTAGGTTCCTAATCTTCATTTTCCTTAGCTTTTTAGGTCCCTAATGCTAACTTTTCCCCAAATTGAGTCCCAAGGCTTCCAAATTCCATTTGGGTCCTCAATTACTCAAAATTGTGTAGGGGGCTCAAATTTTCCAAAAATTTCACATTTGGTCCCCAATTTTTCAAAAATTACAATTTTGCCCATACTTTCCAAAAATAACAATTTGGCCTCAAATATTTCAAAAATTGACCAATTGACCCCATCAACTTTTGCATTGTCAATTGGTCTTTAATTTTGAGAAATTGCATGAAGGTCCCTAAATATTTTAAAATCCCCAATTTCCAGAAAAATTTCTCCAAATTTCTCCCCTTCAAACTGACCGAATTCGAGTTTTTCAAATTGGCCATTCAATCGGGGTTAATTGCTCCAATTTATGGTAAGAATTAGTTACAACACTTCCATATGATTCAATTGAGCTTTGAATTACATGATTTGAGTCAGAAACGAGCTCAAACGGAGCTTCACCGGAAAACTGTTCGTAGAGAGAGAGAGCTTCGAAAGCTTACTGTCTAAGGTGTGGCAGTCCGAGCTCTCGTTCGGGAGTGGTATCTCTCGTCCTATGGTTTCTTCTAGGATCAAGAATTGGAACAATTGAAGTCCAAATGATTGTGAATTTATTCAGTGAAATTTGACACTTTCTCTCTTTAACATCGATCTACAACGACGGAGGAGGACTGAATTGGCTTACCTTTCACCTCTGCGGAGGTCGTGTGAGGGTAGTAGGGACATTAGGGAGGCTTGGTTTGGGTGGAGGAGGTCTAAATTTGTTCGAATTCAGCTTGACCAAAATAGGGCAGCTTTGGTCCGTCGGAGCTACTTCACTGTTTGTTTCTACCGGTGCTTCCCCTGGAGTCTATAGAACCCATCCTTGCCTTCTGAGGCTAAGAAAAGTGCCCAAGTCAGAGCAACCATCTGCCATACTAGTTTCCATAATGGTCAAGCTGGAAAATGGAGCTCTTGAGAGAGAATGGCCATTTGAGGTGTGTGGAGGATGAATGGAGGGGAGCTCTTATTATAGGGAGCTCAAGGACCCTCTGCCATACTAGTTTCCATAATGGTCAAGCTTATCCTATTTAGAAAATGCCCAAATTGGAGGGAATATTCCTTCACCGAAGAAGGAAGGTTTCTACATTAATGAACAGTGCTGACATCCTGAGGAAGAAGATGACACTGTTTTGAATCAGACCGAACCCACCCAGTCGGGTTCAATGTCGAAAATCGACCAGTTCAGGTCCGATTTGACCGGTTTTCTCAAAATTAAAAATTTCTAAATTAATCTAAATTCATTTTCTATCTAATGGTGGCATTAATTTCCCAATTTGAACAGATCTATCATTGTAATTTCCTCTTCCGATTTGCTTCATGGTTCCTTTCCATGACTTTTATGACTCTTTGAGTCATTTGGGATTTTCAATTTCCTACTTTACCCTTTCTTTATCGGTTATGGTTCGTTAATCGGCTCAATTTTCTCTTTTGAAACTACCGGTTCTTTTCCCAGTTTTCATATCTTTAAAGGGACGAGATTTACAATGCTCCCCTCCTTTTAGGGGTTTTGTCCCCAAAACTAAGTCAGCAACCATTTGTGTCGCAACTAACTTCCCTTGATGTCCTCTTGCATTTTGCTCGGTATGCTATCACTTTGGTTGTTTCCTTCACTTAGTCCTTTAGCCACACACTTAAGAAATCTTTCTCCCTTTCCATTTTCGACTCACTCCATGGAGTGTGTCACAATTAGTTATGTCCTATCCGCTAATCCCAATGTACATCCTTAGGTCCATTTCTTACTCTACTTAGGGTAAGATTTTTCCTCTTTCGGGTTCTTATCCAAATCACTCGGTCGGGTGTTCCATATATATCCGATCGTCCCCATTTCCAATAATTCCCTTGGTTGTTGATGCTCTTAGTGTAGCATACTTTCGAACTTTTGGGTCTTAACCTCGTGGGTTTTGATATATTTTCCTCTTTATCTTATTTTGGTCCTTACTACATTTTTGGTTTACTACGACTCCGGCTCCAGTTCTTAGGTTTGATTAATGGACTCTATCTTACTTGAGTCACCTTTTGTTGGGAATGTTGGAATTACACGTCCTTTACAACATGACATGTTCTAAAATATCTTTGTCCATTATAGTTCTAGAATATGTTTCCATGATAATGGTTCATATCTTTCCAACCGTTTAGGAGTTGTGTGGCTTTATTCCCTCTTACTACTTGGTAATGTTCCCCAACTACCTTCGGTGCTGTCCAATTGTCCTTTAAAATTTTGACATTAGGATCGTGTCAATTTTTCCTTGTCTACTTATTCTTTACCAACTTCCCTATTGGTTTTTTCCCTTGGTTCCAACCATCGGGTTTCTCAATGACTTTCCGACACATTGGGATTCTTTCTCTCTTATATCATTCCTCATTTCCAATGGCGTCCTTTTCTTGAGAACTTTCCTTTCTTCCATCCACTCTTAGTCGCTCGTGACCATTTTACCATTCCTTATCCCGGGTTGACACCTTTCGGTTTACTTGTTGATTTCCTTGTTTGGGGAGGTCTACCTTGTATGGTTTTCATTCTCTACTATGTCCTTCAAAGTAGACTTCCATCTTAGGGCTATATCATTGATCTTCTCATCACTCCTTGAAGGTTTCCTTCCTTCACATTCTTGCACCCTTTTGAATTTGAGCTTTCGCCCACCTTTAATCATTCACCAATCTTAATTTTCCAACCTCACCCCTTTTTCTTCCTATCCGAGGTATTTTTGATTGTCAAGTTTTATTTCGTGCCCTTTACATTAGGCCTCAACAATCAATCTTAAGTTCCATGGGTGTGGACTGGAATTTTTCCTGGTGTTTGTCGTGACTCCCTTAAATTACATTTTGACTAGAGTACGTCCTTTCCCAAGGTTGTACTTCCATCAGAATTCATTCCCTTGTTCCTTCATTTAAGGTATACCGCCCATTCCCACTTATTACTGCATCATTTGATACTATTTTACTACTTATCCATTCTTTGGTTTAACTTACCCCTTGGGTCCTCATGAGTACATTTCTTTTGTACTTGATCTTTTTGCCTCACCCTGCAATGCATTTGTGAGCTTATCTTCTCTTTCCAATTTAATTTGGTCCTTCACCTCTTCGTTGGGGCCTATACTTCCCTGAGACTTCTTTCTTGATTGGCTTCTTCTTTTTCTTCATCCTTATAGGTACTTGACCTTAGAGCAACTTCATGACATCCCTTGATGTCGTCCTCTTCTCCTTACCCTCTCTTTTGAAATCTTGCGGCAAGTCATTTATATCCTATCATCATTCTGACTTGCATCCCAGTACCGGTTTATTTCTTGAGCGAGGGTTCAAATCCTCCTTGTTTTAAGGTCTCTTGATCACCTTGTGGAAGGCTTACTTAATTCTTGTCATGGCTTGAGTTTGGTCGTTAATCCATTTTCATCCTTTGATTCTTGAAGGATTTCCTTCATCCTTCTTTTCCGACGTTCGGCCTATTCATTTCTTCCTCCTTTGTCATGGTTTAAACCAATGGTTCTCCTGAGGGTCAATTTGTTAACTGCCTCGTCCCTCCTTGATGCCCATCCCGTCGCCATTTATAGGGTGTAGTCGACAATATTTCTCGGTCCTTCATAAGGTGTCGTTTATTCTCCTTAATCATTCCGTTGTTACTAATTGCTTCCTTGTCATGCCCCGACCTAGTTTGGTCGGATCCCCATGAGCAACCTGCCACTCTTCTTGGTTTACTAAGGGTTTTCCCCTCTTTTAAACTCGGGAGGAGTAAGGCGTCCTTTAAACCTATACCTTTCCTAGAATAACATTATACAAAACTGAAAAATAGACATACCTGATTTTATAGTTCCTATGCAGGGAAGTCTTTAAGATTGGTTTTCCCTTGATTTCTTAAAAGGGGTAAAAGGGAGGGAGTGAGTTCTACAACTCAGTAAGCGGGGGTTGTGAGGAGTTTTCATAAACAAAACAACTTTAATCGAAGTGTGCCAAACTCCTTATTTCCTTTAAAAATATTCTTTCCTCAAATACTGGTTTTTAAAACTTTTACCCTACCGAGTGTGACATTTTCATGTTGGAGTATGCCGGACTCTTTAATTTCCTTTAGATTTTCTCCACTTTAAAAATCTCTATTTTTCACCATTTCTTATTAATCACGGTGTATTATCACCCAACACATATTTTTTATCATGAAGGTCAAAACACACAATCGTAGGCCAGCTCGTCCACTGAACCCACTTGTGGCGTCAAAGCGACTTTTCCGGCCACCTAGATTGAAGCACGCTCACTTCTACCTTGAGAATGAGTGGATGTACGCGACATCCGAATCTCAATCCCAAAATCAATTCTCCATGTCCGTATGAGGTCAGAGACCTCATCCCATCCCCACCCAGTCTCATGCGCTTGGTGCTACTCCAAATTTCACACGATCACCTGGCACGACGAACTGCCTTTATACTCATCAGGTCGTCCAGGGCCCTTAGGACGCATCACTACCCCTCTTGGGTGTCTTGATGGTCCCCTAATCATAGTGCATACACAAACAGTATTTTCTTATCATGCTATGTAATCTGTGGTGCCATTAGTCCAATGGCCTCGACCTTCAACTCAACCTGCAGCTGTTTGTCTTGACTGGTCCGGAGACCTATCATGTTGCACTACCACTAGTTGACTGAATATGTTGGTCCAGTCTTGGTACCATAGCCAAACAATTCATTTATTATTGTTTTATGACACATATCTCATGTTTGTTTACAAGCTCTTGCTCGTGCCCACTGGCCTATGGCCCACTGTTCGGGATTTTCAAAACCTGGCATAGTAGCCCCCAAGTTCCAAAATTGAGGCCTCTGACATATAAGAGCTATTTGAGCTCCCATCAAGAAGGTCTTCCAAATCATTTAAGCATTGACACACAATCATGAGAGAGCACTTTCGACAAAATATGTTTTCAACTGTCTATCATACCAACCGAGTATGAGGACATCTTCGCTCATAACCGATGAACGGATTTTCCACTTCCTTCGAGGAAGTTTCATCATACCAACCGAGTATGATCTACTTACAATAGGTAAGTAGTTTTTTTGCGTGATTTTCACATCACTTTTCTAAGTTGTGACGTTTAAAATACCACTAAATAGTGGGTTTTTCATTTCCGAGGTGGTTTTCATCATACCATCCAAACGTAGTAGTTTCTCTTTTCCTTATCGCCACCACGTTGTCCAATAGTCCTTGTGACCCATCACTACCCCCTTGGGCATCTTGATGGTACTGAATCCATAGGAGCTTCGCAGGAAAATTGTTCGTAAAGAGAGAAAGCATTGAAACTTTATCGTCGGAGGTGCAGCGGTCCGAGCTCTCATTCGGGAGTGGTAGCTTTTGTCCTGAGGTTTCTTCCAGGATCAAGAATTGGTACAATTGAAGTCCAAATGAGGGTGAATTTAATCAGTGAAATTTGACACTTTCTCTCTCTAACACCGATCTACAATGATGGAGGAGGGCCGAATTGGCTTACCTTTCACCTCTGTGGAGGTCGTGTGAGGGCAATGGGGATGTTAGGGAGGCTTGGTTTGGCCGGAGGAGGTATGAATTTTGCCGAATTTAGCTCGACCAAAAGAGGGCAGCTTTGGTCCGTCAGAGCTGCATCACTATTTGATTCCACTGACGCTTCTCCGACGGTCCTCGGGTTGAAGGGAGATTGCTGTCAAGTAGCTAACTTCCCCAGAAGTCTATAGGACCTGACCTTGCATTCTATGGCTAAGAAAAGTGCCCAAGTCAGAGGTCTGGTTCGAGCTTCACTGGAAAATGGAGCACTTGAGAGAGAATAGCGATTTGAGGTGTGTGGAGTATGAATGGAGTGGAGATCTTTATATAGGGATCTAAAGGACCCTTTGCCCTACTAGTTTCCATATTTGTTGAGCTTATCATCTTGAGAAAATGCCTAAATCAGAGGGAATATTCCTTTGTCGGAGAAGAAAGGTTTCTGCATTGATGAACAGTGCTGTCATCCCGAGGAAGAAGATGACACTATTCTGAATCGAACTGGAGCGATCCGACCGGGGTCAATGGTGAAAATTGGCCGGTTCAAGTCCGATTTGACCGATTTTCTCAAAATTAATAATTTCTAAATTAATTTAAATTCTTTTTTCTATCTAATGGTGGCTTTAATTTCCCAATTTGAATATTTTAAGCAACCAAGAAAAATGAATTTAGAAATCGGTTCATGTATGGTTCAATCCAGTTCAGGTCTAATTCACCTTGAACTTATCCGATTTGCTCTTCCAATTTGCTTCGTGGTTCCTTTCCATGATTTTTATCACTCTTTGAGTCATTTGGGATTTTCAATTTCCTACTTTACCCTTTCTTTATCGATTATGGTTCGTTAATCATGTCGGTTTTCTCTTTTGAAACAACCAGTTCTTATCCCGATTTTCATATCTTTAAAGGGACGAGGTTTACAACTAGATTCAACCTGCTTAGGTTCACTTGGAGCCTACTCATCCTCATTGGATGGGGGTAGAAAGTCACTTCCTCAGACTCAGTTTGACCCCCAACTTTTGTTTTATTGTGGTTTAAAGTCTATACTTAATTCATATGGGGTGTTGATGTAAACCCCGCCAATATACTAACTGCACCCTACACCAAATATGGAATAGACCCCAAGACTTTCACGATGCAAGTAAAAAGAATGGAATATACCTTGTTTGGTTAAGAAACAAGGTACGGGTAGATGTAGATACCACACCCAAATCCTCTAAGGAGAGCTCCTAGAAAACCCTGGTGATAAGTCTGATTGCTTGAACGCCATAAGTAAAAATCTGATAAGTTCAACAATTCTCTCAAAAGGGAAAGAAGACATAAACCTCACAATAAATTGAAATCAAAATTTGTCTTTACAATGCTCTAAAGTTAGCTTTTTATAGGCACTTGAGAATATTATCTATTATTTAAATAAGAAAATAAAATATTATGGTTGGCATGCCAACCATATAACTATTCATATAGAAAATATTCCTAATATATTATTTTATTATGCAATTTTCTTGAAAATTTATTATGTTAATAAATCTCCCACTTTTTGAATTTCAAATTTGAATTATCCGCTTAAGATCTTATTGGGCTTGAGATCTTATTGGTTTCTTTATTTGGGCTTGAGATCTTATTGAACTCTTCCTTTGGGCTTCCACTTGGGTTTCTTCAATTCTTCTTCAAATCTCTTAGTCCTTAATTTGTGAATCACAGCGTGCCCAATTTGATTCACATCATTCTCTCTCTCTTAAAAATGATTTGTCCTCAAATCTTCGATCTCCTTGTCACCTACATAAAAAAAACTTTAAATTAGGAATATTAAAAAAATGTAATTGATTAGCTCCAACACTGCAATAGATAAACCAACTCTAAAAATAAGTTTAACACAACTTCCTGGATCAAAAATAATTTTCTTAAAGCCTTAATTAACTTGATTTTCATATGCTATTTTTTTGAATTTATTTTAGAAACTTATTTTTTTCTCTTCAAATCTAAATTTACGAACTTGGCAATACTAAATAATATTAAATCTAAACGAGGAAATGAATAAAAAAAATAAACAATTTTAAATAATGAAAACCTAATCGAAGAAGTTATATAGCTAGTATATATGAACTCAATATCATGTAAATATTCAGTTGAAAATAAAAGTTTTCTTTCCAATTTACTCCACAAAATATTCCAAAAATGACACTAGAAATTATAATCATAATTAATTTTAATAATTCTAGGAATATAATGCAATATAACAACTTCTCTAAGTAATAAATAAATAACATTTGATGCACTCTTAGTTTTATTATATTGAAACATATATGTTATTTTTAAGAATTGTTTAACTATGATAAACATAAAGTATCTTCTTTTCTTAATCCTCAGTAATCCATAAATAAATTCCATAAGAATATTAATCAAAGCAAATACTCTAGGACTTGAAATAGTAACATACAAAATATGGAATTGTTGGTTAAAATTAACTTTTTTGCATGTAATGAAACGAAAACAAAATTTCTTCATATTTCTTTTCATATATGGATCCAAAGAATACTAATGCAATATTGCAATAATCTTAGCTACCATAGATTGTCCAATAAGTTCTAAGACATATGATTTCTTAACAAGTAAGTTATACAAATAAAATTGAGAGATAAATAATTTATTTTCCTGAGAAATGAACCAATTTTGCAAGTGAAACTTCTCAAACAAGCAAATTATATAATTTTCAAACTCTTTATAGAAATTATAATAATTTGCACACAATTTCTTAATATAACCAAGCAATTTAGTATCATGTAGTTTAAGAAAGACATACCTTCGTGATAGTGCATCGAATTTTATTATATTCTCTTTTAAACTTTATTTTTGAAATCAAATAAAATTCATACAACTCATCTACAATATGATCAAAATATGGAATAGAGTATCGTAACTTTACCTAGGTATTGTCAATAACTCGACAATCAATGTATGCCTGCCAAGTCTTACCCCTTTTGGATAGTTGCACAATGGGTGGATTAATTCTCCTTGGCACAATTCTCTTTTCCATCAGCTTTATGAGTTGGTATTGAGTTTGATGCTTGATCCTTCGACTTGACCGCATAATAAAAGATATATTCTTTGGAACATGCTTGAATTGTTGCAAAAAAGATATAATATTGCTCGGTAAATATCCGATAATAGGATTAGTATTTAAAAATATATTCTTGTACATAGGTACTGTAAGGACATGTAAAATTTTATTTATCTCACTTTTTCTTGTAATAAAATTATTTTTACTCTATTTCTTTTCAATTATAACTTTTTTCTTTTCTTTTTCAATTTTGGCTTTTCTCTCTTCTATTTCTCTTTCTTCCTTTTCAACTTTGCCTTTTGTATCTTTCTTTTAAATTATGGCTTTTATCTCTTCTTGTTTTTTTGCTATGTTCTTTTCATTTACCTTTTTCCTTTTCAATTGATAATCACGTATTTGCTGTAGAGTCAAAGGTATAAGAGATATTGGTCTATTATTCATCACAAATGAGTACCTATTTGTTAATCTATCATGTGTAACTTGACGATCAAACTTCCAAGGTTGTCCCAATAGAATATGGCATGCTTGCATTGGCACCACATCACATAATAGCTCATCCTTATATCTTCCAATAGAGAATGAAACCAAAACTTGCTTGGTTACCTCGAGTTTGTGTTGATCGTTCAATCTTTGAATTTGATAAGGCTTCGGATGCTTCAGTGTAGGTAATGCCAACTTCTCCACAAGCTCGGTGCTAGCCATATTAGTGCAGCTTCCTCCATCTATGATAACAGAACAAACTCTATTTTTCATAGAGTAACGAGTATGAAATAGATTCTCACGTTGGTTGTCCATGATGTCATCAATCCGTGGCTTTTCACTTGGAGTACATTGATTGATGGAATTGTGCCTAGCGCTATCACAATTAACTTGAAGATCTTCAAATTCCTCGAGTTCTTGTGTATCGAAATGCCTAGATTAAAAGCCCCAAGGTTGTTGTTCAATGGAAGTATGTTGTTGCGAATGACATCTCACACCTTCCTCCGAGCGATCCATTCGCATGTGAAGTGGCTCAAATCTAGACTTTACAACTTGTTTCATCATGGCTTTCAAGTGTATATTTTGAACGGGATGAGGGAAACTGGCTTCTTTCCATGTGTTTCCTCGTTGTTGGAAATTGTAATCCTGCCAATCGTTAGAAACAAAAGAACCTCACAACTCTCCCTCACAGTGTGCCCAATTTGATTCACATCAGGCGCAACCCTCAACCATGGGTCGTAATCATTCACTTTGCGGGGTGATTTATTGCAATGGCACATCTAGTGACTGATCAACCCACATTGATAATAAAATGAGGGGAGATACTCATATTTGAAAGGGACTCATTCAGCCTCCTCATCTGAATTTGCCACACACATCCACAAAGCATGGGCTGGTCTATCTTGATCTTGACTCAAATCTAGATATAGAGTCCATTCTCACGACCCTTTTTAGAGTGATAGATATGCCACACTACCTTTAGGATAAACTTGAGGTATACATCTCAAGAACTCAACACGAAGGTTATTGATTATTATGAATTTTTGTTATTCTTTAGGATATTCTACACTTTTGTAAGTTGATTTACCTTGAAAGCAAGTTTTAAATGAGTTGGAACTTTTTTATATTTCAAGCCTTTCGTCCACTCGATTCTATATGGGTGATGGTACCCACCATTGTAGTTTCAAGGGAATGTGGCGGGTTGTCATCAGACCGGACTAGGGCATGATAAAATCTAAGTCTACTTAGGAAATGATTAGTACCCATGTATTAGGGGTGATTAACCCGTAATGCTATGGCATGCGCTAAAGGGCAAAAATGACAGGCAAAGAGTTGAATGCTTTGAGAATTTGTAATGTGTAAGTTAGGACAATAACTGAGACATACCTTAGTTTGTATTTGAATTACAATGTAAGGTATCATCATGGAAAGTGATTTGCTGTTAAGTAACCACAACCAAAGTTTGGTTCTTAAGAAGGGGTAGCAATCTCTTAAGTATCAAAAAGGGAAAATAAGAGAATGAATTGGTAAATGATAAGGATATCATAATAAATTAAGACAATTGTCAAAGGCTTCGTAAGAATAATTCTAGGGGGGGGGTATATAAGGAACGACAATATATTCCCAAGACATGCATTGGAAAATGCTACCTTGAGCCTAAGGTGTAGGATGGGGGTTAGTACGAATAAGGAGATCATATTAAAGAAGAGAGAATATTAATAAGGGCGAATTGGAGATGTTAACAATGCATGATAGTATAACAACTAGGTGAAAACACTTCATTTCGGAGTGGTGTATCATCATCCTTGTAGAAGCGAGCAGACAAAAGGCTCATAATATGAAATCTCACTTCATTTCAAAAATTTCATCTCAAAATATTACAATTTTCAAAATAAAATTGAAATTCTAGGAATGATAACATCGATAAATATTTATAGGTGATGTAAACCCAATGATAACATCGATAAAATTTCATCTCTTACCTGAAAAAATGGTTTGGGATATAGGTGATGTAAACCCAATTTCCTCATAATAAGAAACCCAAAAATGAGAACCATAAAATTTCGTGATATAACCGTTGTTCAAAGTGAACTGAAATTAGTTAATAAAAATCAAAATAAGAATTTAAACAATTTTAAGTGATTAATCAAGATCCAAATATAATGGAAATAGATCATGAAGTAAAATGGTTATGAGAATCAGACCGATTCAGGGTGAACCATACCTAAACCGAGTTGAACTAGGATGAACTGAGAACAACCAGTTCAAATATTCATTTTTCTAGGTGACTTAAAACTATTAATTTGGGAAATTGAAGTCACCAATGTATAGAAAATGAATTTAGAAAAATTTTAATTTGAAGAAAACCGATTGAATAGGGCATGAACCGACCGATTTTCTATTTTGGGTCACCGAATCCGGTCCGATTGAACCGGTTAACGGTTCAGCCAGTCAACAGACCACCTGCTAGGTCAGCGCCCAATCAACATGCATGACCAATCAGTGCGTGACACGTGGTGAAGTTCGCCCAATTAGCTACTCAATCAGCACCTCGATGCAATGGCCAATTAGAGCATGACACCTGTCCCTGGTCAACGGTCACATGAAGAAAAAGCCACGTCATTGGAAACTGACCGATGGGAGTCTGACATGTATCCTTAGTCAATGGTCAAGTGAGGAGAATCCCCATCAACTGGGCTGCCCAATGAGAGGCTGACATGTGGCAATGGTGTTAGGTTAGCGACTGACTAGAATGTTGGAGAACAGTCGACCAATCAGAGGACGACACATGGCAAAACCATGTCGGATGACCACAACCAAATAGAGGCTAACATATGGCACTAACACATTATGTTAAGTGGAAAAACTGACAAATTTAAATCATCCAATCAGGGGTCGCTACATGTCACGGTCAACTGACAATTAGATTAGGTCAGCGACCATAGAGAACGACAAAAGGGAGGTTGCCACGTGGCCGGTCAATAAGTCAATGGATGACTGGGATGATGACTAATGCATCGTGTTAGTGAAGCCAGCCAATCACAAAGCACCATGTGGCAGCTCACACAGGCGAAGCTTGCACGCTCTCACATAGTATCGTTTTCTTCCTACACACAACTGAACAGTGAGGGAGGCTGAAAGTCGCCTTAACTTCGGTGGCCAATAAATCTCTTTAACAAGGGATTAAATTGAAGAGTTAATGGCTGACCGATGGGTGGATGGATAGGAATGGAAGTCTCCGAGATCCCTATATAAAGAGCTCCCCTCCATTCATCCTCTTCATCCCTCGAAAGCTCGAAAAAGATGAACTACTCCAGTTTCCGACTATCCCTGAACCTTAGCTCTAACATCGATCCTTTTCTCCACCTTCAAACACGAATTTGGGTTCTCTAGAATTGAGAAGAAGTCCTTTACCTTGCTGCATATTCCTTTCAACTTGAGGATCAATTGAGAAGCATTGGTGAGCTTGCACTGTACAGTCGCTCTGGCGGTCAACTTTGAGTAGGAATTTTGAGTTGAATTCTGGCTACCTCAAACCTTCTAATGCCAGACCGACCCCCGGTCACTCTCCTTGACCAAGCCTAGTCCTCCTTGAGCCTTTGAAGTAAGTAATTTCCATTGCCCTTTGCTAGAATAGTGAGTTTAGAAAGAGAAAAACTACTTAAATTTGCTGATCGAATTCTCCCTATTCAGGGCACCAATTGAGGTAAAATTTGATCTTATAGAAGGACTCTCTCGATGAGAGCTAGCTCCCCAAATCCTTGCTGGTAAAAATTTGAAGTTTTCTCCCTCTAGAAATATTTTACGGCAAAGCTTTATTTGAGCTCAATTCTAGGCCAAATTGAATGATTCTAATCTTGAAATGATCGTGGAGAGGTAGGAAAGATGATAAGCAGCATGATAGGAGGCAATAAACCGAGTTTAAGTGATCAATTTGATGAAGTGATATTTTAGGGGTTAAAGTGCAAATTTGGAAAAATTGGGCGATTTGAGGATTTTTGTGCAATTGACATAAATGGATGATCAATTGAGGATTTAAATGAAATTGAATGCTTAATTGTAATTAAAATGATTTTTGGGGAATTTAAATGCAATTAAACATAATTAAAGTACTTTATGTGAAACAAATGGTGGTAGGTGTACACAATTAATTCTCTTAAATTAGGAAGGTACCTACCATAAGCTTGTAAGAACAAGCAGTGAAACTTACAAGAAATGTTTTCTAAAATATAAGACAAGTAGTGGCTTATTTATCATGTTGTTTTGATGATTTTAAAAGAAAAGGGGCGAGTTATATTTAAATACATAACAAAATCATGGACAAGAATTCACGATGTCACATAACCCTACTCACTAAGTTGCAAACTCATCCTCTCTCACTTAACCCCTTTCAGGGAAGCTATCAGTTTAGAAGAGAAGGACCTCACTAGCAGAATAATCTTTCCAGATGAAATGTACTCTTGTAAATGTTTTGTAAATTTTGTTATGAAAAAATACTCAGTTATTAATCCTTTTCCTTCTTGGATTGTGGTGGTGGAAATACCACATGGAAGGTTGGCTGGTTGATCACGGGATTCCAACTAAACCGGGTTTGGGCTCGACAACTTTTCCAAACAATGTTTCCAAAACTAAATCTCTATAAATGTAACCATAACAAACCTCTGTTTTGTAGATATGGCTCCTAAGAGAGGAACCAAATGAACCCGCGCTACTACATCCACCACCGAACTAGTGGAAACATTATTCCTAGTGAGGGAATTAGCTTGGGAGCACATGATTCTAGGGTGACTCAAACCACTATACCAGGAGTAATTCTCAAGTAGAAGAAACTCTATGAGGAGTTTGTCAAGGTGTTCAGGGAACCTAACCTTCCTCAAAGAAAGTGCAATTTCCATGCTAGAAGTTCACACCTCAACGACGATGAGGTACAATCCCAAAACATTACCAATTTAACCCCACTCCTTTTTGATATCCCTAGGCACTTAAAGAAACTCCCATAATTGGGAGCACATGAGTGCTAGTTATTGGTCATGGCTCGATGTCGAAGGAGGGATGAATTGGGCAGCAAGGAAGACCAGGGTAACCATTCCTGAGAAATTAGGAATTTTTCCCAATCCCGAAAAGGAACGCACAAAGGGTTCAAGATAAAAATGGAGGAATGGATGGAACCTCCTAGGCTAAACAAAGAGTGGAGTGATATAAATCCATAAAAGAAGATTCCCCAATGTCCAAGATATCGAAGGAATCATGAGGGGGCATGTAAGGAGGTAACATTCTACAGGTGTGGACGATTGGGATACTACTAAAGGAATTGTGCGGTACCACCAAGGAATGTGGTAACATCTCAAAGGAATGATGCTCCCCCAACGAAGAGATGACAAGAAAGTGGAGGAAGAGTAGCCAACACCACACCCTAGATTCCAACAAGAGTTTACAAACTCACCTAGAAGTAAGCTCATTAGGATCCTAGTGTAGTAAAGGGTACTTCCTGACCTCTTACTTAATAATATTTTGTTTTAGTTGGGATAAAAGCCTAAAAAGAAATGTACTCCTTTCAAGTAATAAATTAATTTCCAAGTTCCTAAACCTCTATCTCTTAAATTAGGATATGTACAATTACTCGGAAGAAAAATTTTGCCCTCATTGACTCTTGAGTCGAGAAATCTTTTATCAAAGAATATTTAATTCAAGAAATAACCAAGGAAGCAACTTTACTTTATCTGGCTATAAATTTCCTCACATCTCAGGGAGAAGAATTAGTTAGAGACAAAGACTTCAAAGGGTGCAAAGTAGAAATCATGGGGAAAGATTTGGAAGCAGACTTAATTCCTCTACCATTAAAGGAAGTTGAAATGATCTTAGGAATGGACTGGTTATCCAAACACCATGCAAGAGTTAATTGTCAAGATAGTATAGTGACATTCCATTCCAGAAGTTCGAAGGAGCAATGTTTTACGGAGACCGAAACAAGAAGTGGATCAACTTAATATTCTATATTCAAGCTTAGAATATGATGTGGAAGGGGTGCAAATCATTTCCATCGTTAATCAATAATGAAACCCATGAAAGGATGAAACTAGAGAAATTACAATAATGAGATATTATCTTAAAGTTTTTCCGGAGGAATTACCAAGATTACCCTCGGATCGTCAATTGGAATTTTCTATAGAAGTGATTCCTAGGACCCACCCCATCTTGCAAGCCCCATACAGAATGGCTCTAACAGAACTAAAAAAGTTAAAGGAGCAACTAGATGAATTATTGAAAAAACATTTATACAACCCAGTCTGTCTCTGTGGGGTGCACCCGTATTGTTCGTGAAGAAAAAGCACGGGAGCATGAGATTATGTATAGATTATAGAAATCTGAACAAATTCACCATAAAAAATAAGTATCCCCTTCCACAGATTGATGGTTTATTCGACCAAATCAAAGGAGCTGCCTATTCCTCAAAAATTGTTCTATGATCCATATATCATCAACTCGAGATAAAGTAGAAGGATATCCAAAAGATAACTTTCCGATCACGTTATGGGAATTATGAGTTTAGAGTGATGCCCTTTGGACTAGCCAATGCTCCTGCAACTTTCATGGACCTAATGAATCAAGTGTTCCAATCTTATTTGGATAAATTCGTGATAGTATTCATCAATGACATACTTATATACTCACAAACTAAGGAGGAACATGAAGAACATTTGGAGACCACCTTGAGAGTTCTGAAGGAAAAAAAACTCTATGCCAAGTTTTCTAAATGTAAATTCTCACTGCAAGAAGTGGGATTTCTACAACATATTGTCTCCAAAGGAGTTAAGGTAGACCCAACTAAAATAGAAGCAATATCAAATTGGAAAGCCCCTACTAATCCGACATAAATTCGTAGCTTCTTAGGTTTAGGAGGGTACTAATGGAAGTTTGTGGAAGGTTTCTCCAAAATAGTCGTGCCATTGACTCATTTAACAACCAAGGGAGCATAGTATAAATGGTACAAAAGGTGCGAGGTTTCCTTCCAAGAGTGAAAGTTTCAATTAACATCAGCTCTAGTACTAGCCTTACCAGATCCAACCATGGATGAGTATACGGTGTATAGTGATGCATCAGGATAAGGATTGAGTTGCGTCTTAATGCAACAAGGAAAAGTAATCACGTATGCATCAAGGAAATTGAAGGCGCATGATGTGAACTACCTACACATGATTTGGAATTGGTCACAATAGTGTTCGCCCTAAATATTTGACATCATTATTATGTGTAGGATATTCACAGATCATAAAAGTTTGAAATACTTTATGACCCAAAAGGAATGTAACTTGAGACAGAGGAGATGTGGAGATAATCAAGGAATACGATCTCATAATTGAGTATCATCCTTGTAAGGCAAATGTGGTAGTTGACGCACTCAGTCAGAAGTATCATACAAGAGTAGCCTACTACATATGTACCTCTCTTGAAAAAGTTGAGCAAACTAAATATTGGACACAAAATGGATTCCAATGAAGGATGTTTGTTGGCTAATATGGTGGTGACCCAAGTTAGTAGAGCAAATTAAGATCCAACAAAATTTGGATACATAATCAAGCACCACATGGATCAAGTAGCCAATGGAGTAACACTAGAGTTTGCCACAAGAGGAGATGGGTTACTAACCTTCAAGGGAAGCGTATGTTTGCCAAACATAAGAGGGTTAAGAAGGTCGATAATGGAAGAAGCCCATGATTTGGTATATGCTATGTACCTTGGGAGTACGAAAATATATCATACTCTAAAACAAGGTTATTGTGGAAAGGGATGAAAAGAGACATAGTTGAATATGTGAAAAAATGCCTATCCAACCAAAAAATTAAGGCATAATACCAAAAATCCTCTGAACTATTGCAACCCTTAACTATTCCCGAATGGAAGTGGGAAAATATCACAATGAATTTTTAACAAGATTACTCATAACGAAGAGGGGACATGATGCTATATGGGTAACTGTAGACTGACTAACTTAATCAACCCACTTCCTGCCTATAAGAGTGACTGAATCTATTGAAAGTTTAGCAGATCTATATGTGGGAGAGATTGTGCATTTACATGGAGTCCGAGTGAGCATTGTATTGGATCGGGATCTGAGGTTCATGTCATAGTTCTGGCCCAACCTATAGGATGTCTTAGGAAACAAAAATTCATATGAGTATGACTTTTGCAAACCTCGCTCTTTGGAGTTATGGAAAACCAGGAAAAGAACCGGTCAAATCGAGTGAGAAAATCGAACCGGTTCATAAACCCGATCATCAGAGAACATGCATTTTGGGAAATTTACAACTCTTGAGTGACCAAGAGGGTTCATAAAACCTTGGAAAAGAACCTTAGGACAAATTAGGAGAGAAAAACTAGACCGGTTCAGGTGAAGTGGTAAATTGGGAAATTTATGGATTTCAAGTGACCTAAAGAGTCACAAAAGTCATGAAAAAGGACTTTGGGATGAATGGGGGATGAAAACTAAAACAGTTCAGGTGAACCGAATCTAAACCGGATTGAACTGGTTTGAACCACTATTGAACCAAATGCTAAATTCATTTTTCTAGGTGGCTTAGAAAATTCAAATTGGAGAATTGAGACCACCATTTCATAGAGAATGAATTTAGAAAATTTTAATTTTTAAAAATTCGGTTGAATCGGCCTGAACCGGCCAGTTTAAGCTTGATTTCATCAGATGACAACACAATTCACTCACCAGAAATTTGAACCAGCACCAGCGAAGAGGAAACGTTTCCATTCAGTATGTTTCAGGCCATCAATGACTGTCATAAAGGTGCCAAACAGACGACCAACAAGTCCCCAGCTCCCTATATAAAGAGCCCCTCTCCATTCACCCTCTCCACACCTAAAAACCTCACTCTCTCTCAGCTACTCAATTTTCTGGCGAAGCTTGAACTAGAGCTCTGATATAGGGTCTTTTATGAGCCAAAGAAGGGGTCAGCTACACAATGGTAGTCTCCAATTGCTCCGAGGGTTGTTGGAGAAGTGTCGGCGTGATCAAACAGTGAACCAGCTCTGGCGGATCGAAGCTGGCCTATTTCTGTCGATCTAAAATTGGCCAATTCGAGCCCTCCTCATGCCAAACCAAGCTCCCCCAACACCTCCTCAACCCTCCTATGACCGAATTAGTGCGGAAAGGTAAGCCTTTTTGGCTCCCCTCTGTAAATTCTGATCTGTGCTAGAGAGAGATCTAATAGATTTTCATTGACTAAATTCTCCTTCAATTTAACATCAATTGATGCAATTCTTAATCCTAGGAGGAACCTCATGACGAGAGCTGCATGCCAGATTGAAAGTTCAGGCCGCCACGCCCTCGATGGTAAGTAATCAAAGCTCTCTCTCTCTACGTTTAGTTTTCCAACATCAAATCATGGAATTCAAAGTGCAATTGACTCATGTGAAGATGTAGGAACTCCAATATAACTTCAATTTCAACAATTAAACTCATTTGATTGGGTAATTTGATAAAATCAAATTCGGCTGTGTTGGAAAACTGAAATTGGGGGAAATTTTGGTGATTTCAAAAAATCATGGAACTAAAATGTAATTTCATAAAATTAAGGGCCAATTGGGCATGATAAAGATGTTAGAGGACTAATTGGGCTATTTTTGGAAATTTTGGGGGCAAAAATTACCATTTTTGTAAAGTAGGAGCAAAATGGTAATTTTGGAAAAATTGAGGACCAAATTGGGAATTTGGGAAACTTGAACCCATTTATGAAATTTTGAATAAATTGAAGTTGCAAAGTATAATTTTGAATTTTTGGGACTCAATTTGGGGAAAAATAGGTTTTGGGACCTAAAGTAAAAGAAAAAGAATTTTAGGGACCAAATTACAAATATTTGAAAAGTTAAAAAAAATATTCATTCATAATGAATGAAGGCTATCAAGCTAAGGAATAATGAACAAAAATGTTCATAATATGTAGGAACATGAGATATCGGGAACGCCAGCTAAGATAAAGCTCGCAAGGATATGAAAGCCGATTTAGAGGAAATACACTGCAAATATCGGGTGAGTGGAATTTTTATATCATACCTGGTTGGGATGATAAGCACCATAAAAATGAAAACCCACTACTAAGTGGTATTTTAATCATCACACTAAGAGGAGTGATGTGGAAATTATACAGAAAAAACTACTTAACAGTTGCAAGTAGATCATACCTGGAAGGAAGTAGAAAACCCGCTTATCGGTTATAAGCGGAGATGTCCACACACCCGGTTGGTGTGATGGACGGCTAAAAGTTCATTTTGTCGGAAGTGCTCTCCCCTAATTGTGCATCATTGCTTAAAATTTTTAGGAGACCTTCTTGATAGGAGCTCGAATAGCGCATATAGGCCGAAGGCCTTGGTTTTGGAACTTGGGGGCTAATATGCCTGATTTTGAAAATTTCATATAGTGGGCCAAAGGCTAGTTGGCACGAGTAGGAGCTCGTAAACAAACATGAGTTTAAGCCATGAAAACATTGAATGAATGAATTGTTTGCCCATGATACCAAGACATGACCGACATACTCGATTGATTGGCGGCAGTGCGACATAACAGGTCTATGGACCAGTTGAGACAAATAGCTGTAGGTCGAGTTGAGGGTCAAGGTCGTTGGACCAGTGGCACCACAGATTAAAAGGCATATGTGGAAAACTGTTTTTTTGTGTATGCACTGAGTTTTGATACCTTCAAGATGTCCAAGAGGGGTAGTGAAGTGTCCTAGGGCTTCTGGACGACATGGTGGAGATAAGGGCTGTTAGTTGTGCTAGCAGTCTTGGAAGCTCGACGTAGCTTCATGCACATGAGATCGGGGTGGGGTTGGGATGAGGTCTTTGTCCTCATACAAACATGGAGTTTTATTTACAGGATTGAGGGTCGGATGTCGCGTACATCCACTCATTCTCAGGGTATAAGTGGACATGCTTCTATCTAGGTGGCCGGTAAAGTCGCTCCGACACCACAAGTGGGTACAATGGACGTGCTGGAATGTGAATGTGTGTTCCCTTCATGATGAAGGGCATGTGTTGGTTGATAAACACACATGTTATTAATGGGGATTGAGTAATGGCTATGAAAATGAGATTTTAAGGATGAATTGTTTTAAAAGAAAATTGGAGTGTGACACACTAATTCAAACACTCTTTCTAAAAGTTAAACTTTAAAAACCCATTCATTAAGTCGTTGAACTCACCCCTCCCTTATATCCCTTTTCAGGTAACCAAGGGAATCCTATCCAAAGACTTCCTATTAATCACACCTGCAAGACAGGTATGTAAGTTAAAATTTTTATGCAGTTTTGATTTATGTACTAGGAAAGGTACATGTTTAAAGGACGCATTACTCTTCCCGAGTTAAAGAAGGGGAAACCCTTAGTAAACCGGGAGTGTGGTAGGTTGCTCACGGGGATCCAACCAAACTAGGTTGGGGCATGACAACTTGAGTGGTATTAGAGCCTGTTTCCTCAAATACATAATTAAGACTAGAAAATATAGTAACTAATAGGATTGATTTCAAAATTGATAGAATAGCTTCCAAGAAAGGAACCAAGAGAACTAGGGTGCAGTCTCCAATACTGGCCAACCACCTCTACC
The DNA here is from genome assembly GCA_030064425.1 of Trapa bicornis. Lineage (NCBI taxonomy): Eukaryota > Viridiplantae > Streptophyta > Magnoliopsida > Myrtales > Lythraceae > Trapa > Trapa bicornis. The sequence goes on from CM057754.1 coordinate 8,640,471, forward strand.
TATGAAAACTCCAAGAAGAGCCCAAACAACCCCTCCTGGACTTATCACAAAACACCAAAGGTTGTACGAAGAGTTCACCTAGGTATTTGGGTAACCTAACCTCATCCCTGAGGCAGGCACCAATTCTCTGGTTTAACCAGAGGAAGTGCAATCCCATTCTCCCCCTGTCAACCATCCTCCTCCAGTAGACATTCCCATAAACCTCAAGACTCTCCATCAATTGGGGTGTAGGCCCTTCCTTGGAGAGAAAGATGCTGGTGCTGCCATGGATTGGCTAGCAAACACTAAGAAGCTTATGAGAATTGTCAGGATACCACCAGAGGACATGGTGTTCCTGACAGAATTCTTCCTAGAGAGAAGTGACAAATGATGGTGGGACAATGTCCGAAACCTGCATACCACCATCCCACTTGGGAACAGTTTAAGGAGAGGTATTTGGAGGAGTATTTGGTGCCTCATTTGATAAATGAGAAGAAGCATGATTTCATCCAGCTTCAGCAAGGGCTTAACTCCATATCGGAGTACGAAACGAAATTCAACAAGTTAAGACCCTTTGCTCTTGATCTGGCTAGGCCAGTAGACATATGCCAGAGGTTCATGGACAATCTTAATATGGACATTTGAGACCGTATGGAAGTACTAGGATGTCCCACAGACCTGACAGTGCTAATCAGTATGGCTCATGTATAAACCCCGTCCTTTGATAATAAGAAAACTGGGAAAAGAACCAGTCATTTACAATTTGAAAATTGAGTCAATTTACAAACCGGAATCGATAGAGAAAGAGCAAACCGGGATATTTATGGATCCCGATCAACCCAGAGAGTCACCAAAATCATGAAAAAGGACTTTAAGATGAATTGGAAATAAAAACCAATCTGGTTCAAGTGAACCAGATCCAAACCGGATTGAACCAGTTTGGATCAGTTTGAACTATTATTGAACTGGATGCTAAATTCATTTTTCTAGGTGGCTTAGAAAATTCCAATTTAAAAATTGAGGCCACCATTTGTTAGATAATGAATTTAGATGAATTAAGAAAATTTTAATTTTGAAAAACTCAGTCGAATCGAGCCATAACTAACCTATTTAAGCTTTGAACCCGGTTCGGACCGGTCCGGTTCGGTTCGGAATAGTGTTGTCTCCTTCTTTCAGATGACAGCACTCTTCACTCACCGGAAAATTGCGCAGCGTCTGCAAAGATGAAAAGTATCTGGCCAGGGAGTTTTAGGAAATGTATGACCACCAATAAGGCACCAATTGGACGACCAAGAAGTCCCTAAGCTTCATATATAAAGAGCCCTTCCTCATTTATCCTCTTCACACCTAAAAACTCCATTCTCTCTCAACTGCTCCAATTTCTGGCGATGCTCAAACCAGAGCTCTGATATAGGGTCTTTTCAAAGCCAAAGAAGGTGTGCTCAGGTTCTTTGGATTAGTGGGGAAGTCAACTACATGCCTGTAGTCTCCATTTTCTCCAAGTATCGCTAGAGAAACATCGGCATAATCGAATAGTGAAGCAGCACCGGTGGAGCGAAGCTGCCCTACTTTAGCCTACCTGAAATTGGCCGATTTGAGCCCTTCTCAAGCCAAAGCAAGCCTTTCTAACACCTCCATAGTCCTCCTACAGTAGAATTAGAGCTGAAAGTTAAGCTAATTTGGCTGCCCTCTACAATTTCCGACTGGTGCTAGAGAGAGAACCAATAGAATTTCGATGATAAAATTATCACTCAATTCGGCATCAATTGATGCAATTCTTGATCCTAGGAGGAACCTCAGGACAAGAGATATTTGTCTAGATTGAAAGTTCGAACCGTTGCGCCCCTGACGGTAAGCTTTCGAAGCTTTCTCTTTCTAAGTCCAGTTTTCCGGCAAATCTCCGTTTGAGCTCATTCCGACACCAAATCGTGCGATTCAAAGTGCAATTGAATCGTATGAAGGTGTAGGAACTCCAATCTAACTTCAATTTTAACAATTAAACACATTTGATTGATCAATTTGATGAAATCAAATTTGGCTGAGTTATAAGGTTGAAATTGGGGGAAAATTGGGAATTTTAAAAATTTAAGGGACTAAAGTGCAATTTCATAAAATTGAGGACCAATTGGACATGATAAAGATGTTGGAGGACCAATTGGAAAATTTTGGAATTTTTGGGGCAAAAATTACCATTTTTGTAAAGTTGGGGGCAAAGTGGTAATTTTAAAAAAATTGGGGACCAAATTGGAAATTTGGGAAATTCACTGCACTATCGGGTGAGTGGGATATTTCATATCATACCCGGTTGGGATGATAAGCACCAAGAGAATGAAAACCCACTACTAAGTGGTATTTTAACCATCACACATGAGAGCAGTGATGTGAAAATCACACGTAAAAACTAATTATCGGTTGTAAATAGATCATACCCGATTGGTATGATTAAACTTCATAGAAGGCAGTGGAAAACCCGCTTGATGATTCTAAGCGGAGATATTCTCATACTCGATTGGTATAATGGACAATCAAAAAGTTTATTTTGTCTGAAGTGCTCTCCCCTGACTATGTTCCACTGCTTAAAATTTTGGGTGACAATCTTGACAGAAGCTTGAATAGCTTAAGTTAGGCAGGAGGCCTCGATTTTGGAACTTGGGGGCTAAAATCTCGAATAGTGGGCCCTATATGCCAGTTTGCACGAGCAGGAGCTCGTAAACAAACATGATTATTAAGCCATGAAAACTTAAGTAAATGAGTTGTTTGGCCATGGTACCGAGATAGGATCAACATACTTGATGGACTAGCGGTAGTGTGACATGATAGGTCTACTGATCAGTCAAGACAAATAGCTGTAGGTCGAGTTGAGAGTCGGGGCTATTGGACCAGTGGCACCACAAATTATATGGCTTATGTGAACAATTGTTGATTGTGCATGCATTGTGTTACAGGACCTTCAAGACGACCAAGAGGGGTAGTGATGCGTCCTAGGGCTCTAGACAACCTCGTGGAAATAAGGGCAGTTAGTAGTATAAGAAGTCTTGCGAAGCTCGACGTAACTTCAATGTGCATGAGACTAGGGTGGGGATGGGATGAGGTCTCTGTCTTCATATGGACACAAAGTTTTATTACGGGATTGGAGGTCGGATGTCGTGAACATCCACTCATTCTCAGGGTAGAAGTGGATGTACTTGTATCTATGTGGTCGGTAAAGTCGCTCTGACGCCATAAATAAGTACAGTGGACGGGCTGGCCTACGAATGTGTGTTCCTTCATAATGATGGGCATGTGTTGATTGATAAACACACTGTTATGATGAGAAATGGTTATGGAAACTGAGAATTGAGAATGAAATATTTTTTTAAAGAAAAATAAGGAGTCTGACACACTCCAAATTCAAACTATTTTTCTAAAAGTCAAACTCTAAATACCCATTCACTGAGTCGTTGAACTCACCCCTCCCTTATATCCCTTTCAGGTAACCCCGGAAAGCTTACCCCAAAGATCACCAGCTAACACACTTGTAAGGCAGGTATGATAAGTTTAAAATTTTATGCAGTTTTGATTTATGTTATTCCAAGAAAGGTGCAAGTTTAAAGAATGCCTTACTCTTCACGGTTTATAAAAGAAGGGGCAACCCTTAGTAAGCCGAGAGAGTAGTGGGTTGATCATGGGGATCTGACCAAACTGGGTCGGGGCATGACATCATGAGTCTGAGCGACTGGTGCAGACCCGACACTATTAGATGGAGCATATGACCTAGAAAGAGGATAAGGGTCAAAACTGTCAGGTAGGACGGAAGAAGCATAATGGTTCAAAATGGGGAAATAGAATGGAATTTCAAAGGATTGAGGACATGCCACCACCTCTGCAAAGAATAGTCCCCATCTTGCCTCAAGGAAACCCTCACTGTCCAAGGTGTCAAAGGAACCATGATGGAGCATACTTGACCTACTTTGCATGCAGACAAGTGGAGCACTTTGTAAAGGAAAGCCACACTCTCAGGGAGAACAAATAGAGGAATACCCTTGGACCACCTCAAGGGAACCCCAAGCTAGATGCCACCGCACGAGTGCCAGCTAGGGTATACAACCTCACCCGAGAAAAGGCTAGAAGAGACCCTAGTACTGTAGCGGGTACATCCCAAAACCCTTCCAATTAGTTTAAGCAAAACTTGTAATTGAAAGTTTTATTCAATAAAGACAATATTTCCCTAAATCTATACATTTCTTCAATCAGGGTATGTGCAATTATGGGGACAACAAGTCTATGCCCTCTTCGATTTAGGAGCTGATACATCCTTCATAAATGAAGACTTAATACTAGGTTTACCTTTAGATCTTCCTCCCCTAGAACAAAGTCTCAACATCCTCACACCCTTAGGAGAAGGGTTAAATAGAAATAAACAATTAAAAGGATGTGAGATAAATGTTGGAGGAATCAAACTTGAAGCAGATTTGATCTCATTACCCTTGAAGAAAGTGGAAGTAATCCTTGGGATGGATTGGCTAAGTAACCATCAGGCTAGGATAGACTGTGGAAAGAAGATGGTAACCTTCGACACTCTTGAGACAAACGAATTAAAGTTCTAAGGAAATCGAAGGAAAAGCGAAGTACAGATGGTGTCCCATGTAAGAGCCCAAAAGATCATATAGAAGGGTTGTACGACTTTCCTAGCCATGGTCATCAACGAAGAGCCTGAAGAGAAGAGACTTGAAGACAATCTAGTAGTTAAGCGTTATCCAGAAGTATTTCTAGAAGTATTTCCAGAAGAACTACCTGGACTACCTCCAAGTCGGCAAGTAGAGTTAACAATAGAAATAATCCTAGGAATAAGCCTCATATCGCAAGCCCCATATTGTATGGCTCCGATGAAACTGAAGGAATTGAAAGAGCAATTAGAAAAATTATTGGAGAAGAATTTCATACATCCTAGCCAGTCTCTATGGGATGCATCCGTCCTATTTGTAAAGAAAAAGGATGGAAGTATGAGATTGTGCATAGACTACATGAAGCTGAACTAGGTCACCATCAAGAACCGATACCCACTTCCGTGGATAGATGACCTATTCGATCAATTAAAAGGAACAACTTACTTCTCCAAAATAGACCTTCGATCAGGCTATCATCAACTCAGGATTCGAGAGGAGGACATTCCCAAAACGACATTTTGATCCTGATATGGACATCACGACGTCAGAGTAATGTCATTCGGATTAATGAATGACCCTACAACCTTCATTGATTTGATGAACCATATGTTCCAACCACATTTAGACAGGTTCGTGATAGTATTCATAGATGATATTCTTATATACTCATGAACCAGGTTGGAGCATGAAGAACATTTGGCAATCACCTTAGAGATATTAAAGGAAAATCACTTATATGCAAAATTCTCCAAGTGTGAGTTGTGGCTGCAGGAGGTAGGATTCTTAGGGCATATAGTGTACAAGGATGGAGTCAAAGTAGATCCATCCAAGGTGGAAGCCATATCAGATTGGAAGGCTCCAAGGAATCCTATTGAGATACAGAGTTCCTTAGGTATGGCAGGATACTACAGATGGTTCGTGCAAGACTTTTCTAAGAAAGCAGCTCCTTTAACTCGGCTCATCGAGAAAGGAGTTGAGTATAAGTGGGATGAAAGCTCTAAGAAGTCTTTCTTGGAGCGGTACTCTCCCTACCTGACCCTAATGCGGGAGAGTACACCGTCTATGATGATGCATCCAGACAAGGACTTGGATGTGTATTGATGCAATAAGGGAATGTTATCGCTTATGACTAATGATAACTTAAGGTGCATGAAAGAAACTACCCAACTCATGATCTATAATTAGTTGCGATAATGTTTGCCCTAAAGATTTGGCGACACTACCTTTACGGGGTTATGTATAGGATATACACGGATCAAAAGACTCTTAAGTACTTCCCAACTCAGAAGGAGTTAAATCTCCGCTAGAGGAGATGGCTGGAATTGGTTAAGGACTATGATCTTTTGACAAAATATCACCCAGAAAGGCAAATGTGGTAGCAGATGCCTTGTGTCGTAAGTACCAAACTGAGGTGACACAAGTAAAGACGAGTTACATACCCTTGTTGCAACAATTGGGAAGGCAAGAGGTGGACCTGAAGATGGATAAGTGGGAAAGATAACTAGTGGCTAACGTGTTAGTGAGAATGAGCAACTTTACCGACCACCTAGGTAGAAGCATGTCCACTTCTATCGTGAGAATGAATGGATGTTTGCGACATCCGACCCTTAAGCCCATAACAATTCTCCATGTCCATATGAGGATAGAGACCTCATCTCGACCCCACCTCGATCTCGTGTGCTTGAAGCTACATCGAGCTTCGCAAGGCTTCCTAGTATGACTAACTGCCCTTATATCCACTAGATTGTCTAGGGCCCTAGGACACATCACTACCCCTCTTGGGCATCTTGAAGGTCCCGTAAACACAGTGCATGCACAATGAGTATTTTCACATTATGCCATATAATATGTGGTGCCACTGGTCCAACGGCCCCAACCCTCAACTTAACATGCGACTGTTTGTCTTGACTAGTTCGGAGACCTATCATGTCTCACTACCGCTAGTTGATTGAGTATGTCGATCATGTCTTGGTACCATGGCCAAACAATTCAATTACTTAAGTTTTCATGGCATATAATTCATGTTTGTTTACGAGCTCCCGCTCGTGCCAACTGGCCTAGGGCCCACTATTCGAGATTTTCAAAATTAGGCGTAATAGCCCCCAAGTTCCAAAACCGAGGCCTCCGACCAAACAGAGCTATTCGAGCTCCCGTCAAGAATGTCTCTCAAATTGTTTAAGCAGTGGCACAAAATTAGGAGAGAGCACTTCCAACAAAATATGTTTTCAACTGTCCATCATACCAACCGAGTATGAGGACATCTCCGCTCATAACTGATGAATGGGTTTTCTACTTCCTTCGAGTAAGTTTTATCATACCAACCGAGTATGAGAATATCTTCACTCATAACCGATGAACGAGTTTTCCACTTCCTTTGAGTAAGTTTAATCATACCAACCAGGTATGATCTACTTACAACCGGTAAGTAGTTTTTCCATGTGATTTTCACATCACTCTTCTCAAGTGTGATGTTTAAAATACCACGTAGCGGTGGGTTTTCAATTTCGAGGCACTTATCATCCCAACCGGGTATGATATAAAAATTCCACTCACCTGATAGTGCAGTGAAATTCCTTTTAGCCGGCTTGTTTTCCTTACTAGAACTTGTCTTAGCTAGCGTTTTCAGTAGTTCGTGTTTTTACACAATATGAACATTCTTGTTCATTATTCTTTGGCCTAATAGCCCTCATTCATCCCAAACGAATGAGAAAACCAAATTTTCCTTTATTTGCAATTAGGTCCTTAAAGTTATTTTTCTTTAACTTTAAGTCTCTAATGCCGGTTTTTCCTCAAATTGACTCCTAAAACTTTTAAAATTTATCTTAGGACCTCAATTTATTCAAATTCACAAAAGGGATTTAATTTCCCAAATTTCCAATTTGGTCGCCATACTTTTCTAAAATTACCATTTTGCCTATACTTTACAAAAAAGGTAAGCTTTTCCCCAAAATTCAAAAAAATGCCCAATAGGAATTAATTTTACAAAATTACACTTTAGTCCCTCTAATTTTCAAAATTTCCAAATTTCCCCCAATTTCAACCTTCTAACTCTACCGAATTTGATTTCATCTAATTGACCGATCAAATGAGTTTAATTGTTGAAAGGAATTTACATTGGAGTTCCTACACCTTTATACTATTTAATCGCACTTTGAATCGCACAATTTGGAGCCAGAATGAGCTCAAACGGAGCTTAGCCAAAAAACTGGACTTGGAGCTTCGAAAGCTTCGAAAGCTTACCATCGGGGGCACGACAATCCGAGCTTTCAATCTGGGCAGATAGCTCTTGTCCTGAGGTTGATCCTAGGATCAAGAATTGCATCAATTGATGCTGAATTGAGTGAGAATTTTATTATCAAAATTCTATCAGTTCTCTCTCTAGCACCGATCGGAATTTACAGAGAAGAGCCGAATTGGCTTACCTTTCAGTTCTAATTTAGTTGTAGGAGGGTTGTGGAGGTGTTGGAAGGACTTGGTTTGGCCTGAGAAGGGCTTGAATTGGCCAATTTCATCTTGGCCAAAACATTGTAGCTTTGGTCTGTTGGAGCTACTTCATTGTTCGATCACGATTGCGCTTCTCCGACAACTCTCAAAGAAAATATAGACTATATGCATGTAGCTAATTTCTCCCTGGTTCTAAAAAACCCGACCTCACCTTGTTTGGCTTAGAAAAGTGCCCAAGTCAGAGCTCTGGTTCGAGCTTCATCGGAAATTAGAGCAGTTGAGAGAGAATGGTGTTTTCAGGTGTGGAGAGTATGAATGAGGAGGGGCTCTTTATAAAGGAAGCTCGGGGACTTCTTAGCCGTCCAATTGGGGTCTTAATGATGGTCATTCATTGCCTGAAACTCCTCGACTAGAGACTTTTCAGCTTTGCCGATGCTGCACGTTTTTCTGGCGAGTGAACAGTGCTGTCATCTAAAGGAAGAAGATGACGCTGTGCTGAACCAGATCGGACTGGTCTGAACTGGGTTCAAAGATTAAATTGGCCAGTTCACCCCCAATTCGACATAATTTTTCAAATCTAAAAATTTCTAAATTCTTCTAAATTCATTTTCTATCCAATGATGGCCTTAAATCTCAAATTAAAAGTTTTTAAGCCACTTAGAAAAATGAATTTAGCATCCGGTTCAATAGTGGTTCAAATAGGTCCAAACCGATTCAATCCGGTTCAGAACTAGTTTACCGAACTGGTTTGGTTTTCATCCCCCATTCATCCTAAAGTCCTTTTTCATGGCTTATGTGACTCTTTAGGTCACTTGGGATCCATAATTTTCCCAGTTTGCCCTCTCTCTATCGGTTCCGGTTCATAAACCAGCTCAATTCATAAACCGGTTCAATCTGGTTTGAATTCGATTCACCTGAACCGGTTTTATTTTTCTCTCCCAATTTGTCCTAAGGTTCATTTCCAAGGTTTATGAACCATTTTGTGTCACTTGGGATTTGTAAATTCTCCAATTTTCCCATTTCCTGATAATCGGGTTTGTGAACTGATTCGATTTTCTCACTTTGTTTGACCGGTTCTTTTCTCGATTTTCCTTAACTAAAAAGGGCGGGGTTTACAACTCTCGCCTCCTTTTAGGAGTTTTGTCCCCAAAACTAAATCATCATTTTTCACTCTGGGAAAAACTTTCCTTAATGTTAACTTGAACATGTTAACACTTCGGTCGTCCTTTCAGTTATACCAAATTTTCCTTTATTTGCAATTAGGTCTCTAAAGTTATTTTTCTTTAACTTTAAGTCCTTAATACCGGTTTTCCCTCAAATTAAGTCCTAAAACTTTTAAAATTTATCTTAGGACCTCAATTTATTCAAATTCACAAAAAGGGGTTTAATTTCCCAAATTTCCAATTTAGTCTCAATACTTTTCCAAAATTACCATTTTGCCTCTACTTTACAAAAATGGTAAGTTTTGCCCAAAAATACCAAAAAGTGCCCAATTAGTCCTCCGACATGTTTATCATGCCCAATTGATCATCTGACATCTTTATCATGCCCAATTGATCCTCAATTTTTTGAAATTACAATTTAGTCCCTCTAATTTACAAAATTCCCAAATTTCTTCCAAAAATTCCCCCAATTTTAACCTTCTAACTCTTGCCAAATTTGATTTCATCAAATTGACCAATCAAATGAGTTTAATTATTGAAATTAAAGTTACATTGGAGTTCTTACACCTTCATACGATTCAATTGCACTTTGAATCGTACGATATGGTGCCGGAATGAGCTCAAACGGAGCTCTGCCGGAAAATTGGACTTAGGGAGAGAAAGCTTGGAAAGCTTACCGTCGGGGGCGCGACAGTCCAAGCTTTAAATCTGGGCAGATAGCTCTAATCTTGAGATTCATCCTAGGATCAAGAATTGCATCAATTGATGCCAAATTGAGTGAGAATTTTATCATCGAAGTTCTATCGGTTCTCTCTATCACTGGTAGAAATTTATAGAGGGGAGTCGAATTGGCTTACCTTTCAGCTCTAATTCAGCTGTAGGAGGGCTGTGGAGGTGTTGGGAGGGCTTGGTTTGGCCTGAGAAGGGCTCATATTGGCCGAAACATGTCAGCTTCGGTCCGTCGGAGCTGCTTCACTGTTCGATCATGCTGGCGCTTCTCCGACGACTCTCTGAGCAAATGGAGTCTACAGGCGTGTAGCTAACTTCTCCCCAGTTCTAAAGAACCCGACCTCACCTTGTTTGGCTCAAAAAAGAGCTCAAGTCGGAGCTCTGGTTCGAGCTTTGCCAAAAATTGGAGCAGTTGAGAGAGAATGGAGTTTTTCAGGTGTGGAGAGGATGAATGAGGAGCGGCTCTTTATATAGGAAGTTTTAGGGATTTCTTGGCCGTCCGATTGGGGCCTTAATGGCGGTCATTCATTGCCTGAAACTCCCTGGATAGAGACTTTTCAGCTTTGCCGGTGTTGCACGATTTTCCAGCGAGTGAATAGTTCTGTCATATGAAGGAAGAAGATGACACTATTCCGAACTAGATCAAAATGGTCCGAACTGGGTTCAAAGCTTAATCCAGCCGGTTCACGCCCAATTCAACAAAAATTTTCAAATCTAAAAATTTCTAAATTCATTTTCTATCCAATGGTGGCCTCAAATCTTGGAATTTTTTAAGCCTTTTAGAAAAATAAATTTAGCATCCTGTTCAATAGTGGTTCAAACTAGTCTAAACCAGTTCATTCTAGTTCGGATATGGTTCACCCAAACCAGTTTGGTTTTCATCCCCCATTCATCCTAAAGTCATTTTTCATGGCTTTTGTGACTTTTTAGGTCACTTGGGATCAATAATTTTCTTGGTTTGCCCTCTCTCTATCGGTTTCGGTTTATAAACCGACTTAGTTCATATACCAATTCAATCCGATTTGGATCTAGTTCACTTGAATCGGTCTAGTTTTTCTCTCCCAATTTGTCCTAAGGTTATTTTCCAAGGTTTATGAACCATTTTGAGTCACTTGGGAGTTGTAAATTCTCCAATTTTCCTATTTCTTGATAATCAGGTTTGTGAACCGGTTCAATTTTCTCACTCTGTTTGACCGGTTCTTTTCTCGGTTTTCCTTAACAAAAAAGGGCAGGGTTTACAACACCGATCATAAGAGCATGAAATACTTCATAACCCAAAAGGAGCTCAACCTGCTACAGAGAAGGTGGCTAGAGTTAGTAAAGGACTAGGACTTGACGATCGAGTACCACCGTGGTAAGGAAAATGTAGTGGCAGATGCACTCAACTGCAAGTACCACACAGGGGTGGCCTCAGTCAGTACTAGATACCTACCCTTACTAAGCCATCTATGCAATTTAAGGGTGGACCTCCACGTGGATAAGGGCCAAGGCGAACTAGTGGCCAACCTAGTGGTACTACCTGACTTAGTGGACCAAATACGGGCTCTATAAAAGGAAGACGAGGAACTCTGTCCCCATTGGGAGTGGAACGAGGACAACCCAACACAAGACATCGTGATCATGAGTGACGGGGTGATGACCTTCAAAGGGAGGGTCTGGGTGCCAAACAACCGGGAATTAAAAAGGTTGATACTAGAAGAAGCCCATGACTTGATGTACGCTATGCATCCAAGTAGTACTAAGATGTATCACACCCTAAAATAGGGATATTGGTGGAAGGGGATGAAGAGGGACATCGTAAAATACGTGGCTTGATGCCTATCATGTCAGCAAATTAAGGCCGAACACTAGAAATCCTCCGGATTACTGCAGCCTCTCTCGATTCCAGAATGGAAATGGGAGCACATCACCTTGGATTTCGTGACCGGGCTGCCCATAACAAGAAGGGGTCGGGATGCCATATGGGTTATCGTGGATCGACTGACCAAGTCATCACATTTCTTACCCATTTGGGTGATAGACCCGATAGAAAAGCCTGCCCTCTATGTGGGGGAGATTGTACGACTCCATAGGGTCCCTCTAAGCATAGTATCGGATTGGGACCCAAGGTTCACCTCTTGGTTTTGGCCCAACTTACAAGCGACCATGGGAAAAAGACTCCACATGAGCATAACGTTTCACCCTCAGATAGATGGACAGTTAGAATGGACCATCCAAACTCTAGAAGACATGCTACATGCATGTGTTCTGACGATGAAAAGGAATTGGGAGGATTACTTGTGTCTAATGGAATTCGCATATAACAACAGCTACCAGGCTAGCCTTTATATGGCACCCTACAAGGTGCTCTACGGGCGACCTTTTCTCACACCCTTGTTTTGGGAGGAAGTAGGAGAAAGAAAACTCGAGAAAGTCGAGTTGATAAAGGACGCACTAGAGAAGATCTAGATTATAAGGAGCTGACTTAAGGCAGCCCAAGATAGGCAGAAAAGTTATGCCGACCACTAGAGAAAGGACCTGGAATTTGAGGTTAGGGACCGAGTATTCCTAAAAGTATCACCATGGAAGGGGATACTCAGGTTTAAAAAATGAGGGAAGTTGAAACCAAGATACATTAGTCCATACGCCATTATTCAGAGGGTTGGACCTGTAGAATACCAATTGAAGTTGCCTCCAAACCTGCAGAGGATCCATGACATCTTTCACGTGTCACTACTGCGAAAGTATGAGCCCAAATATGGCCACGTGTTAGATGAGCCACTGCTAGAAATCGAGGAGGACCTAACCTACGAAGTAGAACCCATCCGGATCCTCGACTGATGTAAAAAAAACCTTTAAAACAAGAGTATTCCCATGGTGAAGATACTCTATCAAAATGGTTAAATGGAAGAAGAAATGTGGGAGGTCGAGTCAACCATAAGGAGTAGATACTTGCAATTATTTGATATGTAATAGTTTTGAGGATAAAACTCCTAAAAGGAGGGGAGAGTTGTAAAACCCATCTTTTGGGATCAAAGAAAATCAAGAAAATAACCGGTATAGGTTTATACATGAAGAAATGAGTTGTTTAATTAACAAAAAATAGTTAACTTGGGAAATTGGAAAATCCAAAATGACCAAAAATTCAAAAAAATTACAAGGAAGAACTGGAAAGTGGAATTGAGGATAGAACCGAACCGGTTCGGAGTGAACCGGACCCGAACCGGCATAAACCATATTGAACTACTTCACAAATTCATTTTTTAGGTGGCTTAAAAATTTCAATTTAGGAAATTGAGACCATCATTAGATAGAAAATGAATTTAAAAATTTTTAAATTTTAGAAAAATGGTTGAACCGGGTCTAGTCAATGAACCAGTCAATGGACCGGTCAACGAACAAGAAACCATGGTCAATGGCCAACTGTCAACGGACAGCTGGTACCCCATTAGTTGCCATGCAGACACGAGCAGCCAATGGAAGGCTGCCACGTGTCCGGTCAATAGTTTGGTGCCCATCAACACACCACACATACACGAGCGACTAGTGAGAGGTTGCCACATGTCCAGTCAATGGGTCAACGACCGATGTGGTGGCCGAGATGGCACTCCACGTTAGATTGACCAATCACAATGTGCCATGTGGCACGACCACCACATCATCATCTTTAGCCTTTAGACGTTGATAGAGAGAAGGGAGGAGAGAGAGGCACCGGAAAAGCTAGAGTCTTCGATGACTCAAGAAACTTTTCGGTCAGGTTACCGGTGGCCGAGTTGGAGGCCAAGTCTTACACCGACGGGTAGCTTGAACAGTTGCCAAGCTCCCTATTTAAATAGTAGCCCTCCATTCGTCCACAACATCCCACAATTGATCGAAAAAGAAGTACATTTTTCGACGAGCTATGAACCAAAGCTCCGATGATGAAACTTTTCCCAACCTCCAAAGCCACATTGGGTGTCTCTGGAATCAGAAGGAAGTCCTCTTCCTGACCATACCTTCCAATTCAGCTTGGGAGCCATCAAGGAAGAATAAGGAAGCTCAAATAGTGCAGCCACTCCTTGGCCTGAAAACAGCCAACCTCCTACTGCCTACTTCGAGCTTTCCATCGGCCAATTGCGGCCAAGCCATACCCCCTACGCCCCTTCTGAAGGTGTCCCAACCTTCCTCTAAGCTAAGAAGGTAAGCTCTCTCCTCTGCCCTTTGCCGAAAAATACTGTACACGACCGAATTCTGCAGAAACTTTAACAATAAAATTCACACTACTTAGGTCATCAATTGAAGCTGGTTTGATCTAAGGAGGATCCCCACGATGAGAGCAACACAGTGGTAGCTGAAGCTCTAATCACCAGACCCTCACCGGTGAGATATCAAAGCTTTCTCTCTCTAGACTGTATTTTCTAGCGTAACTCCATTTGAGCTCATTTCTAAGCCAAATCGAGCGATTCAAAGCTTTAAATGATGATAAAAACATAGATAAGATGATTCAAATCAAGAATGAGAGCAATTAACCAAGTTTCAGGGGCTAATTGCATGAAATTGTGATTCAGGGACTAAAATGTAAATTTTGAAAAGTTTGGGCAAATTGGGGATTTTTCAAAAATTGGGGACTGAATGGAAAATTGAGGGTCTTTTCATGAATTCCCTCCCAATTGAAGGTCAATTGAGCAATTTGGATCAAATGGAAGACCAAATTGCAAAATATGAGAATTTGGTATCAAATTGTAATTTTGGGAAAATTGGGGCTAAATGGCAATTTTAGAAAATTGAAGGGCCCAAGGGAAATTTTGATAAAAATTAAGGACTAGAAAAGATAATGGAAAACTTGGGGAGCAAATTGAAGGAAAAGGGAAAATTAAGGACTTAAAGGTAAATACACAAACCCTAGGGACCAAAGTGCAATTAGGGCAAAATATGAGGGCTTGTATGCAAATGCGCAAAGAAATGCGGTCCCTTAGTTTAATACATTAGTGAGCACAGTCGTGCCATATAGGGGCAGACTGCTGGAGCATCGACTTCTAGAAAGAGACCGTGAAGCTAGACTCTACTGAGATGACCCCACCAAATTGCCAGGTGAGTGGGAACCGCTATGACGTCAATTCCGATTGGAATGACGATTTAGCTTTGAAAACTATTTTCTCAAAATTAGCCTCCCCTAATTGGGTGACTCTGCTTAAAATATTTGGGAGCTAATTCCGGGCTTAGGCTCGAGATGCAGTGGGCCCAAGGCCGATGGATGTGGGCGTGGACCCATCCATAATGGATATGTGATATATGATGCTAAAAGACTTGAATAATGGGAACCTTGTGTGATACCCATCAAGCCAAGCTGAGTTGTCGAGCTTGTTGGGCTGAACCACTACTCTGCCGAAGCCAGGTCGCCGAACTTGTTGGGCTAGTATGCATGGGTCGAAGCCAAGCTGATAGACCGTTGTGCTAGAGGGCTAAAGATAAAGGCTATAATTCAAAAAGATTGTTGATTGTGCATGCACTGTGATGTTCGGGCCATCAGGACACCTGGCATGAGGTAGTGATGGAGCCCAAGGACTGCTGGATGACCCAGGGTGCATAAGGGCAATTTGGTCGTTTAGTAGGTCATGAGGCCGAGTAGCTTCTTGCACACGAAGACCGAGGTAGTAGGGGAAATGAGGTCTCGTCCCACTGAGCGAACATGGTGAAGTAATCAAAGTTTAAGCGTTAGACTATTGATGTCCACTCAAACTCCGGGTAGAGGCAGTGCACCTCTATCATGGTAGACGATAAAGGTGCTCTTGTCCACAAGTGGCATGGTCGAGTACTGTTCTGTGAACATGTGTTCCCTACTATGATAGGGGGAAGTTGATGATGTGAATTTGAGAAAAAACAAAAAGAAACTGCTGAAATATCAAATAATTGAAATTGCTTTGTTTAACCTTCATAAAAGATTTTTCCCCACTCACTCAGTTGTCAAACTCACCCCCTCCCTCTAAACATTTTCAGGAAGAAATACAACTACATCGACTTTTCTCCCTATATCCCAAACCAGGTACACCAATTTAAAGTTTTAGTTTTGTTTAATGTTGTCCATAGAAAACATGACAGGTACTACACCTGACTCTCTTTGTCTCCCAAGAGGAGTCTCTCTTCGAGATTTGAGAGAGTGATGGGTTGTTCACCAAACCCCGACCAAACTGGGTTAGGGTGTGACATATTCAATGTATAGCGAGTTTTGGGGACAAAACTCCTTAAAGGATGCGAGAAGTTGTAAATATTGTTTCCTCATAATAAGAAAGTCAGAAATGAGAACCATAAAATTTCGTGAGAAAACTGTTGTTCAAAGTGAACCGAAATTGGTTAAGAGTAACCGAAACAAGAATTTAAATGATATCAAGTGATCAATCAAGATCCAAAAATAATGGAAATGGATCATGAGGTAAAATGGTTATGAGAACTGGACAGGGTTAAGATAAACTAGACCTAAATCGGGTTGAACCATGATAAACTGGGAAATACTTGTTCAAATATTTATTTTTATAGGTGACTTAAAAATATCAATTTGGGAAATTGAAGTCACCAATGTGTAGAAAATGAATTTATAATATTTTAATTTCGAGAAAACTTTTCGAATAGGGCTTGAACAGTCCGATTTTCTATTTTGGGTCATCAAATTTGGTCCCATCAAACCGATCAACAGTCCAACCAATCAATGGACCACCTGCTAGGTCAGTGACTAATCAGCATGTATGATCGATCAGTGTGCAGCGCATGGTGAAGTGCACTCACTCAGTCGCTCAGTCAACGCCTGAACACGTTTGCCAATTAGAGCGTGATACGTATCCCTAGTCAACAGCCATGCTAAGAAAAAGCCACATTATTTGATGAGAAATTGCAAATAAAGTAAATTTAGGTAATTATAGAAAATATTTTGGAGTTTATTTGCCTAGAAAATATACTTAGGGACTCATGTATAATTAAACAACACATATGGACCTAAGTGTAAAAATTAGATAATTGATGGATTAGTTATCTGTGATCATGTAGGTGTGAAAGGAAGGCCCTCGCCTACAATTAAGAATCCAACCATAGTTATTGGAATCCTGTCTGGGATAGACAATTCATGAATCTCGTGTGAGTGAGATTACTGACATTGAGTCTGATTGGACCGCTGACACATACTTAGAAGTATGCTTTATCTTGAAAATGGATTTCTAGAAATATAATCCTCGTACTATGTGAAACTGCTTAAAACTTTTGGGATTATATTTTTGAAGAAAGCATGAAATATGTTAATACGACAACCCTTGAACTGTGTGTAGATACACTTCAAGGGATATAGTCTAGTCCGACCATCGATGCTGGAAATGGGCGAGGACCATGGTCGATAATGGTGGGCTAGATCTAGTTCTATGCAAGTAGTCCCAAGGCCACGATTTTGGAAAGTGAAGTGATGCCAAGGCCATGTTTTGAAAACTCATACAAGTGGGCCCAAGGCCAATGGATAATGGGTCCAGTTTGGTAAAAAAAAGTTATGATTTAAGAGCCTGTTAAAATTATCACACTATGATAATGCTTGGTGAAGCTACAAATCCAAATCCAGGTCGCAACCTGTTGGGCTAGCATTGCAAAGATAAATGTATTAAATCAAACACTATTATATTTAATTACAATCATGCGGAACCAAAGAGACGCCCAATATGGGGTAGTGTTAGTTTTAAGGGTTGCTAGATAGCAATGTTGGCAAAAGGGTAGTTATGTTGTTCCAGTATGTCTTGAAGCTTCAGTAGCTTTATGTGCATTAAGACCGAGGAAGAAGTGTAGAGGTCTCATCCCTCAATAGTGGATAGAAGAATCGAAATATCTGAGGGTTGGGCAATGGTTCTCATACAGACAATGTGGTGGATGTTATGGCCTCTCACAAAGGAGGATGATAAAGACACTTTGAACCACTAGTGGGACATATCGAGGTTGTAACCTTTGAGAGATTGTCCTGCAACTATATGATCCCTTAATAATAACATTGTTTACGTGTTTTTTGTGAAACAAACCGTGGTAGGTGTACATAATTAAATCCCTCCAACTAGGAAGGTACTTACCCTAAGCTTGTAGGAACATGCAGTGAAACTTACAAGAAACCTTTTCTAAGATTGCAAGGAAGAGTTGTTTATCATATTATTTTGATGATTTTAAAGGTAAAGGGAAGAGTTCTATTTAAATACTTGACAAGATTGCAGATATGAAGTCATAATGTCATTTAACCATGCTCATGTTGTTAAGCATTTATCTTCTTGGATTATTGTGGTGGAAATATCATAGAGAAAGTTGGCAGGTTGATCACATGGTTCCGAAAAAACTAGGTTGGGCATGATAGGTGAGCTCCCGTGAAAGCCCCGTCCCTTAAAGATAAAAAAGCTGAGGAAAGAACCGATAGACTCAAGAGAGAAAACCGAACTGGTTCATGAACCTTAACTGATAGAGAAAGGGAAAACTAGGAAATTAACAAAGCCCAAGTGAATCAAAGAGTCATAAAAGTGATGGAAAAGGACATCGGGACAAATTGGAAGAGAAAACCAGACCGGTTCAGGTGAACTGGACCTTAACCGGTTTGAACCATTATTGAACTGGTTGCTAAATTAATTTTTCTAGGTGGCTCAAAATATTCATGTTGGGGAATTGAAGCTACCATTAGAGAGAATATCGGTCGAATCGGGCCTGAACTGACCGATTTACACAATGAACCGATCTGGTCTGGTTCAGAACAGAGTTGTCTTCTTGCATCAAATGATAACATTGTTCATTCAATGTAGAAATGGATGACACTGGGTAGGGAAAATGGTCTGATCAGGCCGTTTTAGGGCGAGGATAAGCTTGACCAAAAAGGAAAGTTGTCGCACCTCCGACAGTAAGCTTTTGAAGCTTTTTTTCTCTACACACAGTTTCCCAGCGAAGGTCCATTTGAGCTCGTTTCAGCCTCAATTCGTGTGATTCAAAGCTCAATTGAATCGTATGGAAGTGTAGGAGCTGATTTAAACCTCCAATTGAAGCAATTAACCCCAATTAAATAGTCAATTTGAAGAAATCAAATTCAGCTAGTTTGGAAGGGGGAAATTGCGGGTAAATTTTGGGGATAATTGGGGATTTCGTAAAATTGAGGGACCTTTTTGCAATTTTTAAAAATTGAGAGCCAATTGGCCATGAAAAAGATGTTGGAGGACCAATTAGTCAATTTTTGAAATAATTAGTGTCAAATTGCCATTTTTGGAAAGTAGGGGAAAATGGTAATTTTTGAAAAATTCGAGACCAAATTGGAAAATTTGGAAAACTTGATACCTTTATACAATTTTGAGTAAAATGAGGACTCAAAGGGAATTTTGGAAAACCTTGGGACTGAAATTGGGCAAAAGTTGGCATTAGGGACCTAAAGTTAAGAAAAATAATCTTTAGGGACTTAAATGTAGTTTATTGATAATTTGTGAGACTAGGCTTTTATGCCAAACCATAAGTGATAAGGCTGCCCAAATCGTGTAGGAACAAGTGTTATTAGTACTCAAGCATGAGAAAGCTCGTGTCGATTGGAAAACCAACCGAGGATGAACATGTCATGATTATCGGGTGAGTGAGCTTATTTATATCATACCAAGTTGGGATGATGAGAACTTTAGAAATGAAAATCCACTTGTAAGTGAAATTTTAACATCATACTCGATTGGGGTGATTGGCAATCTAAGCTAAAACCTACTTACTAGTTATAAGTAGACGAAGTCATACCTGGTTGGTATGATGGACTTCCTTGATGGAAGGACAAACCTGCTTGCCGGTTGTAAGTGGAGGTATCATCACACCTAGCTGGTGAGATGAAGTAAAAGTGTATGTTTTTGTTAGAAGTGTTCTCCTTTGATTATATGCCAATTCTTAAAAATTTTGGGAGACCTTCTTGATGGGAGATAGAACAGCTCATATAGGCTAGAGGCCTTAGTTTTTGAACTTGTGGGGCTAAATGCTCGATTTTGGAAAATCACATGCAGTGGGCCTAAGGCTAGTGGAAAATCACATGTAGGAGCTTGTAAACAAACTTGAATTGAGAAAACCATGAAAACTCTAATGAAACTTTTGTGTGATTTCACCATGGTACAAAGTTAGGACCTTAGTACTCGATGGACTGGTAGTAGTGCGTCATGGATAGGTCGACAAACTAGCGTAGACAATCGGGGCCGTTGGACCAGTGGCACCAAAGATAAATGGCTATGTGAAAACTACTATTTTGTGCATGCACTTGAGGTATAGGACCATCAAGATGCCCAAGAGGGGGGTAGTGATGCATCCTAAGGGCTACTGAACAACATGGTGGAGATAAGGGTAGTTCGTCATGCCAGCAGTCGGGAAGCTTGGAAGAGCTTCTTGCGCATGAGATTAGGGTGGGGTTAGGATGAGGTCTCTATCTTCATATAGACATGAAGTTGCTTTCGGGTCTTAGGCTCGAATGTCGAAAACATCCACTCAAACCCAAGGTAGAAGTGAACGGGCTTCTATCTTGGTTGCTGGTAAAGACGCTCCGAGCCACAATTGGGTGTAGTGGATGGCTACACCTGCGAATGTGTGTTCCCTTCTTGATGATGGGCATGTGTTGTCTATTAAACACATCTAATGTGGAAATGAGGAAAAAGGTTTTGAAAACTGGAACATGAGAAAACCTTTATTTGAAAGAAAACATCAACCCTGGCACAATTTAGTTAGAACTATTTGTTTTGAAAATTCACTTCCAACCCCCACTCACCGAGTCATACAACTCACCTCCTCTTTTATATCACTTTTCAAGAGTAGGGGAAAACATGACTAAAGAAAACACCAGGATCTACCCTCTGTTAGGTATGGTTAAAAGTTCTTTTAAGCTTGCATTTTATTGATTTATGTTATTTCAAGGAACAAGGTTCAAATTACGTCTGGCTGCTCTTGATTAAAGGATGGGGGAAACCCCTCTTAAACCAAGGGAGCAGCGGGTTGATCACAGGGATCCGACCAAATAGGGTCGGGGCATGACAACTTTAGTGGCATCAGAGCCATTGTTCCATTGAAAGTATTATTAATACTATGCCTTGACACTAACGAAAACTACAAGAAACTACCTATTTGAATAAAAGCTCAATTTTCTTAATTAAAAGTTAATTTTCCTAATATGACAAGTACAACTATTGAAAATATAGCAATCATGATCGAGGTAGTAGATGGAGATAAGACTACCTAAGGAGGAAGACTACAGGTCACCTCTAGTTAAACACTAACCCTAAGATAGTTAACCTAAATAAGTTCCCCCACAAGAACTAGGAATATGGAGTAACAAGACAACAAGGCTGGGAATGGAGTTTCTAGAGAAGGACCAAGAGTCTGCCTAGAATTACTAGAAAGGATATACCCTAACCAAAGGTAGGAAGAAAAGAAAGAGTGTGAGTTCCGAGGTAAAGGAAGTAAGCATCAAAAGGTGCATGAGTAGTAAAGGAAAACCTAAGGACCATAAGGGATTGAGAAAGAGTCCTCATACGAGAGTTACGAAATCAAGAGGAATTGGGTTACCTCTAAGAAGAACTAAGAGTATGAGAGAAAACCAAGAGGGGGTTCTTGTACCTTACCTTGAAAGGTAATGCACAAGTACCCTCAAAAGAGTTATTGATAGGCAGATGGACAAAATGAAGAGTGAAACTCGCTCCAATCAGGAACTCCTCAAAGGAAGGATAAGGAACAAGAAGGGAATTGAGGACGGAAAAGGATTAAGGACGGATAACCATACCAATGTTAGAAGGATGTAAGAAAGGAAAGAAGGAAAAACATTCAAAAAGCGTTAGCAAGGTGAACGTGTAAATCCCAAGAAGGAAGTCCCTAATAAAAAGGATAAAGGTAGGAAATAAGACCGTGGAAAAGAAACTCCCAAGCTAAGGAACCGAAAGGAGGATCATAAGAAGCTTCACCCAAAATAATTAACCTTAAAAAGGTGGGCGGAAGTGGTTAAGTATGTTTGGGAATGGCAAGTGTGATCTATTTTGGAAATAGGAGAGTGGTCAAGCAGGAAGCAACTAGAAACAACGAAATGATTACGGAGAATAAATGACGTCTTATGAAGGATTACACCCTAAAAAGGACAACGAGATAGACATTGAGGACAAGTAAACTCACAAGACAATTATTCCAAGACAAGAGAATAAGGAGAATAGTGGGGGAGAGGCAATTAACATACTGACCCTCTAGAATACCATAAATTGGACACCAGCAAGGAAGGGAAGGGTGTAAAGGTCAAAACATTTTAAAGGAGGAATGAAGAAATTCTCGAAGAAATAAATGACTAGGAACGAATTGACAACCAAACCCAAGCCACGGAAAGGATTAAGTAAGCTCTTAGAAGAGGATGGAACAACCTCGACATGAAAAAGACCGAGAACCTTTCATCAATAGGAATAAAAATTGTAGTGAATAACAAGTTGGGATAAAGACAAGGATAAGGGGATGTACTAGCCAAACTCCCCAAGGTAAGGATAAGTCGGATAGGATGACATTAAGAATGTCATGAGGTTAACCTAAAGATAGATAACCAAGAAGAGGAAGCATACCAAGGAAGGGAGTCCAAAAGAGGCATACATATTCCAATGGAAAAGTAATGGACCCAAATAAAGTAGAAGAGATGAGAAAAGTTTCAAATGGAATGCAAATTGGGAATGAAGGACAAGTACAAGTGAAGTTTACCTAAAACCCAATGAGTTATTAAACTCAGGGTAATGGGTAGAGAAGGAGATAGCATTGAAAGATGTTTTATAAGTAGGAAAGGGGTGGATAGCCCATAATAAGGACATAGAGGAAAGACCACCTGGAAAACTTTGGGAGAAGTAAGCCCTTCAATTAAGAAGTGGATAATTTAAATGACCACAAACATCAAGACTTGTCGTGATCCACGTTCACTTAATGGAACTTAAAGGATGAAGGCTAGGCATAGTGTAGAATACAGGAAATAAGACCCGAAAACCCAAAGTTCATTAGATAGGGAATGAAGGATGGAATGGGAATTTTAAGACAAAGGAGAATTAAAAGCGGGCAAATTCCCAAAATAAAGAGAGTGTAGGGAGGTAAAGGGAAGGAACCTTCAAGGAATGGTAAGAAGATCAAAGGTACCACCCTAAAATGTAAGTCTCTACTTTGAAGGACATAGTGGAGAATGGAAATAAAAAAGGGAGACCTACCCAAAATAAGGAATCAATACGTAGACCGAAAAAGGGTCAACCCAGAATGAGAAAGGGTGAATGGTCACAAGCTGGTAAGAGAGGATGGCGTAAAGGAAAGCCCTTGAGAAGGGGATGCTAATATAAACGAGGAAGAACATAAGTGACAAAGGATCCCAAGGTGAAGGTCAACTGGAAAATTGGCGGTTGGATACGGGGAAAAACCATAGGAAAGTGGTAAAAGAATGAGTAGTTAAAGGGAACCGACAAAATTTTGATATCAAGTTAAAGGAAAATTGGAATTACATAGGAAGTATGTCACATCCCAACCCAGTTTGGTCGGATCCCCATGATCAACCCACCACTCTCTCGATTTATGAAGGGTTTTCCCCTTCTTTGAAACCGTGAGGAATATGGCATCCTAAACTTTACCTTTCTTGGAATAAAATTAATCAAAATTGCATAAAATTTAAACTTAACATACCTGTCTTACATATGTAGTTAGCTTGAGGTCTTTTGGTAGGCTTTCCCTTGGTTACCTGAAAAGGGGTATAAGGGAGTGGGTGACTTCAACGACTCAATGAATGGGTGTTCTAAAATTTGAATTTTAGAAAATAGTTTGAATTGGAGTGTGTCAGACTCCTTATTTTCTTTTAAAACATTTCATCCTCAAAATCTCAGTTTTCATAGCCATTTCTCATCATTAACCCCAATGGTGTGTTTATCAACCAACACACACCCTTCATCATGAAGGGAACATACATTCGTAGGGCAGCATATCCACTGCACCCACTTGTGGCGTCAGAGCAACTTTACCGACCACCTAGATAGAAGCACGTCCACTTCTACCTTGAGAATGAGTGGATGTATGTGACATCCGACCCTCAATCCTATAAAGAAAACTTCATGTCCATATGAGGATAGAGACCTCATCCCAACCCCACCCCAGTCTCATGCGCATGAAGCTATGTCGAGCTTCCTTGACTGCTGGCACGACAATTTGCCCTTATCTCCACCATGTCGTCTAGTAGTCCTTAGGATGCATTACTACCCCTCTTGGGTGTCTTGAAAGTCTCGTACTTCAGTGCATGCACAAAACAATAGTTTTTCTCATAAGCCATTTAATCTTTGGTGCCACTGGTCCAATGGCCCCGACCCTTAACTCGACCTGTAGTTGTTTGTCTCCATTGGTCCATCGACCTGTCTTGTCACACTGCCGCTAGTCCATCAAGTATGTCAGTCCTGTCTTGGTACTATAGCCAAACACATCATTCATTTATAATTTTTATGGCTTAACTGGCCTTAGGCCCACTGTATGAGATTTTAAAAAATTGGGCATTTTAGTCCCCAAGTTCCAAAACCGAGGCATCCTGCCTATCTGAGCTATTCGAGCTCCCGTAAAGAAAATCTCCCAAAAAGTTGAAACAATGGAACACAGTCAAGGGGGATCACTTCTGACAAAAATAATCTTTCAATCGTCTATCACACCAATCGAGTGTGAGGACATCTCCACTCATAATCGATGAACGAGTTTTCTACTTCCTTCTAGGAAGTTCATCATACCAACCAGGTATGATCTACCTACAACCAATAAGTAGTTTTTCCATGTGTTTTCTTATCACCCTATCCAAGTGT
This sequence comes from Trapa bicornis, assembly GCA_030064425.1. NCBI lineage: Eukaryota > Viridiplantae > Streptophyta > Magnoliopsida > Myrtales > Lythraceae > Trapa > Trapa bicornis. The sequence goes on from CM057754.1 coordinate 8,665,218, forward strand.
GATGTTAAAATCCTATATTGTAATGGGTTTTCATTTCTGAGGTGCTTATAATCCCAACTGGGTATGATATAAAATCCGACTCACACGATAACACAATGATTTCCTCTTAATCGGTTCTTTGTCTCCACGCGAGCTTGTCCTTGCCGACGTTCCTGGTATTTCATGTTCCTACACGATATAAAAATCCTTGTTCATTATCCCTTGGCCCAAGAGCCTTCATTCATCATGAATGGATGAAATACTCAAACTTTTCAATTAATTATAATTAGGTCCCTAAAGTTCTTTTCTTTAACTTTAGGTCCCTAATATTAATTTTCCCTCAAATTGAGTCCTGAAACTTCAGAAATTTACTTTGGGACCTCAATTTACTCAAAATGACAAAGATAGGTTCAAATTTCCCAAATTCCCAATTTGGTCCCCAATTTTTCCAAAATTACCATTTTGCCCCTACTTTACAAAAATGGTAAATTACACCCCAAAAATTCTAAAAGTTAGTCAATTGGTTCTCCAACATCTTTTCTATTCCAAATTGACACTAAATTTTAGGAAATTGCACTTTAGTCCCTTGAATTTTTGAAATCCCCAAAATTTTCCCCAATTTCAAACTTCCAACTTGACCGGATTTGATTTCATCAAATTGACCAATCAATTGAAGTTAATTGTTGAAATTGAAGGTAGATTTGAGTTCCTACACATCCACACGATTCAATTGCACTTTGAATCACACAATTTGACACCGGAACGAGCTCAAATGGTGCTTCGCTGAAAAACTGAATGTAGAGAGAGAAAGCAGTGAAAGCTTACCATCGGGGGTGCAACGATCCGAGTTTTCAATTTGGGCAGATAGCTCTTGTTCTGAGATTTCTCCTATGATCAAGAATTATCTCAATTCATGTAGAATTAAGGGAGAATTTAGTCAGTAAAAATCTGTCAGTTCTCTCTCTAGCACCGATAGAAATTTATAGAGTGGAGTCAAATTGGCTTACCTTTCAGCTATAATTTTGCTATAGGAGGGTTTTCAAAGTGTTGGGAGGGCTTGGTTTGGCTTGAGAAGGGCTCGAATTGGCCGTTTTCAGCTCAGCCAAAACAGGACAGATTCGGCTTCAATTGATGTGATTCTTGATTCTAGGATGAATCTCAGGATGAGACTATCTGCCTAGATTGAAAGCTCGGACCGTTGTGCCGTCACCGGTGAGTAACCGAAGCTTTCTCTCTCTACAGTCTATTTTCCGACGAAGTTCCGTTTGAGCTCGTTCTAGCATTAAAACTCATGATTCAAAGTTCTATGGAATTGTATGAACATGGATAAACTCAATTTCAACATCAATTTCAACAATTAGAGGTGTTTGATCGGTCAATTTGATGAAATCAAATTCTGCTGTGTTAAAGAATTGGAATTGGGAGAAAATTAGGGGAAATTGGGGATTTTCAAAAATTCAAAGGACCGAAATGTAATTTCCTAAAATTGAGGGTCAATTGGGCATGGTAAAAATGTTAGAGGGTCAATTGAGGAATTTTAGAATTTTTGGGGTGAAACTTACCATTTTTGTAAAGGAAGGGCAAAATGGTAATTTTGGAAAAGTTGGGGGACCAAATTGGAAATTTGGGAAATTAATCCCCTTTTTTTGAAATGGAATAAATTGTGGTCCTATGATAAATTTTAAAAGTTTCGGGACTCAATTTGAGGAAAAACTAACACTTAGGGACTTAAAGTTAAAGAGAAATAACTTTAGGGACCTAATTGTAAATAAATAAAAGTTTGACTATCTCATTCATTTGGAATGAATAAAGTCTATTAGGCCGAAAGATAATGAACTGAGATATTCATATCGTGTAGGAATATGAAGTGTCGGGAATGCCAGTAAGGACAAGCTCGCATGAATATAAAGAACCGGTCTAGTGGAATTCACAACATTAACGGGTGAGTGGGTTTACTAACATCATGCCCGGTAGAGATGATGAGCATAACTTAAAGATAAAAACCACTTACCAGTTGTGAGTGAAAATTTTATATCATACCCGGTAGGGGATGATAAGTACCTTGGTATAAAAACCCACTATTTAGTGGTATTTTAATCATCACCACTTAGAGAAAGTGATGTGAAAATTGTGCAGAAAAACTACTTACCAGTTTATAAGTAGATCATACCCGGTTGGTATGATGAGACTTCCTCGAAGGAAGTTGAAAACCTGTTCATCGGTTACGAACGGAGATGTCCTTATACTGGTCGGTATACTGGACAGTAAAAACCTATTTTGTGGGAAGTGTTCTTCCCTGACTATGTGTCAATGCTCGAATAGCTCTTATAGGTTGGGGGCCTCGGTTTTAGAACTTGAGTGCTAGAATGCCCAGATTTTGGTACCAAGGCCAGTTGGCACGAGCAGGAGCTCGTAAATAAACATGATATATGTGCTATAAAACTTAATAAATGAATTGTTTGGCCATGGTACCAAGATAGGACCGACATGCTCAGTCAACTAGCGGTAGTGCGACATGACAAGTTGACGGACAAGTTAAGAAAAACAACTGCAGGTTGAGTTGAGAGTCGGGGCCGTTGGACCAGTGGCACCGCATATTACATGGCTTGATAAGAAAACATTGTTTGTGCATGCACAATGAGTACGGGATCATGAAGACACCCATGAGGGGTAGTGATGCATCCTAAGGGCCCTAGACGACCCAATGAGTATAAGGGCAGATCGTCGTTCCAGGTGTCTGTGCAAAATTTGGAGTGGTGGGTTGAGGGTCTCTATCCTCATATGGACACGAAGAAGCAATTTCAGGATTGAGGGTCAGATGTCGCGTACATCCACTCATTCCCAGGGTAGAAGTGGTCGTGTTTCTATCTGAGTGGCCGGTAAAGTCGCTCCGAAGCCACTAGTGGGTTCAATAGTCGTACTGACCTACGAATGTGTGTAACCTTCATGATGAAGGATGTGTGTTGGGTGATGATACACCGTGGTAAATAAGAAATGATGGGAAAACCCGAATTTTTAAATTAAGGGATTTTTTTAAAAGAAAGGAGTCTGACACACTTCATATAAATGTTTTTCTTAAAAGTTAAAAGTAGACATTTGAAAACCCATTCACTGAGTAGTCATACTCACCCCCTTCTTTATATCCCTTTCAAGAAATCCCGAAAACCCCACCCTAAAAGACCATCAACTAAGATACTTGTAAGACAAGTATGCAAAGTTTAAAATTTCATGCAGTTTTGATTATGCTATTCTAGGAAATGGTGCAGGTTTAAAGGACGCCTTACTCTTTACTGTTTATAATAAGGAGAAACCCTTTAATAAATCGGGAGAGTGGTGGGTTGTTCACGGGGATCCGACCAAACTGGGTCGGGGTGTGACAGGTTATGTTTGATAGGTCAAGTTCTCTTCCAACTCTGCTGGAGGTTGGTCCAATACATGGCTAGGATCAAGCTGATACTTACGAAGCATAGAGATATGAAATACATTATGTATTCTCTACAATTTTGGAGGTAGTTTCAATTTATAGGCCACTAGTCCTATCCTTTGAATGATGGGATATGGACCGATATACCTCATTTTTAATTTTCTCCATTGTTGAAACATAAGTATTCCCCTCCATGGGATATCTTTAGAAACACTTGATCTCCCACATCAAACTCCAGATCTTTCCTTCAATAATCTACATAACTCTTTTGCCTATCTTGAGCAGTCTTAAGGTGACTCCTTATTAATTTTATTTTCTCTGTGGCATCATTGATTAACTCTGCCCTTTCCAACTTCCTTTCCACCATTTCTTCCCAAAATAGAGGGGTACGACATGATCATCCATATAGGGCTTCATAGGGAGCCATCTGAATACTGGCCTGATAGCTATTATTGTAAGCAAATTCCATTAGGCACAAGTATTCCCCTCAACCTTTGTCCATAATGAGTACGCATGCCCTCAGCATGTCCACCAAGGTCTAAATGTTTGCTCAGACTGTCCATCCATCTGAGGGTGAAACGTCATGCTCATGTGGAGCTTGGTTCCCATAGCACTTTGTAAGCTTGGCCAAAATCTTGGAGTGAATCTAGGGTTTCTATCTGATACTATACTTATCGGGACACCATGGAGTCTTACCATCTCCCTCATATATAGGACGACCAGTTGTTCAACTGAATTCGTCACTCTTATTTGTAGAAAATGAGCGGACTTGGTTAATGGGTCCACTATGATCCATATTGCATCTCGTCCTTTTCTTGTCACATGTAATCCCATGAGAAAGTTCATAGTGACGTGCTTCCATTTCCATTTCGGGATTGGTAAGGGTTGTAGTAGTCCTAATGGTTTTTGATGCTTAGCTTTAATCTACTGACAGGACAAGCATCGGGCTACATATTCTGCAATCTCCCTCTTCATTACTTTCCACCAATATCCTTGTTTGAGGGTGTGGTACATCTTAGTAATGCCCGGATGCATCACATATACTGAATCGTGTGCCTCTTCTAGGATTAACCTCTTCAACTCCTTATCTTTAGGCACACAAACTCTACCCTTGTAAGTTAGCATTCCATCTCCTCGCAAGTCGTAATCCGATTTCGTTTTTCTATTAACCGGGTCCAAATAAGGTTGGAGTTCTTTATCAGCCTTTTGTTGAGCCTTAATAACACTATCAAATGGTTATCTTTAGTACTTAGTCTTAGTCACCAATCTCATATTATGGCACAATCCAAATGCATAATCACATTAATCTCATATGATATCATAATACACTCATTCATGGGCTAGCCGTGTTTCCCGAGTCCTCACACACAAGGGCCTGAGACGATAATGATATGTGCATTGTGCTCCAAACTAACATGGTACTTTTAAAGGCTCATCTCCACATTGAGATCTTAAGGCAGTGCCCATGAAACATCTATATAACCTAGCTGCCAATCGTCCTCCCCGCACAGATGCACAATTATACCCCTCATAGGTCCCTAGTGACTTGAGAACCTTCATATATCATATTCCTACCTTATTACTCCGTTCCTAGTCAACCTCGAAACGCAACACAACCTCTCATAGGTGTCATATCGATGCCTATCACTATATACATATATAAGGCATGCTAAACATAATAAATAACACACATCACAAGAGGCAGTCATCATGATACACATAATCATGCTCATACTATCATATGTAAACTTTGCATAATGAGAGATAAATATAATGATCCACACAATCATACTCAAAATAAGTTATCTTCTTATCTAGTTGGCTTAGCTATCCCTCCTCTTACATCTCTTTTTATCAAATTGTTTCACATAATAATTGATTTCCCCTTTTTGAATATATATAATATATCCATGCAATTTTCCTTTTTATTTATGTTTCAAGTATTTATAAAAAATCATTAACATTGTATTGAATTTTGTGATTTATACAAAAACTTGTAAAATAATGTGGTCGGTCCAATTAGTCTCTCTGATGGTAAACACACTCACGTCATGGCAAGAACTCGTTCATTTCGATCCTTGTTCCACTTTTCAGTGGGAGGCCCTATCGTGAGTGTGTTCCTAGTATGCTAGACAAATTTAATCATAACACTATGATTAGTTGGACCCATCTTGGGAAATCTATATCAATCCAAAGGTTCAAATTTCGTAGTCCCCTTTTGACTTGGTCTCGCCCACATTGATTTAATGAGATCCAATCGTGTCACCATTTCCTCAAAAATTCATTATTTCTATGGTTATCAAGTTAACTTGCTCTATTTTCTCAAATGCCCCTGTATCTTTAGTCCTGCATATTTAAAACCCCTACGTCTTTTCAAAATTACCCTTTTTGCCGTTTACTCTTCATAATTTACTAATTTGATGTTCCCTCTTTTAATTTATTATTTAGGAGTCCAACTTTTGAAATTTCTCCATTTGGTCCCTATTATGTATTTTAGCTCCATCCAAGTCTCCAAGTTCTTAAAATTACATTTTGGCACCTAAAATTTGATCTATTTACCATTTTACTCCCTTAACTTTATTAAAATTACATTTAGGCCCCTAATATTTTTATCACTACCTACTAAGGATCTTAAGTTTTCCTATTCTTTCCCTTAGGTATTCATATTTCCACTGATTCTTCCTCGGTCCCCCTTTTTACTAAATTTACTAAATGATAGTAAACTTTTCAAATATTACATTTAAGCCCCTCCCCCTCCCCCACTTTTATTCTCAACAAAACACATCCATATTTTTGACAAATATTCCCATCATGGCCATAAGCATTTTCCTAGAGCCTAATTCAGTTCCGGAGGGATTTGAAGCTTGTATGCTATCGACCTAACTTTCTACATTATCTAGTAGGGACTGATGTATCTGAGGTTTAACTTCCCTTTATGTTTAAACCACAAAACCCCTTTCTAAGTGGAAACCTTCAAAAAAAAACTCGATCACCCACATCAAAACTTAGCTCACAATGGCAATTATCTAAGTAGCTCTTTTGTCAATCTTAGGCAGCCTTAAGTTGGCCCTTTATAATCTATATCATTTCAATGACGTCCTCAATTAGTTACACTATTTCTAATTTACGATCACCTACTTCATCCTAGTTCAAGGATGTCCTACATTTCCTTCCATACAAGGCCTCAAAAGGGGACATTTGAATATTGACATGGTAGTTGTTGTTGTAGAAAAACTCCATTAGGCACAACTATTCCTTCCACTTTCTTCCAAAATTCATCAAGCACTCCCAAACCATATCTTCTAAGGTCTATATGGTTATTTTGACTACCCATTGGTCCGAGGATGGATGGTAGTACTCAGGTGTAACCACATTCCCAATGAGTTCTACGGACTAGGCCAAAATTTGGATGTAAACTAGGCTCCCTATCCGACATGATGGACACAAATACCCCCATATAACCATACAATTTTACAATATAGAGTATAACCAACTTCTCAACCATATTTGTCACTCTAATAAGTAGAAAATGAGTAGATTTTGTAAGTAAGTCTATGATCGCCTATATTGCATCATGTCCCTCTGAGAAAGGGGCAATCCGATCACAAAGTCCATGATAGTCTTCTCCCATTTCCATTCTAGAATAGGGAGTGGCTATAACATTCTTGTCAATTTATAGTGTTTAAATTTAATATGTTGGCAAGTTGAACACCTAGCTATATATTTAGCAATCTCCCTTTTCATGTCTGTCCACCATTATCCATCCTTGGGAGCCCGATACATTTTTGTGTTGCTTGGGAGCATGACATACATGAAGTCATGAGCCCCCTCTAATATGGGATTCTTCATAGTGACATCATTGGGTACTACTTAACTAACCCTTAAAAATCAATACTGCATCGTTCTTGAGGTCAAATGTGGAGGTTAGATTGTTTTGGATTTATTCAGTGTACTTTTTCACCCCTAAGTCAGACTTTTGCTTATCCAATATTTATTTCCATAGTGTGGGTCGAACTTTTACTGTCACACCCCAATCCGATTTGGTCGGATCCCTGTGAATAACCCACCGCTCCCTTGGTTCAAGAGGGGTTTCCCCCTTCTTTAATTCAAGAGGAGCCAAGCGTAATCTCAACCTTGTTCCCTGGAATAACATCAATCAATAATACTGTAAGCTTAAGAGAAGATTAAGCATATCTAACAGAGGGTAAATTATGGTGTTATCCCTAGTCATTCTCTAATCCTGAAAATGGATAAAAAGGGTGGGTGAGTTTCTACAACTTAGTGAATGGGTATAAAAAACATTTCAATAAAATAGTTTTTAAATTGGAGTGTGCCAGACTCCTTATTTCCTTTAAAAATCTTTCTTCCTTAATTTCTCAATTTTGAAAATCATTACTCATCATTAACCACAAACAGTGTGTTTAGCAACCAACACATGCCCTTCATCATGAAGGGATCACACATTCATAGGGCAGCCCATCCACTACACCCACTTGTGGCGTTGAAGCGACTTTACCGGCCATCTACATAGAAGCTCATCCACTTCTACCCTGGGAATGAGTGGATGTTCTCGACATCTGACCCTCAAACCCAAAAAAAAAAACAACTTTGTGTTTGTATGAGGACAAATACCTCATCCTGACCCCATTCCAAACTCATACACATGAAGTTATGTCGAGATTCCTTGACTGTTGGCACGACAATCTGCCCTTATCTCCACCATGTCGTCCAGTAGCTCTTAGGATACATCACTACCCCTCTTGGGCATCTTGATGGTCCCAAACCTCAGTACATGTACAAACAAAGTTTTTCCATAAGCCATTGATCTGTGGTGCCACTGGTTCAACGGCCTCGACCTTCAACTCGACCAGTAGCTGTTTGTCTAAACTAGTTTGTCGACTAGGTCTTGTCGCACTGCCTCCGGTCTATCGGGTATGTTTGTCCTATCTTGGTACCATGACCAAATCACATCATTCATTCATGAAATGTTTTCATGGCTTATCATCATCATGTTTCTTTATGAGCTCCTGCTCGTGCCAACTGGCCTTGGGCCCACTGTATGAGATTTTCAAAAATCCAAGCATTTTAGCTTCCAAGTTCCAAAATCGAGGCCTCTCGCCTATCTGAGCTATTCAAGCTCTCATCAAGAAGGCCTCAAAAAATTTTTAAGCATTGGCACATAGTCAGGGGAGAACACTTCAGACAAAATAATCTTTTTCACTTGTTCGTCACACCAACCGGATGTGATGAAATCTTCGCTTATAACTGATAAACAGGATTACTACTTCCTTCTAGGAAGTTTATCATACCAACCAGGAATGATCTACTTACAACCGTTAAGTAGTTTTTCCGTGTATTCCTCACATCACCCCAACTAGGTGTGATGTTAAAATTCTACATAGTAGTGGTTTTTCATTTTCGAGGTACTCATCATCCCAACTAGGTATGATGTGAAAAATCCCACTCACCCGAGAAGTGCAGTGTATTCCTCTTGGTCGACTTCTTGCTTCCACGCAAGCTTATCCTTGCTGTTGTTTCTGGTCCTTCATGCTCCTACATGATTTGGTCATCCTTGTTTATTAACATTTGGCATAATAGCCCTAATTCCTCACATATGAGCGAAATGCCCAAACTTTTCAATTATTTACATTTAGGTCCCTAAAGTTCTTTTTCCTTAACTTAGGTCCCTAATGCAAACTTTTCCACATATTGAATCCTGAATCTTCAAAAATTCACTTTGGGACCTCAATTCATTCAAAATCACAAAAGGGTTCAAGTTTCCCAAAATTTTAATTTGGTCCCCAACTTTTCAAAAAAATTACCATTTTGTCCTTACTTTACAAAAATGGCAATTTGACCCCAATAATTCCAAAACTTGACCAATTGGTCCTCCAAAATCTTTTCCATGGCCAATTGGCCCTCAATTTTATGAAACTCTCAAATTTCCCCAAAAATTTCCCCAAATTTCCCCCTTTCAAACTGACTGATTTTGATCTCATCAAATTGACCATTCAATTGGTTTTAATTGTTGAAATTGAAGTTAAAATTGAGTCCCTATACTTCCACACGATTCAATGGAGCTTTGAATTGCATCATTTGGATCTGAATTGAGCTCAAACGGAGCTTTATCGGAAAACTGGACGTAGAGAGAGAAAGCTTTGAAAGCTTACCATCGGGGGTGTCGCGGTCTGAGCTTTCGATCGGGGCAGGTAGCTCTAGTCCTAAGGTTTCTCTTAGGAACAAGAATTTCATCAATTCATGTCGAATTGAGGGAGAATTTAGTTAGTGAAGTTTCACTGGTTTTCTCTCTAACATTGATAAAAAATTACAGAGTGGGGCCAAATTGGCTTACCTATAAGCTCTAATTTAGTCGTATGAGGGTTGTGGAAGTGTTGGGAGAGCTTGTTTTGGCCTGAGAAGGGCTCAAATTGTCCATTTTTAACTCGGTTGAAATGAGGCAGATTCGATTTGTCGGAGCTGCTTCATTGTTCGATCACGTCGGTGCAAATGGAGACTTCTGTCGGGTAGCTATCTTCTCCCTAAATCTAAGGAACCCAACCTTGCCTTATTTGGCTAAAAAAATGCCCAAGTTGGAGCTCTAATTCGAGCTTCATCAGAAATTGGAGAAGTAGAGAGAGAGAGAGAGAAGTTTTTAGGTGTGAGGAGGATGAATGAGGAGGAACTCTTTATATAGGAAGCTCGGGGACTCCTTGGTCATTCGATTGGTGCCTTTATGTGAGCATTTATTGCCTGAAACTCCCTAAATGGAGACTTTTCATCTTCACCGATGCTGCTCGATTTTCTGGCGAGTGAATAGTGCTATCATCTGAAGGAAGAAGACGACTATTCTGAACTGGACCGGACCGGTCTGAATCGGGTTCAATGCTTAAACCGGCTAGTTCAGGCCTGATTCGACCGAGTTTTTCAAAATAAAAAATTTCTATATTCATTCTATATCCAATGATGGCTTCTATTCTTCAATATGAATTTTCTAAGCCACCTAGAAAAATGAATTTAGAAACTGATTCAATAGTGGTTCAAACCGGTTCAATCCTGTTCAGGTCTGGTTCACTTGAACTAGTTTGGTTCTCCCATCCAATTCATCTTAAAGTCCTTTCCCATGTCTTTTGTGACTCTTTAGGTCACACGGGATTTATAAATTTCCTGGTTTTCCCTTTCTCTTAGGTTACGGTTTATAAACCGACTTGGTTTTCTCTTTGGAAATAACTAGTTATTTTCCCGATTTTTTTTATTATCAAAGGACGATGTCATGCACTGGCCCGGTTTGGTCGAATCCCCGTGATCAACGCGCCACTCTCCTGATTTACTAAGGGTTGCCCCTTGTTTATAAATTGTGAGGAGTAAGGCGTCCTTTAAACATGCACCCTTCCTCGAATAACATAAATCAAATCTGCACAAAATTTTAAAATTTATCATATCTGCCTTATAGGTGTATTAGCTAGTGGTCTTCCAGCTTTCCGGGGTTACTTGAAAGGGATATAAGGGAGGGGGTGAGTATAATAACACAATGAATGGGTTTTCAAAATTTAACTTTTTTAACAAAAATATTTGATTTGGAGTGTGCCAGACTGCTTATTTTCTTTTAAAAAATCCTTTCATTCTCAATTTCGATTTTTATAACCATTTCTTATTTCCAAGGTGTATTATCACCCAACACACATCCTTCATCATGAAGGTAAAACACACAATCATAGGCCAACCCATCCACTGTACCCACTTGTGGCGTCAGAACGACTTTACCACCACCTAGATAGAAGCATGTCCACTTCTACCCTGAGAATGAGTGGATGTTCGCGACATCCGACCCTCAATCCCATAACCAAACTTCGTGTCTGTATGAGGACAGAGACCTCATCACATCCCCTACCTCGGTCTCATGTGCTTGAAGCTACTCCGAGCTTTGCAAGACTTTTGGTCTGACTAACTGCCCTTATATCCACTAGGTCCTCTAGAGCCCTAGGATGCATCACTACCCCTCTTGGGCATCTTGAAGGTCTCGTAAGACAGTGCATGCAAAATCAATAGTTATTCACATAATTTCATATAATCTGTGGTGCCATTGGTCCAATGGCCCCAACCCTCAACTCGACCTGCAGCTGTTTGTGTTGACTAGTCCGAAGACCTATCATGTCACACCGCCCTAGTTGACTGAGTATGTTGGTCCTATCTTAGTACCATGGCCAAACAACTCATTACTTAAGTTTTCATGGCATATTAATCATGTTTGTTTACGAGCTCCTAATCGTGCCAACTGGCCTAGGGCTCACTATTCAAGATTTCCATAATCGGGCATATTAGCCTCCAAATTCCAAAACGAGGCATCTGGCCTAACAGAGCTATTCGAGCTCCTGTCAAGAAGGTCTCCCAAAAAGTTTAAGAAGTGGTACACTGTCAAAGGAGAGCACTTCAAACAAAATATACTTTTCAACTGTCCATCATACCAACCGAGTATGAGGACATCTCCGATCATAACTGATGAACGAGTTTTCCACTTCCTTCAAGAAACTTTCATCATACCAATCGGGTATGATCTACTTACAACCAGTAAGTAGTTTTTCCACGTGATTTCCACATCACTCCTCTCAAATGTGATGATTAAAATACCACTTAACATTGGGTTTTCATTTTCGAGGTATTTATTATCCCAACTGGGTATGATATTAAATTTCCACTCACCCTTTAATGCAGTGAATTCCTCTCGACCAGTTATTTGTATTTGTGCGAGCTTGTCCTTGCTAGCGTTCCTGGTACTTCATGTTCCTACACGATATGAATATCCTTTTTCATTATCCCTTGGTCGAATAGCATTCATTCATTACAAATGAATGAGAAAATCAAACTTTTCATTTATTTACAATTACGTACCTAAAGTTATTTTTTCTTTAACTTTAAGTCCCTAATGCTAGTTTTTCCTCAGATTGAGTCTGGAAACCTTTAAAATTCACCTTGGGACAAAAATTTATTGAATTTCACAAAAAGGGGATCAATTTCCCAAATTTCCAATTTAGTCCCCCAACTTTTCCAAAATTACCATTTTGCCCCTACTTTAAAAAAATGATAAGTTTTACCCCAGAAATTCCAAAATTTCCCAATTGGTCCTCCAACATGCCCAATTGGTCTTCAATTTTATGAAATTGCACTTTAGTCCCTCAAAAATTTGAAATTCACAAATTACCCCAAATTTTCCCTCAATTTCAACCATCTAACTTTTCTAAATTTAGTTTCTTCAAATTGGCCAATCAAATGAGTTTAATTATTGAAATTGAAGTTAGTTTGGAGTTCCTACACCTTCATACGATTCAATTGCACTTTGAATGAGCTCAAACGGAGCTCCGAAAGCTTACCGTCGGAGGTATGACAGTCCGATTTCGATCTGAGCAGATAGCTCTCATTCTAAGGTTTCTCCTAGGATCAATAATTGCATCAATTGATGCTGAATTAAATGAGAAATTAGTCATCGAAGTTCTGTCAGTTCTCTCTCTAGCACCGATCGGAATTTATCGAGGAGAGCCAAATTGGCTTAGCTTTTCACTCTAATTCAGTTGTAGGAGGGTCGTTGAGGTGTTGGGAGGGCTTTGTTTGGCCTGAGGATAACTCAAATTGGCCACTTACAGTTTGGCCAAAACAGGGCAGCTTCGGTTCGTCGGAGCTGCTTCATTGATCGATCATGTCGGCGTTTCTCAGGCGACCCTTAGAGAAAATGGAGACTATAAGTATGTAGCTGACTTCTCCTCAGTTCTAAAGAAATCGACCTCTCCTTCATTGGCTCAGAAAAGACCCTATATCGGAGATCTGGTTCGAGCTTTGCTGAAAATTAGAGCAGCTGAGAGAGAATGGAGTTTTCAGTTGTGGAGAGGATGAATGAGGAGGGGCTCTTTATATAAGAAGCTCGAGGACTTCTTGGCTGTCCCATTGGCGCATTAATGGCAGTCATTCATTGCCTAAAACTCCCTGGTCGGAGACTTTTCAGCTTCGTCGGCGCTGTGCGATTTTCCAGCGAGTGAACAGTGCTATCATCTGAAGGAAGAAGATAACATTGTTCCGAACCGGACCGGTCTGAATCGGGTTCAAAGCTTAAATCGGCTGGTCCACTCCCGATTCGACCAAATTTTTCAATTTTAAAAATTTTTAAATTCATCTGAATTCATTTTTTATCCAATGGTGGACTCAAATCTCAAAATTTAATTTTCTAAGCCATCAAGAAAAATGAATTTAGCATCTAGTTCAATAGTAGTTCAAACAGATCCAAACAAGTTTAATCTGGTTCGGATCCGGTTCACTTGAACCGATTTGGTTTTCATCTCCAATTCATCCTTAAGTCCTTTTCCTTGACTTTGGTCTCTCTTTAGGTCACTCGGGATCCAAAAATTTCCTAGTTTGCCCTATCTTTATCTGTTCCGGTTCATGAATCGACTCGGTTCATTAACCGGTTCAATCTAGTTGGATCCAGTTCATCTGAACTGGTCTGGTTTTTATCTTCCAATTTGTGCTAAGGTTATTTTCCAAGACTTTATGAACCCTTTGTGTCACTCCAGAGTTATAAATTTTCCAAATTGCCTGTTCTCTAATGACCAAGTTTGTGTACCAGTACGGTGTTTCTCACTCGGTTTGACCAGTTCTTTCCCGGTTTTCCTTAACTCCAAAGGGCAGGGTTTACAACTCTCCCCTCCTTTTAGGAGTTTTATCCCCAAAACTTAACTAGTACATTTCACATCGGGAATAATTTCCCTTAATGTCCACTTGGGTTTGCTTGACATGCTAACACTTTGATTGCTCTTTCACTTAGTCCACGTAATTGTTCATTTAAAGAATTTCTTTTCATTTATAATGCTTACTCCATCCATGGAGTTATAATAATGAGGCAGGTGTGGCTCATTAATCCAAATGTATATCCTTAGGTTTGCATCTCCCTTTACTTAGGGTAAGGTTCTTCCTTTTTTGGCTATTACTCAAGATTTCAGGGTTGGGAGTTCTAAGGTTCCCAATCGTTCCTTTGTCTAGTTATTCTCTTCATCGTTGAAACCCTCAGCTAGATGTTCTTTCGATCATTACTTGTTTTCATAGGTTTCAATGTTATTGTTCCTTCGTCCCAATTTGACCCATCCTTCATTCGTCATTGATTACAACTTTGGTCAAAATTTATGTTTGACCTTGTTATGCTTACTAACTAACTCTTTCTTACTCGAGTCACATTTCATTCGGGATTGTTAGTGCTTATATGTTCCTTACGATATGACATAGTCCAAAACCTATCTTTGTCCCTCAGACTTCTACAACACCTCCTTTAGGGTTGCTTCCAACTTTCCTACCTTTTAGGGATTGTATAATTTTATCTCTCCTTTCATTGGGTAATATTCCTTGACTACCTTTACTATTATCCAATAATCCTTCGTGTCTTGACAATGTGTCTTACATAAACTGTGTCGGTTTTCTTTACCCTCTCGTCCTTTCCCAACTTCTTTATTGGGTCTTTCTAGTGCCAATTATTGAATTTCATAATGAATTACCGACATGCTGAGATTCTTCCCTTCTTATGTCTTTCTTCATTTCTAGTGACGTCATTTACTAAAGGATTTTCCTTTTCCTTAAACTCATTCTCATTTACTTGTGATCATTGCATAATTCTGTCATTTTTAGGGCATTCTCCTTTAATGATTTTCATCCTCTAATATGTCCTTCAAGGTAGAGATTTCCCTTTAGGTACTAGATGCTCGAATTTCTTACTACTCCTTGAAAGTTTCCTTCCTTCGCATTCTTACACCCTTATGAATTTGGGCTTTTGTCCACCTTTAATCATTTGCCGATTGTTGGGTCTTATTTCGTGTATTTAACACTTTACCCACTTTATTACCCTTCTTTAGAGTCTAGTCACTACTACTCCCATGTCTTTCCTATGGTCTCATTTATTCTCCTTGACCATCCTATTGTTACTAGTTGCCTCCTTCTTACACCCTTCTAAGATTGGTATTGTTTCCTGTTCTTTATCCTTCACTGTCGTCCATTTCATTTTTATTCCTTATCCTCTCTTCGAAGAGCTCCTACTGATAGATTGGTTCCTAGCACCCATTATGTCCAGTTATACACTCCTTGGGCTCTATTAAGTGAGTATAGACCACGACCAGTCTTGATATCATTGGTTGTTTTCTCCTTACCCTCTTCTGAATTGAAAAGCTTACTTTTCCAAGGTTTTTCGGAGGTTCTTTTCTCTATTTCCTTATGATGGCTAGCCCACCCATTTTTACTTGTCACTGCATCATTTAATGATATTTCCTACTTAGTCGCTCCTTGGGTTTAACTTTCCCCTTGGGTCCTCTTAATGTACTTCCCTTGGTTTTTTCACCTTGGCGTGCACTTCATCTCCTCATCCTTCAATACTTGGTCCATTATTTCTTAATTGGAACATGTATGCCTTCCTAGGGAAAAGCTCAGGCACTTATTTGCTCTAAGACATTTTTGTGCGGGACTTACTAAATCCTCCTTATGGCTTAGGTGTAGTCATCATTTCATTTTAGGCCATTTATTTCTCCAAAGTTATTCTTCATTCTTCCTTTCCACCATTCTGGCCTTTCCACTTCCCCCTTCCTCGCTAGGTTAGTCTAACACCCTACTTGACTCCTTTGTTTTTCCAAAGTAGATCATACCTTATTGTCTCGAGGCATTCTAGTTGTCTTTCATCATTGAGCTTGTCTTCTATGGAGATGTTTCCTTCTTTGCTCCTAGGTGGTTTGTAGTGCTCTTTAAGGAAAATTCCCTTTATCTATATTCTACTATTTCTGGATTTTCTTAAGATCCTTCCCTTGATCTTCTTTCTATGATCCTTCCTTGAGCAATTGAGGCATGCTACCATATTATTAAGGAACAGAGAAATTTTCAGAAAACTCAGAATCTTATTTATTGAAGTAAGAATATAGTTTAGGATTTTAACATCTATTGAGAGAGATTGTTACAATGATAGGTTTAAGAGTATTCACTACTAAACTATGGTCTAGAGGGATTTCTTCCTGGGTGAGATTAGGTTCCCTAGTCGCAATTGTGGTTCTTGTACTGTCATCCCTTTGAACTTTTGTAGGGGTGGAGGTGTCCTTATTAGAAGGTATCGCTTGGATTCCTCGTAGTGTGGGACAATTCCTTGCTATGTATCCTACCTTCCTAAAGTCATAACAGATCCTGTCGGGTCTTGTCCACCAAAATGTCAGGCATCTTTTACTGTAGTGTCCCCACTGCCCACATTTATAAAAGGTCATCTCCTTGTGTGGATCTTTATGGTTCCTCCCACATTTTGAGCATTTTGGGGCCTTTTTAAGGAGTTGTTGATGGTTTGATGCCATGCCATCCTTGAGCCTAAACACCTTGGAGGCTTTCTTATCGAGTCCTCTTCGACTCGAGGTTACTCCAAGGGTCCTTCTATACTCTTGGTTCATTTCCTCCCATGGAATGGGGTTCTCCCTAGCTTCCAGGATGGCTATGGTAGCATGGGTTTTTTTGTTACTTTTCTTGGGGCCATCTGAAAATTTTATGATCAATACAATTAGTTATTATATTTTCTAGTCTTAATTATGTATTCAAAGAAAATAGGCTCTGATACCACTCAAGTTGTCATGCCTAGACCCGGTATGGTCGGATCCCCATGATCAACCTGCCACTCTCTTAATTTACTAAGGGTTGCCCATTATTTATAAATAGTGAGGAGTAAGGCGTCCTTTAAACCTGCACCCTTCTTGGAATAACATAAATCAAAACTACACAAAATTTTAAAATTTATCATACTTGCCATACAGGTTTGTTAGCTAGTGGTCTTTGGGGTAAGTTTTACGGGGTTACCTGAAAGGGATATAAGGAATGGGGTGAGTACAACGATTTAGTGAATGAGTTTTCAAAATTTAACTTTTTTAGGAAAAATATTTGATTCAGATGTGCCAGTCTCCTTATTTTCTTTTAAAAAAATGTTTCATTCTCAATTTCGGTTATTATAACCATTTCTTATTTCCATAGTATATCATCGCCAACACACATCCATTATCATGAAGGTAAAACACACAACTGCAGGCTAGCCCGTCCATTATACCCACTTGTGGCGTCGGAGGAACTTTACCAGACACCTAGATAGAAGCACGTCCACTTCTACCATAAGAATAAGTGGATGTTCGCGACATCCGACCCTTAATCCCATAACGAAACTCAGTGTCCGTATGAGGACAGAGACCTCATCCTATCCCCTACCCCGATCTCATTCGCTTGAAGCTACTCCGAGCTTCACAATACTTCTGGTATGACTAACTGCCCTTATATCCACCAGGTCGTCCAGAGCCCTAGGATGCATCACTGCCCCTTTTGGGCATCTTAAATGTCTCGTAATACTATGCATGCACAATCAACTATTTTTCACATAATGTCATATAATCTGTGGTGCCATTGGTCCAACGGACCCGACCCTCAACTCGACCTGTAGCTGTTTGTCATTGCTAGTTCGAAAACATGTCATGTCACATTGTCGTTAGTTAACTATGTCAGTCCTATCTCGGTACCATGGCTAAATAACTCATTAATTTTTCATTGAATATTAATAATGTTTATTTACGAGCTCCTGCTCATGCCAACTGATCTAGGGCCCACTGTTTGAGATTTTAAAAAATTGGGCACATTAGGCCCCAAGTTCCAAAACCGAGGCTGCTGGCCTAAGAGAGTTATTCGTGCTCCCGTCAAGAAGGTCTCCCAAAATATTTAAGCAGTGGCACACAGTTAGATGAGAGCACTTCCGACAAATTATACTTTTCAACTATCCATCATACCAACCGAGTATGAGGTCAACACCGCTCATAACCGATGAACGGGTTTTCCACTTCATTCGAGAAAGTTTCATCATACCAACCGAATATGATTTACTTACAACCGGTAAATAGTTTTTCTGCGTGATTTCCACATTACTCCTCTCAGGCGTGATGATTAAAATACCACTTAATAATAAGTTTTTATTTTTGAGGTACTTATCATCCCAATCAGCTATGATATTAAATTCCAACTCACCCATTAATGTAGTGAATTCCTCTCAATTAGTTCTTTGTATTCGCGTGAGCTTGTCCTTGTTGGCGTTCCAGGTACTTCGTGTTTTTACATGATATGAACTTCTTTGTTCATTATCCCTTGCCCTAAAAGCCTTCATTCATTCCAAATGAATGAGAGAACCAAACTTTTCATTTATTTGCAATTAATTCCCTAAATTTATTTTTTCTTTAACTATAAGTCCCTAATGCCGGTTTTTCCTCAGATTGAGTCCTGAAACCTTTAAAATTAACCTTGGGACCTCAATTTATTCAATTTCACAAAAAGGGGTTCAATTTCCCAAATTTTCAATTTCGCCCCCTAACTTTTCCAAAATTACCATTTTACCCCTACTTTACAAAAATGGTAAGTTTTTCCCCAAAATTTCCAAAATTGCCCAATTGGTCCTCCAACCTCTTTATTATGCCCAATTGGTCCTAAATTTTATGAAATTGCACTTTAGTCCCTCGAATTTTCAAAATTCCCAAATTACCCCTAAATTTTCCCCTAATTTCAACCTTCTAACTCCGTCGAATTTGATTTCATCAAATTGGCCGGTCAAATGAGTTTAATTGTTGAAATTAAAGTTAGATTCGACGGAATCAAATCCAATAAAAAAAATACATTAAGTCATTTCTCCATAGTAAGTGGATCAATTAAATAACCGAATTCTAAAGAAAAATCCTTTCTACACCTTCATACAATTTAATTGCACTTTAAATCGCATGATTTGATGCCGGAATGAGCTCAAATAGAGATTCGCCGAAAAATTGGACTTAGAGAGAGAAACGTTTAAAGCTTACTGTCGTGGGTACGACGGTCTAAGCTTTCCATTTGAGTAGATACCTATCATCCTGAGGTTACTCCTAGGGTCAAGAATTGCATCAATTGATGCCAAATTGAATGAGAATTTAGTAATTGAAGTTATGTCGGTTCTCTCTCCAACACCGATCAGAATTTACAGAGGATACCCAAATTGGCTTACCTTTTCGCTCTAATTGAACTGTAGGAGGGTTGTGGAGGTGTTGGGAGCGCTTGTTTTGGCATGAGGAGGGCTCAAGTTGGCCAATTTCAGCTCAGCCGAAATAGGTCAGCTTCGGTCCGCCAGAGATGCTTCACCGTTCGATCACGCCCGCATTTCTCCAGTGACCCTAAGAGCAAATGGAGACTACATGCACGTAGCTGACTTCTCCGTGGTTCTAAAGAACCCAACCTCACCTTCTTTGGCTTAGAAAAGACCCTATATCGGAGCTCTAGTTTGAGCTTCACCGAAAATTGGAGCAGTTGACAAAGAATGGAGTTTTTAGGTGTGGAGAGGATGAACGAGGAGGCGCTCTTTATATAAGAAGCTCGAGGACTTCTTGGTCGTCCGATTAGTGCCTTAATGGAGATCATTCATTGCTTGAAACTCCCTAGCCAAAGACTTTTCAGCTTCGCCAATGCTGCACGATTTTTCAGCGAGTGAACAGTGCTGTCATCTGAAGGAAGAATGCGACACTATTATGAACTAGACTGTATTGCTCCGAACCGAGTTCAAAGATTAAACCGGCCGGTTCACCCCCAATTTGACTGAATTTTTCAAATCTAAAAATTTCTAAATTCATTTAAATTCATTTTCTATACAATGGTGGCCTCAAATCTCAAATTTTAATTTTATAAGCAACCAAGAAAAATGAATTTAGCATCCGGTTTAAATAGTTCCAAACCGGCTTAATTCGGTTCAGATCTAGTTCACTAGGACCGGTTTGGCTTTCATCTCCAATTCATCCTTATGTCCTTTTTCATGACTTTAGTGACTCTTTAGTCACTCGGGATACATAAATTTCCTGGTTTGCCCTTTCTCTCTTAGTTTCGGTTCATGAAGCAACTCAGTTCATAAACTGGTTCAATCCAGTTGGATCTAGTTCATCTGAACCAGTCTGGTGTTTCTCTTCCAATTTGTCCTAAGGTTCTTTTCCAAAACTTTATAAACCCTTTGGGTCACTCAGGAGTTGTAAATTTTTGAAATTGCCTGTTCTCTGATGATCAAGTTTGTGAACTGGTTTGGTGTTTCTCACTTAATTTAACCGGTTCTTTTTCTAGTTTTCCTTAACTCAAAAGGGTAGGGTTTACAGACGGCTTTTACAATAGCTGACATGGCTGCTGAGCTAGACCACCATGTTAGAAAAACCGGCCAATCATAGTGCGCCACATGGCATGCCTGTCACATCATCATCTTCAACCTTTAGACATTGATAGATAGAACAAAGGAGAGAGAGAGGCTAGACAAGTTGGAGTCTCCAATGACTAAAAAACCTCTCCGGTTAGGTTGCTAGTGGCTAAGTCGTAGGCTGAGTCTTACGCTGGGAGGTAGCTTGAATAGTTTTCAAGTTCCCTATATAAAAAACACCCCTCCATTCATCCTTAGCATTCCACAATTGAGCAAAGAAGAAGAAGAGTGCATTTTCTGACGAGCAGCAAAACAGAGCATCGACGATGGACAATATCTCAACCAAAGAAGCTCCGAAGGGTGGCATTGGAACCGGGAAAGAGTACTCTAGCTCCAGATACTCTCAAAGCGACCAAAGAAGTGTAAAAAGGATCGCATAGTGAAGTTGCTCCGGAGCTCGAAACAGCGAGCTCCTATCCGACACATCCCTAACTCTCTTGGCCCTTCCGTCGCCCACATTGGCCTTCTCTAACCACCTAATACCCTCCACAGCCCTCTATAGATCCCGGTAAGCACAATTTCGCTTTTCCTCATCGGAATTTCTGAGTATCAAAGTTGCACCCCCAAAACTTCTCTCTTCAAATTCCCGAAGGATAGCGGCTAATTGCAACAGGATTCAATCATGGTAGGTTCCCCTCGATGAGCACTAGCTGCCTCCATCTCAAGCTCTGACAACCGCCCCTCCATCAATAAGTTAAGCAAGCTTTCTCTCTCTATTGTAAAATTTTCGGTGAAGCTCCGACGAGGCTTAAAACTCAACCTAAATAAAAAATTTGAAGTGTAGGATAATTGAGGGGAGCTGGAGGAGACAAATTGAGGCAAGAACCAAAGAACATACCGTTAATTGGACGAGGAAAGATCTGAATGTTCATAAGCTTAAATTGGGGAAGAAGATGAAGGCCAATTTGGGGATTTTTTG
The DNA here is from genome assembly GCA_030064425.1 of Trapa bicornis. Taxonomy (NCBI): domain Eukaryota; kingdom Viridiplantae; phylum Streptophyta; class Magnoliopsida; order Myrtales; family Lythraceae; genus Trapa; species Trapa bicornis. The sequence goes on from CM057754.1 coordinate 8,686,809, forward strand.
GGGCTTTTGTACAATTTTTTAATATTGGAGGACCGAATGCCAAATTGACAAAATTGAAATGGTTTTCATATAATTCACTCCCAATTGAGGGCCAACTGGAGAATTTGGGCAAAATAGAGGACAAATTGGAAATTTTGAAAAGTTAGGGGATCAAATTGAAATTTTTGGAAAATCAAGGACCAAGGAGAAATTTTGGTAAAATTAAGGGCCAATGGATGAATTTATAAGAGTTAAGGACCCAAGAAGGATGATTGGAAACCTAGGGGCTTAATATGGACTAAGGGGCAATGAGGGACCTAAGTACAATTAAGGCAAAATACAGGGCCCTATGTGCAAATACAAGAAATTATGCGACCTCTTAGTTAACATATCCTGATACGGACAGTATGACTACTCAGTAAATTTATTTTTCAATATTATTACTTTTATGAAAAAGATTTGTATTGGAGTGTGCCGGAGTCCTTTCATTTCAAATCTCAGTTTTTACCACCATTTCCTTATTAATCACAGTGTGTCATCACCCAACACACAACGTTCATCATTAAGGTTAATCACACATTCACAGGCCAACACATCCACTAAACCCACTTGTGGCATCGGAGCGCCTATACTGGCCACCTAGATAGAAGTTTGTCCACTTCTAACCTAAGAATGAGTGGATATTCGCGACATCCGACCCTCAATCCAGAAATCAATTCTTTTTGTCCGTATGAGGACAGAGACCTCATCCTGTCCCCACCCCGGTCTCATGCGCTTGGTGCTACTCCAAATTTCGCACGGTCACATAGTACGACTAACTAACCTTATACCCACCAAGTCATCCAGTGCCCTTAGGACACATCACTACTTCTCTTGGGCATCTTGATGGTCCCATAATCACAGTGCATGCACAATCAATGTTTTCTTATCATGCCATATAATTTGTGGGGCAACTGGTCCAACAGCCCTAACCCTCAACTCAACCCACAGTTGTTTGTCTTGATTGGTCCGTCGACCTGTCATGTCACACTTCCGCTAGTTGACTGAGTATGTCGGTCCCATCTTGGTACACTGGTCAAACAATTCCTTTATTTAAAGTTTTATGGCATATAACTCATGTTTGTTTACGAGCTCCTGTCATGCTAACTAGGCTTGGGCCCACTCTACGAGATTTTCAAAATCGGGCATATTAGCCCCAAAGTTCCAAAACCGAGGCCCCCGGCCTATAAGAGCTATTCGAGCACCCATCAAGAATGTCTCCTAAATCATTTAAGCATTGGCACGTAGTTAGGGGATAGCACTTCCGATAAAATATATTTTCAACGGTCCATTATATCGACCGGGTATAAGGACATCAACGCTCATAACCGATGAACAGGTTTTCAAATTCCTTCGAGGAAGTTCATCATACCAACCAGGTATGATCTACTTACAACTGGTAAGTAGTTTTTTCGCATGATTTTCACATCACTTCTCTAAGTTGTGATGTCTAAAATACCACTTGGTAGTGGATTTTCATTTCGAGGTACTTATCATCCCCAACCGGGTATGATATAAAATCTCACTCTCAACCGATAAGTAGTTTTTAACATTAAGTTGTTCTCATCATCCAAACCGGGTATGACTTTGTAAACCCACTCACCCGTTAATTTAGTGAATTCTACTAGATCGCTTCTTTGTAGTCACTCGAGCTTGTCCTTACTCGCATTCCCAGTACTTCGTGTTCCTACACGATATGAACATCTCGATTCATTATTATTCGGCCTAATAGCCTTCATTCATTCCAAATGAATGAGAAAACCAAACTTTTATTTATTTGCAATTAGGTCCCTAAAGTTATTTCTCTTTAACTTTAAGTCCCTAATGTCGGTTTTTCCTCAAATTGAGTCCCAAAACTTTTAAAATTTATCATAGAACCTCAATTTATTTCATTTCACAAAAAGGGGTTTAATTTCTCAAATTTCCAATTTGGTCCCCCTACTTTTCCAAAATTACTATTTTCCCTTCCTTTACAAAAATGGTAAGTTTCACCCCAAAAATTCTAAAATTCCTCAATTGGCCCTCTAACATTTTTATCATGCCCAATTGAACGTCAATTTTAGGAAATTGCATTTCAGTCCTTCGAATTTTCGAAAATTCCCAATTTTCCCCCAATTCCAACTTCTTAACACAACCGAATTTGATTTCAACAAATTGACCGATCAAACATTTCCAATTTTTGAAATTGAAGTTAAAATTGAAGTTGAAATTAAGTTTCTACATGTTCATACGATTCTTTAGCAATTTGAATTGCAAGTTTTATCGCCGAGACGAGCTCAAATGGAACTCTGCCGGAAAATGAACTATGCAGAGAGAAAGCTGTGATTACTCATTGGTGAGGGCACAATGGTATGAGCTTTCAATCTGGGCAGATAGCTCTCGTCTTGGCGTTTATCCTAGAATCAAGAATCACATCAATTGATGCCGAATTGAGTTAGAATTTCATCATCAAAATTCTACCAGTTCTCTCTCTAGCACCAGTAGGAAATTACAAAGGGGAGCTGAATTGGCTTACCTTTTAGTCCTAATTCGGTTGTGGGAGGGCTGAGGAATTGTTGGCAGGGCTTGGTTTGGCATGAGGAGGGCTCAAAATGGCCGATTTCAACTCAGTCGAACCAGGTCAGCTTCGATCCACTGGAGCTGCTTCAATGTTCCATCACGCCGATGTTTCTCCGGCGACCCTCGGAGCAAACAGAGACTACAGACATGTAGCTGACTTCTCCCTGGTTCTAAAGAACCCGACCTCATCTTGTTTGGCTTAGAAAAGACTCTATATCAGATATCTGGTTTGAGCTTCACTGGAAAACTAAGCAACTGAGAGAGAGTGAGCTTTTTAGGTGTGGAGAGGATGAATGGGGAGAGGGTCTTAATATAGGAAGCTCGGGGACTCCTTAGCCGTCTTATTGGTGCCTTTATGACATGCACTGATGACTGAAAACTTATTGAATGGAGACATTTCTTCTTCGTCGGCACTGCTTTAATTATCCGGCAAGTGAACAGTGCTATCATCTGAAGGAAGAAGACGACATTGTTCCAAACCGGACCGAACTGGTCAGAACCATGTTCGAAGCTTAAACCGGCCAGTTCCCCACTCATTCGAGCGAGCTTTTAAAATCTAAAAATTTCTAAATTCATCTAAATTCATTTTCTATCAAATGTTAGCCTCAAATCTCAAATTTCTATTATTTAAGAAACCTAGAAAAATAAATTTATGATCTGGTTCAATAGTGGTTCAAACTAGTCCAAACTGGTTCGGATCTGATTCACCTGAACCAGTTTAGTTTTCATCTCCCAATCTTACACAAGTCCATTTCGATGACTTGTGTGACTCCTTAGGTCACTTAGGGTCCATAAATTTCCCGGTTTACCATCTCTCTATTAGTTCTAGTTCATAAACTAGCTCGTTTCTTAAACCAGTTTAATCCGGTTCACCCGAACCAGTCTGGTTTTTCTCTCTCACTTTGTTTTAAAGTTCCTTCCCAAGGTTTATAATTCTCTTTAGGTCACAAGGGATCAATTAATTCTCCTGTTTGCTCTTTCTCTATCGATTCCAGTTCATGAACCGACTCGGTTCATAAACCTGTTCAATCCAATTGTATCCGGTTCATCTAAACCGGTCTTGTTTTTCTCTTCCAATTTGTTCTAAGGATCTTTTCCAAGGTTTTATTAACCCTTTTGGACTACTCGGAAGTTGTAAATTTCCAAATTGCCCATTCCCAATTGATCGAGTACGTGAACCGGTTCAGTTTTCTCACTTGGGTTGACCAGTTCTTTTCCCGGTTTTCATTAACTCAAAAGGGCAAGGTTTACAACTCTCCCCTTGTTTTAGGAGTTTTGTCTCCAAGACTTAATTAGCAACCTTGCATGAGGAATCATTTCCTTTGATATCTATTTGGTGTTTGCTTAACATGCAAACTCTTCTCTTGTTCTCCCAACTAGCCCTTTTTACATCCTTCACCTAAGGAATTCATTTTCCTTTATATCATCTACTCCCTTCATGGAGTTTATCATAACTAGATATACCTTACTTAAGGGTATTTCCTTAGATTCACATCTCTCTTTGCTTAGAGCAACATTTTCCCCTTTCAGGTCTCGTACTCAAAATTGGGATTTCCAAGATACCAAACCATTCCCATGTCTAGTTAACCTCTTGGTTGTTGCAACCCTTAGCTCGACATCCTTTAGAGCATTACATACATGTTTTTCACGGATTTCCTTGTCATCACCTTTTTGTTTTCCTTTATATGTTGCTCATTAAAATTCAGTCCAAATTTTAGGTTTGACATTGTCATTTTTATTAACTCACTCTTCCTTATTTTGAGTCATGTTTTCCTCAGGACTGTTGGGTTTACCTGCCCTTTACAACATGATGTTTTCTAGATCTTGTCTCTATATCCATTAGATTTCCAGAACACCTCTTTTAGGACTATTACCAACTTTCCAACCTCTCAGGGATTGTATAACTTCATCCCTCTTTTCTTTTGGTAGTATTCTTGGACTACCTTTACCGTTGTCCACATCAACTTATAAAACTTTGTCGTTTCTCCTTACCCATTCGTCCTTTTTTTAACTTCCTTATTGAGTTTTTCCAATTCCAATTATTTGATTTCCAGATGTTTTACTGACATGCTGGAATTCATCCTTTCTTTGGTCCACCCTCATTCCCAATGACATCCTTTACTCAAGGATTTCTTTTTTTCTTAATCCACTCTTACTTGCTCGTAACCATTTCATGATTCATTATTTTGAGTTGATCTCTTTTTGGTTGATGTATTGATTGTTTTGTTTGAGGAATTCCCTTCTTACAAATTCATTCTCTACTATGTTCCTCAAAGTAGAGGTTTTAACCTTAAGAGTTACATGTTCAACCTTCTTACCATCCTTTGGAGATTCCTTCTTTTATTTCCTTACACCTTCTTCTATGTTGAGGCAATTTCCCACTTTGAATCCTTATTCGCCTTAAAATTTCCTTTCATTCCTTATCTAAGGAATTTCTAATTATTGGTCTTATTTCATATACTCTACACTATGCTTATCCGTCCATTCTTTAGGCTCCATTAAGTGAGCATGGACCACAACCCGTCCTGATGTCAGTGGTCATTTTCCCTAATTGATTTCTTAATTTAGGGCTTACTTCTCCAAGATTCCTCATATATTCTTTCTTTTACTCTCTTATTATTGAAGTCCACCCACTCCTATTCGTTACAGCATTCTTTGATGCTACCATGCTATTTATCCATTCCTTTGGTTTAATTTACTTCTTACGGCCTCATGAGTACTTTTCCTTAGTACTCGATCTTTCCATCTCAACCAACATTTCATTTGTGAGCTTATCGTTCTTTCCATTTCGGTTGGTTCCATTTCCTCTTAATTGGGATACGCATGACTTTTGTGGGCTTCCTTCCTTGGTAGGATTCTTTCCCTTTCTCCTGACATTCTTTTTTACATTTGCTCTAGAGAATTTCTACCCTTAAATGACATCCCTTGATGTTGTCTTCTCCTATTTACCTTTACACCTCAAATCTTGCAGGCATATCTTTTATACTCTATCCGCATCCTCATTCGTACCTAGTACCTGTTTATTTATTTAGGGAGCGTACAAATCTTCCTTGTTTCAAGATTTCTTGACCATTATGTGAGAGACTTGCCTATTCCTTTCTTGACATGAGTTTAGTCGTTAATTTGCCATTGGTCCTTTTAAGGATTTCTTTCATCCTTTTTTTCCCGAGTATTTGGCCTTTCTGCCTCTCTCTTCTTTGTTGGAACTCAAATTATTGCTTTCCCGAGTATTAGTTCATTAACTGCTTTGCTTGCCTCCACAATTCATTTGGTCTAAGTTTCTTAGGGCAACTGTTTCTAGTGTCATCCTGTCCTTAACGTCCATCTCACTGACCTTTTTAGGGTGTAGTCCTTTCTACCTCCTAGTATTTCTTAGGGTGCCATTTATTCTCTTTGATTATCTTGTTGTAACGACTTGCTTTCTTTTGTCATGTTAGTCTGAAATTCCTATTTGGCTTCATTGCTTTTTCCAAGGTGATTCATTCCTTAAATCCCAATACATCTCGTTATTTGGCTCTATAACTCTTCCAAGGCAGGTCATAATTGGCCTCCGATACATCCTTCCTTCAAGAAGTTTCTAACGGAGGGTCAGTGCCTTGCACTCCACGTTATGTCCATCTGCCAATCCAATGATTCCTTCAAGGTACTTAATTGTATGCGTCCCTCCAGAGTTCCCTTTCCTAGCGTATTCCTTCTCTTCTCATTATGCCATTCCCTAGAGTTTCTAGAGGATGTTTTTCTGTGTTTGCCCCCTTATAAGAGGGTTCTAGGTATACTTCCCATGTACCTTATCTCTATTCTTGTGGTATCCTTCTCGATTTGACCTTCTTAAGAAGAAGTTTAAATTTGGCATTCACCTTGTCATTTCTTGACCTCTTTGTGAACCGCTTACTTAACCTACTCCATAGTTTCGGTCTTAGGTCCTTCATGTCTTTAGTGACCTTTGAGGAGGTATTGCCCTAAATCTATGAGGTGTGGGACACTCCTTCTGTCATGCCTCGACCCTATTTGATCGGATCCCCGTGATCAACCCGTCACTCTCCCAGTTTATTAAAGGGTTTCCCCTTATTATAAACTGTAAAGAGTAAAGCATCCTTTAAACCTGTACCATTTCCTGTAATAGCATAATCAAAACTGCATGAAATTTTAAACTTTACATACCTGTCTTACAGGCATCTTAGTTGATGGTCTTTAAGGGTAGCCTTTCCAGGATTTCTTGAAAGGGATATAAGGGAGGGGGTGAGTACGACTACTTAGTGAATGTGTTTTCAAAGGTCTACTTTTAATTTTTAAGAAAAATATTTATATGGAGTGTGCCAGACTCCTTTCTTTTAAAAAATCTCTTCATTTAAAAATTCAGGTTTTTCCATCATTTCTTAGTTACCACAATGCGTCATCACCCAACACACATCCTTAGTCATGAAGGTTACACACATTCGCAGGTCAGTATGACTAATGAACCCACTAGTGGCTTCGGAGCGACTTTACCGGCCACCTGGATAGAAGCACGACCACTTCTACCCTGGGAATGAGTGGATGTACGTGACATCCGACCTTCAATCCTGAAATCGCTTCTTCATGTCCATATGAGGATAGAGACCTCATCCTGTCCCCACCCCGATCTCATGCGCTTGGTGCTACTCCAAATTTTGCATAGACACTTGGAACGACAATCTGCACTTATACTCACCGGGTCGTCTAGGGCCTTTAGGATGCATCACTACCCCTCATGGGCGTCTTGATGATCCCGTACTCATAGTACATGCACAAACAATGTTTTCTTATATTGCCATGTAATCTTTGGTGCCATTGGTCAAACGGCCCCGACTCTCAACTCAACCCGCAGTTGTTTGTCTTGACTAGTCCGTCAAGCTGTCATGTCGTACTGCTGCTAGTTGATTAAGCATGTCAATCCTATCTTGGTACCATGGCCAAACAATTCACTTATTAAGTTTTATGGCACATATATCATGTTTGTTTACAAGCTCCTACTCGTGCCAATTGGCCTTGGGCCCACTGCATGAGATTTTCAAAATCGGGCATTTAGTGCCTAAGTTCCAAAATCGAGGCCCCCGACCTATAAGAGCTATTCGAGCTCCTGTCAAGAAGGTCTCCCAAATAGTTTAAGCATTCGCACACAGTCAGGGGAGAACACTTCCGACAAAATATGTTTTCATTGTCCATTATACCAACCGGTATAAGGACATCTCCATTCATAGCCGATGAACGGGTTTTCAACTTCCTTCGAGAAAGTCTCATCATACCAACCGGGAATGATCTACTTACAACCGGTAAGTAGTTTTTCCGCATAATTTTTACATCACTTTCTCTAAGTGGTGATGATTAAAATACCACTAAATAGTGGGTTTTTATACCGAGGCACTTATCATTCCCAACCGGGTATGATATATAATCTCACTCATAACCGGTAAATAGTTTTAAATTTTAAGTTGTGCTCATCATCCCAACTGGGTATTATGTTAGTAAACCCACTCACCCGTTAACGCAGTGAATTCCACTAGACTGGTTCTTTGTATTCACGTGTGCTTGTCCATGCTAGCATTCTCGGTACTTCATGTTCCTACATGATATGAACATCCTAGTTCACTATTACTCGACTTAACAAACTTCAAATGAGAAAACTCAAACTTTTTAATTATTTGCAATTAGGTCCCTAAAGTTACTTCTCTTTAACTTTAAGTCCCCAAATGCCAGTTTTTCATCAAATTGAGTCCCAAAACTTTTAAAATTTATCTTGGGATCTCAATTTATTCAATTTCACAAAAAAGGGTTTAATTTCCCAAATTTCCAATTTGGTCCCCCAACTTTTCCAAAATTACCATTTTGCCCTTCCTTTACAAAAATGGTAAGTTTTGCCCCAAAAATTCCAAAGTTCCTCAATTGGTCCTCCAACATTATTTTCATGCCTAATTGACCCTCAATTTCATAAAATTGCATTTTGGTCCTTTGAATTTCGAAAATCCCCAATTTTTCCCAATTTCTCCCCCAATTTCAACTCCTTAGCACAACCGAATTTTATTTCATCAAATTGACTGATCAAACACCTCCAATTATTGAAATTAAAGTTAAAATTGAGTTCCTCCATCCTCTTATGATTCAATAGCACTTTGAATTGCAAGTTTTGATGCCAGAACGAGCTCAAACGGAGTGCCGGAAAATGGACTATAGATAGAAAACTTCGATTACTCATCGGTGAGGGCACGGCGGTCCGAGCTTTCAATCTGGGCAGATAGCTCTCATCCTGAGGTTCATCCTAGAATCAAGAATCGCATCAATTGATGCTGAATTGAGTTAGAATTTTATCATTGAAATTCTACCGGTTCTCTCTCTAGAACCGGCAGGAAATTACAGAAGGGAACCGGATTGACTTACCTTTCAGTACTAATTCGGCCGTGGGAGGGCTGAGGAAGTGTTGGGAAGGCTTGGTTTGGCCTGAGGAGGGCTTGAAATGGCCAATTTCAGCTCGACCAAAATAGGGCAGCTTTAGTCCGCCGGAGCTGCTTCACTATTCCATCATGCCGGCGCTTCTCTAGCGATTCTCGGATTGACTGGAGTTTGCTATCAGATAGCTATCTTCTCCCCGGTTCTAAAGAGCCTGACCTCTCCTTCCGAGGTTAAGAAAAATGTTCAAGTCAAAGCTCTAGTTCGAGCTTCACCGAGAAATAGATCAGCAGAGAAAGAGAGAGAAGTGTTCAGGTGTGAGGAGAATGAATGGGGATGACCTCTTTATATATGTGTAAAATCGTGTATTAAATAGAAGAGATTTATTACTTGTATTAATATTGCCATAAATTATTGGTATTAATTTTAATAATTAAATATATATTAATTTATGGCTATTTATGACACCAATAATAATTATTGGTATCATACTTCCCAAGAGGTCATCCATCCTTACACTACTCTCGTGCAAGCACTCTTAACTTCAAAGATCTTAAGGGATATCGTTCACCTGAACCAATTTAGTTTTACTCTTCTATTTTGTCTTAAGTTTCTTTTCCAAGGTTTAATGAACCCTTTGGATCACTCGGAAGTTGTAAATTTCCAAATTGCTTGTTCCCATATGATCGGGTTTGTAAACTGGCTCGGTTTTCTTACTCGGTTTGACCGGTTCTTTTCCTGGTTTTCCTTAATTCAAAAGTGTGGGGTTTACACCTTCTTTCCTTATACCAATAATAGTTTATCTTGGTACTTGTCCTTAGTTGGGTTGGACACTTCTTCACGTAATGTCTCCAGCATTCATACTTGTAATAGGTTATTCACTTGCATAGATTGTGGTGGTTCTTTCTTTCCTTCGAGTGGGGCTTTTCCAGGGTTACTAGTGGTTTGGTGCTTCACCGTTTTTGAGTTTTCTTGCTTGATCTCCTTTGCTAAAGGGTCATGGTAAGAGTCCTCCTAGGTTTCTTAATTCCCAGATTCATCTTCCATAATTGAAATGTAACTTTTCCTTAGTTTCTAGGATGGTGTGGGTTTGTTTGGTTTATTTGTCTTAGGCCATCTTCCTAGCAAGGTCACATCATTGGGAGCTAGAGATTTAAGAATTTGAGTATTTCATTAACAAGGGGATACAAAAGGTTGGGATTTTAGCCCTATCACATAAAGTAGTCACAAAATAGATAGGAAGCTACGATTTTCTTGGCAAGTATCTTCCTTGGTAAGATTATGCATATGTATTGGCATTCCTAGCTTTAGCACAAGAGTGTGACCTTAACATGCCCTAGCACCATACACCTTGGCGGTACTAGATGTTCCCCCATTTGGTACTTCAAGGCTTCTACTATATATTGGATATTGGGAAGCTTCTAGAGTTGTCTTCCAATGAGTACAGGGTGTTGAGTAGAGTCATTCCTAGTTTTCTTGGTTCATCTCCTAGGAACCATCTGAAAATTTTTAAGACAAATCCTATCAGTTACTATATTTTCTACTCTTATGTATTCAAGGAAACAGGCTCTGATACCGCTCTAGTTGTCACGCCCCGACCCGGTTTGGTTGGATCCCTGTGATCAACCTGCCACTCTCCCGTTTTATTAAAGGATTTCCCCTTATTATTAACCTTAAAGAGTAAGGCATCCTTTAAACATGCACCTTTTTCTGAAATAACATAAATCAAAACTGCATAATATTTTAAATTTGTCAAACATGTCTCAATGGCATCTTAGTTGATGATCTTTAAGGGTAGGCTTTCCAAAATTTCCTAAAAAGGGATATAAGGGAGGGGGTGAGTATGACTACTCAGTGAATGGGTTTTTCAATACTTTTACCTTTATTAAAAAAATTTGTATTGGAGTGTGCCACACTTCTTTCTTTCAAAAACCTTTCATTTCAAATCTCAGTTTTTACCACCATTTCCTTATTAATCACGGTGTGTCATCACCCAACACACAACCTTCATCATGAAGGTTAATCACACATTCACATGCCAGCACGTCCACTGAACCTACTTGTGGCTTCGGAGTAACTTTACCGGCCACCCAGATAGAAGTACGTCCACTTCTACCCTGAGAATAAGTGGATGTTCGCGACATCCGACCCTCAATCTCAAAATCACTTTTTCATGTCCGTATGAGAAAAGAGACCACATCCTGTCCCCACCCCGGTCACATGTGCTTGGTGCTACTCCAAATTTCACACGGTCACCTGGTACGACTAACTGCTCTTATACCCACCAAGTCGTCCAGTGCCGTTAGGACACATTACTACCCCTCTTGGGCGTCTTGATAGTCATGTAATCATAGTGCATGCACAATCAATGTTTTCTTATTATGCCATATAATCTGTGGTGCCACTGGTCCAACGGCCCCGACCCTCAACTCAACTCGCAGTTGTTTGTCTTGACTGGTCCATCGACCTGTCATGTTGCACTACCGCTAGTTGATTGAGTATGTCGGTCCTGTCTTGGTACCATGGCTAAACAATTCCTTTATTTAAAGTTTTATGGCATATAACTCATGTTTGTTTACGAGCTCCTGCTCATGCCAACTGGCCTTGGGCTCACTATACGAGATTTTCAAAATCGGGCATATTAGCCCCCAAATTCCAAAATCGAGGCCCCTAGCCTATAAGAGCTATTCGAGCTCCCATCAAGAAGGTCTCCCAAATCGTTTAAGCATTAGCACACAGTTAAGGGAGAGCACTTCCGATAAAATATATTTTCAACAATCCAATATACCAACCAGGTATAAGGACATCTCCGCTCATAACCGATGAACAGGTTTTCAACTTCCTTCGAGTAAGTTTTATCATACCAACCGAGTATGATCTACTTACAACCGGTAAGTAGTTTTTCTTCATGATTTCCACATCCCTTCTCTAAGTTGTGATATTTAAAATACAACTTGGTAGTGAGTTTTCATTTCAAGTTACTTATCATCCCCAATTGGGTATGGTATAAAATCTCACTCATAACCGATAAGTCGTTTTTAACTTTAACTTGTGTTCATCATCCCAACCGGGTATGACGTTAGTAAACCCACTCACCCGTTAATGCAGTGAATTCCAGTAGACTGGTTCTTTGTATTCACACGAGCTTGTCCTTGCTGGCATTCCCAGTAATTCATGTTCCTACACGATATGAACATCTCGGTTCATTATTCTTCGGCCTAATAGCCTTCATTCATTCCAAATGAATGAGAAAACTAAACTTTTATTTTTTTGCAATTAGGTCCCTAATGTTATTTCTCTTAAACTTTAAGTCCCTAACACCGGTTTTTTGTCAAATTGAGTCCCGGAACTTTTAAAATTTATCATAGGACCTCAATTTATTTCATTTCACAAAAAGGGGTTTAATTTCCAAATTTTCCAATTTGGTCCCCCAACTTTTCCAAAATTACATTTTTCCCTTCCTTTACAAACATTTTTATCATGCCCAATTGACCCTCAATTTTAGGAAATTGCATTTCGGTCCTTCGAATTTTTGAAAATTCCCAACTTTCCCCAATTTTCCCCCAATTCCAACTTTTTAACACAGCTGAATTTGAATTCATCTAATTGACCAATCAAACGTTTCCAATTGTTGAAATTGAGTTTCTACATGTTCAAATAATTCTTTAGCAATTTGAGTTGCAAGTTTTAATGCTGGGACGAGCTCAAATGGAGCTTCACTGGAAAATGAACTATAGAGAGAGAAAGCATTGATTACTCACTGGTGAGGGCACGGCGGTCTGAGCTTTCGATCTGGGCAGATAGCTCTCGTCCTGAGGTTCATCCTAGAATTAAGAATCACATCAATTGATGTCGAATTGAGTAAGCCATCATCAAAATTTTGTCAGTTCTCTCACTAGGACTGGCAAGAAATTGCAGAGGGGAGCTGAATTGGCTTACCTTTCAGTCCTAATTCGGCCATGGGAAGGCTGAGAATGTGTTGAGAGGGCTTGGTTTGGCTTGAGGAGGGCTCGAAATGGCTGATTTCAACTCGGCCAAAATAGGGCAGCTTCGGTCCATCGGAGCTACTTCACTATTCCATCACGCCAACGTTTCTCCGGTGACCCTTGGAGCAAACAAAGACTATAGGCGTGTAGCTGACTTCTCCCTGGTTCTAAAGAACCCTACCTCGCCTTCTTTGTCTCAAAAAAGACCCTATATAAGAGTTTTGTTTTGAGCTTTGCCAAAAAACTAAGCAACTGAGAGAGAGTGAGCTTTTCAGGTGTGGAGAGTATGAATGGGGAGGGGGTCTTTATATAGGAAGCTTGGGGACTCCTTGGCCGTTCAATTGGTGCCTTTATAATAGACATTGATGGCTAGAAACGTATTGAACATAGAAGTTTCCTCTTCGTCGGTGCTGTTTTGATTTTTCGACAAGTGAATAGTGCTGTCATCTGAAGGAAGAAGACGACACTGTTCCGAATAGGACCGGACCGGTCCGAACTGGGTTCGAAGCTTAAATCGGCCGTTTCACCCCTCATTCAACTGAGTTTTTCAAATCTAAAATTTTCTAAATTCATTTTCTATCCAATGGTGGCCTCAAATCTCAAATTTGAATTATTTAAGCTACCTAGAAAAATGAATTTAGGATCCAATTCAATAGTGGTTCAAACCGGTCCAAACCGGTTCGGATCCAGTTCACCTAAACCGGTTTGGTTTTCATCTCCAAATCTTTCACAAGTCCATTTCCATGACTTTGTGACTCCTTAGGTCACTTAGGGTCCATAAATTTCTCGGTTTACCATCTCTCTATCGGTTCCGATTAATAAACCGGCTCGGTTCTTAAACCAGTTTAATTCGATTTAGGTCCAGTTCGGGGCAATGGTGGTGGGTTGCCAGATGATACAGGAAATGGAAGTGGGTTGATCACGAATCCCTCTCAAACCGGGTCGGGGTATGACAACTTGAGTGGTATCAGAGCATAACTTTCCTAATAAGTTTTTCCCCCAACCCATCCTAATCCTTAATTCTTGACAACCCTTGTAGAAATGGAAGAATGAGAAGCAAACCAGTGACGAAGAACCCTAGAAGACCTACCCGCCCCATAGAACCCTAGCGGGTAACAGCCAAGATAATCAAGGGATAATGATAAAGTATTCTAGTAATGGAAGAATGAGAAGCAAACCAGTGACGAAGGAATGGGACACCCTGACAACAGAGATCGGTGGAAAGCAAAAGGGATGGACAGACAAGCATGGAGACTATAAAGTCGGTTAGGCAGCTACATAAGGAAGTCATAATGGGAAACCTGACACTCGAGGAGAACACAGGGTCGAAAGGGCAGACACATACAGGGTCAAGAAGGGAAGCGTAGGAGGACACCCTACACTTGCACTGGAAATTTCAGGAGAACAGACACATACAGGGTCAAGAAGAAGTGTCCAAACTAGGGGTAGAAGCAATAAATAACTAGGCGACCCCAAGGTAGGAAAGAAGTGCTACTAAGCTATAACGAAGAACGAAGCTCAGAAATTCAAAGAAGTTAGGGGAGTACGGGAGAGATATCCAAGGAAGCAAAAGCGGGTCTAGAACACTCCAAGCCATTAGGGATAAATGGACCTCGAACCTGAAGGGGAGCACAACCTAGGGAAGGAAGGATCGCCATATAGGCATGAAAAAAATTGAGTGAGGAGTTGGTAGCCCAAAGGGTAAAAAAGGGACGATGATCCAAAAAGAGCGACAGAGGATCAACATGGGAGGACCCACCCCCGAGTAATCGAGAATGGGACCTAGGACCATACCTTGAAACAAGTGGGAAACCTCCGAAAACACTCACCAGTCCCACCTGAAAGGTAGACGTCGGAAGAGAGAAGAAGTCCCTTGAGTACGACTACGATAAGAATTAAGCTAGAAGGCAGTCATAGAAAACTAGAAGACGTGAGAACAAATGGAGGAAGGAGAACCAATGGGTCAATGAGGTCAACATGGGGCTGGAAACCCAATAGTTGGAGATAGGCAAACTCAATACGGGGATGGAATAGAATGAATAAACACGGGAAAAACCCAAACTCATATAAGAAGATTGATATCTATATCCTGGGGACATCGGAATATGGAAGGGACATATGAAATTGAAACTCAGATGTAAAATAGTCAAGTAATGAAATAACATGGATAATGCAAAAGACAAGAACAAGAGAGAGCACGCTCTAAGGACAAGAGCGAAGGGACATGGTCCCAACCACAAGACAGGCCGAGCCTGAGGCCTAGGGTAGAGCCGCAGGGCATAGGAGTCCCACTGCCAAGGATAATTAAGTTCAACTGCCAATACAAAAAGGGAACTCAAGTACGAAAGGATGGAATAGAGGACCAAGCAAGGGAAGTGGCACTAAGAAGTATAGACGCAAAACTGAAGGGATGACGAACCCAGGGAACACCAACAAACAAGGGGGTAGAAAAATCTAGGTATGATTGGACATGTCAGAAACAAGACTCTACACAAAACCCTCTAGAAGAAAAAGTCTGACCCTAAGCGGTAGGGAGTATCCCCTTTTCATAGAAAAGAGTAACAACGGAGTTTTGAGGATAAAACTCCTAAAAGGAGGGGAGAGTTGTGGAACCCATCTCCTCGGACCAAGCAAACCGGAAGGAGAACCGACATTATTGTCAAAACTGGGCTAATTTAATCAATATAAAATAGTAAAGAAGGCCTAAACTGGGAAATTGGAAGATCCCAAGTGACCAAAAATTCACAAACCATTGTGAGGAAGAACCGAGAAGTGGAATTGGGGAGAGAACTAGACCCGTTCAGGGTGAATCAGACCGGTTCGGGGTGAATTGGACCCAAAATGTACGGAACCGGGATGAACCATAGGGAACCAATTTGATAATTCATTTTTCTAAGTGGCTTAAAAATGTCAATTTGGGAAATTGAGGCCACCATTAGATAGAAAATGAATTTAGATAAATTTAGAAATTTTTAAATTTCTGAAAACCGGTCGAATTGGGTCTGAACATGCCGATTTTTGAATTCGGGATAGCGAACCTGGTCGAACTAGACTAGTCAACAAATCGGACCAATCAATGGTCGAATTGGTCAACGGTCAACGGTGCCCCGTCAGTAGCCACACAAACATGGGTAGCCAATGGAAGGCTGTCATGTGTCCGGTCAATGGTCAGCAGGCAACCCGTCAGCATGACATGCAAACACGAGCAGCCAAAGAGTGGCTGCCACATGTCTATTCAAAGGGTCAATAGTTGACGCGACGGTCGAGCTAAGCCTCCATGTTATAAAAACTGGCCAAGCACAATGCACCATATGGCATGCCCACCACATCATCGTCTTCAACCTTCAGACACTAACAGAGAGAACGGAGGAGAGAGAGAGTCCGAAAAAGCTGGAGTCTCTGACGACTCACAACCAAAGAAGCTCCGAAGGATAGCATTGGAACTAGGGAAGAGTGCTCTAGCTCTAGACACACTCAGAGCGACTAGAGGCTGACTAGAGAAGTGTAAAAAGGATTGCATAGTGAAGTTGCTCTAGAGCTCGAAACAACGAGCTCCTGACTGACCCATCCCCAACTCTCTTGGCCCTTTCTCCGCCCGCATTTTCCTTCTCTAACTACCTAAGACCCTCCACATCCCCCTATAGACCCCGATAAGCTCAATTTTGCTTTTCCTCATTGAAAATTATGAGTTTTAGAGCTGCACACCCCAAAACTTCTCTCTTTAAATTCCTAAAGGATAGCAGCAAATTGCAACAACATTCAATCCTGGTAGGTTCCCCTCGACGAGCACTAGTTGCCCCTACCTCAAGCTCCAGCCACTGCCCCTCCATTGGTAAGTTAAGCAAGATTTCTCTCTCTATTGTAAATTTTCCGGTAAAGCTC
Source organism: Trapa bicornis (assembly GCA_030064425.1). Taxonomy (NCBI): domain Eukaryota; kingdom Viridiplantae; phylum Streptophyta; class Magnoliopsida; order Myrtales; family Lythraceae; genus Trapa; species Trapa bicornis. The sequence goes on from CM057754.1 coordinate 8,703,656, forward strand.
CAACGAGGCTTAAAACTCAACCAAAATTGAAAATTTAAAGTCTAGGACGGTCGAGGGGAGCTGGAGGAGATGAATTGAGGTAAGAACCGAAGAAATTATGGACTTATAGGCCATCAATTGGAAGAGGTAAGATCTGAATGTTCATATGCATAAATTGGGGAAGAAGATGAAGGCCAATTTGGGGATTTTTAGAGGCTTTTGTGCAATTTTTGAAAATTGGAGGACATAATGGCAAATTGATGAAATTAAAAAGGTTTTCATTAAATTCACTCCCAATTGAGGGCCAATTGGGCAATTTGAGCAAAATAGAGGACAAATTGGAAATTTTTAAAAGTTGGGGGACTAAGGAGCAATTTTGGTAAAATTAAGGGCCAATGAATGAATTTAAAAGAGTTAAGGACCCAAGAAGGATGATTGGAATCCTTAATAGGAACAAAGGGGCAATTAGGGACCTAAGTGCAATTAAGGCAAAATACGGGGCACTATGTGAAAATATGAGAAATTATGCAACCTCTTAGTCAATACATCCTCATACAGATACTCGGGCCATGCAGGAGCATTCTACTTGAGCGTCAGTTCCCAGAAGCATACCAAGGAGATATACTATGTCGGCATGACCCCGTCGAAATCATCAGGTGAGTGGGAATCATTATAATGTCCATTTCGGTTGGAATGACAATTCTTTTGAAAATGCTTTTCTCATAATTAGCCTCCCCTAACTAGGTGACTCTGCTTAAAATGTTTGGGAGCTAATTCTGGAGCTTAGGCTCGGTATACCAGTGGGCCCAAGGCCGATAGATACGGGCATGGACCAGTCCAGAACTAGCATGTCATAAATGATGCTAAAAGATCCAAATAATGGGAAATTGTGTGTGATACCCACGAAGCCAAGTCTGAGTTGTTGAGTTTGTTGGGCTAAACCGCTACTCTGCCAAAGCTAGGTCATCGAACCTATTGGGCTAGTACGCATGGGCCGAAGCCAAGCTAATAGACCGTTGCGGTAGAGGGCCAAATATAAAGGCTATAGCTTAAAAGAATGTTGATTGTTCATGCACTGTGAGATTCGAGCCATCAGAACACCTGACATGAGGTAGTGATGGAGCCTAAGGACTACTGGATGGCCCAGGGTGCATAATGGCGGTATGTCGTCCAATAGGTCGTGAAGCTCGAGGAGCGTCCTGTGCACTAAGACCGAGGCAATATGGTAAAAGAATTCTTGTCCCACAAAGCATACATGGTGAAGTGATCAGGATTTGCGGGTTGGACTATTAATGTCCACTCAAACTCCGAGTAGAGGCAGTGCACCTCTATTAAGGTGGATGGTAAACGCGCTCTGGTTCACAAGTGGAACGGTCGAGGATCATTTTGTGAATGTGTGATCCCTCCTATGATAGGAGGGCAATTGATGCCTGGTTAATATGCAAAAAATGACAAATGGATAATTTAATGGACAGAGAAATGAATTAAAGTAAACGTTATAGTAGTTTCCCTCATTGAGTACTATGTACTCATTCCCTTCCTCTCACCCTTTCAGGCTAGCACCAAGATGGAAAGTTGCCAGACAATCTAGGACACTCAAGGTACGTTTCCTACCCCCAACTTTAAGTACGAGTTTGAACATAGATACGCCTTTACCTTCCCTATATCATTTGGGTAGGAATACCTAGATGATACAGGAAAGAGTGGCGGGTTGATCACGAACCCTGATCAAACCGAGTCAGGCGTGACATGAAAACACTATTCATATGGCAGAAAAACCTTTCTTTTTCGGCGAGGAAATATTCCCTCTAATTTGGTTATTTTCTAAAGAGGATAAGCTCGACCAATATGGAAACTAGTAGAGCAGATGGTCCCTAAGCTCCCTATATAAAGAGCTCCCCTCCATTCATCATCCACATACCTAAAATCCTTTCCTCCTCCCAAGCGCTCCATTTTCAGGCAAAGCTCAAACTCGAGCTCCCCCTTGGGCACTTTTCTCAACCTTAGAAGGCAAAGTCAGGTCCTACAAACTCTGGAGAAAGTCAGCTAATTGACAACAACCTCTCCTTGACCCAAGGATCGTTGACGAAGTGCCGACGAGATCAAATAGTGAAGCAACTTCATTGGTTTGAAGCTGCCCTATTTCGGCCAACCTGAATTCAGCCAATTCAGACCTCCTATGGCCAAACCAAGCCTTCCCATAGTCCCCATGACCATCACACAACCTCTACATAGGTGAAAGGTAAGCCAATTCAATCCCCCCTCGTCATTGCATTTCGATTCTAGAGAGAGAAAGTGTTGAATTTCACTAACCAAATTCACACTAATCCTAATATCAATTATCGCAATTCTTGATCCTAGAAGGACCCGAAGTATGAGAGCTACCTTCCTAGATCGACAGCTTAGACCGCTATGCCTTCGATAGTAAGCTTTCGAAGCCTTCTCTCTATGTACAGTTTTCCGGCAAAGCTCCGTTTTTGCTCAATTTAGTCGTAAATGCTACAATTCAAAGCTCAATTGAAATGTATGGAGGATTAGGAACCGATCCCTGCCATCAATTGGAGCAATTTTCCCCATTTGAACGACAAATTTAAAGAAATTAAATTATAGCGAGTGGTGAAAATTAGGGGAAATTGGGAATATCAAAAAATTAAAGGACCTAAATGCAATTTCCCTAAATCGAAGGTCAATTGGCAATGAGATAGATGTTGGAGTTTTAATTGGTCAATATTTGAAAGAATTAGGGTCAATTGGCCATTATTTGGAAGTTAGGGGCAAAATGGTAATTTTTTTGTAAAAGTTGGGGGACCAAATTGGAAATTTGGGAGATTTGAGCCCCATATACCATTTTGAGAAAATTAAGGACTCAAGAGGGATATTGGAATCCTCGGGGATTTAATTAAAAATAATTAAGCATTTGGGACCTAAAGTCTAAGATTATGGACTTTAGGGACATAATTACAAAAAAGCGAAAATAAGGGCCTAAATGTAAATACATGAAAATAGAAGGGCTATTAATGCCAAGTCATTCCTAACAAGGATAGTCAAACCATGTAGGAATGAATTCGGATAAGGATGTGAGCAAAGGAGCTCGAAGAAGACTTTGAAGGCTAACTAAGGACGGACACGTCATGGTCATCAAATGAGTGGGACATTTTAAACGTCATATCCGGTTGGAGTGGTGAGCATTTTTATTAACTGAAAAACCTATTTAATGGTTGTAAGTGGGACTTTTATACATCATGCTTGGTTGGGATGATAGGCACTTTTAATAAAGGAAACACCTGCTTACCGGTTGTAAGCAGATCTACCTCTATCATCACACTCGGTTGGTGCAATGAGTACCTTAAGCTAAAAGAGGTTTTTGTCGGAAGTGTTCTCTCATAATTGTGTGCCATTGCTTAAACTATTTGGGAGACCTTCTTTACAAGAGCTAGAATAGCTCTAACAAGCCCAAAGCCTCAAATTTGAAGTCATAAGGCTCAAGGCCTAGTTTTGAAAATTGCATGAAGTGGGCCCAAGGCTAGTTGGCACAGGCTGAAGCCCATAAACAAACATGAATAGGAAGAGCCATGAAAACTCTCATTAAAAGTGGAAATATTTGTGTGATTTGTCATGGTACAAAGTCGGGACTAACAAAGCTCGATGGGCTAGTAGTAGTGCACCAAGGCTAGGTTGATGGACTGGTCAGGCAAATAGCTGCAGGCCGAGTCGAGTGTTGGGGCCGTTGGACCGCCGGCACCAAAGTGAATGGCTAAATATATGAAAACTATTATTTGTGCACGCACTTTGATTCATGTCCATCAAGACACCCAAGGGGATAGTGATGGGTTCCAAGGGCTGTTGGGTGACATGATGGTGATAAGGCAAGGGGAAGTAGCTGTGTTTGGGCTTCTCGTTGTGTTAGTTAGTCATGAAGCTACTGTGTTGGGGCTTCTTGCATATTGAGACTATGGTGCAGGCGGGATGAGGTCTCCATCCTCATACGAACATGAAGTTATGTGTAGTCTGAGGGCCCGATGCCTAGGGCATCACTTAGACTTAAGGTAGAAGTCAAGGACATCTATCATGGTGGACGGTAAAGACGCTATGATCCTCAAGTGGGTGCAGTGGGCGTGTTGCACCGACGAATGTGTGTACATTTTATGATAAAGGGTGTGTGTTTGTTTGCTAAATGCCTCCCGAGGCAAGGGGATGTGCTGAAAGAGCTAAATGCACAAAGGCTTAAAAAGGATGAAAGGTTTTTAAAGAATAGTATCACGCCCCGACCTGGTTTGGTCAGATCCCAGTGAGCAACCCGCCACTCCCTTTGGTTTATGAGGGTTTCACCCTCTTCTAAACTACGAGGAGTCATGCGTCTTTTTTTTCATGATTTTCCTGGAAAAGCATTATACAAAACTGAATATATCGAATTTTTTTATACATGTCTTATGGTTCAATTGCAAGGGGTCTTTAAGGTTGGTCTTCCTCTTTTGCTTGAAAAGGGGTTAAAGGGAGAGGGTGAGTTACTACAACCCAGTGAGCAGGTGTTGGAAGCGAGTTTTCAAAAAAACATGCTTTATTTGTCAAAACCATTGCGAAGGTTTACCATTCCTTAGTCAAGGAATTTTCTCAATTTTCAAATCTCATAACCTTTTTCCATTTTCAAATTAGGTGTGTTTAGCTCTCTTAGCCTATCCCCCTCTGGAGGCATTTAGCAAACAAACACATGTCCTTCATCAGGAAGGGTACACACATTCACACGATAGTCCCAAACTGCACCCACTTGGGGATCATCGTGACTTTGCTGTTGTCATGCCCTGACCCAGTTTCAGTCGGATTCCCATGAGCAACCCGCCACTCTCTCAGTTTATTAAGGGTTTTCACATTCTTTAGACCGTGAGGAGTAATTCGTCCTTTTTACCTGTACCTTTCCTAGAATAACATAAATCAAACCTTAATAAATTTAAACTTACATACCTGTCTTGCAGGTTTAGCTAGCGTAAGGTCTTTAAGTAGGTTTTCCCTCGATTACTTGAAAAGGGTAAAGGGAGGGGGTGAGTTCGACAACTCAGTGAATGGGTGTTTAAAAAATGAGTTTCTATAAAATAGTTTTGAATTGGGGTGTGCCAGACTCCTTATTTCCTTTTAAAAAATGATTTCTTCCTTGAATTCCTAGTTATTTAAAACCAATTTCTTCATTATCCACAATCGGTGTATTTAACAATCAACACATGCCCATCATCATGAAGGGATCACACATTCGCAGGGCAACTTGTCCAGTACACTCACTTGTGGCGTTCGAGCGACTTTATCGGCCACCTAGATAGAAGCCCATCCACTTCTACCATGGGAATGAGTGGATGTTTGTGACATCCAACCCTTAAACCCAAAATCATCTCCATGTCCATATGAGGACAAAGACCTCATCTCGCCCCCACCCCAGTCTCATGCGCATGAAACTACGTCGAGCTTCCTTAAGTGCTGGCACGACAAACTACCATTATATCCACCATGACGTCCAGTAGCCCCTAGGATGCATCACTACCACTAAGCATCTTGATGGTCCTAAACCTCAAGTGCAAGAACAAAAAAAGTTTTCCATGAAGCCATTAATCTTTAGTGCCACTAGTCCTACAACCCCAACCCTCAACTCGACCAACAACTATTTGTTTAGATATGTCCGTAGACCTAGTCCTCTCGCACTGTCGCCAGTCCATCGAGTATGTCAGTCCTCTCTTGGTACCGTGGAAAAATCACATAATATCATTCATTAAGAATTTTCATGGTTTATCATCATGTTTTTTTATGAGCTCCTGCTCATGCCAACTAGCCTTGGGCCCATTGTACGTGATTTTCCAAAAATCGGGCATTTTAGCCCCCAAGTTCCAAAACTAAGGCCTATGGCCTATATGATCTATTCGAGCTCTCGTCAAGAAGGTCTACCAAAATTATTAAGCATTGACATACAGTCAGGTGAGAACATTTCTAATAAAATATATTTCAACTCATCCATCACACCAACCAGGTGTGATGACATCTCCGCTTACAACCAGTAAGCGGGTTTTCTACTTCCTTCCAAGAAGTTCATTATACCAATTGGGTATGATCTACTTACAACTGGTAAGTAGTTTTTCCATGTAGTTCTCACATCATCCCAACCACCTTGGCCGAAACAGGGCAGCTTTGGTCCGTCAGAGCTGCTTCATTATTTGATTATGCCGACGCTTCTCCAGCAATCCTTTGATTGAATGGTGATCACCGTCGGTAGCTGAATTCTCCCTAAGTCTAAGGAACCCAATTCTTTGGCTCTGGAAAATGCACAAGTCAGAGCTATGGTTTGAGCTTCACTAGAAATTGGAGTAGTAGAGGGAGAAGTGTTTTCAAGTGTGAGGACCATAAATGAGGAGGAGCTCTTTATATAGGAAGCTCGGGGACTCCTTGGTCGTCCGATTGGTGCCTTTATGGCGATCATTCATGGCCTGAAACTCCCTAAACGGACACTTTTCATCTTTGTCAGCACTTCTCGCTTTTCCGGTGAATGAACAGTAATGTCATTTGAAGGAAGAAGACGATATTGTTCCGAATTGTACCAGACCGGTCCAAGCCGAGTTCAATTCTTAAATCGGCTAGTTAGGCTCGATTCGATCGAGTTTTTCAAAATTAAAAATGTCTAAATTCATCTAAATTCATTCTCTATCCAATAGTGGCTTCAATTCTCCAATTTGAATTTTCTAAGCCACCTACAAAAATGAATTTAGAAACCGACTCAATAGTGGTTCAAACTGGTTCATGTTCAATTCACCTAAACCGATTTGATTTTCTCTTTCCATTTATCCTAAAGTCCTTTTCCATGACTTTTGTAACTCTTTAGGTCACTCATGATTTATAAATTTCATGATTTGCCCTTTCTCTTTCAATTACGGTTTATAAACCGACTCGGTTTTATTTTTGGAAATGACCAGTTCTTTTCCGATTTTTTTATTATCAAAGGACGGGGTTTACATCTCTCCCCTCCTTTTTTAGGGGTTTTGTCCCCAAAATAGTTACATGTTGAATAATTAAGAGTACCCATCCCTCATTACATGTTGCACGGGTCCATTTTTCCAAGGAACCTTGACCATAGGAATCCTCTTATTTCTCAAGTTCTTATCCCTTCGGTCGATGATTCGAACCAGTTCTGCTTGATAGGTTAAATTCTCTTCCAGTTTTGGTGGAGGACGGTACAATACATGTGTCACGCCCCGACCCATTTTGGTTGGACCCCGTGAACAATCTGCCACTCTCCCGGTTTATTAAAGGGTTTCCCCTTATTATAAATTCTAAAGAGTAAGGCATCCTTTAACCTGCACCTTTTTCTGGAATAGCATAATCAAAACTACATGAAATTTTAAACTTTACATACCTGTCTTACCGACGTCTTATTTGATGGTCTTTAAGGGTAGGCTTTCTGAAATCTCCTGAAAGGGATATAAGGGAGGGGGTGATTACGACTACTAAGTGAATGGGTTTTTAAAAGTTTAGAATTTTAAGAAAATATTTATTATTGGAGTGAGCCAGACTCCTTTCTTTTCAAAAATCATTTCATTCAAATTCTCGTGTTTATCACCATTTCTTTTTAACCACGGTGTGTCATCACCCAATACACATCCTTCATCATGAAGGTTACACACATTCGTAGGTCAGCACGACCACTTAACCCACTTGTGGCTTCGGAGTGACTTTACTGGCCACCCAGATAGAAGTACGTCCACTTTTACCCTAAGAATGAGTGGATCTTCACGACGTCCAATCCTCATTCCTGGAATAAATTCATCGTGTTCATTATGAGGACAGATACCTCATCACGTCCCCACCCCGGTCACATGCGCTTGGTGCTACTCCAAATTTCACACAGACACTTGAAATGGCAGACTGCCCTTATACTCACCGGGTCGTCTAGGGCCCTTAGGACGCATCACTACCCCTCATGGACATCTTAATGATCCCGTACTCATAGTGCTTGCAAAAATAATGTTTTCTCATTATGCCATATAATCTATGGTGCCACTAGTCCAACAGCCCCGACTCTCAACTCAACCCGCAGTTGTATGTCTTAACTGGTCCGTCAACCTATCATGTTGCACTGCCACTAGTTGACTGAGCATGTTGGTCTTATCTTGGTACCATGGCCAAACAATTCCTCTATTTAAATTTTTATGACATATAATTCATGTTTGTTTACGAGCTCCTGCTCGTGCCAACTGGCCTTGGGCCCATTGTACGAAATTTTCAAAATGGGGCATATTAGCCCCCAAGTTCCAAAACCGAGGCCCCCGGCCTATCAGAGCTATTCGAGCTCCCGTCAAGGTCTCCCAAATTGTTTAACCATTGGCACACAGTAAGGGGAGAACACTTTTGACAAAATATGTTTTCACTGTCCCTTATATCGATCTGGTATAAGGACATCTCCGTTCATAACCGATGAATGGATTTTCAACTTCCTTCGAGGATGTTTCATCATACCAACTAGGTATGATCTACTTACAACTGGTAAGTAGTTTTTCCGCCTGGTTTTCACATCATAACTCTAAGTCGTGATGTTTAAAATACCACATAGTAGTGGGTTTTCATTTTGATGTGCTTATCATCCCCAACCAGGAATGATCTAAAATCCCACTCACAACCGGTAAGTGGTTTTTAACTTTAAGTTGTGCTCATCTTCCCAACCAGGTATGATGTTAGTAAACTCACTCCCCCGTTAAAGCCATGAATTCCAATAGACCGGTTCTTTATATTCATGCGAGCTTGTCCTTGATGGCGTTCCCGTTACCTCGTGTTCCTACACGATATGAATATGTCGGTTCATTATCCTTTGGCCTAATAGCATTCATTCATTTCAAATGAATGAGAAAGACAAACTTTCATTTATTTGCAATTAGGTCCCTAAAGTTATTTCTCTTTAACATTAAGTCCCTAATACCGGTTTTTCCTCAAATTGAGTCCCGAAACTTTTAAAATTTATAATAGAACATCAATTTATTCCATTTCACAAAAAGGGGTTTAAATTTCCAAATTTCCAATTTTGTCCCCCTAACTTTTCTAGATTATCATTTTGCCCTTCCTCTTTACAAAAATGGTAAGTTTCACCCCAAAAATTTTAAAATTCCTCATTTGACCCTCTAACATTTTTATCATGCCCAATTGACCCTCAATTTTAGGAAATTGCATATTGGTCCCTCGAATTTTTAAAAATCCCCAATTTCCCCCAATTTTTCCTCTAATTCCAACTCTTCAACATAGCCGAATTTGATTTCATCAAATTGACTGATCAAATCGCTCTAATTGTTGAAATTGAGTTTCTCTATGTTCATACGATTCCATAGAACTTTGAAACGCAAGTTTTAACGCCAGAATGAGCTCAAATGGAGCTTCGTCGGAAAAAAGACTGTAGAGAGAGAAAGCTTCGATTACTCACCGGTGAGGGCACGACGGTCCAAGCTTTCAATTAGGGCAGATAGCTCTCATCCTGAGGTTCATCCTAGAATCAAGAATCGCATCAATTGATGTCGAATTGAGTTAGAATTTCATCATTGAAATTCTACCGGTTCTCTCTCTAACACCGGCCAGAAATTGCAGAGTGGAGCCGAATTGGCTTAACTATTATTCCTAATTCGGCCGTGGAAGGGCTTAGGAAGTGTTGGGAAGGCTTGGTTTAGCTTGAGGAGGGCTTGAAATGGCCAATTTCAACTCGACCGAAATAGGGCAGCTTCGGTCCGCTGGAGCTGCTTCAATGTTTCATCACGCCGGCGTTTCTTCGATGACCCTTGGAACAAACGAAGACTATAGGTGTGTAGCTGACTTCTCCCCGGTTCTAAAGAACCCAACCTCGCCTTGTTTAGTATAGAAAAGACCACATATCAGAGCTCTGGTTTGAGCATCACTGGAAAATGGAGCAGTTGAGAGATAATGTAGTTTTCAGGTGTGGAGAGGATGAATGGGGAGGGGCTCTTTATATACGGAACTCGGGAACCCGTTGGTCATCCGTTTAGTACCTTTATGATAGCCATTGATGATATGAAATGTACCAAATGGAAACATTTCTTCTTCGTCGGCGCTGCTTCAATTTTCCGGCGAGTGAATAGTACTGTCATCTTGAGGAACAAGAGGACACTATTTCAAACCAGACCGGACCGGTCTGAACCGGGTTCAAAGTTTAAACAGGTCGGTTCACCCCCCATTCGACCGAGTTTTTCAAATATAAAATTTTTTAAGTTCATCTAAATTCATTTTCTATCCAATGGTGCCCTCAAATCTCCAATTTGAATTATTTAAGCCACCTAGAAAAATGAATTTAGGGTTTAGTTCAATAGTGGTTCAAACCGGTCAAAACCAGTTCGGATCCGATTCACTTAAATCAGCTTGATTTTCATCCCCCATTTCTTAAAAAGTCCATTTCCATGTCTTTTGTGACTCCTTGGGTCACTTAGGGTCCATAAAATTCCCAGTTTACCATCTATTTATCGATTTCGGTTCATAAACCAACTCGTTCCTTAAACCAGTTAATCTGGTTCAGGTCTGGTTCACCCGAACCGATCTGGTTTTTCCCTCTCACTTTGTTCTAAGGTTCCTTTCCAAGGTTTATGAATTTCTTTGGAATACATTGGAGTTGAATTCCTCTGTTTTGCCCGATCTCTATCGGTTTCGGTTCATAAACCGACTCAGTTCATAAACTGGTTCAATCCCGTTGGACCCGGTTCATCCAAATCGATCTAGTTTTCCTCTTCCAATTCATCCTAAGGTTCTTTTCCATAGTATTATGAACCCTTTGGATCTCCTGAGAGTTGTAAATTCCTAAATTGCCCATTCACAATTGATCGGGTCTTTTGAACCAGTTCGGTTTTCTCACTTGGTTTGACCGGTTCTCTTCCCGGTTTTCCTTAGCTCAAAAGGACGGGGTTTACAACATGGCTAGGATCAGGCTGGTACTTTCGAAGTACTAAGATATGGAATAAATGATGTATTCTTTGTAAGTTTGGAGGTAGTTCCAATTTATAGGCCATTGGTCCTATCCTTTGGATGATGAGATAAGGACTAATATACCTCGGTTTCAACTTTCCCCATTGTTGAAACCTAAGTATTACCCTCTATGGGGATATCTTTAGAAACACTTGGTCTTCCACATCAAACTCCAAGTCTCTTCTCCGATGATCCGCATAACTCTTTTTCCATTCCTGAGCGGCGTTAAGGCAACTCCTATTTAACTTGATCTTCTTTATGGCATCCTCGATTAGTTCGACCCTTTCCAACATTCTTTCCCCCGCTTCTTCCCAAAATAAAGAGGTACGTCATGGTCATCCAGAAAGAGCTTCATAAGGAGCCATTTTAATACTAGCCTGATAGCTATTATTGTACACAAATTCCATCAAGCACAAGTATTCCTCCTAACCTTTATCCATGGTGAGTACGCATGCCCTTAGCATGTCCCCCAAGGTTTGGATCATTCGCTCAGACTGTCCATCGGTCTGAGGATGAAATGTCGTACTCATATGGAGCTTGGTTCCCAAGGCACTTTGTAAACTTGGCCAGAGCCTTGAAGTAAATCTAGGGTCTCTATTCGATACTATGCTCACTGGGACACCATGGTTTTTGTTCCAAACTGGACCGAATCGGTCCAAACCTGGTTTAATGCTTAAACCAGTCGGTTCAGTTACGATTCGACCAAGTTTTTCAAAATTAAAAATTTCTAAATTCATTCTCTATCCAAAGGTGGTACCATTGCCAAACAATTCAATTATTCAAGTTTTCATGGCATATAATTCATGTATGTTTACGAGCTCCTACTCATGTCAACTGGCCTATGTCCCACTGTTCGAGATTTTCAAAATTGGGCATAATAGCCCCAAAGTTTCAAAATCGAGGCCTCAGGCCTAATAGAGCTATTTGAGCTCCTGTCAAGAAGGTCTCCTAAATCGTTTAAGCAGTGGCACATAGTCAGGAGAGAGCACTTCCGACAAAAATATATTTTCAAATATCCATCATACCAAACGAGTATGAGGATATATCCGCTCATAACCAATGAACAAGTTTTCCACTTCCTCCGAGGAAGTTTCATCATACCAACCGAGTATGATCTACTTACAACCACTAAATAGTTTTTTCCGTGTCATTTTCACACCACTTCTCTAAGTTATGATGTTTAAAATACCACTAAGTAGTGGGTTTTTATTTCTGATGTACTTTTCATCCCAACTGGGTATGATATAAACATCCCACCCATCCGATAGTGCAATGAAATTCCTCTTAGCTGGCTTGTAGTCCTTACTCAAACATGTCTTAGCTGGTGTTCTTAGTACTTCATGTTCCTACACGATATGTACATTATTCTTTGGCCTAATAGCCCTCATTCATCTCAAATGAATGAGAAAATCAAACTTTTCTTTTATTTACAATTAGGTCCCTAAAGTTATTTTTCTTTAACTTTAAGTCCCTAATACCGATTTTTCCTCAAATTGAGTCCTAAAACTTTTAAAATTTATCTTAGGACTTCAATTTATTCAAATTCTCAAAAAGGGGTTAAATTTCCCAAATTTCCAATTTGGTCCCCCCAACTTTTCCAAAATTACCATTTTGCCCCTACTTTACAAAAATGGTAAGTTTTACCCCAAAATTTCCCAATTGGTCCTCTGATATCTTTATCATGCCCAATTGGTCCTCAATTTAACAAAATTGCACTTTAGTCCCTCTAATTTTTGAAATTCCCAAATTTCCCCAATTTCAACCGTCCATGTAAACCCCACACTTTTGAGTTAAGGAAAACCGGGAAAAGAACCGGTCAAACCGAGTAAGAAAATCGAGCCAGTTTACATTTGAGAACACGCAATATGGAAATTTACAACTTCCAGGTGATCTAAAGGGTTCATTAAACATTGGAAAAGAAATTTAAGAAAATTTAGAAGACAAAAACCAAATTGGTTTAAGTGAACAAGACTCCATAAGAACTTTGAAGTTAAGTGTGCCTGAGAGTAGTATGAGTATGGGTGACCTCTTGGGAAGTATGAATTTTTTTGTAACGCCTTATCATAATTAACCATAAATTAATATATATATTTAATTATTGTAATTAATACCAATAATTTAATACCTAAATTAAATTATTGGAATTAATACAAATAATTTAATACTGAAATTAAATTATTGGAATTAATACCAATAATTTATGGCAATATTAATACTAGTAATAAATCTCGTCCATTTAATCTCCATTTCATTCTCCTCACACCTGAACACTTCTCTCTCTCTCTACTGCTCCATTTCCCAGTAAAGCTCGAACCAGAGCTTCGACTTGAACAAAGGCCGGGCTCTTTAGAACTAGAGAGAAGACAACTATCTGATATCAAAGTCCAGTTAATCCAAGAATCGTTGGAGAAGTGCTGACATGATGGAATAGTGAAGCAACTCCGGCGGACCGAAGCTGGCCTATTTCGGCCAAGCTGAAATCAGCCATTTCAAGCCCTCCTCAGGCCAAACCAAGCCCTCCCAACACTTCCTCAGCCTTTCCACGGCCGAATTAGGACCAAAAGGTAAGCCAATTCGGCTCCCCTTTACAATTTTTGATCGGTGCTACAGAGAGAATCGACCAAATTTCAATTACAAAATTCTAATCCAATTCTGCATCAATTGATACAATTCTTGATTCTAGGATGAACCTCAGGATGAGACCTATCTGCCCAGATTAAGAGCTCGGACCGCCGTGCCTTCACCGGTGAGTAATCGAAGCTTTCTCTCTCTGTAGTCTGTTTTCCGGCAAAGCTCCATTTGAGCTCGTTCCGGCGTTAAAATCTAAAATTCAAAGTTTCTTAGAATCGTATGAACATGCAGGAACTCAATTTCAACTCCAATTTCAATAATTAGAAGTGTTTGATCGGTCAATTTGATGAAATCAAATTTGGTAGTGTTGAAGAGTTGAAATTTGAGGAAAATTTGGGGATTTTTGAGATTCAAAGGGCCAAAAAACAATTTTATGAAATTGAGGGTCAATTGGGCATGAAAATAATGTTGGAGGACCAATTGAGGAATTTTGGAATTTTGGGGCAAAACTTACCATTTTTGTAAAAGAAGGGCAAAATGGTAATTTTGGAAAAATTAGTGGACCAAATTGGAAATTTGGGAAATTAAACCCCTTTTTGGTGATATTGAATAAATTGAGGTCCCAGGATAAATTTTAAAAGGTACGGGACTCAATTTGAGGAAAAACCGAAATTAGGGACTTAAAGTTAAAGAGAAATAATTTTAGGGACCTAATTGCAAATAACTAAAAGTTTGGGTTTTCTCATTCATTGGAAATGAATGAAGGCTGTTATGCCGAGTAATAATGAACAAGGTTGTTCATATCATGTAGGAACGTGAAATACTGGGAACGCCAGCAAGGACAAGCTCGCGTGAATACAAAGAACCAGCCTAGTGGAATTCACGACATTAACGGGTGAGTGGGTTTACTAACATCATACCCAATTGGGATGATGAGCACAACTTAATGATAAAAACCACTTACCGGTTGTGTGTGGAAATTTTATGTCATACCCGGTAGGGAATGATAAGTACCTCGATATAAAAACCCACTATTTAGTGGTATTTTAATCATCACCACTTAGAGAAAGTGATGTGAAAATTATGCAGAAAAACTACTTACCAGTTGTAAGTAGATCATACCCGGTTGGTATGATGAGACTTTCTCAAAGGAGGTTGAAAACCCATTCATCGGTTATGAACGGAGATGTCCTTATACCGGTTGGTATAATGGATAGTGAAAACCTATTTTGTCAAAAGTATTCTCCCCTGACTGTGTGCCAATTCTTAAACTATTTGGGAGACCTTCTTGACGGGAGCTCGAATAGCTCTTATAGGCTGGGGGCCTCGATTTTGGAACTTGAGGGCTAGAATGCCCAGTTTTTTGAAAATCTCGTACAGTGGGCCCAAGGCCAGTTGGCACGAGCAGGAGCTCGTAAACGAACATGATTTATGTGCTATAAAACTTAATAAGTGAATTGTTTGGCCATGGTACCAAGATAGGACCGACATGCTCAGTAAACTAGTGGCAGTGCGACATGACAGGTCGACGGACTAATAAAGACAAACAACTGCGGGTTGAGTTGAGAGTCGGGGACGTTGGACCAGTGGCACCACATTTTACATGGCTTGATAAGAAAACATTGTTTGTGCATGCACTGTGAGTACGGGATCATCAAGATGCCCATGAGGGGTAGTGATGCGTCCTAAGGGCACTGGATGACCTGGTGGCTATAAGGGCAGTTCGTCGTTCCAAGTGTATGTGCGAAATTTGGAGTAGCACCAAGCGCATGAGACCGGGGTGGGGACGGGATGAGGTCTCTGTCCTCATACGGACACAAAGAAGTGATTTCGGGATTGTGGGTCAGATGTCACGTACATCCACTCATTCCCAGGGTAGAAGTGGTTGTACTTCTATTTGGGTGGTAGGAAAAGTCGCTCCGAAGCCACTAGCGGGTTCAGTAGTGATACTGACTTGCGAATGTGTGTAACCTTCATGATGAAGGATGTGTGTTGGGTGATGACACACCGGTAACTAAGAAATAATGAAAAAACCCAAATTTTTAAATGAAGTGATTTTTGAAAAGAAAGGAGTCTGACACACTCCATATAAATGTTTTTTCTTAAAAGTTAAAAGTAGACCTTTAAAAACCCATTCACTGAGTAGTCGTACTCACCCCCTCCCTTATATCCCTTTCAAGAAATCCCAGAAAGCCTACCCTTAAAGGCCGTCAACTAAGATGCATGTAAGACAGGTATGTAAAGTTTTAAATTTTATGCAGTTTTGATTATGCTATTCCAGGAAAAAGGTGCAAGTTAAAGGATGCCTTACTCTTTACGGTTTACAATAAGGGGAAACCCTTTAATAAGTCGGGAGAGTGGTGGGTTGATCACAGGGATCCGACCAAACCGGGTCGGGGCGTGACAGTCCAACTCTGCTAAATTTGATTTCATCAATATGACTAATCAAATGAGTTTAATTGTTGAAATTAAAGTTAAATTAGAGTTCCTACACCTTCATACAATTCAATTGCACTTTGAATTGTATGATTTGGTGCCGGAATGAGCTAAAACAGAGCTTCACTAGAAAATTGGACTTAGAGAGAGAAAGCTTTGAAAGCTTACCTTCGGTGTCACGATAGTCCGAGCTTTCAATCTAGCCAGATAGCTTGTGTCCTGAGGTTCCTCCTAGGATCATGAATTGCACCAATTGATGTCGAATTGATTGAGAATTTCATCATCAAATTTTTGTCAGATCTCTCTCTAGCACTAGTCGGAAATTACAGAAGTGAGCCAAATTGGCTTACCTTTCAGCTCTAATTTAACTGTAGGAGGTCTATGGAGGTGTTGGGAGGGCTTGGTTTGACCTAAGAAGGGCTCGAAATGATCGATTTCAGCTCAGCTCAAACAAGGTAGCTTTGGTCCGTCGGAGCTGCTTCACTATTCCATCACGTTGGTACTTCTCTGGTGACCCTCGGAGCAAATGGAGACTATAGGCATGTAGCTAACTTCTCCTCAATTCAAAAGAACCCGACCTCGCCTTGTTTGGCTCAGAAAAGTGCCCAAGTCAGAGCTCTGTTCGAGCTTCACTGAAGAATGGAGCAATCAAGAGAGAATGGAGTTTTTAGGGGTGGAGAGGATGAATGGGGAGGGGCTCTTTATATAGGAAGCTTAGGGATTTCTTGGTCGTCCAATTGGCACCTTAATTGCAGTCATTCATTACCTGAAACTCCCTGGCTGGAGGATTTTCATCTTCGTCAGTGCTACATGATTTTCTGGCGAGTGAACAGTGCTATCATCTAAAGGAAGAAGACGACACTATTTCGAACCAGACCGGACCGGTCCAGACCAGGTTCAAAGTTTAAACCAGCTGGTTCACCTCCCATTCAACCAAAATTTTCAAATCTAAAAATTTCTAAATTTATCTAAATTCATTTTCTATCCAATGGTGGCCTAAAATCTCAAATTTGAATTTTTTAATCAAGCTAAAAAAATGAATTTAGAATCTAATTCAATAGTGGTTCAAACCATTTCAATCTGGTTCAAATCTGGTTCACCTGAACTGGTTTGGTTTTCATCTCCAATTCATTCCCGAGTCCATTTCCATGACTTCTGGGACTCTTTGGATCACTCGAGATCCATAAATTTTCTGGTTTGCCCTTTCTCTATCGGTTCTAGTTCATGAACCTACTTGGTTGATAAACCAGTTCAATCTAGTTGGATTCGGTTCATCTGAACTAGTCTAGTTTCTCTCTTCTAATTTATCCTAAGGTTCTTTTCCAAGGTTTTATGAACTCTTTGGATCACACAAGAGTAGTAAATTTCCAAATTTCCCATTTCCTAATAATCAGGTTTGTGAACCATTTTGGTTTTCTCACTCGAATTGACCGATTCTTTTTCAAGTTTTCCTTAACTAAAAAATGTGGTGTTTACAACAGATGTCCACCCTAATAAAAGTCCTAGACTTCTACCATGAGTCTAAGTGCACATCCCAAATGTCTGACCCTGAGACCTAAATGCCACTTCATGTCTGTGTGAGGACGGAGACCTCATCCTAACCCCACCCTGGTCTCATACACTAGAAGCTCCCACGACTTCATGACTAACTCCACAACGATCTGCCCTTATCTTCACCATGTCGTCCAGCAGCCCTTGGAACCCATCACTACCCCTAGGGCATCTAGATGATCTCGTACCATAAGTGCATGCACAAACAAATATTTTTCATGATAAAGCCATTCTCTTTGGTGTCAATGGTCTAACGGCCCCGACACTCAACCCGACTTGCAGCTGTTTGTCTAGACACCAATCAGTCGACCTGGCGCTGACGCACTGTTGCCAGTCCATCGAGCATTGTCAGACCTGACTTGATACCATGATGAATCACACAATAATTTCCCATTTTAAATAGAATTTTTCATGGCTCTTCCTAATAATATTTGTTTATGGTCTCTAGCCCATGCCCACTAGCCTTGGGCTACACGTGTTTTTCCAAAATTGGAACTTGAGCCCTATGAGTTCAAAAACCGAGGCCCCTAGCCTATTAGAGCTGCTCTAGCTCTCATCAAGAATGTCTCCCAAATTGTTTAAGCAGTTGTCACACAGTCAGGCCAGAACACTTCTCACAAAATCACTTTTAATTCATCACACCAATCAGGTGTGATGATGAATCTGCTAAGTACCGGCATGCAGGTTTCTCCTTTCCTTAAAGAAGCTCATAATACCAACCGGGTATGATGTTTGTTTAAATCCTACTCACAATCGGTATGTAGGTTTTAGCCTTTAAAATATTGTTCATCATCCCAACTGGTATGATGTATAAAGTCTCACTCACCCATCGACTGTGACGTGTTCATCCTTAATCAATTTGAAGTCCACGCTAGCTCTCTCTTGCTTGCGTTCCAATCTCACGTATCTCGTTGGAGGTGTGGCACTCCGAGCTCTCGATCTCGAGAGGTAGCTCTCATCCTTAGGATAATCCTAGTATCAAGAATCGCTTTCACCTCTATGGAGGTCATGTGAGGACTGTGGGGACATTGGGGAGGCTTTGTTTGGCCGAAGGAGGTCTAAATTTGGTTGAATTCATCTTGGTCGAAATACGACATCTTTGGACCGTCGGATTTGTATTATTATTTGATTCTGTTGGTGCTTCTTCGGGGATCCTCGGGTTGAAGGAAGGTTGATGTTAGGTAGCTGACTTCCCCCGGAGTCTGTAAGACCAAAGCTTGCTTCTAAGGGTGAGAAAAGTGCCCAAGTCAGAGCTCTAGTTTGAGCTTCACCAAAAAATGGAGCACTTGAGAGAGGAGGGTGATTTGAGGTGTGTGGAGGATGAATGGAGGGGAGCTCTTTATATGAGGAGCTCGGGGACCCTTTGTTTGACCAGTTTCCATACTGGTAGAACTTATCCTCACTCAAAAATTCCATGATTAGAGGAATATTCCTCTCACTAGAAATGGAAAGTTTTTGAATCGATGAATAGTGTTGTCATCCCAAGGAAGAACACGACACTATTATGGATCGGACCAGTCCAACTGGGTTCAATGGCGAAAATCGGCCAGTTCAGGCTCAAATCGACCAGTTTTCTCAAATCTAAAAATTTCAAAATTCATTTTCTATCCAATGGTGGCTTAAATTTCATAATTTGATCATTTTAAGCCACCAAGAAAAATGAATTTAGAAATCGGTTCATGTATAGTTCAAATCAATTCAATCTGGTTTAGGTCCTGTTCACCCTGAACAAGTTCAGTTTTCTCTTTCAATTTGTTCCATGGTTCTTCCCCATGATTTATAACTCTTTGAATCACTTGGGATTTTCCAATTACTCATTTTACCCTTCTTTACCGGTTTTAGTTCGTTGAATAGCTTGGTTTTCTCTTTAAAATCGACATGTTCTTTTCCTAGTTTTCTTATCCTTGAAGGGATTGGGTTTACAACTCTCCCCTCCCTTTAGGGGTTTTATCTCCAAAAGGCTTACATCCCGAATAGTTGGGGGTACCCATCCCTCATAATACTCTATATTTCCCAAGTCTCCTCTTGTACTAATCCGTTCTGCCAAAAAATCTTGACCATGGGAATCTTCTTGTTCCTCAAGTTCTTTTATTTCCGATCAATGATTTGCACTAGTTTCTCTTGATAGGTCAGATTCTCTACAAACTCGGGCAGGGGTTGGTCCAACACTTGACTGGGGTCGGGTTGGTACTTCTGGAGTACCGAGACATGGAATAAATCATATATTCTTTGCAAGTCAGGTGGTAGTTCTAGTTTATAGGCCACTAGCTAATCCTTTGGATTATGGTGTAGGGACCGATGTACCTAGGCTTTAACTTCCCCCATTATTGGAACCTAAGTATTCCCCTCCATTGGGATACCTTGAGAAATACTTGGTCTCCCACACCAAATTCCAAGTCCCTTCTCTAATGTTCTACATAGCTTTTTTGTCTATCTTGAGTTGCCTTAAGTCGACTCCTTATAATCTTAATTTTCTCTGTGGCATCTTCTATTAGATCAACCCTTTTGAGCTTCCTTTCTCCTACCTCATCCCAAAATAAGGGGGTACGGCATGGTCGTCCATAAAGAGCCTCATAAGAAGTCATTTGAATACTGGCTTGGTAACTGTTATTATAGGCAAACTCCACCAAGCATAATTATTTCTCCCAACCCTTGTTCATGGTGAGTATTCATGCTCATAGCATATCCTCTAGGGTTTGGATTGTCCGCTCAGACTGTCCATTGGTCTGAGGATGGAATGTCATACTCATGTGGAGTTTGGTTCCTAAAGTGTTTTTCAGACTAGGCCAAAACCTTGAGGTAAACCTAGGGTCCCTATCTGACACTATGCTTACTAGGACGCCATGGAGTCTCATAATTTTCCCCATGTATAGAGCAGCTAATTGCTCCACAGCATCAATCACCCTTATTGGTAAGAAGTGGGCGGATTTGGTCAACTTATCCACAATGACCCAAATCATGTCTCACTCTTTCATAGTCACTGGTAATCCTGTGACGAAGTCCATAGTGATGTATTCCCATTTCCATTCAGGAATTGGTAGAGGTTGTAGCAGTCCTAAGGATTTCTTGTGCTCAGCATTGATCTACTGATAGGACAAGCATCATGCTTCATACTCCGCAATATCCCTCTTCATCCCTTTCCACCAATAACCTTGCTTGAGGGTGCAGTACATCTTGGTACTGCCCGGATGCATCCAATATACTTAGTCGTGTGCCTCTTCCAATACTAGTTTCTTTAAATCCTTATCCTGAGGCACACACACCATACCTTTATTGGTCAGCAATCCATTATCTCGAAGGTTGTAGTACGGGTTTGTCCCCTCGTTGATCGGGTCCAACTAGGGTTGGAGTTCTTTATCCCCTTTTTAGTGGACCTTTATTTGTTCCATTAGGATGGGTCTTACTACTACGTCAGCCACTTGATATCTTTCTTCTTTATCTACCTTAAGGTCCACTTTCATTCTTCCCAACTACTGTAGTGGTAGGAAGTTCATCTTTATCTATGCCACCTCAGTTTGATACTTGCGAATTAGAGTGTCTGCCACCACATTAGCCTTCCTAGTGTGGTATTCTATCACCAGGTCGTAGTCCTTTACCAATTCCAGCCATCTCCTCTGGTGGAGATTCAACTCCCTTTGAGTTAGGAAGTACTTAAGACTCTTGTGATCTGTATATATCCTGCACTTAACCCCGTATAGGTAGTGACACCAAATATTGAGGGCGAACACTATTATGGCTAACTCTAAGTTGTGAGTAGAGTAGTTCCTCTCATGTATCTTTAGTTGTCACAAGGCGTAGGCAATAACCGTTCCCTACTGCATTAATACACACTCGAGTCCTTATCCGAATGCATCACTATAGACTATATTCTCCCCTGCACATGGATCAGGCAGAGTGAGTATAGGCGCCATTGTTAAATGGGTCTTTAGCTCCAGGAAGGATTTCTCACAGGTTTCATCCCACTTGTAATCCACTCCCTTCCTTGTGAGGCAGGTCAAAGGTGCCACTATCTTAGAGAAGTTTTGTACAAACTGTCAGTAGTACCCTGCTAATCCCAAGAAGCAACATATCTCGGAGGGATTCTTGGGTGCCTTTCATTCAAATATGGCTTCCACCTTGGCCGAATCTACCTTGAATTTGTCCTTAGACACTATGTGTCTTAGAAACCCCACTTCTTGCAACTAGAACTCACACTTGGAAAACTTTGCATATAAGCAATTGCTCTATAATGTCTCCAAGGTGATGGCCAGATGTTCCTCGTGCTCTATCCTAGTTCGTGAGTAAATGACTATGTCATCTAGGAACACAATCATGAACTTGTCCAAGTGAGGCTAGAACACTCGGTTCATCAAATCCATAAAAGCTATAGGGGCATTTGTCAGGCCAAAAGGCATCACCCTAAATTCATAGTGTCTGTATCAGGATCGAAAGACAGTCTTAGGTATATCTCCCTCACGGATCCTGAGTTGGTGGTATTCTGACCAGAGATCTTTCTTGGAGAAATAGGCCACTCCCTTTAGTTAGTCAAACAGGTCATAAATCTGTGGAAGTGGATAATTATTCTTTATAGTGACCTGGTTCAACTTCCAATAGTCTATACACAACCTCATACTCCCATCCTTCCACTTGACGAATATCACTAGTGCACCCCATGGAGACTAACTAGAGAGTATAAAACCCTTCTCTAGTAACTCGTCCAACTACTCCTTTAATTCCTTCAATTTCGCTAGAGCCATGTGATAGGGGGCTTGGGATATGGGTTGGATCTCGGGGATTACCTCTACGGTTTATTCTAGTTGACGACTTGGGGGTAATCCTAGTAGTTCCTCAAGGAATACATTCGAGTAGTGTTCAACCACCAAAATGCTCTCTAGTCATTTCTCCTTCGACTTCTCGTTGATGACCATTGCGAGAAAAGTCTTGCAGCCCTTTTGCATCATCTTTTATGCTTTTATATGGGGCACCAAGTGCATTTCTCCCTTCCTCCTGTCTCCTTGAAAACATAGTCTGAGTGTTTTCGGGAGTGTATAAACTTATCACTTTCTTCCCACAGTCCACCTTGGCTTGGTGTACACTTAGCCAATCCATTCCTAGTATTATTTCCACCACTCTCAGAGGTAATGGGATCAAATTTTCCTCCAGCTTTACTGATCCAAACCCAATCTCACATCCTTATAACTGTTTGTCTCTATTTCTTCTGCTAAGGGTGTGAGGATATTGAGACTTTGTTCCATGGACGTAAGTTCTAGCGGAAGACCTAGAACTAGATCTTCCTTGATGAAGGACCTCTCTGCTCCCAAGTCAAAGAGAGCATAGACTTTTCTCTCCCATAATTGTATGTTCAGTACTAGGGTCTTTTCGGGCCTCTTCTTGTGTGATGTTGTACACCCTAGCCGGTACCCTTGTTGTGGTGGTTATGTCCTGCCTTGAAGTCCTCGAGTTCCCTTGGGGTGGTCCAAGTGTGTTTCATTGCTTATTCTCCTTAAGAGTGGGGCAATCCCTTGCAAAGTATCTCACTTGCCCACATCTGAAACAGGTTGAACAAGCTCCATCATGGTACCTTTGACATTTAGGACAACAACGACTCCTCTGTAGTATTGTGGGGTTACCTCCCTTCGCACGGGGTACACTTCCTTCCCCCTTTGGAAATCCCCTTTGTTTCCCCACGTAGGACCACTTAGCTCCTTTCATCCCCCATGAAGCCTTTGGCATCTATCCTCCTTCCAATTGGCTTGCTCCATCCAGCAACATTGGGTTTGTACCAGATGTTCACATTCATGAGCCATATTAATTATGGCTGCCAGATC
This sequence comes from Trapa bicornis, assembly GCA_030064425.1. Classification (NCBI taxonomy): domain Eukaryota; kingdom Viridiplantae; phylum Streptophyta; class Magnoliopsida; order Myrtales; family Lythraceae; genus Trapa; species Trapa bicornis. Next base: position 8,726,977 of record CM057754.1, read on the forward strand.
TATGGGGCATCCTAATACCCTCATTCGGTCTCTTATGTCCATGTTGAGATTGACCATGAATCGTTGACAAATGTCCGCAAGTCCGGCCAGATCGGGGGCAAAGAGTCTTAACTCTTTAAACTTAGTTTCATACTCTGAGATAGAGTTAAGCCCTTATTGGAGTCGGAAGAAGTCCTGCTTATTCTCATTGATTAGATGCAGAGTCAAGTATTCCTCGGTATACCTATCCTCAGGTTTCTGATGTTATCCCACCACCTTTTTGCACTAGCTTATAGGAAAAATTCCGCCAGGATCACCATCTCCTCTGGTTGAATTCTAGTTATTCCCATGAGTTTCTTGATACTTGCCAGCCAGTCCATAGTGGCTCCAGCATCTTTCTCTCTTGGGAATGACTTACATCCCAGTTGATAGAGGGTTTTGAGGTATTTGGAAATGTCAACCAGGTCGTGATGTCAACATCCTGGTTCATTTTTCTCTTTCAATTTGTTCCATGGTTCTTCCTCATGATTTTTATGACTCTTTAAGTAACTTGGGATTTTTCAATTGCTCATTTTACCCTTATTTACCGATTTCGGTTCGTTGAATAGCTCGGTTTTCTCTATTAAATTGACCGATTCTTTTCCCAATTTTCTTATCCTTAAAGGGATAGGGTTTACTTCCTCGGGGGTGAGGTTGGGCTTTCCAAACACTTGGGTGAACTCTTTGTACAGCCTCTATTGCTCTGAGATTAGTGTAGGTGGAATCGTCTGGGCTTCCCAGAGAGTCTCTATAGGGATGGGGTGTTGGGTCGTGTCGAAAACTGCGACTCTAGTTCTCTTAATTCCTCTTTTGGAAGCCATGTGTAAATTTTAAAACTTTGTTTCTCTTAGTTATTATGTTATATAGTATTGATAATGTATTCGAGTAACATGGCTCTAATACCACTCAAGTTGTCACGCCCCAACCTGGTTTGGTCGGATCCCCTTGAGCAACCTGCCACGCCCTTTGTTTTATGAGGGGTTTTACCCTCTTCTACACTAAGAGAAGTTAGGCGTCTTTTTTCTATTTTTCCTCGAATATCATTAAACAAAACTAAATATATTGAATTTTTTTTATACCTGCCTTATGGTTCAATTGTGAGGGGTCTTTAAGGTTGGACTTCCTCTTTTGCCTAAAAAGGTGTTAAAGGGAGAGGGTGAGTTTCTACAACTTAGTGATTGGGTGTTAGGAGTGAGTTTTCAAAAAAATATGCTTTATGTGTCAAAACCATTGCCAAGGTTTACCATTCCTTAGTCAAGGAATTTTCTCAAGTTTCAAATCTCAGAACCTTTTTCCATTTCCAAATTAGGTGTGTTTAGCTCTCTTAACCCATCCCCTTGCATCAGAAGGCATTTAGCAGACAAAAACAAGCCCTTTATTATGAAGGGTACACACATTCATAGAGTAGTCCCAAACTACACCCACTTCGGGATTAGCGCGACTTTGCTGTCTGCCCTGATAGAAGTCCCAAACTTCTACCCTAAGTTTGAGTGGATGTCCCAGACGTCTGACCCTTAGACCCAAATGCCACTTCGTATCCATATGAGTATGGAGACCTCATCCTGACCCCACCTCGGTCTCATGCGCAAGAAGCTCCCTTAGCTTCATGACTAACTGGCACAACGATCTGCCCTTATCTCCACCATATCGTCTAGTAGCCCTTGAAACTCATCACTACCCCCTATGGTGTCTTCATGGTCCCGTACCATAAGTGCATGCACAAACAAGTATTTTTCATGATTAATCCATTCTCTTTAGTGTCTACGGTCCAACGGCCCCGACACTAAACTCGACCTACAGCTGTTTGTCTAGACTGGTCCGTCGACCTGGCCCTAACGCACTGCCCCTAGTATGTCGAGCATTGTTGGTCTTGATTTTTACCGTGCCAAATCACACAATAATTTCCCATTTTAAATAGAAGTTTTCATGGCTCTTCCTAATTATGTTTGTTTACGAGCTCTAGCCCGTCCTCACTGGCCTTAGGCCCACTGCACGTGTTTTTTTCCAAAATTGGGCCTTGAGCCCTATGAGTTCAAAAATCGAGGCCCCTAGCATATTAGAGCTACTCTAGCTCCTGTCAAGAAGGTCTCTCAAATTTTTTAAGCAATTGTCGCACAGTCAGGACATAATACTTTTGACAAAAATCACTTTTAATTCATCACACCAACCAGGTGTGATGATAAATTTGCTTACAACCGGTATGTAGGTTTCTCCTTTCCTTAAAGAAGCTCATCATACCAAGTGGATATGATTCTTGTTTAAATCCTACTCACAATTGGTAAGTAGGTTTTAGCCTTTAAAATAGTGCTCATCATCCCAACCGGTATGATGTATAAAGTCCCACTCCCCTGTCGACTATGACGAGTTCACCCTCAGTCAATTTTTAGTCCACGCTAGCTCTCTCTTGCTTGCATTCCAATCTCACGTGTCCCGTCAGAGGTGCGGCAGTCCAAGCTCTCGATATGGGAAGGTAGCTCTCATCCTTAGAATCCTCCTAGGATCAACAATCGCTTTCACCACTATGGAGGTTGTGTTAGGACCGTAGGATGGTGAGGATTGGTTTGGTCAGAGGAGGTTTAAATTTGGTAGAATTCATCTTAGCCGATACAGGATAGCTACGGACCATCAGAGATGTTTCACTGTTTGATTCCGTTGATGCTTCTCCGATGATCCTCGGGTCGAAGGAAGGTTGATATTAGGTAGCTGACTTCCCCCGGAGTCTGTAAGACCCAACCTTGCCTTATGAGGCTGAGAAAAGTGCCCATGTCAGAGCTCTAATTTAAGCTTCAGCAGAAAATGGAGCACTTGAGAGAGTAGGTGATTTGAGGTGTGTGGAGGATGAATGGAGGGGAGCTCTTTATATAGGGAACTCAAGGACCCTTTGCCCAACCAGCTTCCATTCTGATCGAGCTTATCCTCACCCTAAAATGCCCTCATTAGAGTAATATTCCTCTCATCAGAAATGGAAAGTTTTTGAACTGATGAACAGTGTTGTCATCCCAAGGAAGAAGACAACATTGTTTTGGACCAGACCAGTTCGACTGGGTTCAATGGCGAAAATTGGCCGGTTTAGGCTAGATTCGAGCGGTTTTCTCAAATCTAAAAATTTCTAAATTTGTCTAAATTCATTTCCCAATTTGATCATTTTAAGGCACTAAGAAAAATGAATTTAGAAACCAGTTCATGTATAGTTCAAACAATTTCAATCTGGTTCAGGTCCAGTTCTCCCTATACTAGTCTAGTTTTCTCTTTCAATTTGTCCCAAGGTCTTCCCCATGATTTTTATGACTCTTTGAGTCACTTGGGATTTTCCAATTTCATATTTTACCCCTCCTTACTGGTTTCGATTTGTTGAATGGCTCAATTTTCTCTTTTAAATCGATCGGTTCTTTTCATAGTTTTCTTATCCTTAAAGGGATGGGTTTACAATAGTGTGTTAAAGATTTTTTATAAACTATGTATATGAAATTATATTTAAAAAAGTAAAGGGTTATTATACCCAACCAGACTATCTCCACCCAAAATTTCCCTTGTGCCCCTCCATCCACTCTAAATGTCGCACACCATCATAACACCGATTTAGGAACACACAAATTGACTCAATTTTTCATCAAATTACATGCAGCAAAGACTATGCTTGAGTTGATGATTGTTATATTAGTCTTCATACAATATTAATTGATTTATCTCCTCCACATCATATCAAATTTCTCTCTCAAAGTTTAAAAATTGTTCCCGAATATACTCACGACCACTAGAGCTTTGACCTCCAAATTCTACCTCGCCTAACCACCAAATGAGGTGGTTCTTGTTTCAAAATATTGCTAAGGAAAACCTCTTGAGTACTTCTTCGGGTCCTAACTTCAAATGGTCAAAAACCACTGCATGAGTGTTATTTTTCTAACTTTATTTTTGGGATAGAATATATGTTTTGAGCTACTAGCATTTCACTGTCACATTCTACCGCCTCCAACAACCTCTCTGGTGGCACCGGTGCCAAAAGAACCATTGCCTCTCTTCTACCTCTTACAATCCTTGCCCAATCTCTCGCAATGTAACTTTTGACCACCCTAACCTGATTTCCAATGACGAGTCATTTTTGTAACTTTCGACTGTGGTCATTTGAGACCAAAATTTGGTCTGCTCCAGCAACCACCTGACCTACCACCACCACAAAATGAGACGTTTGGTCCTTTTATTCATTTTTCCTAACCTCCAAACACTAGTGGTGCCTTCTCCGATGAGTATTTTCGACCAACCCTCTAAATGCTCTATTTCGACCATTTTTGGAAAATGACCAAATATAGATGAGGTAAGATCCCAACTCCTTATAAAAGCCCTTTGGAGATAAATGGAAGTATTTGGGGAGGGTTTATGAAATTTAAAGTTCATTAGAGTGATTTTCAGAGTTCAGAGACTAAATTGAAAACATTAAAAAGTTTGGGATTAGTTTGCAAAAAGGGGAAAACTTGTGAAAACAATCACCATGGGAATTCTCTAGGGAGATGTGTCATGCCCCAACCTGGTTTGATCGGATCCCCATGAGCAACCTGCCACTCCCTTTGTTCCATTAAGGGTTTCACCATTTTCTAAACCGTGAGAAGTAAGGCGTCCTTTTTACCTATTTTTCCTAGAATAGCATTATACAAAACTGAGTATTTTAAATCAAACATACATGTTTCCTTACAAATCTAATTTATGAGTGTCTTTAAGAATGGTGTTTACTTGATTACCTGAAAGGGTAAAAGGGAGGGGCTGAGTTCTACAACTTAGTGAGCGGGTGTTGGGAATGAGTTTTCAAAATCGCTTTATCCAAAGCATGCCTTGGTTATCATTTCCTTTAAAAAGTATTTTCCTCAATTTTGGTTTTCAAAACATTTTCCATTTCCATATTAGGTGTGTTTAGCTCTCTTAGCCCATCCCCTTGCCTCGGGAGGTGTTTAGCAAACAAACACATGCCCTTCATCGGGAAGGGTACACATGTTCACAAGTGCAACCCATCCACTGCACCCACTTGTGGAACGAAGCATCTTTACCGTCCACCAAGATAAAAGTCCGTCCACTTCTATCCTAGGTTTGAGTGAATTTTCTCAACATCTGACCCTCAAACCCGAATGCCACTTCGTGTCTGTATGAGAACAGAGACCTCATCTCAACCCCACTCCAGTCTCATGCACAAGAAGCTACTCTAAGCTTCAAGACTGACTCGCATGATGAACAACCCTTATCTCCACCAGGTCGTCTAGTAGCCCTTAGGACCCATAACTACACTCTAGCGTGTCTTGATGTTCCCGTACCACAAGTGCATGCACAAACAAGAATTTTCCACATATGGCCATTATCTTTGGTGCAACGGTCCAACGGCCCCGACCATCAACCCGACTTGTAGCTGTTTGTCTAGACCAGTCCGTCGACCTGGCCCTGACGCACTGTTGCAAGTCCATCGAACTCTATCTGTCCTGACCTAGTACCACGGTGAAATCATACAACCAACTTCACTAGAAATTTTCATGGATCTTTCTTAATCAAGTTTGTTTACAAACAATTGCTCGTGCCCACTAGACTTGGGACTACCACACGTGTTTTTTCAAAAACTAGGCATTTAGCCCCATGAGTTCAAAAACTAGGGCTCCTAGCCTATCTGAGCTATTCTGGCTCCCGTAAAGAAGGGCTCCCAAATGTTTTAGGCATTGGCATAAAGTCATAGGAGAACACTTCTGACAAAAATTCATTTTTAGCTCATCACACCAACTGGGTGTGATGATATCTCCACTTACAACCTGTAGGCGAGTTTCTCCTTTTCTCAAGGAACTCATCATACCAATCGGGTATGAATATCTCTACTTACAACGAATAAGTAGGTTTTATTCATTATAGATAGTGCTCATCATCCCAATCGGTATGATGTGTAAATTAGCCCACTCACCCAAAGACCGTGACATATTCATCACCAGTCGGTTTTTCGGGTCCACGCTAGCTTTTCCTTTCTAGCATTCTGGTCTCTCGTGTCCCTATATGATTTGGGCATCCTTATCAATTAAGGTTTGGCATGACAGCGATCATTTTCTCACGTATGAGTGACTAGGCTCAAAATTGTTGGTTTATTGCACGTAGGTCCCTAAAGTACACTTTTCTTAACTTTAGGTCCCTAATGCTAACTTTTCCCCAAATTGAGTCACAAAGCTTCCAAAATTCCCTTTGGTTCCTCAAATTACTCAAAATTGTGTAAGTGGCTCAAGTTTTCCAAATTTCCAATTTAGTCCCTAACTTTTCAAAAATTACAAATTTGCCCCTACTTTCCAAAAATGGCAATTTGCCCCCTAAATGTTTCAAAAATTAACCAATTAGTCCCCCAACATCTTTCTCATTGCCAATTGGCCTTCAATTTTGAGAAATGGCATGAAGGTCCCTCAATTTTTTGAAATCACCAAATTTCCTCAAAATTTCCACCAATTTTTCCCCTTCAAACTAACTGAATTTGATTTCTTCAAATTGGTCATTCAATTAGGATTACTCCAATTGAAAGTATGGATCAGTTACAACACTTCCATATGATTCAATTGAGCTTTGCATTACATGATTTGAGTCTGAAACGAGCTTCAACGGAGCTTCGCTCGAAAACTGTACGTAGAGAGAGAATGCTTCGAAAGCTTATCGTTGGAGGTACGACGGTCTGATGAGGGAGGTAACTCTTGTCATGAGGTTCCTTCAAGGATCAAGAATTGCTACAATTGAAGTCCAATTGAGGGTGAATTTAATTAGTGAAATTTGACACTTTCTCTCTCTAACACTGATCTGCAACGATTGAGAAGGGTTGAATTGGCTTACTTTTCAGCTCTATTGAGGCTGTGTGGGGGTCGTGGGGGTGTTGGGGAGGCTTGGTTTGGGCAGAGAAGGGTTGAAGTTGGCCGAATTCAGCTTGGCCAAAACATGGCAGCTTCACTATTTGATTCCATCAGCGCTTCTCCTACAGTCATCGGGTCAAAAGGAGGTTGCTATCAGGTAGCTGACTTCCCCCCAGAGTCTGTAGGGCTTGACCTTGCCTTCTAAGACTAAGAAAACTGCCCAAGTCAGAGCTCTGGTTTGAGCTTTACCGAAAAATATAGCAATTGAGAGAGAATGGAAATTTAAGGTGTCTGGAGGATAAATGGAGAGGAGCTCTTTATATAGGGATCACAAGGACCCTCTACCCGACCACTTTCCATTTTGGTCGAGCTTATCCTCGCCCGAAAATGGCCTGATCATAGCAGTTACACCTTTTTCATTAATGAACAGTGTTGTCATCCTCAGAAAGAAGATGACACTGTTCCGAACCGGACCAGACTGCTCCGACCGGGTTCAAGGGTGAAAATCGTCAATTTAGGCCGATTCAACAAGTTTTCTCAAAATTAAAAATTTTTAAATTAATCTAAATTCATTCTCTATCTAATGATAGCTTCAATTTTCCAATTTAAACATTTTAATCAACCAAGAAAAATTAATTTAGAAATCAGTTCCAGTATGGTTCAAATCGATTCAATCCGGTTTAGGTCTGGTTTGCCCTGAACTAGTCTAGTTTTCTCTTTCCATTTGTCCCAATGTTCTTTTCTATGATTTTTATGACTCTTTGAGTCACTTTGAATTTGTCAATTTTCCATTTTACCCTTTCTTTATCAATTATGGTTTGTGAACCGGCTCGATTTTCTCTTTTGAAACGACCGGTTCTTTCTCCGGTTTTCTTATCTTTAAAGGAACGGGGTTTACAACTCTCCCCTCTTTTTAGGCATTTTGCCCCCAAAAGAATTTACATCATAGATAATTGAGGGTACCCATCCCTCATAACACTCTCAATTTCCCATGTCTCCTCTTGTATTGGTTCGTTCTACCAAAGAACATTGACCATGGGAATCTTCTTGTTCCTTAAGTTTTTCTCTCTCCGGTCTATGATTTGTACCGATTCCGTCTGATAGGTCAAGTTCTCTTCTAGCTCAGGTGGAGGTTGGTTTAGCACATGACTGTGATCAAGCTAATACTTCCAGACTACCAACACGTGGAATACATCATGCATTCTTTGTAAGTCTGGAGGGAGTTCTAATATATAGGCCACTAGCCCTATCCTTTGGACTATGGTGCAGGGACCGATGTACCTAGGTTTTAACTTCCCCTATTGTTAGAACCTAAGTATTCCCCTCCATGGGGATACTTTGAGAAACACTTGGTCTCCCACACCAAATTCTAAGTCCCTTCTCCAATGGTTCGCATAGCTCTTTTGCCGATTTTGAGCGGCCTTAAGTCAACTCCTTATGATTTTTATCTTCTCGGTGGGTTCCTCTATTAGCTCGACCCTTTCTAGCTTCCTTTCTCCCACCTCTTCCCGAAATAAGGGGATACAACATGGTTATCCCTAAAGGGCTTCATAAGGAGCCATTTGAATACTGGTCTGGTAATTATTATTATAGGTAAACTCCATCAGGCATAAGTATTCCTCCCAACCATTGTTCATAGTGAGCACGCATGCTCGTAGCATATCCTCTAGGGTTTTGATCATCTGCTCATACTGTCCATCAGTCTGAGGGTGAAATGTCGTACTCATGTGGATTTTGGTTTCTAGGGCATTTGGTAAACTAGGCCAAAACCTTAAGGTAAACCTAGGGTCTCTATCCGACACTATGCTTACTAGGACACCATGTAGTCTCATAATCTCCCTTATGTATAAACTGCTAGTTATTCCACCGAATTAGTTACCCTTAGTAGGCAGACTTGGTCAATCTATCCACAACGACCCAAATCGCGTCTCGCCCCTTCCTAGTCATAGGAAGTCCCGTGACAAAGTCCATTGTAATGTGTTCTCATTTCCATTCGAGAATTGGTAGGGGTTATAGCAGTACTGAAGGTTTCTAGTGCTTAGCTTTAATCTGCTGACAGGACAAGCATCATGCTACATATTTTACAATATCCCTCTTCATCCCTCTCCACCAATACCACGAGGGAGCCTACTTATCCTGTTTCATCCCACTTACACTCCACTCCTTTCCTTATGAGATGGGTCAAATGGACAACTATCTTAGAGAAATCCTGCACAAACTGTTTGTAGTACCCTGCCAATCCCAAGAAACTACATATCTCTGGGGGATTCTTGGATGCCTTCCAATCAGATATGGCCTCCATTTTTGCTGGGTCCACCTTGACTCCATCTTTGGACAATATGTGCCCTAAGAACCCCACCTCCTACAACCAAAACTCACACTTGGAGAATTTCGCATATAAGCAATTATTTTGTGGTGTTTCCAAGGTGATAGCTAAATGTTCTTCATGCTCTAACCTAGTTCGTGAGTATATAAGTATGTCGTATATAAACACCATCATGAACTTGCCCAAGTGCGGCTGGAACACTCGGTTCATCAAATCCATGAAGGTTGCAGGGGCATTCATCAGGCCAAAAGGCATCACCCTAAATTCATAGTGTTCGTATCGAGACCAAAAGGTGGTTTTAGGGATATCTTCCTCTCATATCCTGAGTTGGTGGTATCCCGACCGAAGGTCTATCTAGGAGAAGTAGGCTACTCCTTTTAGTTGGTCAAACAAGTCATTGATCCGTGGAAGCGGATACTTATTCTTGATGGTGACCTAATTTAGCTTTCGATAATCTATGTATAGCCTCATACTCCTGTCCTTCTTCTTCACGAATAGTACTGGTGCACCCCATGGAGACTGACTAGGGTGTATGAAACCCTTCTCTAATAGCATGTCCAGCTGCTCCTATAATTCCTTTAGTTCGGTTGGAGCCAAGCGATAGGGGGCTTGGGATATGGGATGTGTTTTGGGGATTGCCTCTATAATAAATTCTAGTTATCGGCTTGGGGGTATTCCTAGTAATTCCTCAGGGAATATGTCCGAGTAGTGCTCTACCACTGGGATATTCTCTCGTCCCTTCTCCTCCATCTTCTCATTAATGATCATTGCAAGGAAAGCCTGGCAACCCTTCTGTATCATCTTTTGGGCTTTCATATGAGACACTAAGTGCATTTCTCCCTTCTTCTTGTCTCCTTGGAAGTGTAGTTCGAGTGTTCCAAGAGTGTGGAAAGTTATTATTTTCTCCCCACAATCCATTTTGGCTTGATGGATACTTAACCAATCCATTCACAGTATTATTTCTACTTCCCTTAGAGTTAATGGAATCAAACTTGCCTCTAGTTTGACTCCTCCAATCATAATCTCACATCCCCTTAACTATTTTTCCCTCTTTAGTCCTTCTCCTAAGGGTGTGAGGATGTTGAGACTTTGTTTTAAGGAGATAAGTTCTAGGGGAAGACTAGGAACTAGATCTTCCTAGATGAAGGATCTCTTTGCTCTCGAGTTAAAGAGAGCATAGACTTTTCTCCCCCACAAGCCTATGTACCCTGATTGAAGAAATGCACATTTATAGAAGGAAAATCTATATTTCTTTATTGAATAGAATCGAAGTACAAGTTTTGTCCTAATTTTGGTTAGGGAGATTTTGGGAAGTACTCACTACGGTACTAAGGTCTTTTTTGGCCTCTTCTTGAGTGAGGATGTATACCCTAGCTAGTACCCTTGTTGTGGCGTCCTGCCTTGGAGTTTTTGGATTCCCTTGGGGTGGTCCAAGCATGTTTCGTTGCTTATTCTCCCTAAGAGTTGGGCATTCCTTTGCTAAGTGCCCCACTTGCCCACATCGGAAACAGGATAAGTAGGCTCCCTCGTGGTATCTTTAGCATCTAGGACAACAAAGGCTCCCTAGTAGTATGGTAGGGATCACCCACCTTTGAGGTGGTTGTGTGTCCTTCCTCTTTTGAAAACCCACCCTATTTCCCCACTTTGGGCCATTTTGCTCCTTCCATCCCCCATGGTGGCTTTGGCCTTTGTCCTCCTTTTGGTTGGCCTGTTCCATCTGGCGACATCGGGTTTGCACCAGACGCTCTCATTCGTGGGCCATATTGATTATGGCTGCTAGATCCATGGGGTGTCCTAGCACTCCCATCCGGTCTCGTATGTCCATGTTGAGACCGTCCACAAATCATTGGCATATATCTGTCGGTCTAGCTAGGTCGGGGGCAAAGGGTCTTAAATTGTTAAACTTAGTTTCATACTACGAAATAGAGTTAAGCCCTTGTTAGAGTCGGAGGAAGTCTTTCTTCTTCTCGTTGATCAGATGCGGAGCTAGGTATTCATCCATATACCTCTCCTCGAATTGTTCTCATGTAGTGGTGGTGGTATGCAAGCTTCTGACGTTGTCCCACCTTTTTGCGCTGGCTTCTAGGAAAAACTCTGATAGGATCACCATATCCTCTAGTGAAATCCTCACTATCCCTATGAGTTTCATGATGCTGACCAACCAGTCCATAATAGCTTCAACATCCTTCTCTCCTAGGAAAGGCCTACATCCTAGTTGATGGAGAGTTTTGATGTCAACTAGAGGAGGAATGCTACCAGGAGGGGGATGAGATTATACTTCCTCGGGTTCTGCTCGAGAGTTGGTGTCCACCTTAGGAGCGAGGTTAGGTCATCCAAACACTCGAGTGAACTCCTCGTACAGTCTCTAATGTTCTGAGCTTAGTCCAGGTGGAACTGTCTGGGCTTCTTGGGGAGTTTCCACAAGGAGGGGTTGCTGGGCTGTGTTATTAACTACGACACTAGTTCTCCTGGGAGCCATCTGTCAATTTTAAAATTTATTCCTCTTAGTTACTATATTATATAGTCTTGATAATGCATTCGAGGAAACAGGCTGTGATACCATTCAAGTATCATGCCCCAACCAAGTTTGGTCGGATCCCCGTGAGCAACCCGCCACTCCCTTTGGCCCATTAAGGGCTTCAACCTTTTCTAAACCGCGAGGAGTAAGGCATCCTTTTTACCTATCTTTCTTGGAATAGCATTATACAAAACTGAGTATTATAAATTAGACATATTTGTCTCCTTACAGTTCCAATTTTGGAGGGTCTTTAAGAATAGTGTTTCATCGGTTACCAAAAAGGGGTAAAGGGGAGGGGGTGAGTTCTACAACTCAATGAGTGGGTGTTGGGAATGAGTTTTCAAAATTGATTTATCCAAACTGTGCCGAGGTTATCATTTCCTTTAAAAAGAATTTTCCCCAATTTTGGTTTTCAAAAGCTTTTCCAATTTCATATTCGGTGTGTTTAGCTCTCTTAGCCCATCCGCTTGCCTCGGAAGGCATTTAGCAAACAAACACATGCCCTTCATCAGGAAGGGTACACACATTCACAGGTGTAGCCCGTCCACTACACCCCACTTGTGGATCGGAGCATCTTTACCGTCCACCAAGATAGAAGTTTGTCCACTTTTACCTTGGGTTTGAGTAGATGTTCTCAACATCCAAACCTCAGACCTGAATGCCACTTCGTGTCTATACGAGGATAGAGACCTCATCCCGACCCCACCCCGGTCTCATGCACAAGAAGCTACTCAAAGCTTCAAGACTGACTGGCACAATGAATTGCCCTTATATCCACCATGTCATCTAGAACACTTTAGGACCCATCACTACAACTTAGGGCGTCTTGATCATCCCGTACTAAAAGTTCATGCACAAACAAGAAATTTCGTCATATAGCCATTATCTTTGGTGCCAACGGTCCAATGGCCCTGAAGCTCAACCCGACCTGCAGTTGTTTGTTTAAATCAGTTCGTCGACCTGGCCTAGATGAACTGTCGTCACTCCATCGAACTCTATCGGCCCTGATTGGTACCGTGGCAAAATTATACAACCAATTTCATTATAAATTTTCATGGCTTTTGTTTACTAGCTCCTATTCATGCCCACTGTCCTTGGGTCTACTACACGTGTTTTTTTTTCAAAAACTGGGCATTTTTCTCCATGAGTTCAAAAACTGAGGACCCTGGCCTATCTAAGCTATTCTAGCTCTCGTCAAGAAGGTCTCCCAAATGTTTTAGGCATTGGAACATAGACAGGGGAGAACAGTTCTCACAAAAATTCATTTTTAGATCATCACACCAATCGGGTGTGTTGATATGTCTGCTTACAACCGGTAGGCAGCTTTCTCCTTTCCTCAAGGAACTCATCATACCAACTGAGTATGAATATCTCTACTTGCAACTAGTAAGTAGGTTTTATCCATTAAAGATAGTGCTAATCATCCCAATAGGTACAATGTGTAAATTAGCCCGCTCACCAGATGATCATGACATATTCGTCCCCAGTCAGTTTTCCAAGTCCACGCTAGCTTTTCCTTGCTTGCGTTCCGGTCTCTCATGTCCATACACGATTTGGGCATCCTTATTAGTTAAGGTTTGGCATGACAACCATCGTTTTCTCACGTATGTGCGACTAGGCTCAAAATTGTTGGTTTATTGCACTTAGGTCCCTAAAGTTCATTTTCCTTAACTTTAGGTCCCTAATGCTAACTTTTCCCCAAATTGAGTCCCAAGGCCTCCAAAATTCCCTTTGGGTCCTCAATTTACTCAAAATTGTGTAAGGGGCTCAAGTTTTCCAAATTTCCAATTTGGTCCCCAACTTATCAAAAATTACAATTTTGCCCCTAGATTCCAAAAATGGAAATTTGGCCCCTAATTGACCAATTCGTCCCCCAACATCTTTCTTATTGCCAATTGGCCTTCAATTTTGAGAAATTGCATGAAGGTCCCTCAATTTTTCAAAATCCCCAATTTTTCCCCAAATTTCTCTCCTTCAAACTGACCGAATTTGATTTCTTCAAATTGGCCATTCAATTGGGGTTAATTGCTCTAATTGAAAGTATGGATTAGTTTCTACACTTCCATACGATTCAATTGATCTTTGAATTGCATGATTTGAGTTCAAAATAAGCTCAAATGGAGCTACGCTGGAAAATTGTTCATAGAGAGAGAAAGCTTGGAAACATGACCGTCGAAGGTGCAGTAGTAGCTCTCTATCGGGAGAGGTAGCTCTTTTCCTAAGGTTCCTTCTAAGATGAAGAATCACTACAATTGAAGTCCAATTGAGGGTGAATTTAATCAGTGAAATTTGGCAGTTTCTCTCTCTAAAAGTGATTTGCAACAACTAAAGAGGACCAAATTGGCTTACCTTTCAGCTTTGTTTAGTTCGTGTGAGGGTCGTGGAGGTGTTGGGGAGGCTTGATTTGGCCAGAGGAGGGCTAAATTTAGCCAAATTTGGCTCGGCCAAAATTGGGCAACTTCGGTCCGTCGGAGCTACTTCATTGTTTGATTCCGCCGGCACTTCTCTGGTGGTCCTCGGGTCAAAAGGAGGTTGTTGTTAGGTAGTTAACTTCCCCCGGAGTCTGTAGTATCCGACCTTGCTTTCTGAGGCTAAGAAAATTGCCCAAGTTAAAACGCTAGTTTGAGCTTCACCGAAAAATGGAGCGGTTGAAAGAGAATGGCAATTTAATGTGTGTAGAGGATGAATAGAATGGATTTCTTTATATAGGGAGCTCAAGAACCTTGTGCCCGACCACTTTCCATTTTGGTCGAGCTTATCCTCACCCGAAAACAGGTTTACACCAAAGTTGGAGAAGGAAGTTTTCTACATTAATGAACACTATTGTCATCATGAGGAAGAAGATGACACTATTCCAAACCGGACCAGACTGGTCCAACCGGGTTCAAGGGCAAAAATCAGTCAGTTCAGGCTCGATTCGACCGGTTTTTTCAAAATTAAAAACTTCTATATTAATCTAAAATCATTCTCTATCTAATGGTAACTTCAATTTCCCTGTTTGAACATTTTAAGACACCAAGAAAAATGAATTTAAAAATCGGTTCAAGTATGGTTCAAAACTGTTCAATCTATTTCAAGTCCGATTCACCCTAAACTGGTCTGGTTTCCTCTTCCCATTTGTCACAAGGTTCTTTTCCATGATTTTTATGACTATTTGAGTCACTTGAAATTTGTCAATTTTCCATTTTACCCTTTCTTTATCGATTTGGTTTGTGAACCGACTCAGTTCTCTTTTGAAACAACCAGTTCTTTTCCCATTTTTCTTATCTTTAAATTGATGGGGTTTATACTCTCCCCTCCTTTTAGGGGTTTTATCCACAAAACAATTTACATTTCAAATAATTAAGGGTACCCATCCCTCATAACACTCTCGGTTGACCATGGGAATCTTCTTGTTCCTTAAATTTTTCTCTCTTCGGTCGTGATTTGTACAGGTTCTGCCTTGTCATGCCCCGACCCGATTTGGTCGGATCCCCATGAACAGCCCATCACTCTCCCTGATTATTAAGAGTTTTCCCCTTAATCTAAATCGTGAGTAGTAAGGTGTCCTTTTCACCTATATCTTTCATTTAATAACATTAATCAAAACTGAATACATTAACCTTACATACCTGTCTTGCAGGTTCAGCTATCGGAAAATCTTTAAGTGGGATTTCCCTTGGTTACCTAAAAGGGGTAAAGGAAGGGGGTAAGTTTGACAACTCAGTGAATGGGTTTTGGGAGAGAGTTTTCATAATTAAAACATGTTTAATTGGAGTGTGTCAGACTCCTTATTTCCTTTAAAAATATTATTTCCTCAAATTCCTGGTTTTTCAAGCCATTTTCCTCATTTCCACATCAGGTGTGTTTAACAATCAACACACACCCTTCATTAGGAAGGGAATCACACATTCAAAGGGTAGCCCGTCCACTACACCCACTTGTGGCATCGGAAAGACTTTACCGACCACCTAGATAGAAGCCCATCCACTTCTACCCTGGTTATGAGTGGATGTTCGTGACATCTAATCCTCAAACCAGAAATCAACTCTATGTCCGTATGAGGATAGAGACCTCATCCTAACCCCACCTCAGTCTCATGCACATGAAGTGACGTCGAGCTTCCCTGACTACTGGCACGACAATCTGGCCTTCTCTCCACCATATCGTTTAGAAGCCCTTATGATGCATCACTACCCCTCTTAGGTGTCTTAATGATCCCGAACCTCAAGTGCATGCAGCAATGGCCTCAACCCTCAACTCGACCTGCAGCTGTTTATCTTAGTCAGTCCGTTAACCTAGCCCTAACGCATTGCCGCTAGTCCATCGAGTATGTCAGTCCTATCTAGGTGCCACGGTTTAAATCACACATTCCATTCATTTAGAATTTTTCATGGCATAAATATCACATGTTTATTTATGAGCTCCTGCTCATGCCAACTAGCCTTAGGCCCACTGTACGTGATTAACCCTCAAGTTCCAAAGTCGAGGCCTCTGGCCTATCTAAGCTATTCTAGCTCTCGTAAAAAAGATCTCCCAAAATTTGTAAGCATTGGCACACAATCAGGGGAGAACACTTCTGACAAAATAATTTTCTAGTCATTACACCATCCAGGTGTGATGACATCTCTGCTTACTACTGGTAAGCAGATTTTCTCCTTCCTTCCAAGAAGTCCATCATACCAACTGGATATGATCTCTCTACTTAAAAGTGATAAATAGTTTTTCTGCATTGTTCTCACATCACTCCAACAAGGTGTGATGTTAAAAATTCCACATAAGTGGTTTCTCATTTCCCAACCGAGTATGATGTGAATAAACCCACTAACCCGATAATCACATTGTATTCCCTCTTAGTCAGTTTTTGCCTCCATGCTAGCTTATCCTTGCTAGCAATACAGTCCTTCATGTTCCTACACGATTTGGACATCCTTATCTATTAATAGTTGGCATGATAGCCTTCATTCCTCATGTAAAAATGACTAAGCCCAAAATTTTCAGCCAATTGCATTTAGGTCCCTAAAGTTCTTTTTCCTTGACTTTAGGTCACTAATGCTAACTTTTCCCCAAATTGAGTCCCAAAACTTCCAAAATTTCACTTTGGGTCCTCAATTTACTCAAAGTTGTTTAAGGGGTTCA
Organism: Trapa bicornis; assembly: GCA_030064425.1. NCBI lineage: Eukaryota > Viridiplantae > Streptophyta > Magnoliopsida > Myrtales > Lythraceae > Trapa > Trapa bicornis. Next base: position 8,743,802 of record CM057754.1, read on the forward strand.
AGTTTTCCAAATTTCCAATTTGGTCCCCAATTTTTCAAAAATTACCATTTTGTCCGTACTTAACAAAAATGGCAATTTGTCCCCAATTATTTCCAACATCCTTTTCATGGACAATTGACCCTCAATTTTGGAAAATTGCAATTTGGTCCCTCAATTTTACGAAATCCCCAAATTTCCCCCTTTCAAACTGGCTGAATGTGATTTCATCAATTAGACCATTCAATTGGGATTGATTGCTCCAATTGAAGGTATGTATCAATTCCTACACTTCCATACGATTCAATTGAGCTTTGAACCGCAACATTTGGGTCTGAATTGAGCTCAAACGGAGCTTCACTAGAAAATAGAGTGTAGAGAGAGAAAGCTTTGAAAGCTAACCATCGGAGATGCGGCGGTCCAATCTCTCTATCAGGAAAGATAGCTTTCTTCATAAGTTATCTTCTAGGATCAAGAATTCTTACAATTGACCTTGAATTGAGGGAGAATTTCATCAGTGAAATTCTGCAGCTTCTCTCTCTAAGTCTGACTTGCAACGACTAAGAAGGGCCAAATTAGCTTACCCTTTAGCTCAATTAAGGTCGTCTAAGGGCTAAGGGGTGTTGAGAGAGCTTGGTTTGACCTGAGAATGGCTGAATTTGGCCATTTTCAACTCAGCCGAAACAGAGCAGCTTCATTCCATCAGAGTTGCTTCACTATTTGATCATGTTAGCACTTCTCCGGTGATCCTTGAATCGAATGGAGGTTACTATCAGATATCTAACTTCCTTGGAGTCTAAAGAACCCAACCTCACCTTCTAAGGTTGAGAAAAAATGCCTAAGTTGGAGCTCTGGTTCGTGCTTCATCAAAAATTGAAGCAGTTGAGAGAGGAGTTTTCAAGTGTAAGGAGGATGAATGGGGATGAGCTCTTTATATAGGAAGTTCATGGACTCTCTCGTCGTCTATTTGGCACCTTTATGGTGCTCATTTATGGCCTAAAATGCCCAAAACGAAGATGATTCAGCTTCGCCGGTGATGTGCGTTCTTCCAGCAAGTGAATAGTGTTGTCATCTAAAGGAAGAAGGCGACACGGTTCTGAATTGGACCGGATCGGTATGAACCGGGTTCAATGCTTAAACCGGCTAGTTCAGGCTCAATTCGACCGAGTTTTTCAAAATTAAAATTTTCTAAATTTATCTAAATTCATTCTCTATCCAATGGTGGCTTCAATTCCCCAATTTGAATATTTTAAGCTACCTAGAAAAATGAATTTAGAAACTTGTTCAATGTTGGTTCAAATCGGTTCAAGCAGTTCAGATCCAGTTCACCTAAACCGATTCAGTTTTTTTTTCAATTCATTCCAAAGTCCTTTTCCATGACTTTTATGACTCTTTTGGTCACTCAGAGTTTGTAAATTTACCAATTTACCCTTTCTCTAAAGGTTGGGGTTCGTGAACCGACTCAGTTTTCTCTTTAGAAATGACCAGTTCTTTTCTTGGCTTTCTTATTAAAAAAGGATGGGGTTTACATGCCTGATAGGTCAGGTTCTCTTCTAGCTCAGGTGGAGGTCGGCCCAGCACATGAGTGGGATCGAACTGATACTTTCAGAGTACTAAGACTTGGAATACATCATGTATTCGTTGTAAGTCTAGAGGTCGTTCTAATTTATAAACCACTGGCCATGTCATTTGGACTATGGTGTAGGGACCGATGTACCTAGGTTTTAACTCCCCCCATTGCTGGAACATAAGTATTCCCCTCCATGGGGATACTTTGAGAAACACTTAGTCTCCCACACCAAATTCTAAGTCCCTTCTCCGATGTTCCGCATAGCTCTTTTGCTTGTCTTGAGTGACCTTAAGTCGACTCGTTATGATTTTTATCTTCCTAGTGGTGTCCTCTATTAGCTCGACCCTTTCTAGCTTCATTTCTCCCACCTCTTCCCAAAATAAGGAGGTACGGCATGGTCATCCATAAAGGGCTTCATAAGGAGACATTTGAATACTGGCCTGGTAACTATTATTATAGGCAAACTCCATCAGGCATAAGTATTCCTCCCAACCATTGTTCATAGTGAGAACGCATGCTAGTAGCATATCCTCTAGGATTTGGATCATCCACTCATACTGTCCATCAGTCTGAGGGTGAAATGTCGTACTCATGTAGATTTTGGTTTCTACGACACTTTGTAAACTAGGCCAGAACCTTAAGGTAAACCTAGGGTCTCTATCTGATACTATGCTTACTGGGATGCCATGTTGTCTCACAATCTCCCTTATGTATAAAGCTGCTGGTGGTTCCACCGAATCGGTTACCCTTATTAGTAAGAAGTAGGCGGACTTGGTCAATCTATCCACAACGATCCAAATCGCATCCCGTCCCTTCTTAGTCATAGGAAGTCCCATGACAAAGTCCATAGTAATGTGTTCCCATTCGCATTCGGGAATTGGTAGGGGTTGTAGTAGTCATTGTCTTGAGGTACAGACACTCTACCCTTAAAGGTTAGCCTCCATCACCTCTAAGGTTGTAATCCAAGCTTGTCCCTTCGTTGATCGGATCCAAATAAGGTTGGAGTTCTTTATCCCCTTTTTATGGACGTTTATTTGTTCCATTAGGCTGAGTCTTACTACTACGTTAGCTAATAGGCATCTTTCTCGTTTGTCTATTTTAAGGTCCACTCCATTCTTCCCAATTGATGTAACAAGGGCAGGTAGCTTGTCTTTATCTATGCCGCCTCGGTTTGATACTTGGGACTTTGAGCGTCTGCCACCACATTAGCCTTCCTGGGTGTATTCTATCACAAGATCATAGTCCTTTACCAATTCCAGCCATCTCCTCTGGCGAAGGTTCAACTCCCTCTGAGTTAGGAAGTACTTAAGACTCTTGTGATCGGTATATATCATACACTTAACCCCGTATAGGTAGTGTCACCAAATCTTGAGGGCAAACATTATTGCGGCTAACACTTGGTCGTAGGTAGGGTAGTTCCTCTCATGTACCTTTAGATGTCATGAGGCGTAAGAGATAATCTTTCCTTATTGCATTAATACACATCTGAGTCCATGTCCAGATGCATCACAATAGACGGTATACTCCCCTACACTTGGGTTAGGCAAAGAGAGTACGGGTGTTGTTGTTAAATGGGTCTTCAACTTCCGAAAGGATTTCTCATAGCTTTCATCCCACTTATACTCCACTCATTTCCTTGTGAGGTGGGTCAAAGGGGCAGCTATCATAGAGAAATCATGCATAAGCTATCTGTAGTACCCTGCCAATCCCAAGAAACTGCATTTCTCAGAAGGATTCTTAGGTGCCTTCCAATCAAATATAGCCTCCACCTTTGTCGGGTCCACCTTGACTCCATCTTTGGACACTATGTGCCCTAAGAACCCTACCTCCTGCAACTAGAACTCACACCTGGAGAATTTCACATATAAGCAATTATTTTGTAGTCTCTCCAAGGTGATAGACAAATGTTCTTCGTGCTACAGCCTAGTTCATGAGTATATAAGTATGTCATCAATAAACACCATCATGAACTTGTCCAAGTGTGACTAGAACACTCGGTTCATCAATTCCATGAAGGTTGCAGGGGCATTCATCAGGCCAAAAGGCATCACCCTAAATTCATAGAGTTAGTATCGAGTTCGAAAGGTGGTCTTAGGGATATCTTCCTCTTGGATCATGAGTTGGTGGTATTAGGACCGAAGGTCTATCTTGGAGAAGTAGGCTACTTCTTTTAGCTAGTCAAATAGGTCATCAATCTGTGGAAGTGGATACTTATTCTTTATGCTGACCTGGTTCAGCTTCCGATAATTTATGCATAGCTTCACACTCTCGTCCTTCTTCTTCACGAATAGTACCGATGCACCCCATGGAGACTGACTAGGGCGTATGAAACCCTTCTCTAATAGCTCGTCCAGCTGCTCATTTAATTCCTTCAGTTCAGCTAGAGCCATGAAATAGGGGGCTTGGGATACGGGATGTGTTCCAGGGATTACCTCTATAATAAATTCTAGTTGTGGACTTTGGGGTAATCCTGGTAATTCCTCACGGAATATGTCGGGGTAGTTCTCCACACCTGGGATGTTCTCTGGTCCCTTCTCCTCCAACTTCTCATTAATGATCATTGCAAGGAAAGCGTGGCAGCCCTTCTGCATCATCGTTTGGTCTTTCATATGAGATACTATGTCACGCCCCGACCCAGTTTGGTCGGATCCCCGTGATCAATCCGCCACTCTCCCAGTTTATTAAAGGGTTTCCCCTTATTGTAAACAGTAAAGAGTAAGGCATCCTTTAACTTACACCTTTTTCCTAGAATAGCATAATCAAAACTGTATGAAATTTAAAACTTTACATACCTGTCTTACATGCATCTTAGTTGACGGTCTTTAAGGGGAGGCTTTCCGGGATTTCCTGAAAGGGATATAAGGGAGGGGGTGAGTACGACTACTCAGTGAATGGGTTTTTAAAAACTTTTGACTTTTAAGAAAAACATTTATATGGAGTGTGCCAAACTCCTTTGTTTTCAAAAATCCCATCATTTAAAAATTTGGATTTTTTCATTATTTCTTAGTTACCACAGTGTGTCATCACCCAACACACAACCTTCATCATAAAGGTTACACACATTCACAAGTCAGTATCACTACTAAACCCGCTAGTGGCTTCTGAGCGACTTTTCCTGCCACCCGGATAGAAGTACGACCACTTCTACCCTGGGAATGAGTGGATGTACGTGACATCCTACCTACAATCCCGAAATCACTTCTTCATGTCCGTATGAGGATAGAGACCTCATCCTGTCCCCACCCTGGTCTCATCCACTTCGTGCTACACCAGATTTCGCACAGACACCTGGAACGACGAACTGCCCTTATAGCCACCAGGTCGTCCAATGCCCTTAGGACGCATCACTACCCCTCATGGGCGTCTTGATGATCTCGTACTCACAGTGCATGCACAAACAATGTTTTCTTATATTTCCATGTAATCTGTGGTGCCACCAGTCCAACGGCCCCGACTCTAGACTCAACCCGCAGCTATTTGTCTTAACTAGTCCGTCGACCTGTCATGTCGCACTGCTGCGAGTTGACTGAGCATGTCGGTCCTATCTTGGTACCATGGCCAAACAATTCACTTATTAAGTTTTATGGCACATATATCATGTTCATTTACAAGCTCCTACTCGTGCCAATTGGCCTTGGGCCCACTATACGACATTTTCAAAATCGGGCATTTAGCCCCCAAGTCCCAAAATTGAGGCCCCGGGCCTATTAGAGCTATTCGAGCTCCTATCGAGAAGGTCTCCCAAATTGTTTAATCATTGGCACACAGTCAGGGGAGAGCACTTCCAACAAAAATAGGTTTTTATTGTCCATTATACCGACCGGTATAAGGACATCTCCGCTCATAACCGATGAATGGGTTTTCAACTTCTTTCGAGGAAGTCTCGTCATACCAACCGGGTATGATCTACTTACAACCCGTAAGTAGTTTTTTTCGCATAACTTTCACATCACTTTCTCTAAGTAGTGATGATTAAAATACCACTAAACAATGGGTTTTTATATCGAGGCACTTATCATCCTCAACCGGGTATGATGTTAGTAAACCCACTCACAACCGGTAAGTGACTTTTAACTTTAAATTGTGCTCATCATCCCAACCGAGTATGATGTTAGTAAACCCACTCACCCGTTAATGCCGTGAATTCCACTAGACTGGTTCTTTGTATTCACACGAGCTTCTCCTTGCTGGCATTCCCGGTATTTAACGTTCCTACACGATATGAACAACCTTGTTCATTATTACTCGGCATAACAGCCTTCATTCATTAATGAATGAGAAAACCCAAACTTTTAGTATTTGCAATTAGGTCCCTAAAGTTATTTCTCTTTAACTTTAAGTCCCTAATGTCGGTTTTTCCTCAAATTGACTCTCGTAACTTTTAAAATTTATCGTGGGACCACAATTTATTCAATTTCACCAAAATGGGGTTTAATTTTCCAAATTTCCAATTTGGTTCCAAAATTACCATTTTGCCCTTCTTTCACAAAAATGGTAAGTTTTTCCCAAAAATTTCCTCAATTGGTCCTCCAACATTATTTTCATGCCCAATTGACCCTCAATTTCATAAAATTGTATTTTGGCCCCTTTGAATTTCGAAAATCCCCAAATTTTCCCACAATTTCAACTCTTCAACACTACCGAATTTGATTTCATCAAATTAACAGATCAAACACTTCTAATTATCAAAATTGGAGTTGAAATTGAGTTCCTGTATGTTCATACGATTCTAAGAAACTTTGAATTGAAGATTTTAACGTCGGAACGAGCTCAAACGGAGCTTTGCCAGAAAACATACTGTAGAGAGAGAAAGCTTCAATTACTCACCGGTGAAGGCACGACAGTCCGAGCTTTCGATCTAGGCAGATAGGTCTCGTCCTGAGGTTCATCCTAAAATCAAGTATTGTATCAATTGATGCGGAATTGGATTAGAATTTCGTCATTGAAATTCGGTCGACTCTCTCTCTAGCACCGATTGAAAATTATAAAGGGGAGCCGAATTGGCTTACCTTTCGGTCCTAATTCGGCCGTGGAAAGGCTGAGGAAGTGTTGGGAGGGCTTGGATTGGCCTTAGCAGGGCTTGAAATGGCTGATTTTAGCTTGGCCGAAATAAGGCAGCTTCGGTCCGCCGGAGCTGCTTCACTATTCTATCACGCCGGCGCTTCTCCAACGATTCTCGTATTGACTGGAGTTTGCTATCAGATAGTTGTCTTCTCCCCGGTTCTAAGGAGCCCGACCTTTGTTCAAGTCGAAGCTCTGGTTCGAGCTTTACCGAGAAATGGAGCAGTAGTGAGAGAGAGAGAAGTGTTTAGGTGTGAGGATAATGGAATAGAGATGACCTCTTTATATAGTCGTAAAACCCGTGTATTAAATGGGCGAGATTTATTAATAGTATTAATATTGACATAAATTATTGGTATTAATTCCAATAATTTAATTTCGGTATTTAATTATTTATATTAATTCCAATACTTTAATTTAGGTATTAAATTATTCGTATTAATTTCAATAATTAAATATATATTAATTTATGGCTATTTATGATAAGTTGTACGTTCGCATAAAATTTTTTTACCGAAATTTCGGGTTACAAAAAATCATACTTCCCAGGAGGTCACCCATCCTCACACTACTCTCAAGTAAACACACTTAACTTTGAAGTTATTATGGAATATAGTTCACCTGAACCAATTTGGTTTTTGTTTTCTATTTTATTTTAAGTTTCTTTTCCAATGTTTAATGAACCCTTTGGATCACCCGAAAATTGTAAATTTCGATATTGCTTATTCCCAAATGTAAATCGGTTTGGTTTTCTTATTTAGTTTGACCGGTTCTTTTCCCGGTTTTCCTTAAATCAAATGTGCGGGGTTTACAACTCTCCCCTCCTTTTAGGAGTTTTGTCCCCAAAACTTAGTTAACATCCTTGCATGAGCAATCATTTCCTTTGACGCCCCTCTGGTGTTTGCTTAACATGCGAAGTCTTCTCTTGTTCTTTTAATTAGTCCTTTTTACATCCTTCACTTAAGGAATTTCTTTTCCTTTGTATTATTTACTCCCTTCAGGGTATATTCTTAGATTTATATCTTTCTTTACTTAGAGAACATTCTTCCCTTTGAGGTTCTGTACTCAAGATTGGAAATTCTAAGATACCTAACCATTCCCATGTCTAGTTAACCCCTTGGTCATTGAAACCTTTACCTCGATGTTCTTTCGGGCGTTACGTACTGATTGCCACAGTTTTCTTTATTCTCACTTTTTCATCCCATTTTGTCCCTTCCTCCATTCGTTGTCTATTATAACTTCAGTCCAAATTTTTATATTCGACCTCGTCATGCTTATTAGCCAACTCTTCCTTACTTTGAGTCATATTCTCCTCGGGATTGTTGGGCTTACATACCCCTTATAGCATGGCATTTTCTAGGACCTGTATTTGTCCATTAGATTTCTAGAACATCTCCTTAAGGGTCTCTCTTAGCTTTTTTTTTTTACCTTTCAGGGATCATATAACTTCATCCCTCTTTTCTTTTGATAGCATTCCTCAACTATCCTTTTTACCGTTATCCTCTTATCCATCATGCCTTTGAAGTTATGTCTCACATAACTGCATGGATTTCTCTTACCTACTCATCCTTTCCAAACGTTTTTATTGGGTCCTTTCAATTCCAATTGTTGGGTTTCCTGATGATTATTGACATACGAGGATTTTTTTTCCCTTCTTTAGTGACATCCCTTATTCAATAACTTCCTTTTTCCTTAATCCACTTTTACTTGCTCATAAATCACTTCATGATTCTTCATTCTATAATAATTGCTTTCGATCTATGTGTCGATTATTTTGCTTGGGAAGGTTCACTCCATCCAGTTTTGTTCATTATCTTTGGCTGTCCGCCGTTACTAGTTTTCCTCTTTCTACATGGTTCTCCTTTTCTCTCCAAACAGGTCATAATGGACCATTACAAAACTTCCTTCCTTGGAAAACATTTCCTAAATAAAGGGTTGGTTCCATTTCCTCTTAATTGGGATACACATGCCTTTTCGGGGCTTCCTTCCTTGGTAGGATTCTTTGCCTTTCCCCTGACATTCTTTTCTTACATTTGCTCTAGGGGATTTCTACCCTTAAATGACATCCCTTGATGTCGTCTTCTCCTATTTACCTTTACTCTTCAAATCTTTTAGGCACATCTTTTATGCTCTATTTGCATCCTTATTTGTACCCAGTACCTATCTATTTCTTTAGGGAGCGTACAAATCTTCCTTGTTTCAGGATCATTGTGGGAGAGGCTTGCCTATTCCTTTCTTGGCTTGAGTTTAGTCGTTAATTGGCCCTTGGTCCTTTTAAGGATTTCTTGTATTCTTCTTTTCCCGAGTATTTGACCTTTCTGCCTCTCTCTTCTTTGTCGGAACTTACATTATGGCTTTCCCGAGTATTTGTTTGTTAACTGCTTTGCCTCCACCATTTGTTTGGTCTAAGTTTCTTAGTAGCTGTTTCTCGACTCCTCCTGTCCTTAACATCCATCTCACTAACCTTTTTAGGGTGTAGTCCCTTCTACTTCCCGGTCTTCCTTAGGGTGTCATTTGTTCCCTCTGACTATCTTGTTGTAACGACTTGCTTTCTCTTGTCCTGTTGGTCCGAACTTCCTATTTGACATAGTTGCTTTTTCCAAGGTGATTTATTCTTGTAATCCCAATACGTCCCATTTGTCATCAAATGTTTGTCTTGTCTTCTCTTGTGGATGCACTCCTTTCTTTGCTCCTAAATTGTTTGGAGTTTCTTCTTAAAGGGGGAATTCTCTTCAGCTATCCTTTGTTCCATTTGTGGTTTTATTGATGTCCTACCTTTACCGCTTTTTCCTTCTTACCAGTTTGCTAAGATTTTGAAGAGTTTCCTCTTATCTATGGTTACAAATGGAATCATGTTTCTTGGGATGGTATCCTTTCAGATTTCCTATAGTTGTGGGGTGTTTATTCTTGGAAAATATTGTCCTGACTCCTAGCGATGTGGGATAGTTTTTTCACTTCGTATCCTATTCCCCTCTAGGTTAACTTGATTCCTGTCCTTGGTAGGGTTAGGCACTTCTACACGCAGTGTCCCTATCATTCATGTTTGTAATTACATGAACATAAGTGGTTCCTCCTAGCGTTTTCTTGGGAATTGTTAGTTTTGGTGCTCCTTCGTCCTTAAGTCTGGATACCGTGGGAGTTTTTTTTTTTTTTTCCTTTTTGGAGTCTTCCTTAAAAATCACATCATTTGAGAGACACAGTTTTTAGGAATTTGGAGTACTTCAGTAATAAAGTAGTATAGTATGTTGGAGATTTTGTCCCTATTACAGAATATGGTCACCAAATAACTAGGGAGCTACGAGATTCTTTATAATCATCCTCCTATGTAAGCTTATGTGCCCCATTTTATGGCTTCACGCTTGGCTTCCTTTATACTTAGAGTTGTGACCTCAATAGGTCCTGTCACCATTCTCTGGGATACTTTCTCATTTGCTCTTTTGAGATTCCTGCCATGCTTTAGGCATTTGGGAAGCTTCTAGGGTTGTCTTCCTACAAAGATAAGGTGTTGAGTAGAGTCATTCCTAGTCTTCTTGGTTTCTCTCTTGGGAGCCATCTGAAAATTTTAGGATAAATCCTATTAGTTACAATATTTTATAGTTTTGATTATGTATTCGAGGAAACAGGCTCTGATACCACTCTAGTTGTCACGCCCCGACCCGGTTTGGTCGAATCCCCGTGATCAACCCGCCACTCTCCCGGTTTATTAAAGGATTTCCCCTTATCGTGAACTGTAAAGAGTAAGGCATCCTTTAACTTGCACCTTTTTCCTAGAATAGCATAATCAAAACTGTATGAAATTTAAAACTTTACATACCTGTCTTACAAGCATCTTAGTTGACGGTCTTTAAGGGGAGGCTTTCTGGGATTTCCTGAAAGGGATATAAGGGAGGGGGTGAGTACGACTACTCAGTGAATGGGTTTTTAAAAGCTTTTGACTTTTAAGAAAAACATTTATATGGAGTGTGCCAGACTCCTTTGTTTTCAAAAATCCCATCATTTAAAATTTTGGATTTTTTCATTATTTCTTAGTTACCACGGTGTGTCATCACCCAACACACAACCTTCATCATGAAGGTTACACACATTCGCAAGTCAGTATTACTACTAAACCCGCTAGTGGCTTCGGAGCGACTTTTCCTGCCACCCGGATAGAACTACGACCACTTCTACCCTAGGAATGAGTGGATGTACGTGACATCCTACCCATAATCCCGAAATCACTTCTTCATGTCTATATGAGGACAGAGACCTCATCCTGTCCCCTCCTCGGTCTCATGCGCTTCGTGCTACTCCAGATTTTGCACAAACACCTGGAACGACGAACTGCCCTTATAGCCACCAGGTCGTCCAATGCCCTTTGGACGCATCACTACCCCTCATGGGCGTCTTGATGATCCCGTACTCACAGTGCATGCACAAACAATATTTTTCTTATATTGCCATGTAATCTGTGGTGCCACTAGTCCAACGGCCCCGACTCTCAACTCAACCCGCAGCTGTTTGTCTTGACTAGTCCGTTGACCTATCATGTCGCACTATCACTAGTTGACTGAGCATGTCAGTCCTATCTTGGTACCATGGCCAAACAATTCACTTATTAAGTTTTATGGCACATATATCATGTTCATTTACGGGCTCCTGCTCGTGCCAACTGGCCTTGGGCCCACTATACGAGATTTTCAAAATCGGGCATTTAGCCCCCAAGTTCCAAAATCGAGGCCCCCGGCCTATTAGGGCTATTCGAGCTCCTGTTGAGCAGGTCTCCCAAATTGTTTAAGCATTGGCACACAGTCAGGGAAGAGCACTTCCGACAAAAATAGGTTTTTACTGTCCATCATACCGACCGGTATAAGGACATCTCCGTTCATAACCGATGAACAGGTTTTCAACTTCCTTCGAGGAAGTCTCATCATACCAACCGGGTATGATCTACTTACAACCCGTAAGTAGTTTTTTTTCGCATAACTTTCACCTCACTTTCTCTAAGTAGTGATGATTAAAATACCACTAAAAAGTGGGTTTTTATATTGAGGCACTTATCATCCCCAACCGGGTATGATGTTAGTAAACCCACTCACAACCGATAAGTGATTTTTAACTTTAAACTGTGCTCATCATCCCAACCGGGTATGATGTTAGTAAACCCACTCACCCGTTAATGCCGTGAATTCCACTAGACTGGTTCTTTGTATTCACACGAGCTTGACCTTGCTAGCGTTCTCGGTATTTAACGTTCCTACACGATATTAACAACCTTGTTCATTATTACTCGGCATAACAGCCTTCATTCATTAATGAATGAGAAAACCCAAACTTTTAGTTAGTTGCAATTAGGTCCCTAAAGTTATTTCTCTTTAACTTTAAGTCCCTAATGTCGGTTTTTCCTCAAATTGAGTCCCGTAACTTTTAAAATTTATCGTCGGACCTCAATTTATTCAATTTCACCAAAAAGGGGTTTAATTTTCCAAATTTCCAATTTGGTTCCCCAATTTTTCCAAAATTACCATTTTACCCTTCTTTCACAAAAATGGTAAGTTTTTCCCAAAAATTTCCAAAATTCCTCAATTGGTCCTCCATTATTTTCATGCCCAATTGACCCTCAATTTCATAAAATTGTATTTTGGCCCCTTTGAATTTCGAAAATCCCCAAATTTTCCCCCAACTTCAAGACTACCGAATTTTATTTCATCAAATTAACCAATCAAACACTTCTAATTATTTAAATTGGAGTTGAAATTGAGTTCCTATATGTTCATACGATTCTAAGAAACTTTGAATTGAAGATTTTAACGTTGAAAAACAGACTGTAGAGAGAGAAGGCTTCGATTACTCACCGGTGAAGGCACGACAGTCCGAGCTTTTGATCTAGGCAGATAGGTCTCGTCCTGAGGTTCATCCTAAAATCAAGTATTGTATCAATTGATGAGGAATTGGATTAGAATTTCTTCATTGAAATTCGGTCAACTCTCTCTCTAGCACCGATCGAAAATTATAAAGGGGAGTCGAATTGGCTTACCTTTCGGTCCTAATTCGGCCGCGGAAAGGCAGAGGAAGTGTTGGGAGGGCTTGGATTGGCCTGAGCAGGACTTGAAATGGCTGATTTCAGCTTGGCTGAAATAGGGCAGCTTCGGTCCGCCGGAGCTGCTTCACTATTCTATCACGCTAGCGCTTCTCCAACGATTCTCGTATTGAATGGAGTTTGCTATCAGATAGCTGTCTTCTTCCCGGTTCTAAGGAGCCCGACCCTTGTTCAAATCGAAGCTCTGCTTCGAGCTTTACCGGGAAATGGAGCAGTAGTGAGAGAGAGAGAAGTGTTCAGGTGTGAGGAGAATGGAATGGGGATGACCTCTTTATATAGTCGTAAAACCCGTGTATTAAATGGGCGAGATTTATTACTAGTATTAATATTTCCATAAATTATTGGTATTAATTATAATAATTTAATTTCAGTATTAATTCCAATAATTTAATTTCAGTATTTAATTATTTATATTAATTTCAATAATTTAATTTAGGTATTAAATTATTCGTATTAATTTCAATAATTAAATATATATTAATTTATGGCTATTTATGATAAGTCGTACGTTCGCATAAAAATTTTTGATCGAAATTTCGAGTTATAGAAAATCATACTTCCCAAGAGGTCACTCATCCTCACACTACTCTTAAGTAAGCACGCTTAACTTTGAAGTTCTTATGGAATCTAGTTCATCTGAACCAATTTGGTTTTTGTTTTTTATTTTGTTTTAAGTTTCTTTTCCAATGTTTAATGAACCCTTTGGATCACCCAAAAATTGTAAATTTCAATATTGCTTATTCTCAAATGTAAACCGGTTTAATTTTGTTATTCAGTTTGACCGGTTCTTTTCTTGGTTTTCCTTAACTCAAATTTGCGGGGTTTACATACTAAGTGCATTTCTCCCTTCTTCTTGTCTCCTTGGAAGCATAGTCTGAGTGTTCCAAGAGTGTGGAAGGTTATTACTTAACCAATCCATTCCCATAATCCATTTTAGCTTCATGGATACTTTAACCAATCCATTCCCATTATTATTTCTACTTCCCTTAGAGGTAATGGAATTAAATCCGCCTCTAGTTTGATTCCTCCAATCATAATCTCACATCCCCTTAACTGTTTGTCCCTCTTCAGTCCTTGTCCTAAGGATGTGAGGATGTTGAGACTTTGTTCCAAGTAGGCAAGTTCTAGGGGAAGACCATGAACTAAATCTTCCTTGATGAAGGATCTTTGTCATGCCCCGACCCAGTTTGGTCGGATCCCCATGAGGAACCCGCCACTTTCATGGTTTATTAAGGGTTTCCCCTTTTCTAAACCACAAGGAGTAAGGCGTCCTTTCACATGTATCTTTTCTGGAATAGCATTAAACAAACTAAATATATTGTATCTTATATACGTGTCTTTTAGGTCCAGCCACAAGGAAGTCTTTAGGTTTGTTGTCCCTTGGTTACCGAAAAAGGGGTAAAGGGAAGGTGTGAGTTCGACAACTCAGTGAATAGATGTTGGGAGAGAGTTTTCATAAACAAGACATCTTTAATCAGAATGTGCCATTTTCCTTATTTCCTTTAAGAATGTTCTTTCCTCAAATTCCAGTGTTTTGAAAATCTTTTTCCTCATTTCCACAACAGGTGTGTTAAACAGTCAACACACGCCCTTCATCAGGAAGGGATCACACATTTGCAGGGTAGCCCGTCCACTGCACCCACGTGTGGCTCGGAGTGTCTTTACCCGCCACCAATATAGAAGCTCATCCACTTCTACCCTGGGTCTGAGTGGATGTTTGCGACATTCAACCCTCAAACCCGAAATAAACTTCGTGTCTGTATGAGGACGAGACCTCATCCCGACCCCACCCTGGTCTAATGCGCATGAAGCTATATTGAGCTTCCCAGACTGTTGGCATGACAAACTGCCCTTATCTCCACCATGTCGTCTAGTAGCCCTTAGGATGCATCACTACCCCTCTTGGGCGTCTTGATGGTTATGTACCTCAAGTGCATGCACAAACAATAGTTTTTCCACAAAGCCATTTATCTTTGGTGCCACTAGTCCAACGGCCCCGGCCCTCAACCTAACATGTCGCTATTTTTTATAGGCCGGTCCATTGATCTGGCCCTAACACACTACCGCTAGTCCATCAAGTATGTCGGTCCTGTCTTGGTACCCTGGCGAAATCACATATCCATTTTATTAAGAGTTTTCATGGCTTTCATATATCATGTTTGTTTACAAGTTCATGCTTGTGCCTACGGGCCTTGGGCCTACTGTACGTGATTTTCCAAAATTGGGCATCCAGCCCCACAAGTTTAAAAACCGAGGCCTCTAGCCTATCTGAGCTATTCTAGCTCCCAACAAGAAGGTCTCCCAAAAAGTTTAAGCATTGGCACACAAGTCGGGAGAGAACACTTCTGACAAAACATATTTTTGCTTCATCACACCAACCGGATGTGATGATATCTCCGCTTACAACCGGTAAGTGGTTTTCTCATTCCTTCCAGAAAGTCCATCATACCAACCGGGTATAATCTCTACTTACAACTAGTAAGTGGGTTTTAGCTCAATTCGCACATCATACCAACGGGATGTGATGTCAAAATTCCACTTACAAGTGGTTTATCTTTTCTAAGTGCTAATCATCCCAATCGGATATGATGTACATAAGCCCACTCACACGCTAACTATGACGTGTTCATCCTCTGTTGGTTTTCCAAGTTGACGCGAGCTTTCTCTTGCTGGCGTTCCAATGACACTTGTCCCTGCATGAATCGAGCAGCCTTTTCACTTAAGGTTTGATATAAAAGCCTAGGCTCACAATTTATCGATAAATTGTATTTAGGTCCCTAAATTTTATTTTTCTTTAACTTTAGGTCCCTAAATTTTATTTTTCTTTAACTTTAGGTCCCTAATGCAAACCTTTGCCCAATTTGACTCCCAAAGTTTCCAAAATTCCCTTTGATTCCTCATTTTACTCAAAATTATATAAGCAAACAAGTTTCCCTAACTTTTCAAAAATTACCATTTTGCCCCGAGTTTACAAAAAATGGCAATTTGACTACAATTGTTCCAAAAATTGACCAATTGGTCCCTCAATATCTTTTTCATGGCCAATTGGACCTAATTTAATGAAATCCCCAAATTTTACGAAATGCCCAATTTTCCACAAAATTTTCCCCCAATTTCTCCCCTTTAAACTAACCGAATTTAATTTCTTCAAATTGGCCATTCAATCGAGATTAATTGCTCCAATTGAAGGTATGGATCAGTTCCTACACTTCCATACGATTCAATTGAGCTTTGAACTGCATCATTTGGGTTTGAATTCATTTCAAACGGAGCTTCGCCGGAAAACTGGGCATAGAGAGAGAAAGCTTCGAAAGTTTACCATCAGAGGTGCAGCGGTCTGAGCTTTCTATCTGAGTAGGTAGCTCTCGTCCTGTGGTTACTCCTAGGATCAAGAATCAATACAATTCATATCGAATTGAGGGAGAATTTTGTTAGTAAAGTTTTATAGTTTTTCTCTAGAAATGACAGAGGGGGCCTAGACTGGCTTACCTTTCAGCTCTCTTACAATCGTATCAAGGTTGTGGGATGTTGGGAGATCTCGGTTTGGCTGGAGTAGGGCTGAATTTGGTAGAATTCAGCACGGCCGAAATAGGGCAGCTTCGGTCCATCGGAGCTGCGTCACTGTTTGATTCCATCGGTGCTTCTCAAACTATACTCAAATCGAACCGAGGTTGCAATCAAATAATTGACTTGTAAACCCCACTCCTTTAGGGTAAGAAAACTAGGGAAAGAACCGGTCAACCTGGCAGAGAAAACCGAACCGGTTCATGAAACTCAACCGTTAGAGAAATAGTAAACTGAGAAATTTATAAATCCCGAGTGACCTAAAGAGTCACAAAAGTCATGAGAAAAGACATTAGGATGAATTGGAAGTGAAAACCAAACCGGTTCAAGTGAATCGGACCTGAACCGATTTGAACCACTATTGAACCAGTTTATAAATTTATTTTTCTAGGTGCCTTAAAAAATTCAAATTAAAGAATTGAAGCCATCATTAGACAAAGAATGAATTTAGATAAATTTACAAATTTTTAATTTTGAAAAACTCGATCAAATCAGGCTTGAACCTGTTGGTTTAAACATTGAACCTGGTTCGAATCGGTTGGGTCCAATTCATAATAGTGTCATATTCTTCCTCCAGATGACAACATTGTTCACTCGCTGGAAAATTGAGCAGTGTCGGTGAAGATGAAAAGTCTTTGGTCAGGGAGTTTCAAGAAATGAATGACCACCATAAGGATGCCAATCGGACGGCCAAGAAGTCCCTGAGCTTCCTATATAAAGAGCTCCTGCTCATTCATCCTCCTCACACCTAAAAACTCCTCTCTCTCACTACTGCTCCATTTTTTAGTAAAGCTCGAACCAGAGCTCCGACATTGGGGCTTTTCTAAGCCAAATATAGTGAAGTCATGTTCCTTAGATTTAGGGAAAATTCAGCTACCCGACGGTAGTCTCCATTTGCTCCGAGAATCGCCGGAGAAATGCTGGTATGATCGAACAGTGAAGCAGCTCCGGTGGACTGAAGCTGCCCTATTTTAGCCGAGCTGAAAATGGCCAATTTGAGCCCTTCTCAGGCCAAACCAAGCTCTTCCAACATTTCCACAGTCCTCATACGACTGAATTAGAGCTGAAAAGTAAGCCAATTTGGTTCCCCTCTGTAATTTCCAATCAGTGTTAGATAGAGAACCAGTGAAACTTCACTAACCTAATTTTCCCTCAATTCGGCATGAATTGATGTAATTCTAGATACTGGGAGAAGCATCAAGATGAGAGCTATCTGCCCAAATCGAAAGCTCGAACCATTGTACCCCCGGTAATAAGCTTTCAAAGCTTTCTATCTATAAGTCCAATTTTCTAATGGAGCTTTGTTTGAGATTAATTCGGATCCAAATGATGTGATTCAAAGTTCCATTTAATCATGTGGAAGTGTAGAAACTCAATTTTACCTTCAATTTCAACAATTAACCTTGATTGATCAATCAATTTGATTAAATCAAATTCAGCCAATTTGAAAAAGGGAAATTGAGGGGAATTTTGAGGGAAATTGGGGATTTTGAAAATTTGAGGAACTAAAGTGCAATTTCCCATTGAGGACCAATTGGCCATGAAAAAGATGTTGGAGGACCAATTGGTCAATTTTTGAAATTATTGGGGGTCAAATTACCATTTTTGTAAAGTAGGGGAAAATAGTAATTTTTGAAAAGTTGGGGACCAAATTGGAAATTTGGGAAACTTGAAGCCCTTTGGTGATTTTGAGCAATTTGAGGTCCCAAAGTGAATTTTAGAAATTTCGGGACTCAATTTGGGGAAAATTGGCATTAGGGGACAAAAGTTAAAGAAAAAAAACTTTAGGAACCTAAATGCAAATAATTAAAATTGGACATTTCATTCATTATTGATGAATGAAAGCTATTAGGCCAAGTGTTAATGAACGAGGATGTTCATATTGTGTAGTAACACAAAATACCAGGAACACCAGCAAGGATAACCTCACGTGAGGCAAAGAGCCGGTTATGTGGAAAAGTACACTGCACTTATCGGGTGAGTGGGAATTTTCACATCATACACGGTCAGGATGATGAGTACCTCGGAATAAAAAATAACTAATAAGTTGCATTTTAACATCACACCTGGATGGGGTGATAAGAGAAAACCCACTTATTGATTATGAGCAGAGATGTTCTCACACCCAGTTTGTGTGATGGATAGATGAAAAGATTATTTTTTCAGAAGTGCTCTTCCCTTATTTTATGCCACTACTTAAACATTTTGGGAGACCTTCTTGACTGGAGCTCAAATAGGCAGGAGGCCTCAGTTTTGGAACTTAGGGGCTAAAATGTCTTATTTAGAAAATATCGTATAGTGTGCCCAAGGCCAGTTGGCACGAGTAGGAGCTCGTAAATAAACATGATGTTAAGCCATGAAAAATTTAATGAATGATGTGATTTGGCCATGGTACCAAGATAGAACCAACATACTCAATGGATAGGCAGTGAAAAAAGACAGGTCGACGGATCAGTCGAGACAAATAAATGTAGGTCGAGTTGAGGGTTGGGGTCGTTACACTAGTGGCACCAAAGATTAAATGGCTTATGTGGAATATTATTGTTTTATGCATGCACCGAAGTTTGGGACCATCAAGATGCCCAAGAGGGGTAGTGATGCATCCTAGGGGCTACTAGATGACACGGTCGAGATAAGGGCAGACTGTTGTGCCACCAATCAGGGAAGCTCGATGTAGCTTCATGCGCATGAGACCGAGGTGGGGTCGGGATGAGGTCTATGTCCTCATACGGACATGGAGTTTCTTTTCAGGTTTGAGGGTTGGATGTCATGTACATCCACTCATCCTCAGGGTATAAGTTGATGGGCTATCTAGGTGGCAGGTAAAGTCGTTCCGACGCCACAAGTGGGTGCAGTGGACGTGCTGTTCTACGAATGTGTGATTCCTTCATGATGAAGGGCATGTGTTGATTGTTAACACACCGACTGTGGTTAATTATGAGTAATAGTTTTGAAAATGGAGAAATTTAGAAAGGAAAATTTTTTAAAAGAAATAAGGAGTCTGGCACACTCCAAATCAAACTATTTTTCTAAAACTCATGTTTCAAACACCCATTCATTGAGTTGTCGAAATCACTCCCCCCCCCCCCCCTCATTTTAGCCCTTTTCAAGAAACCGATGGAAAAACCTACCCAAAGACCTTCAGCTAGTGAAACTTGCAAGACAAGTATGTAAGTTTAATTTTATGTTGTTTTGATTAATGTTATTCTAGGAAAGGTGCAGGTATAAAGGATGACTTACTACTCATGGTTTAAAGAGGGGAAAACCCTTAATAAACCGGGAGAGTAGCGGGTTGCTCACATAGATCCGACCAAACCGGGTCGGGGCATGACATGACTTCCTCCGAAGTCTAAAGAACCTGACCTCACCTTTTAAGGTTGAGAAAGCTACCCAAGTGAGAGCTCTGGTTCGAGCTTCACCGAAAAATGGAGCAGTTGAGAGAAAATGGATTTAGGTGTGAGGAGGATGAATGGAGAGGAGCTCTTTATATAGGGAGCTCGGGTACTCTTTGCTTGACCATTTGGCATCTTAGTCGTGCTCATTCATTACTAGAAACACCCTAAACAGAGGTGATTCATCTTCAATGGCGCTGTCTGTTCTTATGTTGAATGAACAGTGTCATCATTTGAATGAAGAAGATGACACTGTTCCGAACCAGACTGCACTGTTCCAACCGGTTTTAATTCTTAAACCGGTCGCTCAGGCCCGATTCGACCGAGTTTTTCAAAATTAAAAATTTCTAAATTTATTCTCTATCCAATGGTGGATTCAATTCTCCAATTTGAATATTTTAAGCCTACTTGAAAAATGAATTTAGCAATCGGTTCAATGATGGTTCAAACCAATTCAATCTGGTTCATGTCTGGTTCACCTGAATCGATCTGGTTTTCTCTTCCAATTTATCCCAAAGTTATTTTTCATGGTTTTTATAACTCTTTGGGTCACTCAGGATTTAAAAATTTCTCGATTTACCCTTCCCTTCTCGGTTGGTGTTTATGAACCGGCTCGATTTTCTCTTTTGAATCGACTCATTCTTTTCCCAGTTTTTCTTATTTATAAAAGGATGGGGTTTAAAATCTCTCTGCTCCTTAGTCAAAGTAGACTTTTCTCCCCCATAAGGTATGTACCTTGATCGAAGAAATGCACATTTTTAAAAGGAAAATCTAAATTTCTTTATTGAATAAAATTGAAGTACAAGTTTTGTCCTAATTTTGGTTAGGGATATTTTGGGAAGTAATTGCTACAGTACTATGGTCTTTTCTAGCCTCTTCTTGAGTGAGGTTGTATACCCTAGTGAGTACCCTTGTTGTGTCATCTTGCCTTGAAGCCCTTGGGTTCCCTTGGGGCGTTCCAAGCATGTTTCGTTGCTTATTCTCCCTAAGAGTGGGGCATTCCTTTGCAAAGTACCCCAATTGCCCACATCTGAAATAGGATAAGAAGGCTTCCTCATGGTATCTTTGGCATCTAGGATAGTAGGGGCTCCCTTGTAGTATGGTAGGAATCACCCTCCTTTAAGGTGGTTGTGCGTCCTTCCTCTTTTGGAAATCCACTTTGGGCCATTTTGCTCATTTTGTCCCCCATGGCAACTTTGGCCTTTGTCCTTCTTTCGGTTGGCATGTTCCATCCGACGACATCGAGTTTGCACCAGACGCTCACATTCGTGGGCCATACTGAATATGGCTGCCAAATCCATGGGGCGTGCTAGCACTCCCATCGAGTTAGAGGAAGTCTTGATTCTTCTCGTTGATCAGATGTGGAGATAGATATTCCTCCGTATACCTCTCCTTGAATTGTTCCCATGCAAGGTGGTGGTATGCAAGCTTCTGACGTTGTCCCACCACTTTTTGCACTAGCTTCCAAGAAAAACTCCATCGGTATCACCATATCCTCTAGTGAAATCCTGACTGTCCCCATGAGTTTCTTGATGCTGGCCAGTTTGTCCATAGCAGCTCCAGTATCCTTCTCTCCTAGGAAAGGCTTACATCCTAGTTGACGGAGAGTTTTGAGGTATTTAGGGATGTCAACTAGAGGAAGAATGTTAGCAGGAGGGGATGAGATTGTACTTTCACGTGTTCACCTTGAGAGTTGGTGTCCACCTCAGGGTCGAGGTTAGGTCGTCCAAACACTCGGGTGAACTCCACGCATAGTCTCTGATGTTCCGAGCTTAGTCCAGGTGGAATTGTCCAGACTTCTCGGGGAGTTTCCACAAAGAGGGGTTATTGGGCAGTGTCAGTAACTATGGGCTTATTATCTTGGTTCCTCTCTGGGAGTCATCTGTCAATTTTTAAATTTTTTCCTCTAAGTTACTATGTTATATATAGTCTTGATAATGCATTCATGGAAACAGACTCTGATACCACTCAAGTTGTCATGCCCCGACACTCAACTCGACCGACAGCTATTTCTCTACACCGGTCTGTCGACCTGGCACTGACGCACTGCCACTAGTCCATCGAACTCTATTGATCCTCAATTTGTACCGTGGAGAAATCACACAACCAATTTCATTAAAAATTTTCATGGCTTTTTCTTAATCAAGTTTTTTTATGAGCTACTGCTTGTGCCCACTGGCCTTGGGCCCACTGCACATGTTTTTATCAAAAACTAGGCATTTAGCCCCATGAGTTCAAAAACTGGGGCCCCTGGCCTATCTCAACTATTCTAGCTCACGTCAAGAAGGTCTCCCATGTTTTAGGCATTGGCACACAGTCAAGGGAGGACACATCTAACAAAAATTTAGTTTTAGCTCATCACACCAACCGGGTGTGATGATATCTCCGCTTAAACTGGTAGACAAGTTTCTCCTTTCCTCAAGGAACTCATCATACCAACCGGGTATGAATATCTCTACTTATAACCAGTAATTAGATTTTATCCATTAAAGATAGTGCTCATCATCCCAACCAGTATGATGTGTAAATTAGCCCACTTAGCCAATGACCATGACATGTTCGTCCCTAGTCGGTTTTTCAAGTCCACGCTAGCTTTTCCATGCTCGTGTTCTGATTTCTCATGTCCCTACATGATTTGGACATACTTATCAATTAAGGTTTGGCATCGCAGCCATCATTTGCTCACATATGTGCAACTAGGCTCAAAATTGTTGGTTTATATCACTTAGGTCCCTAAAGTACATTTTCCTTAACTTTAGGTCCTTAATGCTAACTTTTCCCCAAATTGAGTCCCAATGCTTCCAAAATTCCCTTTGGGTCTTCAATTTACTTAAAATTGTGTAAGTTTCTCAAGTTTTCCATATTTTCAATTTGGTCCCCAACTTTTCAAAAATTAAAATTTTGCACCTACTTTCCAGAAATGGCAATTTGGCCCCCCAAATGTACTAAAAATTAACCAATTGGTCCCCCCAACATCTTTCTCATTGCCAATTGGCTTTCAATATTGAGAAATTGCATGAAGGTCCCTCAATTTTTTTAAATCCCCAATTTTTCCCCAAAATTTCCCCTAATTTCTTTCCTACAAATTGACCGAATTTGATTTTTTCAAATAGGCCATTCAATCGGGGTTAATTGCTCCAATTGAAAGTATGGATCTGTTTCTACACTTCCTTATAATTCAATTGAGCTTTGAATTGCATTATTGGAGTCCGAAACGAGCTCAACACCGGAAAATTAATCTTAGAGAGAGAAAGCTTCAAAAGATTACCGTCGCAGGTGTGGCGGTCGGAGCTCTCTATCAGGGGAGGTAGCTCTTATCCTGAGTTTCCTTCTAAGATCAAGAATCACTACAATTGAAGTCCAATTGAAGATGAATTTAATTAGTGAAATTTAGTACTTTCACTGTTGGCTTACCTTTCAACTCTTCATCGCCATCATGTCGTCCAATAGCACTTAGGATGCATCTTTACCCCTCTTGGGCGTCTTAATGGTCACGAACCTCAAGTGCATACACAAAAAATACTTTTTTTTCAAATATCCATTTATCTTTGGTGCCTATGGTCCAATGGCCCCGACACTCAACCCGTCCTGTAGTTGTTTATCTGACTGGTCTGTCGACCTAACCTTCATGCACTACCGCTAGCCCATCAAGCCTTGTCGGTCCTGACTTAGTATCGTGGTTAATCACATAGTAATTCCACTTTTAATGAGAGTTTTCATGGCTTATCATCTTGTTTGTTTACGAGCTTGGGCCCACTGTACGAGGTTTTCCAAAAATTGGGCATTTTAGCCCCCAAGTTCCAAAACCAAGGCCTCTAGCCTATATGAGCTATTCCAGCTCTCATAAAGAAGTTCTCCCAAAATTTTTAAGCATTGGAAAATAGTCAAGGGAGAATACTTCTAACAAAATAAATTTTCAACTCGTCCATCACACCAACTGGGTGTGATGACATCTCCACTTACAACCGGTAAGCGCGTTTTCTACTTCCTTCCAAGAAGTTAATCATACCAACCAGGTATGATCTACTTACAATAGTTAAGTAGTTTTTCCACGTAGTTCTCACATCACCCCACCTAGGTGTGATGTTAAAATTCCACTTAGTAGTGGTTTTTCATTTTCGAGGTGCTTATCATCCCAACCGGGTATGATTTGAATAAACCCACTCACCCAATATTTGTAGTATATCTTCTCTAAATCGACTTTTTTGCCTCTACGCGATATTATCGTTGCTGGAGTTTCAGTCCTTCGTGTTCCTACATAATTTGGACATTCTTATTTATTAACATTTGGCATAATAGCCTCCATTCCTCACATATGAACAAAATGCCCAAACTTTCAATTATTTACATTTAGGTCCCTAAAGTGATTTTTACTTAACTTTAGGTCCCTAATGCAAACTTTTCCCAAATTAATTCCCGAAACTTCTAAAATTCACTTTGGGTACTCAACTTATTCAAAATCACTTAAGTGGTTCAAGTTTCCCAAATGTCCAATTTGGTCCCCAACTTTTAAAAAATTACCATTTTGCCGCTACTTTACAAAATTCCAATTTGACCCCAATAAACTTCAAAAATTGATCAATTGGTCCTCCAACATCCTTTTCATGGCCAATTGGCCCTCAATTTTGGGAAAATGTAATTTCGTCCCACAATTTTAGGAAATCCTCAATTTCCCCCAATTTTACCCAATTTTCCAGCTTTCAAATTGGCTGAATTTGATTTCATCAAATTGACCATTCAATCGGGGTTAATTGATCCAATTGAATGTATGGATCAGTTCCTACACTTCCACATGACTCAATGGAACTTTGAATCGCATCATTTGGGTCCAAATTGAGCTCAAATGGAGCTTCATCAGAAAACTGAACTTAGAGAGAGAAAGCTTTGAAAGCCTACGTCGGAGGTGCGACGGTCCGAGCTTTCAGTTGGGGCATATAGCTCTAATCTTGAGGATCCTTCTAGGATCAACAATTACAACAATTCAGGTCGAATTAAGTGAGAATTTTTGTAAACCCCGCCCTTTTGAGTTAAGGAAAAACTAAGAAAATAACCGATCAAACCGAGTGAGAAAATCAAACCGATTCACAAACCCGATCACTAGAGAATGGGAAAATTGGGGAATTTACAACTCCTGAGTGACCCAATGAGTCATAAAAACCTTGGAAAGTGACCTTAGTACAATTTGGGAGAGAACCAAAACGGTTCAGGTGAATTGGATCCGAACCTGATTAAACTAGTTTGGACCAGTTTGAACCACTATTGAACTGGATGCTAAATTTATTTTTCTAGGTGGCTAAAAAGTTCAAATTTGAGAATTAAGGCTACTATTGGATAGAAAATGAATTTAGATGAATTTAGAAATTTTTAATTTTGAAAAACTCGGTCGAATCAATCCTAAACCGGTCGGTTTAAGTGTTGAACCCGGTTCGAAACGATCTGGTCCAGTTTGGAACAGTGTCGTCTTTTGCCTTCAGATGATAGCACTATTCACTCACCGAAAAATCGAACCAGCGTAGGCGAAGAGGAAACATTTCCGTTCACTACATTTCAGGCCATCAATGACTGCCATTAAGGTGCCAAACGAACGGCTGGAGAGTCCTCGTGCTCCCAATATAAAGAGCCCATCTCCATTCATCCTCCACACACCTGAGAACCTCACTCTCTCTCAGCTACTCAGTTTTTCAATAAAGCTCAAACCAAGGCTCTGATATAGGGTCTTTTCTGGGCCAAAGAAGATGTGCTCAAGTTCCTTAGACTAGGCGAGAAGTCAGCTACACAGTGGTAGTCTCCAATTGCTTCGAGGATCGTCGGAGAAGCTCTAGCATGATCGAACATTGAAGCAGCTCTGACAGACCGAAGTTGCCCTATTCTGTTGAGCTTAAATCAGCCAATTCGATCCCTCAACATGCCAAACCAAACTCTCCAAACACTCCATCAGTCCTCCTACAACCAAATTAGAGAGAAAAGGTAAGCCAATTTGGCTTCCCTCTATGAATCCCGATTGGTGCTAGAGAGAGAACCGACAAATCTTTACTGACCAAATTCTCCTTCAATTCGACATGAATTGAGGTAATTCTTGATTTTAGAAAGAACCTCACGATGAGAGCTATCTACCCAATTCAAAAGCTTGAACTATCGCACCCCCGACGGTAAGTTTTTGAAGCTCTCTCTCAACATTCAATTTTTTGACGAAGCTCTGTTTGTGCTCGTTCCGATGTCAAATCGTGCGATTCAAAGTGCAACTGAATCGTATGGATGTGTAGAAACTTAAATCCACCTTCAATTTCAACAATTAACTTTGATTGATTGATCAATTTCATTAAATCAAATCTAGTCACATTGGAAGGTTGAAATTGGTGGAAATTTTGGGGATTTGAAAATTCGAGGGACTAAAGTGCAATTTTCCAAAATTGAGGGCCAATTGGCCATGCAAAAGATGTTGGGGGACCAATTGGTCAATATTTTGGAAATTTGGGGTGAAATTTACCATTTTTGTAAAGTAGGGGCAAAAAGGTAATTTTGGAAAAGTTGGGGAACAAATTGGGAATTTGGAAAACTTAAACCCTTTTTTGGAAATTTTAATAAATTGATGTCTCAAGGTAAAGTTTTAAAGTTTCGGGACTCAATTAGGAGGAAACTTGGCATTTAGGGACCTAAAGTTAAAGAAAAAGAAGTTTAGGGACCTAATTGCAATTAATTGAAAGTTTGGGTATTTCATTCATTGTGATGAATGAAGATTATCAAGCAAAAAAAAAATTAACAAGAATGTTCATATCATGTAGGAACACCAGCTAAGACAAGCTCGCGTGGAGACAAGAAGCCAGTTAAGAGGAAATTCACTACATTCATGGGTGAATGGGATTTTTACATTATACTCTATTTGGATGATGAGTACATCGGTTATAAAAACCCACTACTATGTGGGATTTTAACATCACACCTGGAAGGGGTGATGTGAGAAAACGCACAAAAAAACTACTTACTAGTTGTAAGTAGAACATACCCGGTTGGTATGATGAACTTCCTGAAAGGAAGTAGAAAACCCTCTTATCGGTTATGAGCGGAGATGTTCTCACACTTGGTTGGTGTGATGGACAGTTGAAAGGTTATTTTTGTCAGAAGTGCTCTCCCCTAACTGTGTGCCACTGCTTAAACTTTTTGGGAAACCTTCTTTGTTGGAGCTCGAATAGCTCAAGATAGGCCGGAGAGATCGGTTTTGGAACTTGGGGGCTAATATGCCCAATTTTGAAAATCACGTACAGTGGGCCCAAGGCCAGTTGGTACGAGTAGGAGCTCATAAACAAACATGAGATAAAGCCATGATAACATTAATGAATGATGTGTTTGGCCATTGTACTAAGACAGGACCGACATACTTGATGGACTAGCGATAGTGCGATAAGACAGGTCGACGGACTAGTCGAGACAAATAGCTGCAGGTCAAATTGAGGGTCGGGGCCATTGGACTTGTGGCACCAAAGATTAAAAGGCTTATGAGGAAACCTATTATTTTTTTGCATGCACTGAGGTATGGGACCTTCAAGATGCCCAAGAGGGGTAGTGATGCTTCCTAGGGACTACTGGACGACATGGTGGAGATAAGGGCAATTTGTCATGCCAGTAGTTAGGGAACCTCAACATAGCTTCATGCAAATGAGACCAGGGTGGGGTCGGCATGAGGTCTTTGTCCTCTTATGGACACGGAGTTTCTTTACGGGATTGTGGGTCAACTGTTGCGTACATCCACTCATTCTCAGGGTAGAAGTGGATGGGCTTCTATCTAGATGGTTGGTAAAGTCGCTCCGACGCCACAAGTGGGTGTAGTGGATATGCTGCCCTGTGAATGTGTGATCTCTTCATGATGAAGGGCATGTATTAAATGTTAAACACACCGATTGTGGTTAATGAGGAATAATGATTTTGAAACCAAAATTTTGAGGATGAAATGTCTAAAAGGAAATTAGTAGTTTGGCACACTCCAATTTAAAAAATATTTTATTGAAACTTCATTTTTTTTAAAATACTCATTCATTAAGTTGTAGAAACCCGTCCACCCTTTTTATCCCTTTTCAAGAAATACAGAAATGACTAGGGATAACACCAAGCCTTACCCTTTGTCAGGTATGCTTAATTTTTCTTAAGCTTGAATTTTATTTGATATATGTTATTCCGAGTAACAAGGTTGAGATTACGCCTGGCTCATCTTGAATTAAAGAAGGGGGAAACCCCTCTTGAACCAAGAGAGCGGTGGGTTGTTCACGGGGATCCGATCAAAATAAGTCGAGGCGTGACAACTTTAGTAGTATCAGAGCTAAGTTCCCTTGAAACATAACAAATATTATGCCCTAACATTAATCAAACTTTAACTATCGTGTAGGGAGGAGAATCCCTAGGAAGTTCGCTGTGAAATCTAATCCTCCACCCATAACTTTGAAAAAGATACCTAACCCAAGGGATGTAGCCATTCAAAGATTTTTAAATTGTGAGAAAAGAGTACCCAAGGACATGGTGGAAGATTCTCGAAAACTTGTGGGAGTCTTATTGGAACCACAAGGCATCATATACCCACCTCAAAGGCAAGAGGAACATGTACCTCCTCCTAGGAGCCCAACCCCTCCTCTAGCCCCACAATAACCGGAGAGGAATCCAACCAAGAAGGAGGCCTGGGATAACTACTGGGATGCATATGCCACCTTCATAAAGGTCCACCAAGTACCCCTACCTACTCAGCCTAGCTTCAATCCCTCCCAATGGATGAAGTGGACGTATGAGTGTGAGGTCAAGGTACTAAGACGGTACGGATTGGAGGCCATACATGAAATTCGTCCCATAAGGGAATACGAATGGACACCAACTAGTTCTTTAGAGCCATGTGATCAAGAGTCCCACAATTGTTCCAAGGCTAGCTCTCGGCTTATGACCCCAAGGGAGTAGGGGGTAGAAAATTCCTGTAATAAGCCAAGTATGGCGAGAAAATATTTCTTGAATAAATGGAAATGAAATTTTTTATAAAACTTCCAAGTTTCCTTGATAAATTCAAAGCAATAAGAGTATGCTAATAAAGATCGAAGTAAAAGGTAGAAAATCACCTAAGGAAGGAAAAACGGGTTATTTCTAGTTAACCTCAACCTTTAAGACGTTCCTCAGAAGTACAATAAAATCCAAGGGAGATCTTAACTAAGGAAAGGAAGAGTTGGAACAAAGGGAAGTAAACATCAAAGAGCCTAGAATTATGGAGAGTTCAAAGAGTTAAGGAAAGGCACAAAGAATAAGAGTAAGGAAACAAGAAGGAATAGATTATTCCAAATGAAACCAAAGGAATGGAAGCTGATCGGGAAGAAAGGAAGTAAGTTATGGGGAAACACCAAGGATGTTAAGACCATTAAGGCAAGATAAGGAGAAAACACGATGGCAAGAAAGCCCGGGAATAACACCTACTTGGAAAGAACTAGGACACAATTTCTTAGGAACTCCATAAAATAAGGAGACTTATGGGAAGTAGAGATATGGAACCAAAAGGGGAGAAATCCAAAGGGAATAAACCATACAAAGATCCTTAAGTATAAGTAAAGGATAAAAGAAGAGCTTCTAAGGAGCAGTAGGGAGATCAAACGTAAGAATCTTTGAACGAAAGACCCTAGAAGAAGAATGAGAATAGGAAGCGGGAAGGAGAAAACTCCAAGTTAAGAAATCAACATAGAAAATATCGCAAAACTGAAGTAGAAATAAGGATCTCAGCAAGTAGTACAAGTGGATAAATGAGTGCTTGGAGATGTTAAGTATGATCTACTTACAAGAAAGTAGGAAAATCAAATAGGAATTCTAAACAGACCCAATAGAAGGAAATAACCCATAACAATCGAATCACCCAGGAGAATAAACTACACTCCAAGAAGGATTGGGGAGTAGTAAGGACTATATTCTAAATAGGGAAAAGGGATGGATACCAAAGACAAGAAGATTCAAGAGACAACCCTCTCAAAATAATTAAACTAAGAGAATAATATGAACGATAGTATATGAATTGACCCTTGTGAAGGTTATAATTTCTGTAAAGAAGGAAATGATGGAAAGGCCAAACCTTCAAGAAATAAGGACAGAGAAAAGCCTTAGAGGGATAGATGGCTAAGACAGGAGCAACGAATTAAAAGTTACGAGAAGGGAAAAAATAAGCTTTCTACAAGACGGTCAAGAGTTGTAAGATGAAGGAGGATGTGAACTCTAGGTGAAAGTGAGAATGAAGATGAGGTATACAAGAAGTAAATGTAGGGTCTTAAGGGTAAAGATGAATAGGTTGGAATGGCATCAAGGAATGTCATTTAAGGTGGGACCTTCCACATGGTAAAAATTAGAAAAGAATTCCGAGAGAAAAGGAAAATAAGAATTTCCACAAAAAGAAAAACTTGGGGAAAACATATATGTTACAATTATGAAGTAATGGAACCAACAAAATTGGAAAGAAGATAAGCTCCTCAAAGACAAGCTATTAGAGATGAAAGGAATCAAATGCATAGGAAAAGTAATCGTGAGAGTCCAAGGGGTAAGTTGAACCCAAATAACGGGTAAGTAGAAAGACAACAGCAAAAAGATGTCATACGAGTAAGAAAGGAACTCACTCGGAATAAAGGATTATGAAATGATCATGAGTGAGTAAGAGTGGTTTAAGAGAAAGAAGAGTCCTTAAGAGAAAGGATGCCATTGGAAATAAGGAATAACGTAAGAAAGGAAGAATTTCAGCATGTCAGTAAGTATTGGGAAACTCAAAGACTTAAAATCTGAAAGACCTAATAGGGAAGTTGGAAAAGACGAGTAAGTAAGGAAACCAATAAGTTTATAAGGGAATATGATGTCAAAGGAAAAACGGACATTTGGATAACAATCATGATAGTCAAGAAATATCACCAGATGAAAGAGGGGCGGTGTTATACCATCCCTGGAAGATAGAAAGATGGAGAATAACCATTGTGGAAGTAATTTAAAAATGTTAAATGGTTATAGAAAAGTTCCAGAGATGTCGTGTTGTGAGGGACAG
Organism: Trapa bicornis; assembly: GCA_030064425.1. NCBI lineage: Eukaryota > Viridiplantae > Streptophyta > Magnoliopsida > Myrtales > Lythraceae > Trapa > Trapa bicornis. Next base: position 8,774,476 of record CM057754.1, read on the forward strand.
GTAAGCCCAGCTGTCCCCAAACAATATGACTCAAGTAAGGAAGAGTCTGTTAATTGAGCATGACAAGGTCAGGGATTGAATTTGGGACAAAGTGGTAATAACCAATGAATGAGGGAAAATTGATGTAGCATGAAAAGGTGATAACACCAACGCCTCTGGAAATATGTATGTAGTGCTTGAATAGACACTGAGCTAAAGAGGTCAACAAATAAAGAGAATAACTAGATACAAAAATGATTGGGTATTTTGGAACTCCCAATATTGAATTTTAAGTAAAGAATCTCAGACAAGAGAAATAGTGCTTTAAGGAACGAAGGATGTAAATTTAAGGATATGACATTAAACCTTCTAATGACATAGGTTTAACGAAGATAAGCTCCATGGAATGAAGAAATGATGGGAAAGAAAAAGAAATCTTAAGTGTATGTTATATAAGGAGAAGATGGAAATAATCAAAGGGATTGAATATCGAGAAACTAAAAGTTGATATAAAGGGAAGATCATTCCAGTACAACTAATGTCAAATACGTTTTGGGGACAAAACTCCTAAAAGGAGGGAAGAGTTGTAAACCTCGCCCTTTTGAGTTAAGGAAAAATCGGGAAAAGAACTAGTCAACCCGAGTGAGAAAACTAAATTGGTTTACAAACCCTAATCACCATAGAATGGAAAAATTGGGGAATTTACAACACCTGAGAGACCCAAAGAGTCATAAAAACCATGGAAAGGGACCTTGGGACAATTTGGGAGAGAAAATCAAACTGGTTCAGGTGAACCGGATCCAAACCAGATTGAACCGAATCTAAACTGGATTGAACCGGATCCAAACCGGATTGAACCGGTTTGAACCACAATTGAACTAGATGCTAAATTCATTTTTCTAGGTGGCAAAATATACAAATTTGAGAATTGAGGCTATAATTGGATAGAGAATGAATTTAGATGAATTTAGAAATTTTTAATTTTGAAAAACTCGGTTAAATCAAGCCTGAACCAGCCGATTTAATCGTTGAATTTGGTTCGGACCGATCCGGTCTGGTTCGGAACAGTGTTATCTTCTTTCTTCATATGACAGCACTATTCACTCGCCAGAAAATTGAACCAGCACCGGCGAAGAGGAAACATTTTCGTTCAGTACATTTCAGGCCATCAATTACTGCCATTAAGGTGCCAAACGGGTGACCGGAGAGTCCACGAGCTCCTTATATAAAGAGCCCCTCTCCATTCATCCTCCACACACCTGAGAACCTCACTCTCTCAGCTACTTAGTTTTTCGATGGAGCTCAAACCAAAGCTCAGATATAGGGTCTTTTCTGAGCCAAAGAAGGTGTGGTCAGGTTCCGTAGACTCGAGGAGAAGTCAATTACACGGTGGTAGTCTCCAATTGCTTTGAGGATCACCGGAGAAGCACTAGCATGATCGAAGAGTAAAGCAGCCCTTGTGGACCGAAGTTGTCCTATTCAATTGAGCTGAAATCAGCCAATTCAAGCCCTCCTCAAGCCAAACCAAGCTTTCCCAACACTCCCTCAGCACTCCTACAACCAAATTAGAGTGGAAAGGTAAGCCAATTTGGCTCCCCTCTATGAATTTCGATCGGTGCTAGAGAGAGAACCGACAAATCTTTACTAACCAAATTCTCTCTCAATTCGACATGAATTGAGATGATTCTTGATTCTAGGAATAACCTCAAAATGAGAGCTATCCACCTAGATTAAAAGCTTGGACCACCATGGCCCCGACAGTAAGCTTTCGAAGCATTCTCTCTCTATGTTCAGTTTTCCGGCGAAGCTCCGTTTGAGCTCATTCCGTCATCAAATCATGTGATTCAAAGTGCAATTAAATTATATGGATGTGTAAGAACTCAAATCCACCTTCAATTTCAACAATTAACTTCGATTGATTGGTCAATTTGATGAAATCAAATCCGGTCATGTTGGAAGGTTGAAATTGGGGGAAATTTTGGGGAAATTTTAGGGATTTTGAAAATTCGAGGGACTAAAGTTCAATTTTCCAAAATTGAGGTCCAATTGGCCATGGAAAAGATGTTGGGGGACCAATTGGTCAATATTTTGGAAGTTTGGGGTGAAATTTATCATTTTTGTAAAGTTGGGGCAAAATAGTAATTTTGGAAAAGTTGGGGACCAAAGTAGGAATTTGGAAAAGTTAAACCCCTTTTTGAAAATTTTAATAAAGTTAGGTCTCAAGGTAAATTTTTGAAGTTTTAGGACTCAATGAGGGGGAAAATCAGCATTTGGGGACCTAAAGTTAAAGAAAAAGAACTTTAGGGACCTAATTACAATTAATTGAAAAGTTTGGGTATTTCATTCATTGTGATGAATGAAGGTTGTCAAGCCAAAGGATAATGAACAAGAATGTTCGTATCATCTAGGAATACGAAATACCGGGAACACCAGCCAAGACAAGCTCGAGTGGAGATAAGAAGCCAATTAAGAGGAAATTCACTACATTCATGGGTGAATGGGATTTTTACATCCAGTTGGGATGAAGAGTACATCGGTTATAAAAACCCACTACTATATGGGATTTTATCATCACACCTGGAAGGGGTGATGTGAGAAAATGCACGGAAAAACTACTTATTGATTGTAAGTAGATCATACCCGGTTGGTATGATGAACTTCCTAAAAGGAAGTAGAAGACCCGCTTATCAGTTATGAGCGGAGATGTCCTCACACCCGGTTGGTGTGATGGACAGTTGAAAGGTTACTTTTTATAACAAGTGCTCCCCTTTGACTGTGTGCCACTACCTAAACTTTTTGGGAGACGTTCTTGATGAGAGCTCAAATAGCTCAAGATAGGTTAGAGGCCTCAGTTTTGGAACTTGGATGCTAATATGCCTAATTTTAAAAATCTCGTACAGTGGACCTAAGGCCAATTGGCACAAGCAAGAGCTCGTAAACAAGCATGAGATAAAGCCATGAAAACTTTAATGAATGATGGACTGGCAGCACTACAACAAGACAGGTCAATAGACCAGTAGAGACAAATAGCTGCAGGTCGAGTTGAGGGTTGGGGCTGTTGAACTAGTAGCACCAAAGATTAAATGACTTATGAGGAAAACTATTGTTTTTTGCATGCACTGAGGTATGGGATCTTCAAGATACCCAAGAGGGGTAGTGATGCGTCCTAGGGGCTACTAGACGACATGGTGGAGATAAGGGCAGTTTGTCGTGCCAACAGTCAGGGAAGCTCGACGTAGCTTCACGCACATGAGACCGGGGTGAGGTCGAGATGAGGTCTCTATCCTCATATGGACACAAAGTGTCACGCCCCGACCCAGTTTGATCGGATCCCCGTGATTAACCTGCCACTCTCCCAGTTTATTAAAGGGTTTCCCCTTATCGTAAACCGTAAAGTGTAAGGCGTCCTTTAACTTGCACCTTTTTCCTGGAATAGCATAATCAAAACTGTATAAAATTTAAAACTTTACATACATTTCTTATAGGCATCTTAGTTGACGGTCTTTAAGGGGAGGCTTTCCGGGATTTCCTGAAAAGGATATAAGGGAGGGGGTGAGTACGACTACTCATTGAAAGGGTTTTTAAAAGCTTTTGACTTTTAATAAAAATATTTATATGGAGTGTACCAGACTCCTTTGTTTTCAAAAATCCCATCATTTAAAATTTTGGATTTTTCCATTATTTTTTAGTTACCACGGTGTGTCATCACCCAACACACATCCTTCATCATGAAGGTTACACACATTCGCAAGTCAGTATCACTACTGAACCCGCTAGTGGCTTCGGAGCGACTTTTCCTGCCACCCGGATAGAAGTACGACCACTTCTACCTTGGGAATGAGTGGATGTACGTGACATCCTACCCACAATCCCGAAATCACTTCTTCATGTTCGTATGAGGACAGAGACCTCATCCTATCCCCTCCCCAGTCTCATGCGCTTCATGCTACTCCAGATTTTGCACAGACACCTGGAACGACGAACTGCACTTATAGCCACCAGGTCGTCCAATGCCCTTAGGACGCATCACTACCCCTCATGGGCGTCTTGATGATCCCGTACTCACAGTGCATGCACAAACAATATTTTTCTTATATTGCCATGTAATCTGTGGTGCCACTAGTCCAACGGCCCCGACTCTCAACTCAACCCGCAGCTGTTTGTCTTGACTAGTCCGTTGACCTATCATGTCGCACTGTCACTAGTTGACTGAGCATGTCAGTCCTATCTTGGTACCATGGCCAAACAATTCACTTATTAAGTTTTATGGCACATATATCATGTTCATTTACGGGCTCCTGCTCGTGCCAACTGGCCTTGGGCCCACTATACGAGATTTTCAAAATCGGGCATTTAGCCCCCAAGTTCCAAAATCGAGGCCCCCGGCCTATTAGGGCTATTCGAGCTCCTGTTGAGCAGGTCTCCCAAATTGTTTAAGCATTGGCACACAGTCAGGGAAGAGCACTTCCGACAAAAATAGGTTTTTACTGTCCATCATACCGACCGGTATAAGGACATCTCCGTTCATAACCGATGAACAGGTTTTCAACTTCCTTCGAAGAAGTCTCATCATACCAACCGGGTATGATCTACTTACAACCCGTAAGTAGTTTTTTTTCGCATAACTTTCACCTCACTTTCTCTAAGTAGTGATGATTAAAATACCACTAAAAAGTGGGTTTTTATATTGAGGCACTTATCATCCCCAACCGGGTATGATGTTAGTAAACCCACTCACAACCGATAAGTGATTTTTAACTTTAAACTGTGCTCATCATCCCAACCGGGTATGATGTTAGTAAACCCACTCACAACCTGTAAGTGGTTTTTAACTTTAAACTGTGCTCATCATCCCAACCGGGTATGATGTGAATAACCCACTCACCACTGGTAAGTGGTTTTTAAATTATAAGGTGTGCTCATCATCCCAACCGGGTATGATGTTAGTAAACCCACTCACAATCGGTAAGTGATTTTTAACTTTAAACTGTGCTCATCATCCCAACCGGGTATGATGTTAGTAAACCCACTCACAACCGGTAAGTGGTTTTTAACTTTAAACTATGCTCATCATCCCAATTGGGTATAATGTGAATAGCCCACTCACCCGTTAATGCCGTGAATTCCACTAGACTGGTTCTTTGTATTCACGCGAGCTTGTCCTTGCTGGCGTTCCCGGTATTTAATGTTCCTACACGATATGAACAACCTTGTTCATTATTACTCGGCATAACAGCCTTCATTCATTAATAAATGAGAAAACACAAACTTTTAGTTATTTGTAATTAGGTCCCTAAAGTTATTTCCCTTTAACTTTAAGTCCCTAATGTCGGTTTTTCCTCAAATTGAGTCCCGTAACTTTTAAAATTTATCGTGGGACCTCAATTTATTCAATTTCACCAAAAAGGGGTTTAATTTTCCAAATTTCCAATTTGGTTCCCCAATTTTTCCAAAATTACCATTTTGCCCTTCTTTCGCAAAAATGCTAAGTTTTTCCCTAAAATTCCTCAATTGGTCCTCCAACATTATTTTCATGCCTAATTGACCCTCAATTTCATAAAATTGTATTTTGGCCTCTTTGAATTTCGAAAATCCCCAAATTTTCCCCCAATTTCAACTCTTCAACACTACCGAATTTGATTTCATCAAATTAACCAATCAAACACTTCTAATTATTAAAATTTGAGTTGAAATTGAGTTCCTGTATGTTCATACGATTCTAAGAAACTTTGAATCGCAGATTTTAACATCGGAACGAGCTCAAACAGAGCTTTGCCGGAAAACAAACTGTAGAGAGAGAAAGCTCCGATTACTCACCGGTGAAGGCACGACAGTCTGAGCTTTCGATCTGGGCAGATAGGTCTCGTCCTGAGGTTCATCCTAAAATCAAGTATTGTATCAATTGATGCGGAATTGGATTAGAATTTCGTCATTGAAATTCGGTCGATTCTCTCTCTAGCACCGATCGAAAATTATAAAGGGGAGCCGAATTGGCTTACCTTTCGGTCCTAATTCGACCATGGAAAGGTTGAGGAAGTGTTGGGAGGGCTTGGTTTGGCCTGAGGAGGGCTTGAAATGGCCGACTTTAGCTTGACCGAAATAGGGCAGCTTCGGTCCACCGGAGTTGCTTCACTATTCCATCATGTCGGCGCTTCTCCGACGATTCTCGGATTGACTAGAGTTTGCTATTAGATAGTTGTCTTCTCCCCAGTTCTAAAGAGCCCGACCTTTGTTCAAGTCGAAGCTCTAGTTCGAGCTTTATCGGGAAATGGAGCAGTAGAGAGAGAGAGAGAAGTGTTCAGGTGTGAGGAGAATGAAATGGGGATGACCTCTTTATATAGTTGTAAAACCCGTGTATTAAATGGGCGAGATTTATTACTCGTATTAATATTGCCATAAATTATTGGTATTAATTCCAATAATTTAATTTCGGTATTAATTCCAATAATTTAATTTCGGTATTTAATTATTTATATTAATTCCAATAATTTAATTTCGTCACACTACTATCAGGTAAGCACGCTTAATTTTGAAGTTCTTATGGAATCTAGTTCACCTAAACCAATTTGGTTTTTGTTTTCTAGTTTGTCTTAAGTTTCTTTTCCAATTTTTAATAAATCCTTTGGATCAACTGAAAATTGTAAATTTTCATATTGTTTATTCCCAAATGTAAACCAGTTTTGTTTTCTTATTCGGTTTGACCGGTTCTTTTCCCGGTTTTCCTTAATTCAAATGTGCGAGGTTTACACAAAGTTTTTTTACAGGATTGAGGGTCGGATGTCGCGTACATCCATTCATTCTTAGGGTAGAAATTGATGGGCTTCTATCTAGGTGGTTGGTAAAGTCGCTCCGACACCACAAGTGGGTGTAGTGGACGTGCTACCTATAAATGTGTGATTCCTTCATGATGAAGGGTGTGTGTTGAATGTTAAACACACCATTTTTTATTAATGAGGAATAATGATTTTGAAACCAAGATTTGGAGTATGAAATGTCTGAAAGGAAATAAGGAGTCTGGCACACTCCAATTTAAAAACTATTTTATAGAAACTTCATTTTTTTTAAAATACTCTTTCACTAAGTTGTAGAAACTCACCCGCCCTTTTTATCACTTTTCAGGAAATAGAGAAATGACTAGGGATAACACCAAGTCTTACCATCTGTCATGTATACTTAATTTTTCCTAAGCTTGCATTTTATTTGATATAGGTTATTCTAGTAAACAAGGTTAGGATAATGTCTGGCTCCTCTTGAATAGAAGAAGGAGGAAACCCCTCTTGAACCAAGAGAGCGGTGGGTTGTTCACAGGGATCCGACCAAAATGGTCAGGGCATGACAATCTGGTCAGCAAAGTTTTTTTGTTTCTCTCTCTAACACTGATCTGAATTTATAGAGGGGGGCCAAATTGGTTTACCTTTTAGCTCTAATGTAGTCGTATGAGGTCTATGGAAGTGTTGGGAGAGCTTGGTTTGGCCTGAGTAGGGCTCAATTTGGCCATTTTTAGCTCGGCCGAAATAAAGTAGCTTCAATCCGCTGGAGCTGCTTCATTGTTTGATTACATCGATACTTCTCTAGCGATCCTCGGATCGAATGGTGACCACCGTCGGGTAGCTGACTTCTCCCTGAGTCTAAGGAACCTGACCTTGCCTTCGTTAGCTCAAGAAAAACCCCAATGTCGAAGCTTTGGTTCAAGCTTCACCAGAAAATGGAGCAGTAGGGAGAGAGAGGAGTTTTCAGGTGTGAGGAGGATGAATGAGGAGGGGCTCTTTATATAGGAAGTTTGGGGTATATATGAAGTTTGGAGACTCCTTGGCTGTCCGATTGGTGCCTTTATGGTGATCATTCATGGCCTGAAATGCCCTGAATGGAGACTTTTCATATTCGTCGGCGCTGCTCGCTTTTCCAACAAGTGAACAGTATCATCTGAAGGAAAAAGACAACACTGTTCCGAACTAGACCGGGCCCGATTGGACCGAGTTTTTCAAAATTAAAAATTTCTAAATTCATTCTCTATCCAATGGTGGCTTTAATTCTCCAATTTGAATTTTCTAAGCCAACTAGAAAAATAAATTTAGAAATTGGTTCAATAGTGGTTCAAACCGATTCAATCAGGTTCAGGTTCTATTCACCTAAACCGGTCTGATTTTCACTTCCAATTCATCCCAAAGTCCTTTTCCATGACTTTTAGGTCACTCGGGATTTGTAAATTTCTTGTTTTGCCCTTCCTCTAATGGTTGGGGTTCATGAATGGGTTCAATTTTCTCACTAGGGTTGACCTATTCTTTCCCCGGTTTCCTTGTCTTGAAGGGATGAGGTTTACACCCTTCCTGTGGAAACTCCCCGAGGAGCCCAAACAACTCCACCTGGACTAAGCTTGGAACACCAGAGATTGTACAAGGAATTCACCCGAGTATTTGGATGACCCAACCTCGTCCCTAAGATGGGCACCAACTCTCGGGTTGAGCCGGAGGAAGTATAATCTCATCCCCCTCCTGTTAACCATTCTCCTCGAGTTGACATCCCCAAATACCTCACGACTCTCCAACAACTAGGGTATAAGCCTTTCCTGAGAGAGAAGGATGTTGGAGCCACCATGGACTGGCTGGCTACATCAAGAAGCTAATGGGGATAGTGAGGATATCACCAAAGGACATGGTGATCCTAACAGATTTTTTCTTAGAGGGCAGTGCCAAAAGATGGTGGGATAATGTCTGAAGCCTGCATACCTCCACACACACATGGGAACAATTTGAGGAGAGGTACGCGGAGGAGTACCTAGCTCATCATCTAATTAATGAGAAGAAGCAAGATTTCCTCTGACTCCCACAAGGGCTTAACTCTATATTGGAGTACGAAACTAGATTCAACGAGCTAAGACCCTTTGCCCCTAATTTAGACGGACCAGCAGACATATGCCAGCGATTCATGGATGGTCTCAATATGGACATACGAGACCGTATGGGACTACTAGGATGCCCCACGGATCTAGCGGTAGTGATCAGTATGGCTCACGAGTGTGTGCGACTGGTGCAAACCTAATGCTATCAATTGGAGTAGGCAACCCGCAAGGAAGATAAGGACCAAGGCCGTCATGGTGGATGGAAGGAGAAAAATGGCCCAAGATGGGGGAAACATGGTGGGTTTACAAAAGAGAAAGGACGTACCACCACCCCCACGAAGAGTGATCTCCACCCTACCACAAGGAAACCCTCACTATCCTAGGTGCCAAAGGTACCACTAGGGAGCTTACTTGTCCTGTTTCGCATGTGGTCAAGTGGGGCACTTTGCAAAGGAATGCCCCACTCTTAGGGAGAACAAGCAACAAAATACACTTGGACCATCCCAAGGGAACCCAAGGACTCCCCAGCAGGACACCACGACCAGAGTACCAGCTAGGGTATATAACTATACCCAAGAAGAGGCTAGGAAAGACCCAAGTACCATAACGGGTACTTCCCAAAACCCTCCCAACTAAGATTCAGATAAACATGTAATTTTAATTTCATTAAATAAAGGAAATTTTTTCTAAAAATATGTGTTTCTACAATCAGGGTACGTACACTTGTGGGGAAGAAAGGTCTACGCCCTCTTCGACTCGGGAGCAAAAAGATCTTTCATCAAAGAAGATCTAATCCCAAGTCTTCCCATAGATCTTACCTCACTAGAACAAAATTTCAACATCCTCACACCCTTAGGAGAAGGGTTAGATAGGGACAAACAGTTGAATGGATATGAGATAAAGATTGGAGGAATCAAATTAGAGGTAGATTTGATCTCATTACCTCTAAGGGAGGTAGAAATAATCTTGGGAATGGATTGGCGAAGTACCCATCAAGCTAAGATGGACTGTGGGAAGAAGATAGTAACTTTTCACACTCCTAAAACACTCATACTACAATTCCAAGGGGACAGGAGGAAGGGAGAAGTGCAGATAGTGTCCCACATAAGAGCCCAAAAGATGACACAAAAAGGTTGTAAAGCTTTTCTGGCAATGATCATCAACGAGAATTCTGAAGAAAAGGGACCCAAAGGCATTCTGGTAGTTAAACACTACCCAAATGTATTACCGGAAGAATTACTCGGATTACTTGAGAGCCAACAACTGGAGTTCACCGTAGAAGTTATCCCAGGAAAACAAACCTAAAGACTTCCTTGTAGCTGAACCTGAAAGACAGGTATGTGAGATGCAATATATTCAGTTTTGTTTAAAGGTAAAAGGACGTCTTACACCTCGGGGTTTAGAAAAGGGGAAGCTCTTAATAAACTGTGAGAGTGGCAGGTTGCTCACGGGGATCCGACCAAACCGGGTCGGGGCGTAATCAGTATGGTTCAAACCGGTTCAATTCGATTCAAGTCTGGTTCACCCTGAACCGATCTGGTTTCCTCTTTCCATTTGTCTCAAGATTCTTTTCCATGATTTTTATGACTCTTTGATTCACTTGGGATTTGTCAATTTTCAATTTTACCTTTTTTTTATCGATTGTGGTTCGTGAACCAGCTCGATTTTTTCTTTTGAAACAACCGGTTCTTTCTCCGATTTTCTTATCTTTAAAAGGACAGGGTTTACAATATGAGTTGATTTTGAGACAAATAGAGATTTCACAAATGTATTTAAGGAGTTTAGAGATAAAAAATTATTTTTGGTAAATAAAGAGTAAAATGATCATTTCTGCATAAAAGGGGCAAACCGATCATTCTTTGTTAAATAGTGGGCAAAATGGCTATATTGGATCAATGGTGGGCAAAATGGTAATTTTTGCATAAAATAGAGAAATTTTACAATTTTTCATAAAGAGTGGTAAAATAATATTTTTTTTCCTAAAGAATGACAAAATGGTCATTTTATACCTTGAGGAGCATAATGGTTAGTTTTGTCAAATTGTAGGTGAAAATAATACATTTAAAAAAATTAATAGGCAAAAATGGAAGTTTTGGAAGAAAATTACAAAATAGTAATTTTACAAATGTAAAGGCTTCAATGTGATTTTTGGAGAATAATGACATAAGTGTCATTTTGATAATTTTTTAGGGAAATTTCACTATCTAAATAATATCGAGTAAATAATAGTGAAAAAGGGTCATCAGGTGAACGTGTCATAAGGGTAAAATCATAATTATGACAAGTTATGGGGCAATATAAGATATGCTCGTATAGACCAACTCCAAAAGTTTTTTTGTTATTATAATAATGTGTATATATTGTTTGTAGAATCATATACATTTACCTAACAATCATACAAGTTGAGTATGAAGGTTTGGAATACTTTTGGGACAAACAAGTTCCAAATAATGGATAAGTGGGATTTTCGACTTCACGTCCAATTGAATCGATGTAGTCAATATTTCTCATTTTATAAAAATGCGGGTACGAATGATTTGGAACCATTTCTATGAAATAAATAGAAAAAACTAATACAAATATTTTTATCAAAAAACGAGAAATGTCTCGAAGTGTTTTAAAAAGCAGGTCAAGACCAGATAATTTATAATATATAAGTGTGAACCTAATAGTTTATAAAGAGGTGAGAACTCGACCATTTTATAATATTTATGAAATTTACATATAATCCATTATTTACTAAAGGAGCTAATATCCATGTTTATAAAATAGATTTGACCAATATTTATGAAATAGGTATATGACCCATAGTTTATTAAAGGGACTAAGGTACATATTTATAAAATGTCTTAAGTCATTTTAAAAAAAGAACATATGACTATTTATAAAATAGGTAAGAACTATGTTTATAAAATGACTTAGTCATACATTTATGAAAGTGGCATATAATCCAACGTTTATGAAAATGGTTAAAACTCTTGTTTAAAAAATAACTAATATCCATTATATATGAAATGGGTATATAATCCAATATATATGAAAGGGGCTAAATACCTATATTTATCAAATAAGTTAGGTGAATATTTATGAAATAAACATATAATCAAATATTTATGAAATTAGTTAACACCTAATAATTATAAAAAGGGGTTTAAAGCTTGGCATTTATAAAATAGTAAAGTTATTAAAAGAAAAGGATAATGCACAAGTTATTTGTAAGAAAGAGGTTAAGGATAGAGTATTTTAAAAGGAATGGGGTTAAGGTCTCTTAACAAGTTGAGCTAACACCCAACACCCAAGTTGTTATAAATATGGATTGTGCCCTCGTGTGAGAAAGAAGAATATTCACCCGGTGTTTCTATTAAAAAAATTATTATGTGAATATAATGTAATATTTACTGTTAGATGTAAATTGTCATAATAAATAGAGTTGTATGGTGGATCTACTAGGAAGTTGAGCTTTGTTTAATCAGACTTTACTATGCTTGTTATATTATTGTTTATATAATTTGTGTGAATGAAAATTTGTTGATAATATACATATTTAGAGGTAGTGTCCACGTATAGGATAAACTAGAAGTGAAAGGATAAAGAGTTGTGATGTACACTTATTTCTATGAGTTGACGGGATATTACAGTAAGTGTACATAGGTATGTGCTTTTGATATGGAGTTGACAAAATATCGTTATAAATATATGGATGTTGGATAGCATTGTATTGATATTCATATGAGAGAACATGTATTTGTGTTATTGAGTCCATAAGACTAACATACGTACCTTTATAGTTCACATGAATTATGTGTGAGACATTTGTGTAAATGGTTGGGCTATTATGTTTGTTTTAGGATGTACTTTTTAGTAGCTTGTGTGTAAGATTAGGATTGTGATTTCAGGATCAAAATGTCAAATTTAATATATAATAAATGTTATTTTAAATAATATAAATTATAATTTTAAAAATACCTATTAGTGGGATACTTAATAATTTTAAGTTAATTTTGAATAAAATATTTATAAATTTTCTATTAGTTATTTTGAGTGTAAATAAAATTAAATACATAAATGACTGGATCAGCTTTTGCACTTGTTGATTGCTGTTCACTGCTTCCTAATTCATATAAAGAAAAAGATAAGAAACGGTGATATGAATAATATTTTGAGTGTTGGACTGCATATTCCACCGATAATAAGATTAAGTTACATATTTTTAATAGAATTAACAAAACGTTTTTATTTATTATTATATATTTTTTCCAATATTTTAAATATTTTGTAAATATATATATTATATTTATTAAAATTTTAAATTTTTATAGAAATATATATTTTTTTATATTATTAAATTTTCGTATTTTTGATACAATGAAGTGATAGTGATTGGATTGTTCGAAAATTTACTCTATTAGTAATAAAAGTTTAAGCAAATTTGACTAATGAAAAGTAAATTAAAAACCCTAACATGTAGGGCTCTATAATGGAGAGAGAAGAAACTGAAAATTAGATTTTTGGGCTAAGCAATTGTATGGGAGGCGAGACAATAAATTGTTATTTGGAATTTAGATAAGAAATTATTAACTCGTCTTTTACTAGAAATCTGATGCTCTTCAACCTGTGATGTCTTTTTTTTTTTTTTTTGCACCATGTGTAATTTACCACTTTTAAATCATCAACAAAGAAACGTGAGTTGATAGTCATCTACCTGTTTTTGGCACGGTTATGAGCCGACTAGTTAAAAAAGTTGACATGTCGTTGGGATTAGCCACTAAAATAGAAGACGCCATTTTGACCCAGAGTCGTCGATGAGTCTTGGGAATGAACCTGGTCACATAAAAAAATTAAGGGTTGAGATCTAGTATGGAAAACTCTGAGTCAAATTATAAGACGTGCAAGTATGTAATTGTATATTTAATGAAATTATTCAAGAATTTATTAGTATTATCAATGATAATAAGTTGTATATTCTTTTTAGAATCTCAATTTCAATAACCCTAGAGTTAAAAATATTCTAATTCAATAATTTTAAGATGGGTGATGTTCTAAAAAGAGTGTTGAGTAAAGAGAAAAATATTAAAATAATTTATATTTTTTCTTCAAATAGTAATTGATATTAATTGTATTGGTTCATGTAAGGGATAATCAAATACAATGTATATGGTTGAGCAAAAAAATATAATATATATGATTGTGAGATAGTGAGTTATTGGTGTTAAAAATATAATTAAATGGTAAATAAAATAGGGAATTGTTTTAGTTTATAAAATTATAAAATTTATATTAATTAAATATTATTATTTTTATGTAAATATAAATTCAACATTTTCATAATACTTGTGATATATTATCATAATATTTTAGTTTGTATTTGTACTTAATACGAAATTGAAATCTTACTCTATAATAAGGTGAGTTTGAAAAAAATATGAATAGAGTTGATAGAAAAAATTATATTTATTTAATAAATAATTATTGAATTGTAAGGGTAGAACTTATTAATATTATACGTGAATATAATTTTAAAAATATAACCACAAATTTAATATAATAAAGAAATATTAATATAATAGAGAATTGTTTTACTTGTATTAAATTAAAAAATATTATATTATTTAAAATTATAATTTTTAAATACATATATGTATAAAATATTATTGAAATATCTCTTAAATTTAAGAATTGATACGATTAATAGTAATAAATAATATATAATTTAAGAAGTATGAATATTACTGTATCAAAGTTTGTTATCATAAAATAAATAATTAATATTAAAAAAATCAGAATTTATTATGTTTACTATATTATTTTATACTTAATATTTATCTTGTGCGAACGAAAAGTGGTTGAGAATACAACCATTTAAAGCTAGTGTGAGCTTATAGGGAAAATTAGAAGTGGAAATACAATGAGATGTGATGATAACCTCCCTATAAAAATATAACACACAATATAAATATATCAATACATAAATATAATATATCAAAATATCAATATATTTAAAGATAATAACTAAATATAAAATGTAAAATTTAACGAATATAAAAATTAAAAAATTACTATCAACACTTATAATAACTAATATAATATATATATATATATAAACAGTGAATATCAACTTATTAATAAATGTAGAATATATTATATTAATTATAAATATTTATAAATTAAACAGAAAAACTATAAATATATTTAAAAATAGTTAAATAAGTTTATTTAATTAAAAATTAAAACTGAACTAAATAATGTGAAAGGAAAAAAAAGAAAATACAGAGTAAATAGTAATAAAAAATAAGTATTATATAGATAAACATATTAATATAATTTAATATTATTTTAATTAAATAAATTAAATTCTCTCCAAATACTCCTAAATTAGAGTGATTAATTTTTAGTGTAGCAAAAAAGTTTAACCCCTACAAACTCATCCAAAAAAATTTACTAAATAAATTATTATTTAACTAATTCAAATAACTAAATACAGACATATTGTTAATTAATTAATAGTCACACTTTATATATATATATATATATAGGACTCATCAACAATTATTAAAAATGAGTTTTAAGATATATAATAAATATTAGTCTATTTAATAGCCAATATTAAGATGGTTTATTCCACATAAAAAATTCCATTAAAAGAATCTTAGTTTCAAGGAGACATAACACTTTTATCCTATTAATATAAACGCTTGTGATATAATCTATTTTTTCTATGCTAAAATAGTTGTAAAAATAAAACTCTAATATATAGGAATATTGGCTAAAAAATAAAAATAAAGGTTATCTAACATTAACAATTACAACACAAATAATGAAACCGAGATGGTAAGGCCTATCCCATTTTCATTCCATTCCCAATGTATAAGATGAAATTAGTGATAAGATCAGCCTATTCAAAGAATGAAGGTTGAAATATTTTGACAAATCTCAAAAAATTCCTAAATTTTGCATAATAGCTCAAATAATACAATAATATTATTTATATAATAACTTAAATAAGGAAATTTACAATTAATTAAATTTTTTATATTATATATATTTATTGACCAATAGAAAGATAACATTTAATGTAATAAAATGTATGACTTGCCTTAATATTATGATTTAGTTGAAAATATTAGGATTGTTTGAACAAAAAAATGTTACTAATCTATATTTGAAAATTTTCTTAATGTATATAATTTTATTTGAGCTAAAAAATATTATGTTTTTATTTGAAATTTATTAAAACTTAGGACTAATTTAAGATAGTAAGATAAGTCTGCAGAACTAGCCAAAAGAGAAAATAATATAAAGCTTGACTCCAAAGGGTCCATGGACTCGGACAGACAGGCGTGTGAAAAACTTCGGGGCCTCCAAACTTATCTCCAGCTCACATCCACATTACCGTGAAAGATGGATGGATGGATGTCACGTTGACTGCGCCTAGTCTACACGTTGAGTGATCGGTCAGTCATAATGCAATATTTAATAATTTTGCCTACTTGTCAAATGATTCTTTTAGCCTTGAATGCATGTATTTAATATGTATATGGTAGCCGACATCATACACCTACGATATTTCAATAGATATTTATCTTGTTTGATGGATGTAAGTATACTTTTAACTTTATTGGAAAAATGGATTCCATTTAAAATGTCCATTTATTATATTAGAATACACCCTTTCTTTATTTCTAATTTTTCACATCATGTTTATAATTTTACATATTAATTTAATTAATTTTCATATTTATTTCGTACTTTTACTTATATATTTATTAATAATATAATCAAGCATTTTATACATGTTTTACATGAATTTGTAAAATGCTACATCCTTGCATGCATTTGTCTTATCCCTTGATTACCTCTATTTTCTCTTTAAGTTAGGACTGACTATGTAACCTTATTTTCAATAGCTATATCTTGATAGCATTTTCACTTTATGGAATGTATCATACAATAAAATTTGATAAAATGTAAAATTTTTTAAATAATAAAATATAAAAAAATCATGAAGTAAAATAATTAACTCTAAAAATAATAAGAAATAACAAATTATGAGATTGATAAAATTAGTCTCAAATCACTTAATTGTTATGGTTTGGAAAGAAATGCATTATATATTTTAAAATTATATTAAAATTTGATCTTTACTAGAAATGAATTTTAAATTATATTAATTAATTTTACAAGTTTATTAATTTACTCATATAAGTTTGATGAGATAATGTTGTTTATCGATAAAATTTTGAAATATTTTTATTATTATAAAATTAAAATAAAATTTTATTTTATTTATTATATTCTCAATAATTATTATATATACAATTTTAATATAAAATTTTAAATACATACTCAACAATTTTATACTATAAATATATTATTTTTATAGTATATATAAAGTTAGTATTTTTCTTTTTTATTAAATGTGTGAGTAATCTACTAATATTTATTTAAAATAATAAATTATAAGTTTTATATTATTTTTAATATTATAAATATATAAAAAAATTTTATTTTATTTAATGTATTTAATATTTTTTACCTGATTAAAGATTAATTTAATTATTTCTATTAATGTCTAAAAAAAACTTTTATTCAATTTTAACTTCAATTTATTTTTTTAATAATTTTTTAATAATTTTTTAATAATTTTTTAGTGCTAAATGAGACACTCTTAATTTTTTTAAGATTTACTTTTCAAACATAATAAATTATTTTTAGCATTAAATTTTAAATTTACTATATTTTTAGGGTTTATATCATTTGTATATCTTTTGAGAGTACACAAAGTCTTCTTAATGGTTTTTACTAAAAAGAAGGTACGGGAACAAAAAAAAGAAAGAAAACATGTGCAATTCATCATTAGAATATGTCATTATTACCTGAAAAGTATCACTATTTAAAATAATTTTAGAAATTTAGTAACAAATGCACCAATAAAAGAAGCACTTACATTATTAGATTAATGAGATTCTTCTCGTAAATGATATTTTAATTAAAATGTGGATGGAATCACAAATGGACCCATCCTTTATGGTATGTAATTTTTGGGCCACATAAATGATATGCTATTCAAATATATTGTAGGGTGCACTTTCCAAAAATAAAAATTTTAACAACGAGGTTGGTATTTGAATTTAAAATAGTAAATAGTTGTGATAAAAAAATGGATTCAATTGGAAAAATGATTCAAGTAGGGATTTAAAAAATTGCCAAAATAGTTTAAAATAAATCTTAGCATATACCATGTATAAGAAATTAATGATTGTGAAAAATGGAAGTGAAAATTTTAAACCGTGCCGGAAATAGAAAGAATTTTTGAGAGTATATTGATAATATGTGAAAATGTAATTATTAATCGTATATTTAAGAAAATGAGTTAAATAATTTTTAAAATATTAAATTTGATTAATAATTGTAGAGATGAGTTTATTAAATAAATACTAAATATGAACTAGAATAAAATCAATTAGTGAATCTTATGCTGCACAGGTTTTCTTAGTCCGTCTTAAATTCTACTAAAATCTCAGTTCAACTATTCATTCAACATGACTTCTGGCTTGCACAAAGACATAAATCAAACTCAAAGTTGGCTAAAAATGCACGATTTTAACATGTTAAGGCATGGTTCGGTGACACACATAACTCCTCATATAAATAGTGCTGGCTCCGTCACAAAAAATCCACCAAAATTTTATATGAAAAACTATCTTACTCTATTTTCTACGACATTTTTACAACATCTCATAACTTTCCATTTGAACTACAACTTTCCATAACAACATCTACCTTCTCTAAAATCCATGCCATTGCTCGGTGCTATCCGTGACCATACTAGCACTACTGGGATCAAAGAATACAACTCCCCAAAATCGTGATAAAGATGTCAACTATTTTCGGGTTATTTTTAACCTATTTGGTGATTAAGACAAATTTCACAAACTTCTAATGACCTGATCTAGCCAACCCTACTAGTCATGTGAGCTCTAACATCACTTCGAATTAGGATTAGCTATGTTAATTTAAAATTTTATACAACTCTAATCACTATTTAAGGTGCTAAAAGTGCGTACTAAAAGACATGCAAGAAAATTATCTTTTATTTTTCACTTTTGTCGACTAGTCACCTCTAATAAATTATTATCATTTTATCGAACCATGTCAATTTTTTTGGCAAACATCGAAACCAAGCCAAAATGATATTATTTCAACTTATTCAGGCTAAAAAATAATTGTTAATATATATAGAAGTCCTTTAGGATCATAATATGATTTATTCATAAATTTAGAAATAAGTTTTGATGGAGAAAGGAGTCTAGGAATCAAAGTGAAATATTGATAATTTTGGGAGACTAATTTATAAATAAGAAAATTTGAGGACTTAATTAAAATTAAAAAAAAGTTTAGGGACATAAATAAAATAGTTATAAAGTCTATAATCTCAAATGAAAGAGTTTGGAATTATAAGAACCTATATAAAACTTTAGAAAAAAATTAAATGAAAAAATTAAAAATATTGAAAACTTTGGTATCTAAAGTTATGGTAATGAGAAATTTGGAAGCCTAAGAGTAACTTTGAACAAATTTGGAGAAACATTAAAATTCAGGAGAAGTTAAGAGTTGGATAGTAAAAAAGGGTTTAGGGGGGTTTAGAGGTGCACCGTTTGAGGGAATTGTGCTTTAAAAATAAAACCATAATTTTAGAAAATAGTATGACAATATGAAATATACCTATAAAGACTAACCCTAAACCTCCATGTGATATATATATATATATATACTTTTTGTAGAATAATATTCTAAGTAATTATGTAGAAGGACTCCTAAGAAATTCATCATGATAAACAAGTATCGAATGAAATAATAAGTTTATTAATTACGAATTTGATTGTATCAATCACAATATTTTATAACTTTATAAAATGTTGTGTATATATTTAAATCGTCTTGAAAACATTATAAAACTATACAAATAATCATCATAAAGTAAATGTTAATAATTTCAAATTGGGCTAAAATAGAAGGTTTTGAAAGGGCTTAAAGCTCAATGGTTTGAAAAGTTGACTATTCCAAATATTTAGAAAATAGGTTTAAGACCTAATAATTAAAAAAGTGGACTAACGTCCAATGTTTATAAGGCCAATGGTTTAAAAAGTTAGTTAAGACTCAATTTTTAGAAAATGGGTTTAAAACATAATGATTTGTAAGGTGTGTCATGATCTAATATTTAGAAAATAGGCTTAATTTCCAATTATTTGAAAAGTGGGCTAACTCTTAATGTTTAGAAAAAGGGACTTAAAGGTCTAAGGCTTTGAAAAAGTGGGTTAATGCCAAACGCTTAGAAAACAAGTTAAGGGCTCGATGATTTGAAAAATGAGCTAAGGATTAACTTTCAGATAGTGGGATAGGAACCAATAATTTCAAAGTTGTGTTAAGACATGTTGTTTAGAAACAAGTGAGGCTCAACACTTTGAAAAGAGGGCTAAGGTTCCACGTATAAGAGTATGGGCTAAGAACCATTTTTATGAAACAAACTTAGTCTTAATGTTTAAGAAAGATGGAGAATGGTCCATAGATTTTAAGAAAAGTCAAGCCTCAACTTGAGTGACTTCAAAGATAGGTATCAACCTGATACTTTTACAAAAGTGATCACTCCATGTGAAAATGATATGATCTCTAAGTCCATTTTGAAATACTGATATGAATACTAGTAGCACGGATTGATGAGATAGCAATTAATTCCTTGACTTATGAATACTTGAATGAATTCAAGTCAATGTTTTAGTTACTTGTATGCAACTCTGTATGTGCTTGAGGAGGACAAGATCCAATAATTTAACAGACGCCTATAAGAGGTTATTTTGATTACTAAGAGATACTGGAAAATAATGGGGAAATGAGGGGGGGGGGGGTGGGGGAGAGGTGGTGAGGTGGTGAGGTGGTGAGGAGGGAAAGGGGGTGCAAATTTGACTTTTTAGTATGTCATGTGTAAAACCCATCATTTGATAATAAGAAAACCATGAAAAAAACCGGTCATTTCCAAAGAGAAAATCGAGTCGGGTTATAAACCGAAACCGATAAAAGATAAGCCAGAAAATTTATGGATACCGAGTGACCAAAATAGTCATAAAAGTCATTAAAAAGAGTTTTAGGGTGAATTGAAGGAGAAAACCAAACCGGTTCAGGTGAACCGAACCTAAACTAGATTGAACCAGTTTGAACCACTATTGAACTAGTTCATAAATTCATTTTTCTAGGTAGCTTAGAAAATTTAATTTGGAGAATTGATGCCACCATTTGATAGAGAATGAATTTAGATGAATTTAAAAATTTTTAATTTTAAAAAATTCAATCGAATCGAGCCTAAATCAGCCAGTTTAAGTGTTGAATCTGGTTCAGACCGGTACGGTTCGGTTTGGAACAGTGTCATTTTCTTCCTTCAGATGACAACATTGATCTCTCACCGGAAAATCGAGCAGCACCGGAGAAGATGAAAAGTCTCTGGATAGGGAGTTTTAGGCAATGAATGATCGCTATTAAGGTGCCAATCTGACGACCATGAAGTCCCCAAGCTTCCTATATAAAGAGCCCCTCCTCATTCATCCTCCACACACTTGAAAACTTCACTCTCTCCCTACTGCTCCATTTTCTGGTGAAGCTCGAATAAGAGCTCCAACTTGGGCATTTTTCTGAGCCAAAGAAGGCGTGGTCAAATTCTTTAGATTCAAGGAGAAGTTAGCTACACAACTATAGTCTCCATTTGCTCCAAGGATCGCCGCCGTGATAGAATAGTGAAGTAGCTCCGGCGGACTGAAGCTGCCCTATTTTGGCCAAGCTAAAAACAACCAATTCGAGACCTTCTCAGGCTAAACCAAGCTCCCTAAACACTTCCTCGGCCCTCATACGACTGAATTAGAGTGGAAAGGTAAGCCAATTTGGCTCCTTTCTATAAATTTCGATCTGTGCTAGAGAGAGAATCGACAGATCTTTACTAAACAAATTCCCCATCAATTCAACATGAATTGATGTGATTCTTGATCCTAGGAGTAATCTTAGGACAAGAGCTATCTACCTAGATCGAAAGCTCAGACCGCCGCGCCTTCGACGGTATTTCGAAGCTTTCTCTCTCTACGTTCAATTTTTCAGTGAAGTTTCGTTTGAGCTCGTTCCATCATCAATTCATGCGATTCAAAGTGTAATTGAATTATATAGATGTGAAGAACTCAAATCCACCTTCAATTTCAACAATTAACTTCGATTGATTAGTCAATTTGATAAAATCAAGTCTAGTTAGGTTGAAAGGTTGAAATTGGGGGGAAGATTTGGGGATTTCAAAAATTCGAGGGACTAAAGTACAATTTCATAAAATTGAGGGCCAATTGAGTATGGAAAAGATGTTGGAGAACGAATTGGTCAATTTTGGAATTTTGGGGTGAAATTTACCATTTTTGTAATGTAGGGGCAAAATGGTAATTTTAGAAAAATGGGGGACAAAATTAGAAATTTGGGAAACTTGAACCCTTTTTTGTGATTTTGAATAAATTGAGGTCCTAAGGTGAACTTTAGAAGTTTCGAGACTCAATTTGGGGGGGGAGGGGGGGAATTGACATTGGGTACCTAAAGTTAAAGAAAAAGAAATTTAGGGACCTAATTGCAAATAATTGAAAAATTGGGTATGTTATTCATTCTTGATGAATGAAGGCCATCAAGCCAAAGGATAATGAACAAGAATGTTCATATTGTGTAGGAATACGAAGTACCAGGAACGCTAGTCAAGACAAGCTCACGTGGAGACAAAAAGTCGGTTAAGAGGAATTCACCACATTCACGGGTGAGTGGGATTTTCACATCATACCTGATTAGGATGATGAGCACCTCGAAAATGAAAACGTACTACTAAGTGGAATTTTAAACATCACACCTAGAAGGAGTGATGTGGAAATTACACGAAAAAAAAATTACCGGTTGTAAGTAGATCATACCTGGTTAGTATGATAAACTTCCTATAAGGAAGTAGAAAACCCATTTATCGCTTATGAGCAGAGACGTCCTCACACCCGATTGGTGTATTGGACAGCTGGAAAGTGATTTTTATCATAAATTCTCTCCCGTAACTATGTGCCACTACTTAAACCTTTTGGGAGACCTTCCTAACGGGGCTCGAATAGCTCAGATAAGCCGGAGGCCTCAGTTTTGGAACTTGGGGGCTAAAATGCCCGATTTTGAAAATCTCATATAGTGGGCCCAAGGCCAGTTGGCACAAGTATGAGCTCATAAACAAACATGAGTTTAAGCCATGAAAACTTTAAATGAATGATAGTTTTGGCCATGGTACCAAGACAAGACCGACATACTCGATGGATTAGCGGTAGTGCGACAAGACAGGTTGATGGACTAGTTGAGACAAACAGCTGCAGGTCGAGTTGAGGGTCGGGGCCGTTGGACCAGTGGCACCAAAGATTAAATGGCTTATGAGGAAAACTATTAATTTGTGCATGCACTAAGGTTCGGGGCCTTTAAGATGCCCAAGAGGGGTAGTGATGAGTCCTAGGGGTTACTGGACGACATGGTGGGGATAAGGATAGTTTGTCGTGCCAGTAATCAAAGAAACCCGATATTGCTTTATGCGCATGAGACCGGAGTGGGGTCAGGATGAGGTCTTTGTCCTCATACAAACACAAAATTTCTTTACTGGATTGAGGGTCAGATGTTGCGTACATCCACTCATTCTCATGGTAGAAGTGGATGGGCTTCTATCTAGGTGGTCGGTAAAGTCGCTCCGACGCCACAAGTGGGTGCAATGGACGTACTGCCCTATGAATGTGTATTCCCTTCATGATGAAGCACGCGTGTTGGTTGATAAACACACCGTTTATGATTAATGATGAGAAATGTCTATGAAAACCAATATTTTGAGGATGAAATGTTTTAAAGAAAATAAGGAGTATGTCACACTCCAATTTAAACTATTTTTTGAAAGACATATTTTTTACACTCATTCACTAAGTTGTTGAACTCATCCCCTCCCTTATTCCCCTTTTCAGTTAACCCAATGAAAGCCTAGCTAAAGACCTCAAGTTTACCACACTTGTAAGACAAGTATGATAAGTTTAAATTTCATACAGTTTTGATTAATGTTTTTCTAGGAAAGGTACATGTTTAAATGATGCCTTACTCCTCATGGTTTAAAAGAAGGGAAAACCATTAATAAACCGAGAGAGTAGCAGGTTGATCACGGGGATCTGCCCAAATTGGGTCGGGGAGTGACACCATGAACCAATGAGTCAGATGGCAGTGGTCCATGATATGTTGCAAGTAGTGTGTGTGATAATTCTAGAGGCCCTTAAATGTTTAATGAACGACATTTGGATGAGTGGTCAAGTACATGCCATTTGATTGTGCTTATGTTTTTTAATGCATTGAAATCATTTAAGGTCTCTAAATGATTAGTGATGCATCATTCATATGAGTGGGTTTGATATCCTTTAATCTTTTTATGACATCCTTTAACATCTTGTTCTATTTTGCCCATTATCTGGGGCAAGATCCCCTTTGGAGTTTGTTAGGTGTATACTATTTTCCTTCTTGGAGGATTCTTGGTTACACTTGTATTCCATTTACATGTTTGTTCCTAAGGAAAGAGTAGTGTACTCTCTCCCATATTTCCATTCTCTGACTTACTCATCCAGAATACTTGTATGGTTTACTATGTTTATCACCTATTCTTAAACTTGTAAGTCAAGGCTCTTCCTTCAAAACTTTTTGATTTCCTACTGAAATACTTGAATCAATATTCTTATTTTGTAGAGAGTTTTACTTCCACCCTTTTTGTTTCTCACCGTTATTCTCAAGTTAGTAGCTACTTGTGACCTTACTCCATGAGCCCATTATTATATGAGATCATAAACCTCGATCTTATCTTAAGATGAAAATTTCTTTTCTAACATTTGGTATCCCATTAGGGTTTTGGATATAATGTCCACTAGGGTTTGTATTAGCCTTACACAATACTTTCTCGATACTTTATTTTTCAAGAATGTCTTTGCTTTCAAAACCAAGATAAAAAAAAACTTTGGGCTCTGATACCACTTAAGTTGTCACACCCCAACTCGATTTCGCCAGTCGGACCTATAGACAACCTGCCACATCCTCTTGATTTTACAATGATGGGTGCCTCATCATTGTAATCCCAACATGTTTTAAGGCTCATAATAAAAACATAAGAAGTTATTTTCAAAACAATATTCATTTGGAATTAGAAAATAACCTTTATAACCAATATCGGGATCTAATACTATATATAAGAGGTACCTTCGGAGAAATTTGCAGCTTTCAATTTATTCGACGTATCTGGAAAACATCCTATTTTCCTAAAAGGGGTATTGGAATGGAGTGAGTTCATAACTCAGTAAGAATTATTGGCTAACATCATGATATCATATTCATGATTCAACACATACTCTAAAATGGGTATATAGATGGTTTAGAAATCATTTCTCAAGATTACCCAAATGGTTTATAGTTTTAGTATACTATTAAACAACCAACTTGTTCGTTCTATCATGAAAGTAGCTTTCATAGGCTTTATATGTTCAGAGTTTTATTTCTCAGGCTTATATCAGATAAGCTAGTAAATACGTATGTTCCTTCCTGGATGGACTTTCCACATTTTTCATTATAGACTTGTATTGGACAAGCTAACCACAAGTCATTTCCTACCTGGAAGGACTAACCACATATTTGATCTATTCATGGTTTTATTTCATGAGCTTGTATTGGACAAGCTAACTACACGTCTATTCCTACTTGGAAAGACTTCACACATATTTTATTTGTTCTGGGTTTTATATTGATGGGTTTGTATTAGACAAACAATCAACATACCAAAACACCATTTTCATCATGAAAGGGATCACACATTCGCAAAACAGAAAATCCAACTATCCCACTTGTGGTAAGAAGTGCTTTTACCGACCAACTTGCTACGATGCTACAACATCGACCATATTAGCACGAGACTACGACCTTGACAATTTATCTGTGTGAGTATTGTAGCCCAACTGTGAAACCCGTCCCCCCCAGACCAAGTAAACCGGGGAAAGAACCAACGACTTTTAGAAAATCGAGCTATTAAAGGAACAAAAAATAATAAAGAAGGGTTAATATGGGAAATTGGAAAATCCAAAGTGACAAAAAATTCCCAAAAATCATGGAAAAGAACCATGAAGTGAATTGGATAGGAGAACCAGACCGGTTCAGGTTGAATCGGACCCAAACTAGACTGAACTAGGTTGAATCAGACCCAAACTAGACTGAACCGGATTGAACCATAGTGAACCAGTTCTATAATTCATTTTTCTAGGTGGTTTGAAAATGTCAATTTGGGAAATTGAGGCCACCATTAGATAGAAAATGAATTTAGAAATTATTAAATTTTAGAAAACTAGTAAAATTGGGCCTGAACCGGCCAATTTTCAAATTCGGGTCACTAAACCCGATCGGACTGGACCGCTCAACAGTCCAACCGGTCAATGACACCTAGTTAGTAGCCACGTAAGTATGGGCAGCCAATGGGAGGCTGCCACGTGTCCGATCAACGATCAGCGGACGACCAGTCAGCCTACCACGCAGACACGTGCATCTAATGAGAGGTTGCCACGTGTCCGGTCAACTGGTCAATGGCTGATGAGGCGACAATTGTAATGCCAAGTCATAAAAACTAACCAATCATAGTGTGCCACGTGGCATGCTCGCCATGTCATCGTCTTCAACCTAAGTACGCTGATAGAAAGGAGAGAGAGTGAGGGAAGGGGGAGTCTCTAGCAACTCGAAAATTGCTCCAGTCAGGTCGTCGATGAGTAGGGCAGGGGCCAAGTCTCATGTCGGCCAATAGCCTAAACAATTGTCGAGCTCCATATATAAAGAGCACCCCTCTATTCATTCTCAGCATCCCACAATTGAGCGAAGAAGAAGTGTACTAGTTTCTGGTGAGGAGTAAACCAAAGCTTCGATATCGAGCCTTTTCTCCACCTCTGAAGCTATATTCGTTATCATTAGAACTGGGAGGAAGTCCTCTACCCAGCTACACCTTCACTTCAGCCCGAGGACCACCGTAGAAGAGTAGGGAAGCTCAAATAGTGCTGCTGCTCCTCGGCTATCAACAGCCCGAGCTGCTCGAGCTCAAGTTGAGCCATCCCCAAGCTAATTCCGGCCAAACTAAGCCCCCTAAACTCCACCTAGAGGTGTCCCGACCTTCCCTCGAGCTAAGACGGTAAGCCTCTCCGCCGCCCCTTTTGCAGGGAAATACTATTCAAATCGCATTTTTACAAGAACTTAAACTGAGAAATTCATACTGCTCATACCACCAATTGAGGCGCAATTGGATCCAGGGAGGATCCACAGGAGGATAGCAATTCAGAGAAAGCAAGAGCTCCTGTCGCTAGACTCTCACTGATAAGATATTGAAGCTTTCTCTCTCTAGATTACATTTTCCAGTGAAGCTCCGTTTGAGCTCATTTCCGAGCCAAAACAAGCGGTTCAAAGCTTAAAATGACGAGTGAAACATAGCGAAGATGATTCAGATCATGAACGGGGGCAATTAACTGAGTTTTGGGGGCCAATTGAACGAAATTGTGATTTGGGGATCAATTTGTAATTTTTAAGAAATTGAGTAATTTGGAGATTTTTGGAAAATTAGGGGCTGAATTGCAATTTAAGAAAAATTGGGGCATTTTCATGAAATTAACTTCTAATTGGATGAAATGAAGGGCAAATTGGCAAATTTTTGAAAGTTCAAGGACCAATTGGCAATTTTGGGGAAATTGAGGACCAATTGGTAATTTTGGAAAAATTGAGGACCAATTGGTGATTTTGATCAAATTAAGGACCCAAAAGGATAATTAAAAATCCTAGGGGCTTAATTAAAATCAAGGGGCAAATAGGGACCTAAATGTAAAAGTACAAACTTTAGGGACCTAAATGCAAATAAGGCATAAAATGAGGGTCTATGCACAAATACTTAATAAATGCGGCCTCTTATGCAAAGCATCCTGATATAGACATTCGTGCCATATAGGAGCGTACTGCCCAAGTAATAGCACACGGAAGCGCAATCGGAGCAAGGTCTCATCGGGACAAACTATCATCGTCACCGGCTGAGTGAGATTTTTAGTATAATACTCAGTTGGGGTGATTACAATCGTTTTTAAGTTTGAAAAATTATTTTTCCAGGAATGGTCTCCCCTGACTGCGTGAAACTACTTAAACATTTTAGGAGACATTCCTGATGGGAGTTAGAATTGCTCTTAAAGGCTTGGGGCCTCAGATTTGAAAACAATAGGGCCAAAGGCCTAGTTTTGGAAAACTCGTGAAGTGGGCCCAAGGCCAGTGTGCACGGGTTGGAACTCGTAGACAAACACGATTATTAGAACCAAGAAAAATATCATAAAATTGGAATTGTTGTGTGACTTGCCACTAGGCCAAGATAGAACTAACAAGGCTCGATGGGCTAGTTAGTGGCAGTGCGCTAGGACTAGGTTGACGGGTCGGTCAAGGCAAATAGCTACAGGCCAGGTCGAGTGTCGAGGTCGTTGAATTGTTGGTACCAAAGATCATGGTTAATGATTCAAAACTGTTGTTATACGTGCATGAGTATCCCAGAGCATCTAGACACCTAAGAGGGGTAGTTGATGGGTCCAAAGGGTTGCTAGACGCCCTAGATGAAATAAGAGCGGGTTTATCGTGCTATTTAGTCATGAAGGTTTGATAGCTTTCTCATGCCCCAAACCAGTTTGATCGGATCCCCATGAGCAAACCGCCACTCTCCCGGTTTATTAAGGGTTTTCTTCTTTAAACTGTGAGGAGTAAGGCGTCCTTTATACCTGTACCTTTCTTTTAATAACATTAATCAAAACTGAATAAATTTAAACATATGTACCTATCTTGCAAGTTTAGCTAGCTGGAGGTCTTTAGGTAGGTATTTCCCTCGATTACCTGAAAAGGGGTAAAGAGAGTGGGGTGAGTTTGACAGCTCAGTGAATGTGTGTTTGAAAAATGAGTTTCTATAAAATAGTTTTGAATTGGAGTGTGTCAGACTTCTTATTTCCTTTAAAATCATTATTCCATGAATTTTTGATTATTCAAAAACCAATTTCCTCATTATCCACAATTGGTGTGTTTAACCATCAACACACATCCTTCATCATGAAGGGATCACACATTTGCACGGCAGCCCGTCCACTGCACCCACTTGTAGTGTTAGAGCGACTTTACCGGCCAGCTTGATAGAAGCCCATCCACTTCTAACCTGGGAATGAGTGGATGTTTACAACATCCAACCCTCAAACTTGAAAATCAACTCTGTAATTCGTATGAGGATAGAGACCTCATCCCTACCCCACCCTGGTCTCATGCTCATGAAGCTACGTCGAGCTTCCCTCACTGTTGGCACGACAAACTGCCCTTATCTCCACCATGCCATCCAGTAGCCCCTAGGACACATCACTACCCCTCTTAGGCATCTTGATGGTCCTAAACCTCAAGTGCATGCACAAATAATAATTTTTCCACAAAGCCATAAATCTTTGGTGCCACTGGTCCAACGGCTCTGACCCTTAACTCGATCTGCAGCTATTTGTCTAGATTGGTCTGTCGACTTGGTCTTGTCGCACTATGGCCAGTCCATCGAGTATGTAAAACCCGCCCTTTTGAGCTAAGAAAAACCAGGAAAAGAACCGGTCAAACCAAGTGAGGATTCAGAACCGGTTCACAAACCCGATTATTTCTGAACGGGCAAGTTGGGAATTTACAACTCTCGGGTGATCCAAAGGGTTCATTAAACCTTGGAAAAGAAACTTAAGACAAATTAAAAAACAAAAACCAAAGTGGTTCAAGTGAACTAGATTCCATATGAACTTTAAAGTTAAGCGTGCTTACTTGAGAGTAATGTGAGGATGGGTGACCTCTTGAGAAGTATGAATTTTTTTGTAACCCGAAATTTCGGTCAAAAATTTGTATATACGCCTTATCATAAATCAATACCTAAATTAAATTATTGGAATTAATACAAATAATTAAATATCAAAATTAAATTATTGAAATTTAATTTATTAGAATTAATACCGAAATTAAATTATTGGAATTAATACCAGTAATAAATCTCGCCTATTTAATACACGGGTTTTACTACTATATAAAGAGGTAATCCCCATTTCATTCTCCTCACACCTGAACACTTCTCTCTCTCTCTCTACTGCTCCATTTCTCGGTAAAGCTCAAACGAGAGCTTCGACTTGAACAAAGGTCGAGCTCTTTAGAACCAGGGAGAAGACAACTATCTGATAGCAAACTCCAATCAATCCGAGTATCGTTGGAGAAACGCCGACATGATGGAATAGTGAAGCAACTCCGGCGGACCGAAGCTGCCCTATTTCGGCCAAGCTGAAATCGGCCATTTCAAGCCCTCCCAACACTTTCTCAACCTTTCCACGACCGAATTAGGACCGAAAGGATGAACCTCAGGATGAGACCTATCTGTCCAGATCGAAAGCTCGGACCGCCGTGCCTTCACCGGAACACGAAGTACCGGGAACGCCATCAAGGACAAGCTCGCGTGAATACCAAGAACCGGTCTAGTGGAATTCACGGCATTAATGGGTGAGTGGGTTTACAAACATCATACCTGATTGGGATGATGAGCACACCTTAAAAAGTTAAAAACCACTTACCGGTTGTGAGTGGGTTTACAAACATCATACCTGATTGGGATGATGAGCACACCTTATAAAGTTAAAAACCACTTACCGGTTGTGAGTGGGTTTACAAACATCATACCTGATTGGGATGATGAGCACACCTTATAAAGTTAAAAACCACTTACCGGTTGTGAGTGGGTTTACTAACATCATACCCGGTTGGGATGATGAGCACAACTTAAAATTTAAAACCACTTACCGGTTGTGAGTGGGTTATTCAGATCATACCCAGTTAGTATGATGAGACTTCCTCGAAGGAAGTTGAAAACCCGTTCATCGGTTATGAACGGAGATGTCCTTATACCGATCGGTATGATGGATAGTAAAAACCTATTTTTGTCGGAAGTGTTCTCCCCTGACTGTGTGCCAATGCTTAAACTATTTGGGAGACCTTCTCGACGGGAGCTCGAATAGCTCTGATAGGCCAAGGGCCTCGGTTTTGGAACTTGGGGGCAAAATGCCCGATTTTGAAAATCTCGTACAGTGGGCCCAAGGCCAGTTGGCACGAGCAGGAGCTCGTAAACGAACATGATATATGTGCCATAAAACTTAATAAGTGAATTGTTTGGCCATGGTACCAAGATAGGACCGACATGCTCAGTCAACTAGCGGCAGTGCGACATGACAGGTCGACGGACTAGTCAAGACAAACAGTTGCGGGTTGAGTTGAGAGTCGGGGCCGTTGGACTAATGGCACCACATATTACATGGCAATATAAGAAAACATTGTTTGTGCATGCACTATGAGTACGAGATCATCAAGACGCCCATGAGGGGTAGTGATGCATCCTAAGGGCACTGGACGACCTGGTGGCTATAAGGGCAGTTCGTCGTTCCATGTGTTTGTGCGAAATTTGGAGTAGCACCAAGCGCATGAGACCGGGGTGGGGACAGGATGAGGTCTCTGTCCTCATACGGACACGAAGAAGTGATTTCGGGATTGTGGGTCGGATGTTTCATACATCCACTCATTCCCAAGGTAGAAGTGGTCGTACTTCTATCCGGGTGGCAGGAAAAGTCGCTCCGAAGCCACTAGCGGGTTCAGTAGTGATACTGACTTGCGAATGTGTGTAACCTTCATGATGAAGGATGTGTGTTGGGTGATGACACACCGTGGTAACTAAGAAATAATGGAAAAACCTGAATTTTTAAATGAAGGGATTTTTGAAAACAAAGGAGTCTGGCACACTCCATATAAATATTTTTCTTAAAAGTCAAAAGCTTTTAAAAAACCCATTCACTGAGTAGTCGTACTCACCCCCTCCCTTATATCCCTTTCAGGAAATCCCGGAAAGCCTACCTTAAAAGACCATCAACTAAGATGCCTGTAATACAGGTATGTAAAGTTTAAAATTTCATGCATTTTTTATTATGCTATTCCAGGAAATGGTGCAGGTTTAAAGGACGCCTTACTCTTTACGGATTATAATAAGGGGAAACCCTTTAATAAACCGGGAGAGTGGCGGGTTGTTCACTGGGATCTGACTAAACCGGGTCGGGGCGTGACAGAGTATGTCAGTCCTATCATGGAATCATGGCCAAATCACATAATTCATTCATTTAGAATTTTCATGGCTTATCATCATATTTGTTTACAAGCTCCTGCTCGTTCCAACTAGCCTTGGGCCCATTGTATGAGATTTTCAAAATCAGGCATTTTAGCCCCCAAGTTCTAAAACCAACGCCTCTGACCTATTTGAGCTCTCGTCAAGAAGGTCTCCCAAAATTTTTTAGCATTGGCATACAGGCAGGGGAGAATACTTTTGACAAAATAAATTTCAACTCATCCATCACACCAACCAGGTGTGATGACATCTCCGCTTACAACCGGTAAGCGGGTTTTCCACTTCCTTCCAGGATGTTCATCATACCAACTAGGTATGATCTACTTACAAATGGTAACTAGTTTTTCCACGTAGTTCTCACATCCCCCAACCAGATGTGATGTTTAAAATTCCACATATTAGTGGTTTTTCATTTCCGAGATACTCATCATCCCAACCAGGTATGATGTGAAAAATCTCACTCACCTGATAAGTGCTATGTATTCCTCTTGATCGACTTTTTGCATCCACGCGAGCTTATCCTTGCTGGCGTTTCCGGTCCTTCATGCTCCTACACAATTTGGATATCCTTGTTTATTAACGTTTGGCATAATAGCTCTAATTCCTCACGTATGAATGAAATGCCTAAACTTTTCAATTATTTACATTTAGGTCCCTAAAGTTCTTTTTCCTTAACTTTATGTCCCTTATACAAACTTTTCCCCAAATTGAGTCCTAAAACTTCTAAAATTCACTTTGGGTCCTCAATTTGGCCATTTTCAGCAAGGCCAAAATAGGGCAGCTTTGGTCTGTTGGAGCTGCTTCATTGTTTGATTATGCTAGCGCTTCTCTAGCGATCCTCAGATCGAATGGTGACCACCGTAGGTAGTTGACTTCTCTCTGAGTCTAAGGAACCCGACCTAGCCTTCTTTAGCTTAGAAAAACCCCAATGTTGGAGCTCTAGTTCGAGCTTCACCGGAAAATGGAGTAGTAGGGGGAGAGAGGAGTTTTCATGTGTGAGGAGGATGAATCAGGAGGAGCTCTTTATATAGGAAGCTCGGAGACTCCATGGTCGTTCGATTGGCTCCTTTATGGTGATCATTCATGGCCAAAAATGCCCTGAACGGAGACTTTTCATCTTCATCAATGTTGTTAGCTTATCTGACGAGTGAACAGTGCTATCATCTGAAGGAAGAAGACGACACTATTTCGAACCGGACCAGACCGGTCCGAAATGGGTTCAATGCTTAATCCGACCAGTTCAGGCCCAATTCGACCGAGTTTTTCAAAATAAAAAATTTCTAAATTATTCTAAATTCATTCTCTATCCAATGCTGGCTTCAATTCTCCAATTTTAATTTTCTAAGCCACCTAGAAAAATGAATTTAGAAACTAGTTCAATGTTGGTTCAAACCAGTTCAATCAGGTTCATGTTGGGTTCACCTGAATCGTGGTTTTCAATTCTGATTCATCCCAAAGTCCTTTTCCATGACTTTTATGAATCTTTAGGTCACTCCAGATTTGTAAATTTCCTGTTTTGCTTTTTCTCTAACAGTTGGTGTAAACCTCGCTCTTTGGAGTTACGGAAAACCGAGAAAAGAACCGGTCAAACCAAGTGAGAAAACGGAAATGGTTCACAAACCCGATTATCAGGAAACAGAAAAATTGTAGAATTTATAACTCTTGAGTGACTCAAAGGGGTTCATAAACCTTGGAAAAGAACCTTAAGACATATTGGGAGAGAAAAACCAGACCGGTTTGGGTAAACAGGATCCAAACTTGATTGAACCAGTTTATGAACCAAGCCAATTTATGAACCGGAACTGATAGAGAGAGGGACAAGTGCGAAAATTATGGACTCCAAGTGACCTAAAGAGTCAAATAAGCTGTGAAAAAGGGCTTTAGGATGAATGGTGGGTGAAAACCAAACTGGTTCATGTGAACCAAATCTAAACCGATTTGGACCGGTTTGAACTACTATTGAACTAGATGTTAAATTCATTTTTCTAGGTGGATTAGAAAATTGAAATTTGAGATTTGAGGCCACCATTGGATATAAAATAAATTTAGATGAATTTAGAAATTTTTAATTTTGAAAAATTTGGTCGAATTTGGCATGAACCGATCGGTTTAAGCTTTGAACCCGGTTCGGACCGGTCCGATCCGATTCTGAACAGTGTCGTCTTCTTCCTTCAGATGACAACACTGTTCACTCGTCGGAAATTTGAGCAGTGTCGACGAAGCTGAAATTTCTTTGGCCAAGGAGTTTCAGGCAATGAATGACCACCATTGAGGGTCCAATCGGATGGCCAACAAGTCCCTGAGCTTCCTATATAATGAACCCCTCCTCATTCAGCCTCTCCACACCTGAAAACTCCATTCTCTCTCAACTGCTCCAATTTTTGGTGAAGCTCAAACCAGAGCTCTGATATAGGGTCTTTTTTTAGCCAAAGAAGGTGTGGTTGGGTTCTTTAGAACAGGGGAGAAGTGAGCAACTCGACGGTAGTCTCCATTTGCTCTGAGGGTTGCTGGAGAGACGCTAGGGTGATAGAACAGTGAAGCAGCTCTGGTGGACTACAGCTACCCTATTTTTGCCGAGCTGAAAACAGCCAATTCGAGCCCTCCTCAGGTCAAACCAAACCCTCTCAACACCTCCATAGCCCTCCTACAACTGAATTAGAGCAAAAAGGTAAGCTAATTTGGCTCCACTCTGTAAATTTTGATCGGTGCTTGAGAGAGAACCGATAGAACTTTGATGACTAAATTCTCATTTAATATGGCATCAATTGATGCAATTCTTGATCCTAGGTGGAACCTCATGATGAGAGCTATCTGCCAGATTGAAAGCTCGGACCGTTGTGCCTTCGACGGTAATCTTTCAAAGCTTTCTCTCTATAAGTCCAGTTTTTCGGCAAAGCTCCGTTTGAGCTCAATCCGACACCAAATCATGCAATCCAAAGTGCAATTGAATCATATTAAGGTGTAGGAACTCTAATCTAACTTCAATTTCAATAATTAAATTCATTTGATTGGTCAATTTGATGAAATCAAATTCGACTAAGTTAGAAGATTGAAATTAGGGGAAATTTTGGGAATTTCAAAAATTCGAGGGACTAAAATGCAATTTTAGAAAATTGAGGGCCAATTACGCATGATATATATGTTGGAGGACAATTAGCCAATTCTTTTAGAATTTTTGGGATGAAACTTACCATTTTTGTAAAGTAGGGGCAAAATTGTAATTTTGGAAAAGTTGGGGACGGAATTGGAAATTTGGGAAAATTGAACCCCCTTTTTGTGATTTTGAATAAATTGAGGTCCTAAGGTGAATTCTAGAGTTTTGGGTCTCAATTTGGGGGAAAACCGGCATTAGGGACCTAAAGTTAAAGAAAAATAACTTTAGGGACCTAAATGCAAATAAATGAAAAGTTTGGTTATTTCATTTATTTGTGATGAATGAAGGCTATTAGGCCAAAGGATAATGAACAAGGAATGTTCATATCATGAATAACCGGGAATGCCAGCTAAAACAAGTTCGTGTGAAGGCAACAAGTCGGTTAAGAGGAAATTTACTGTATTATCGAGTGAGTGAGATTTTATATCATAGCCGATTGGGGATGATAAGCACCTTAGAAATGAAAACCCATTATTAAATGGTATTTTAACCATCACACCTGAAAGGAATGATGTGGAAGTTACTTGGAAAAACTACTTAACAGTTGTAAGTAGATCATACCAGGTTGGTATGATGAAACTTCCTGGAAGGAAGTGGAAAACCCATTTATCAGTTATAAGTGGAGGTGTCCTCATACCTGGTTGGTGTGATGGACGACTAAAAGTTTATTTTTGTCAGAAGTGCTCTCCCTTAACTGTGTGCAACTGCTTAAAACTTTTAGGAGACCTTCTTGACGAGAGCTCGAATAGCTTAGAGAGGCCGAAGGCCTTGGTTTTGGAACTTGGGGGCTAATATGCCCGATTTTGAAAATCTCGTACAGTGGGCCCAGGGCCAGTTGACACGAGCAGGAGCTCGTAAACAAATATGAGATTAAGCCATGAAAACTTTAAATGAATGATTTGTTTGGCATGGTACCAAGATAGGACCAACATACTCGATGGACTAGCGG
Source organism: Trapa bicornis (assembly GCA_030064425.1). NCBI lineage: Eukaryota > Viridiplantae > Streptophyta > Magnoliopsida > Myrtales > Lythraceae > Trapa > Trapa bicornis. The sequence continues at coordinate 8,810,705 of CM057754.1, forward strand.
TAGTGTGACATGACAAGTGTATGGACCGGTCAAGATAAACAGCTATAGGTCGAGTTGATGGTTGGAGCCGTTGGATCAGTGGCACCATAGATTATATGGCTTATGTGGAAAATTGTTGATTTCTGCATGCACTGAGTTACAGGACCTTCAAGATGCCCAAGAGGGGTAGTGATGTGTTCTAGGGCTACTGGACGACATGGTGGAGATAAGGGTAGTTAGTCGTGCCAGCAGTCTTGGAAGCTTGACGTAGCTTCATGCGCATGAGACCGGGGTGGGATCGGGATGAGGTCTCTGTCCTCATATGGATACATAGTTTTATTTACCAGATAGAGGGTCGGATGTCGCGTACATCCACTCATTCTCAGGGTAGAAGTGGACATGCTTTTATCTAGGTGGTCAGTAAAGTTGCTCTGACACCACAAGTGGGTATAGTGGATGTGCTGGCCTATGAATGTGTGTTCCCTTCATGATGATGTGCATGTATTGGTTGATAAACACACCGGTTATGATTGAGTATTGAGTAATGGCTATAAAAACATGATTTTTAAGGATGAATTGTTTTAAAGGAAAAAAAAAGGAGTCTAGCACACTTTGATTCAAACACTTTTCCTAAAAAGTCAAACTTTAAAAACCCATTCACTGTGTCGTTGAACTCACCCCCTCCCATATATCCCTTTTCAGGTAAACAAGGGAAACCTACCCAAAGACCTCCTATTAGTCACACCTGCAAGACAGGTATGTAAGTTAAAATTTTTATACAATTTTGATTTATATTATTCTAGGAATGGTACAGGTTTAAAGGATGCCTTACTCCTCCCGGGTTAAAGAAGAGAAAACCCTTAGTAAACCAGGAGAGTGGGGGGTTGTGCACGGGGATCCAACCAAACCGGGTCGGGGCGTGACACCGCTGCTCCCTTGGTTCTAGAGGGCTTTCCCACTTCTTTAGTTCAAGAGGAGCTAGGGGTAATCTCAACTTTGTTTACTGGAATAACATAAATAAATAACAATACAAGCTTAATAGGAGATTAAGCATACTTGACAGAGGGTACATTCTTGAAAAGGGTGGGTGGGTTTCTACAACTTAGTGAATGGGTATTTTAAAAATAAAGTTTCAATAAAATAGTATTTGAATTGGAGTGTGTCGGACTCCTTATTTCCTTTAAAATTCTTTCTTCCTTAATTTCTCGGTTTTCAAAGCCGTCTCTCATCATTAACCACAAAAAGTGTGTTTAGCAACCAACATACGCCCTTCATCATGAAGGGATCACACATTCACATGGCAGCCCATCCACTACACCCACTTGTGGCGTCGGAGCGACTTTATCGACCACCTAGATAGAAGCCCGCCACTTCTACCCTAGGAATGAGTGGATGTATGCGACATCCGACCCTCAAACCCAAATTGAAAACTCCGTGTCCATATAAGGAAAAAGATCTCATTTTGACCCCACCCCAATCTCATGCGCATGAAGCTACGTCGAGCTTCCCTGACTGCTGGCACGACAAACTGCCCTTATCTCTACCATGTCGTCCAGTAGCCCCTAGGACACATCACTACCCCTCTTGGGCGTCTTGATTGTTCTGAACCTCAGTGCATGCACAAAATAGTAGTTTTCCTCATAAGCTATTTAATCTTTAGTGCCATTAGTCCAACGGCCTTGACTCTCAACTCGACCTATAGCTGTTTGTCTCGACTGGTCTGTTGACCTACCTTGTCGCACTACCGCCAATCTATCGAGTATGTCAGTCCTATCTTGGTACCATGGCCAAACACATCATTCATTAATGTTTTCATGGCTTAATCTCATGTTTTTTACGAGCTCCTACTCGTGCTACCTAGCCTTGGGCCCACTATACGAGATTTTCAAAATCAGGCATTTTAGCTCCAAAGTTCCAAAACCGAGGCCTCTTGCCTATTTGAGCCATTCGAGCTCCTGTCAAGAAGGTCTCCCAAAATGTTTAAGCAATAGCACACAGTCAAGGAAGAGCACTTCTGATAAAAATAATCTTTTCATTCATCTATCACACCAACCGGGTGTGATGACATCTCCGTTTACAATTGGTAAACAAGTTTTCCACTTCCTTTTAGGAAGTCCGTCATACCAACCAGGTATGATATACTTACAACCGGTAAGTAGTTTTTTTCGTGTGTTTTCTCACATCACTCCATCCAGGGGTGATGTTAAAATCCCACATAGTAGCGAGTTTTCATTTCCAAGATACTCATCATCCCAATCGGGTATGATGTAAAAATTCCCACTCACCCGTTAATACAGTAAATTCCTCTTAACCAACTCTTTGCCTCCACATGAGCTTGTCTTTGTTGACGTTTTTGGTACTTCGTGTTCCTACATGATATGAACATCTTTGTTTATTATCCTTTGGCCTAATAGACTTTATTCATCATGAATGAATAAAATACTCAAACTTTTCAATTATTTGCAATTACATCCCTAAAAGCCCTTTTTCTTTAACTTTAGGTCCCTAATGCAAAAATTTCCCCAAATTGAGTCCCAAAACTTCTAAAATTTACTTTGGGACCTCAATTTATTCAAAATCACAAAAAGGGGTTCAAGTATCCTAAATTCCCAAGTTGGTCCCCAACTTTTCCAAAATTATCATTTTGCCCTTACTTTACAAAAATGGTAAATTTCACCCCAAAAATTTTAAAAATTGACCAATTGGTCCTCCAACATCTTTTCCATGGCCAATTGGCCCTCAATTTTGGGAAATTGCACTTTATTCCCTTGAATTTTTGAAATCCCAAAAATTTCCCCAATTTCTCCCTTTCAACCTAGCTAAATTTGATTTCACGAAATTGACTGATCAATCGAGGTTAATTGTTCAAATTAAAGGTAAATTTGAGTTCCTACACATCCATATGATTGAATTGCACTTTGAATCGCATGAATTGACGCCGAAACGAGCTCAAATAGAGCTTTCGGGAAAATTCTACAAAGAGAGAAAGCTTCAAAAGCTTACCGTTGGGGGCGCGGCAATCTGGGATTTCATTCTAGGCAGATAGCTCTCGTCCTGAAATTTCTCCTAGTATCAATAATCACCTCAATTCATGTCGAGTTGAGGGAGAATTTAGTCAGTAAAGATTCGTCGGTTCTCTCTTTAGCACATATCGAAATTCATAGAGAGGAGCCAAACTAGCTTACCTTTTTGCTCTAATTTGGTCGTAGGAGGGCTGAGAGAGTGTTGGGAGAACTTGGCTTGGCATGAGAAGGGCTCAAATTGGCTGATTTCAGCTCGACAGAAATAGCGTAGCTTCGGTCTGCTGGAGCTGCTTCATTGTTCAATCACGCTGGCGCTTCTCTGACGATCCTCGAAGCAATTGGAGACCACCGTCAAGTAGCTGACTTCTCCCCGAGTCTAGAGAACCCGACCATGCCTTATTTGGCTTAGAAAAGACCCTATGTCGGAGCTCTGGTGTGAGATTCATCTGAAAACTGAGTAGCTGAGAGAGGGTGAGTTTTTAGGTGTGTGGAGGATGAATTGAGAGGGGGTCTTTATATAAGGAGCTCAGGGACTCTCCAGCCATCCGTTTGAATACCTTAATGATAGTCATTGATGACCTGAAACGTACTGAACAGAAACATTTCTTCTTCACTAGCGCTGTTTGATTTTAAGGTGAGTGAACAATGTTGTCATCTAAAGGAAGAAGACGACACTGTTCCAAACTGGACCGGACCGGTCTGAATCGGGTTCAACGCTTAAACCGATCGGTTCAGTTCCAATTCGATCGAATTTTTCAAAATTAAAAATTTCTAAATTAATTCTCTATTCAATGGTGGCATCAATTCTCCAATTTGAACTTTTTAAGCCACCTAGAAAAATGAATTTAACATTCAGTTCAATAGTGGTTCAAACCAGTTCAATCTGGTTCAGATCTGGTTCACCTGAACTAGTTTGGTTTTCTTTCCCAAATTGTACTAAGTTCCCTTTCCAAGGTTTTTATGACTCTTTGGGTCACTCGGGAGTTGTAAATTTCCCAATTTTCCCTTTCTCTAGTGATCGGGGTTTGTGAACTAGTTCGGTTTTCTCACTCAGTTTGATTGGTTCTTTCCCCGATTTTCCTTAACTCCAAAGGGCTGGGATTACACTAACTCTTTGGTTGTTCTTTTAGTTAGCCCCTTTTTATATCATTCACTTAAGGAATTTCTTTTCCTTTTCATTGTTTACTCACTCCATGGAGTTTATCAAAATTAGGCATGTCTTACCCACTACTCCAAGGTACACCCTTAAGTTCACTTCCTCCTTTACTTAGGGCAAGATTCTTCCTCCTGAGGGTTCTTGGTCAGAATTTCAGGATTGGGAGTTCCAAGATGTCCAATCGTTCCTGTGTCTAGTTATTCTCTTTATCATTGAAGCCCTTAGCTCATTGATCTTTAGAGCATTACATACTTATTTTCATTGGTTTTGGTGTTATTACTCCTTCATCCTATTTTGACCCTTCCTCCATCCATTATTTATTTCAAATTTGATCCAAATTAGGTTTGACCTCGTCATGCTTACCAACTGACTCTTCCCTACTTGAGTTACATTTTTCCTCGGGACTATTGGGCTTACATGTCCCTTACAGCATGACATACTCTAGAACCTGCCTTTGACCATTTTAAATTTTAGAACACTTCTATAATGGTTGTTCTCACCCTTCCAACCTTTTGGGGGTCGTATAGCTTAATCTCTCTCTTCGTCTGGTAGTATTTCTCGACTACCTTTATCGTTATCCTCTCATCCATTCTTGCCTTTGACATCATGTCTTACATAACCGTGTTGATCTCCTTATCCACTCTTGTTTGTTCATGACCATTTCACGATTCCCTTATTTGGGGAGTTCTCCTTTAACGATTTTCTTTCTCTACTATGTCCTTCAAGTCATGACTCTCTCTTAAAGGTTCCCTTCCTACGCATTCTTACACCCTTTAGAGCTTTTGTGCACCTTTAATCATTCATCGACCTTAATTTCCCAATTCACCCTTTACTTTCTTATCTGAGGTATCTCCGATTGTCGAGTCTTATTTTGTGTACTCCTCACCATGCCCATCCTATTGCCCTTCTTAGAGTGTAGTCTCTACTACTCCCAGATCCTTCTTAGGACATCCTTGATCGTCCTGTTATTACTAGCTTCTCCCTTCCACTAGGTTCATCTGAAGTCCTTATTTGGCTTCTTTGCTCTTCCTAAACATGTCACAATTGGCCATCCCGGTATACCCTCATCCACTTATGCTTCTTTATTAGGTTACTTGGCTTGGGAATTCCCCTTTTAAGGTCTCCCTTCCTACATTTATCCTTCTACCCAGAGACTCCTATCATGATTCAACCTCCCTAATGCAACTTGGAGGCTTTTTCTTTATTTCCTTATTATGGGTAGTCCACTTGTCACGACGTCCTTTGATGCCATCTTCCTACTTAGCCGTTCCTTGCGTTTAGCTTACTCCTTGGGTCTTCCTAGTATGCTTCCTTTGATTCTTTCACCTCAATATGCATGTCATCTCCTCATCCTACGTCACTTGGTCTATTACTTCTTAGTTGAGATATGTATGCCTACTCAGGGTTTCTTTCTTTAGGAGAATCCTTTTCCTTCTTTCCTTTTTATTCATCCTTGAGGGTATCTAACCTTAACTTTCTTGACATCCTCAGATGCCATCCTTCCGGCTTCACCTTTCTTTGGAGGTTTGGTGGGTACGTCCTTAGGATTTTCTTTTACTTGTATTTCATCCCAAGTTTTATAAGAAATGGAACTTTTATGATAACGAATTACAGGATTTTTTGTTATATTGGTCTAGGGGAGCTATTGTAAGTACTAGGTTCATCCCATGCTTCCTCCTGGTTTAGGTTGTATACTCGGGTTGGTACTCTCGACGTAGTGGCTATGTCTTGTCCTCCATCTAGTGCCCTTGGATTTCCTTGAGGTGGTTGATGGTCACTTCGTTGTGTATTACCTCAAAGGGCTGGACAACAATTTTCAAAGTGTCCAAGTTGTCCACATTCGAAGCATGCTCGACATGACCCTTTACACCTAGGGCAATAGGGGTTTCTCCTTTCTAGAATTGTACTTGTCTCCCTTTGGGCATGGTAACCGTCATTTCTCCTAAAAGGCCCCATTCTTGTCCCCTATTTTTGCCCATGAGGCTCCTTTTGACCTTTCTGGTTGTTCTGCCCTTCCTCTTCCTTCCGGCTGGCTTGCTCTATCCGATAGCGTTTTGTCTGGACCAGACGTTCACACTCATGGGCCATGCTGATGATGGCAGCCAAATCTATGAGGCGTCCTAGTACTCCCATCCGGTCTCTTATAACCATGTTGAGACTGTCCATGAACCGTTGGTAGATATCTACCAGTCCTGCTAAGTATGGAGCAAAAGGCCTTAGCTAATTAAATTTAGTCTCATACTTCGATATAGAGTTAATACCTTGTCGGAGTTGAAGGAAATCCTATTTCTTCTCATTAATTAGATGAGAAGCCAGGTACTCCTCCGTGTACCTCACTTCAAACTATTTCTAGGAGGGTGTTGAGGTATGTAGGCTCTAGACATTGTCCCACAATCTTTTGGCACTACCCTCCAGGAAAATTTTTGTCAAGATCACCATATCCTCTGATGATATCCTGACTATCCCCATCAGCTTCTTGATGTTAGCCAGCTAGTCCATGGCGACTCCAGCGACTTTCTCTCTAAGAAAAGGTTTACATTCCAGTTGACGGGGAGTCTTGAGATACTTGGGAATATTAACTGGAGGGGGTTGATTAACAAGAGTAGGATGAGATTGTACTTCCTCCGGTTTAGCTCAAGAGTTGGTGCATGCCTTAGGAATGAGGTTAGGTTGCCCAAATACTCGAGTGAACTCCTCGTACAACCTCTGGTGTTCTGATCTTACTCCAAGTGGAACTGTTTGGGTTTCTCGTGGAGTTTCTACTGGAAGGGGTTGTTAGGCAGTATCAGAAACTACAGCTCTTGTTCTCTTGGTTCCTCTCTTGTGAGCCATTCTAAAAATTTTATGATCAATCCTATTAGTTACTATACTTTCTAGTCTTGATAATGCATTCAAGGAAATAGGCTCTAATACCACTCAAGTTGTCACACCCCGACCTGATTTGGTTAGATCCCCGTGAATAACCCACCACTATCCTGATTTACTAAGGGTATTCCCCTTCTCTAAACTATGAGGAGTAAGACATCCTTTTTACCCGTACCTTTCCTAGAATAAGATTAATAAAAACTGAATATATTAACCTTACATACCTATTTTAAGGTTTAACTACCAATAGATCTTTAAGGTCGGTTTCCTAAAAAGGGGTAAAGGGAGGGGGTGAGTTTGAAAACTCAATAAATGGGCGTTGGGTGTGAGTTTACACAAAAATAACTTTAATTAGAGTGTGCCAAACTCCTTATTTCCTTTAAAAATATTTTTTTTTTGCAAGTTCTGGTTTTCAAAACATTTTTCCAAGGTTTACCAATTCTTGTCCAAGGATTCTCAAATCCTTTCCAAGGTTTTCAAAACTCTTCCCTGTTTCCATATTAGGTGTGTTTCACAAACAACACACACTCTTCATCAGGAAGGGTTCACACACATTCGCAAGATGAATTTACACCGACTTCACCCACTTATGGATCGGAGCTTCTTTACCATCCACCATGATAGAAGTCTCTGATTTCTACCAGAAGTCTAAGTGAACGTCTCCAACGTCCTACCCTTAGACCCAAAATACTGTGTCCATATGAAGATGAAGACCCCATCCCAACAACACCCTGGTCTCATGCGCATGAAGCTACATTGAGCTTTCCTGACTGCTGGCACGACAAACTGCCCTTAACCCCACCATGTTGTATATTAGTCCTTAGGACGCATCACTACCCCTCTTGGGCATCTTGATGGTCCCGAACCTTAAGTGCATGTACAAATAAAACTTTCCATAAAGCCATTAATCTTTGGTGCCACTAGTCCAACGACCCCAACCCTCAACTCGACCTACAACTATTTGTCTAGACCGATCTATCAACTTGGTCTTTTCGCACTTCTGCCAGTCCATCAAGTATGTCGGTCCTGTCTTGGTACCATGGCCAAATCACATCATTCATTCATTTAGAATTTTCATGGCTTATCATCATTTTTGTTTATGAGCTCCTGTTCGTGCCAACTAGCCTTAGGCCCACTATTTGTGATTTTCCAAAACTGGGCATTTTAGCCCCCAATTTTCAAAATTGAGGCCTCTAGTCTATATGAGCTATTCCAATCTTGATAAGAAGGTCTCCTGAAAGTTTTAAGCATTAGCACACAGTCAAGGGAGAACACTTCTGACAAAATAACTTTTCAACTCGTCTATCACACCAACTGGGTGTGATGACATCTCCACTTACAACAAGTGAACGAGTTTTCTACTTCCTTCCTGGAAGTTCATCATACCAACCGAGTATGATCCACTTACAACCGTTAAGTAGTTTTTCCACATAGTTCTCACATCACCGCAACCAGGTGTGATGTTAAAATTCCACATAGTAGTGGTTTTTCATTTCTGAGGTACCCATCATCCCAACCAGGTATGATGTGAAAATTCCCACTCGCCCGATATTTGTAGTGTATTTCCTCTAAATTGGCTTTTTGCCTCCACGCGAGCTTATTCTTGCTGGTGTTCCGATCCTTCATGTTCCTAAACAATTTGGACATTCTTATTTATTAACATTTGGCATAATAGCCTTCATTCTTCAGGTATGAACAAAATGCCCAAACTTTTCAATTATTTACATTTAGTTCTCTAAATTCCTTTTTCCTTAACTTTAGGACCCTAATGCAAACTTTTCCCCAAATTAAGTCCCAAAACTTCTAAAATTCACTTTGGGTCCACAATTTATTCAAAATCACTTAAGGGGTTCAAGTTCTCAAATTTCCAATTTGGTCCCCAACTTATCAAAAATTACCAATTCTCCCCTACTTACAAAAATGGCAATTTGACCCCAATAAATTCCAAAAATAGACCAATTTGTCCTCCAACATCTTTTTCATGGCCAATTGTCCCTCAATTTTGGAAATTTCACTTTGGTCCTTTAATTTTACGAAATCCTCAATTTCCCCCTTTCAAACTGGCCAAATTTTATTTCCTCAAATTGACCATTCAATCAGGGTTTATTGATCCAATTGAAGGTATGGATTAGTTCCTACACTTCCACACGATTCAATGGAGCTTTGAATCACGTCATTTGGGTTCGAATTGAGCTCAAATGGAGCTTTATCGGAAAAGTAAACATAGAGAGAGAAAGCTTTGAAAGCTTATCGTCGAGGGTGCGGCGATTCAAGCTTTTGATCGGGGCATGTAGCTCTCATCCTGAGATTCCTCCTAGGATCAAGAATTACATGAATTCATGTCAAATAGAGGGAGAATTTGGTCAATGAAGTTTTGTCAGTTCTCTCTCTAACAGTGATTGTAAATTACAAAGGAGAGACAAATTTGCTTACCTTTCTGCTCTAATTCGATCGTATGAGGGTTATGGAAGTGTTGGAAGAGCTTGGTTTGGCCTGAGAAGGGCTCAATTTGGCCATTTTAGCTCTGCTAAAATAGGGCAGCTTCAATCCGCTGGAGCTATTTCACTATTTGATCACGCTGGCACTTCTCTGTCTATCCTTGGAGCAAATGGAGACTACCATCGGGTAGTTGACTTCTCCCCAAATCTAAGGAACCCGACCTCATCTTATTTGGCTTAGAAAAATACCTAAGTTGGAGCTCTAGTTTGAGCTTCACCAAAAATTGGAGCACTAGAGAGAGAGGAGTTTTCAAGTGTGAGGAGGAGGAATGGAGAGGAGCTCTTTAGATAGGAATCTTGGGGACTCCTTGGCCATTCAATTGACTCCTTTATGGTGATCATTCATGGCCTAAAATGCCTTGAATGGAGACTTTTCATCTTCACCAGCACTGCTTGCTTTTTTGGCGAGTGAATAGTGTTGCCATCTGGAGCAAGAAGACGACACTGTTTCGAACCGGACTGGACTGGTCCGAAACGGGTTCAATGCTTAAACTGGGCGGTTCAAGCCCAATTCGACCAAGTTTTTCAAAATTAAAAATTTCTAAATTATTCTAAATTCATTCTCTATCCAATGGTAGCTTCAATTCTCTAATTTGAATATTTTAAGCCACATAAAAAAAATGAATTTAGAATCTAGTTCAATAGTGGTTTAAACCGGTTCAATCTAGTTTAGGTTTGGTTCACATGAACCGGTCTGGTTTTCACTTCAAATTCATCCCAAAGTCCTTTTCCATGACTTTTATGACTCTTTAGGTCACTCAGGATTTGTAAATTTCCTATTTGGCCCTTTCCCTAACGGTTGGGGTTCATTTACCAGTTCGATTTTCTCACCCGGGTTGACCGGTTCTTTCCCCAGTTTCCTTGTCTTTAAGGGACAGGGTTTATAGTTGGGCTTACATGCCCCTTACAAGCATGGAATTTTCTAGAACCTATATTTGTCCATTAGATTTCTAGAATATGTCCTTGAGGATCATTCTAATCTTTCCAACCTTTCAGGGATCATATAACTTCATCCCTCTTTCATCGGGCAGTATTCCTCGACTACCTTTATCGTTATCCCATCATCCTTCATGCTTTGAAAAAATGTCTTACACAACCGTGTTAGCTTTCCTTATCCACTTGTCATTTCCCAACTTCCTTATTGGGTCTTTCTGGTGCATATCATTAGATTTCCTGATGACTTACCGACATGCTGGGATTCTTCCCTTCTTATGTCTTTCTTCATTTTTGGTGATGTCCTTTACTCAAGGATTTTCCTTTTCCCTAAAACCACTCTTACTTGCTTGTGACCATTTCAAGATTCCATTGTTTAGGGAGTTCTCCTTTAACAATTTTCATTCTTTACTATGTACTTCAAAGTAGAGATTTCCCCCTTAGGTGCTATATGTTCAAATTTCTTACTACTCCTTGAAGGTTTCCTTCCTTTTCATTCTTACACCCTTTTGCATTAGGGCTTTTTCCCATCTTTAATCATTCACCGACCATAATTTCCCAATTCACCCTTTACTTTCCTACTCAAGGTATCTCCGATCATTGGGTCTTATTTCGTGTATTCAACACTATGCCCATCCTATTACCCTTCTTTAGAGTGTAGTCTCCACTACTTCCCGGTCCTTCTTTGGGTCTCGTTCATTCTCCTTGACCATCCTATTAAGACTAGTTGCTTCCTTCTGCTAGGTTTTTCGGAAATCCCTAATTGGCTTCTTTGCTCTTCCAAAACAGATAACACCTGGTCATCTCGATATACCCTCAATCACTTATGGTTTTTTATGAGATTCCTTATGTCAGGTTAAGACTCTTATGATCCATCTGGCGGTTCCTTAGCTTCGATACATTTTTTTAAGGTCTCACTTCCTACTTTTATCCTTCTACTTAGGGACTCTCATCCTGGTTCAACCTTCCTAATGCTCCTTGGAGGCTTTTCCTTCTTTCCTTTCTTACGCCCTTCTGAGATCAGTATTGTTGTCCTCTCTTTATCCTTCCCTATCCCCCATCTCATTTTTTTCCTTATCCTCTCTTCGAGGAACTCCTACTGATTGGTTGGTTCTTATCACTATGTTTTATGTCCAGCCGTCCATTCCTTGGGCTCTATTAAGTGAGTGTGGGCCACGACCAGTCTTGATGTCATTGGTTGTTTTCCCCTTAAGCACTTCTGAATTGGAGGGCTTACTTCTCCAAGGTTTTTCGGATGTTCTTTCCTTTATTTCCTTATTATGGGTAGCCCACCCATTCTTACTTCTCACTACATCCTTTGATGCTATTTCCTACTTACCCGTCCCTTGGGTTTAACTTTCTCCTTGGGTCCTCCTAGTATACTTCGCTATGTTCTTTCACCTTAGTATGCACTTCATTTAGTCATCCTTCATCACTTGGTCCATTACTTCTTAGTTGGGATATGTACGCCTCCCCAGGGTTTCCTATCATGAAAAGGATTCATGCACTATTTGCTTCAAGACCTCTTTGTGTGAGACTTACCAGATCCTACTTATGGTTTGTGTGTGATAATCATTTCATTTTCGGCTATTTATTTCTTTAAGGATTTCCTTCATCCTTCTTTTCCACTGTTATGGCCTTTCCACCCCCTCCTTCCTTGCTGGGGTTTAAATTTATGACCAACTCGACGGTCAGCTCGTTAACTACCTCATCCCTACTACTCTCCTGGTTTACTTGTCTAAGAACGATTTTACTCATCCTTGATGCCTATCCCGTCATCCTTTTTAAGGTGTAGTCCTTGCTATTTTTCGGTTCTTCCTAGGGCGTCTTCTCCCAAAGTTTTTTAGTTACACCTTCCCGCTAGCTCAGTCTACAACCCTACTTGGCTCCTCTGCCTTTTCAAAGTAGGTCTCACCTTGTTATCCCGAGACATTTCATCATTATGGGCTTGTCTTCTATGGATGAGGTGCTTCCTTCTTTGCTCCTAGGTGGCATGTAACAATCCTTAAAGGAAAATTCCCTCTAATCCACATTTTGCTATGTCTAGGTTTTCTTAAGGTCCTATCCTTAGCCTTCTTCCTATGATCCTTCCTCATGTAATTGAGGCACACAATTGTATTATTGAGGAATAGGAAATTTTTAGGAACATAGAATTTTATTCATTATTAAAGTAAGAATACAGTTTGAGGTTTTAACATCTCTTAAGGAAGATTGTTACAAAGACGGTTTGGGAGGTACTCAGTACTATGCTATAGTCTAGAAGGAGTTCTTCTTGGGTTAGATTGGGATCCCTAGTCGGAATTGTGATTCTTGAAATATTATCACTTTGGGCAACCTGCCACTCTCTTGGTTTATTAAGGGTTTTCCCCATTTTTAAATCATGAGGAGTAAGACGTCCTTTATACCTATACCTTTCATGGAATAACATTAATCAAAACGGAATAAATTTAAACTTATGTACCTATCTTGCAGGTTTAGCTAGCGCAAGGTCTTTAGGTAGGTTTTTTTCTCGATTACCTAAAAAGTGGTAAAGGAAGGGTGTGAGTTAGACAACTCAATGAATGGGTGTTTGAAAAATGAGTTTCGATAAAATAGTTTTGAATTGGAGTGTGCCAGACTCTTTATTTCTTTTAAAATCATTCTTCCCTGAATTTCCAGTTATTCAAAAACCAATTTCCTCATTATCTACAATCGGTGTGTTTAACAATCAATATGCACCCTTCATCATGAAGGGATCACACATTTGTAGGGCAGCCCATCCACTGCACCCACTTATGGCGTCAGAGCTACTTTACTAGCCACCTAGATAGAAGCCCGTCCACTTCTACCCTGGGAATGAGGGGATGTTCGTGACATCCGACCCTCAAACCCGAAAATCAACTCCGTGTCCGTATGAGGACAAAGACCTCATCCCGTCTCATGCACATGAAGCTATGTCAAGTTTCCCTGATTATTGGCATGACCAACTACCCTTATCTCCACTAAGTCGTCCAATAGCCCCTAGGACGCATCACTATCCCTCTTAGGTGTCTTATTGGTCACGATCCTCAAATGCATGCACAAACAATAATTTTTCCACAAAACCATTAATCTTTGGTGCCATTGGTCTAATAGCCCCGACCCTCAACTCGACCTACAACTGTTTGTCTAGATCAGTCCGTCGACCTAGTCCTGTTGCACTATTGCCAGTCCATCGAGTATGTCAGTCCTGTCTTGGAACCATGGCCAAATCACATAATTCATTCATTTAGAATTTTCATGGCTTATCATCATGTTTGTTTATGAGCTCTTGCTCGTGCCAACTAGCTTTGGGCCCACTGTACGAGATTTTCAAAAGAGGGCATTTTAGCCCCGAAGTTCTAAAACCGAGGCCTCTGGCCTATCTTAGCTATTCGAGCTCGTCAAGAAGATCTCCCAAAATTTTTAAGCATTGGCACACAGTCAGGGGAGAACACTTCTAACAAAATAAATTTTAACTTGTCCATCACATCAACCGGGTGTGATGACATCTCTGCTTACAATCGGTAAGCGAGTTTTCCACTCCATGGACGAGAAGGAACACGAAGTAAGGAAGAGAAAGGAAGAGAGAGCAGACAAGAAAAAAAACTTTTCAACATAAAAGATAGAGGATCCACGTAGGAGCCGGTGTCGAGAGGACCTGTTATAGGTGTGGACAAGTAGGACAAATGGTGAGGAGATGTCCCACACTGCGAGGAGTGTTGGCAATACCCCCTAAGGATAACACCTCCCCGACAACCGGAGTCCGAGAGGATGGAAGACAGGAGGCCACCTCAGAAGCCACAACTCCAAATGAGGATTTCAAACTCACCCTAGAGAAAGTCCATAAAAAAATCCTAAAATAGTGCTTTCTGAGCCTTTCTTTTAACCATCTCACTTAGGGGGAAAGAGGTCCCCAATTGTACTGTATTCTATTCTCAATAAAAAAAATTCAATTTTCCATAAACTTCTATCGCCCCAGGTCATAATTAGAACAAATAAGGAATGGGAAGGATAAAACTAATGTTTAAACTTAGAAAGGACAAATAACCCCTTTAAATCCCCTAGACAAGGAGGTCAAGGTACCCCGACCTCCCCAAAAGAGGCAAGCCTATGTAAGAGGGAAGGTAGAACCATGTACAAAGCTGAACCCAAAGAATAGGCGAACGAGGAGACAGCATCAAAAGTGACGATAACCTAATTGGGATGGGTAAGGTTATAACCAAGAAACAAATGAAGAAATTTCCAAAGAGAGAAGAATCTTGGAAGAGTACGCCCACTAACTAAGAAATGATGAACATCAAGACTGGTCTTTACCCACACCTACTTAAGGGAACTTGGGATCATATGATGAGGCAAAGTCTAGGGTGCACAAGACAGGTCTGAGAACCTAAAATTCCTCGAGTGAAAACATGAAGTTTGGAATAGAAAAGCATAACCTACTTTGGAAAAGCAGATGAGTCAAGTAGGGATTACAAATGAACCTAGCAAAAGTAGGCTACTAGTAACTATGGAATGGTCAAAGAAGGATAACGACGCCCAAGAAGAACGGATAGTAGTGATGACTACATCCTAAAAAGGGTGATGGGATGGGCGTCAAGGACGATTAAGCTTGACAAACAACTATCTCAAGACGATTGGATGAGGAGAGTAGTTGGAACGAGGTGGTTAAATGAACTGCCCCTCGTGAGAATTATGGATTTAAACCCCAACGGAGGATGGATGAGTGAAAAGGCTAAATGTCGGAAAAGGAAGGATGAAGGAAATCCTTAGAGCAATCAAGGGTCAAAAGAGATTGGTGACCACCCTGAGCCATGAGGAGGATTGAGTGAACCTCTAATAAGGTGATCAAGAGGCATCGACATAAAGAGGATGACATCAAAGGATACAAAGGAAGGGTAAGTAGAAAAGGATGACATCAAAGGATGTCACGAAGTTGATGAAAGGTCACATACTCTCAAGGACGAATGCTTAAGGAAGTTTCGGGGGAAAAGAGGAAGAATCCTACCAAGCAAGGGGGCCCTAGGGAGGCATACATATCTCAACGAAGAAGTAATGGACTCGAATTGAGGAGGAATAGAAGATAAATCTGCAAATGGAAGACAGGTTGGGGTGAAGGATCAATGGAAAAAGAAGTGTACCCAAAGCCCAAGGAGTAAAGCGAAACCTAAGGAACGGGTAGTAGGAAGATAACATAAAATGATGTCATAGCAAGTGGGCAAGGGGTGGGATACCCATAACAAGGAAATATAGGAAAGGATAACTGAAAAACCTTGGAGAGTACACCCTTCCATTAAGGATTGATTAAAGGAAAACCTTCAAGAAATTATGAGAAGGATGAACTCACAACCTAAAGGATGGAAAAATCTCAACTTCAAGGTAAGAGAGTGGAAGACGAAACCAACAAAGGGAACTCCTTCAGGAGAAATCAAGGGATAGACAAGTAAACCATAAGAGATTAACTTGGAATAAATAACTGTGAAATGGTCAAAAGCGAGTAAGGATGAACCTCATAAAAGAAGTCCTTGACTAAGGACGCCATTAGACATGAGGGAAGACTAGAAGGAGGAAATCCGCCAGTATATCAGTAAGTCGAGAAGTGGATGGAAAACTCGATAGTTGGAAACAAAGAAACCAAACAAGGAACTGGTATAAGAACGAAATAAAGGACCAATATAGGACAAAAAGGGAATGACATTGAAACCCATGAAAAATATGTGCGAAAGGCTTGATGGGACAACGAGCTAAGGAGATTCAACGACCAAGGATGTAAATAGACCCGGGTACGGTCGGACATTTTGGAACTCCCAATTTCGGACAAAACCCTCAAAAGGAAAGGTCTAACCCCAAATAGAGGGAAACATTGGACCTAAGAAATTACTTGGACATGAGGGTAAGACAAGTCGAAGAAACTAAGTCCAAGAGAGTTAATGAATGAGTGAAAAGGGTAACAAGAGCGGTAGGATGTCAAATTAAACCCCAAGTCAATCGCAAGAAAATTCATTCCTGATGTAAAGGATGGACGGCTAAGTTTTAAGGACAAAACTCCTAAAAGGAGGGGAGAGTTGTGAAACTCGTCCACCCCCCCCCCTCCACACACACACACACCAAATAAATCAGGGAAAAAACCTGCGGTTTTGAGAAGTCGATCCATTAAATGAATAAAAATAATAAAGAAGGATTAATATGGGAAATTGGAAAATCTCAAATGACCAAAAATTCACAAAACTCAAGGGGAAGAACCATAAAGTGAATTGGATAGGAGAACCGGAATCAAACCGGATTGAACCATAGTGAATTGGTTCAATAATTCATTTTTCTATTTGGCTTAAAAATGTCAATTTGTTAACGGTGAAACCAGACTGGTCAATGGTTAACGATGCCCAATCAGCAGCCACACAAGCATGGGTAGCCAATGGGAGGCCGCCACGTGTCCGGTCAACAGTTATCAGATGATTGGCGAGCCTGTCACAGAGGCATGAGCAGCCAATGGGAGGCTGCTATGTGTCCAGTGAACTGGTCAACGGTCGACGCGACGGTTGATTTGGAACACCACATTAGAAAAATTGATCAATCACAACATGCCATGTGGCACGCCCACCACATCATCATCTTCAACATCAGTCAACTAATAGAGAGGGGAGAGAGCTAGGGACCCTCACCGGTAATATATCGAAGCTTTCTCTCTCTATACTGCATTTTCTGACGAAGCTCCATTTGAGCTCATTTCCAAGATAAATCGAGCGGTTCAAAGCTTGAAATGATGAGGGAAACATAAGGAAGACGGGTGCCTCGATGGTTTTGGATGTTAGCATGCACAACCATAAGTATTTTAATTAAGACCTTTATGTCATGCCCCGACCCGGTTTGGTCAGATCCCCATGAGCAACCTGCCACTCTCCCGATTTATTAAGGGTTTTCCCTTCTTTAAACCGTGAGGAGTAAGGCATCCTTTAAACCTGTACCTTTTTTGGAATAACATTAATCAAAACTGCATAAAATTTAAACTTAAAAACTTGTCTTGCTGGTTTACCTAGCTGAAGGTCTTTAGGTTAGTTTTTCCCTCGGTTTCATGTATAAGGGTAAAGAGAGGGGTGAGTTTGACAACTCAGTGAATGGGTGTTTGAAATATGAGTTTCAAGAAAATAGTTTGAATTGGAGTGTGCCAGACTCCTTATTTTCTTTAAAACTATTTCTTCCTCAATTTCTCAATTTTCAAAACCATTATTCCTCATTAATGACAATCGGTGTGTTTAACAATCAACACGCGCCTTTCATCATGAAGGGATCGCACATTCGCAGGGCAGTCCGTCTATTGCACCCACTTGTGGTGTCGGAGCGACTTTACTAGCCACCTAAATAGAAGCCCATCCATTTTGTATGAGGATAGAGACCTCATCCCGACCCCACCCCAGTCTCATGTGCATGAAGCTACATCGAGCTTTCCTAACTACTGGCATGATAAACTACCCTTATCTCCACCATGTCGTCCAATAGCCCCTAAGACACATCACTACCGCTCTTGGGCGTCTTGTTAGTCTCAAACCTCAGTGCATACACAAAACAATAATTTTCCACATAAACCATTTAATCTTTGGTGCCACTAATCCAACGGCCCTAACCCTCAACTCGACCTGCACTTGTTTGTCTAGACTGGTCCGTCGACCTGTCTTGTCACACTGCTGCCAGTCCATTGAGTATGTCGGTCCTGTCTTGGTACCAAGGCCAAATCACATCATTCATTAAAATTTTCATGGCTTAACATAATGTTTGTTTACGAGCTCCTGCTCATGCCAACTAGCCTTGAGCCCACTGTTCGTTATTTTCAAAATTGGGCATTCTCGCCCCATGTTCCAAAACTGAGGCCTCTAGCCTATCTGAGCTATTCAAGCTCCTATCAAGAAGGTCTCCCAAAATCTTTAAGCAGTGGCACACAGTCAGGAGAGAGAGCACTTCTGACAAAAATAACTTTTTATCTATCCATGACACCAACCGGTTGTGAGGACATCTTCGCTAATAACTAATAAGCGAGTTTTCTATTTCCTTCCAAGAAGTTCATCATACCATTCGGGTATGATCTACTTATAACCGATAAGTAGTTTTTCTCACATCACCCCAACCAGGTGTGATGTTAAAATCCCATATAGTAGTGGGTTTTCATTACCGAGGTACTCATTATCCCAACCGGGTATGATGTGAAAATTCCCACTCCCCCGATAGTGCAGTGTATTCCTCTTATGTGGCTCTTCACCTACACGCAAGCTTGTCTTTGTTGGTGTTCTCGGTATTTCGTGTCCCTACACGATATGAACATCCTTGTTCATTAACCTTTGGCCTAATAACTTTCATTCATCACAAATGAATAAAATGCCTAAACTTTTAATTATTTGCATTTAGGACCCAAAAGTTCTTTTTCTTTAACTTTAGGTCCCCAATGCCAATTTTTTCCCAAATTGAATCCCAAAAATTCTAAAATTCACTTTGGGACCACAATTTATTCAAAATTACAAAAACGAGTTCAAGTTTTCCAAATTTCTAATCTGGTCCCCAACTTTTCAAAAATTACCATTTTGCCCTTACTTTACAAAAATGGCAAATTTGACCCCAATAATTCCAAAAATTGACCAATTGATTCTCCAACATCTTTTCCATGCCCAATTGGCCCTCAATTTTGGCAAATTGCACTTTAGTCCCTCAAATTTTTGAAATTCCTAAATTTCCCCAATTTCTTCCAAACTAGCTGAATTTGATTTCATCAAATTGACCAATCAATCAAGGTTAATTGTTGAAATTGGAGGTAAAATTGAGTTTTTAAACTTCCATACGATTCAATGAAACTTTGAATTGCGTCATTTGGACTCGAATTGAGCTAAAACGAAGCTTAATAAAAAAAAATGGACGTAGAGTGAGAAATCTTCGAAAGCTTACCGTCGGGGGTGCGACGGTCTGAGCTTTCAGTCTAGGCAGATAGCTCTCATCCTGAGGTTCCTCATAGGATCAAGAATCGCATCAATTCATGCCAAATTGATGGAGAATTTGACTCTAACACTAATCGAAATTTATAGAGGGGAGCCAAATTGGCTTACCTTTCAACTCTAATTTAGTCATATGAGGGCTCTGGAAGTCTTGGGAGAGCTTGGTTTGGCTTGAGAAGGGATCAAATTGGTCGTTTTTAGCTCGGCCGAAACAGGGCAGCTTCGGTCCGTCGAGCTGCTTCATAGTTCTATCACGTCGGCATTTCTCTGGCAACCCTCGGAGCAAATGAAGACTATCGTGGTGTAGCTGACTTCTCCCCAAATCTAATGAATCTAACCTCTCCTTCTTTGGCTTAGAAAAACCCCAATGTCAAAGCTCTGGTTCGAGCTTCACCAAAAAATGGAGCAGTAGGGAGAGAGAGAAGTTTTCAGGTGTGAGAAGGATGAATGAGGAGGGGGTCTTTATATAGGAAGCTTGGGGACTTCTTGGTCGTCCGATTGGCTCCTTTATGGTGGTCATTCATTGTCTGAAACTCCCTGGCCGGAGACTTTTCTTCTTCATTGGTGCTACTCAATTTTCCAGTGAGTGAACAATGTTGTCATCTGAAGGAAGAAGACGACACTATTCTAGACCGTACCGGTCTGAACCAGGTTCAATGCTTAAACTGGTCGGTTCAGGTCTGATCCGACCGAGTTTTTCGAAATTAAAAATTTCTAAATTAATCTAGATTCATTCCCTATCCAATGGTGGCCTCAATTATCCAATTTGAATTTTCTATGCTACCTAGGAAAATGAATTTAGCATCTAGTTCAATGATGGTTCAAACCGATCCAAATTGGTTCAATCTGGTTTGGATTCTATTCACCTGAACCGGTCTAGTTTTCTTTCCCAAATTGTCCTAAAATCCCTTTTCAAGGTTTTTATGACTCTTTGGGTCACCCGGGAATTGTAAATTTCCCGATTTGCCCGTTCTCTAGGGTCAGGGTTTGTGAACCGGTTCAGTTTTCTCACTCATGTTGATCGGTTCTTCCCCGATTTTTCCATAACTCCAAAGGGCTGGGTTTAGAACTCTCCCCTCCTTTTATATCAACTTGTACTAGAATAAACTTCCATTGATATCAACTTGTAGTTTATCGACATACAACCATCTCGGTTGTTTCCATTTATCCCTTATATCACATACGCTTAAGATTTTATTTTCCTTCCCATCACTTTCTCATTCCATGGAACTTAATTTAGCTAAGCATATCTCACTAGAAGGTTTAATGTCATATCCTTAAATTCACATCTTTCATTCCTTAAAGTATAATTTCTCCATCCCGAGATTCTTTACTTAAGATTTCAGGATTGAGAGTTCCAAAATGGCCAATCATTCTTGTATCCAGTTATTCTCTTTATTATTGACATCCTTAGCTCAGTGTCCATTCAAGCACTACGTACATGCTTCCACATGTGTCGGTGTAATCACATTTTTTATCTATGTTGGTCCTTCCTTCATTCGTTGGTTATTACAACTTCATTCCAAATTTAATGCGTGACCTTGTCGTGCTTAACTAAGAGACTCTTCCTTACTTGAGTCATATTTCCCTAGGACTATTGGTCTTACATGTCCATCACCGCACGACATTCTTTAGAACTTGTCTTTGACCAATTAACATTTTTAAAACACTTTCACAATGATTGTTCTCAACCTTCCCACCTTTAAGGGATAGTATAACTTCGTCCCTCTTTTTGTCCGGTAGTATTTCTTGACTAACTTTATTGTTATCCAATCGTCCATTTTTCCTTTGACTCCATATCCTATATAACCATATTGGTTTTCCATGCTCATCTTTTCTCAATTTCTTTATTGGGTCTCTCTGGTTTCAAGTCTTTGAATTTCCCGATAACTTACTGACACACTGAAACTTACGTCATTTCTCATTTCCAGTGGCGTTCTTCCTCAAAAACTTTCTTTTTTTTCTTAATTCACTCTTACTTACTCATGATCATTGCACGATTCCTTATTCTGAGTTAGTTCCTTTCTTACACATATGACATCTTTTGTTGTTGTCTTCATACTTACCTGTTATTTGGATTTAACTTACCCCCTTGGACTCTCACAATTACTTTTCCTTTGCATTTGATCCTTTCATCTCCAATAGCTTGTCTTTGAGGAGCTTATCTTCTTTCCAATTTTGTTGGTTCCATTACCTTCTAATTGAAACATATTTTTTTTCCAAGGTTTCCTTCCTTGGTAATTCTTATACTCATTTTCTCTCGAAACTCTCTTCTAGTTTTACCATTGCGAATGTCTATCCTTAAATAACATTCTGTGATGCCATCTTCTCCTGCTTACCTTTTCCCTTAAGACCCTACGACACTCCTTGTATACCTCATCTTCATTCTCACTTGCTCCCAATACTCATCTATTTCTTTGAGGTGGAGTTCACATCCCCTTTGTTTCACAATCTCTCATTCATCTTGCATAAAGCCTATTTAAACTTTTCATAGCTTTTGGGTCGTTACTCCGGTCTTAGCCATTAATCTTTTTATGGCTTTCCTCTGTCCTTATTTCTCAAATATTTTGGCCTTCCCATCTTTTCCTTCTTTACTGGAATTGTAAACCTCACAAGTGTCCATTCGTTAATGACCTCACCCGTATTATCCTCTTAGTTTAATTATTTTGATATGGTTGTCTTTCAAATCTTCTTGTCCATAGTATCAATCCCTTTGCACTATTTAAAGTGTAGTCCTTACTACTCCCCAAACTTTCTTAGAGCGAAATTTATTCTCTCGGATGATCTGGTTATTATGGGTTATTTCCTTCAACTGAGTTCATCTACAATCCCTATTTGGTTTCCCTGCTTTCTTGCAAGTAGATCACACTTAACCTCTCCAAGCACTTAGCCACTTATACCTTGCAAGTAGAAATAATCCCGGGAACAAACCCCATATCCCAAGCCCCATACCGTATGGCTCCAGCGAAATTGAAGGAATTTAAGGAGCAATTTGATGAATTATTGGAGAAGGATTTCATACGTCCTAGCCAGTCTTCATGGGGTGCACTTATCCTATTCATAAAGAAAAAGGATTGAAGTATGAGACTGTGCATAAACTATAGGAAGCTGAACCAGGTCACTATCAAGAACCGATACCCACTTCTACGGATAGACGACCTATTCTATCAATTAAAAAGTGCAGCTTACTTCTCCAAAATTGACCTTCAGTCAGGCTATCATCAACTCAAGATCCGAGAGGAGGACATTCCCAATCCTATTTGAATTCAATTAATAGAGAAATGAGACTAAATTATGACTTGCATAGTGATGGAGTGCTAACCTATAACGGTAGGGTATGTGTGCCTCAAGATAAGGAGCTGAAGAGATTAATCATGGAAGAGGCACATGATTCGGTGTATTCAATCCATCTGGGCAATACTAAGATGTATTGCACCCTCAAACAAGGCTATTGGTGGAAGGGTATGAAGAGAGACATTTTAGAATATGTAGTTTGATGCTTGTCTTGTCAACAGATAAAGGTGGAGCACTAGAAACCGTCAAGGCTACTACAACCCTTACCAATTCCGGAATGGAAATGAAAGCACATCACCATGGACTTTGTCATAGGACTACCTGTGATAAGAAAGGGTCCAGACGCAATCTGGGTCATCGTGGATAGATTGACCAAATCAGCTCATTTTCTTCCTACAAGAGTGACGGATACAGTGGAACAACTAGTTGTCTTATATATGAGGGAGATAGTAAAACTCCATGGTGTTCTGGTGAGTATAGTATCAGATAGAGATCTAAGATTTACTTCAAGGTTCTGGCCAAGCTTACAAAGTGCTATGGGAACCAAGCTCCACATGAGCACGACGTTTCATCCTCAGACAGATGGGTAGTCTGAGAGAACCATTCAAACCTTGGAGGACATGTTGAGAGCGTGTGTACTCACCATGAACAAAGGCTGGGAAGAATACTTATGCGTGATGGAATTTTCTTACAATAATAGTTATTAGACCAGTTTTCAGATGGCTCCCTATGAAGCCCTTTATGGACAACCATGTCGTACCCCTCTATTTTGGGAAGAAGTGGAGGGAAGAAGGCTAGAAAAGGTAGAACTAATCGAAGATGCCACGTAGAAGATAAAACTAATCTGGAGATGCCTTAAGACCGCACAGGATAGGTAAAAGAGTTATGTGAATCATCGAAGGAAGGATCTAGAATTTGAGGTGGGAGATCAATTATTTCTCAAAGTGTCCCCATGGAGGGGAATACTTAGGTTTCAGCAAAGAAGAAAGTTGAAACCAAGGTATATCAGTCCGTATTCCATCATTCAAAGATAGGATCGGTGGCCTATAAATTGGAACTACCTCCAGACCTGCAAAGAATACACGATGTATTCCATATCTCTATGCTTCGAAAGTATCAATCTAATCCTAGCCATGTGTTAGACTGACCTCCACTGAAATTGGAAGAGAACCTGACCTATCAAATAGAACCGATATGAATCATCGACCAGAGGGATAAGAATTTAAGGAATAAGAAGATTCCTATGGTCAAGATTCTGTGGTAGAATGGACCAATGCAAGAAGAGACATGGGAAACTGAAAGTGTAATGAGGGATAGTTACCTTCAATTATTTGGCATGTAAATATTTTGGGGACAAAACCCCTAAAAGGAGGGGAGAGTTGTAAACCACGTCCTTTGATAATAAGAAAACAGGGGAAAGAACTGATCATTTCCAATTTGAAAACCGAGTCGGTTTACAAATCGGAACCGATAGAGAAATGGCAAACCGGGAAATTTATGCATCCCAAGTGACCCAAATAATCACCAAGGTCATGAAAAAGGACTCTAGGATTAATTGGAGATGAAAACCAAACCGGTTTAGGTGAACCAAATCCAAACTGGATTGAACTGGTTTGAACCACTATTGAACCAAATGCTATATTCATTTTTCTAGGTGGCTTAGAAAATTTAAATTTGAGATTTGAGACTACCATTGGATAGAAAATGAATTTAGATAAATTTAGAAATTTTTAGTTTTGAAAAATTCGATCGAATCGGGCATGAACCGGCCGATTTAAGCTTTGAACTAGGTTCGGACCATTCCGGTCCAATTCAGAACAGTGTTATCTTCTTCCTTTAGATGACATCACTGTTCACTCGCCGAAAAATCGAGTAGGGAGTTTCATACAATGAATGACTGCCATTAAGGCGCCAATCGGGCAGCTAAGAAGTTCTCAAGCTTACTATATAAAGAGCCCCTCCTCATTCATCCTCTCCACACTTGAAAACTCCATTCTCTCTCAACTGCTCCAATTTTTGGTGAAGCTTGAACTGGAGCTCTGATATAGGGTCTTTTTTTATCCAAAGAAGGCGTGGTCGGGTTCTTTAGATTCAGGGAGAAGTCAGCTACACGCCTATAGTCTTCATTTGCTCTAAGGCTCGCCGGAGAAGCGCCGGCGTGATCGAACAGTGAACCAGCTACGGCAGACCGTAGCTGCCCTATTTCGATCAAGTTGAAATTGGCCAATTCGAGCCCTTCTCAGGCCAAACCAAGCCCTTCCAACACCTCCATAGTCCGTCCTCCTACAGCGAGAACCTCTGTAATTTAGGTCCCCTCTGTAATTTCTGACCGGTGCTAGAGCGAGAACCGACAGAACTTCGATGATAAAATTCTCACTTAATTTGGCATCAATTGATGCAATTCTTGATCCTAGGACAAACCTCAGGACAAGAGCTATCTGCCTAGATTGAAAGCTCGGACCACCATGCCCCCGACGGTAAGCTTTCGAAGCTTTCTCTCTGTAAGTCCAATTTTTTGGCAAACTCTGTTTGAGCTATTTTCGGCATCAAATTGTGTGATTAAAGTACAACAGAATCATATGAAGTTGTAGGAACTCCACTCATTTGATCAATTGGGGGAAATTTGGGAATTTTGAAAATTTAAAGGACTAAAGTGCAATTTCATAAAATTGAGGGCCAATTAGATATGATAAAGATGTTGGAGGACCAATTGGGCAAATTGAAGTATGGGCAAAACTTACCATTTTTTGTAAAGTAGGGGCAAAATGGTAATTTTGGAAAAATTAGGGACCAAATTGGAAATTTGGGAAATTGAACCCCTTTTTGAGAATTTGAATAAATTGAGGTCCCAAGGTGAATTTTAAAAGTTTCAGGACTCAATTTGAGGAAAAATCGGCATTAGGGACATAAAGTTAATAAAAAATAACTTTAGGGACCCAATTGCAAATAAATGAAAATTTTAGTATTCCCATTCATTTGGGATGAATGAAGGCTATTAGGCCAAAGGATAATGAACAAGAATATTCATATCGTATAGGAACATGAAGAACTAGGAATGCCGGCTAAGGCAAGTTCGCGTAAAGGCAACAAGTCGGCTAATGGGAAAAATTTACTACAATATCATGTGAGTGGGAATTTAATATCATACCCGATTGGGATGATAAGCACCTCGAAAATGAAAACCCACTACTACGTAGTATTTTAATCATCATATCTGAGAGGAGTGATATGAAAATCACGTGAAAAAACTACTTAACGGTTGTTAGTAGATCATACCCGATTTGTAAGATAAAACTTCTTGGAAGAAAGAGGAAAACCCGTTTATCGGTTATAAGCGGAGATGTCCTCATACTCAGTTGATGTGATGGATGACTGAAAAGTTATTTTTTTGGAAGTGTTCTCCCCTCACTGTGTGCCACTGCTTAAAATTTTTTGGAGACCTTCTTGACAGGAGCTCAAATAGCCCAGATAGGCTAGAGGCCTCGATTTTGGAACTTGGGGGCTAATATGCTTGATTTTGAAAATCTCGAATAGTGGGCCCTAGGCCAGTTGGCACGAGCAGGAGCTCGTAAACAAACATGATTATTAAGGTAACCCTAGAAAGCTTACCCCAAAGACCACCAACTAAGACACCTGAAAGGTAGGTAAGATAAATTCAAATTTTGTGTAGTTTTGATTTATGTTATTCCAGGAAAGGTGTGGGTTTAAAGGATGCCTTACTCCTCACAATTTATATAGAAGGGGCAATCCTTAATAAGCCGGGAGAGTGGCGAGTTGATCATGGGGATCCAATCAAATTGAGTTAGGGTGTGAAATGGCGACCTCCCATTGTTCATTCATTCAAGCGTGGCCACTAACCATACTCGGTCAGTCTTTGACCATGACACGTGGCATCCTCTGATTGGCTAATTTAAATGAATCAGATTTCCCTTTTCACGCACTATGTGACTGCCACATGTCAACTGTTGATTGATTGAGGCCATATGACGTGGCTCTGCCACGTGTCAACTTCTAATTGGTCGTTCATTTTTTTGATATCCCAGTCAGACGCTAATGTGGCATGTCATATCCCGACCTAGTTCGATCGGGATTTTGTGTTCAACCCGCCACCCTTCCCTGCACCATCCTAGTATCCCTACCTTGATGGCTTAAGGAAGGTAAAGTCGTACTAATACAAGTTTTCCATAACAAAAATAATTGGGTTTCATTGTATGGAACTTACTTTAAGGGTTCGAGCCTTTGTTTGGACTTCAACTATGCATTTCTAGACCCCCTCTTTAGTTTTCCAGGACAGGGTGAAAGGAGGGGAATGAGTATACAACTTAGTGAAGGAAATATTTCTACAGCAATCAAGTTTTATAGATTTATTTCTTTTCCCCTTCCCATGACCCATACAGTTCTCACATACCAACCACCCTTTTATCATAAAAAGGGATCACACGATCGTAGACTAGTCCCCAACTAGTCCACTTGTGGACCGAATTACCTTTACCATCCATCCTAATAGAAGTCCATGACCTCTACCTTGAGTTTGAGTGGATGTCAGTCGTCCAACCCTCAAACCCTAGCCATACTTCATCTCTACAATGCGGAATGAGACCACTTTCCCCTTCGACCTCAGTCTCAGTGCACATGAAGCTCTCGGAGTTTCTTGACATACTGGATGGCGGACCGCCCTTATGTTCCCTCAGTCATCCAGTAGTCCTTGGAACCACCACTACCCCATATTAGGCGACTCGATGCTTTAGCATCTCATGTATGCATAATCAAGGAGTTTTAACCATTATGGCCATTATATTTGGCCCACTGGCCCTAGGGGTTCGTTGGCTCGGTTTCGGCCTCGTGTGCACCAGCCCAACGAGTTCAACGACCCAAATTCGGCTTGGTAGCTATATGGCCCAATGACATATTCATGGCTCGGTAGGTGCAACACACAATTATTCATTTTGAAAGTATTAATGGACTAGTTATTCACTAATTCTCAACGGGCTTGTACCAGTGCCCATCGACCTTAGGCCCACTTGTATCATTTAGCCCAAGTCTCGGAATTAGCTCCCAAATTGTTTAAGACAAGTCATATAGTTAGGGGAGGATAAATTCAAGAAAATGGTTTTAAATTCAAGAGCAAGACCATCATCCCAATCGGGACCGATGCTAGAAATTCCCACTCACACGGTAGTTGCGACGCGTTCATCCAACTAGGTTCCAATTCGTGGCATGCTCCTCAGCATAGGTCATCATACAGTCTGCCTAACATGACCTAAGCCTTCAATTATCAAAAAATTGAAATTTGGTCCTATCTTTTCTAAAAATTCCCAATTGGCCCCAAAATTTTCAAAATTACCAAAATGCCCCTATTTCACAAAAATTGTCAATTTGCCCCCAAATTTTCTCAAAATCACCAAATGGTCGTCAATTTCCTCACTTTTGCCAATTGGTCCTCATATTTCAAAAAAAATGCATAAATTTCCTCTTAATTTCAAGAAATCCTAATTTACCCCCAAATATTCCCAAATGATGCTCTTGACCCCCAGTTTCTTACCTCCTCCAATTGACCACCTGAACTTCCTTAAGTTCTTCTTCTTGTATTGCTATTCACTTCCTCCAGCTTCCTACGATCATTCTGCACTTTTAATTTTTAAAATCGACTGAGTTTCAAGCTCCGACGGGGCTTCGTCGAAAAACAGGCTTAGAGAGAGAGAGCTTCAAATTCATACTAATGGAAGTGCGGTCTTTGGAGCTTTTGATTCATAGAGTTAGCCCCAGCCGGGATGGTATTTTGAGAATCGGGATTTACTCCAATTGATATCTTAGCCAAGGGAATTTTGTCAGTAAGTTTCAACCACTTTCTCTCTCTATCATTGTCAAACTCAGGAGAATTGAGGGTGGAAGGGCTTACCTAGGAACTGGAAGAGGTTGGAAAGTGTTCCAAGGGAGTTGAGAGAGGTCGATTTCAGTTGTAGGAGGCTAGAGATGTCCTGAATTCAGCTAGTCGGAGTTTAGCTCCTTTGAGCTGTTAGAGCAGCTTCACTCTATGATTGCTCTGGTGCTCCTTAGGGAGTCCTCAGGTCCAGTTGAGGGTTTGGGTAGCTGGAGGACTTCTCCCTAGTTTCGTTGCCACCGACTGGAGCTCGGGTCTACCCTTTGCCGGAAAGTGGGTTGTCAGTCTACAAGGGATGCTCAAGTGGTAGGGAGGCCGAGTGCTAAGGTACCCTTTATATAGGGAGCTCGACAACTGATAGAGCTATCGGCTGGCATAGGTTTCGACATCTGACTTGCCCTATTCCGTCGGCGGTGGCCGATTTTCCAAAGGCGAAAGATCTAGTCTTCCTCCAGCGGTCGCGAGTCATCTATCAACCTAAGGTTGAAGACAACATTGTTCCATGCAAGTGAGCTTTGCATATGCGGATTTGCCATGTGGCATGCTGTGATTGGCTAGCTTTGCTGACGCGACTTCATACTCAGCAGCCTAGTTAGCCTTTGACTCGTTGACTAGACTCATAACAGCCTCCCATTGGCTACTCCTTCCTACGTGGCTACTAATCGATTTTATTGATCATTGACCATGACACGTGTCACCCTCTGATTGGCTAAGATAAATACGTCAGATTTCCCTCTTGGCGCACAATGCCACTACCATATGTTAGCCTCTGATTGGTTGATGTCACCCGACATGGCGTTGTTACATGCTCGCCTTTGATTGATCGATCATTTCTCCGACATCCTTGTCGGATGCTAACATGACATTTTTGCCACATGTTCGCTTCTCATTGATTGATCTTTGCTAACAAGGCCTTTCTAATATTGACCATTGACCGGGACACGTGTCGCTCTCTTATTGGTCAATCATCGTTAAAGGGGATTTTCCTCCATTGACCGTTGACCTGGGACACGCATCACGCTTTGATTGGTCAGCGTTGACAGAGTGGCTGACTAGGCGCACTTCACCATGTGTTGCATGATGATTGGTCGCGCCTGCTGATTGGGCGTTCACCTGGCATTGGTCCCTTGACCAGCTAGACTGTTGACCAATCTAGTGACCCAAAATCAAAGATCGATCGGTTTAGGCTCAATTCGATCGGTTTATGCCCGATTCGATCAGTTTATGCCCGATTCGATCAGTTTTCCAAAAATTAAAAATTTCTAAATTTATCTAAATTCATTTTCTACATGATGGTGGCTTCAATTTTCCAATTTGATGTTTTTAATCCACCTAGAAAAATGAATCTTTAAACTAGTTTTTCACGGTTCAACTTAGTTCAGTTCGATTAGGATCTAGTTGAGGGTGGACTGATCCGGTTTTCACACTCACTTTCGGGTCATTTAGATTCTTACTTTCTTTTCCAAAACTTTCCGATTATCTTTTTCGGTTTCTTTGGTCCAAGAGAACAGAGCTTACATGGTACCTTTGCCACTTGCCCACATTCCATAGGTCGGTTCGGCTGATTGGGTATCTTTGACATTGACCGCTGACCGAGGACACGGATCGCTCTCCTATTGGTCGGTTGTTAAAGAGGTGGATTTTCCTCCTCTAACTATTGATCAAGTACACGCGTCACACTCTGATTGGTTAGTGCTTCCAGACACTAATTGAGCACTGACGGGGCGCGCTTCACCACGCGTTGCTAGCTGATTGGTTGTGCTTGCTAACTGGGTGCTAACCTGGCAGCGGTTCGTTGACCGACTGGATCGTTGACCAGCCCGTTAGACCAAGTTCGGTGATCCAAATTCAGAAATCGATCGATTTAGGCCCAATTCGATTGGTTTTCTTAAAATTAAAAATTTTTAAATTTATTTAAATTTATTTTCTATCAAATGGTGGCTTCAATTTCTAAAATTAATGTTTTTAATCCACCTAGAAAAATAAATCTTTGAATTGGTTCCTCATGGTTCAATCCCAGTTTGAGTCCGGTTCACCCTAAACCGGTTTGGTTTTCACATCTAATTCACTTCATGGTTCCTTTTCATGATTGTTAAGTACTTATTGGCCACTTGGGATTTTCCAAATTCCGGCTTTGACCCCTTCTTTACCAATTCTAGTTCACTCACATTCTCGGTTCTCTTTCAAAAAAATTTCGGTTCCCATTTCCAATTTTTTGTTCCAAGAGAATGAAGTTTACACCCTATATGGGGTAGTGTTGGTTCTAAAGGATATTGGATGGATTAGGGAGCATAAGGAAAGTTTTGTTGTTTCAGTATGTCAAGAAACTAAGGGAGCTTCATGCACATTAAGGCCGAGGAAGAAGGGGGATAGGTCTCGTCCAACAATAACGGACACGAAGTTTCAGAAAAGTATGGGGGTTGGGTAATGGTGCTCATACAGGATTGTGATAGAGGTTGCAACCTCTTACCAAGGTAAATAGTAAAGTCGCTTCGGGCCATAAGTGGAGCAGTCGGGGACTGTTCTACGAAATTATGATCCATTTGATAAAGGGCGTATGATTGATTGTTAAACCGAACTCATGAAGAAGACTTGTGAAAATATTCTTTTTAATGATAAAAGACGTGTGGTTGTTTATTAAACAAAAAATGAGTATAGTGTTATAAGTTGATAATTAAAAACCATTTTACATCCTTGAGTAAATTACCTTATTACCCGTTAACTGAGTTGTCGAACTCACTCACTCACTTATTACCCACAGGAAACAAATTCTTCATATTATCAAGAGGATGAACAAGTTAATTCTACAATTAAGGTACAAAATGTAATTTATGTTAAGCTAGTTTTGATAATATTGTCTCGTGAAAATTTTGGATTTTTAGCATTTATCATATCTGAACTATGATAGTAAGTGATACTTTTATAGTACAGAGAGGTGTTGTGAATTGCATATTAGTCCGACTGCCCAAACAGGATCGGGATATGACAATTTTGAAAAGTGGGACTTAACCTGAAAATTTCAACAAAATATGAGCACTAACCCAAATTTTTAAGAAAATTTGGTAAAAGTCCAATGTATTAGTAAGATGGTTTAATGTCCAATATTTTAAAAGATGATCTCATGCCCATAGTTAAAAAAAATACTTAAAGAAAGAAATTGAAAGAGGTAATTATTTATTAAAATGTGGGATATGTCCAAACTATTTGAATATTACTTAATTGTGAATGGAGGCTAGAAAATAGCATAACATTTTATGTTTTTGCATGTGTTTGACTAAAAATAAGAAATCACTTGTTTATGTTTGAGTTGAATGACTATGAGACTAATAATCGCGTGAATAAAGGTAGTGTTAGTTTTCGAATGTTATTAGAAATCTGAAGTAAATAAGTGTATGGTTTTGTTAACACGTACAAACACACAATAGCCAAACGTAGATCTCCTATCATCCACACAACTTGCCCAATCTGAATCACAAAAGCATTCCACTCTTGTGTGACTCTGAGGCTTAAACCGAAGTCCTTTACTTGGACCTCCTTTTAAATATCTCAATATCCTCATGGTAACATCCCAATGATTTGTCCTAGGATCATGCATATATTTGCTCATAATACTGACTGCATATGTGATATCAGGTTTTGTATGATATAGATAGATTAATCGTCCCACAATTCTCTGATATCATTCTTTATCCACTAGGTCACCTAACTGAACATATAACTTATTATTCGGTTCTATCGGTGTCGAAGCAGGTTAATAGCTTAACATCCCTGTCTCAGTAAGTAAATCTAATGTATACTTTCTCTGAGAAAGTACTATACCTTTCCTAGATCTCGCAATCTCAATACTGAGAAAATATTTTAGAGGAACCAAGTCTTTTACCTCAAATTCTTTACTTAATTATTTTTTTAACTACAATATCTCAACATTATCATCCCTAGTGATGATGATATCATCCACATATATTGCGAGAATAGCAACTCGGCCATTAGAGTGTAGATAGAAAACCGTATGGTCTCCATTACACTATCGGTAACCCATTTTGACCACTGCACGTCGAAATCGATCAAACCATGCTCTTGGTGACTGTTTGAGTCCATACAAAAATTTCTTCAATCTACAAACCTTCCCCACAGTCTTCGTCATACCAAATCCATGTGGAATCTCCATATATAATTCCTCTTGTAGGTCTCCATGCAAAAATGCATTCTTTACATCCATTTGATTTAATGTCCACCCGAAATTAGCAGCACATGAGATGAGCATTCTAACAGTACTCATCTTAGCTACTGGTGCAAAAGTCTCATCATAGTCTATTCCATATGTTTGACTATAACCTTTTGCCACCAACCTTGCTTTGTATCTCACAACTTCTCCTTCGGCATTCTGTTTCATATTGAATACTCATTTACATCCTACAGCCTTTTTTCCATTTGGAAGTTGAGCAAGTTCCCACGTTTTATTCTTCTCTAGTGCTTTCATCTTCTTATGCATTGCTCCAAGCCACTTCGAATCCCATTTCGCTTCTTGCCAATTATTTGGTATCTGTACTGATTGTAGTGATGCAATAAACGACTTATATGCAGGTGGAATAGATGCATATGAAACATAATTAGATATATCATTCTTAAGACCATATCTAATTGGAGGTTTCTCTGCATTAGCTCTACGTTCTCTACTGATGGCAATAGGTAAGGAATCAATACCATCCAATGACATGGACGAACCATTAGAAGGTTGTATAGAGTCATTACCTTCTGGTGACGTTGATGAAGGTTGTATAGAGTCATTACTTTCTGGTGATGTTGATGAATCGTTAGAGGGTTGATTAATACTTGGGATTGGCTCACCATCACCTGACTCATCTTTCTCCCCCTTAGCACCATCCTTATTTCTCCTACTATATACCTTCAATTGAGGCTCATCCTTTTTTCCATCTTTGTTACTCCAAATTATAGGACACGAATTCACTCCTACAATAATATTTTCAGCATTTTGATCATTGATAATTTCTTCATTTGTTTGCCATATATCAGGAATTGACAAATCTTATAATACGGTTGTAGATTTTGTTGATTCCTTAAAGAATGGTTCATTCTCACGAAAAGTCACATCCATACTCACAAATAGTCTTTTCTCACTTGTACTCCAACACTTGTATCCCTTTTGAATACTAGAATAACCCACATAAATATATTTCAATGCACGAGGATCGATCTTGCTTACAGAAGGACGATGATCTCTCACAAAATATATACATCCAAACACACGAGGAGGGACTATGTATGTGTTTTTTCCCATCAATACTTCACAAGGTGATCTAAAGTTCAACACTTGCGAGGGCATCTGATTAATCAAATAAACTGCTGTCAGTACAGCTTCATTCCATAAACACTTTGGCACATTCATCTTGAAGAGAATAGAATGAGCAACTTCCAACAAATGACGATTTTTCCTATCTGCAACACCATTTTGTTGGGGGTATCTGGACATTTAGTCTGATGAATAATTCCCTTACTAGATAGATAAGACAAAAATTTCCGATTCAACTCAGTGCCATTGTCAGTTATATTATTTTTCATTCACTACAACACTCAAACTTTTATCCACAACTCTTTTATTTAAATACCATAATCATTCACGCTTACTAACAGTTACAAGTATCTTCTCAATGTTTCTCTCTCGAAATATACAAGTGTCCCATCAAACTTTTATCCACAACTCAAATTTTTATCCACAACTCTTTTATTTAAATACCATAATCATTCACGCTTACTAACAGTTCCAAGTATCTTCTCAATGTTTCTCTCTCGAAATATACAAGTGTCCCCATCAAAAATTACTTTACAATTCAATTTATCAATAATACTACTAACTGACAATAGATTAACTGAAAAAGAGTGAACATGTAAAATAGATGATAATGTGATCAAATCAGTAAATCTAACATAGCACTTCCCTTTGATAGATTATATTGTTACATCTATCGTATTAACAACTCACTTATAAGTTTGAGTATATTTATTATATATATTAAATTTTTCTATTGATCTTAAGTTTGAGTATATTTATTATATTTATTAAATTTTTCTATTGATCTTATCATATGTTTTAATTCACCAGAATCAATAATCCAATCTGTGGAAAATTTAAATATTTGTATCTAATTACCACAATTGATCTTATTTTCATACAGTATAATGGGATATCTGCTATTAATATTTTGCATATTTTTTAAATCCCTTTCAACTTCTAGTTCTATAGGTAGTAGCTCCCGACAACGACAAATTTTAGAGATATATTTTTATATTCTTTGATAATTCAACTCATTCGTATTCGAAGGTGTTTCATCCTCTTTAAATAGTTTAGAAATATCAAAACTTGAAAATACTATAAAACTTTATCTCTGATATCATTTTAAATATTAAAAAATAAAAAATTACTGATAGTAAATTAAATTAAAAATATATATATAATATATTTACATTATTTATAAATATACTACTAAATTATTAATATTGGACAAAAATTAAACATTTCGAAAGTGATGTAAGTAATCCTTTTTTCTCAACAAGTCGCTGTTGACTTTTGGTTTTTTTTTTGTGGCATTTCTTGTAGTTACTTCCCGGATTATATATATACACACTACCTTGATACGTAAGCTTCGAGGAAACTGCTGAGCATGAGTGGCTGGGAGAGAGAGTAAAGAGAGAGAGGATCCGCGCGTGAAGTGTATCCACTCTCGTCAACCATGGATACCAAGCTCATATCCACCGGAATCCGGTATACTTCCCTACCGGAGAGCTATATCCGGCCGGAATCCGACCGCCCCCGCCTCTCAGAGGTGTCCACCTGCGAGAACGTCCCCGTGGTCGACCTCGGCCGCGACGACCGCGTCAGCGTCGTCCGTGAAATCGCCAACGCCTGCGCCTCCTACGGCTTCTTCCAGGTTGGTAAAATTTCATCTCCCGAGGCTTCGCAATTAGACACCTCCTGTCACATCACAGGCGAAATCTCCTTATAGGTCATCAATCACGGAGTGTCGGAGGCGGCCGTAGTGAGGATGTTGGGCGTGGCTGCGGCGTTCTTCGCGATGCCGCTCGAGGAGAAGATGAAGCTCTACTCCGACGACCCTTCGAAGACCATGAGGCTGTCCACAAGCTTCAATGTGAAAAAGGAGATGGTCCACAACTGGAGAGACTACCTTAGACTCCATTGCTATCCTCTCGACAAGTATGTCCCCGAATGGCCTTCAAATCCACCTTCTTTCAAGTAAGCCCCTCCTCCCCTCCCTCTCAACAATTACAACTAAATAAGAGAGACGAAACCCTAATGTCTTTACCGTCTAGTCCCTTATGACTATTGAGCCCCACGTAGAATACCTTATGGGGTATATGGGACCTTGAGATTTGTAGTACTCGCCGGCGAATCGGGGTACTGTCCAGCACCTACGTTGGACTCTGACACGTATTTACAGAAGCATGTCGGTTTATAAGAATCGTGTCTGAAGAGCTGATCCGTGCATATATTATAAGGAAATTTCACTATCAACTCGGGATCTAGACACCTCAATTAGAATAGACCTGATTGGTCACGTGTTGGCATCCCTTCCCTGGCTGCCGAACATCATGAGTAGCTCCCCTTTAGGTTCGGTTCACGTCATTAAAAGTACTTCATTGCTTGAATATTCTAGTCTTAAAAGTGAAACAGAGAAAATGTAAGGAGAATATAAATAATTAAATATATATATTTATTTAAAATTAATGAGTGATATTACATTATATAAATATATAAATATGTGTAAGATTACTTACTCTATGAGATGACTCGAATATTTTGATGCTGGTCCATTATAATTTTAACTTAATTTCAATGAATTTTCTTCCATTATTTCATTATTTTTTATGAAGTAAGTTGGATTATTTTGAGAATGAAAATTCATTAAAATCTTTATCTAACAAGTTCATTCTATCTAAAGGTAGACTGGTTTGGCATAAAAAATGGGCTAATTGATATTTGTTGAATTTTATAAAGTCCGAGTCTAAAGAAATTGCTTGGTCTTGTTTTACCATGACGTGGCCATGTGCCGCCGACACGCTGCTTCAAGAAAACGAGGAGGTAAGGGTCGTTTGTTTGTGGGCAAAAAACCGGGCGGTTGTTTATCAATATTGATGATATGTTCGGAAAAATAATATAAAATAATAATAAATTATAGTAGTAATATTAAATATTTGTAAAAAATAGTGTCAATTAATATAAATTTTTAAAAATAAATTTATTAAATTTTATAAAAAGTTAATACTAAATAAATTTATTTATTAATTTTTTTATAGGAAACAAATACTTGAATTCCACGCCATGTCCTTTCATTCTCAAGTTTGTCTTCTCCTTTACATTTACAGTATTTTTTTTCTACTAAAATATTTAATAGTCTTTTGATAGTTTCAAAATTAAGTCTTTTATAAGGGTTATTTGTAAATTATAATATTTAAATAATTCCGGTTTTATAATTTTAATATTAATAAGATATTAGTCTTAAATTGTAAAATATATATCACAATTTTTAAACAAATTTGAATTTTCATAAAAAAATATAATTTCGCAAATAATAACAAATGATGAGAAATGTGTGTACTATTATTGGATACTTGTAACTCAATAATTAGTGAGTAGTGGTATTTTTTTTGCTGAATGTGAGTAGTGGTATTACTGTTCGACTATAGGTTCTTCTAGTTTCCTTCTCTAGAGTTGGGAGAATGGACGCTATTAAAATTCAGTGATTAAGAAGATTAACTAAAGAAGTGTCATATACTAGTAATCATTGTTTACTAAAAATATTATATAAAAATATATATTTGGGATAACTCAATAATTAAATAACACGCGCAAATTTGTTTCCAATAAGGAATAGAAAAAGTTCGAAATTTGATTTTAAATTGTTACTTTTAAATTTTCTTAAAAAGCATATATCAATTCAAAATATAGTTTTCTATAAAACAGCTCTATTAGTTAGAAATACAAACTTACCTAATAACGGTATATTTTCCTTCCTTACAAGGAAGTTGAATGACCCATTCAATATAATTTCCCAAAATTAATAGATATGTAATTCACATTATATAAGAAACCACTAATACAAATTCTATCATGCTAATAGCCCACTGTACAAATAAATTTCACTCTTATTATTTGTCTATGTCCCCATCAACTATTCGAGTACCACTCAATTGCTGATCAGTCTTATATCTTCCGCCATAGAATAAGAATTATATCTATATGTAATGTTTTAATGTTGGCTTAAAATTAATAAAATCAATCATACATGCGGTATATCATGAAATAAACACAACGCACATAAATTTTCTTCGGATATCAGCCACTATCACACACAAATATCAATATTCATTCTTTTCTCAAAATTCTTATAACTGTAGTTCTAAAATTTTAAAAGTATGAGTATTATCATATTTATTCATTATCCAGAAAATGTCCTATTTATATGTGATTTTTATCTAAAAAATGTCCTATTATAGGCTTTATATGTAATTTCTTAAATTATTTATAAATTAGGGGAGATGCACAATTTTTAAAATAGTAACAATAAATTAATTGGTGCAATTAGAGTTAATGCTAATAATCACTCTAACAGTTTATTCAATACTTATTTGTTCAAACAGGTTTCGATTATTTGTACTCACTTATAATATTACCTTAGGATCGTTATATATAATAATTATATATAAATATATATTATACTTTCATATAATTTTTTAAAATTATAGTTTATTAATGAGTGAACCCTTTTTACACTATGGTACCTTTTATCTTTTCCCAAATTTTAAAATTTTCAAAAACTTAGCCATAATTAATCTCATTCTTTCAAATTTCCAAATATTATAATTTAGAGTTTTAATTTTCTAATATTTATAATTTGGCTATTAAAAATATCTTAATTTTTTATTATGCCATTATACTTCCAAATTATTTGAGAATTTACACTTTTTAAATATTTTATTTATATCACTAAATATTTATTTAATTTTAATTGATTTCTACATTTTGTTTATTTACAAATTAAACCCCAAAAATTATCAAAAGTAAAATCACTCACTTTCATAATTCATCAAAACTCATTTATAAGCTTATAAATAAATACTATCATGTCCCTAAATAAATATTAAATATTTTTACTATCATTTTTCGGTCTAGTTAGACTATTAAAGTATCATTTTGACCTAGTTTTGGAGATGGTCGAAAAATGACACAAATTGATAAAATTACAGTTGGTTGGATATGAGGGTGTGGAATGAAAACTATTTTTTCGTGTAAATTGTTTAACTCATAAATAATGGTGGTGCGAATCGCTTACCATTTAAAATATACCTAATTTAGTAGAAAATAAATAAAAGTAAAAAATTTTACGTTGAAATGTAGTAAAAATGCTCACCTTTGACTTGTGGGGGCAGAAGGTTGTGAAATACTTTTTTTGGTACCACCAAGAATATAATAGTGGTGGGGCACTCACTATTGTAAACAACTTATTGTACCACTCTCGAGTATACAACAGTAGGGCACTATCATGTCTCGACCCGGTTTGGTTGGATCCCGTTAGCAATTTGTCACTCTCCCGATTTATTAATAGTTTTTCCTTTCTTTTATTCGAGACCAGTAAAACGTCTTTTAGACTTGTACCTTTCCTAAAATAACATTAATTAAAACTAAATAAAATTTTAAACTTTACATAACTATGTTGCAGGTGTGACTAATTGGAGATTTTTGGTTTAGATTTCCCTTGATTACCTGAAAAAAAAGTATAAGGGAGGGGTGAGTTTAACAATTCCATTAATGGGTGTTAAAAAATTTGATTTTCAGAAAATAGTTGAATTTGGAGTGTGTTAGACTCCTTAGTTTCTTAAAACATTTTATTCTCAAAATCTCAGTTTTTATAGCCATATCTCATCATTTACCACCACCAGTGTGTTTATTAATCAACATACGCCCTTAATTATGAAAGGAACACACATTCATAGGGCAACATTCTACTGCAACCACTTGTGGCGTTGGAGTGACTTTACCAGCCACCTAGATAAAACGACTTCCACCTTCTACCCTGAAAATGAGTGGATGTACGCGACATCCGACCCTCAATCCCATAAAGAAAACTCCGTGTCCATATGAGTACAGAGAACTCATTCTGACCCACCTTTTTTGGCTTAGAAAAGTGCCCAAGTCGTAGTTCTGGTTTGATCTCAACCGGAAAATAGAGCAGTAGGGAGAGAGTGGAGTTTTTAGGTGTGAGGAGGATGAATGAGTAGGGGCTCTTTATATAGGAAGCTTGGGGACTTCTTGGCCATCCAATTAGCACTTTAATGGCGGTAATTCATTACATGAAAACTCTCTGGCCAGAGACTTTTCGTCTTCACTGGTGCTGCTCGATTTTCGACGAGTGAACAGTGCTGTCATCTGAAGGAAAAAGACAATACTATTTCGAACCGGACCGAACCGGGTTCAACACTTAAACCGGACGGTTCAAGCCCGATTTGACCGAGTTTTTAGAAATTAAAAATTTATAAATTCATCTAAATTCATTATCTATCAAATAGTGGTCTCAATTCTCCAATTAAAATTTTCTAAGTCACCTAGAAAAATAAATTTAGAAATCAGTTCAAGAATTGTTCAAACCGGTTCAATGCGGTTTAGGTCCGGTTCATTTGAATCGGATTGGTTTTCATCTCCAATTCATCCTAAAGTTCTTTTTCATCACTTTAGTGACTATTTAGTTCACTCGATATTTATAAATTTCCCGATTTAGCCTTTTTCTATCTGTTGAGGTACACAAACTGGTTCAATTTTCTCATACGGGTTGACCGGTTATTTTTTCGATTTTCTCATCACAAAAGAACGGGGTTTATAAATATTCACTATCGTAGTATTAATAAGATATAAGGGTTCTCAATATAAAAGATATGTAATAATTTTGTAAGAGTTTGAACCTTTATATATATAATATAAATTTTTACAAATCTCAATAAAATCAATGGAGCAACAACGGATAACCAATGTTTTCCTAGAGTTCTCTTTTAAGTTTTATACCTCGATAATAAGTGAGTTTAGGTATAACCATACGACTATCCGTCCTTCTAATTTCCTTCTCTAGCCTATAAAATAGGTTAGGAAAGATGGTAAGCTTAAATCTCAATAAGTGCAAAGTATAGAATTATGTTATGAGCCTTATCTTTTTTACTAAAAATACTATATAAAGGTATATCTTTGGATAAATGTATATTTTTGGAATCACTTGTTACTTAAATAATATGCATAAATATACTTCCAAAAATAAGGAATTTCCGTGGTTCCAAAAATTAATTTCAAATTGTAACATTTTATTCTCAAATGTTATTAAGAAATGGGAATCATGCTAAAATACAATTTTCTATAAACAAATCAACTTTGTTGGTGAGAAACCTAATACTAACTATATGAAATACATGATTGTTGGTCAGAAATTCGATACGAATGAAACAAATTTCATTTGTGATGTTTAGAAAGGTAAATGAAATTTGTACCCATTTAGTATAATTTCTTTTCGGATAAGAAAAAATAATATATTGTTAACCCACATACTTTTGGTATATAATAAATGACAAATACCAACATTTTTAGGGTCAATAAGTGCTCGACAAATAAATCTCGCCTTATATACGTGCATGCATGTATCGTATATTCATTATAATAGCATTCAACATCTCACTATGTTATTACTATATCGCATCATTTCTTCCACGATTCATGAATAAGAATCATATGTGCATGCAAGGTTTTAACATCGGCTTAAAGCTAACAAAATTAGTCATGCATTTGGTACATCTTGAAATGAACACACTTAGCCCATATCACAAATAAAATTTCAGCTCATGTATCACACACAAATACTCACATTTTATAAATAATAGAATTACAGTTCTATTTTTTAAAATATATCGAATTTTGTCCATTTCTAAAAATTGTTAGCATGCGTCCAGAAAATACCATGGATATAGGATTTATATGTAATTTTTCAATTTTTTATAAATTAAAAAATATACTCTATTTTTAAAGTTGTAAAATATAGCTAGTCGATTCAATTAAACTTGACATTAATAATTACCCTCACAATTTATTTGAAACGAAATTAATTTACAATTTTTTTGTTCTCTCACTAACAATCACTTAGAATATTATTCTACAAATAATATATATTTAATTATATTTTTCATAGATAATTAAGATTGATTTATATCCGTTTATACTTTCTTATAATTTTTTAAAATTATGATTTTAGTTCCATTTACTCCATTGGTGCATCAAGAAACTTTATTTATACTACATATGACAGTTAGCTTCTCTCAAATTTCAAGATTTTTTAAAACTTGGTTACTCTTATACTTTCAAATTTTTAAATAGATTAATAAATTTTCAATATTTACAATTTGATAATTAAACTTTTCTAAAATTTTACTTAATTTATTATACTTTAAAACTCTTTCACTTGAGACCCTAAAATTTTTAACTCTTCCATTTAGGTCTTTAAAATTTTCTTTATTTTCACTTGAGTCCCCGTATTTTGCTTATTTATGGATTAGTCTCTTAAAGTTATCAAAAATTTTATTTTGATCCTCAACTCCACCAAAACTCATTTCTAATCACATGAATAAATCATATATTACCCATATACAATTCCCTCATATTCCTATGATCATTTTTCTACCTAGTTTATCCAAAACAGTTTTGTTTTAGTATGGTTTTGAAGTTCATCAAAAAAAATAACACAACCCAATAAAAAATTGATAACTTATAAAAGGTGAAGAATTAATGGATAATGCGGGTGAATAAAGTAAGTTGACTTTTATACTAACCTTTGCGTTGAAGTGACAACTTAAATGGTATTAGAAGT
This sequence comes from Trapa bicornis, assembly GCA_030064425.1. Classification (NCBI taxonomy): domain Eukaryota; kingdom Viridiplantae; phylum Streptophyta; class Magnoliopsida; order Myrtales; family Lythraceae; genus Trapa; species Trapa bicornis. The sequence continues at coordinate 8,853,237 of CM057754.1, forward strand.
TGCCTGTCATTTGAGATATATCGAGATTAGTTGAAACTGAACAAAAGCCAAAACTTTCACGGAGGAGTGCACTTGTGAGGCTCACTTTTGGCTTATGTGGTCAGTGGGATTGCTTATTACAGGTCCGGAGAAGTTTGTAGGATATTTTTCTTGCATGTGTTTGATGGACGGAGACACCAAAAATTTCCTCGAAAAGGAGACCGTTCTTTTTGGAATTCGAAACATTGGTACTATTTAATCCATTCGACACAGTTATGATCATCGTCAACATTAGAAAATAGTAGGAATTTGTAGAAGAGTTCAACAATATTTTAATACTACTAAATTAATAAAGTTTGATGGTTGAAATTAAAAAATTGAAAATTTAATAATAAGTTGCTGAAAAACGAAGTAATATAGCTTTCATAGAGAATTCCGGTGAAATTGTTACAAGAGTACGACAACTCCTTGTATGAACAGCTCTAGTGATTACAATATCATCGATCCATGGCATGGTATGAATAAAATCATGTACCAATAATCGACTTGACTTTAATTTCTCATCGGGGACAAAAAGCTAGAATTTCAATTGGGAGAATGGTTGAATTTGGGTTGTAAGTGTCAGGTCAAGATCGAGTAAATAAGGCAAAAGTGATATATGCTTTTGCATGTAATGCATCTAGTTTGACCAATTGATCATCACTGTTTGAATCGATTTCCAGTGAATAAATTGGTTAATTTGACCAATTTTAATTTTCTCTAAGTTAATACACCCCTAATTTGTTAGTTTTCTAACATAATTATTTTTTTAAAAAAATTATTCAAATCATATTTTTAGTTTAGGACTAAGAATAACTTTTTGACATTTTCAAAATTTTCCAAAAAATTCTTTCTCACTCTCGACCATCATGTTCAACCCTAAATCAATCCGATTTCCAATGAGTTTTTTCTCCATAAATGATTATAAATAACAAATATATATTTAAATCAATCCAAGTTATTATTTTCATTTTTCAAATTTTAATTCAAACTAATTTTAGATTTAATTCGATTTTCTACCATAGTTTGGTCCACTTTACCGATTTACTTCAATTCCTAATCAAATTTGTAAAATATTCATTGTTTGAAAGAGTGGTATTACAAATCACAACAAACAAACTAAATACATCAAGTGAAAGGGCAATTAAACAACATATTTTCCTATAGCCTCGTTAACACAAGAAACATTCAACACTCTCGCACAATGATATGTTATACAAATTTGACTTGACATCAATTTCAGCCTTATGCCCCATCCTCTTTTAGTTTTGTTAGTCTCAACCATTTGATCCAATGTGCATTTTTTTTATTGTTCTTCCCACCAAAACTTGGCTACAATAAAGTTGACATTATGATACCATTAAACTTGGCTACAATTAAGTTGACATTACGCTGGTTATGAGGTAAAGGAAAAGGAATCATTACATAGTTGAATAGTTAGATATGGAATTAAAACGAATTTTATGAGTAATTTTATGAGCACTTCCCTTTCTCTCTAAGATAGTTGCCTTCCATCCTTTATAGTTTTCTCATTATTTTATTCTTCAAGAATGATAGAGAACTTATTTTTCCTACCCTAAAATAGGTATTCCCATATATCTATTGGAATGAACCCCAACATTCATATTCATCGTATCAATGATAGTCTCCACTAAAGTAAAGTAAAGGGACAATTTATCCGTGATTCCATTTTTTGTCCTGACCCCTTTGGAGTAGGCGTTAAGGATCTGTTTTAGCCCTTTGGGCACCTACAGAAAAGACCAACGGATGCCAGAGGCTTCGGGGCAACGTGATGATACGGAGGCTATAGGATAACATATATTTCATGACGAGTAAACTCTCTTATGCCGGATTGTGTGTCCATCCACAGGGAAATTGTGAGCAACTACTGCAAGGAAGTCCGGGAGTTGGGTTACCGGTTGGAGGAGTTGATATCTGAGAGTCTTGGTCTCGACAAGGGCCACATTAGGACCATTCTAGGCGAGCAAGGGCAGCACATGGCCATGAACTTTTACCCTGCTTGCCCTGAGCCAGAGATGACCTACGGGCTTCCGCGCCATACTGACCCGAACGCCCTCACCATCCTCCTACAGGACCTTCATGTGGCTGGCCTTCAGGTCCTAAAGGACGGGAAGTGGCTCGCTGTTAACCCCATCCCGGGTGCATTCATCATCAACATCGGCGATCAACTTCAGGTATGGCATCCATGGCATTGTTTCTCTTGTTCAATATTCAGATTATTGGAGGAATATTTGTATAAATATATACTAACATTCGAAATTTAAAGATATATATAATTATTACAAGGGCTGCGCCGGACGACCCTGGCACAAATATTAGCTAGATCATACTCTTTGTAAGTGAGTGCAAATTTGCAGGCGCTGAGTAATGGCAGGTATAAGAGCGTATGGCACCGAGCGGTGGTCAATTCGGACAAGGAGAGGATGTCCGTAGCTTCGTTCCTCTGCCCGGCCGATGAAGCACTCATAAGTCCACCTGAATCGCTGATCGGCGAAGGTGCCCGGGCAGTATACCGGGATTTCACCTACGCTGAGTACTACAAGCAGTTTTGGAGCAGAAACTTGGATCAAGAACACTGCCTGGAGCTCTTCAAGAACCAGTAAGATTAAATGCCATCAGCCGCCCGCTATTAGCTCTGACCCTTGATTTGGTTACTGGTGGTTTTCCACGTTCGAGGATGTCCAGGTGGCGTATTTGAATTTCCTGTGTAGAAAGCTAGCTATAGAGGCATAGATCGAAAAGTAATAACTAATGCCCTTTTACAGTTTCATCTTTGTTGTACGATCAAGTTGGATGTTTTTATATGGACACATGGTTTCCCATTGTATAATTAAATTGTGTCGTGGGACCAGTGCACTGTCAGTGTGCCAAACCTTGATATTAGTTGTTAAAGGAAAGTCTATTCATATGTAGTTCGAACTCTGCAAGTGCAAGAATGCGTGACGCCATCATCATGCACAAGCTTATTCATATGGGATCGATCGGCTCTAATTGTGAAATTCTCAAAGTATCCAATCATGTTTTTCCTCATTTTATTTCGATCTCATTATGCGTATACAGAAATTACATTAGACTCTTTTTCACCAAAGGAGACAACCAACGATTCTATCAAAATTTGCATGTTTCTTTCATATTCAACCAAATTGTATTCTTCTTGTATACGCATTCCATCATAGCATCTTGCCCGTAGAAATGGCGGTCAACTTCAGCCGTTGCAATATTGCAAGTGCACTGCTGACTCCAATTGGCACTTGTCATATGAGACCATTTCCACCTCCTGTTAGAATCATGCTAGTTTGGCATGGCTATGACTTCTATCTATTTAGCCCGTGCATGACAGTTATAAAACTCATCACAATTAATCTTTAAAAAGTTTGGTATCTGGTTTGCACCATCTAATCATCACTTCGAGTTATAAATTTTTTTAATATAATTTAATTTATTAGATATTATATCTATTATATTTGATGTTACAAGCTTAACAATTCTGACACTCGACTTCGACTTAATAACTAATAGCCCAATAATTTAATAGATTAGATACAGCATGCTAGCAATTCACACCATAACTAGTTATAAAACTTTTCATTCCTTATAAACTTTACTTGTATACGGACTTTACCCTGTATCCATTGCACTTGGGCCCACTTTATGAATTTTTCAAAACTGAGTATTGGGCCTTACAAGTTTCAAAATCGAGACTTCTGATCTATTGGAGCTATCTCGGCTCTAGATAGAAAAATCTCTCAAAACGTTTAAGTAGTTTCACATATTCAAGGGAGAACATTTCTGGAAAATGACTTTTAAAACCAAATACGGTACTTATCACACAAATTGAGTATTTCGTTAAAAGTCCCACTCATAATATATGCAGTGATCCGTTCCTCTCGCGCTGATTTGCTCGTATTCCCGGGGTATTTCACGGTTGTAAATTGACGTGCTTCTTCTTGGACCTAAATCATCCCTAGTAAGGAACGTTAAGTTCCAATTCATTTCAAAACTCATAATCTCTATTCTTATGGTAACTAACTTCTGGTTAAATACCAGTATTATGAATCGTTAACGATATAAATGTTTACAAACACCCTTTTTGGACTTAGAAACTCTCAATGTTCACTTAATTGCACTTTAATCTCTAATATTTTCTAAAATTACAGATTTGTCCTAAATTTCTAAAAAATGATCAATTAGTTCTCAATTTCCTCAAAATCAATAATTGTTTCTCAATTTCATCAAAATTTCCAGTTGGCCCTTAATTGAGAGTTAATTTTATGAGAATCTCACAATTTTCCTTAAATTTCAATTCAGCCCCCAATTTTTCAAAAATTTTCAAATTGCCCAATTTTCAAAAAATTACAATTTGGCCCCCAAAATCTTATTTCAACAAATTGACTTCCCAAACTTGGACAATTGTCTCCCTTTTCGATCTGAATCATCTTCCTCATATCTCACTCATCATTTTGAGCTATAGCACGCCAAAAATGGTTTAAAAACAAGTTCAAATGAAGTTTCGTAGGAAAAATTGGTCTAGAGATAGCTTCGATTTTTTTATCGGTGGGACTCCGGTGGACGAAGCTCTTGCTTCCTTCGATTGCTCTCTCCTTGGGGATCCTTCCTAAATCAAACCACATCTCAATTGATGACATGAGTAGTGTGAATTTCACATTTTAGTTTTCAGGCAACATTGATTGTGAATAGTAATTTTCGGCGAGGGACGACAAAGGTGACTTACCATGGTAGCTTAGGGAAGATTGGGGCACTTCTAGGGGTGGTCTAGGGAGCTCGATTTGGCCATAATTGGGTTGAGGGTGGATCGAAATGAGCTTGTACAACTCATGTTGTAAACTATCAAAGGGTGACGGTACTGTGTGAGCTCATCGATGCTTCTTCGGCGATTCTCGAGCTGAACGGAGATTGTCATTGCATAGCTGACTTCTCTAGGATTCCAAAGAACCAAATTTTGATTTTGGAGTGGAGGAAAGTACCCAAGTCGGAGCTCTGGTTCGTGCTTCGTCAGAAAATGGACACTCTTTCTTCTTCAGGCATTGGAGGGATGAGGAGAACGAATGGACATGAGCTCTTTATATAGGGAGTTTGGGGACTGACCGTTCTATCCATTTCTTCATTAATTGTCCATTAACACTTCGATTTATGGCCTTGTTGGAGACGTTTATTGGCCATCGGGGAAAGGGCATCCGTTTTTCCTTTTCTCTCTCTTTCTTGTCTGGAGGTAGACGATGACACTGTGTTGTGTGTGTGAGCTTTGCACGTGCGGACTTGCCACATGGCGCTCTGTGATTGGATGGCTTTACTAACATGGCTACCTATTGTCATGCCCCGACCCGGTTTGGTCGGAACTTCATGAACAACCCGCCACTCCCCTTTGGTTTAGGAAGAGTCACCACTTCCCAAGGTTGTGAGGAGTTAGGCGTAATTTCTACCCTTGTTCATGTAATAGTATTATACAAAACTCGATAGCTTAAGCCTTTACATACCTATCGTGAGGCTTGTTCTTGAAATATCTTTATCAGTTGCCTCCTTTCCTAAAAATTTTTTAATGAGAGTGGGTGAGTTTCTACAACTTAGTGAGCAGGGGTTGGGGAGTGAGTTTTCAAAACAAACAGTTTATCAAAGCGTTTTATCCTTTTAGTTTACTGTGATGTGAGTTAATCTTTTTTTAGCACTTCCCCTTGCTCGAGAGGTATTTAGAAAACATCCACATGCCCTTTCTATCATAGAAATAGATCACACATTTGCATAACAGTCCTCGACCATTCCACCTTAATAGAGGTTAACACCTTCTACCCCGAGTTTAAGTGGACCTTGCATGTCTAACCCTTAAACCCTAATCACACTTCGTGTTTGCTTTGTGGGACAAGACCTCTTTCCCCCTACTGCCTCGGTCTCTGTGCATAGGAAGTTCCTAGAGCCTCTCGACATACTGGAGGACAATCCGCCTTTATGCTCTCTAGGTCTCTAGTAGCCCTTGGAACCACCACTACACCATATTGGGCGACTTGATGGCTTTGAAATCTCATAGCATGCACAAACATGAGTCTTTTGACTTAGAACTTTTATCTTTGGTGCCACTATCCCAACAAATTCGATAATTCGACTGCAGCTCAATACCTACCAGCCCAACGAGTTCGTGCACTTGGCTTCGGCTCGATAACTACTAGCCAATTGAGTATTTATGATCCAACTTTGACTGGGTGGCTGCATCACAATTAACCGGTTATGGAAATATTTCTTAACTCATAAGCCTACTTATCTACGGGCATCGGCCCGTGTCCATCGACCTTGGGTCCACTTCCTGAGTTTTTCCAAAATTGGGCCTTAAGCCCTATTATTTCCAAATCCGAGGCCTCAAGCCTATTAGAGCAATTCTAGCACCCCTTAGGAATGTATCCCAAAATGTTTAAGTAGTTCCATGCAGTCAGGGGAGACCATTCCTGGAAAATAATTTTCAAATTTAAAACAATTCTCATCATCCTTACCCAGGCATGACGCTAAAAATCCCACTTACCTGGTAACAATGATGTGGTCGTCCCAGTGAGACCTTGATTCGTTGTGCACTCTTTTGCACAGGTACTTGGACAACCAACTCCTACTAGGTACGAGTATCCATGTTAGGAGAATTGGCATAAGAGTCTGCATATTTTGTGTATTTGCGCATAGGTCCTCCCATTATGCCATAATTGTATTTAGGTCCCTAAATTTTATAACTTTACATTTAGATTCCTAATCATTCTTTAATTTTAATTAAGTCCCTAGGATTTCTAATTATCCTTCATGGATACTTAGTTTTTTCAAAATCACCAATTGACCCTCAATTTTCCCAAAATTGCCAATTGGTTCTTAAATTTCCAAAAATTCCCAATTGGTCCTTAAATTTTTAAAAATTGCCAATTGGCCCTCCATTTCATCCAATTGCCCAATTGGACCTCAATTAGGAGTTAATTTCATGAAAATCCCCCAAATTTCTTTGAATTACAATTCGACCCCAAATTTTCCAAAAAATTTCCAAATTGCCCAATTTTTCAAAAACTACAATTTGGTCCCCAAAACATCATTTCATTCAATTGATCACCAAAACTTGGTTAATTGTCCCAATTCATGATCTGAATCACCTTCTCTATGTCTGCCTCATCATTTCAAGCTTTGAAGCACTTCATTTGGCTCAGAGATGAGCTCAAACGAAGCTTCACCGGAAAATTGAGTATAGAGAGAGAAAGCTTTGATACCTTACCGGTGAGGGTCCAATGACCGGAGCACTTGCTTTTTCTGAATTGCTCTCCTCTTGGGAATCCTTCCTTGATCAAACCACACCTCAATTAGTGGACTGAGTAGTATGAATTTCTCAATTTAAATTTTACCCTAAACGCATTGTGAATAGTATTTTCCAGTGAAGGGCGACGGATGGGACTTACCGTCTTAGTTCAAGGAAGGTTAGGCAACCTCTCGATGTGGTCTAGGGAGCTTGGCTTGGTAGGAATTGGTCTAAGGATGGCTCAAATTGAGCTCCAGCAACTCGGTTTGCTAACCGTTGAGGAGTGGTGGTACTGTACAAGCTTCCTAGCTCTACTCCAGTGGTGCTTGGGATAAAGGGAGGGTGCAGATGGATAGAGAACTTCCTTCCGATTCTAGGGACCCAAATGCAGCTTTTGAGGTCGAAGAAAGCCCCGTTGTCGGAGCTTTAATTTGTTGCTCATCGAAAAATGGAGTACTTCACCTTTTTTGCTCAATTGTGGGATGGGGAAGATGAATGGGGCAACTGACCGGGCTACCAGCCAGCATAAGACTTGACATCTGACTCGGCCACTTGTAGTTCTGGAGCTCTTCCCAAGTCACTGGAGGAATCACCCTCCCCTCTCTCTCTCCTTTCTGTTAGTTGACTAAGGAAGACAAAAATGACGTGGTGGGTGTGCCACATGGCACACTGTGATTGGTCAATTTTTCTAACGTGACATTCCCACTTAGCCATCGCATCAGTCGTTGACCGGTTGATCAGACACATGGTAGCCTCCCATTGGCTGCTTGTGTCTGCATGACAGGTGTCCGTTGACCGTTGACTTGACATGTGGCAGCCTCCCATTGGTTGCTCGTTTCTGCGTGGCTACTGACCGGGCACCCGCTGACCATTGATCAGCTGGACCGTTGACCGGTCCGGTCTGACTAGGTTCGGTGACCCAAATTCGAAAATCGGCCAGTTCAGGCCCGATTCGATTGGTTTTCTAAAAATTAAAATTTTCTAAATTTAGCTAAATTCATTTTCTACCTAATGGTAGCTTCAATTTTCTAATTTGACATTTTTAAGCCACCTAAAAAAATAAATCATTGACCAATTCACTATGGTTCAATTCGGTTCAGGTCTAGTTCACCCTAAATAGGTCCATTTTTCCCACCCAATTTGCTTCATGGTTCTTCCCCATGATTTTTATGACTTCTTGGTCACTTGGGATTTTCCAATTTCCCATTTTAACCCTTTTTAATTATTTTTGATTCATTATTTGACTCGGTTTTCTCATGAAAATTGGTCGGTTCTTTTCCCGGTTTACTTGGTCTGAGAGTACGATTTTCACACCTAATCAGCAGCTTGGTTAGCCTTTGACCAGTTGACCGAACACGTGGTGGCCTCCGATTGGCTACTCTTGCATACGTGGCTATTGATTGTATTCCCACCGACCGTTGACTGTGATATGTGGTGTCTTCTGATTGGCTGATTTAAATTCATCAGATTTTCCTCCTCCACAATGCAACTGCCACATGTCAACCTCTGATTGGCCGAGGTCATCTGACGTGGCACTACCACGTGTCAACCTTTCATTGATCAGTCATTTCTTTGACATCCTTGTTGGATGCTGATGTGGAATCCTTTCCATGTATCAGCTCCTCATTGGTCAAAGTTGCTAACGGGGCATTTTTGACATTGACCATTGACGTGTCACTCTCCTATTGGTCGGTCATCACTGACGTGAATTTTCCTCCTATAACCATTGATTGATGACACGTGTCACCTTTTGATTGGCCAGAACTGACTAGGCGTACTTCACCACGTGTCACACACTGATTGGTCATGCCTATTGACTGGGCACTAACCTGGTAACGGTCTGTTGACCATCTGGACCATTGACCAGTCCGATCCAACCAAGTTCGGTGACTAGAAAACAAAAATTGGTCGATTCATGCCCGATTCGACTGGTTTTCCAAAAATTAAAAATTTCTAAATTTATCTAAATTTATTTTCTATCTAATGGTGGCTTCAATTTCCTAATTTGATATTTTTAAACCACTTAGAAAATGAATCTTTGAATCAGTTCTTCATAGTTCAATCTGGTTCACCCTAAACTAGTCGGTTTTTCACATCCATTCAACTTCATGGTTCATTCCTAAGATGTTTGGGTATTTCTTGGCCACTTGGGATTTTCCAAATTGTCATTTTGACCCTTCGTTACTAATTCTGGCTCACTTAGATACTTGATTTTCTCTAAAAAATTTCTAGTTCTTAGTATGAGAGGATAGGGTTTGTCACGCCCAGACCTGGTTTGGTCGAATCCCCATGAGCTCCCTTTGGTCTAAGAAGGATTTCACTTACTTATAAACCGTGAAGAGTCAGACATCCTTTTTCCTACTTTTCCTGGAATAACATTATACAAAACTTAATGTGTTAACAACTTTACATACTTGTTTGAAGGGGTTTGACTTCAAGGTATTCCTTAAGAGTTTGTCTTCCTTCCTGAAAAGGGTTAAAGGGAGGGGGTGAGTTTCTACAACTCAGTGAGCATGCGTTAGGGAAATGAGTTTCAAAAACACTTAGTTTATCAAAATATTTAGCACATTGATCTTTAAAACATTTCATCCTTTTTTATGCCTTGGTGTGTTTAGCTCTTTTAGCACATCCTCTTGCCTCGGTAGGCGTTTAGCAAACAAACACACACCCTTTATCATTAAGGGTACAAATAGTCGTAGGGTAGTCCTAGACTACTCCCACTTGGGGATTAGCGAGCCTTTGCCGTCCACCCCTATAGAAGTCTCGGACTTCTACTCTAAGTTTGAGTTGACGTCCCAGACATCCCACCCTCAGACCTGAAATTCACTTCGTGTCCGTATGAAGACAGAGACCACATCCTGATCCCACCATGGTCTCGTGTGCAAGAAGCTCCTAGAGCTTCAAGACTAACTACCACGACAAATTGCCTTTATCTCCACCATATCGTCCAACATCCCTTGAAACCCATCACTACCCCCTAGGGTGTCTTGATGGTCCCGAATCTATAAGTGCATGCACAAATAATAATTTTCATAATTTAGCCATTCTCTTTGGTGCCGACAGTCCAATGACCCCAACACTCAACCCGACCTGCAGTTGATTGTCTGGCTGGTCCATCGAACTGGCCTTGACGCACTACCACCATCCCATCGAGCATTGTCAGTCCTGATTTGGTACCGTTGCAGATCACATAATTAATTTCCATTTTTAATAAGAGATTTCATGGCTCTTCCTATTTTACGGGCTTCAGCTCGTGCCCACTGCACGTGTTTTTCAAAACCGGGCCTTGAGTCCTATGAGTTCAAAACCGAGGCCCCTGGCCTGTTAGAGCTGTTCTAGCTCTCGTCAAGAAGGTCTCCCAAATCGTTTAAGCAATGGAACACAGTTAGGGGAGAACATTTTCGACAAAATCTTCCTTTTTTAACTCATCACACTAACCGGGTGTGATGATAGGTCCGCTTACAACCGGTATGTGGGTTTTTCCTTTCAGTAAATAAGCTCATCATACTAATCAGGTATGATGTTTAAATCATCCTATTTACAAATGATAAAAGGTTTTACTTTAATAAAAGTGCTCATCACCCCAAATGGGTATGGTGTATAAAGGTCCCACTAACCCGATGACTATTATGTGTTCATCCCTAGTCGTTTTCCAAGTTCACACTAGCTCTCTTGTTTGCGTTCCAGTCCCAAGTGTCCCTACACAATTTGGGTATCATTATCAGGAAGGGTTCGATTGGAAAACCTTCTTTTTCTCGCGTATGAGCGACTAGGCCCAAATCTTGGTTTATTGCACTTAGGTCCTTAAAGTTCATACTTCTTGACTTTAGGTCCCTAGTGTTAAGTTTTCCCAAATCAAGTCCCAAGGGCATCCAATATGCTACTTGTGCCATTAATTTTTCTCAAAATGGTATATGGGTCTCAAATTTCCCAAATTTCTAATTTGGTCCCCTAACTTTTTTAAAATTACCATTTTACCCCTATGTTCCAAAAATGGCCAATTGTCCCCAAATCTTTCAAAAACTGACCAATTGGTCCTTCAACATCTTTCTCATTGCCAATTGACCTTCAATTTTGAGAAATTGCATGGAGGCACCACAATTTTCTGAAATCCCCAAAATTTCCCCAATTTTCCCTAATTTCTACCCCACTCTATTGACCGAATTTGATTTCTTCAAATTGGTCATTCAAACAAGGTTACTTGCTCCAATTGATGGCATGAATTAGTTTCTACACTTCCATAGGATCAAATGGAGCTTCACCGGAAAATGGTACATAGAGAGAGAAAGCTTCGAAAGTTTACCGTCGGAGGTACGACAGTCTGAGCTCTTAATCTGGGAACATAGATCTCATCCTTAGGGTCCTTCTAGGATCAAGAATCGCTACAATTGATGTCAGGATAAAGGTGAATGTGGTTAGTGAAGTTTAGTACTTTCTCTCTTTATAACCAATCTACAACGACAAAGGAGGGCCAAATAGGCTTACCTATCACCTTTGTAGAGGTCGTGTGGACTATGGGGAGGCTTGGTTTGGTCGTAGGATGTATGAATTGATCGAATTTTGATTGGCAAAAAATAGGGCAGCTTCAAACCGATGGAGGTGCTTCACTATTCGACCCCCCTGCACTTCTCTGACAATTCTTGGGTTGAAGGGAGGTTGCTATCAGGTAGCTGACTTCTCCTAGAGTCTGTAGGACCCGACTTTGCCTTTTGAGGCTGAGAAAAGTGCCAAGTCAGAGCTCTAGTTTGAGATTCACCGAAAAATAGAGCACTTTGGAGAGGAGGATGATTTGAGGTGTGTGGAGTATGAATAGAGGGGAGCTCGGGGACCCTCTACCCGACTAGTTTCCATATTGGTCGAGTTTATCCTCGCCCGAAAATGCCCAAATTGGAGGGAATATTCCTTCACTAGGATAGGAAAGTTTCTGAACCGATGAACAGTGTTGTCATCCAAAGGAAGAAGATGACACTATTCAGAACTGGATTGGTCTAGTCCAACCAGGTTGAATGATGAAAATCGACTGGTTTAGGCCCGATTTGACCGATTTTCTCAAAACTAAAAATTTCTAAATTCATCTAAATTCATTTCCTATCCAATCATGGCTTCAATTCTCCATTTGAGATATCTAATCCACCTAGAAAAATGAATTACCTAATTCAGTTCATTATGGTTCAAACCGGTTTAATCCGGTTCAAGCCCGATTCACCCTAAACCGGTTCGATTTTCCCCTTCAATTGACTTCATGGTTCTTCCCCATGATTTTCATGACTCTTTCGGGTATATGGGATTTTCCAATTTCCCATTTTACCCTTCTTTACTATTTTCGGTTCGTTGAATGGTTCAGTTTTTTCTTTGGAATTGACCGGTTCTTTCTTGTTTTTTCTCATTCTTAAAAGGGAGGGGTTTACAACTCCCCCATCCTTTTAGAGGTTTTGTCCCCAAAACATTTACATCACAAATAATTGGGGGTACCCATCTCTCATGACACTTTCAGTTTCCCAAGTCTCCTCTCGTACTAGTTCGTTCTGCCAAAGAACCTTGACCATGAGAATCTTCTTGTTCCTTAAGTTCTTGTCTCTTCGGTTGATGATTTGCACTGGTTCTACTTGATAGGTCAGATTCTCCTCTAACTCGGGTGGGGGTCAGTCCGACACATGATTGAGGTTGGGCTGGTACTTTCGGAGTACTGAGATGTGGAATACATCATGTATCCTTTGTAAGTTTAGAGGTAGTTCATGTTTATAGGCTACTGGCCCTACCCTTTGGATTATGGTGTAGGGACCGATATACCTAGTTTTCAACTTTTCCTATTGTTGGAACCTAAGTATTCCCCTTCATGGGGATACCTTGAAAAATACTTGGTCTCCCACGTTAAATTCCAAGTCTCTTCTCCGATGGCCTGCATAACTCTTCTATTTGTCTTGGGCTGCCTTAAGTCTACTCATTATTATTTTTATTTTCTCAGTGGCATCTTCTATCAGCTCGACCCTTTCGAGCTTCCTTTCTCCCACCTCTTCCCAAATAAGGGGGTATGGCATGGTCAACCATAAAGAGCCTCATAAGAAGCCATTTGAATACTTGCCTAGTAACTATTATTGTAGGTAAACTCCATCAGGCACAAGTATTCCTCCCAATCGTTGTTCATGGTGAGTACGCATGCTCGGAGCATATACTCTAAGGTTTGGATTGTCCGCTCAGACTATCCATCATTCTGAGGATGGAACGTTGTACTCATATGGAGTTTGGTTTCCAAGGCATTTTGTAGGCTAGGCCAAAACCTTGGGGATAAATCTCAAGTCTCTATTCGACACTATGCATACTGGGACACCATGGAGTCTTACAATTTCTTTTATGTATAGGGCGGCCAGTTGTTCCATAGACTTGGTCACTTTTATTGGTAAGAAGTGGGTGGATTTGGTTAACCTATCCACAATGACTCAAATCACGTCTTGCCCTTTTCTAGTCACTAGTAGTCCTGTGACAAAGTCCATGGTAATGTGTTCCCATTTCCATTCGAGAATTGGTAGGGGTTGTAGCAGTCTTGAGGGTTTCTGGTGTTCCACTTTGATTTGTTGATAGGACAAACATCGTGCTACATACTCTACGATGTCCCACTTCATTCCTTTCCACCAATAACCCTACTTAAGAGTGCGGTACATCTTGGTGTGCCTCCTCCAGTACTAGCCTCCTCAATTCCTTATCCTAAGGCACACATACCCTACCTTTATAGGTCAACCATTCATTGCCTCGAAGGGTGTAGTATGAGGTTGTTCCCTCAATGGTCGGGTCCAAGTAGGGCTGAAGTTCCTTGTCCCGTTTTTTGTGAACCTTGATTAGCTCCATTAGGCAGGGTCTTACAACTATGTCAGCCACCAAACATGTCATGCCTTGACCCGGTTTGGTCGGATCCCCATGATCAACCCGTTGCTCCCTTGGTTCAAGAGGGGTTTCCTCCTTCCATAAATCAAGAGGAGCTAGGTGAAATTTCAATTTGTTCCCTAGAATATTATATATCAATAAAAATGCAAGCTTAAAAAGAAAAGACTTTTGAGCAAACCTGACAAAGGCTAGATTTTGGTATTATCTCTAGACATATTCTGTACTCTTGAAAAGGGATAGAAAGGTGGGTGAATTTCTACAACTTAGTGAATGGGTGTTTGAAAAAGAGTTCTTATAAAAATAGTTTTTAATTAGAGTGTGCGAGACTCCTTATTTCCTTTAAGATTAATCCTTTCTTAAATTTTGGTTTTCAAACACTTTCCTCATTATCTACAATCAGTGTGTTTAACAATCAACACATGTCCTTTATCATGAAGGGATCACACATTCATAGGGTAGCCTGTCCACTGCACCCACTTGTGGCGTTGGAGCGACTTTAACGGCCACCTAGATAAAAGCTCATCCACTTCTACCCTAGGATTGAGTGGATGTTCATGACATCCGACCCTCAAAACCGAAATCAACTCTATGTCTATATGAGGACAGAGACCTCATCCTGACCCCACCTCGGTCTCATGTGCATGAAGCTATGTTGAGCTTCCCTTATTGCTGGCATGACAAACTGCCCTTATCTCCACCATGTCGCCCAGTAGCCCCTAGGATGCATCACTACCCCTCTTGGGTGTCTTGATGGTCCAAAACCTCAAGTGCATGCACAAACAAAGTTTTCCATAAAGCTATTTATCTTTGGTGCCACTGTTCCATCAACGCCGACCCTCTACTCGACCTATAGCCATTTGTCTAGACCGGTTTGTCGACTTGGTCCTGTTGCACTATCGCCAGTCCATCGAGTATGACGGTCCTGTTTTAGTACCATGGCCAAATCACATCATTCATTCATTAAAAAATTTCATGGCTTATCATCATGTTTATTTACGAGCTCCTACTCGTGCCATCTGGCCTTGGGCCCACTGTACATGATTTTCCAAAAACCGGGCATTTTAGCCCACAAGTTCCAAAACCGAGGCCTATGGCTTATTTGAGCTATTCGAGCTCTCTTCAAGAAGGACTCCTAAAATTTTTAAGCATTAGCACACAGTCAGTGGAGAACACATCTGACAAAATAACTTTTCAACTCGTCCATCACACCAACCAGGTGTGATGACATCTTCGCTTACAACTATTAAGCGAGTTTTCTACTTACTTCATGGAAGTTCATCATACCAACCGGGTATGATCTACTTACAACCAATAAATAGTTTTTGCACATAGTTCTCACATCACTCCAACCAGTTGTGATGTTAAAATTCCACATAGAAGTTGCTTTTCATTTTTGAAGTACTCATCATCCCAACCGGGTATGATGTAAATAATCCCACTCACCTGATATTCGCAGTGTATTTCCTCTTAATCGGCTTTTTACCTCCACGCGAGCTTATCCTTGCTGGCATTTTGGTTCTTCGTGCTCCTACATGATTTGGACATTCTTGTTTATTAACATTTGGCATAATAGCCTTCATTTCTCACATATGAACCAAATGCCCAAACTTTTCAATTATTTACATTTAGGTACCTAAAGTTCTTTTTCCTTTAACTTTAGGTCCCTAATGCAAACTTTTCCCCAAATTGAGTAACAAAAGTTTCTAAAATTTACTTTAGTTCCATAATTTACTCAAAATCACTTAAGGGGTTGAAGTTTCCCAAATTTCCAATTTGGTCCCCAACTTTTCAAAAATTACCATTTTGCCCCTACTTTACAAAATGGCAATTTGACCCTAATAATTTCAAAAATTGACTAATTGGTCCTCCAACATCTTTTTCATAGCCAATTGGCCCTCAATTTTGGGAAATTGCACTTTGGTCCCTCAATTTTTTTGCAATCACCAATTCCCCCCCTCCCCCCAAAATTTCCACCAATTTTCCCTTTTCAAACTAGCTGAATTTGATTTCATCAAATTGACCATTAAATCGAGGTTAATTGTTGAAATTGAAGGTAAAATTGAGTTCCTACACATCCATATAATTTAATTGAGCTTTGAATCGCATGAATTGATGTTGGAACAAGCTCAAACGGAGCTTCGATAGAAAACTGAGCTTAGAGAGAGAAATCTTCCAAAGATTACCATTGGAGGTGTGACGGTCTGAGCTTTCGATCAGGGCAGATAGCTCTTATCCTAAGGTTTCTCCTAGGTTCAAGAATTACAACAATTCATGTAAAATTGAGGGAGAATTTGGTCAGTAAAGTTTTACCATTTCTCTCTCTAACTTTGATCGGAAATTACAGATGGGAGCCAAATTGGCTTACCTTTCCGCTCTAATTCGATCTTATGAGAGTTGTGGGAGTGTTGGAAGAGCTTGGTTTGGCCTGAGGAGGGCTCAATTTTGCCATTTTTAGATCGACCGAAATGGGGCAGCTTCGGTCCGCCAGAGCTACTTCACTGTTTGACTACGCCGGTGCTTCTCCGGTGATCCTCAAATCGAATGGTGACCACCATCGGGTAGCTGACTTCTCCCTGAGTCTAAGAAACCCTACCTCACCTTCTTTGGCTAAAAAAAACCCTATGTCGGAGCTCTATTCGAGCGTCATTGGAAAACTGAGTAGCTGAGAGAGAGTGAAGTTTTCAGGTGTGTGGAGGATGAATGTAGATGAGCTCTTTATAAAGGGAGCTCGAGGACTCTCCAGCCGTCTGTTTAGCATCTTAATGACACTCATTGATGGCCTGAAACATCCTGAACAGAAATATTCCCTTTTCATTTTCGCTGTTTGTTTTTCCGGCGAGTGAACAGTGCTGTTATCTAAAGGAAGAAGATGACACTATTCCAAACTAGACCGTACCGATCTGAACTAGGTTCAATGCTTAAACCGGCCGATTCAGGTCTGATTCGATCGAGTTTTTCAAAATAAAAAATTTCTAAATTCCTTCTCTATCCAATGGTAGCTTAAATTCTCTAATGTGAATATTTTAAGCCACATAGAAAAATAAATTTAGCATACGGTTCAATAATGGTTCAAACCAGTTCAATCCGGTTCAGATCTGATTCACCTGAACAGCTCTTGTTTTCTCTCCCAAATTGTCCCAAGGTCCTTTTCCAAGGTTTTTATGACTCTTTGGGTCACTTCAAAGTTGTAAATTTCAAATTTTGCTCATTCTTTGATGATTGGGTTTTGTGAACTGGTTCGGTTTTCTTACTTGGTTTGACTAGTTCTTTTCCTGATTTCTTTAACTCCAAAGGATGGGGTTTACAAAACATCTTTTTTCTTTATCTACCTTGAGGTCCACTTTTATTCTTCCCAACTATTATAGCAAGGGCCGGCAGTTTGTCTTTATCTAGACCGCCTCAATTTGATATTTGCGACTCAGAGCGTCCGCCACCACATTAGCCTTCCTGGTGTGGTATTCTATCATAAGGTTGTAGTCCTTCACCAATTCCAACCACCTCCTTTGGCAGAGATTTAACTCCCTTTGAGTTAGGAAATACTTAAGGCTCTTGTGATTTGTATATATTATGCACTTAACCCCATATAGATAGTTTCACCAAATCTTGAGGGTGAACATTATTACAGCTAACTCTAAGTTGTGCGTAGGGTAGTTCTTCTCATGTGTCTTTAGTTGTCGTGAGGCATAGGCGATAACCTTTCCTTGCTGCTTTAGTACGCACCTTAGTCCTTGTCCGGATGCGTCACTATAAATGGTATACTCCCCCACACTTGGATCAGGCAGGATGAGTATGGGTGCTGTAAAATCCGTCCTTTAGGATCAAAGAAAATCGAGAAAAGAACCGGTATAGGTTTACACATGAAGAATGAGCCGTTTAATGAACAAAAAATAGTTAACGTGAGAAATTGGAAAACCCCAAATGACCAAAAATTCACAAAATTACAAGGAAGAACTAGGAAGTGGAATTGAGGATAAAACCAAACCGGTTTGGGGTAAACCAGACCTGAACCGGTATGAATCATAGTGAACCGGTTCACAAATTCATTTTTCTAGGTGGCTTAAAAATGTTTGGGAAATTGAGACCACCATTAGATAGAAAATGAATTTAGAAAATTTTAAATTTTAGAAAAATGGTAGAATCAGGTCTGAACTGATCGATTTGTGAATTTTGGGTACTAAACTAGGTCTATTCGGACTGGTCAACGAATCTGTCAACGGATAACATACCGCGGTCAACAGTCAACAGATAGCTAGCACCCCGTTAGATGCCACACAGTCACGGGAAGCCAATGGGAGGCAGTCACGTGTCTGGTCAGTTGGTGCCCCGTTAGCCCGCCATGTAGACATAAGTAGCCAATGACAGATTGCCACGTGTCTGGTCAACGGGTCAATGGCTGACGTGGCAGCCAAGTTGGCACCGCACGTCTAAAAAACTGACTAATTACAGTGCACCACGTGGCACTACCACCACGTCATCATCTTCAACCTTCAAACGCTAACAGAGAAGAGGAAGGAGAGAGAGTTGCCAGAAAGGCTGTAGTCTCCAACGACTCAAAAGGAAGTAGAGAGAGTCAGGTCACCAACGATCGAGTTAGAGGCCAAGTCTTATGCTGGCGGGTAGCCTAAATAGATGTCGAGCTTCCTATATGAAGAGCACCCACTAATTCGTTCTCAGCATCCCACAATTGAGTGAAGAATAAGAATAGTGCATTTTCCGGCGAGCTATGAACCAGAGCTCTGACGACAGGATTTTTCTCAACCTCCAAAGCCACATTGAGTTCCTTAACCAAGTTTTGGGGGGTCAATTGAATGAAAATGTGATTTAGAGGCCAAAATGCAAATTTTGAAAAGTTTGGGCAAATTGGGGATTTTGCAAAAATTAGGGACCAATTAGCAAATTGATAAAATTGAGGGCCTTTTTATGTAATTCCCTTAGAATTGAGGGTCAATTGGGCAAATTGGATCAAATGGAGGATCAATTTGCAAAATTTGAGAATTTGGGGTAAATTCAATTTTGGAAAAATTTGGGGCTAAGTGGCAATTTTAGAAATTTAGGGGCCCAAGGGCAATATTGATAAAATTAAGGACATAAAAGATACTTGGAAAACCCATAGGGGTCGAATTAACGAAAAAGGGGCAATTAAGGACCTAAATATAAATGCACAACCCATAGGGACCAAAGTGCAATTAAGGCAAAGTATGAAGGTCTATATGAAAATACATAGAGAAATGTGGTTCCTTAGTTTAATACCCTAATGAGTACATTTGTACCATGTAGGAGTAGATTACTCGAGCGTCGGCTTCTAGAAAAGAGACTGCGAGGCTGGACTTCGTCGGCGTAACCCCACCGAAATCATCGGGTGAGTATGAACCACTATAACGTCTATTCCGGTTGAAATGATGGTTCAACTTTAAAACTATTTTCTCGTAATTAGCATCCCCTAACTAGGTGACACTACTTAAAACATTTGAGAGCTAATTCCATGCTTAGGCTCGAGATGTCAATGGGCCCACGACCGATGGATACAGGCATGGACCTGTCTAGAAGGGATATGTGAAATGTGATGCTAAAAGACTTGAATAATGTGAATTGTCATGCCTCAACCCGATTTGGTCAGAGTCCATGATCAACCCATCACCCTTCCCTGTATCATTCGGGTATACCTACCCAAATGAGGCAAGGAAGGTGAAGGCGTGTCTACATTCGAACCCATACTTTAAGTTGGGGGTAGGAAGCATACCTTGAGGGCTTGAGCGCATCTAAAACTTCATGTCTAGGTGATGTTCTGAAAAGGGGTGAGAGAGTGGGTTAGTACAACACTCAGTGAGGGAAACTACCATAATGTTTTATTTGAATTCATCTTTTTTGTCTTTAAATTAATCCCTTTTTTATTTCAGACAATCACATGGATCAACAATTGCCCTCCTATCATAGGAGGGATCACACATTTGCAGGATGGTCCTCGATCGTGCTACTTGTGGACCAGAGCGCCTTTATCGTCCACCCTGATAGAGGGATACTGCCTCTACCTGGAGTTTGTGTGGACGTCAATAGTCCAATATCAAAAACCCCCAAATTTCTCCACCAGGTTCGCTCAATGGGACGAGACCTCATTCCCCCTATTACCTTAGTCTCCATGTGCAGGAAGCTACTTGGCTTCACGACCTACTGAGTGACAAAACTGCCCTTATGCTCCCTAGGTCATCCAACAGTCCTTGGGCTCCATCACTACCTCATTCCAGGTGTCCTAATGGCCCGAATATCATGATGCATGCATAATCAAAAAGCTTTTTGAATTATAGCCATTATCTTTGTCCCTCTCGCACAATGGCCTGTTAGCGTGGCTTTGGCCCACCACACGTACTGGCCCAATAGGTTCGATGATCTAGCTTTGGTAGAGCAGTAGTTTGGCCCAACAAGCTTGACAACTCAGCTTGGCTCGATGGCTATCACGCAAGGTTCCCATTATTTAGGTCTTTTAGCCTCATATATCACATGTCTGTTTTGGACGGGTTCATGCCCGTATCCACCAACCTTGGGCCTACTAGTATCTCAAGCCTAAGCCTTGAATTAGCTCCCAAATGTTTTAAGCAGAGTCACCCAGTCAGGGGATGCTAATTTTGAGAAAACAGTTTTCAAAGCTAAACTGTCATTTCAACTGGAACGGACGTCATAGTGGTTCCCACTCACCCGGTGATCTCAATGGGGTTATGCGGGTGGGATTCTCTCTCCTCGGTGTGCTCCTAGGGTTGGCGTTCGAGTAATCCATTCCTATAGGGTGCGAGTGTTCCTATTAGGACGCGGGGACGAATGGATCCTATACTTTCTCATATTTGCATCTAGGCCCCTTACTTTGTTTAAATTGCACTTGGATCCCTGATTTCTCTTTAATCTATAATAGGTCCCCTAGGTTCCCAATTATTCCTATTTGGGTCCTTAACTCTTGCAATTTCACTAATTGGCCCTTAATTTACTAGATTTGCCTTTTAGTCCTTAAATTTCCAAAAATTCAGTTTGGTCCTCCAACTTTTCATAATTTCCAATTTGCCCCAAATTTGTCCAATTTGCCCAATTTACCTTCAATTGGGGTGAATTTCATGAAAACACCCTCAATTTCATGAAACTGCCGTTCAGTCCTCCAATTTTTAAAAATTCCACAAAAGTCACACATAATCCCCAAATCACCTTTCATCTTCTTCCCCAATTCAAGCATATGGCACTTTGAATCTTACCTCGTCCAATTGACAGCCTGTAAGTCCTTATTTTCTTTGATTCTTGCTTATAATCGCATCCTACAGCTCCCTTCGATTGTCTTGCACTTCAAATTTATGAATTTGGATGATTTTAATGCCTTATCGGAGCTTCACAGGAAAATTCATAGTAGAGAGAGAAAGTTTGTATTTCTTACCGACGGAGAGGTGGCGACCAAAGCTTGAGGTGGTCTCAATTTGCTCCGAGGATCACCGGAGAAACGTCGACGTGATAGAACAGTGAAGCAGCTTCGAGA
Organism: Trapa bicornis; assembly: GCA_030064425.1. Taxonomy (NCBI): domain Eukaryota; kingdom Viridiplantae; phylum Streptophyta; class Magnoliopsida; order Myrtales; family Lythraceae; genus Trapa; species Trapa bicornis. The sequence goes on from CM057754.1 coordinate 8,874,932, forward strand.
GACCAAAGCTGCCCTATTTTGGCCGAGCTAAAAATGGCCAATTCGAGCCCTTCTCATGCTACACCAAGCCCTCCCAACACTTCCACAGCCCTCCTACAGCTGAATTAGAGCAGAAAGGTAAGCCAATTTGGCTCCCCATTGTAAATTCCGTTCGGTGCTAGAGAGAGGACTGACAGATCTTTACTGACCAAATTCTCCCTCAATTCAACATGAATTAAGGTAATTCTTGATCCTAGGAGTATCCTTAGGACAAGAGCTATCTACCTAGATTAGAATCTCGAACCGTCGTGCCTCCAACGATAAGCTTTTGAAGCTTTCTCTCTCTACATTCAATTTTCTGGCGAAGCTCTGTTTGAGCTTGTTCTAGTGTCAATTCATGCGATTCAAAGTGCAATTGAATTGTATGGATGTGTAGGAACTTAAATCTACCTTCAATTTCAACATTTAACCTCGTTTGATTGGTCAATTTAATGAAATCAAATTTGGCCAAGTTGGAAGGTTGAAATTAGGGAAAATTTAGGGATTTCAAAAATTCAAGGGACTAAAGTGTAATTTACTAAAATTGAGGGCCAATTGGGCATGGAAACGATGTTGGAGGACCAATTGGACAATTTTTAGAATTTTTGGGGTTAATTTTACCATTTTTATAAAATAGGGGTAAAATGGTAATTTTGGAAAAGTTGGGGACCAAATTGGGAATTTGGGAAACTTGAACCCCTTTTCATAAATTTGAATAAATTGAGTTCCCAAAGTAAAATTTTGAAGTTTCGAACCTGAATTTGGGGAAAATTAGCATTAGGGACCTAAAGTTACAGAAAAAGAATTTTAGGGACCTAATTGCAAATAATTGAAAAGTTTGGGTATTTTATCCATTTGTGGTGAATGAAGGATATTAGGCCAAAAGATAATGAACAAGGATGTTCATATCATGTAGAAACACGAAGTACTGGGAAACGCTTGCTAAGACAAGCTCGCATAGAGGCAAAAAGCCAGTTGAGAGGAATTCACTACATTCACAGGTGAGTGAAATTTTTATATCATACACGGTTGGGATGATAAGCACCTCGAAAATGAAAACCAGCTAAAATGATGGATTTTAAAATCACACATGGATGGGGTGATGTGAGAAAACACACGAAAAAACTACTTATCAGTTGTAAGTAGATCATACCCGATTGGTATGATAAACATAATAGAAGGAAGTAGAAAACCCGCTTATCGATTATAAGCGGAGATGTCCTCACACTCGGTTGGTGTGATGGACATATGAAAAGAATATTTTGTTGGAAGTGCTCTCCCCTAACTATGTGCCACTACTTAAACTTTTTGGGAGACCTTCTTGATGAAAGCTCGAATAACTCAAATAGGCCAGAGGCCTCAGTTTTGAAACTTGGGGGCTAATATGCCCGATTTTGAAAATCTTGTACAATGGGCCCAAGGCTAGTTGGCACGAGCAGAAACTCGTAAATAAACATGATTTTATGCCATGAAAATTTTAAATGAATGATTTGTTTGGCCATGGTACCAAGTCAAGAGTGACATACTCGATGGACTGGTGGCAATACGACAAGACAGGTCGACGGACTAGTCGAGACAAATAGCTGCAGGTAGAGTTGAGAGTCGGGGCCATTGGACTAGTGGCACCAAAGATTAAATGGCTTATGAGGAAAACTGTTGTTTTGTGCATGCACTGAGGTACATGACCTTCAAGATGCCCAATGTGGTAGTGGTGCATCCTAGGGGCTATTGGATGACATGGGGAGATAAGGGCATATTGTCGTTAAAGCTCGATGTAGCTTTATGCGCACAAAATCGGGGTGGGGTCGAGATGAGGTCTCTGTCCTCATACAGACATAGAGATTTCTTTACGGGAATGAGGGTCGAATGTCACGTACATCCACTCATTCTCAGGGTAGAAGTGGACGGGCTTCTATCTAGGTGGTTGGTAAAGTCGCTCCGACACCACAAGTGGGTGTAGTGGACGTGCTGCCCTGCGAATGTGTGTTCCCTTCATGATGAAGGGCGTGTATGGATTGATAAACACACCATTTGTGGTTAATGATGAGATGTGGCTATGAAAACTAAGATTTTGAGGATGAAATATTTTAAAGAAAATAAGGAGCCTAGCATTGTCACACCTCGACCTAGTTTGGTTGGATCTCCATGAACAACCTGCCACTCTCTCGGTTTATTAAAGGGTTTCCCCTTATTATAAACCGTAAAGAGTAAGGCGTCCTTTAAACATGTACCTTTTCCTGGAATAACATAAATCAAAACTTTATAATATTTCAAATTTATCATACCTGTCTCCCAAGAGTCTTAGTTGATGGTCTTTAAGGGTAGGCTTTCTAGAATTTTCTGAAATGGATATACGGGAGCGGGTGAGTATGATTACTCAGTGAATGGATTTTTTCAAAACTTTTAACTTTTAGGAAAAAGACTTATATTGGAGTGTGTCAAACTCCTTTCTTTCAAAAATCCTTTCATATCAAATCTCGGTTTTTACCACCATTTCCTTATTAGCCATGGAGTGTCATCACCCAACACACATCCTTCATCATGAAGGTCAAACACACATTCATAGGCTAGCCCATCCATTGAACCCACTTGTGGCGTCGGAGCGACTTTACCGGCCACCTAGATAGAATCACATCCACTACTACCCTGAGAATGAGTTGATGTACATGACATCTGACCCTCATTCCCAAAATCAATTCTCCGTGTCTGTATGTGGACAGAAACCTCATCCCATCCCCACCCCGGTCTCATGCACTTGGTGCTACTCCAAATTTCGCACAGTCACCTGGTACGATGAACTACCCTTATACCCACCAGGTCGTCTAGTGCCCTTAGGATGCATCACTACCCCTCTTGGGCATCTTGATGGTCCCGTAATCACAATGCATGCACAATCAGTGTTTTCTTATCATGCCATATAATCTGTGGTACCACTAGTCCAATGGCTCCAACCCTCCACTCAACCCGTAGTTGTTTGTCTTGACTGGTCCATTGACCTGTCATGTCGCACTACTGCTAGTTGACTGAATATGTCGGTCTTGTCTTGGTACCATGGCCAAACAATTCCTTTATTTAAAGTTTTATGGAATATAACTCTTATTTGTTTACAAGCTCCTGCTCGTGCCAACTGGCCTTGGGCCCACTGTACGAGATTTTCAAAATCGGGCATATTAGCCCCAAGTTCCAAAACCTAGGCCCCCAACCTATAAGAGCTATTCGAGCTCCCGTTAAGAAGGTCTCCCAAATCGTTTAAGCATTGGCACACAGTCAGGGGAGAGCACTTCTGACAAAAATGTGTTTTCAACTGTTCATTATACTGATCAGGTATAAGGACTCTCCACTCATAGCCGATGAATGGGTTTTCAACTTCCTTCGAGGAAGTTTCATCATACCAACCGGGTATGATCTACTTACAACCGATAAGTAGTTTTTCCGCATAATTTTCACATCACGTGTAAACCCTGTCATTTGACAATGAGAATATTGAGGAAAGAACCAGTCAATTTTGAATTCTTAAACTAAATCGATCTACATGCTAGATTAATAGGAAATGGGAAAATTGAGAATTTACAACTTCCATTCCTAGAAATCTCAAAACCCTCTGACAACTAGGATGTAAACCTTTCCTCAGAGAAAAGAATGTTGGAACCACCATGTATTTGTTGGCCAATTCCAAGAAGTTGATGGGAATAGTTCGAATACCACTAGAGGATAAGGTGATCTTAGTGGAAGGAAGCGCTAGATGGTGGTGGGACAATGTCCGAAACCTATATACCACCACCCCACTTGGGAACAATTTGAGGAGAGGTATTCGAAGGAGTACATAGCACCCCACCTAATAAATGAGAAGAAGCAAGAGTTCATCTGGCTTTGGCAAGGGCTTAACTCCATATCAGAGTATGAAACAAAATTCAACGAGTTAAGACCCTTTGCTCTCAACATAGCTAGGCCAGCTGACATATGCAAGAGGTTTGTGGACGATCTCAACATGGACATTAGAGACCAAATGGGAGTACTAGGACGCCTTACAGACCTAGCAGGGGTAATCAGTATGGCTCACAAATGTGAGCGACTGGTACAAACCCGACGCCGTCAAGTGGAGCAGACAACCAGAAAAGGGGTAAAGGATCCAAAGAATATACTGGCCCAAGAGGAAGAAACAAAATGGTATTCCAACGGAGAAGAGGCATGCCACCACCTCCTCCTAGAATAATCCCTACCTTACCCCAAGGAAACCCTCGCTACCCGAAGTGCCAAAGAAACCATGAGGGAGCATGTCATACCTGTTTTGCATGCAGACGTGTGGGACACTTCATAAAAGATTATCCCACCCTTAGGGAGAACGGATAGAGGAATACTCTTGGACCACCTCAAGGGATTCCTAGAAACCTCAGACCAGAAGCTACAGCAAGAGTACCAGCTAGAGTATACAACCTCATTCAAGAGAAGGCTAAAGGAGACCCTAGCACTATAGCGGGTACATCCTAGAACCCTACAAATTTGTTCAAAGAAGTCATGTAAATTAAATATTTTCTAATTTAATAAAAGAGAATTTCTTCTAAACCATACGTTTCTTAAATCAGGGTATATATAGTTATGGGAACAACCAGTCTATGCCCTCTTTGACTTCGAAGTAGAGAGATCATTTATCAAGGACGAGTTGGTTTTGAAAATACCCTTGGAGCTCACTCCACTAGTACAAAGCCTTAACATCCTTACCCCTTTAGGAGAAGGTTTATACAGGAATAAACAATTAAAGGGATGTGAGATAAGAATTGGAGGAATTAAACTTGAAGCTGACTTGATCCCATTACCCCTAAGAGAGGTTGAAGTAATTTTGGGAATGGACTGGCTGAGTAATCATCAAGCAAGGATGGACTGTAGAAGGAAGATGATAACTTTCCACACTTCCAAAACGAAAGGACTAAAGTTCCAAGGTGATAGAAGGAAAGGTGAAGTACAACTGGTATCTCACCTAAAAGCTCAAAGGATGATACAAAAATGATGTACAACCTTTGGACGAAGTACTAATCAATAAGGGTAGGGTATGTGTGCATCAAAATAAGGAGATGAAAAGATTAATTCTAGAGGAGGCACACGATTTGATGTATGCTATGCATTCAAGTAGTACTAAGATGTATCGCACCCTCAAACAATGATACTAGTGGAAGGGTATGAAGAGGGATATTGTGGAATATGTAGCCCGATGTTTGTTTTGTCAACAGATAAAAGCAGAACATCAGAAACCGTCAAGACTACTACAACCCTTACCAATTCCGGAGTGGAAATGGGAGCACATCACCATGGACTTTGTCACGGGCTTACCGGTGACCAAAAGGGGTCGAGATGCGATTTGGGTCAAAGTGGATAGATTGAACAAATCAGCACATTTCCTTCCTATAAAAGTGACGGGCATGGTAGAACAGTTGGCCGTCCTATACATGAAGGAAATCATGAGACTTTATGGTGTCCTGGTGAGTATAGTATTGGATAGAGATTTGAGATTTACCTCTAGGTTTTGGCCAAGCTTACAAAATGCCATGGGGATTAAACTTCATATGAGCACGACATTTCACCCACATACAGATGGTCAGTTAGAGCGAACCATCCAAACCTTAGAAGACATGTTGAGAGTGTGTGTACTCACCATGAATAAAAACTGGGAGGAATACTTATGTCTGATGGAATTCGTTTACAACAATAGTTATCAGGCCAATATTCAGATGGCTCCCTATTAAGCCCTTTATGGACGACCATGCCGTACCCCTCTATTTTAGGAAGAAGTAGGAGAAAGGAAAATAGAAAGGGTAGAATTAATTGAGGATGCCACTAAGAAGATAAAATTAATAAGGTGTCATCTTAAGACCGCTCAATATAGACAAAAGAGTTATGCAGACAATCGAAGGAAAGATTTGGAGTTCGAGGTAGGAGATCAAGTGCTCCTCAAAGTGTCCCCTTGGAGGGGAATACTTAGGTTCTAGCAAAGAGGAAAGTTGAAACCAAGGTATATCAGTCCATATCCCATCATTCAAAGGATAGGACTGGTAGCTTATAAATTAGAACTACCTCCTGACCTGTAGAGAATACATGATGTATTCCATACCTTAGTACTTCAAAAATATCAGCCTGATCCTAGTCATGTGTTGGACCAACCACCAATGGAACTAGAAGAGAACTTGACCTATCAGGCAGAGCCGGTACGAATCATCGACTAGAGAGAAACGAATTTAAGGAACAAGAAAATTCCTATGGTCAAGTTATTGTGGCAGAACGGACCCATGAAGAGACATGGGAAACCGAGTCTATGATGAGGGATTGTTACCCTCAATTATTTAACGTGTAACTTTTTTGGGGACAAAACCCTTAAAAAGATGGGAGAGTTGTAAACCCCATCCTTTGACAATGAGAAAATCGGGGAAAGAACAGGTCAATTTTGAATTCTTAAACCGAATCGGTCTACAAGCTCGATTAATAGGAAACTGGAAAATTGAGAATTTACAACTTCCATGTGACTCAAAATGGTTCATAAATCTTGGAAAAGAGCCTTAGGATGAATTGGGGAAGAAAAACTGGACCAGTTCAAGTGAACCGGGTCCCAACCGGATAGAACCGATTTATGAACCGAGTTGATTCGTGAATAGGAACCGATAGAGAATGGGTGAACCAAGAAATTTATGGATCCCTTGTGATCCCAAGAGAATTATAAACCTCGGGAAGGAACATTATAACAAAGTGGGAGAGAAAAACTAGATCGGTTCGAGTGAACTAGACCCGAACTAGATTGAACTGGTTTAAGGAACGAGTCGATTTATGAACCGAAATCAATAAATAGATGGTAAACCAAAAATATTATGGACCCTAAGGGACCTAAGAAGTCACAAAAGTCATGGAAATGAACTTGTGAAGGAATTGGGGATGAAAACCAAACCGGTTCAGGTGAACTGTATTCGAGCCGATTGGGACCGAGTTGAATCACTATTGAATCGGATCCTAAATTCATTTTTTAGGTGGATTAAATAATTCAAATTTCAGATTTGAGGCCACCATTGGATAGAAAATGAATTTAGATGGATTTAGAAATTTTTATATTTGAAAAACTCAGTTGAATAATGGGTGAACCGGCCGGTTTAAGCTTCGAACCCGGTTCAGAACGGTCCGGTCCAAAACAATGTTGTCTTGTTCCTTCAGATGACAGCACTGTTCACTCGCCGAAAAATTGAAGCAGTGCCAGCGGAGAAGAAACATTTCTGTTCAATACATTTCAGTTCATCAATGTCTATCATAAAAAGGTGCCAAATGGACGGCCAGCGAGTCTCTAAGCTCCTTATATAAAGAGCCCTTCTCCATTTATCCTCTTCACACCTGAAAAGCTCACTCTCTCTTAGTTGCTTAGTTTTCTGGTGAAGCTCGAACCAAAGCTCTAATATACAGTCATTTCTGAGCCAAAAAAGGTGAGGTTGGGTTCATTAGAACTAGGGAGAAGTCAGTTACACGGTGGTGATTTCTATTCGTTGTGAGAGTCGTCGGAGAAGCACCAGCGTGATCGAACAATGAAGCAGCTCCGACGGACTGAAGCTACCCTATTTCGGCCGATTTGAAATCGATCGATTCGAGCCCTCCTCACACCAAACCAAGCCCTCCTCAGACCAAACCAAGCCCTCCCAACACTTCCTCAGCCCTTTCACGACCCAATTAGGATGAAAAGGTATGCCAATTCTGATCCCCTCTACAATTTTCGATCGGTGCTAGAGAGAGTTAGCTGAATTTCAATGATAAAATACTAATCCTATTCAACATCAATTGATATCATTTTGATCCTAGGAGGAACCTCAAGAGGAGAACTACCTGTCCAGATAAAAAGCTCAGACCGTCGTGCCCTCACCGGAGAGTAATCGAAGCTTTCTCTCACTACAATTCATTTTCCGGCAAATCTCCATTTGACCTCGTTCCGGCGTTAAAACTTGTAATTTAAATTGCTAAAGAATCGTATGAACATGTAGAAACTCAATTTCAATTTCAATTTCAACAATTGGAAACATTTGATGGGTTAATTTGATGAAAACAAATTTGGAGTTAAGAAGTTGGAATTGGGGGAAAGTTTGGGAAAATTGGGGATTTTCAAAATTTTGAGGGATCGAAATGCAATTTCCTAAAATTGAGGGACAATTGGGCATGATAAGAATGTTAGAGGGCCAATTAAGGAATTTTAGAATTTTTGGGGTAAAATTGACCATTTTTGTAAATGAAGGACAAAATGGTAATTTTGGAAATGTTGGGGGACCAAATTGGAAATTTGGGAAATTTAACCCCTTTTTGTGAAATTGAATAAATTGAGGTCCCAATGGGGAGTTTTAAAAGTTTTTGGATTCAATTTGAGGAAAAATCGGTATTAGGGACTTAAAGTTAAAGAAAAATAACTTTAGGGACTTAATTAGAAATAAATAAAAGTTTGGTTTTTCTTATTCATTTGGAATGAATGAAGGCTATTAGGCCGAGGGATAATGAACCAAGATGTTTATATCGTGTAGGAATACGAAGCATCAGGAACGCTAGTAAGGACAAGCTTGCGTGAATACAAAGAACTGGTGTAGTGGAATTCAATGTATTAATGAGTGAATGGGCTTACAAACGTCATAAACGGTTGGGATGATAAGCACAATTTAAAGATTAAATAACCCCTTACCAGTTGTGAGTGGGATTTTATATCATACCCGGTTGGGGATGATAAGTGCCTTGAAATGAAAACCCACCACTAAGTGGTATTTTAAACATCACAACTTAGAGTAGTGATGTGAAAATCATGCGAAAAAACTACTTACCGGTTGTAAGTAGATCATACCCGGTTGGTATGATGAAACTTGCTCGAAGGAAGTTGAAAACTCGTTGATCAGTTATGAGCGGAGATGTCCTTATACCTAGTCAGAATTATGGACACTTGAAAACATATTTTTGTCGGAAGTGCTCTCCCCTAACTATGTACCAATGCTTAAACGATTTGGGAGACTTTCTTGACAGGAGTTCGAATAGCTCTTATAGGTCGGGGGCCTCGGTTTTGGAACTTGGGGGCTACTATGCCCGGTTTTGAAAATCTCAAGTAGTGGGCACGAGTAAGAGCTCATAAACAAATATGAGATATGTGCAATAAAACTTTAATAAATGAATTGTTTGGCTATGGTACCAAGACAGGACCGATATATTCAGTCAACTAGTGGCAGTGTGACACAACAGGTCTCCGGACCAGTCAAGACAAATAGCTACAGGTTGAGTTGAAGGTTGGGGTCGTTGGACTAATGACACCACAGATTATATGGCATAACAAGAAAATACTGATTGTGCATGCACTATGATTACGAGACCATCAAGACGCCCAAGAAGGGTAGTGATGCGTCCTAAGGGCTATGGACGACCTGTTGAGTATAAGGGCAATTTGTCGTACTAGGTGACCGTGTCAAATTTGGAGTAGCACCAAGCGCATGAGACTGGGGTGGGGACAGGATGAGGTCTCTGTCCTCATACGGACACGGAGAATTGATTTCGAGATTGAGGGTCGGATGTCAAGTACATTGACTCATTCTTAAGGTAGAAGTGGATGTGCTTCTATCTAGGTGGCCAGTAAAGTCGCTCCGATGCCACAAGTGGGTTCAGTGGACTGGCCTGCTAATGTGTGTTTCACCTTCATGATGAAGGATGTGTGTTGGGTGATGACACACCATGATTAATAAAGAAATGGTGGTAAAAATTGAGATTTGATATGAAAGGTTTTTTGAAAGAAAGGAGTCTAGCATACTCCAATACAAATCTTTTTCCTAAAAGTTAAAAGTTTTGAAAACCCATTCACTGAGTAGTCATACTCACCCCCTCCCTTATATCCCTTTTAGGAAATTTCAGAAAGCCTAACCTTAAAGACCATCAACTAAGACATCTGTGAGACAGGTATGATAAATTTAAAATATTGTGCAGTTTTGATTTATGTTATTCCAGGAAAAGGTGCAGGTTTAAAGGACGCCTTACTCTTTATGGTTTATAATAAGGGAAAACCTTTTAATAAATTGGGAGAGTCACGAGTTGATCACGGGGATCCGACCACACCGGGTTGGGGCATGACATCACTCCTCTAAGTTGTGATTGTTAAAAATACCACTTGGGAGTGGGTTTTCATTTTGAGGTACTTATCATCCCCAATCAAATATGATATAAAACCCCACTCACTCGTTAATGTAGTGAATTCCACTAAACCGGTTCTTTGTATTCACATGAGCTTGTCCTTGTTGGCGTTCCTAGTACTTCATGTTCCTACACGATATGAACATCTCGTTTCATTATCTTTCGTCCTAATAGCCTTCATTCATTCCAAATGAATAAGAAAACCAAACTTTCATTTATTTACAATTAGGTCCCTAAAGTTATTTCTCTTTAACTTTAAGTCTCTAATGCCGGTTTTTCCTCAAATTGAGTCCCAAAACTTTTAAAATTTATCATAGGACCTCAATTTATTCCATTTCATAAAAAGGGGTTTAATTTCCCAAATTTCCAATTTGGTCCCCAAACTTTTCCAAAATTACCATATTGTCATTCCTTTACAAAAATGGTAAATTTTACCCCAAAAATTCTAAAATTCCTTAATTTCCCCTGTAATATTTTTATCATGCCCAATTGACCCTCAATTTTAGGAAATTGCATTTTAGTCCTTAACACAACTGAATTTGATTTGATCAAATTGACCAATCAAACACTTCCAATGGTTGAAATTGAGTTTCTACATGTTCATACGATTCTCTAGCAATTTGAATCGCAAGTTTTAATGTCGGAACGAGCTCAAACGGAGCTTCGCTGGAAAATGAACTGTAGAGAGAGAAAGCTTCGATTACTCCACGGTGAGGGTGCGGCGATTTGAGATTTCTATCTGGGCAGGTAGTTTTCATCCCGAGTTTCATCCTAGAATAAAAAATCGCATCAATTGATGCTTAATTGAGTTAGAATTTCATCATCAAATTTCTGTCAATTCTCTCTCTAACACCGGTCATAAATTGTAGAAGGGAGCCGAATTGGCTTACCTTTCAGTCCTAATTCCGCCGTGGGAGGGCTAAAAAAGTGTTGGGAAGGCTTGGTTTGGCCTATGGAGGGCTCTCGGCCAAAATAGGGCAGCTTCGATCTGTCAGAGCTACTTCACTATTCCATCACGCCGACGCTTCTCCAGCGACCCTTAGAGCAAACAGGGACTACAGGCATGTAGTTGACTTCTCCCCAGTTCTAAAGAACCTGACCTCACCTCCTTTGGCTGAAAAATGACCCTATATCAGAGCTCTAGTTTGAGCTTCGACAGAAAACTAAGCAGCTGAGAGAGAGTGAGCTTTTTAGGTGTGGAGATGATGAATAGAGAGGGGCTCTTTATATAGGGAGCTCGGGGACTCGTCGGCCATCCGTTTGGCACCTTTATGATAGGCATTGATCACCGGAAATGTATTGAATGAAGACATTTCTTCTTCACCGACGCTGTTTCGATTTTCTGGCGAATGAAGAGTGTTGTCATCTGAAGGAAGAAGATGACACTATTCTGAACCGAACCAGACCGGTCCAAACCGGGTTCAAAGCTTAAACCGACCGGTTCACCCCTCATTCCATCGAGTTTTTCAAATCTAAAAATTTTTAAATTCATTTTCTATCCAATGGTGGCCTCAAATCTCAAATTTGAATTATTTAAGCCACATAGAAAAATGAATCTAGAATCCGGTTCAATAGTGGTTCAAATCGGACCAAACTGGTTCAATTCGGTTCGGATCCGGTTCACCTGAACCGATTTGGTTTTCATCTCCAATTCACCCTAAAGTCTCTTTTCCTGACTTTATGACTCCTTAGGTCACTTAGGGTCCATAAAATTCCTGGTTTACCATCTCTCTATCGGTTCCGGTTCATAAACCGACTCGGTTCTTAAACTAGTTTAATCCGGTTCACCTGAACCGGTTTGGTTTTTCTCTCCCACTTTGTTCTAAGGTTCCTTCCCAAGGTTTATAAATCTTTTTGGGTCACAAGGGAGTTGAAATTTCTCTAATTATCCCGTTCCTCAATAAATAGGTTTGTGAACCGATTCGATTTTCTTACTTAGTTTCACCGATTTTTTTTCTGGTTTTCCTTAACTCAAAGGGTGGAGTTGACAAGTACACTCCAATTCAAACTATTTTCTGAAAGTCAAATTTTAAAACACCCATTCACTGAGTCATTGAACTCACCCCCTCTCTTATACCCCTTTTCAAGTAACCAAGGGAAAGCTTACCCAATGACCTCAAGTAACCACACCTATTTAAATTTCCTTCAATTTTGATTAATGTTATTCTAGGAAAGGTAATAGGTTTAAAGGACACTTTGCTCCCCATGTTTTAAAAGAAGGGGAAAGCCCTTAATAAACCGAGAGAGTGGCTGGTTGCTCATGGGAATCCGACCAAACCGGGTCGGGGCGTGACACAAGCTGAGTTGTCGAGCTTGTTGGACCGAACCACTACTTTTCCGAAGCCAGGTCATCGAACCTATTGGGCTAGTACATGTGGGTCAATGCCAAGCCGATAAACCATTGTACTGGAGGGTTAAAGATAAAGGCTATAATTCAAAAAGATTGTTGATTGTGCATGCACTGTGATGTTCAGTCAATTAGTATTTAAGGGTGTTAATAAGAAAAAACAACTCTTGTAGAAATGGCACCTAGGAGAGGAGCCCAACATAACCAACTAGCTACTAAGCAGTAATATGTAGAGAGCGACACTAAAGAATCGGTACAATACCTAGTACGAGGGACTAGAGGTCAGACACCAAGGCCTAAATGGTGGGATTTTTGAACGAAGGAAACTCTCTAGCAACCGAGGAACCTCAAAAGAGTAGGAAGCCAACAAAGAATGCATGGAAGCATATTTTAAGTATGTGAGAATTCACAACTTGCCCCTACAAGGTAGGGAAGGAGTACTGCCAAGTGAGGCTAAAGGCATGCCTCCCTCGAATGGGATAATTGGGAGACCAAGGATGGGGAACGTACTTCCCAGCAAGCACCAATTGTGCAGTACTAGAATGGGCAGTGCTTTGACATAGCGAAGTGCCTAAAGTAACTTCATTTGTTGGATTGTAAAACCTTCATTAGAGAAAAGAATGTTGCCACATCCATAGATTAGCTATGAAATGTAGAAAATCTCATGACAATCATGAAAGTACTAGCTATGAAGAAGGTAATCATGGCTGGATTCTTAGGGTAATCATGAAAGTAATCATGGTAGGATTTGTAGGACACTAAACAAGGAAATTCTAGAAAAATATATTGGGCCAAGAACTAGACGAATTTGGGGTGCACCAACCAAAAAATGGCCAAAATTGGCCAAATCGATCAATTTATTCACTGAAAGTCGGTTCGGTACAGTGCGAACTAGTCGGCATGTTGCACTAGGCACATGCACGTGCTAGCCGTGTGGTCGTCGTCTCTACCCAATTGAAGATCAAAAAACCTGACCCATACCCCCATAGTGACCTGATTTCACCGTGATTTCAGGCATACTATCCCTAAGGATAATTAAATAAAAAGTGAGGTCTATTGGGTCCCATCCAACAAGCTATGCACATGTGTGATGGACTATTGGTCCCTCGAGATGTCCATATAAGACTTGCTCCCTCGTCGGTCAATGGCCAAAATTCTCTCTGGAAATAAGAATACTCATTTTTTTGGTGACCTCCATACCATAGCTCAAAATTTCTCTTCTGACCACAAAACTTAGCCATTCTAATAGTCTTAGAACTATGTAGAAGTCAGCTTTACAACTACACATCTCCCTGACACAGACTTGCACTCTATCGGCACTAGTGTGATCAAATAGTAATCTCACTCCCTGAGCTGACAATAGAGCAGTCTTCTTGAGCCTCCCCGACCTCCACAATGGCCAACCATGGCACAAAAATATTTTGGAGACTTCTCGTGATTCCATCTTGACAAAACCACTAACCGTTCAAGGTGTAGGTAAACCTCATGGTCATGAAATTTCTTCAAAGCTTCGATAATATCCTGTTATTCACTAAGCTCTGTAAATCGGGTGTAGCTGGTAACTCTGACCACTACAAAGGGACATCAAGGTGTCAATAGCCTAGTGGGAAAGTCAGCTCTCCAACCCCACTGGTGCCAACCATCACTGCTCTCTCTAGTCAGTTACAGACCTAAACCTGACTCTATGTCAGTTTTCCGGTGAAGGCATCATCATGGCCAAAATGGCAATATTTTGGCTAAGGTTGGCCAAAAAGTAACCGTGAGGACCTGTGGAAAAAGATGAGGGACAAGGAAAGGATTTTTGGAAGGTTTATAGAGTTTTTTTTTAAAAAAAAAAAGAGGAAAGTTGGGGACTAAAATATAAATTTTGAAATGTTTTGGAGCCAAACTACAATTTCAGGGAAATTGGAACCCAAATGAGACTCAGTAGATGTCTAGGGATCAGAAATAAAGCATGACAAATGTTTAGGATCCGAAGTGATAGCTTGAAAGAAGTTAGGGATCTAAGTGAAACGTTTTGAAAAGTTCAAGGGCCAAATGGTAAATATTTTTAAGTTTGGGCCAAAGAGGAAAACTTCTAGGAGTTTTAGTACCCAAATGAACTTGGAGGGAGTCACACTAAAGTAAAGAAGTGTAAGAGTTTATAGTTTCAAAAATGGGTGAGTGGAAAGTATATGGATCAAGGTCGTCATTTTCTAAAATCAAGTGGGCCTAAAAGCCATGTTTTGAAAATACTCGACAAGTGGGCCTAGAGCCAATAGAGATGAACCTTGTCCCATAAATAACACAATTATTAGGTTAGAGTCAGAATTTGATAAAAGACATGATAATTGGTTGTATGAAATGGGCCTTTTCCAATAAATTCTACTGAGCCAAGGTGGACCTTAACCTGAAGGACTCGTAGAACATAGACAATGGATTAAAGAACAAAATACATGCATGTGTTTGTTAAGTGGGATTACTAGACACCCGGTGTAGGGTAGTGGTAATTCCAAGGGCTATTAGATAACAAGGTTGATACAAAGGAAGAAACGTTGGTCTAGTATGTTAAGGGCTTCGGGAGTCCTATACGCACCAAAGCTTGGCGAAGGGGGAAACGTCTCGTCCCTTAATAGCAAACAACTAAATTCTTGTTTGTGGGATGGGCAATGGTGCTCATGCAAGCAGTCTATCATTATAGACAAGTGGATGGTAAATGCACTCTAGGTCATAAGTGAAACCGAAGGGAGTTCTATTCTACAAATGTGTGATCTCTCCTTGATGGAGAGAAATTGATATGATAAACCCCTAATGATAATCACCCAAGACTTATAACCTTGAAACATGTGAACCTCTCTCTAATGATAGAAATCTCTTATGCTTACTATGATACATCGTTGCTAGATAAACCCTACTCACTAAGTTTTGAACCCACCCCATCCCTTAACCACTTTCATGTAGTAGACATGCCAATGTTGAAATGTTTTGCCAGTACCTGAGCTAGGTATGCCTTTATCCCTACTTTATGCTTATATTTTGGTATGATTTTGTAGTTTAATAAGAGTTACATTTATTATGAATCTTATCCCTATCAAGTCTATATGGTGAGCATACTCACTGTCATAGGATCGGGAAGAGTGGCGAGTTGTTTGTAGGTCCAACTGGGAAAACTAGGCTCGGATGTGACAACTTAAGTAGTATCAGAGCTCAAGTTTTCGAAACAAAAAAAATGGTTGAATTTTGAAATATATTGTAATATTATGTTACCCAAAATCCTACCCAATTTAAACCCTTTCATAAAATTCCTCTTATAGGACAACAACCGAGATGAGAAGACCCCATCAAAAGTCTAGCATATCTGTTGCACCTCCCGGGCAAATACTGAAGAAGACATCTGGTGAACAAACCCAGCTGACACCTACTCAATAGAGAGTCGAACACGTCTTTAAGAAAGTCTATGCTTATTACATTACGACCTTAAAAGAGTTACCACCCAACATGATCAACCCAAAATTTGACCCCGTTGCTACAACTTTTTTACAATGAGCATATGACAATGAAGTTGTGGTACTCGAAAGGTATGGAGTAAGGATGCTAAGGAATCAAGGAAGCCTAAGCCAAACCTCATCATCATCGATATACAGTGAACCCAATATGAATCCCTACACCAAATGTAACAAGTACCAAGGATTATGCCCACCAAAGAGCACGCCACCAATATGTACGATTGATCTTGACCTAGACCCCCTAAAGGAGGACCCTATCCCACATCCAAGAGGAGTTTAGTATGATCAACGCACTTTAGGATAAACTAACGCCCTTTTTCTACTTCTTCTTTTTCCTTGTAATAAAGTGGGTCTTACGGCTAAGCCTTGAGAAATAAAAGAATTATCTTTTTAGTATACACTATAAAATTGTAACTAAATTTACCCCTTGAATGTCTAAAGAACAAATCATGAAGAATACCAATCCCCTTAGAGACCATAATCCTACTTGATAAGGAAACCCTTGGAACATAAAAGTCAAATATTTAAGGAACCTTCATGGGGCAAGACTAACCTAAAAACCCTTAAGGAGGTCCAAGGATGAACCCTTACAATAGTTCTCGGTAAGGAATGCCAAAAATAAAGATGGAACCTCTCCCTAAAACCTGAATAAGGCTAAGACCTTTACATGAAGTCTCATGAGACTTTGATTTAAGTAGTAAACCCTTAAAAGATCATATTACCTCGAAAAGACATCGGGGAAGAATCAAGGACATAAGTAAGATGTAAGACAAACCCACAACCTATAGCATGGACTATGAGGACCTTGCCCAAGTAACTTATGACTTCAAGAAGACCCAATAAAGGACCTGATATAAGAGAAAAGAACCAAGTGCATAACCTAGATCCACCCCTAGGGATGTGATATCCAAAGGGCGTACAACGGGACAAAGGAACAAAAGCCGATTAGGAACACCAGAGACCATATAAAGACAAAAATATAATTAAGTCGAAATCCGCAAGCCTAAGGAATTAAGAGAATCTAGAACTAGAGGAATAAAATACTAGTAACTCGGACATCAATAGAATAGGACAACTAGGATGACAAGGAAGTTACCTAGGGAGGCTCACCAAAAACATACCCAGAAATCGATAAGTGAAAAGATGGTCTAAGAAGAAAGATGCCCAGGAGAGATGTCAAAAAGGGAAGGACGAATACAATATGCTAGGACAAGAACCCCTACCTAAGTAAACTCAAAGTGGAGAATAGGACAACCACAAGGATGAGACCTAAATATGGAATCCCTTGGTACAAGGGACAACCTATGCAAAATGCCTCAAAGGATAACTACAAAAGGGTTACAAACAAATGCCATGATGAAAAGGTGTAAGTGCATGAGGGAATGAAACCCTCAAGGGGTGATAAATAAATTGGACATAACCCTCCAAGGATAAGGGTCTCTACTTCAAAGTACAGGAGTAGAAGAATGGGACAAGCAAGGAGAACACCTCAAATAAAGCCCAATGATATAAATCCTTACCATAAGGGACATCTTATAAGTAAAAGGGCGATAATTGTAAAATAGTCACGAATAAGCATAAGTACACTAGGGGATGGAAACCCCTTAAGGAAGGATATCCCAATCAAATGGAGACATAGGATGCTAGAGTATAACCATAAGTATACCACTAGGCATGTTGAGAAATAATTGAAAACCCGATAGTTTAGAGCAAAAAGTGACCAATAAGAAAATTGGTAAAATATAAGTAAACAAGGGATGCCTAAATCCCTTGAAAGAAAACCCATGATAAGCACCCAAAGACCCTCATTGGCTAAAGAATGCATCACATAAAATTCCTAAAGAAAGGAACTATTACAACTCGTTGTAAGGAACCAACGAGTAGTAAGATGGAAACTTTGGAAGCCACCAACCATTATGAAGGTCATGACACCTAAGCAAAGGAGAATGTAGAAGGACCATGTGTGACCAAGAATGAATTGGTTACAACCACCATAACCTAAAGAAGGACGTTTAGTACAGACATAGTGCACATATTATCCGAAAATGAATCTATGAGAAGAAATTAACAAGACAATAGTCACCTTCAAGAAATAATGATGACAAGAAGGATAGAAGGATCTATACTACCCTCATTAAGCTAAGTAAAGAAAAATCCCATTGGAAGGAAAGATGTCGAACTAAAATTTCTGACCAAATATGGGAAAGCAAGGAATAAGGTTGGTCGTAGGATAGCCAATATTCCATTACAAGGAGTCAAAACATGATCACGAAGAGAAATGAGATGAAAAGTCGAACCCGAGAATTTTGCAAGACCAAAGGGTGCTCATCCCAAGAGGGTTATGAATGGCAATTCAAGATGAGAAATTGATGAAGAACATGCCATAATATTGGGTTGAAGAGACTAATCAAACCTTAAAAGACACCCCTAAATATGACCAAAATCGCATAATAGAGAATTCTAACTGTAAAGGACATGCGGTTAGGATGCCCGACGCACCCCAGGAGGAAGTCAGGTAAAAGAAGTAACATCTGATGACCTCCATATGATATAACGAATATTCAAACATATAGAAACTCAAGGGTAATCCATAGAAGGATATGCTTCCTAACAAGTTGTCAAGGTTTGAGGTACAGACACAAGAGGCCACTAAGTGATAAGAAACATTTGACCTTACAACCCATAATGGGTATAAAGGAATCCTTGCTAACCACCTAGGACACATGGTTATGTAACCTTATGTCAAGCAGGAAGTGTTAGGAAATGACGGGAAAAAGTCATGAAACGACTTTTCCTATGTGGAATAAATGGACCACCTTGTTGGAAGATGAACCCCTAGCACAATTATTACAAGATGAGAAAATTTGGCATTCCTATAAGCAATGCACCATCAAAAAGGAAAATGAGTGATGAAACACTAGAGTTGAGGACAAAAGGAGATTAAGGGAAATAAAGGAAGGGGAAATCTAATAAGAGCCCAGACAAATTCCATTTTTGGATAAATGGTAAATGATTTGTATTAGGGAATACCAAGGAGACACGAGGATGTGAATGGTGTAAATCAGTAATGACTGAGTGCAAATGAAGTGCTTACTAAACATTGTGATAATTTATGACAAACACAAGTGTCTACCTTGCCTTAACGATGGATTGGTTTTGACGATCCCTATCGACCAATGAAGGAATAATTGGGGAAAACATATTGAATAAGTGTCATGGAAAGGCACTCCACCCGTACTAAGAACACTAGACATGGAGGAAGGAGCATCTTTCAGGTCGTGATCACGACAATAAAAAACATTGGAACAATGTAAAAGTTACATGAATGGCACCAAACACCTCAAAGGCAATACGAAACCAAAATGGAAAAGGCTATAAGATAATGTCCACCGATTAGAGGGCACCTAAAGGACGAAGACACAATGTCTCCCAATTTATAATGAATAACTTAAGACTGGCCAAAAGAGTTATTGTTCTTTCAGAAAAAAAGAAGGATTATAATTATGTTGGGCAGATAACTTAAATACCTTCAAAAAGGGAATGAGATCATTAAGACACAAAGTTTTGAGCAAGCACCACCAAAGGGGTACACGAGGATGCGAGGAGACCCGGAGTAATGAATAATGGGTGTTAGGGGATAGAAACAAGTTATAATATGGCTCATTGATCTGAGCTACGAAACATGGACAATAGATTACCAACATTTGTAGATATGGTTAACCAGGAAAGTTACCATAAATAAGAGACCCAAGAGGAATTGAAAAATTATGTGGAACATGTAGTTAGTAACCATCTCATGGTACCTATAGCCACCTCACCTGCAATAACAAACTCGAAGAGTAATCAAGACCCTACTAGCACAAATGGATAAAAAGGAATGGAAGGATTCCCAGCACTAGCAAGGAACCAAACAACCAAACACTATGACATTGATTGGATATAGAAATCAAAGATGGATAAGACCACATACCATCACCTGGTAGTAACCAGCCCTCCCAGGAAAAGGCCCCAATATGGTAAGGAATGACAAGAGATGCGAATATCTTAGGAGAAGATTTTGAAATGAACCAAAACCACCATCAAGGTCACACTAGGACCATGGGGATAGGGAATCCCTAATGGAGCATCCTAAGGATGCATGATTAGACCTAATCCAAGAGATTATCTTAGACGAATATCTAAGAGAAGAATAATGGAGAAAGACCATGGGAAAAAGGATGACTCCAACAAAGTAAACACTTGGAAACGAGTCAACAAAATTTAAGAAGAAACAAGGGAAGAGCCAAATTGATCCTAAGGAAGTTATGGTATCATCGAGCGAGTTTTGAGGATAAAACTCCTAAAATGAGGGGAGTAGTTGTAGGCCTTGTCTTTCCTAGATAAGAGAATTAATAATGAGACCTAAAAATTTCAAAGGAAAATTGAGATCCTGATTGGACTGTGATTATGCAAAGTAATCAATGTGGGATGAAAATCAAACCCAATACCCAAATTAGCCAATGTTTCAACTAATTGAGACAAGAACTGGACTGAACCAAGGTGAACCAGACCCGAACCAGATAGAACCGCACTGAACTAAGAGGAACCAGTTCAAAGAGCTCCTCCCCTCTCATTCTACTCAGACCTTCAATTCCCAAATTCCTCTACTCCTCATTTTCCCGACGACCTCCATACTAGAGTTCTAGAAAGGGCTTTTTTTCTCAATGAGAAAGGTTGGCACTAGTCCGAGTAGATTTTAGAGGAATTTCTCCACCCAACTGCAGCCTCCCTTCGGTCCAAGGACAACTAGAGAAGCCTCTAGACGATCACACAATGAACTAACTTCAGCCATGACTTTGCCTAGACTCGATCAAGCCATGTTCGAGCCCCACTATGGCCACCTACAGCCGACCCAAGGTCCCTTACCATACCAAGTCATACCCAAGTCCTCCCTACACATCCTTGGTGAGTCCCTACCGCCACCGTTCATCGAAAAATTCTGAATTTAGTATAATTATGATAGTTATTGTTCTATATTATTTTAGACCACTTAGGTCACCATTTGAGCCCTCAGTTGATCTAGGAGGGATCCCCGGGAAGAGAGCAAGCTTCCCCCACACTTAGCTCCGATCGTCATGCCCTCACCGATAAGTTAAAAAATATTTCTCTCTTTAGACCCTATTTTCCGGTGAGGATCCATTTTTAGTCAATTCTAGGCCAAATGAATTGGTTCAAACCTTATAATGGTCATAGGGACTTGGGGAAGACAATTAGTGGCATGATAAGACTAATTTGGGAAAATTTAATCTAGCTTATGAGTAAATCAAAGTTGAGGGACAATTTTGCAATTTTTGGAAACTTAAGGACCAAATTACAATTAAGTGAAAGTTGAGGGCCTTAAAGGAAATAAGATAATCTTAGGGGCCTAAAGGGAATATTAGAAACCTTAGGGGCCTGATTGAGTATAAAGTGGATATTAGGGACCTAAATTAAAGAGTATAAATATCACACCTCGACTCGATTTGGTCAGATTTCCGTGATCAACCCGTCGCTCCCTTGGTTTAAGAGGGCTTTCCCCCTTCTTTTATTCAAGAGAAACCAGGCATAAATTTAAACTTTGTTCCCTAGAATAATATAAATCAATCTAACACAAGCTTAAAAGGAACTTTAAGCATACCTGACAGAGGGTACATCTTCACGCACTCTTTCATTCCA
The DNA here is from genome assembly GCA_030064425.1 of Trapa bicornis. NCBI lineage: Eukaryota > Viridiplantae > Streptophyta > Magnoliopsida > Myrtales > Lythraceae > Trapa > Trapa bicornis. The sequence continues at coordinate 8,896,640 of CM057754.1, forward strand.
TCTCCTTACTCCTGAAAAGGGGTAGAAGGGAGGGGGTGAGTTCTATAACTCAGTGAGCGGGTGTTGGAAGTGAGTTTTCAAAATTGCTTTAGTTTATCCAAACCATGCCAAGGTTATCATTACTTTTAAAAAGGATTTTCCTCAAATTCGGTTTCCTAAACCTTTTTCCATTACCATATTAGGTGTGTTTAGCTTTCTTAGCCCATCCCCTTGCATCGGGAGGCGTTTAGCAAACAAACACACACCCTTCATCATGAAGGGTATACACATTCGCAGGTGCAGCCCATCCACTGCACTCACTTGTGGATCAGAGCATCTTTACCGTCCACCAAGGAAGAAGCCCATCCACTTTTACCCCGAGTCTGAGTGGAACATCCCATACGCTCAACCCTCAAACCCAAATGCCACTTCGTGTCTGTATGAGGATGAAGACCTCATCCTAACCCCTCCCTGGTCTCATGCACAAGAAGCTCCTAGAGCTTCGTGATAGATTGGCACAACAAACTGCCCTTATCGCCCTCATATCATCCAACAACCCTTGGGACCCATCACTACCCCCTAGGGCATCTTGATGGTATCATACCACAAATGCATGCAAAAACAAGATTTTTCATATAATGGCCATCAACTTTGGTGCCAACGGTTCAACGGCCCCGACGCTCAACCTGACATGTAGCTGTTTGTCTAGGTCGGTCTGTCGACCTTACCCTGACGCACTGTCGCTAATCCATCGAGCACTGTCAGTCTTGACTTGGTACCGTGGTGAAATCACACAACCAATTTCATTAAAAATTTTCATGGCTCTTCTTAATCAAGTTTGTTTACGAGCTTCTACTCGTGCCCACTAGCCTTGAGCCCGCTGTATGCGTTTTTCCAAAATTAGGCATTTAGCCCCAAGAGTTCAAAAACTGAGGCCCCTGGCCTATCTGAGCTATTCTAGCTCCCATTAAGAAGGTCTCTCAAATGTTTTAAACATTAGCACAAAGTCAGGGGAGAACACTTCTGAAAAAAATTCATTTTTAACTCATCACACCAACCAGGTGTGATGATATCTCCACTTACAACTAGTAGGCGGGTTTCTCCTTTCCTCAAGGAAACTTATCATACCAACTCGATATGATGTGAAATAATCCCACTCACAAGTGGTTTTTCATTTCTAAAGTACTCACCATCCCAACCGAGTATGATGTAAAATTAAGCCCACTCACCCAATGATTGTGACGTGTTCATCCCTAGTCGATTTTCCAAGTTCATGCTAGCACTCTTGCTTGTGTTCTGGTCCCAAGTGTCCCTACACGGTTTGGGTATCATTATCAGAAAAGTTCGGCATGACAGCCCTTCTTTTTCTCACGTATGGGCGACTATGCCGAAATCTTGGTTTATTGCACTTAGGTCCCTAAAGTTCATTTTCTTTAACTTTAGGTCCCTAATGCTAACCTTTCCCCAAATTGAGTCCCAAGGCTTCCAAAATTCTCTTTGGGTCTCAATTTACTCAAATGTGTAAGGGGCTCAAGTTTTCCAAATTTTCAATTTGGTCTCCAATTTTTCAAAAATTATGATTTTGTCCCTACTTTCCAAAAATAGCAATTTGACCCCAAATATTTAGAAAATTGACCAATTGGTCCCCCATCATCTTTTTCATTGCCAATTGTCCTTCAATTTTGAGAAATTGCATGAAGGTCCCTCAATTTTTTTGAAATCCCCAATTTCTCCCCTTTAAACTGACTGAATTTGATTTCTTCAAATTGGCCATTCAATTAGAGCTAATTACTCCAATTGATGGCATGGATCAGTTCCTACATTTTCATATGATTCAATTGAGCTTTGAATTGCATGATTTGAGTTTGAAACGAGCTTAAACGTAGGTTCGTCGGAAAATTATTCGTAGAGAGAGAAAGCTTCGAAAGCTTATTGTCGGAGGTGCAGCGGTTTGAGCTCTCGATCTAGGGAGGTAGCTCGCGTCATGAGGTTCCTTATTGGATCAAGAATTGCTACAATTGAAGTCCAAATGAGTGTGAATTTTGTCAGTGAAATTTAGCACTTTCTCTCTCTAACACCGATCTGCAACGATGGAGGAGGGCCAAATTGGCTTACCTTTCAGCTCTGTTGAGGTCATGTGAGGGATGTGGGGGTGTTAGGGAGGCTTGGTTTGGATGGAGGAGGTCTGAATTTGGGTTCAACTCGGCCAAAATAGGGCCTTCGGTCCATCGAAGCTACTTCATTATTTGATTCCGCTGATGCTTCTCCGTCTATCCACGGGTCAAAAGGAGGTTGCTAACTTCCCCCAGAGTCTGTAGGACCCAACCTTGTCTTCTAAGGCTAAGAAAAAGGCCCAAGTCGAAGCTATGGTTTGAGCTTCACCTAAAAATGAAGTAATTTAGAGAGAATGGCGATTTGAGGTGTATGGAGGATGAATGGAGAGGACCTCTTTATATAGAGAGCTTGGGGACCCTCTGCCCGACCACTTTCCATTTTGGTCGAGCTTATCCTCACCTAAAAGTGCCCTGATCGGAGCAAAAATTCCTTCGTCAGAGAAGGAAAGTTTTTGCATTGATGAAGAGTGTTGTCATCCTGAGGAAGAAGACAATGTTGTTCTGAACCAAACCGGTCCAGTCCAACCGTGTTCAATGGCAAAAATCGGATGGTTCAGGCCTGATTCGACCGGTTTTCTCAAATCTAAAAATTTTTAAATTCATTTCCTATCCAATGGTGGCTTTAATTTCCCAATTTGATCACTTTAAGCCACCATGAGAAATGAATTTAGAATCCAGTTCATGTGTGGTTCAAATCAGTTCAATCCTATTCATGTTTGATTCATGTGTGTATACCCAAATCGTGTAGGAGCTATTCATCTAAGTACCTATGTAGAGGAGCACATCATTGATCATAAATCTAGTTGAGACGAACACATTACGGTTACCAGGTGAGTGAGATTTTCTAGCATCGAGTCTAATTGGGTCAATGACATGTACATGTGGTAGCATAAATCCTGAGACAGCTTGAACCCCATAAGAGCATTAACTTTTTGTGATAGCATGAATCTTGCTGGTAGCAGTAGTTATGATGATGCAAGCCATGTGATAGCTTAAATCCGATATTAGTATGAACCATGTTACTAGAGTGCTAATAGATTGCCTATATTTTATCATGATATCATATTGGGTCCAAGGCCATCATTTTCTAAAATCAAGTGGGCTCAATGTCGTACATTAAAAATACTCAACAAGTGGGTCCAAGGCCAATGGACATGGACATTATCCCGTAAATAACACAATTATTATGTTAGAGCCAAACCTTTATAAAAGACATGATAATTAGTTGTATGAAATGGGTATTGCCAACAAATTCTACTAAGCTAAGATGGGCCATAACCTGAAGGGCTCATATAACACAGATAATGGATTAAAGACCAAGATACATGCATGTATTTGTTGAGCGAGATTACTAGACATTCGGTATGGGGTAGTGGTAATTCTAAGTGCTGTTGGACAACAAGGTTGGTACAAGGGAAAAAAATACTAGTCTAGTATGTCAAGGGCTCCTGGAGTCCTTTGCGCACCAAATATTGGTGAATGGGAAAATGCCTCGTCCCTCAATAGCGGACAAACTCGAGTCTTCTTTGTGGATTGGGTAGTGGTGTTCACGCAATGAGTTTGTCATTATAAACAGGTGGTCGGTAAATGCACTTCAGACCATAAGTGGAATAGAATGAAATTTTGTTCTGAGAACGTGTGATCACTCTCCCTAATGTAGGGAAATTAATATGATAAACTCTTAATGATAATCACCCCAAAACTTATAACCTTGAAACCTATGAACCTCTCTCTAATGATAGAAATCTCTTATGCTTACTATGATACCTCGTTTCTAGATAAACCATGTTGACTAAGTTGTGAATTCACCCCCTCCCTTAACCCCTTTCAAGTAGTAGACATGTCAATGGTGAAACGTTTTGTTAGCACTTGAACTAGGTACACCTTTATCCCTACTTTCTTCTTATATTCCGTTATGATTTTACAGTTTAATAAGAGTTATTTTATTATGAATTTTATCCCTGTCAAGTCTATGATGGTGGATGCACTCACCATTGTAGGATCAAGAGTAATGATAGGTTATTTGCAGGTCTAATCGGGGAAATTAGGCTGTGGTGTGACAATTAAAATATGAGATTATTTTATCAGAGTGTCATACAACAAAAAGCATATAACATAATTTATCATATTAAAGATGAGAGGGGCATGTGGCTAAAAAATGAGGTCCATATCAATTCAGGTTTCTATAGCTTCTTTACATAGTTGTACAAATATGAAGTGAGTGAACATGTTGAGAAAGTTCCGGAGAATGTTAGAATCGTAGTCACCCTTACTATTAATGCTTTATTAGCTACTAAGATTAATCGAGAGGAAGTGGAATGGAAAACTTTTCAATTGGGAGCGAAAAAGGCAGCCAGTCCATATGAGTTAATGGGACATTTTACCATTCCTACTGTTATACGGTGGGATAGGTACTATCAATTCTTTGGTATAGGTGAAATTATAGCTTTCTTGAATAAAACTGATATCATTTTGATCCTTAAAGTTAAATCATTCCATAACTTTTCTTTTAGACTAAAGTTAAGGCTTAGTGTACTGGCTTATGCCGCTCATGGATCATTTAGTGTCACGGAATCAAAGTGTCTTCATCCCATGAAGGATAATTCACGATAATATTTTTATAATATATGAGTGTTTCCACTACTTTAACGAAAAATCTCAAGAGAAAAAAGAGTGATACGTGATTAAAATAAACATGGTAAAAGCTTATTATAGGATGGAGTGGAGTTTCTTAGAATGTCTCCTTAAACTGGATTTTTGTCAAAAGTTTACTAACTGGATTATGATTTGTGTGTTAAGTTTCTCATAGGTTGCTTCTAAATGGAGTTCGCTCAAATGTTTTATTCCTCGTACGAGGATTAAGATAGGGATATCCCTTCTCCCCCTATCTTTTCATTTTGGTTGTCCATATACTTTCTTGCAATTTATTAACCGCTAGTTGTATGAGTAAGTGAATTGGTTTAAAATTTTCTAAAGCTTACCCTACATTTTCGCATTTATTTTACGATGCCTTATTTTTAGAAGCAACACAAACTAATTTAGCCAAATTGCTTAGAATCATAAATATATACTATAAAGGATCAGGTCAATGCATTAGCCTTAGCAAGTCCTCGATTTAATACGAATCTAATATACATTTACAAACTCGACTGATGATTCAATCTTCTTTACAGATACTTTCGGGGTCAAGGAAGATCGCTATCTCAAGTTGCTCATTTGTTGAGGATGGAACAAGACCAAAACGCTCCAATTCCTGAAGGACCGGATCACAACAAAGCTGCAAAGTTAAAGCTACATACCTCTCCCCGAGTGGCAAGGAAGTCCTCATAAATATATGTTATTCATTCTATCCCTAATTATACGATGAACTCTTTTTTGCTGCCATAGGGATTGTGCGATGATGACTCCCTCATTTCCAAGTTTGGGTAGAGCAACAATGAGGTAAGTAAAGCGACCCAGTGGGTGAACTGGCACAAGATGACAACAGACCTCAAACAGTGGGGACATGGGGTTTAAGGACTTTCATACCTTCAACATTGTCCTCCTAATGAAGACATCTCGGAGAATCCTTTCTAATATGTTCTCTGTTTGTGCAAGAGTTTTAAAAGATAAATACTTTTGCCATATTAGTTTTTTGTCTGCAGGTGTAGGTATCCATCCCTCGTGACTTTGGCGAAGTCTTAATGTGCGAAAATCTTGGCTCAAATAAGAACTCATATGGCAAGTGGATGATAGGGGCATAATCATGATATGAGCGCTATTCGTTGTGTCAGACAATAAGCTTAACATGCTCCATAACCTAACGATATTGAAGGGTATCCTCACTCATTGACCAACGAAGACATGTATGAAAATTAGAGGATATTTGCCACCTCCTCTCCCCACAAGAGGAGGTTGTTATTCGTAGTATCCATATAATGTTAGTGCCCTAAGGATCGACTTATTTGATCATAGGAGAGGTTAAGTAAGGTCTTGATGCGGACCCCGCCAATATGCTGAGATACCCTACACCAAATATGGTAAATACCCAAGACTTTCATGACATAAGTGCAAAAAGATGGAATATATCTTGTTTATGTGAGAAACAAGGTATAGGATATGTAGACGCCACACCCAAATTCTCTAAGAAAAACTCTTAGAAAACCTCAGTTAATAAGTCTTAATTGCTTGAAACGCCAAAGGTAAAAACCTGATAAATTCAAAATCTCTTTCAAGATAGAAAGAAGATAAAACTCACAAAATTGAAATTACAAAGTGTGTACTCTCCAATAATATGGAGTATGCCTTTTATAGGCTCAAAAAACAACCGAATAGCCCACAAAATAAGGAAAAAAAATCTATTATGGTTATAAGCTAACCATATCTAATCTAAATATCTAGGATATTTTAATAACTAATTTAAAAATCTGAACTACCTAATATTAACCTAAGAGATTTATTAATAATAAATCTCTCCTTATTAATTAAATCTGTACCTTCTCTTGGACTCATCTTGGGCTTTTCATTTGAGCTTCCATTGGAATATTCAGCAATCTCTTTAATCGGTCCATATAAAGCTTCTTTGAATCTTTTAGCCCTTAACATTGTGATTGGGCCCTCTTGCAGTCTCAAATGATTATTCATCTCATTTGGTGACGAACTATTCAACTTCATTATAGGTTCAGTTGATTGTACTTGTGAATTCGTAGTCTCTTTAGCCAGATTCACATCATTCTCCCCCTCTTGAAAATGATTTGTCCTCAAATCTTCTATTTCTTCATCACCTTTATTCTGAAAATCGTTCTTTCCTCATATGAAGCCAGACCCAATTGCCAGGTTCAAAAATGACACTTTTGCGGCCCTTGTTTGCTTGTTTTTCATAAACTTTAGTCATCTGTTCAATGTGCATCTTTGTCTTCTCGTGTAGTTCTTTCACAAACTCTGCTTTTCTCTTTCCATCAAAATTCACCAATTCACCTACAAGAAGTGGAGTTAGATCTAGAGGGGTTAATGGATTGAAACCATATTTCAAATGGTGAAAAACTTAGTTGTAGAATGAACAGAACGATTATAAGCAAATTCAACATGTGGTAAGCAATCTTCCCATGATTTTAAATTCTTTTTTTATTATAGAATGTAATAAAGTACCTAATGTCTTATTTACTACTTCTATTTAACCATTAATTTGTGGGTGACATGTTGAAAACAGCAGTTTGGTTCCCAATTTACCCCATAGGGTTTTCCAAAAGTAACTCAAGAATTTAGAATCACGATCAGAAACAATAGTTCTAGGCATACCATGCAATCTGACAACTTCTCTAAAGAACAAATCAACAACATTCGATGCATCATCAGTTTTATGACATGGAATGAAATGTGTCATTTTCAAAAACCTATCAACTACCACAAACACAGAATCCCTCCCCCTCTTAGATATTGGTAATCCTAAAATGAAATCCATGGAAATATCAATCCAAGGTGCATTAGGAATCGGAAGAGGAGTATACAGGCCATGAGGTTGTTGCTTAGACTTAGACTCCTTACATGTAATGCATCAAGAACAAATTTTCTCAACATCCCTTTTCATGTGGGGCCAAAAAAATGCTCGTGCATTATCGCCATGGTCTTAGCTACCCCAAAATGTCCCATAAGTCCTCCAGCATTTGCTTCCCTAACAAGTAACTCACGCAAAGAAGATTGAGGGATGCATAATTTGTTTTCCCGAAAAAGAAATCCATTTTGTAAATAAAATTTCCCAAACTTACCACTTCGACAACCTTTAAACACTTCACAAAAATTAGGATCGTTTGCATACAAATCCTTGATATAATCAAAACCAAGCTTTAGAATCAAGCATTGAAAGCATAGCGTACCTTCGCGATAGAGCATCTGCAACTATATTTTCCTTACCTTGTTTGTACTTGATCACATATGGGAATGTTTCAATGAACTCCACCCACCTTGCATGGCATTTGTTCAACTTATGTGGTCCTTTGAGATGCTTAAGAGATTCATGATTCATGTGAATCACAAACTCTTTCGGCCATAGATAGTGCTGCCATGTTTGAAGAGTTCGAACTAAGGCATACATCTCCTTATTATAGGTAGGATAGTTAAGGGTTGCTCCATTCAACTTTTCACTGAAATATGCAATTGGTCTTCCTTCCTGCATTAATACACCTCCAACACCTACTCCTGATGCATCACACTCAATTTCAAATATTTTCAAAAAATTAGGCAATGAGAGCAATGGAGTAGTAATTAGTTTTTCATTTATCAATTGAAATGCATTTTGTTGTTCATTACCCTATTTAAAAGGTACGTTTTTCTTTATAACAGTAGTAAGAGGTGCAACATAACTACTAAAATTTGGAACAAAACATCTATAAAAACTAGCTAATCCATGAAAACTTCTTACCTGACTTACCGAATTAGGTGTCGGCCAGTCGCGAATTGCCTTAATCTTTTCCTCATCAACTTCAATCCCTTCTAAACTTATAATATATCCAAGAAACACAATTTTATCTGAACAAAAGACACATTTATTCAAGTTGGCAAACAACTTATGTTGCCTTAATGCTTCTAACACAGCTCTTAAATGTACTACATGTTCATCCATGGTCTTGCTGTAGATTAGAATATCATCAAAATATACCACTACAAATCTCCCAATAAAAGGACGTAATACATGATTCATTAATCTCATGAAAGTGCTTGGTGTATTAGTCAATCTAAAGGGCATAACTAACCATTCATATAATCCTTGTTCAGTTTTAAATACAATTTTCCATTCATCCCCTTCTTTCATTCGAATTTGATGATATCCACTCTTAAGATCTATTTTCAAAAATAAACAAGATCCATGCAACTCATCTAACATGTCATCCAAACGAGGAATAGGGTGGCGATACTTTACCGTGATGTTGTTAATGGCTCGACAATCCACGCACATTCGCCAAGTTCCATCCTTCTTAGGTACAAGTAACACTGGCACAGCACACGGACTCATACTCTCTCGAACATACCCCTTTTCCATCAGCTTTAGGACTTGGCATTAAAGTTCCTTTGTTTCCTCAGGGTTACTTCTATATGCTGGTTGGTTGGGAATCGTTGCTTCAGGGATGAAATCAATTTGATGTTCAATTCCTCGAATTAGTGGCAAACCTGATGGTATCTCATCAGGAAAGACATTGATAAATTCCTGCAAAACAGTAATAATATTGCTTGGCAAAGATCTGACAAGATCGTTAGTACTCAAAAAGGCGTCCTTGTACATAAGTACAATAAGAGCCTGATGTGAAAGTAAAGCTTGCTTGATCTCACTTTTTCTTGCAATGAAATTGCTTTTACTCTCTTTTTTTTTTCCACTTCTGGCTTTTCCCTCTTTTTTTTCAACTCTGATATTTCTCCTTTCTTTTTTTCTTCTATTTTTTGTTCATTTACCTTTTTCTTTTTCAGTTGATCCTCAAAAACTTGCCTCGTAGTCAATGGTACAAGAGATATTGGTCTCTCATTCATCACAAGAGTACCTATTAGTAAATCCATCATGCATAACTTGACGATCAAACTGCCAAGGTCGTCCCAAAAGTATATGGCATGCGTGCATTGGTACCACATCACATATTATTTCATCTTGATATTTTTCAATAGAAAATGCAACCAACACTTGTTTGGTTACCTTGAGTTCACCTTGGTTGTTCAGCCATTGTAGTCGGTAAGGCTTCGGATGCTTTAAGGTTGGTAATGCCAATTTCTCCACCAGCTCAGTGCTAGCTACATTAGTGCAACTTCCCCCATCTATAATAACACATCAAACCTTATTTTTCACACAACAACGAATATGAAATAAGTTCTCACACTAATTATTTTGTTCTTCTTGGGCTTGAACACTGAGAGTTCGTCGTGCAACCAACAATTCCCCTTCTTCTGTATATTCATCAGCATCTTCAAGTGGTGGCATCCCCGGATCAATATCTTCTTTTTCATCATCGGTCTCAATTTCCCCATTAGCATTGATCACCATTGCCTGCTTATTTGGGCATTGACTTGCAATGTGACCCCTGCCTTGGCATCAAAAACACTTAATATCACAACTTTTGGGAGTTGTGATATGGGTGTTACCTTGATTTTGAGCCACAGCTTGCTTGGTTGTCTCTCAAATCGCCTTGAGGATGGTTTCCATGAATTTGAGGAACCTTTATTTAATCCCCTTTTGTGTAAACTCTTTCTCTTCAGTGGTTGTTTGACTTTGATAGCTTGATGTACCATATCTTGGAGCTCAACATGATATTGCATTTCCACCACGTCAGCTATTTCATGGTTTAAACCATGCAAAAATCTTGCCATTGTTGCCTCTCTGTCTTCCTCCACATTTGCTCAAATCATCGCAATCTCCATCTCCTTGAAGTATTCATCAACGCTTTTTGATCCTTGGGTAAGCCTTTGGAGTTTATTGAACAACTCCCGGTGATAGTGGCTGGGAACAAATCGTAGTCGCATGATTGCTTTCATTTCATCCCAAAACTCCACAGGGCGTTCATGATTTCGTTTCCTTTCCTTCACCAACTGATCCCACCATATTATGGCATAATTAGTGAATTCGACAACAGCAAGTCGTACCTTTTTCATCTCTAAGTAATTATGACAGTAAAAAACCATCTCCATCCTCTTTTCCCATTCAAGATACGCTTCTGGATTAGTTTTTCCTTGAAAAGAGAGTATCTTCAACTTGATATTATCCAGGTTGTCATCAACTCGGGGTCGTTCTCTATGAGCATATCAATCGAACTCCTCTAGTTCTTGTGGATCAAAACGTCTTGACTGAAAGCTTCGAGGTCGCTGTTCAGTAGGGGTATGTTGACGCGAACCCCTCACTCCTTCTTCCAATTGATCAATTCGCTCATGAATCGGTTCCAACTCGGACTTCAGCATTCATCTCATTTCACTTATTATAGCTTGCATTTGTAAATTTGGAATCGGTTGTTGGGAATCTTCTTCATTTGGCGTATCTCCTCGTCGTTGTGCCATGAGTTCCTACAAATGATAAAAATAACAGAAGAACCTTGCAAACGCTCCCTCACGTATTTCTCTCAATCACTCGTGTTTTCACACTCAATTAGCTTTTTCTTAAAGATTCAAACACTCTTGTCTTTTTCCTCTCGTATGTCTTCTTTCAATATGAATTGAACTTTAAAAACAAATTATTTTTACTAAGCAGTTCAACTTAAGGAACAATCAAGATAAATCAATAAGGTTTTCAAAAACCAATTCCAGAAGAATTTAAGTGTGGTGTACGAATAAACTCGGAGAAGAATAAAATTTAAATAGAGAAATAAATTAAGATAAAATGAAGGAGACTAGATAGAATAAAATTCAAGCTAGAATTGTGTGCCTCTTTTTTTTGCCTTTTTTGTACAAATTTTTTTTGCTCTTTTTTTTTTGCACTTACCAAGAAGAAGATAGATAGAAGAGGAGATTTTTTTTATTTTTTTTAAGAGAATAGAAATAGGTAGAGAAGATAAAAAAAAGAACTAGATATAAAAGATGGGATGGAACTTGCCGTGCAACCGTATGCTCTGATACCAACTGATGCGAACCCCACCAATATGCTGACGACAACACCCTACACCAAATATGGCAAATACCCCAAGATTTTCACGACACAAGTGCAAAAAGATGGAATATACCTTGTTTATGTGAGAAACAAGGTATAGGATATGTAGACGCCACACCCAAATTCTCTAAGAAGAACTCTTAGAAAACCTCAAGTAATAAGTCTTCATTGCTTGAACGCCATAGGTAAAAACCTAATAAGTTCAAAAGCTCTTTCAAGATAGAAAGAACACAAAACTCACAAAATTGAAATTCCAAAGTGTGTCCTCTCCAATACTATGGAGTATGCCTTTTATAGGCTCAGAAAACAACCGAATAGCCCACAAAATAAGGAAAAAAATCTATTATGGTTATAAGCTAACCATATCTAATCTAAATATCTAAGATATTTTAATAACTAATTTAAAAATCTAAACTACCTAATATTATCCTAAGAGATTTATTATATTAATAAATCTCTCCTTATTAATTAAATCTGGACCCTTCTCTTGGACTCATCTTGGGCTCTTCATTTGGGCTTCCATTGGAATATTCAGCAATCTCTTTAATCGGTCCATATAAAACTTCTTTGAATCTTTTAGTCCTTAAACCTTGTGATTGGGCCCTCTTTCAGTATCAAATGATTATTCATTTCATTTGGTGACAAACTATTCAGCTCTATTACATCTTCGGTTGATTGGACTTGTTAATTCGTAGTTTATTTAGCCGAATTCACATCAGATCTCGATTAAGTCGGTATATGCTTTGCTCATGAGCAAACAATGTGACAAGAGGCATGTAGCTTCTTCGTATGTATATATTCCTCAATTTCTATGGATTGTTATACAATGTACTCTTAAAATTAGAAATTTTATTTAAGAATGCTCTCAAATGCATTGGATGTTAATGCTAATATACTAGATACACATATTATTTGGGTGTGTCGATTGTTTTTTTATATGTGGACATACTGAAATTGTTGACCTATGCTATTCAGTCTATTTGTGGTATACGTATTGAATTATTACATTATATCTTAGGCCACGATATACATGATGTGAAATAGAGATTATATCAATTGAGACAAATTGTATATACTAGATGGATGATATGGAACGTTAGGAATACTGAATTTTTTATAAAGTTGCACCTAAACCTTTATAGCAGCGAATATTTTATATTTATTGACTGAATATACTTATTTTCTTGATAATAATTGTGGACGAACTTGCTCAAATCAACTTAAAAGAAGGCTAAATGGATTTTTTATATTTCATATTATATTTGTAGGTATAAGTGTTATTGCTCGGGGTGGCTAGGGAAAAACAATTTGAGGAGGAGGAGTGCGCATTTTATGTAACTCATCATTGGAAGGGAAGGCAAGTGCTGCAGTTCCAAAATTGGAGGAATATAGTAGTGGAGGTGGACTCTTATTGATAGGGCAACCCTTCTCCAACTCACTATTGAGGTGCATTCGAAAATTTACCACATTATACATGTAAATCATATAGCTAAGAAGGTTAAGGTATATGTTAATACTATTGTAAACAATTATAGAGATAATAGGGAACCAAGTAATACTTTTACTACCATAGTGAAATACACGCATTTGAACCATGGGACAATGTATCCCAAGTTTGTGGGATGTTTGATTAATGAAATCGAGCTTTTTATACAAAAAAAATTCATGTTACTAATAATTATGAATATACAAGAGTTTATACTAAATTTCAATTAAATTTTATATTTTTAATCTTATATATTCAAAATATTTTTCTAATTTATTAAATGTAATATCTCAATTCCCATCTCTTCTATTTACCTTTAACATCATTTAACATGTATAATTTCAAATTTATCATATATATTAATTATATATAATTTTTCTAATAAAATAATAATTACGAGTTTTATATTTTTTTATACTTACATGTGAGTACACTTATTACGATAATATATGAGAAATAATGTGTGTTAATAATAAATTAAATTTATATTAAATTAAAAGTTATAAATTGTAAATAATATTTTAAATTTATATATCAATAATATTTTTAATAAATTATAAATATAGAGTACAAAAAAATAAATAATATTTAGAAGAGAGTGAGATAGTAAAGATCTTGTAAGGCAGACCCGCATAGAAGTCCGAGATTTCATATCGTACATCTACTCTAAAATAATTTTAAGCAAAGACATATAATAGAAAATTTTTGAAAATAAATTATGTTTATTCTATTAAGTTATTGAAATAAAAAATTAAATACTATATATCTTTGGGCAAACATGAAGTTGGCGAACCTTGATTTAATTTAATTTGGATTTAATTAGTAATTTATCATAAATTAGATAAAAATACTCGTGTCATTAATAATTTTTTAATTTGCATCTCATTATTTTACTCATTAATTCCTATTTTATTTTCTATTTATGGAAACTATATACTTTTTATTCTCACATGCCTTTATTTATATAATTGATTTAATACTTAATTATTATTGTAAATTGAATTTGTGCAATATAGGATGATTGGGTTGCCCCTAGTATGATATTATTAACTAAGATCAGCATATTTTGTTCATACACCAATTATGAAATTCGACCCACAGAACCCATCCAGACGGTAAAGTTGACTAAGACCCAGCACTGGCATAAGTCATGCAAAGCATCCTTCCCTTCGCCAACCCCCAAGTGGGGAAAACGATAAAACAGAGCTAAAACTGCAGCCATGGAATATTCACAGAAAGTTACATAGATGAACAAATAGGTGCTACTACAAATCAAACATGTAGCCATCTGAAACCAAAAGAGACTGGTGTTAGCTACAGATCATGTTCTCAAAGGAGATTCAGGTCTACAACTTTATGTATTTCCATATGCTAAACAGGCAGATAAATAAGGTCAGAAGTGTGAGTACTTGGAAGGGTGAAACCTTTAGTCTTGTCAATTTCATAGTAGGGAAGCCCCGTGAGAGAGAGACCTTGCTGCTTGACATTGGATCTTGCAGACTGAACTGTTGCACGACCTTGTTCTCTTGTTTGAGCTCATCAGTTGCAGTACTGGAAGACTCCCCATAAACAGGTTCAGTAGATATCTGGCCCAACTCGTCCAGCACCCTCAACTAATTTGAAGATATTAAATAACAAATGTAAGGATCTCACTCAAAGAGAGGAAGTCATTGATGGCAGATCTAGTTGTAAGATTTTTAGGTGATTTGAAACTTCATACCACTGTAATTTCTGATTTCAAACTTGGATCTTTAACTTCTTCAAAATGAGGCTTCACAAACTGCATGCTACCAGAGATAGTCCCTCTGGGAAGCATAAGCTGTAAATGCATTCTTCTCATAGCTGTGCCCTGTGTACCCGGATCAAGTGATGGAGGAGGAACCTGCGAGGCCCGAGACCTTATTCGGATTCCAGTTACAAGGATATCCCTATCCTCAGTCCCAGTTGGATATTCGGACACCCTTGTATAACCAGTATGGTTATTCTCAAGAAAGGGAATTTGAGAGGATAACATGTCAGAATCTCCAGGAAATAGGTTCTCATTCAAATTACAAGCACCTGTACTGGACCATCCATGATCCTCTGGCTTGGTATGGGCCTGCTGCATCAGTTCAGTCAGAGGGTTAGATAGAATACATTTCATCAATTATAAAAAATATTTCTCCCCCGTACCTACCTGCAGTCCAGTGAGTTCTGCATTTTCAGGTAGGATTTGGTTGTTTCCAGTTTCACTCCCAAACTCACATGAGATGTCATTATCAGTATTCAAGACCATGTCCAAGAACTCTCTTATGGCATCATCATCTGGTTCCTTAATGACCGCAGAATCTGTTGAAGGAGATACGTGATCTTCTTTTATTTGTTCTGGCAACTCAGGGAAAGGAGGCTCCACCAGAGAATCATCCACAAGATGCCAGTCGTCATCTTGTAAAGTTTCCTAAATAGTAAAGAATATCCAAGCAACAAAAAATTTTAGATTCTAAGTAAAAGGTGAACGAAGAAAAACTTCAACCAAGCAATTTCTTACTCCTTCAGCCCGAACTTCATGAGAGATATCCTCATCCTGCTTCAGTGGAAGGGTCTCCTGAATTGTCACCAGTCCCAGCCCATTGTACTCTGGGGAAGATTTTGCTGCTGAAGTGGAAGGCCCCTCACCAGCATCATTACATTTTGAACACTCAAGAGTCTCATCATTCTTCTTAAACAATCGACACAGGACATATGCTTCCTGCAAAAGGTAATCAAACTTTGAAAATTGTATACTTGGGCACTAGTAGAGATTTAAGCATTTACAATTGACAGTCCTGAAAATTTGCAATATATAAAAATTAAGGATGAATATAAACAATAATGAGTTGATAATAAGAAAACTATGCCTACGGTAAATAAATCATGAACATATAAGATTCTCAGAATTATCAGTAATGACAAGCTAGCTAGCTATGCATTAATGGGAAACCAGCTTCTGATTCACACTAATGCATGCTCATCTTAGTAGATTCTAGCAGCCCGAGTCCTTGAAACCATTATTTCCCAATGCAAAAGTCCAAGTCAATACATAAGATAACTTGAAAGGAAAAGCAAGAGCTCCAGGTCGCACAAATTCAGCTTCATATAGGATCAGCAGAGTCAGATCCATTACAGAAGTAAAAAGATCATAAAGCTGATATCCAAACCTGGCCAGGGTGAGTGCCATTGAGCTCCTCTAATGTGGCACGGTACTCGTGCATAACCCAATTAGTCCGCTTTCCTGGAGCTCGACCTCTGTGGAAGACCAAGGTCTTCTTCATCCCGATCAAGTTGCTCCCAGACTTTATGGTGCGATCCTTGCCAGTCGCTTTCCAGTAGCCAGCGTTTGTTGCCCGGTTCAACCTACGCCCATTTGGATACTTCTTGTCCCTCGGACAGAAAAAGAACCACTCCGAGTCATTGGATTGTATGACTGATAAATCTGCATTTACAATAATAATGGCACTATATTAACTTGAGCTATCAGAGTCCACGAAATGCTCTAATGTCGAGCATGCTATCACTACATCTTGCTGGAGAGGGATCTATTGAGTCTTATTAGATATGCTTTCTTCACTTTCTTTCTCTCTTTCTTTTTTTTGGGGAAAGCAATTAAGGGAAAAGTACAGTTAACTCTTAGCTGACTGACTCTAATCAATCATTGCGTTCTTCAGGAAGAAATAAAAGTGGTCGTCAAGTTCATTCAGTTAGATGAAATTGAACCTCAATTTAGTGTCTTTGCCCTGAAACTCTAAGCCAAAATCTGCAAAAACTACAACAAAAGCAGCCAAAACAAAGATCCACCCCGCCTAAATTCATCCAAATTGAAAAAATTAACATATACGTTGCCATATTAATATAAAATCGATTAAAGTTCACAAAGGAAGAGACTGGGGACTTGAACAGTGAGAGATTGATAATGTCATACCAGGCAAGTCCGAGGGCTCCCATTTGTAGACGTCGATCGTCCTGATGACACGGACCTCGTTCTCGTTCCCATTGATCCTCAGCCGGAGATAGTAATTCACAAGCTCCTCGTCGGTCGGCCGGAACCGGAATCCCAGCGGCAGCGAATTGATGGGCAGGATTGCCATGGAAGCTCCGCAGTAGAGGTCTAGTCAAAGAGCAGAGCACATAGATACAGAGCAGGGTCGATCAAAACTCCAAGAGAATCGATGATCACAGGCTAGGATATCAAGGGAGCTTTTACGAGAGCTAAAAGCGGCAAAGCATTCTCTTGATACAGAGCAGGGTCGATCAAAACTCCAAGAGAATCGATGATCACAGGCTAGGATATCAAGGGAGCTTTTACGAGAGCTAAAAGCGGCAAAGCATTCTCTTTCTCAGACCATCAAAAGCAAGAAAGCAGCAGAGAGAGAGAAAGCGCGTCTACTTGGCAATGATAATTCTATGGGATGTCTCTGAATGTAGAACTCATGTTTCTTTTCTTGCTCCTGTGCATATAATATTCGGTACAGTAAATGCCCAGGTTACCTGCAGTAATTGGGGCGAGAATTCATGGACAGCTTCCATAGGAAGTTAATTGACTGCGGAAGTGGGTCCTAGAAACACGAGTATATGTAGGATTGATCAGATATGGGTCGTTCTGCCACTCCAAATTGGAATATCGAATTTGAGTAAGATCAGATAGATATTGAATGAAGATAATCTTCTTCTGCTTCTATGCATCTTTTGATCTTCTACCAAGATCTTCAACTTCCTAATCACCCATTTGAAGAGCAAAGAAAAGGAGACAAAAATGGCTTCTTTCCTTGAGAATATTTGATGTTTTTCAGTTGTTGATTTGAATAATAACTTTAAAACATTTCATGGAGGAATGGCACTGAATCATTGTAAAGATATCAGAGCTTTGTGGAAATTCCCTTTAATTTGGTGTTCTTTTGGTCCACAGGGCACAGACAGAAAAAGAAACATGTTCGCTATTGAATTCAGTGTTCTTTTGGCCAATGGTTCTCCAGAGGCAATGCATCACTGCCATGGTCTCTAGCATAACATACTTTCTCTTTTCTCTTCTCTTTTCTTTTGGCATAACATATCATATTGCTTTAACTATAACAAAATTATTTATAGATTAAAACAACTTCCATAGACTTGCATTACTTAAAGACTTCGAAATTTATGCTTTTCTTTTGTCTCTTTGAAGAGACCGGAAGAATATATGCAGTACCAAAAGTCATTATACTTCTCACCTTCAAGGTTCATCTTTTGACTAAAGCCAGATGAAAGGAAAACAGTGGACTTGGACCAGTTTAGAGGATGTAAAGTTGACCGTCCTTGTATGATTTTTTTAATCTTTTTTCTCCATTGTACTATGGGTTTTTGATGTTTCGAGTGGAGTATATAATTTTAAATATAAAAATAGCATAAAAAATTAATTATACTTGATCTTATAATAATTTTTTCTTCATTAATTAAAATTAAGAAATATTGTAAATTTGTAAAAAATGTATCTAACTTTAAATTTTTAAATAGAAATTATTTGTGTAACCTTACAAAACATATTTACTTATAAAATATTTATAAATTTATAAATATATAATAATTTTTTATTTTATTTAATTTAAATTTATATTATTAACACTCTACTTCCGTAAATATATTTACAATTTTAAACTTATATTTAACAATTTTATATAATTTAAATATTATTTTTTTGATATCGTACAATTGAAACAATAACCTTAAATTATATATTTTTTCTTATTATTCGATAGATTAAAATGCAAGTTTTGAGTATTGAGCACATTAAATTTAATAATATTTGAAAAAAAATTATAAATTAATAAATATTTATATTTATATTTATTTAAAAGTTATTAATTATAATTAGTTAAAAATTTATAATTTTATAAAATTATAACTGTTATCTATTTTATATAATATAAAATTATATTTTTAAACACTTTTTATTTATTATATATATAACAAATACTTATATAATTCTACATGAATATAAAAATTCAACTTTATTACGAGAACATATTTGTTCTTTCAGTCGTTAGACAGAAATAATAATACTTTTGTATAAAATTTGTTAATATTATATTTAGTTGAATATTTTGTCAAGAAAATTAATTATAAATTAAGTAAAATATATAAATATTGTGATTTATATAGAGAAGTGATTCCACTCTTTAATGATTTGGTTTTATAAGTAAATATGAATTTTATTCCGTATATAACCATACAAATTTCTCCCACTTGGTGTACATATATACCACTTGGTAGTAACTCTCTAAGATGTCATGTCAAAAATATCAGTTGCATTGCATCCATATCAAAATTTACTCGCTTTTTTTTTCCCAAAAAGATAAGCTTTTTTGTATTGATAAACCAAACTACTCAAGAAAAGCTGTTCTTGATGCTCAGTCACATAATCTGTTGTTTTTCTAGATAAAGAGAAAAAGCTTATATCTATGTATGCAATTTTGATTGAATGAAATCATCTCTCCTTTTAAATTTGGTAATTCCTATCTCCTACATTTCTTATATATATATAATAAGTATAATATTTCAATATTTGTTTTGGTGAATGTAATAATTCCGTTTGAGAGAACTATATTTAATGGACTCAATTAGTGAGTTAACTAACATTAAATATTAATTAAATTAAATTTAATCTAACTGAAACTCTAGAACGATAATAAACAAATTATACACGAAACGATTTATGATGTACAAAATAATTTTTATAAAATTTCTGATAAATCTGAGTAAGGTACATATTTAAGATCTAATATTTTTCAAAAAATATATATTTTACAATACTTCAATAACATTTTTTAAACACTTTTACTTGCTTTTAAAATAATAAAATATATTTATTTTTTTACTCTTGCTAAAAAAAATTATTCCACCAATTGTGTTATGGGAAAGAACCTATTTCATAATCATTACATATTATTATATATAATCAACAATATCATTTATTTTTCTTAATTAGCTTCTATGCCTCTCCCATAGTTAGTTTTGAGAGTGTCTAAATCTTATCGTTTTCATACCATTCCACTCATACTACAAATTTCTAAGTTCCCAATTTGTTACAAACAATGATCATTCCATCGTCTATTTGATTCTCACTTAAGTAGTGAATATCATTCAACTCCAAGGTATGCCACCAATTAATATATCTATTTCTTTCACTCCTATCACAAGTCACTATCTACATTGGCAAGTGAATTTTTAACGCTATACACAACAAGTCAGTAATTCGATCTCTCATATATGATCCATATGGTTAGTGATCTTGTGTCATGTAACTCACAGAATTTATCATCCCATAATTCGATTTTTCAAGTCCAGTCCTATTACAATTTATCACGTTCACTCGATACTATTACAGTGGGTACCGTCACTATTGTAGTACTGACATGACAAAAAACTTGAAATATAAAAAATAAATATTACACTAAAAATTTAGGGTTTTCATAAATATAAGTAGCAAATTTACAAACATTTGAAAATATTGGGGAAAACAAGTAATTACTGAATGAAATGTCTTCGTACACTTCTTTTCGAGTATTTCTAACTTGATTTTAGTCTCGGTCAAGTTACATTCTAATGCTCAAGATCTTCTGCTCCTCTTTCGTTACTTATTTAATTTCTGAAAATGTTTAGAGAATGGGGTGAACAACGCTTAGTGGATATAAGGACTGATCATCAAATCGGTTATATCCTCGATATCATCTCTACTTAAAGTGGCTAACATAAAGTTTAATAACACATCAGTGTAAAGTTAATTTATAGAGGATTTGACTATACTCATTTATCACAATACAAATACAAGTATTTGTTAGGACTAAGTCAAGTATTTTTAAACCAAATGGAATCCTCGCTACTCACATGATTATTCATCAAGTCATATCTAAATGATACAATGTCTTTTAATATGCATGTACTACCTTATCGCCCACATATATATAAATTATTTCCTACATGATAATCTAATAGAAACTCACGCACAAGTGCCACCCTTATTATAATCCACGTATGTGAATAATTTTCTACGTGATAATGCAATGCGAACCCATACACAAGTTTCACCCTTATTGTAGTCTAAGTATGTAAATAATTTCCCTTATCACACCTCACAGTTGTAGCTACTGCCTCCCCTTAACAAAATCCACAATTCATGAAAAATATTTCCCCCAAATAATAAATATTATCCTTATCGTAGTCCACAGTTATAGGTATAGACCCCCTTATCACAATCCATGCTTTATGAATAAGCCTTCTTCACCTTTTTCCTATCCACAATGAAAATGTCATGCAAATTACAAACCCTGTTCTCTTAAAATAAGAAAGTTAGAGATGAGAATCAGAAATTTTGATAAAAAAATTGTGGTTTAAATTGAGTTGTAATTAGTAAAGAGAAACCAAAACGAGAATGTGAACAATCCCAAGTGACCAATAAAGATCCAAAAGACAAGGAAATCAATCATGGAGCAAATTGGATAAGGGAACCGAACCGGTTCAGGGTGAACTAGACTTAAACTGAGTTGAATCAAATTGATTCTTGAAAAACTAGTTCAAAAATTCATTTTTCTAGGTGACATACATAAAAATGTCAATTTGGAAAATTGAAGTCACCACTAAGTAGAAAATAAATTTAAATAAAATTTAAAAATTTTAATTATTAGAAAACTAGTCCAATGGATACACATCATGGGGATGATCTAATCTTGACCGTTGATGTAGGATATGGGTAAGGCCCATGGTCGACAAAAGGGTTGGTTAAATCTAGTTTTGTGAAAGTGGGTCCAATGACACGATTTTGAAAAGTGAACTGGGCCCAAGGCCGCATTTTTTAAAACTCGTTCAAGTGGGCCCAAGGCCAATGGAAGATGGGTCAAATTCCGTAAATAAGTTTTGATTTAAGAGTATGATAAAATTATCACAATATGGTAATGATTGTTGAAGTTTCCAAGCTAGGGTCGAGTTGGAGCCCATTGGACTAGCGACACAAAGATAAATGTCTTAAATCAAAAGACATTGGTTTGTGATTGCAATGGTTCAGAACCAAGGAGACGTCCAATATGAGGTAGTGTTGGTTCTAAGGGTTACTGGATAATAAGGTTAGTACAAGAGAAGTTATGTTGTTCCAATATGTCTTGAAGCCCTGTGAGCTTTGGGCACACTAAGACTGAGGGGAATGGAGAATGAGGTCTCCTCCCTCAATAGCGGACATAAGTTTAAAAATGTATGGGGGTTGGGCAATGGTATTCACACATACAATGTGGTAGATGTTGTAGCATCTCACCAGGGTAGACAATAGAGGTGCTCCAGGCCACTAGTGGAACAGATCGATGTTATAGCATATGAGGGTTTGTTCTACGAATGTTAAATCCATGTACTTAGTGAGCAGGTGTTGGGAGTGAGTTTTCAAAAAGATGTTTTATCAAAACCATGTCAAGGTTTACCATCTCTTTTCATGGATTTTCACAAAATTCAAACCTCCAAATTTTCTTTTTCCATTTCCATATTAGTGTGTTTAGCTCTCTTAGTACATCCCCTTGCCTTGGGAGGCATTTAGCAAATAAACACATGCCCTTCATCAGGAAGGGTACAAACATTCACAGGGCACTCCCAGACTGCACCCATTTGGATATCAGCGTGACTTTGCTGTCCACCATGATAGAAGTCCCAAACTTCTACCCTGAGTCTCAGTGGACGTCCCAGACATCCAACCCTCAAACCTGAATTCTACTTCGTGTCTATATGAGGATGGAGACCTCATCCTGGCCCCACCCTCGTCTCATGCGAAAGAAGCTCCTAGAGCTTCTTGATTTACTGGCATGACCAATTGCCCTTATCTCCACCATGTCGTCCAACAGCCCTTCGTCTTGATGGCCTTGTACCATGAGTGTATGAGCAAATAAGAGTTTTCATGATTAAGCCATTCTCTTTGGTGCCAAAGATCTAATGGCCTCGACACTCAATCTGACCTACAATTGTTTGTCTAGGTCGGTCCGTCGACTTGACCCAGATGCACTACCGCTAGCCCATTGAGCATTTTCAATCCTGACTCGGTTCCATAGCGAATCACACAATTGATTCCCTTTTAAATAGTAGTTTTTATGGCTTTTCCTAATCATGTTGTTTATGGGCTCCCACTTGTGCTCACTAGCCTTAAACCCACTACACATGTTTTTCCAAAAGCTATGCCTTAAGCCCTATGAGTTCCAAAATAGAGGCCCTTGGCCTGCTAGAGCTACTCTAGCTCCCATCAAGAAGGTTTCCCAAATGGTTTAAACAGTTGTCACATAGTCTGGGGAGAACACTTCTGACAAAAATTCTTTTTTAATTCATCACACCAATTGGGTGTGGTGATGGGTTCGCTTACCACCAGTATGGGGGGTTTTTTCTTTCCTTAAAGAAACTCATCATACCAGCCGGGTATGATATTTATTTAATTCTACTCACAATTGGTAAGTAGGTTTTTAGCCTTTAAAATAATGCTTATCATCCCAACCGATATGATGTATTAAAAGTCCCACTCACCCGTCGACTATAATGTGTTCGTCTTTAGATAATTTCCAATCCACGCTAGCTCCCTCTTACTTGCGTTCTAGTCTCATGTGTCCCTACACGGTTTGGATATCATTATCAATAAGGGTTTGACAGAATAGCCTTCATTTTCTCACGTGTGAGCGACTAGGCCCAAATTCTTGATTTATTGCACTTAGGTCCCCAAAGTTTAATTTTCTTGACTTTAGATCCCTAATGCTAACTTTCCCCCCAAATTGAATCCCAAGGTTTCCAATATCCTCTTTGGATCCTCAATTTATTTAAAATTGTGTAAGGGGCTCAAGTTTTCCAAATTCCAATTTGGTATCCAATT
The DNA here is from genome assembly GCA_030064425.1 of Trapa bicornis. Classification (NCBI taxonomy): domain Eukaryota; kingdom Viridiplantae; phylum Streptophyta; class Magnoliopsida; order Myrtales; family Lythraceae; genus Trapa; species Trapa bicornis. The sequence goes on from CM057754.1 coordinate 8,920,681, forward strand.
TTCCAAAATTACCATTTTGCCACTACTTTCCAAAAAATAGCCATTTGACCCTAATTCTTTTGAAAATTGACCGATTGGTCCCCCCAACATCTTCTTCATTGACAATTGACCTTCAATTTTGAGAAATTGCATGAAGGTCCCTCAAATTTTCAAAATTCCCAATTTTCCCCCAATTTTCCCCCAATTTTCTCCCCCATTTTCTGATCGAATTTGATTTCTTCAAATTGGCCATTCAATTGGGGTTAATTGCTCCAATTGATGGCATGGATTGGTTTCTACACTTCCATACGATCAAATGGAGCTTTGAATTGCAGAATTTGAGTTTGAAACGAACTTAAATGGAGCTTCACCGAAAAATTGGTTATAGAGAGAGAAAGCTTCGAAAGCTTACTGCTGAAGGTGCGATGATCTGAGCTCTTGATCTAAGGAGGTAGCTCTTGTCCTTAGGGTCCTCTTAGGATGAAGAATCATTGCAATTAACATGCATATGAGTGGGAATTTTGTTAGTGAAATTTGGCACTTTCTCTCTCTAGCATCGATCTATAACAATAGAGGAGAGTCAAATTGACTTACCTTTCATCTCTAAGAAGGTTGTGTGAGGGCCGTGGGGACTTTGGGGAGGCTTGGTTTGGCTGTAAGAGGGCTGAATTGGATAAATTCAACTCAGCAAAAATAGGGCAGCTTCGAACCGATGGAGCTGCTTCACTATTTGATTTTGTCGGTGCTTCTCCAGTGATCCTTGGGTCGAAGGGAGGTTGCTATCAGCTAGTTGATTTCCTTTGAAGTCTGTAGGACTTGACCTTGCCTTCTAAGGCTTAGAAAAGTGCCCAAATCAGAGCTCTAATTTGAGCTTCACCGAAAAATGGAGCACTTCGGAGGAGGAGAGGATTTGAGGTGTGTGGAGGATGAATGGAGGGGAGCTTTTTATATAGGGAGCTCAAGGACCCTTTGCCATACCAGTTTCCATATCGGTCGAGCTTATCCTCTTTAGAAAATGCACAAATCGGAGAGAATATTCCTTCACCAGAGAAGGAAAGTTTTTTTTGCCATATGAATAGTGTTGTCATCCCAAGGAAGAAGATTCTAAACCGGACTAGTCAGGTCCGACCGAGTTTAATGGCAAAAATCGGCCGGTTTAGGCCGGATTTGACCGGTTTTCTCAAATCTAAAAATTTCTAAATTTGTCTAAATTCATTTCCTATCCAATGGTGGTTGTTTCCCAATTTGATCATTTTAAGCCACCAATAAAAATGAATTTAGAAACTAGTTCATGTATAGTTTAAACCAGTTCAACCCGGTTCAGGTCTGGTTCACCCTGAACCTGTCCGATTTTCCCATCCAATTTACTTCATGGTTCTTCCCCATGACTTTTTGGTCACTTGGAATTTTTCAATTTCCCATTTTAACCCCTCTTTATCATTCTCGGTTCCTTAATTGGTTCAGTTTTCTCATTAAATTGACCGATTCTTTCCCGATTTTCCTTGATCTGAGATGACGAGTTTCACAACTCTCCCCTCCTTTTTGGAGTTTTGTCCCCCAAACTAAATTACATATCCTTTATATTGGGAATAATTTCCCTTGATATCAACTTGGTGTTTGCTTTGACATGTTATCGCTTTGGTTGTTCCTTCACTTAGCCCTTTAAACCATGTGCATAGGGAATTTCTTTTCCTTTCCACTATTTACTCACTCCAAGGAGTGTATCATGATTAGGTATGTTTTACCCACAAGTCCAAATGTACAACCTTAGATCCACTTCTTACTTTGCTTAGGGTAAGACTCTTCTTCTTGAGGATTCTTATCCAGGTCATTAGGTTGGATGTCCCATACACGTCCGATTGTCCTTGTTTCCATTTATTCCCTCGGTCGTTGATGCTCTTTAGCTCAGCATCCTTTCAGACTTTTTGTCTCTAACCCCGTGGGTTTTGATATTATTTCCTCCTTATCTTATTTTTGGTCATTCCTCCATCTTTTGTTAACTATTGCCCCGATTCTAGTTCTTAGGTTTGACTTCATCATGTTTGACTAACGAACTCTTTCTTACTTGAGTCACATTTTTCCTAGGACTGTTGAACCTACATGTCCCTTAGAGCATAACATGTTCTAGAAATTTCTTTGTCCACTATAGTTTTAGAACATTTTCTCGATAACGGTTCATGCCTTTCCGACTATTAGGAGTCATGTGGCTTTGTTCCTTCTTGTTACCTGGTAGTGTTCCTCGACTACCTTCAGCGTTATCCAATTGTCCCTTTACATTTTGACATTATGATCATGTCAGTTTTGCCTTATTTACTCATCTCTTACCAACTTCCTTATTGGTTTTCCCCTAGTTCAACTCCATCGGGTTTCCTGATGATTTACCAACATGTTAGGATTTTTCCCCTCTTATGTCCTTCCTCATTTCCAATGTCGTCATTTCTTTACTCAAGGACTTTCCTTTCTTCAATCCACTCTTACTCGCTCGTGACCATTTCACGATTCTTTATTTTGAGTTGATCCCTTTCGGTCTACATGTCGAGTCCTTTGTTTGGGGAGTTCCCTTTTGATGGTTTCATTCTCTACTATGTCCTTCAAAGTAGAGACTTCCACCTTACAAGTTACACATTCAACCTTCTTATCATTCCTTGAAGGTTTCCTTTCTTCATCACCCTTTTTATATTGGGGTATTTGTCTGTTTTAATCCTTTATTGTCATAAAATTTCCATTTCGTCTTTTATTCCCTATCCTAAGAACTTTTGACTATTGGGTCTTATTTCGTGTACTCCACACTATGCCCAACCTTACAATCTTTAGGCTCCATTAATTGAGTGTGGACCACAACTAGTCTTGATGTTTGTGGTTGTTTCCCTTAATCGCTTCTTAATTGAAGGGCTTACTTTTCCAATTTTTCTCAGATATACTTTCCTTTATTTTCTTATTATGGGTATTCCACCCATTCTTACTTGTTACGGCATCTTTTGCTGCTATCTTCCTACGTACTTGTTCCTTGGTTTTAACTTACTCCATGTGCCCTCCTAGTATGCTTCCATTGGCCTTTTCACCTCAACACGTACTTCATTTGCAAGCTTATCTTGTTATCCACTTCAATTGGTTCCATTACCTCTTAGTTGGGATATGTATACCTCTCCATGGCTTTCTTCCTTGGTAGGATTCTTCCCCTTTCTCCCGAAATTTCTTTTTTTTTTTTCATTCGTCCTCGAGAGTATCTAACCTTAAATGACATCCTTTGATGCCATCCTCTACTACTTACCCTTACTTTTGAAATCTTGCGGCACGTCTTTTGTATCCTATCCTCATTTCAACTTGTATACCAGTACAAGTCTATTTCTTTTAGTGAGGGCTTAAATCCTCCTTGTTTCAAGATCTCTTGATCACCTTGCGAGAGGCATACTTAACCTTCTCATGGCTTGAGTTTGGTCGTTAATCCATTTTCGGCCATTGATTTCTTTGAGAATTTCCTTCATCCTTCTTTTTTGACGTTTAGCCTTCTCACTTCTCCCTTCTTTGCTTGGGTTTAAATCCATGATTTCTTATGAGGGTCAGTTCGTTAATTGCCTCGTCCCTATTATTCTGCTTGTCCAATTGTCTTGGGGTAGTTGTTTCTCGAGTTTACTTATCCTTGATTCCCATCCTATGGCCCCTTTTAGGATGTAGTCGTTACTATTTCACCATCCTTCTTAGGGTATCATTTATTCTCCTTGATCACCCCATGGTTACTAGTCACTTCCCATTGCTAGGTTCGCTTGTAATCTTATTTGGCTCCTCCGTCCTTCCAAGGTAGGTCACAATTTGCTATCCTGGGACATTCTAATGGCATCCAACATTTGGGTCTTCTTTTGGGGTGGTGTTTCCTTGCTTCCAGATGGCTTGTAACTCTAATTAAGGAAAATTTCCTTTCATCTATACTTTGCTCCATTTACATTTTTTCTTCGAGCCCTACCTTCGGTGTTTCTTGCCTTCCATGACTCCTCCTCATAAAGCACAAGATTATGTTATTATCTATGTAAACCCTGCCCTTTTGAGTTAAGGAAAACTGGGAAAAGAACTAGTGAAACCGAGTAAGAAAACTGAATCGGTTCAAAAAACCCGTTTATTGGGGAATGAGCAAATTAGAGAAATTCAACTCCCTTGTGACCCAAAAAGATTTATAAACCTTGAAAAAGAACCTTAAGACAAATTATAAGAGAAAAACTAAATTGGTTCAGGTGAACGAGATCCTAAAAGAACTCTAAAGTTAAGCATGCTTGCCCTAGAGTAATATGAGGATGGGTGACTTCATGGGAAGTATGTTTTGTTTGTAACCCGAAATTTTGGTAAAAACTTTTTATGCGAACTTAGGCCAAGTACCAATAAATTAATATATATTTAATTATTAGAATTAATACTAATAAATTAATTTATATTTAATTATTAGAATTAATACCAATAAATTAATATATATTTAATTATTGAATTTAATACCAATAATTTAATTCATAATTTTACAGCTATATAAAGAGCTTATCCTCATTTATTCTTCTCACATCTGAACATTTCTCTCTCTCTCTCTACTACTCCATTTCCCGGTGAAGCTAGAACTAAAGCATCAACTTAAGCCTTTTTCTTAACCTTGGAAGGAGAGGTCGGGCTCTTAAGAACCGGGGAGAAGTCAGCTACACACATGTAGTCTCTATTTGCTCCGAGGGTGGCCGGAGAAACGCCGGCATGATGGAATAGTGAAGCAGCTCTGGCGGATCGAAGCTGCCCTATTTCAGCCAAGCTAAAATCAACCAATTCAAGTCCTCCTCAGACCAAACCAAGCCATCCCAATACATACTCAGCCCTCCCATGACCAAATTAGAACGGAAAGGTAAGCCAATTCGGCTCCACTCTATAATTTCCAACTGGTGTTAGAGACAGAACCGACAAAATTTCGATAATGAATTTTTAATTGAAGCAATTCTTGATTCTTGGATGAACATCAGGATGAGAGCTATCTGTCCAGATCAAAAGCTCGGACCGTCATGCCCTCACCGATGAGTAATTGAAGCTTTCTCTCTCTATAGTCTGTTTTCTGGCGAAGCTCCGTTTGAGCTCGTTTCGATGTTAAAACTTGTGATTAAAATTGCTAGAGAATTGTATGAATATGTAGAAACTCAATTTCAACTTCAATTTCAACAATTGGAAGTATTTGATCGGTCAATTTGATGAAATCAAATTCGACTGTGTTAATAAGTTGGAATTGGGAAAAAATTGAGGATTTTCAAAAATTCAAAGGACTGAAATGCAATTTACTAATATTGAAAGTCAATTGGGCATGATAAAAATGTTAGAGGGCCAATTGAGGAATTTTAGAATTTTTGGGATGAAACTTACCATTTTTGTAAAGGAAGGGCAAAATGGTAATTTTGGAAAAGTTAGGGGATCAAATTGGAAATTTGGGAAATTAAACCCCTTTTTGTGAAATGGAGTAAATTGAGGTCCTATGATAAATTTTAAAAGTTTCGGGACTCAATTTGAGGAAAAACTAACATTAGGGACTTAAAGTTAAAGAGAAATAACTTTAGGGACCTAATCGCAAATAAATGAAAGTTTGATTTCTCATTCATTTGGAATGAATGAAGGCTATTAGGCCGAAGGATAATGAACCGAGATGTTCATATCATGTAGGAACACGAAGTACCGGGAACACTAGCAAGGACAAGCTCGTGTGAATACAGAGAACCAGTCTAGTGGAATTCACTACATTAATGAGTGAGTGGGTTTACTAACGTCATACTGAGTTGGGATGATGAGCACAACTTAAAGTTAAAAACCACTTACCAGTTGTGAGTGGGATTTTATATCATACCCGGTTGGGGATGATAAATACCTCGAAATGAAAACCCACTACCATGTGTTATTTTAAACATCACAACTTGGAGGGGTGATGTGAAAAACATACAGAAAAATTACTTACTGGTTGTAAGTAGATCATACTTGGTTGGTATGATGAAACTTCCTCGAAGGAAGTTGAAAACTTGTTCATCGGTTATGAGCAGAGATGTCCTTATACTTAGTCGGTGTGATGGATAGTTGAAAATCTATTTTTGTCGGAAGTGCTCTCCCCTAACTATGTGCCAATGCTTAAACGATTTGGGAGACCTTCTTGACGGGAGCTCGAATAGGTCTTATAGGCCAAGGGTCTTGATTTTGGAACATGAGGGCTAATATGCCCGATTTTGAAAATCTCGTATAGTGGGCCCAAGGCTAGTTGGCACAAGCAGGAGCCCGTAAACAAACATGAGTTGTATGCTATAAAACTTTAAATAAAGGAATTGTTTGGCCATGGTACCAAGATATGACCGATAAACTCAGTCAACTAGCGACAGTGCAATATGACAGGTCGACAGATCGATCAAGACAAACAACTGTGGGTTGAGTTAAGGGTTGGTGCCATTGGACTAGTGGCACCACAGATTATAGGACATGATAAGACAATACTAATTGTGCATGCACTGTGATTACGAGACCATCAAGACGCCCAAGAGGGGTAGTGATGTGTCCTAAGGGCTCTGGACGACCTGGTGGGTATAAGGGCAGTTTGTCGTACCAGGTGTCCGTGAGAAATTTGGAGTAGCACCAAGCGCATGAGACCGGGGTGGGGATAGGATGAGGTCTCTGTACTCATAGAAGAATTGATTTTGAGATTGAGGGTTGGATGGGGCGAATATCCACTTATTGTCAGGGTAGAAGTGGACGTACTTCTATCTGGATGGCCGGTAAAGTCGCTCCGAAGCCACAAGTGGGTTCAGTGGACATACTGACCTGCGAATGTGTGTTTAACCTTCATGATGAAGGATGTGGTTTGGGTGATGACACACTGTGATTAAATAAAGAAATGGTGGTAAAAAAATTGATATTTGAGATCAAAGGACTTTTGAAAGAATGAAGTCTGGCACACTCCAAAACAAATATTTTCCCTAAAGTTAAAGGTTTTGGAAACCCATTCACTGAGTAGTCATACTCACCTCCTCCCTTATATCCCTTTTAGGATATCCCAGAAAGCCTACCTTGAAAGACCATCAACTAAGATGCCTGTAAGATAGGTATGGTGAATTTAAAATGTTATGCTGTTTTGATTATGCTATTTCATGAAAAGGTGCAAGTTTAATGGACAACTTACTATTTACGGTTTATAATAAGGGAAACTCTTTAATAAATCGGGAGAGTGACGGGCTGATTACAGGGATCCGACCAAACTGGGTCGGGGCATGACAACTAAAGTGGTATTAGAGCTTGTTTCCTCGAATACATAATCAAAACTAGAAAATATAGTAACTAATAGGATTTATCCTAAAATTTTTAGATGGCTTCCAGGAGAGGAACCAAGAAAACTAGGAATAGCTCTACTCAACACCCTATCTTCGTAGGAAGACAACCCTAGAAGCTTCCCAAATGCTTGAAGCATGGCAGGAATCTCAAAAGAACAAATGGGGAAGTATCCTAGAGAATGGTGCTAGGACCTATTGAGGTCACAACTCTAAGTATAAAGGAAGCCAAGTGTGAAGCCATAAACGCCTACAAGGGGGCATATAACCTTACATAGGAGGATGATTATCAAGAATCTTGTAGCTCCCTAGTTATTTGGTGACCATTTTCTATAATAGGGCGAAAACCCCCAACATATTGTACTACTCTATTAATGAAATACTCCAAATTCCTAAAAATCCTATCTCTCAAATGATGTGATCATCAAGGAAGACTAAAAAAAAAAACTCTCAAGGTGATCACACTCAAGAATGGCGAAGCAACAAATTATCAGTAACCCCTAGAAAGGCCCCATAATACCTAAAGGAAAGGAGGAACTACAACATTCCATGCAAGGGAATAACCTATTAAAAGTGTGAACAAGAGGGACGCTACGTGAAGAAATACCCAACCCTACTAAGGACAGGAATCAAGTTAACCTATAGGGGAATAAGACACAAAGTGAAAAACTATCCCACACCGCCAAGAGTTAGGGCAACATTTTCCAAGAATAATGCCCCCCATAGCTATATGAAACCCGAAAGGATATCATCCTTAGAAATACAACTCCTGCTCGGAACTTCAATTACATCTAAGAGTAAGCTCTTCAAGATTTTAACATTATGATAGGAAGAAAAAGAAAAATGACTAAAGGTAGGACCTCGGTAAATCACAAACAGAACAAAGAGAACTCTCCCTTGAAAGAAGAAAATTCTAAATATTGGGAGCAAAGAAGAGAGAGCAACCACAAGAGAAAACAAGACGAACATTTGACGACAAACGGGATGTATTGGGATCGTAGGAATGAATCACCTTGGAAAAAACAATGAAGCCAAATGGAATTTCAGACCAACATGACAAAAGAAAGCAAGTCATTACAACAAGATAGTTAGAGATAATGAATGACACCCTAAGGAAGACTGGGAGGTAGGAAGGACTACACCCTTAAAAGGCTAGTGAGATGGATGTTAAGGATATGAGGACTCGAGAAACAACTGCCCTAAGAAACTTAGACCAAAGGAATGGTGGATGTGAGGTAGTTAACGAACTAATACACGGGAAAGCCATAATTTGAGTTCCAATAAAGAAGAGAGAGGTGAAAAGGCTAAATACTCGGGAAAAGAAGGATGAAAGAAATCCTTAAAAGGACCAAAGGCCAAATTAATGACTAAGCTCAAGCTAAGAAAGGAATAGGCAAGCCTCTCACATAATTTTCAAGAAATCTTGAAACAAGGAGGACCTGAATGCTCCATAAAGAAATACACAATGAAGGTAAAATTTGGAGGGATGCATACGACTAACTACCCTTGAAGGAACCATTGATGGGCGAATGGACATAATGTGGAGTGCAAGGGACCAACCCTTAATTTGGAAATGTTTCAAAGGAAGGAAGTATCGTGATGGCCCAGTTTGACCTGTTTGGAGAGAGTAGGAGAACCAAATAATAATTCTAGGAGAACCAAGTAGAAAGAAGAAACTAGTAGCAACGGATGGTCAAAGAGAATAAACAAAGTCCTAAGAAAGGCTGAGATGTAGTAAAGACTACACTCTATGAAGGACAATAAGATGGGCAAGAAGGACGAGCGATACAACTGCCCAGACGATTGGACCAGAGAAATGGAGAGAAAGAGACAATTAAAGAACTGGTTTTCAAGAGAACCATGGATTTAAACCACGATAAAGAAGGGAGAAGTGAAAAGGCAAAAACATTGGAAAAAGAAGAATGAAGGAAAATCCTTGAGACGTTTAAGTGAGCCTCACGAAGGACAAACAAGATATCTTGAAAACAAGGAGGATGTGAACCCTCCTTAAACGGAAATAAGTTAACAGGTTAGCATAAAAAATATGTTGTGACAAGTGTGAATGAGTGGACAACCCATAATAAGGTAATAAAGTAAAGAATGTTCAAGAAACATTGGGAAAGTAACTCCTCAAAATAAGATGTGGCTAAGGAGGAATAACCACAATTGATAAGATGGGTCATAGTCCACATGCGCATATGAAGCATAAAGAGTGGATGACCGAGCATAGTGGGGAATGCACAAAATAAAACCAATAATTGGAAGTATCCTATGTAAGGAATAAGGGATAAAACAAAAGTTGTGGATAGAGAAGGATCCAAAGCAAATAGATGCCCTAACATAGATAAGGGTGCGAAAAAAAGAAGAGAAAGTAACCTTCAAGGAATGGTAAGAAGGTTGAGCATGTAGCTCCTAGAACGAAAGTCTATATCTTGAGGGACATATTAGAGAATGAAATCATAAAAAGGGTAACTCCCAGAACAAAACAATAGGTTAAAAAGGGTCAAACGAGAATAATGAACAATGAAATGATTACAAACAAGTAAGAGTGGATTAAGGCCAAAGGAAATCCTTGAGTAAAGGATGTTATTGGGAACGAGGATGGACCTAAGAAAGGATGAATCTCAACATGTCAGTAAAACATCTGGAAATCAAATAATTGGAACCAGATAGACTCAATAAAGAAGTTGAAAAAAGGACAAGTGGGTAAGGAGAAACGACACCATTTTATAAGTTGATGTGGACAACGGTAAAGGTAGTCGAGGAATACTACCAAAAGAAAAGAGGGATGAAGTTATACATTCCCTAAGAGTTTGGAAAGTTAGGAATAATCCTAAAGGAGGGGATCTAGAAATCTAATGAACATAGAGACAAGATCTAGAAAATGTCATGCTGTAAAGGGCAGGTAAACCCAATAGTCTCGAGGAAACATGACTCAAAATAAGGTAGAGTCAGTTAGTAAAAATGACAATGTCAAACCAAAAATTTGGATTGAATTGTAATGAGCAACAAATAAAGGAGGACAGAAAGGTGATGATAAGGAAATCCGTGAAAACAAGAACATAATTCTCTAAAGGATGTTGAGCTAAAGGTTGCAACGACCAAAAGGTTAACTAGACACGTGAATGGTTTGGTATCTTGGAACTCCCAATTTTGATTACGAAACCTCAAAGGGGAAAATGTTGGTCTAAGCAAAAAGAGATGTGAATCTAAGGATATACCCTTAAGTAAGCTATATCTAGTTTTTATAAACTCCATGAAGGGAGTAAATGATATAAAGGAAAATAAATTCCTTAGGTGAAGGATGTAAAAAGGTCTACTTGGAAGAACAAGAGAAGAGTTTGCATGTTAAGCAAACACCAAATAGATATCAAAGGAAATGATTCTTCATGCAAGGTTTCTAATTAAGTTTTGGGGACAAAACTCCTAAAAGGAGAGGAGAGTTGTAAACCCTGACCTTTTGAGTTAAGGAAAACCTAGAAAAGAATTGGTGAAACCGAGTAAGAAAACCGAACCAGTTCAAAAAACCTATTTATTGGGGAACGAGCAAATTAGAGAAATTCAACTCCCTTGTGACCCAAAGAGATTTATAAACCTTGGAAAAGAACCTTAAGACAAATTAGGAGAGAAAAACCAAATTGGTTCAAGTGAACGAGATCCAAAAAGAACTCTGATGCTAAGCGTGCTTGCCCGAGAGTAGTGCGAGGATGGGTGACCTCCTAGGAAGTATACTTTTTTTGTAATACGAAATTTTGGTAAAAAATTTTTATGTGAATGTACGCCAAGTAGCCATAAATAAATATATATTTAACTATTGTAATTAATACCAATAATTTAATACCTAAATTAAATTATTAGAATTAATAAAAATAACTTATGGCAATATTAATACTAGTAATAAATCTCCCCCATTTAATACAAAATTTTACAGCTATATAAAGAACTCATCCCCGTTCATTCTCCTCACACTTGAACACTTCTCTCTCTACTACTCTATTTCCCGATGAAGCTCGAACCACAGCTTCGACTTAAGCATTTTTCTTAAACTTAGAAGTAGAGGTCAGACTATTTAGAACCGGGGAGAAGTCAGCTACACGCATGTAGTCTCTGTTTGCTCCGAGTTTCGCCGGAGAAACGCCGACATGATAGAACAGTGAAGCAGCTCCGGCGAATTGAAGCTGCCCTATTTCGGCCAAGCTGAAATCGGCAAATTCGTGCCCTCCTCAGACCAAACCAAGCCATCCCAACACCTTCTTAGCCCTTCCACGGCCCAATTAGAATAGAAAGGTAAGCCAATTCAGCTCCCCTCTGTAATTTCCGACCGGTGTTTGAGAGAGAACTGGTAGAAATTTGATAATGAATTTCTAACTCAATTCAACATCAATTGATGCAATTCTTGATTCTAGGATGAATCACAGGAAGAGGGCTATCTGTCTAGATCGAAAGCTCGGATTGCCGTGCCCCCGACAGTGAGTAATTGAAGCTTTCTCTCTCTATAGTCTATTTTTCGGCGAAGCTCCGTTTGAGCTCGTTCCGACGTTAAAACTTGCAATTGAAATTGCTAGAAAATTGTATGAACTTGTAGAAACTCAATTTCAACAATTGGAAGTGTTTGATCGGTCAATTTTATGAAATCAAATTTGGTTGTATTAAGAAGTTGGAATTGGGGAAAAATTGGGGATTTTCAAAAATTTGAAGGACCAAAATGCAATTTCCTAAAATTGAGGGTCAATTGGGCATGATAAAAATGTTAGAGGGCCAATTGAGGAATTTTAGAATTTTTGGGGTGAAACTTACCATTTTTGTAAAGGAGGGCAAAATGGTAATTTTGAAAAAGTTGGGGGACCAATTTGGAAATTTGGGAAATTAAACCCCTTTTTGTGAAATGGAGTAAATTGAGCTCCTATGATAAATTTTAAAAGTTTTGGAACTCAATTTAAGGAAAAATTGACATTAGGGACTTAAAGTTAACGAGAAATAACTGTAGGGACCTAATTGCAAATAAATGAAAGTTTGATTTCTCATTCATTTGGAATGAATGAAGGCTATTAGGTCGAAGGATAATGAACCGATATGTTCATATCGTGTAGGAACACGAAGTACCGGGAACGCCAGCAAGGACAAGCTCGCGTGAATATAAAGAGCTGGTCAAGTGGAATTCACTGCATTAATGGGTGACTGGGTTTACTAACGTCATACCCAATTGGGATGATGAGCACAACTTAAAGTTAAAAACCACTTACCGGTTGTGAGTGGGATTTTATATCATACCCGGTTGGGGATGATAAGCACCTCAAAATGAAAACCCACTACTATGTGTTATTTTAAACATCACAACTTGGAGGAGTGATGTGAAAAACATGCAGAAAAACTACTTACCGGTTGTAAGTAGATCATACCCGGTTGGTATGATGAAGCTTCCTCGAAGGAAGTTGAAAACCCGTTCATCGGTTATGAGTGGAGATGTCCTTATACCTAGTTGGTATGATGGATAGTTGAAAATCAATTTTTGTTGGAAGTGCTCTCCCCTGACTGTGTGCCAATGCTTAAACGATTTGGGAGACTTTCTTGATGGGAGCTCAAATAGCTCTTATAGGCCGGGGGCCTCGGTTTTGGAACTTGAGGGCTAATATGCCTAATTTTGAAAATCTCGTACAGTGGGCCCAAGTCCAATTGGCATGAGCTAGAGCTCGTAAACAAATATGAGTTATATGCCATAAAACTTTAAATAAAGGAATTGTTTGGCCATCGTACGAGGATAGGATCGATATACTCAGTTAACTAGCGGCAGTGTGACATGACAAGTTGACGGACCAGTCAAGACAAACAACTGCGGGTTGAGTTGAGGGTTGGGGCCATTGGACCAGTGGCACCACAGATTATATGGCATGATAAGAAAATATTGATTGTGCATGCACTATGATTACAAGACCATCAAGATGCCCAAGAGGGGTAGTGATGCGTATTAAGGGCACTGGACGACTTGGTGGGTATAAGGGCAGTTCGTCGTACCAGGTGACTGTGCGAAATTTGGAGTAGCACCAAGCGCATGAAACCGGGGTGGGGACGGGATGAGGTCTCTGTCCTCATATGGACATGAAGAATTAATTTCAGGATTGAGGGTTGGATGTCACGAACATCCACTCATTCTCAAGGTAGAAGTGGACGTACTTCTATCTGGGTGGCTGGTAAAGTTGCTCCGAAGCCACAAGTGGGTTCTGTGGATGTACTAACCTATGAATGTGTGTTTAACCTTTATGATGAAGGATGTGTGTTGGGTGATGATACACCGTGATTAAATAAAGAAATTGTGGCAAAAAATCGAGATTTAAAATCAAAGGACTTTTAAAAGAATGGAGTCTGGCACACTCCAAAACAAATCTTTTCCCTAAAGTTAAATGTTTTATAAACCCATTCAATGAGTAGTCGTACTCACCCTTTCCCTTATATCCCTTTCAGGAAATCTCGGAGAGCCTACCCTGAAAGACCATCAACTAAGATGCCTGTGAGACAGGTATGATGAATTTAAAATGTTATGCAGTTTTGATTATGCTATTACAGGAAAAGGTGTAGGTTTAAAGGATGCCTTACTCTTTACGGTTTATAATAAGGAAAACCCTTTAATAAACCGGGAGAGTGGCAGGTTGATCACAGGGATCTGACCGAATCGGGTTGGGGCATGACAATCTAAGAGGCAAGGTTTTAGGGATTTGGAGTCCTTTATTAATTGGTAAGGAGTACTATACGTTTGGGCTTTGTCTCTAAGGAGGGAGATAGTTACAATGAACGGTAAGTACTTTCTACTACACTAGGGTCTTGATGATCCTTCTCCTTGGTGAGGTTGAAATCTCTAGTTGAGGTGGTGGTTCTTGGGGTTGCCTTCTACCTTCCGTCCCTTTGGTCCCCAGTAGTCGACATGGTTCTTAGGAGGTATTGCCCTAAATCCATGGGGTGTGGGACAGTCCTTCATCTTATGTCCTATTCCTATAACAGTTTATCTTAGTACTTTTCATGTAAACCCCGTCCTTTAAAGATAAGAAAAATCGGGAAAAGAACCGGTCAATTCAAAAGAGAAAATCGAGTTGGTTAACGAACCCAAACTAGTAAAAAAAAGGGTAAAATGGGAAATTAGAAAATCCAAAGTGACTAGAAGAGTCATAAAAATCATGGAAAGGGGCCTTGGAACAAATGGGAAGAGAAAACCAGACCAGTTCAGGGTGAACCGGACCTGAACCGAATTGAACCGGTTTGAACCATACATGAACTAGATTCTAAATTCATTTTTCATGGTGGCTTAAAGTGATCCAATTGCGAAATTAAAGCCAATATTTGATAGGAAATGAATTTAGAAAATTTTGGATATGAGAAAATTGGCCGAATCGGGCCTGAACTGATTGATTTTAGCCATTTAACTTGATTGGACTGGACTGGTCCAGTTCGAAATAGTGTCATCTTCTTCCTCAAGATGACATCATTGTTCATCAATGCAGGAACTTTTCTTCTTCGGTGAAGGAATATTCACTCTAATCAGGGCATTTTCAGGCGAGGATAAACTCAACCAAAATGGAAAGTGGTTGGGCGATGGTCCCTAGGCAGATGGCATTTTCAGGTGAGGATAACACTAGGGACCTAAAGTCAAAAGGTGTGAACTTTAGGGACCTAAGTACAATAAATCATAAATTTGGGCCTAACTGCCCATACGTGAGAAAACAAAGCTATTATATCGAACACTCATTGATGATGATACCCAAATCATATAGGGACACATGTGACGGGAACACCAATAGAGAAAGCACGCGTGGACTTATAAGTCGACTAGGGACGAATGCGTCACAGTCACCGAATGAGTGGGATATTTTAAATATCATATCCGATTGGGGTGATGAGCAAGTTTAAAAGCTAAAAACCTACTTACTAGTTATGAGTGGGCTAATTTACACATCATAACGGTTGGGATGATGATCACTATTTTTAACGGGTAAAACCTACTTACTGGTGGTAAGTATAGATAATCATACCCATTTGGTATGATGAGTTCCTTGAGTAAAGGAGAAACCTGCCTACCGGTTGTAAGCAAAGGTATCATCACACCTGGTTGGTGTGATGAGTTAAAAATGAATTTTTGTTAGAAGTGTTCTCTCTTGACTGTGTGCCAATGCTTAAAATATTTGGGAGTCCTTCTTGATGAGAGCTAGAACAGCTCAGATAGGCCAGGGGCCTTAGTTTTTAAACTCATAGGGCTAAATGCTTAGTTTTAGAAAAATAAGTGTATTGGGCCCAAGGCTAGTGGCCACAAGTAGAAGCTTGTAAACAAACTTGATTAAGAAAGAGCCATGAAATTTTTTAATGAAATTGATTGTGTCATTTTGCCACGGTACCGAGTTAGGACCGACAATGTTCAATGGACTGGCGATAGTGCGTCATGGCCAGGTCGACGGACTGGCCTAGACAAATAGTTGTTTGTCGGGTTGAGCATTGGAGCCGTTAGACCATTGGCATAAAAGATGATGGCTATATGTGAAAAACTCTTGTTTGTGCATGCACTTGTGGTATGGGACCATCAAGATGCCCTAGGGGGTAGTGATGGGTCCTAAGGGCTACTAGATGACATGGTGGAGATAAGGGTAGTTCATCATGCTAGTTAGTCTTGAAGCCTTGTAAGCTTCTTGCACATGAGACCGAGGTAGGGTCAGGATGAGGTCTCTGTCCTCATATGAACACGAAGTATTTTGGGTCTAAGGATCGAATGTTTGGGGCATTAACTCAGACTCCAGGTAGAGGTTAGGGACTTCTATCAAGATTAATGGTAAAGACGCTCCGATCCACAAGTGGGTACAGTCGTCGTAACTGCATCTCACGAATGTGTGTACCCTTCTTGATGAAGGACGTGTGTTATTTGCTAAATGCCTATCGAGGCAAGGGGATAGGCTAATAAAGCTAAACATACCTAATATGAAAATGGGAAAAAGGTTTCGAGATTTGAGAATACTTGGAAAAAGGAATGGTAAACTTTAAAAAAAGGTTTTGTAAAAGAATTTGAATTTGAGGAAACCTTTTGAAAAGAAAATGTTAATCTTGGCATGAATTGGATAAACTAAAGCTATTTTGAAAACTCACTCCCACCACCCTCTCACTAAGTTGTCGAACTCACCCCCTTCCCTTTACCCCTTTTTCAAGTAATTAGAGGAAAACCCACCTTAAAGACCCTCTTATAGTGGAACTATACGATAGGTATGGTTATTTTAATGTATTTCAGTTTTGTATAATGCTATTCCAGGAAAAACAAGAAAGAGGACATCTTACTTCTCTCTGTTTAGAAGAGGTTGAAACCCTTCATAAACCAAAGAGATTGGTAGGTTGCTCATGGGGATCCGACCAAACCGGGTCGGGGCATGACAACTTGAGTGGTATTAGAGCTTGTTTACTCGAATACATTCCTAAGAGAGTAACTACGAAAACTAGAACTGACGTCACCAACACCACCCAACACTCTGTCCCCGTAGAAAGATAATCCTAAAAGCTCTCCAATGCCTAAGGTATAGTAGAAGTCATAAAGGACCAAGAGACATTATGGGAAAGCATCCAATGCTACCAAGGAATATTGTGCCAGCGCTTGTTGAGGTCACATCCACGAGTAGGAGGAGAGCCAACCTAACGCCAAAGACACAGCAAGGGACTTATAGCCAAGAAGGACGCTTACTAAGAACCTAGTACAGTAGCTTCGCAAGGTGAAACTACTTCTTGTAATAGGGTTAAATACCCAAAACGTATAGTACCTCTTATTAATAAAAATTCTAATTTTTCCAAAAAAACTCTATCCCCCAAACAAAGTCGCGTTCTCATGAGGAGGTGTCACAGAAGATAAGAAATACCAAAGGAAGAAAACACAAACAAAGCAGAGTATAGATAAAAGGAAAATGTAAGTAGGAGGAATGTCTTGGATGATCAAGGAAGGACCGATGACCAAAACTATGGAGTGGGTTAAGTAAGCTGTTCGCAAAGAGGTCAAGAAATAGTAAGGTAGAGAAAAATTTGAACTTCTTCTTAAGAAGGTCAACCATAGAGGAATACCACAAGAATAGAGGTAAGGTACAAGGGACACCTAGAAACCACTTAGAAAGGGTAAATGCAGAAAACATCCTCTGGTAACTCTAGGGTAGGACACGATATGTAAACCTTGCCCTTTGGAGTTAAGGAAAACAGGGAAAACAACCGGTCAAACTGAGTGAGAAAATCGAACCGGTTCATAAATCCGATCACTAGAGAATGACAAATTGGGAAATTTATAACTCTTGAGTGACCCAAAGGGGTCATAAAAACCTTGGAAAATGACCTTAGGACAATTTTGGAGAGAAAACCATACTGGTTCAGGTGAACTGAATCCAAACCAAATTGAACTGATTTGGATCGGTTTGAACCACTATTGAACTGGATGCTAAATTCATTTTTCTAGGTGGCTTAGAAATTAAAATTGGAGAATTGAGGCCACCATTAGATAGAGGATGAATTTGGAAAATTTTAATTATGAAAAACTTAGTCAGAGCGGGCCTGAACCCTATTCGGAACAGTGTCGTCTTCTTCCTTCAGATGATAGCACTGTTCACTCACCGAAAAATTGAACAACGCTGGAGAAGAAGAAATGTTTTCGTTCAGTATGTTTCAGGCCATCAATGATTTTCATTAAGGTGCCAAATGGACAGCCGGAGAGTCCTTGAGCTCCCTATATAAAGAGCCTCTCTCCATTCATCCTCCATACACCTAAAAAGCTCACTCTCTCTTAGCTACTCAGTTTTCTGATGAAACTCGAACTAGAGCTCTGATATATGGTCTTTTATGAGTCAAAGAAGGTGTGGTCTGGTTCCTTAGACTTGGGGAGAAGTCAGCTACATGGTGGTAGTCTCCAATTGCTCCGAGGATTATCGGCGTGATTGAATAGTGAAGCAGCTCTAACGAACTGAAACTACTATGTTTCTGTCAGGCTAAAATCTACCAATTCAAGCCCTCCTTAGACCAAACCAAGCTCTCCCAACACTCCCTCAGCCCTCCTATGACCAAATTAGAGGAGAAAGGTAAGCCAATTTGGCTCCCCTCTGTAAATTCCGATTGGTGCTAGAGAGAGAACCAATAGATATTTACTGACGAAATTCTCCCTCAATTTGACATGAATTGAGGTGATTCTTGATTCTAGGAAGAATCTCAGGATGAGAGCTATCTGCCTAGATCGAAAGCTCGGACCGCCGCGTCCTTGACGACAAGCTTTCTCTCTCAACGTTTAGTTTTCCGGCTAAGCTTCATTTGATCTCGTTCTAGCATCAATTCATGCAATTCAAAGTGCAATTGAATCATATGGATGTGTATGAACTTAAATCTACCTTCAATTAAACAATTAACCTCGTTTGATTGGTCAATTTGATGAAATCATATTTGGCCAAGTTGAAAGGTTGAAATTGGGGGAAATTTTGAAGATTTTAAAAATTTTAGAGACTAAAGTGCAATTTTCTAAAATTGAGGGCCAATTGGGCATGAGAATGATGTTGGAGGACCAATTGGTCAATTTTTAGAATTTTTGGGGTGAAATTTACCATTTTTTCAAATTAGGGGCAAATTGGTAATTTTGGAATAATTGGGGACCAAATTGGAAATTTGGGAAAATTGAACCCCTTGTTGTAATTTTGAATAAATTGTGGTCCCAAAGTAAAATTTTGATGTTTCGGGACTCAATTTAGGGAAAAATTGGCATTAGGGACTTGAATTTAAAGAAAAAGAACTTTTGGGACCTAAATGCAATTAATTGAAAAGTTTGGGTACTTTATTCATTCGTGATGAATGAAGGCTATCAAGCCAAATGATAATGAACAAGAATATTCATATCATGCAGGAACACTAGCTAAGACAAGCTTGCGAGTAGACAAAAAGTCAGTTAAGATGGATTTAAAACATTCACGGGTGAGTGAGATTTTTATATCATACCAGGTTGGGATGATAAGCACCTTAAAAATGAAAACTCGCTACAAATGTAGAATTTTAACATCACACCTGGATGGGTGTAGTGAGAAAACACACGGAAAAACTACTTACCGGTTGTAAATAGATCATACCCGTTTGGTATGATGAACTTCCTATAAGCAAGTAGAAAACTCGTTCATCGATTATGAGCGGAGATGTCCTAACACCCGGATGGTGTGATGGACAGCTAAAAAATTATTTTTTCGAAAGTGCTCTCCCTTGACTGTGTGCCACTACTTAAACTTTTTGGGAGACGTTTTTTACGGGAGCTCGAATAGCTTAGATAGGCTGGAGGCCACAGTTTTGGAACTTAGGAGCTAATATGCCCAATATTGAAAATCTTGTACAGTGGGCCCAATGCCAATTGGCACAAGCAGGAGCAGGAGTTTAAGCCATGAAAATTCTAAATAAATTATGTGTTTGGCCATGGTACCAATATATGACCGACATACTCGATGGACTGGTGACAGTGCGACAAGACAGTTCGACGGACCAGTCGAGACAAACAACTGTAGGTCGAGTTAAGGGTCGGGGCCGTTGGACTAGTAGCACCAAAGAGTAAATGGATTTTGAGGAAAACTAATATTTTGTGCATGCATTGAGGTATGGGACCTTCAAGATACCCAAGAGGGGTAGTGATGTGTCCAAGGGGCTACTGAATGACATGGTGGAGATAAGGGTAGATTATCTTGCTAGTTGTGAGGGAAGCTCGACATAGCTTCATGTGCATGGGACCGAGGTTGGGTCACGATCAGGTCTTTGTCCTCAAACGGACATGGAGTTTCTTTACGGGATTGAGGGTCGGATGTTGCGTACATCCACTCATTCTCAGGGTAGAAGTGGATGGGCTTTATCTAGGTGGCTAGTAAAGTCGCTCTGATACGACAAGTGGGTGCAGTGGATGTGCTGCCCTACAAATGTGTGTTCCCTTCATGATGAAGGGCATGTGTTGGTTGATAAATATACCGTTTGTGGTTAATGATGAGAAATGGCTATAAAATCAAGATTTTGAGGATGAAATATTTTAAAGGAAATAAGTAGTCTGACACACTCCAATTCAAAACTATTTAATTGAAACTTTATTTTTTTTTAAAAATTACCCATTCACTAAGTTGTAGAAACTCACCCACCCTTTTTATCCCTTTTTAATAAATAGAGAAATGACTAGGGATAGCACCAGGCCTTACCCTTTGTTAGGTATGCTTAATTATCTTGAGCTTGCATTTTTATTATTATACATTATTCCAGGAAACAAGGTTGAGATTTCGCCTGACTCCTCTTGAATTAAAGAAGGGGGAAACCCCCTCTTAACCAAGTGAGCAACAGGTTGATCACGAGGATCTGACCAAACCGGGTCGATGCGTGATACCTTAAGTGGAATCAGAGCTAAGTTCCCTTGAAACATTATCAATATTTTGCCATGACCTTAATCCAACTTTAACTCTCGTGTAGGGAGGAGAATCCCTAGGAAATTCGCTGTGAAATCCAATTCTCCACACATAACCCTAGAAAAGACACCTACCCAAAGGGAGACAGCCATTCAAAGATTCTTGAAAGGCTAGAAGAGTACCCAAGGACATGATGGAAGAATACCGGAAACTGGTAGTAGCCTTATTGGAACCAGAAAGCATGACATACCCTCCTCTAAGACAAGAGGAACATGTACCTCCTCCTAGGAGCCTAACCCCTCCTCCAACCCCAGAAAAATTTGAGAGGAATCCAACCAAGAAGGATTTAAACACCGTTCTTTGGAGTTAAGGAAAATAGAGGAAGAATTGGTCAAACCGAGTGAGAAAATTGAACCAGTTCACAAACCCGATTATTGAGGAACAGGCAAATTGGAGAAATTAAAACTCTCAAGTGACCCAAAAAAGTTAATAAACCTTGGAAAATAACTTTTGAACCAATTGGGAGAGAAAAACTAGACCGGTTTGGGTGAACCGGATCTGAACTGAATTGAACCGGTTTATGAACCGAGGAGGTTTATGAACCAGAACCAATAGAGAGAGCAAACCGGGGAAATTATGGAACCCAAGTGACATAAAGAGTCACATAACTCATGAAAAAGGACTTATGGAGGATTTGGAGATGAAAACCAAACCGGTTCACGTGAACCGGATCTGAATCGGATTGAAGCGGTTTGGACCGGTTTGAATCACTATTGAAATGGACGCTAAATTTATTTTATCTAGGTGGCTTAGAAAATTTTAATTTGAGATTTGAGGCCACCATTGGATAGAAAATGAATTTAGAAACTTTTAGATTTGAAAATTTTGGTCAAATCGGGGGTGAATTGGCTAGTTTAAGCTTTGAAGCCAGTTTGAAACAGTGTCGTCTTCTTCTTTTAGATGAGAGCTGTTCACTCACCGAAAAATCGAACAGCGTTGTCAAAGAACAAATGTTTCCATTCAGTATATTTTAGGCCATCAATGACTATCATTAAGGTGCCAAACGGATGGCCGGAGAGTCCCCCAGCTCCCTATATATAAAGCCCCTCTCCATTCATCCTCCACTCACCTAAAAACCTCACTCTCTCTTAGCTACTCAGTTTTCCGATGAAGCTCGAACCAGAGCTCCGATATATGGTCTTTTATGAGCCAAAGAAGGTGTGGTCAGGTTCCTTAGACTTGTGGAGAAGTCAGCTTCACGGTGGTAGTCTCCAATTGCTCCAAGGATCATTGGAGAAGCGCCAGCGTGATCGAACAGTGAAGTAGCTTCGGCTGACTGAAGCTGCCCTATTTTGACCAAGCTAATATCGGCTAATTCAAGCCAACCTCAGGCTAGACCAAGCTCTCCCAACACCTCCTCATCCCTTCCATGACCGAATTAGAACTGAATGTTAAGCCAATTTGGCTCCCCTCTGTAATTTCCAACCGTTGATAGAGAGAGAACCGGTAGAATTTGGATGATAGAATTCTCACCCAATTCGTAATCAATTGATGCAATTCTTGATCCTAGGAGAAACATCAGGAGGAGAGCTATCTGCTCAGATTGGAAGCTTGGACTGCTGCGCCCCCGGTGGTGAGTAATTAAAGCTTTCTCTCTCTATGTTCTATTTTCTGGCGAAGCTCCGTTTGAGCTCGTCCCGACATCAAAATTTGCGATTCAAAGTGCAATTGAATTGTATGATAATGTAGAAACTCAAATTTAACTTCAATTTCAACAATTAGAAGTTTTTGATCGATTAATTTCATGAAATCAAATTTGGTTGTTTTAAGAAGTTTAAATTGGGGGAAAATTGGTGATTTTCAAAAATTTGAGGAACCAAAATGCAATTTTATAAAAATGACGGTCAATTGGGCATGATAAGAGTGTTAGAGGACCAATTGAGCAAATTTTAGAATTTTTGGGGTAAAACTTACAATTTTTGTAAAGGAAGGCCAAAATGGTAATTTTGGGAAAATTGGGGGCCAAATTGGGGATTTGGGAAACTTGAACCCCTTTTTATGAAATTTAATAAATTGAGTTTTCAAGGGGAATTTTAAAAGTTTCGGAACATAATTTGGGAAAAAACCATCAATTGGGGCCTAAAGTAAAGGAAAAATAACTTTAGGGACCAAATTGCAAATATTTGAAAAGTTGAATATTTACTCATTCATAATGAATGAAGGTGATCAAACCAAATGATAATGAACAACAATGTTCATTTAGTGTAGGAACACGAGACATTAGGAATGCCAGCTGAGATTAAGCTAGCAAGGGATGAAAACCGACTAAGAGAAATTTCACTGCACGATCGGGTGAGTGGGGTTTTTATATCATATCCGGTTGGGATGATAAGCACCTCAAAAATGAAAACCCATTGCTAAGTGGTATTTTAAACATCACACCTGAGAGGAGTGATATGAAAATCATGCGGAAAAACTAGTTACCAGTTGTGAGTAGATCATACCCGGTTAGTATGATGAAACTTCCTCGAAGTAAGTGGAAAACCGTTCATCGGTTATGAGAGGAGATGTCTTCATACTCGGTTGGTATGATGGACAATGAAAATTATATTTTTGTCGAAAGTGCTCTCCCCTTACTCTGTGCCACTACTTAAACAATTTGGGAGACTTTCTTGACAGGAGCTCAAATAGCTTTGTTAGGCCGGATGCCTCGGTTTTGGAACTTGGGGGCTAATATGCCCGATTTTGAAAATCTCGAATAGTGGGCCCTAGGCTAGTTGGCATGAGCAGGAGCTCATAAACAAACATGATTTATATGCTATGAAAACTTAAATAAATAAATTGTGTGGCCATGGTACTAAGATAGGACCGATATACTCAGTCAACTAACGGTAGTGTGACATGATAGGTCTCTAGACTAGTCATGACAAACAGGTGTAGGTTGAGTTGAGGGTCGGGGCCGTTGGACCAGTGGCACCACAAATTATATGGCATCATGTGAAAAATGTTGATTGAGCATGCACTGTGATTATGGGACCTTCAAGATGCCCAAGAGGGGTAATGATGTGTCCTAGGGCCCTAGACTACATGGTGGATATAAGGATAGTTAGTCGTACTAGAAGCCTTGCGAAGCTCGACGTAGCTTCAAGCGCATGAGACCAGGGTGGGGTCAGGATGAGGTCTTTGTCCTCATACAGACACGGAGATTTGTTACAGGATTGAGGTTGGATGTCGCAAACATCCACTCATTCTCAGGGTAGAAGTGGATGTGCTTCTATCTAGGTGGCCGGTAATGTCGCTCCGACACCACAAATGGGTTCAGTGGACGGGCTGGCCTACGATTGTCTATTTTACCTTCATGATGAAGGATGTGTGTTGGGTGATGACACATCGTGGTAATAAGAATTGATTTTATAAACCAAGATTTGAAAATAAGGAAATTTAAAGGAATTAAGAAGTTTGGCACACTCCAACTTGAAAACTATTTTTATCGAAACTTCATTGTTGAAAATACCCATTCACTAGGTTGTAGAAACTCACCCCTCTTTTTATGCCTTTTTAGGAAATAGAGAAAATGACTAGGGATAACACCAAGCCTTACCCTCTGTCAAGGATGCTTAAATTTTCTTAAGCTTGGATTTTCTTTGATTTATGTCTTTCTAGGGAACAAGGTTGAAAGTACGCTTGGCACCTCTTGAGTTAAAGAAGGTGAAAGCTCCTCTTGAACTAAGAGAGTGGTGGGTTATTCATGGGGATCCGACCAAACTGGGTTGGGGCATGACAAAGGAGGCTTGGGACAACTATTGGGATGTGTATGCCATCTTCATAAAGGTCCAACAAGTACCCCCACCTACGTGTCCAGCTTTAATCCCTCCCAATGGATGAAGTGGACATATGAGTGCATGGTTGAGGTATTAAGGCAGTATGGATTGGAGGTCATACATGAAATTCATCCCATAAGGGTATACGAATGGACCCCACTGGTTCCTTAGAGCCATCTGATCAAGAGTCCAATAATAGTTCTAATGCTAGCTCTCGGCCTATGACCCCAAAGGATTAGGGGGTAGAAAATTTTTGTAATAAGCCAAGTATGGCAAGAAAATGTTTCTTGAATGAATGAAAATTAATTCTTTTTGATAAAACGTTTGAGTCTCCTTGATAAATTCAAGCAAAAAGAGCATATAAAGTAAGAAAATCACCTAAGGGAGGAAAAACAGGTTACTTCTAGTCAACCTCAATCTCTAAGATTTTTCTCAATAGTACAATAAAAATTTGGCAAGGAAGAGACTAAGGAAAGAAAGGAGAAG
This sequence comes from Trapa bicornis, assembly GCA_030064425.1. Lineage (NCBI taxonomy): Eukaryota > Viridiplantae > Streptophyta > Magnoliopsida > Myrtales > Lythraceae > Trapa > Trapa bicornis. The sequence goes on from CM057754.1 coordinate 8,945,671, forward strand.
TTTGGAACAAGGGAAGGAAGCATCAAAGAGCATGGGATTAGGGAGAGTCTAAGGAGTTAAGGAAAAACTCAAGGAATAAGAGTAAGGAAAAACTAGAAGGAATAGACGATTACAAAGGAAAAACCAAGGGAATGGAAGCTAATTGGGAAGAAAGAAGGTTATGGGAAGCACCGAGGGTATTAAGACAATTAAGACAGGATAAGGAGAAAATATGATAGCAAGAAAGCTCAGGAATGACACCTACTTGGAAAGAACGAAGACACAATTTCTTAGGAACTCCATAAAATAAGGAGACTTATGGGAAGCAGAGATATGGAACCAAAAAGGGAGAAATCCATAGTGAGTAAACCATACAAAGATCCTTAATTATAAGTAAAGGATAAAAGAAAAACTTCTAAGTAGTAGTAGGAAAGATCGAACATAGGAATTCCCAAATAGAAGGCCCTAGAAGAAGGATGTAAAACCCGCACTTTCGAGTTAAGGAAAACCAGGAAAAGAACCGGTCAAACCGAGTATGAAAACTGAGCCGGTTTACAAACCCGATCATTTGGGAACAAGCAATTTGGAAATTTACAACTTCTGGATGATCCAAAGGGTTCATTAAACCTTGGAAAAGAAACTTAAGATAAATTAGAAGAGAAAAATCAAATTGGTTCAGGTGAACGAGATTTCATAAGAACTTTGAAGTTAAGGGTGGGAAGTAAGATTTTTTTTGTAACCCAAAATTTCGGTCAAAACTTTTTATGCGGTCTTATCATAAGTAGCTATAAATTAATATATATTTAATTATTGTAATTAATACCAATAATTTAATACATAAATTAAATTATTGGAATTAATACAAATAATTTAATACTAAAATTAAATTATTAGAATTAATACCAATAATTTATGGCAATATTAATACTAGTAATAAATCTCTCCCATTTAATACACGATTTTACTACTATCTAAAGAGGTCATCCCCATTAATTCTCCTCACACCTGAACACTTCTCTCTCTCTACTGCTCCATTTCTCGGTGAATCGTTGGAGAAGCGCCGGTATGATGGAATAGTGAAGCAACTCCGGCGGACCGAAGCTGCCCTATTTCATCCAAGCTGAAATCGACCATTTCGAGCCCTCCTCAAACCAAACCAAGTCCTCCCAACACCTCCTCAGTCCTTCCTCAGCCAAATTAGGATCGAAAGGTAAGCCAATTCGGCTCCCCTTTACAATTTTAGATCGTTGTTAGAGAAAGAGTCGACCGAATTTCAATGAAGAAATTCTAATTCAATTCAACATCAATTGATATCATTCTTGATCCTAGGAAAAACCTCTGGAGGAGAGCTACTTGCCCAGATTGAAAGCTCCAACTACTGCGCCCTCACCAGTGAGAAATCAAAGCTTTCGCTCTCTATTGTCTGTTTTCAGGCAAAGCTCCGTTTGAACACGTTACGACATTAACATCTGCGATTTAAAGTTCCTTAGAATTGTATGAACATGTAGGAACTCAATTTCATCTCCAATTTCAACAATTTGAGGGGTTTGATTGGTCAATTTGATGAAATCAAATTGGCAATTACCTTGAAGATATTAAAGGAAAATCACTTATATGCAAAATTCTCCAAATGTGAGTTTTAGCTGTAGGAGGTAGGATTCTTAGGGCATATAGAGTCTAAGGATGATGGAAAAGTAGATCTAACCAAGGTAGAAGCCATATTAGATTGGAAGGCTCCAAGGAATCCTACAGAGATATGGAGTTTCTTAGGTCTAGCAGGATACTACAGACAATTCATGCAAGAATTTTCTAAGATAAAACAACTCCTCTAACTCGGCTCACCAGGAAAGGAGCTGAGTATAAGTGGGATGCAAGCTGAGAGAAGTCTTTCTTTGAGTTAAAGACTTGATTGACAACTACATCGGTACTCTTCCTACATGACCCTAATGTGGGAGAGTACACCGTCTATAATGATGCATCCAGACAAGGACTTGGATGCGTATTGATGCAACAAGGAAAGGCTATCACTTATACTTCACGACAACTTAAGGTACATGAAAGAAACTACCCAACTCATGATCTAGAATTTGCTACGATATGTTTTCCCTAAAGATTTGGCGACACTACCTTTACGGGGTTAAGTGTAGAATATATACAGATCATAAGAGTCTTAAGTATCGGTCCAGTTCGAAACAGTGTCGTCTTCTTCAATTAGATGACAGCACTGTTCACTCGTCGAAAAATTGAGCAATGCCGGCGAAGATGAAAAGTCTTTGGCTAGGGAGTTTCAAGCAATGAATGACCACCATTAAGGCATCAATTGGATGACCAAGAAGTCCTTGAGCTTCCTATATAAAGAGCTCCAGCTCATTCATCCTCCTCACACCTGAAAACTCCACTCTCTCCCTACTACTCTATATTCCGGTGAAGCTTAAACCAGAGCGTCGATTTGGGCATTTTTCTGAGCCAAAGAAGGCGTGTTCAGGTTCTTTGGATTTGGGGAGAAGTCAGCTACATGCTGGTAGTCTCCATTTGCTCTGAGGGTCACCGGAGAAATGTCGACGTGATAGAAGGACATAGTAGAGAATGAAACTATAAAAGGGAACTCCCTAGAAAGAATCGACCCGTAGACTAAAAGGAATCAACTGGAAATGAAGAACTGTGAAAACAAGTGAGTAAGGAAGGAATGAAGAAAGGGAATCATTGAGTAAAGGATGCCATTAGAGATGTGGAAGGACATAAGGAAGGAAAAATCCCTACATGTAGGTAAGTCAAGAAGTAATCGAGAAGCCCAATGGTTGGAACCGGGAAAAAAACCAATAAGGATGTTGGTAAGGAATGAGTAGATAAGCAAAGACCGACATAGTCTTGATGTCAAAATTTAAAGGACAATTGGATAACACCGAAGGTAGTTGGAGAATACTACTAGGTAATAAGAAGGAACGAAGCCACACTACTCCTAAACGTTTGGAGGGGCATGAACCGTTATCGAGGAAAAAGGTTCTAGAACTATAATGGACAAAAACATTTCTATAACATGTCATGCTGTAAGGGACATGCAATTCCAACACTCCTAGGAAAAGGTGACTCAAGCAAGATAGAGTCTGTTAGTCAAATCTAAGAATTGGAATTGAAGTCGTAGTAAACAAAAGATGTGGAAGGACCAAAATAAGATAAGGAGTAAATCATATCAAAACCCACAGGGTTAAGGACTCAAAGTTTGAATGGATGATAAGCTAAAGAGCATCAACAACCAAGTGAATGATTGGAAATGGGGACGATCGAACTTATATGGAACACTCAACTGAGTGATTTGGATAAGAACCCCCAAAGAGGAAAGGTCTTACCCTAAGCAGAGTAAGAAGTGGACCTAAAGATGTACCTTGGGATTAGTGGGTAAGACATAACTAATTATGATACACCCCATGGAGTGAGTGGAAAAGGGAAGGGAAGAAAGATTCCTTAAGTACGTGGCTAAAGGACTAAATGAAGGAAACAACTAAACTGGTAAAAAAAAGGTAAAATGAGAAATTGGCAAATCCCACGTGACTCAAAGAATAAAAATCATGAAACGGGACTTGGAACAAATGGGAAGAGAAAACTAGACCGATTCAAGGTGAACCGGAACTGAACCGGTTTGAACCATACATGAACCATATTTTAAATTCATTTTTCGTGGTGGTTTAAAGTGATTAAATTGGAAAATTGAAGCCACCATTGGATAGGAAATTAATTTAGATGAATTTAGAAATTTTTAAATTTGAGAAAATTGGTCGAATTTTTGCCAATAAAACTGGTCGGACTGGACCGGTCCAGTTCGAAATAGTGTCATCTTTTTCCTTAGGTTGACAGCATTGTTCATCAATTCATCAATTCAAGAACTTTCCTTTTCCGACAAAGGAATATTCGCTCCAATCAGGTCATTTTCGGGTGAGGATAAGCTCGACCAAAATGGAAAGTGGTCAGGCAGAGGGTCCCCAAGCTTCATATATGAAGACTTCCTCTCCATTCATCCTACACACACCTCAAATTGCCATTCTCTCTTAACTGCTCCATTTTTTGGTGAAACTTGAACCGGAGCTCCGACTTGGGCATTTTTCTTGGCCTCAAAAGGCAAGGTCGGGTCCTACAAACTCCGAGGAAAGTTAGCTACCTAATAGCAATCTCCTTTCAACACAAGAATCGTTGGAGAAGCATCGATGGAATTAAATAGTGAAGCAGCTCCGATGGACTCAAGTTGCCCTATTTTGGTCGAGCTGAATTTGGCCAAATATAGACCCTTCTAGCCAAACCAAGCCTCAATGACACTCCTATAGCCCTCACATAGCCTCAACAGAGCTGAAAGGTAAGCCAATTCGACTCTTCTCCGTCATTGCAGATTGGTGTTAGAGAGAGAAAGTGTCGAATTTCACTAACTAAATTCACCCTCATTGGGACTTCAATTGTAGCATTTCTTGATACTAGAAGGAACCTTAGGACGAGAGCTACCTCCCCAGATTGAAGGATTAGACCGTCGCACCTCCGACGGTAAGCTTTCGAAGATTTCTCTCTCTACATTTGCTTTGGCACTGGCAAACCTGATCACCGGGCTTTTCATTCTCATTCACAATGTAGGTTAACTCTTCACATTTACTTACACTGCTCTGCACTTCTGATGAGTTTTTTGGACAGCCACAATTTCTTCCCATGCTTCCTTTGCATGAAAATTCATGCTGTTGCTTTCATCCGCATTTTATCCAATAATTGGGTTTTAGGCAGAAAGTTAACTTATCGGATAATGATATGACTTATTAAGTTTTGTTAGAAACTGCAACAAATTTGTTTGATGCTGTGAAAATTGTACATCTGCAGCTTAGAGAGCTGAAGAATGAGCAGTCCAGTAGCAACCGGACTCAATCTGACATGGAAGAAGACCGATACTACCAGCAACTTGGAAGGAGAGGAAAGTTCTCTCTTCATGCAACATTAGCAGTTGTATCATACCTCGTGTTCGGTTTGGTGGCACCCAGCACGTATGGATTCTCATTCCGCATAAGCGACAATAGAGATTACAAGCTTGCAGTTGTGGCAGCAGCTTCACTTGTCTGCATTCTCTTGCTTTCCATTGCCAAAGCTCATGTCTGCTCCAAATCTTATATGAAAACAATATCTTACTACATAGTGATGGGATTTGCGGCATCTGGAATTTCATTCTTAGTTGGGGAGCTGGTCGATAAGCTTCTGGAGCAGCTCAAACTATTTGAGTCGGGTTCAAGTTCAAGCTCAGTGTCTGGGTTTTTAAGGGGGGTGTCTCTGTCCAGGTCGGGATGGGTTTCAAACTAACAGTACTTCCAGGAAGAAGAGGTTGATTACAATTTTTCATTGAGAGGTAAGCACGCCTATGTATTCAGTTCGAGATGATCTTTATTTATTTGGGACCAATGATTATCTTTCCATATGCACTATGATCGGCTGGTTGTACCGAGTCTACGGACCAGTTCATGAATGAAACAATGAAGTATCTCCATTCGGATAAGGTTTTCCAGGTCCAATTAATGGCTACTGATGATAAGTAATTGCTGAAGTGTAGACTTGTGGGAAGATGTCAATCATGTACCCTTCTTTGTTTGGATTGTTTGAATTTGTTTGGATGGAGGGTTTAGGTCCAACCATGTTAATTAGGGTAGGATTTATTAATAAAAATTTTAAAAAATTATTATTTTAATTCAATAAAATAATTTATTTTGTAATATGTATATAATTATAGTATATGTATTATATAATAAAATAAAATTTTTAATATAAAATAATATATCTATTAAAATATAGCTTTAAATAAAAATATATAATTGTATTTTATTTGATAAATTATATATATATATATCAAATTTGCTATATAATCAAATCATATGAAACAGATATTATTATAATAACTCAATTATTAATATTAATTATATAGTAATAGTTAAATGTAAATATCTTATAATTATAACAAAAAATATTACATATGTATTTTTTTTGTTATAATTATAAGATATTTAAATTTAAAAATTTAAACTCAATTATACTATAAATTAATATTAAATTAGGAATTTAAATTTGATTTGGGATTAAAAATTTGTATTAATCGAAATTTTAGATAATTGATAAAATAATATAAATTAATGTAATAGAATTGATAAACTTCGATATACAGAGAATTTACAAGTAGTTTGAATCGAGATCGAAATACTTCATACAAAAAAATTGCATAATTTTTGCAAAAAGTTGTATATATCAAAAAATAAAAGTTATTGAACTTAATTAGTACAAAATTAGACAAGTTGTTTTTAGAAAAATAAATTGAATTGAAAATAAATTGACCAATAAATAATTAAATTTAATCGAATTATTCGATAAATTTGTTAGAAACCGTTTTGTAATAGTTTTGAACCGATCGATGGACCGGTACACAAGTTACATGCATTCATTCGTGCGATGTACCCTAAGTTCGATTTACGACTCGAAATCCAAAAATTGGACCAGATTCACCCACCGCAATTCCAAAATCCAATGCGAATAAAATTAAGTATTGTAGTAATAACTGTAATTTGATAAAAAAATAATAGTTAAATAGTTAATTAAGTCGAGAATATAATCATATAATGCTGGATTTCTCTCTTCCTAGAGTCTTGTCGAAATTCTCTTTAGAATTCATATACCTTTATTTTTCAGTGACTTAATTTGTAAAACCCATAACTTTATTTAGTATTCATCAAATTAATTTATTCAAGTGCCATTAAAATATTTTTTGAGTCAACTTTCCAATACTACCAATAACTAAAACTAATGTGCTTTATACCTATACTAATATGATCAAATAATACACGTGGATAAAAATAAATCATTAACTTCTTAGGTCATTTTGATTCCCGTGTAGTCAAATATTTAACACCGAGATTGTTGGATCAGAAATTTTCAATAATAAATTTAAAATGAACTAGAAATAAGCCGAAATCCCATTTATTTGATTAATAAATTCAATATAAATTGGATCAAAACTAAATGAGTTATTTGTTGATAACCAATTAGATTTTAATAATTAATTTAGAGTGTATAAGTTAGATATGTGATATTGAATTTATTTAACTATTTTATAAATAAATATTTAAATATATATGGGTATATATGAAAATAATTAACAAATTCTTATTTTAAGCAATTGTTATAATTGTTGGGTTGAAAAGTTACAGACTTAAATTAAGTGATAAATAAATTCATATTAAATTAAGGATTTAAGTTTGAATAGAGCCAATTAGGAAAATTTGGTAAATAAAGTTTAATAATAATAATAATAAATATTATTATTATTATAAATATATATATGTCGGTTGTGGTTCAAAACCCGACTCAGATCAACCGACCAAATAACCCAACGAATAACTGAACCGTAAATCTTATTGGAAGTCATATTAAAACTTCATTGGATAGAAAATTAATTTCTATAAATTTAGAAAATTTTAATTTTGAGAAAATCGGTCGAATCGGTTTTGAAGTGGCTGGTTTAAGCATTAAACCCGATTGGAACGGTACAGTTCGGTTCGGAACAGTGTCATTTTCTTCCTTCAGATGACAACAATATTCAATCAATACTAAAATGGACAATGCCAACGAAGGGAAAATGGCTCCGTTCAGGCTATTTCAGGGAGAGGATAAGCTTAAACATTATGTTAAATGGTCGAGCAGAGAGATCCAGAGCTCTACATATAAAGAGCTTCTCTCCATTCATACTCCTCACACCTAAAATCTCCATTCTCTCCCAACTGCTCAATTTTCTAGCAAAGCTCGAACTAGAGCTCCGACATAGACATTTTTCTCAGCCTTAGAAGGCGAGGTTAGGTTTTTTATACTATGGGAGAAGTTAGCTACGTGATAGTAACTTCTGTTCGACCCGAGAACCACTGGAGAAGCACCGACGAAATCAAACAATGAAACAGCTCTGAAGGTCGAATTTGCCCTATTTTGGCTGATTTGAAATTGGCCAAATTCAGCCCTTTTTTGGCCAAACCAAGCCCTCCTAACACTACCATGACTCTCACACGATCGCAACAGAGCTGAAAGGTAAGCAAATTCGCCACCTATCATTTCCAGTAGGCGTTAGAGAGAGACTATAAAATTTCACTGACAGAATTGTCACTCGATTCGACGTGAATTGTAGCGATTCTTGATCCTAGGAAGAATATCAGGACAAGAGCTACCTACCCCAATAGAGAGCTCGGACCGCCGCACCTCCGACGATAAGCTTTCGAAGCTTTCTCTCTCTACGCACAGTTTTCTAGCGAAGCTCCGTTTAAGCTTGTTTCAGTCTCAATTCATGCGATTCAAAGCTCAATTTAATCGTATGGAAGTGTAGGAACTGATTTACACCTCCAATTGAAGCAATTAACCCCGATTCAATGGTTAATTTGAAGAAATCAAATTCGGTAAGTTTGGAAAGGGGAAAATTGGGGATTTCGTAAATTTGAGGGACCACTTTGCAATTTCCCAAAATTGAGGACCAATTGGCCATGAAAAACATGTTGGAGGACCAATTGGTCAATTTTTGAAACATTTGGGGGTCAAATTACTATTTTTGGAAAGTAGGGGTAAAATGGTAATTTTTGAAAAGTTGGGGACCAAATTGGAAATTTGAAAAACTTGAGTCCCTTAAACAATTTTGAGTAAATTGAGGACCTAAAGAAATGTTTTAGGACTCAAATTGGGCAAAAGTTAGCATTAGGGACCTAAAGTTGAGAGAAGTGAACTTTAGGGACCCAAGTGCAATTAACTAATAATTTTGAGCCTAGTCGCTCATATGTGAGAAACAAATGCTGCTATTGCAAACATTAATAAATAAGGGTGCCCAAATCGTGTAGAAACACAAGAGACTGGAATGCCGACAAGGATAAGCTAGCATGGAGGCAAAAATCGATTGGAGAAGAACACAACACAATTATCAGGTGAGTGAGCTTATTTACATCATACCCAGTTGGGATGATGAGCACTTTAGAAACGAAATACCACTTGTAAGTGGAATTTTAATATCACGCCCGGTTGGAGTGATGTGCAAACTAAGCTAAAACCTACTTATTGGTTGTAAGTAGAGGAAATTATACAGATTGGTATGATGGACTTTCTTGAAGGAAGAAAAACCCGCTTGCCAGTTGTAAGCAGAGGCATCATCATACCTGGTTGGTGAGATGAAGTGAAAAATATATTTTTGTTAGAAGTGTTCTCCCCTGGCTGTGTGCTAATGCTTAAACTATTTGGAAGACCTTATTGACGGGAGCTAAAACAGCTCAGATAGGCAAGATGCCTCAATTTTTGAACTTGTAGGGCTAAATGCCCGATTTTAAAAAATCATCTACAGTTGGCCTAGGCTAGTGAGCACGAGTATGAGCTCGTAAACAAACATGAGTTTTGAAATCCATGAAAATTCTTAATGAAATGGTTGTGTGATTTCGCCATGGTACAGAGTTAGGACCGAAAACACTCGAGATTTGGTCCATTTAGTGTTTTACCCAATGTAAAACCCGACCCTCAGACCAAGTAAACCGGGAAAGGAACCGATGATTTTGAGAAAAACCGAGCCATGAAAGGAATAAAAAATGACAAAGAAGGGTTAAAATGGTAAATTGGAAAATTCTAAGTGACCAAAAATTTATAAAAATCATGAGGAAGAACCGTGAAGTGGAATTGATGAGAGAACCGGACTGGTTCGGGGTGAACTAGACTGGTTTGAGGTGAACCAGACCCAAACCTGACCGAATCAAGATGAACCATAGTGAACCGGTTCAATAATTCATTTTTTAGGTGGCTTAAAAATGTCAATTTGGGAAATTGAGACCACCATTAGATAGAAAATGAATTTAGATTAATTTAGAAAATTTTAAATTTCAGAAATCTGGTTGAATCGGGTCCAAAGCGACCAAATTTCGAATTTGGGTCACCAAACCCGGTCGGACCAGACCAGTCAACAAACCAGTCAATGGTCAATGGTCAACGACTGACAGGGCAATCACATTAGCAATCCACGTTAGAAAAACTGTCCAATCACAGTGCACCATGTAGCACACCCACCACATCATCGTCTTTAACCTTTGACTGCTGACAGAGAGAAGAGAGAAGAAAGAGTCGCTGGAAAAGCTGGAGTCTCCGGCGACTCGAAAAATGCTTTGGTCAGGTCGCCGACGGCCGAGTTAGAGGTCGAGTCTTATGCTGGTGGGTAGCTTGAGCAATTGCCGAGCTCTCTATATAAAGAACACCCCTCCATTCGATATCAGCATCCCACAATTAACCGAAGAAGGCAAACTACTTAGTTTTTCGACGAGTAGCAAACCAGAGCTCTAACATTGGAGCTTTTCTCCACCTTAGAAGTTGCATTCGGTACCATTAGAACTGGGAGGAAGTCCTCTACCCAGTTACACCACCCATTCCACCCGAGAGCCACTGTAGAAGAACGAGGAAGCTCAAACAGTAACACTGCTCCTCGGTCGTTAGTAGCCCGAGCTACTCGAGCTCAACTCGAGCTATCCCTAGGCTAATTCCTGCCAAAGCAAGCCCCCCAAACACCACCTAGCGGTGCCCCGACCTTTCCTTAAGCTAGCACAGTAAGCTCCTCTGCTGCCCCTTCGCCGGAAAACACTGTTCACGACTAATTTATGCAAAAACTTTAATACTGAAATTCACATTGCTCAGGCCACCAATTGAGACGCGATTTGATCTAGGAAGGATCTCCGGGAGGAGAGCAATCTAGAGAAAGCAAGAGCTCCAATCGTCAGACCTTTATTGGTAATATATATGGAGACATAGGGAAGATGATTCAAATCACCAATCGAGACAATTAACCCTATTTTGGGGGTCAATTGAATGAAATTGTGATTCAGGGACCAAATTGCAATTTTTGAGAAATTGGGAATTTTTGGGAAATTAGGGGACAAATTGCAATTTAAGGAAAATTGGGGAATTTTCATGGAATTAACTTCCAATTGGGATCAAATTGGGCAATTCAATGAAATGGAGGGCTAATTGGAAATTTTTGAAAGTGCATAGACCAATTTGTAATTTTTGGAAAGTTAAGGACTAAGTAGTAATTTTGGAAAAATTGAGGACCTATGCACAAATACCTGAGACTATGAGGTCCCTTATGTCGATTCTCCTAATAGGGTACTTGAACCATGCAAGAGTTGATTGTTCAAAGTACCGCTGCAAGGAAGCGCCCCATGAGTCAAGATCTCATTGGGACGGCCACGTCACTATCAATGAGTGAGAGGGATTTTCAGCATCTACCCGATTGGGGTTGATGAGATAGTTTTAAAGTTTTAAAATTATTTTTTTTCACGAATGGTCTCCCCTGACTGCATGAACCTGCTTTAACATTTTGTGAGATGTTCTTGATAGGAGCTGAGATTGCTCCAATAGGCACGAGGCCTCAAATTTGAAAATGATAGGGCCGAAGGCCTAGTTTTTGGAAAGCTTGTGAAGTGGGCCTAAGGCCAGTGTGCACGGGTTGGACCCGTAGATAAACATGAATTATAAGAACCATGAAAACTCTAAAAAAAAACTAGAATTGTTGTGTGATTGGCCATGGGGCCAAGACATGACTAACAAAACTCGATGGTCTAGTGGTAGTGTGCCCAGATCCGGTCGACGGGCCGGTCAAGGCAAATAGCTGCAAGCTAGGTCAAGTGTCGGGGCCATTGGATCGTTGGCACCAAAGAGTATGGTTGTCATGGCCTGACCCAGTTTGGTCAGATCCTTGTGATCAACCCGCCACTCTCTCGGTTTATTAAAGGGTTTCCCCTTATTATAAACCGTAAAGAGTAAGGCGTCCTTTAAACCTGCACCTTTTCCTAGAATAAAATAAATCAAAACTGCATAATATTTTAAGTTTGTCATACCTATCTCATAGGCGTCTTAGTTGATGGTCTTTAAGGTTAGGCTTTCCGAAATTTCCTGAAAGGGATATAAGAGAGGGGGTGAGTACGACTACTTAGTGAATGGGTTTTTCAAGAAAATATCTTTGAGGAAAAGAGGTGTATTGGAGTGTGCCAGACTTCTTTCTTTCAAAAATCATTTCATTTAAAATCTCGGTTTTTACCACAATTTCTTATTAACCATGGTGTGTCATCACCCAACACACATCCCTCATCATGAAGGTCAAACACACATTCGTTGGCCAACACGTCCACTGAACCCACTTGTGGCTTTGGAGCAACTTTACCGACCACCCAGATAGAAGTACATCCACTTATACCCTAAGAATGAGTGGATGTTCATGACATCCAACCCTCAATCCCAAAATCAATTCTTCATGTTCGTATGTGGATAGAGACCTCATCCCGTCCCCAATCCGGTCTCATGCGCTTGGTGCTACTCCAAATTTCGCACGGTCACCTAGTACAACGGACTACCCTTATACCCACCAGGTCATCTAGTGCCCTTAGGATGCATCACTACCCCTCTTGGGCATCTTGATGGTCACGTAACCATAGTGCATACACAATCAGTGTTTTCTTATCATGCCATATAATCTGTGGTGCCACTGGTCCAATGGTTTGGACCCTCAACTCAACCTGCAGTTGTTTGTCTTGACTAGTCCGTCGACCTATCATGTCGCACTACCGCTAGTTGACGGAGTATGTGGGTCCTATCTTGGTACCATGGCCAAACAATTTCTGCTCATGTTTGTAGCATATAACTCATGTTTGTTTATGAGCTTCTGCTCGTGCCAACTGGCCTTGTGCCCACTGTACGAGATTTTCAAAATCGGGCATATTAGCCCCCAAGTTCCACAACCGAGGCCCTGTCAAGAAGGTCTCCCAATTCGTTTGAGCATTGGCACACAGTCATGGGAGAGCACTTTTGATAAAAATATGTTTTCAACTGTCCATTATACCGATCAGGTATAAGGACATCTCCGCTCGTAACCGATGAACGGGTTTTCATCTTCCTTCGAGGAAGTTTCATCATAACAACCGGGTATGATCTACTTACAACCGATAAATAGTTTTTCCGGAAGATTTTCACACCACTTCTCTACGTTGTTATGTTTAAAATACCACTTAGTAGCGGGTTTTCATTTTGAGGTACTTATCATCCCCAACCGGGTATGATATAAAATCTCACTCACAACCGGTAAGTGGTTTTTAACTTTAAGTTGTGCTCATCATCTCAACCGGGTATGATGTTAGTAAACCCACTCACCCGTTAATGTAGTGAATTCCACTAGACCAGTTCTTTATATTCACGCGAGCTTGTCCATATTGGCGTTCCTGGCTCTTCGTGTTCCTACACGATATGAACATCCTTGTTCATTATCCCCCGACTTAATAGCCTTCATTCATTTCAAATGAATGAGGAAACTAAACTTTTATTTATTTGCAATTAGGTCACTAAAGTTATTCCTTTTTAACTTGAAGTCCCTAATGCCAGTTTTTTCTCAAATGGAGTCCCAAAACTTTCAAAATTTATCTTAGACCTCAATTTGTTCAATTTAAAAAAAGGGGTTTAATTTTCCCAAATTTCCAATTTGGTCCCCCAACTTTTCCAAAATTACCATTTTGCCCTTAATTTACAAAAATGGTAAGTTTTGCACCCAAAATTCCAAAATTCATCAATTGGTCCTCTAACATTATTATCATGCCCAATTGACCCTCAATTTCATAAAATTTCATCTTGGTCCTTCAAATTAAAAAAATTCCCAATTTTCCCCCAATTCCAACTTCTTTAACACAACCAAATTTAATTTTATCAAATTGACCAATCAAACATTTCCAATTATTGAAATTGAGTTTCTACATGTTCATAAAATTCTTTAGCAATTTGAATCGTAAGTTTTAATGTCAAAATGAGCTCAAATTGAGCTTCGTCGGAAAATGAACTGTAGAGTGAGAAAGCTTCGATTACTCATCGGTGAGGGCACGACGGTCCGAGCTTTCTATATGAGCAGGTAGTTCTCCTTCTAAGGTTCATCCTAGAATTAAGAATCACATCAATTGATGTCGAATTGAGTTAGAATTTTATTATCGAATTTCTATCAGTTTTATTATCGAATTTCTATCACCGACCAAAAATTACAGAGGGGAGCCGAATTGGCTTACCTTTCTATCCTAATTCGGCTGTGGGAGGGCTGATGAAGTGTTGGGAGGGCTTGGTTTGGCGTGAGGAGGGCTCGAAATGGTCGATTTCAGCTCGACTAAAATAGGGTAGCTTCGGTCCGCCGGAGCTGCTTCACTATTCCATCACGTTGGCGCTTCTCCGGTGACCCTCGGAGCAAACAGAGACTACAGGCGTGTAGCTGACTTCTGCCCAGTTCTAAAGAACCTGACCTTGCCTTATTTGCCTTGCCTTCTAGTGCCAATTATTTGGTTTCCCAATATTTTACCAACAAACTAGGATTCTTTCCTTCTTAAGTCCTTGGCATTCCTTATTGAAGGGTTTTTCCTTTTTCCTTAATCCACTTTTACGTACTCATAATCACTTCATGATTCTTCATTCTATAATAATTGCTTTCGATCTATGTGTCGATTACTTTGCTTGGAAAGGTTCACTCCTTCCGATTTTGTTCTCTACTATGTCCCTTACAATAGATATTTACATCTTAGGAGTTACATGTTCAACCTCCTTATCATTCATTGTATGGCTCTTTCTCCCTTTCTTCGCACCCTTATCTATGTTAGGGCATCTGTTTGCTTTAGATCATTTTCTATCCACAACTTTTGTTTTATCCCTTATTCCTTAGATGGGATACTTTCTGATTATTGGTTTTATTCCGTGCATTCTACTCTATGCTCGGTCGTCCACTCTTTAAGCTTCATATGCGCGTGTGGACTATGACCCGTCTTACCAATTGCGGTTATTCCTCCTTAGCCACATCTTATTTGGAGCACTTACTTTCCCAATGTTTCTCGAACATTCTTTACTTTATTACCTTAGTATGGGTTGTCCACTCATTCATACTTGTCACAACATCTTTTTGATGCTAACCCGTTAACTTATTTCCGTTTAAGAAGGGTTCACATCCTTCTTGTTTCAAGATTTCTTGATAATTATGTGAGAGGCTTGCCTATTATTTTTTTTCTTGGTTAATTTGGCCTTTGGTCCTGTTAAGGATTTCTTTCATCCTTCTTTTCCCGAGTATTTGGCCTTTTTGCCCCTCTCTTCTTTGTTGGAACTCAAATTATGGTTTTCCCGTGTATTAGTTTGTTAACTACCTCGCCTCCACCATTCCTTTGGTCTAAGTTTCTTAGGGCAGTTGTTTCTCGAGTACTCTTGTCCTTAACGTCCATCTCACTGACCTTTTTATGGTGTAGCCCCTTCTACTTCCCAGTTTTCCTTAGGATGTCATTTGTTCCCTCTGACTATCTTGTTGTAACGACTTGCTTTCTCTTGTCCTGTTGGTCCGAACTTTCTATTTGACTTAGTTTCTTTTTCCAAGGTGATTTATTCTTGTAATCCCAATACGTCCCGTTTGTCATCAAATGTTCGTTTTGTCTTCTCTTGTGGATGCACTCCTTTCTTTGCTCATAAATTGTTTGGATTTTCTTTTTAAAGGGGGAATTCTCTTCAGCTATCCTTTGTTCCGTTTGTGGTTTTATTGAGGTCCTACCTTTACCCCTTTTTCCTTCTTACCACTTTGCTAAGATTTTGAAGAGTTTCCTCTTATCTGTGGTTGCAAATGGAGTCACGTTTCTTGGGATGGTATCCTTTCGGATTTCCTATAGTTGTGGGGTGTTTATTCTTGGAAAATATTGTCCTCGCTCCTGGCGATGTGGGACAATTTTTCACTTCGTGTCCTATTCCCCTCTAGGTTAACTTGATTCCTGTCCTTTGTAGGGTTGGGCACTTCTCCACGTAGTGTCCCTATCATTCATGCTTGTAATTACATGAACATAAGTGGTTCCTCCTGGTGTTTTCTTGGGAATTGTTAGTTTTGGTGCTCCTTCGTCCTTAAGTTTGGATACTGTGAGAGTTTAAAAGGGGTTTAATTTCCCAAATTTCCAATTTGGTTCCCCAATTTTTCCAAAATTACCATTTTGCCCTTCTTTTACAAAAATGGTAAGTTTTGCCCCAAAAATTTCAAAATTTCTCAATTGGTCCTCTAACATTATTTTCATGCCCAATTGACCCTCAATTTCATAAAATTGTATTTTGGCCTTTTCAATTTGGAAAATCCCCAAAATTTCCCCCAATTTGAATTCTTCAACACTACCGAATTTAATTTCATCAAATTGACCGATCAAACACTTCAAATTATTGAAATTGGAGTTGAAATTGAGTTCCTGCATGTTCATACAATTCTAAGAAACTTTGAATTGCAGATTTTATCGCCGGAACGAGCTCAAACGGAGCTTTGCCGGAAAACAAACTATAAAGTGAGGAATCTTCGATTACTCACCGGTGAAGGCACGGCGGTCCGAGCTTTCGATCTGGGTAGATAGCTCTCGTCCTGAGGTTCATCCTAGAATCAAGAATTGCATCAATTGATGTGGAATTTGATTAGAATTTCGTCATTGAAATTCGATCGACTCTCTCTCTAGCATCGATCGAAAATTGTAAGGGGGAGCCGAATTGGCTTACCTTTCAGTCCTAATTCGGCCGTGGAAAGGCTGAGGAAGTGTTGGGAGGGCTTGAAATGGCTAATTTCAGCTTGGCTGAAATAGGGCAGCTTCGGTCCGCCGGAGTTGCTTCACTATTCCATCATGGCGGCGCTTCTCCAACGGTTCTCGAATTGACTAGAGTTTGCTATCAGATCGCTGTCTTCTCCCCGGTTCTAAAGAGCCCGACTTTTGTTTAAGTTGAAGCTCTAGTTCGTGCTTTACTGGGAAATGGAACAGTAGAGAGAGAGAGAAGTGTTCAGCTGTGAGGAGAATTAAATGGGGATGACCTCTTTATATAGGCGTAAAACCCGTGTATTAAATGGGCGAGATTTATTACTAATATTAATATTACCATAAATTATTGGTATTAATTCCAATAATTTAATTTCGGTATTAATTCCAATAATTTAATTTCGGTATTAATTCCAATAATTTAATTTTGGTATTAAATTATTTGTATTAATTACAATAATTAAATATATATTAATTTATGTTTATTTATGATAAGGCGTACATAAAAATTTTTGTCCGAAATTTCGGGTTACAAAAAAATTCATACTTCCCAAGAGGTCACCCATCCTCACACTACTTTCAGGCAAGCACGCTTAATTTTGAAGTTCTTATGGAATTTAGTTCACCTAAACCAATTTGGTTTTTATTTTCTAAAGTTTCTTAGATTTATTTTCTCAGGTTTAATGAACCCTTTAGATCACCCGAAAGTTGTAAATTTCCATATTGTGTGTTCTCAAATGTAAACCGACTCAATTTTCTTACTTGGTTTGACCAGTTCTTTTCCCGGTTTTTCTTAACTCAAAAGTGCGGGGTTTACACCTCAGGTCACTTAGGGTCCATAAATTATCCGGTTTTCCATCTCTCTATCGGTTCCGGTTCATAAATCGACTCAGTTCTTTAACCAGTTTAATTCAGTTCGGGTTCGGTTCACCCGAACCAGTCTGGTTTTTCTCTCCCACTTTGTTCTAAGGTTCCTTCCCAAGGTTTATAATTCTCTTTGTGTCACAAGGGATCCATAAATTCCCCTGTTTGCCCTTTCTCAATTGGTTCTGGTTCACGAACCGACTCAATTCATAAACTAGTTCAAGACAATTGGATCCGGTTCATGTAAACCGGTCTGGTTTTTCTCTTCCAATTTATCCTAAGGTTCTTTTCCAAGGTTTTATGAACCCTTTGGATCACCTGAGTGTTGTAAATTTCCAAATTTCCCATTCCCAATTGATTGGGTACGTGAATCGGTTCAGTTTTTTTACTCGGTTTAACCGGTTCTTTTCCTAATTTTCCTTAACTCAAAAGGCCGGGGTTTACAATGGTTAATGAATCAATACTACTATATGCATGTATGAGGAATTCAGGAGCATCTAGATGCCTAAGAGGAGTAGTTGATGAGTCCTAAGGGTTGCTGGATGACCTAGATTCAATAAGGATGGGTCTGTCGTGCCAATTAGTCATGAAGCTTTGATAGCTTCCTATGCACTAAGACCGAGGCCGGAGGGGAAATTAGGTATCGTCCCATGAAGCGAACATGATGAAGCATTGAGACCGAGGCTGGAGGGAAAGTGAGGTCTCGTCCTAGTAAGCAGAGATGATAAGGGTTTGAAGGGTAGGACTATTGATATCCCCTCAAACTCAGGGTATTGGCAGTGCCTCTCTATTCGGGTGGATGGTAAAGACACATTGAACCACAAGTGGAACAGTCAGGGATGTTCTACGAATTTGTGATCCCTTTCTATGATAGAAAGGGTGGGCGATTGTTTGTTGAGGCATCTTTTGAGCAAGGGGAAATGTTCAAGAAAAGTCAAACTCATATTACAATAAATTAAAAGCATAAAACTTTTCAATAAACTGATTGTTTTGAAAACTCGCTTCCCAACCCCCACTCACTGAGTTGTAGAAACTAACCCCCTCCCATTAACCTTTTTTTCAGGAAAACACCTTGCCACGACGAGCCTAGGCTAGGAGAAGAAGCCAATGGTACCGCCATCAGGTAACTTTTATGTTTTGCAAAATTTATTAAGGAAAATAGGTACTCCAACACCTTTACCTTCCTCGGACTATTTAGTAGAAATACTATATTAGTACGAGGAAGGGTGATAGGTTAATCATGAATCCTGACCAAACCGGGTTGGGGCATGACACCCAACCTACTTGAAATCCTATTTGGAGTAAGTGTTGAATCATGGACATGAAGTTATGATGTTAGCTAAGCCCTCTCACTGAGTTGTCAAACTCATTCCCCTCTTATTACCCCTTTCAGGTAACAATGGTGAAGAAAGACATGTGTCAATGGGAAAAGCCAAACCTAAACCAAAGTCTTGCGTTCAGTATATATTCTCGGTATGGTTTTCGAAGTTTATTTGTGAAAAGTTAAATTTATTAATTTTGGAAAATAATTTGAGATATTTTGTCACGCCCGACCCAGTTTGTTGGATTCCCATGATCAACCTGCTACTCTCTCGATTTATTAAAGGATTCCCCCTTATTATAAACCGTAAATAGTAAGGCGTCCTTTCAAACTGCACCTTTTCCTAGAATAACATAAATCAAAACTGCATAATTTTTTAAATTTATCATACTTGTCTTACAGGCGTCTTAGTTGATAGTCTTTAAGGGTAGGCTTTTCGAAATTTCCTTAATGGGATATAAGGAAGGGGTGAGTATGACTAGTTAGTGAATGGGTTTTCCAAACTTTTAACTTTTAGGAAAAAGATTTGCATTGGAGTGTGTCAGACTCCTTTCTTTCAAAAATCCTTTCATTTCAAATCTCGGATTTTACCACCATTTCCTTATTAATCATGGTGTGTCATCACTCAATACACATCCTTCATCATGAAGGTCAAACACACATTTGTAGGCTAGTACGTCAACTAAACCCACTTGTGGCGTCAGAGCGACTTTACCGGCCACCTAGATAGAAGCACGTCCACTTCTACCTTGATAATGAGTGGATGTACGCGACATCCGACCCTCAATCCTGAAATCAATTCTTCGTGTTTGTATGAGGACAGAGACCTCATCCCGTCCCCACCCCGATCTCATGCGCTTGGTGCTACTCCAAATTTCGCATGGTCACCTAGTACGACGAACTGCCCTTATACTCACCAGGTCGTCTTGGGCCCTTAGGACGCATCACTACCCCTATTAGGTGTCTTGATAGTCCCAAAATTATAGTGCATGCACAATTAGTATTTTCATATCATGCTATATAATCTATGGTGCCATTAGTCCAATGGCCCTAACCTTCAACTCAACCTGCAGCTGTTTGTCATTACTGGTCCAGAGACCTGTCATGTCGCACTGCCATTGGTTGACTAAATATATCAGTCATGTCTTGGTAACATAGCCAAACAATTCATTTATTAAAGTTTTATGGCACATATCTCATGTTTATTTATGAGCTTCGGCTCATGCCCACTGGTCTATGGCCTACTGTTCGGGATTTTAAAAAATGGGCATAATAGCCCCCAAGTTCTAAAACCGAGGCCCCCGACCTATAAGAGCTATTCGAGCTCCTATCAAAAAGGTCTCCCAAATTGTTTAAGCATTGGCACACAGTCAGAGGAGAGCACTTCTGAAAAAATATGTTTTCAACTGTCCATCATACCAACCGAGTATGAGGACATCTTTGCTCATAACAGATGAACGGGTTTTCTACTTCCTTCGAGAAAGTTTCATCATATCAAACGAGTATGATCTACTTACTAAAGGTAAGTAGTTTTTCCGTGTGATTTTCACATCACTTCTCTAAGTTGTGATGTTTAAAATACCACTAAGTAGTGGGTTTTCATTTTGAGGTACTTATCATCCTCAACCGGGTATGATATAAAATCCCACTCACCCATTAATGTAGTGAATTTCACTCGACTAGTTCTTTGTGTTCACACGAGCTTGTCCTTGCTAGCTTTCCCGGTACTTCATATTCCTACACGATATGAACATCCTTGTTCATTATTCCTTGGCCTAATAGCCTTCATTCATTCCAACTGAATGAGAAAACCAAACTTTTTATTTACTTGCAATCAGGTCCGTAAAGTTATTTTTCTTTAACTTTAAGTTCCTAATGCCGATTTTTCCTCAAATTGAGTCCCAAAACTTTTAAAATTTATCCTAGGACCTCAATTTATTCAAATTTACAAAAAGGGGTTTACTTGCCCAAATTTCCAATTTGGTCCCCCAAATTTTCCAAAATTACCATTTTACCCTTCCTTTACAAAAATGGTAAGTTTCACCCCAAAAATTCTAAAATTTCTCAATTGGTGCTCTAACATTCTTATCATGCCCAATTGAACCTCAATTTGATAAAATCACATATTGGTCTTTTGAATTTTTGAAAATCCCTAATTTTCCCCCAATTCCAACTTCCTAACACAACCAAATTTGATTTTATCAAATTGACCGATCAAACATTTCCAATTGTTGAAATTGAAGTTGAAATTGAGTTGCTACATGTTCATACGATTCTCTAGCATTTTAAATCGCAAGTTTTAATGTCAGAAAGAGTTCAAATGGAGCTTCGTCATAAAATGCACTATAGAGAGAGAAAGCTTCGATTACTCACTGGTGAGGGTGCGACGGTCTGAGCTTTCTATCTAGGCAGGTAGTTTTCCTCTTGAGGTTCTTCCTAGGATCGAGAATGAAATCAATTGATGTTGAATTGGATTAGAATTCTGTCATTGAAATTCGTTTGACCCTCTCTAACACCGATCGGAAATTACAAAGAGGAGCCGAATTGGCTTACCTTTCAGTTTGAATTCAGGTTGTAAGAGGGCTGAGGAAGTATTAGAAGAGCTTGGTTTGGCCTGATGAGGGCTCGAATTGGCCAATTTTAGATCGACAAAAACAGGGTAGCTTCGGTCCGCTAGAGCTGCTTCACTGTTCGATCACGTTGGCGCTTCTCCGACGACCCTCAGAGCAATTGGAGACTAACACCGTGTAGTTGACTTCTCCCTGGTTCTAAGGAACCTAACCACCCCTTCTTTGGCTTAGAAAAGACCCTATAACGGAGCTCTGGTTTGAGCTTCACCGAAAAACGGAGTAGTTGAGAAAGAGTGGGGTTTTCAGGTGTGGAGAGGATAAATGGTGAGGGGCTCTTTATATTGGGAGCTCGAGGACTCGTCGGTCGTCCGTTTGGCCCCTTTATGACAGTCATTAATGGCCTGAAACGTACTGAACGGAAATATTTTCTCTTTGTTGTTGCTGGTTCGATTTTCCGATGAGTAAACAGTGCTGTCATATGGAGGAAGAAGACGACACAATTATGAACTGGATTGAACCGATCCGAACTGGGTTCAAAGCTTAAACCAACCGGTTCATGCCTAATTCAACTGAGTTTTTCAAAATTAAAAATTTCTAAATTTATTATCTATCAATTGGTGGCCTCAATTCTCAAATTGGAATTTCTAAGCCATCTAGAAAAATGAATTTATCATTCGGTTCAATAGTGGTTCAAATCGGTCCAAACCGGTTCAATCTAGTTTGGATCCTGTTCACCTGAACCGGTTTGGTTTTCATCCCCCATTCATCCTAAAGTTCTTTTTCATGACTTATGTGACTCTTTAGGTCACTTGGAATTCAAAAAGTTCTCGGTTTGCCCTCTTTCTATTAGTTCTAATTCATAAACTAGCTTAGTTTATAAACCGGTTCAATCTGGTTCACTTAAACCGGTCTAGTTTTTCTCTCCTAATTCATCCTAGGTTTTTTTTCCAAGGTTTATGAACCCTTTTGGGTCACTCGGGAGTTATAAATTCTCCAATTTGCCCATTCCCTGATAATGGGGTTTGTGAACCGGTTTAGTTTTCTCACTTGATTTGACCGGTTCTTTTTCCGGTTTTCCTTAATTCCAAAGAGTAGGGTTTACAACTCTCACCTCTTTTTAGGAGTTTTGTCCCCAAAACTTATTTCACACTTTTTTCTTACTGGAATAAACTTTTCATTGATATATAAATTTTCTAGTTTATCGTCTTACAACCTTCTCAATTGTTTTCGTTCATCCCTTACATCACATACATAAGATTCTCATCTCATTCTCATCCTTTCCTCATTCCATGGAACTTACTTTAGCTAAGCATATCTCCCTAGAAGACTTAGAATCATTTCCTTTAGTTACATCCTTCCTTTCCCAAGGCACCATTTCTCCATTCCAAACTCCTTTATCTAAGATTTTAGGACTATGAGTTCCGGTCATTTTCTTCCACAAGTTTTGGTGTTTATCACCTTTTCATCTTGCATGGATCCCATCCTCATTCTTTGGTTATCACATTTACGCTTGACTTCATTATACCTTAATCATAGATCCTTCCTTGCCTAAATCTTATTTTCCCTAGGATAATTGGGTTTACATGCCCCTTACTACATGACATTCTTTGGAACTTGTCTTTGACTTCACATCACTATAGTCGTATTGATTTCCTTACTTACTCATCTTTTCCGACTTCTTTATCTGGTCATTCATTCTTCAAGCCCTTGAGCTTCCCATAACTTATTGACATACTAAAGCTCTTCCTTTCTTATTTCATTCGTCATTTCTACCAGCATCCTTCCTTTTAAAGGTCTCTTCTCCTTTTAAATCCATTTTTAATCACATCGTGATCATTTCACGGTCCTTTATTCGGGTCAGTCCCTTTCTTACTCGTATGATGTCTTCCTACTTACACGTTACTTAGGTTTGACTTATTCCTTGGATCTTCATGATCCCTTTCCCTTGTACTTAATCCTTTCATTTCTACCAGCTTGTCTTTGAGGAGCTTATCTTCTTCTCAATTTTATTGGTTCTATTTCCTCTTAACTAGTACTCATGCATTCTTTCATGGTTTCCTTTCCTGGTAAGTTTTACACTTCTTTTCTCCCGAAATTTCCTTCTAACTTTTACCATTGCAAATATTCACTCTTAAATACCATTCCTAGCCGCTATCTTCACCTGCTTATCTTTACTCTTGAGATCCTACGAGTAGTTTTTGTTTATCTGACCTCATCCTCATTTGCTCTTAGAACTTATTTATTCCTTTGAGGTGAACCTCACATCCCTCTTGTATCAAAATCTTTTGTATCTTCGTGTCCTTGGTATTCCTCCCTTGTCTCAATTAGGGTGTATTCCTTACTACTCCCTAGTTCTTATTAGAGCTTCATTTACTATTCCGGACAATTTAGTCAATAGGAGTTTATTTCCTTCAATTGGATATGTCTAGAATTCCTATTTGGGTTTCCATGTTTTCCTACGAGTAGGTTGTACATAACCTTCCCAAACACTCACTTAGTTATTTGTATGTCTTGCTGAGGTCCTTATTTGGCTCGATCTTTTGTGACACTTCCTCAATTGTTTTTCTTAACCTGGAGCTTTCTCCTTTCTCAGTCCAACTTTCTATTTTCATCCTCCTTCTAATGTCTCCCGTTCTAGGATTCTTTTATTTGATCACCCTACCGTTCTTTAGAAGTTGTCTTTTTAATCTTCACTTAAACTTAAGGATCTTATATGTTTCATCCACTCCGACTATTCCTCCTCTTTTGGTCCCATACCTCTGCTTTCCACAAGTCTCCCTATCTTATGGAGTTCCTAAGAAACTGTATCTTAGTTCTTTACAAGTAGTTATTATACCTAGTCTTTCTCGTTATTCTACTTTCTTCCCATCTTTCCTTAGTGATCTTGACATCCTTGGTGTTTTCCCCATACTTACTTCTTCTTGATCAACTTCCATTCTTTTGATTCCCTTTGGAATATTCTACTACTTGTTTTTTCTTACATTTATTCTTCGAGCCTATCCTTAACACCTTGAACTCTCCATGAATCTGTACTCTTTTGATGTTCACTTCCCTTTGTTCCTTTTCTTAGTTAAGATCTCCCTTGGATGAATTATCATATTTCTAAGGGAAAGTCATAAGTGTTGAGGTTAACTATAAATAATCCATCTTTTCTCCCTTAAGGGCATGACTCTATATGGGTCATGGTGAACCGACTTACTAAGGTCACCCACTTCATGCCCAAGAAGCTGACAGACCTGGTGGAAAAGCTAGCCAGACTGTACATCGCAAAAAAAGTACACTTACATGGGGTCCTAGAATCTATAGTCTCAGATAGGGATATGAGGTTCACTTCGAGATTCTATCCAAGTCTGCAAATATTGCTTGGAACGAAGATACACATGAGCACAATGTTCCATCCCCATACTGACGGACAGTTAAAGAGTCATGCTTAGAGCGTGCCTCCACAACATTGGGAAAAGGTGGGAAGACTACATGTGCCTCATGGAGTTCACATACAATAATCGGTACCAAGCTAGCATCCAAATGGATCCGTACGAAGCGCTATATGAGATAAGGTGTTAAACTCCTCTATTTTGGGATGAAGTGGGGAATGCAAGCTCAAGTGAGTTGAATTGACTGAGGATGCAATAGAAAATATCCAAATGATTAGCGATCGACTAAAGGTGACTTAGGATCGGAAGAAAAGTTATGCTAACAACTAATGCTGAGAGTTAAGTTTTGAGATAGGAGATTGAGTATTCCTAAAGGTGTACCCATGGGAGGGGGTCATCATATTTTAAAAATGGGGAAATTTGAACATGTGGTATATCAGTCTCTACCCGATCATGGTGTTTCTTGGCCACTTGGAATTTTCCAAATCCCTGTTTTGACCCTTCTTTAACACTTCCAGTTCACCTAGATCCTCGCTTTTTCTCTAAAAAATTTCTGCTTCCCTTTTCTAGTTCCTTATTCTGAGATAATGGGGTTTACATAGATAGTTGAATTTTGATATGAAAATAGAGAGAGAAACTCTCTGGAAGCTTTCTATCTCCCGTGAATTTTGAGATGAAATTATCTCCATTCAAACCACCAAACTTCGATATTTTTGTGCTCATATGCTCGAGTATAGGTCATCTTTCATCTCTCATGGTGACCCACATCGACTGCCCCTCTAGCAGCATTAGTGAGCCTACACAGTAATTGACCTTCGTGCGATGGAAATTGGACGACTACTTATGGGACCAAATTCTCCATCCTCGGACAGTCTAATATTGCCCTAAAACTTTCCACGACCTCCTCTCAACTCCAGCTACCGAACCACATCAACCCTCCGAGCAAAAGATAAGCCTCGTGGTCGAATTCCACCATAAAGGCTCCTACAATTCTCTATTTAAAAACCCCTCTATAAGTCGAGAATTGCAGGTGTCACGCCCCGGCACGTTTCACGGTCGGCAGTACCGAACAACCTGCCACATCCCATCGATATTACAATGGTGGGTACCTTCACCAAGGTAATATCGGAGGGACCAAGGCTTATAATAAAAATGCAAACAATGATTTTTATCATAAACTTGAATTTTTATTTCTTAAACAATGTGCCCAAAACTTTCTACAATAACCCGTGAATATAGAAATTGATATGAATATAAATTAGAACATTCGTACATGAGCATCAGGATTTGTATCTCAAGTCACGCTTATTTTATAGGTGATGTCCCGGCTCATGCCTCATGGAACCTTAGCTTTCAATTGTAATAGTTTGGGGGGTGGGTGAGCTCATAGTTGAGTGAATGTAGTACTAATATCGGGCTACTACATGGCTCACAACTTGAGATTTCACTAAAATTTTATACATGGAGATTATATTCATTATTTTATAAATTATGTTACTTTCATAATTTTATGTGACCCTTAAGACTCATGCGTTGGAATTCCCACATTCATATATATATATATGTCTGGTCAAGCTCTTACTCCCTATTTACAACATCAATAAATCATATGCATTGAATATCATGCAATGGCAATACATGGCCAATGTCATTCCCTAAAAGCCACCCTAATTTTGATCGAGTATGTATATGAGAGTGTGTGGGTCACATGTACTTGACACAACCAACGCCCCTTGAGTTCATTCTCTCATATATATGTTAACACATCTAGAGGCACATGACAATATACAACCACACTCCCTGCCATGCATGTATACACAAACACCACATCTCGCCAGTTACCTAGGCATAGAGGTGCACTCAGGGACTCTCACCCGTACATCATTCGGGGGTCCCGACTAATTTGCAAGTCAATTCAATCTCCCATTATCAATTACTTCCAAATACCTTGGGCATCAACACTACCTTGATAGGTGCCATGTCGATGCTCCCACTTTCTCAATATATATATACCAATCACATGCATATAAGCATCAAGCATGCTTAAATCACATTATCTCAGAGTTTGGTCCTTATTCCGACCAACTCTATCTCTCAAACACATGTGCATAATCAAAAAGTGTGTTCAATTCATATTTCTTGGAGTTTGGTCCTTATTATAATCGACACTATCTCTCAAATACATGCACATAATCAACAAGTATGTTTAATTCATATTTCTTGGAGTCCATTCCTTATTTCGACTGACTCTATCTCTCAAACATATGCACATAATTAGCAAGCATGTACAATTCCTGTTTCTTGGAGTTTGCTCCTTATTCTTACCGACTCTGTCTCTCAAACACATGCACATAATTCACAAGCATGTTTTATTCATGTTTCTTAGAGTTCGATCCCTATTCCAACCGACTCTATCTCATAATTATCTCATTCACATAGTACTATCATGCGACTATTATTTTACATGGTCTATCGACCTTGTCTCATTAGACATCAAGAAAATTTTCTATCTTAGTGATCATGCTTCCATGTAGATTTTCACCATTTTCAAGCATTTTCCAAATCATACATCAAGCATATTCACAGTCTTATGGAAAATAGTAAAGCACATTGGTCAGTCCAATCACACTTGCTATCAATACTCACACCTATATTTATTATCGGGACTCATTCATCTAGACTGTATTTTCCTTAACTTGGGATGCATGATCCTCGTATGATCAGCTGCAATATTCATTCTATAAGAACTAGATTGCATAACCATGGTAAGTTTAGATCTTTACTTAGTACTTATATACTATCTCGTAATTTTTCCAAAATTACGACTTTACTCGGGATTAGTTCTCTCGATTCATGTATCGATGAACGGGTTTTGACTAACCCACTCCTATAATTTCATTACACAAATCATAGTTTAAACCTATATTTGATCATATTTACCAAAATGCCTAAACATTACTAAGTTTCCCACATAAATAACTTTTCCAAAATTTACATTTTGATCCTTAAGTTGGGCAAAATAACCAATTTACCCCTACTAATCAAAACTTTCTCATTTTGGATTCTAGACTTCCCAAGTCTCTCATTTGGGTCCCTGAAATCCATTAATTACACTTTAGCACCTAAAAATGGGATAAATTACCATTTTGCCCCTCTTTTACTAAAAATTATAATTTTGACCCCAAACTTCCAAAAATGACTTTAGTCATCTCCATTTGTCTCAAAATCACATCCTAACCCTTTAGGTACCCTTGGGGACTATTTCCACAAGTTTTCCCATTTTTACAAATTGGCTCCCAAATATTTCACTTGGGTTCATCTCCACTTGCACTTTACTCCCTGAACTTTGATAATCAACAAAAATAACATATATTTTTGCAAATCACTCCCATATACTTTCATTATACATCTAATGGCTTGTGTGTGGAGTGGGGGCCTTACCACATCCAAACTTGGTCGAATTTGGTTGTTTTCCATAATTGGTTGAAATATAGGTACTCTAAAAGTTGTAAAAAAATTTCACTGGAGACCGTCGAAGTTGATGCCTTTTGAGGCCAAGGTCCAGGAAAGTCATTCTCTAGTGGTGGCTGACCAAGTGGTCGATAGAGTTGGGAGCATTCAAGCATCAACAAGTCGCGATCTGGTGGAGCAAGAAAGACCCAATAATGGAAATCGACTCGTGATAACTAATTTTACCCTTGTCGGAGTTTGGCCCTTACTAATTAGAGGTAGGGAGAGGTAGGTGGTTACTTTGGCACCGATGACCATCAGAGTGGTGGTCAAAGCTAGTCGAATTTGGCCCTATAAGGGAGGTGGCTCCGGATAGTTTTTTTTTTTCTTGGATTTGGGTTGACCTAACTGACCCTCTTATGATATTTTTCGGCCATCAACAAGTTAGGACCTAGCCACAGATGTCAAGAGGAGTCTAATAGCCAAAATTTGATACCAAGATCACCCCATAAGGTGGATAGGTGAGGGAGAACTATTCAGTCGAGTACACGATGTTGGGAGAGGTTCCGGTATCATGTTTTTTTTTTATCTAAAATTCAATATGCTCAAGGAGAGTTAATGAAATTAACTTAATAGGGAGATTCATAATCCTATTCTTAGCTTATCCCTACATTTTTTGCAGGCAATTTAGACCAAAATTAAATCAATTTGACTCATTTGTCTCATGGTGTGCAACTGAAATCTGTTAAGTAAGATTAGGGGCGCGCATGTAGTTTTGGGGAAGTCGGGTCAACCCGACTTAAATTATGGTAACCTGACTTCCTTTTTCTCCTTTTTAAAACTAAATTACCTTTTTATCTTCTCAGGTCCACTCAGTAATTTAAATAGAAATCTCAATCCGGATCGGTCAAAATTTCATTTTTTCCAAAAATCCCAGTTTTCGTGCTTGGGAAAATGATCCCTAATTCGATTGGATCTATTCATAACTCGAGTTCCCATTCCCATTTTCAACCTTGATTGTTTATCCAATTTGATTTCCAATCTTGATTCGAGGTTCCAATTGTGATTCAGGGTTCCATTCCTGATTTAGTTTTTCATTTCTAGTTTGGGGTTCCATTCAAACTTCAAGATTTCATTCCTAGTTCAACACCAGTTTCTAGTCCAATTGGGCTGAAACCCTAGTTATGGAAGTGTTGCTGTTATAGTGGGTGACTCCAACCAACTCTCTAAGTGATCAAGGTGGCCCTATACTCATGCGGAAGTCAGTTTTCCAACCCCACTAGTCCTGACCCGTCACGCTCCGACCCATTTGGTCGGATCCCTGTGATCAACCTGTCACTCTCCCAGCTTATTAAAGGGTTTCCCCTTATTATAAACCATAAAGAGTAAGGCGTCATTTAAACCTGCACCATTTCCTAGAATAGCATAATCAAAACTTCATGAAATTTTAAACTTTACATACCTATCTTACAGGCATCTTAGTTGATGGTCTTTAAGGGTAGGCTTTCCGGATTTCGTGAAAGGGATATAAGGGAGGGGGTGAGTACGACTACTCAGTGAATGGGTTTTCAAAGATCTACTTTTAACTTTTAAGAAAAACAATTATATGGAGTGTGCTAGACTCCTTTCTTTTCAAAAATCTATTTATTTAAAAATTTAGGTTTTTCCATTATTTCTTATTTATTACGGTGTGTCATCACCCAACACACATCCTTCATCATGAAGGTTACACATATTTGTAGGTCAATACGACTACTGAACCCACTAGTGGCTTTGGAGCGACTTTACTAGCCACCCGGATAGAAGTACAACCACTTCTACCCTGAGAATGAGTGGATGTACGTGACATCCGACCCACAATCCTGAAATCACTTCTTCATATCCGTATGAGGTCAGAGACCTCATCCTGTCCCCACCTCAGTCTCGTGCGCTTGGTGCTACTCCAAATTTCGCACAGACACCTGGAACGATGATCTGCCCTTATACTCACCGGGTTGTCTAGGGCCCTTAGGACACATCACTACCCCTCATGGGCGTCTTGATGATCTCGTACTTATAGTGCATGCACAAACAATGTTTTCTTATCAAGCCATGTAATATGTGGTGCTACTAGTCCAACAACTCTGACTCTCAACTCAACCTGCAGTTGTTTGTCTTGACTGGTCTGTCGATCTGTCATGTTGCACTGCCGCTAGTTGACTGAGCATGTCGGTCCTATCTTGGTACCATGGCCAAACAATTCACTTATTAAGTTTTATGGCACATATATCATGTTCATTTACAAGCTCCTGTTCGTGCCAACTAGCCTTGGGCCCACTGTACGAGATTTTCAAAAATCTGGGCATTCTAGCCCTCAAGTTCCAAAACCGAGGCCCTTGGCCTATAAGAGCTATTCGAGCTCCCGTCAAGAAGGTCTCCCAAATAGTTTAAGCATTGACACACATTCAGGGGAGAACACTTTCGACAAAATAGGTTTTCACTGTCCATTATACCAACCGGTATAAGGACATCTCCGTTCATAACCGATGAACAGGTTTTCAACTTCCTTTGAGGATGTCTCATCATACCAATTGGGTATGATCTACTTACAACCGGTAAGTAGTTTTTTCGCATAATTTTCACATCACTTTCTGTAAGTGGTGATGATTAAAATACCACTAAACAATGAATTTTTATACCGAGGTACTTATCATCCCCTACCAGGTATGATATAAAATTTACACTCACAACCGGTAAGTGGTTTTTATCTTTAAGTTGTGCTCATCATCCCAATCGGGTATGATGTTAGTAAATCCACTCACCCGTTAATGCCGTGAATTCCACTAGACTGGTTATTTGTATTCACGCGAGCTTGTCCTTGCTGGCGTTCTAGGTATTTCATGTTCCTACACGATATAAACAACCTTGTTCATTATTACTCGACATAACAACCTTCACTCATTTCCAATGAATGAGAAAACCCAAACTTTTAGTTATTTGCAATTAGGTCCCTAAAGTTATTTCTCTTTAACTTTAAGTCCCTAATGTCGGTTTTTCCTCAAATTGAGTCCCGTAACTTTTAAAATTTATCATGGGACCTCAATTTATTCAATTTCACCAAAAAGGGGTTTAATTTCCCAAATTTCCAATTTGGTCTCCCAATTTTTCCAAAATTACCATTTTGCCCTTCTTTTACAAAAATGGTTAGTTTTGCCCCAAAAATTCTGAAATTCCTCAATTGGTCCTCCAACATTATTTTCATGCCCAATTGACCCTCAATTTCATAAAATTGTATTTTGGCTCTTTGAATTTTGAAAATCCACAAATTTTCCCCCAATTTCAACTCTTCGACACTACCAAATTTGATTTCATCAAATTGACCGATTAAACACTTCTAATTATTGAAATTGGAGTTGAAATTGAGTTCTTGCATGTTCATACGATTCTAAGAAACTTTGAATCATAGATTTTAATGCCGGAACGAGCTCAAACGGAGCTTCGATTACTCACCGGTGAAGGCATGGCAGTCCGAGTTTTCGATCTAGGCAGATAGGTCTCGTCCTGAGGTTCATCCTAGAATCAAGAATTGCATCAATTGATACGGAATTGGATTAGAATTTCGTTATTGAATTTCGGTCGACTCTCTCTCTATCACCGATCAAAAAATTTAAGGGGGAGCCGAATTGGCTTAGCTTTCGGTCCTAATTCAGTCATGGAAAGGCTGAGGAAGTGTTGGAAGGGCTTGGTTTGGCCCGAGAAGGGCTTGAAATGGCTGATTTCAGCTTGACCGAAATATGGCAGCTTTGGTCCGCCGGAGGTACTTCACTGTTCCATCATGTCGGCGCTTTTCCAACGATTCTTGGATTGACTGGAGTTTGCTATTAGATAGTTGTCTTTTTCCTGATTCTAAAGAGCCTGACCTTTGTTCAAGTTGAAGCTCTGGTTCGAGCTTTACCGGGAAATGGAGCAGTAGAGAGAGAGAGAGAGAGAAGTGTTTAGGTGTGAGGAGAATGAAATGGGGATGACCTCTTTATATAGGCGTAAAACCCGTGTATTAAATGGACGAGATTTATTACTAGTATTAATATTGCCATAAATTATTGGTATTAATTCTAATAATTTAATTTCGGTATTAAATTATTTGTATTAATTCCAATCATTTAATTTAGTTATTAAATTATTGGTATTAATTATAATAATTAAATATATATTAATTTATGGTTATTTATGATAAGACGTACATAAAAATTTTTTACCAAAATTTCGGGTGACAAAAAAATTCATACTTCCGAGGAGGTCACCCATCCTCACACTACTCTTAAACAAACACGCTTAAATTCAAAGTTCTTATGGAATCTTGTTCACCTGAACCAATTTGGTTTTTGTTTTCTAAATTTTCTTAAATTTCTTTTCCAAGGTTTAATGAACCCTTTAGATCACCCATAAGTTGTAAATTTCCATATTGCGTGTTCTCAAATGTAAACCGGCTCGATTTTCTTACTCGGTTTGACCGGTTCTTTTCCCGATTTTCCTTAACTCAAAAGTGCGAGGTTTATAGAGGTAGTGTAGAGACTTGAAATATTATGTAGACAAACTTGGCATCTAGTTTAGAATCTTTGAAATGGTAAATGGCCAAAATATGATTTTTGTAAAGTTTAGGGGTAAAAAGGTAAATAGAGGAAAATGTGGGGCCAAATTGTAATTTGAAGAACATGAGGACTCAAATTTGAAAAAAATGCAGTATAGAAACTAATTGGACGAATTTTCAAAGTTTAATCCCTAAATGGATGAATTTTAAAGTAAGATGGATAATTTGATAATTTATGAAAAGTTAATTGGTAAGAAGGTAATTTTGGAAAGAATTAGAGACTTTAAATCTACGTGTAAAGATGTAGGGAAACTTGGGTAAATAAGGACAACTATGAGAATAACAATAGAAATTGTGAATTTATGAGGAAAGGGCATCGTGAATGGGTTCCATTGCTCAATAATGAATTAGACTGAGTTATGGGAGAGAATGGTAAAGTTAGAACCATAATAATAGTACAAATATAATGGAATGAATCCAATTGGTTGCCGTATAAAATTTTGTTTCTTTAGCATACAATAATCA
Source organism: Trapa bicornis (assembly GCA_030064425.1). Taxonomy (NCBI): domain Eukaryota; kingdom Viridiplantae; phylum Streptophyta; class Magnoliopsida; order Myrtales; family Lythraceae; genus Trapa; species Trapa bicornis. The sequence goes on from CM057754.1 coordinate 8,978,931, forward strand.
CACTCACGAGATCATGCCTTTCCCACTAAATTTGGAACAAAAGCCAAAACGAACTAGTTTCGGTGTCACACCCCGACTTGGTTTGGTCGGATCCCCATGAGCAACCCGCCACTCTCCCAATTTATTAAGGGTTTTCCCCTTCTTTAAACCATGAGGACTAAGGCGTTCTTTATATCTATACCTTTCCTGGAATAACATTAATCAAAATTGAATAAATTTGAACTTACATACCTATCTTGTAGGTTTAGCTAGCAGAATGTCTTTAAGTAGGTTTTTCCCTTGGTTACCTAAAAAGGGGTAAAGGGAGGGGGTGAGTTTGACAACTCATTAAATGGGTATTTGGACAATGAGTTTCTATAAAATAGTTTTGAATTGGAGTGTGTTAGACTCCTTATTTCCTTTAAAATCATTTCTTCCTTGAATTTTTGGTTATTCAAAACCAATTTCCTTATTATCCATAATCTGTGTTTTTAACAATCAACACACACCATTCATCATGAAGGGATCACACATTCGCAGGGCATCCCGTCCACTTCACCCACTTGTGGCGTCGGAGCGATTTTACCGGCCACCTAGATAGAAGCCCATCCACTTCTACCCTGGGAATGAGTGAATATTCTCGACATCCAACCCTCAAACCCGAAAAGTAACTCCGTGTCCATATGAGGATAGAGACCTCATCCCGACCCCACCCTGGCCTCATGCGAATGAATCTACGTTGAGCTTCCCTGACTATTGGCACAACAAACTTCTCTTATCTCCACCATGTCATCTAGTAGCCCTTAGGATGCATCACTGCCACTTTTGGGTGCCTTGATGGTCCCAAACCTCAGTGCATGGACAAACAAAGTTTTCTATATAGCCATTAATCTTTGGTGCCACTAGTCAACAGCCCCAACCCTCAACTCGACCTGCAGCTGTTTGTCTAGACTAGTTTGTCGACCTCGTCTTGTGGCACTGCCACCAGTCCATCGAGTATGTCGGTCCTGTCTTGGTACTATGGCCAAATCACATAATCATTCATTTAGAAATTTTCATGGCTTATCAACATGTTTCTTTATGAGCTCTTGCTCGTGCCAACTGGCCTTGGGGCTACTGTATGAAATTTTCAAAAATGGGCATTTTAGCCCCCATGTTCCAAAACCGAGGCCTCTGGCCTATCTGAGCTATTCGAGCTCTCATAAAAAAGGTCTCCCAAAATTTTTAAGCATTGTCACATAGTTAGGGGAGAACACTTTTGATAAAAATAAATTTGTCAACTCGTCCATCACACCAACCGGGTGTGATAACATCTCCGCTTACAACCGGTAAGTAGGTTTTCTACTTCATTCTAGGAAGTCCATCATACCAACCGAGTATGATCTACTTACAACTGGTAAAGAGTTTTTTCGCTTAATTCTCACATCACCCCAACCAAGTGTGATGTTAAAATTCCACATAGTAGTGGTTTTTCATTTCCGAGGTATTCATCATCCCAACTAGGTATGATGTGAAAAATCCCACTCACCCAATAAGTGTTGTGTATTCCTCTTGATCAGCTTTTTGTCTCCACATGAGCTTATCCTTGATGGCGTTTCCAGTCCTTCGTGCTCCTACACGAATTGGACATCCTTGTTTATTAACATTTGGCATAATAGCCCTAATTCCTTACATATGAACAAAATGCCCAAACTTTTCAATTATTTGAATTTAGGTCCCTAAAGTTCTTTTTCCTTAACTTTAGATCCCTAATACTAACCTTTCCCCAAATTGAGTCCCGAAACTTCTAAAATTCACTTTGGGTCCTCAATATATTCAAAATCACTTAAGGGGTTCAAGTTTCCCAATTTTCCAATTTGGTCCCCAACTTTTCAAAAATTACCATTTTGCCCTTGCTTTAAAAAATAGCAATTTAACCCTAATAAATTTTAAAAAAAATCAACCAATTGGCCCTCCAACATCTTTTATATGGCCAATTGGCCCTCAATTTTGGGAAATTGCACTTTGGTCCCTCAATTTTACGAAATCCCATATTTCCCCTAAAATTTTCCCCAATTTCCCTCCTTTCAAATTGAACGAATTTGATTTCATCAAATTGACCATTTAATCGGGGTTAATTGATCTAATTGAAGGTATGGATTAATTCCTACACTTCCACATGATTCAATGGAACTTTGAATCACATCATTTGGGTATGAATTGAGCTCAAATAGAGCTTCGTTGGAAAACTGAACTTAGAAAGAGAAAGCTTCGATAGCTTACCATCGGATGTGCAGCGGTCTAAACTTTCGATTGAGGCAGGTAGCTCTCATCTCGAGGTTCCTCTTATGATCAAGAATTACAACAATTCATGTCGAATTGAGGGAGAATTTGGCTAGTTAAATTTCATCGGTTCTCTCTCTAACACTGATCGAAATTTACAGAGAGTAGCCAAATTAGCTTACCATTCCGCTCTAATTTGGTCGTATGAGGGTTGTGTAAGTGTTGGGAGAGCTTGGTTTGACCTAAGGAGGGCTCAATTTGGCCATTTTCAACTCAGCCGAAATAGGGCAGCTTCGGTCCGCCGGAGCTGTTTCACTGTTTGATTACGCCAGCGCTTCTCTAGCGATCCTCGGATCAAATGGTGACCATCATTGGGTAGCTGACTTCTCCCTGAGTCTTAGGAACCCAACCTCACCTTCTTTGGCTAAAAAAAACCCAAGTCGTAGCTATGGTTCGAGCTTCACTAGAAATTGGAGCAGTAGAGAGAGGAGTTTTCAGGTGTAAGGATGATGAATGAGGGGGAGCTCTTTATATAGGAAGCTCGGGGACTCCTTGGTCGTCCGATTGGCACCTTTATGGTGATCATTCATGGCCTGAAATGCCAAGAATGGAGACTTTTGATCTTTGCCAGCGTTGCTCATTTTTCCGGCAAGTGAACAGTGCTGTCATTTGAAGGAAGAAGACGACACTGTTCTGAACCGGACGTACCAGTCCGAACCGACTCAGTTTTCTCTTTGGAATTGACTGGCTCTTTTCCCAATTTTTTCTTATTATCAAAGGATGCGGTTTACAACTATCCCCTCCTTTTAGTGGTTTTTCACCAAAATAGTTACATATCGAATAATTGAGGGTACCCATCCCTCATTACACTCTCCGTGTCCCATGTCTCTTCTTGGACGAATCTATTTTGCCAAAGAACCTTAACTATAGGAATCCTCTTATTCCTCAAGTTCTTATCCCTCTGGTCGATGATTCGTATCAGTTTAGCTTGATAGGTCAAGTTCTCTTCCAATTTTTGTGGAGGTTAGTCTAACACATGGCTAGGATCAGTCTCGTACTTTCAAAGTACCGAGATATGGAATACATCATGTATTCTCTATAAGTCTAGAGGTAGTTCCAATTTGTAAGCCACTGGTCCTATCCTTTGGACAATGGGATAAGGGCCGATGTACCTTGGTTTCAACTTTCCCCATTGTTGAAACCTCATTATTCCCCTCCATGGAGATACCTTTAGAAACACTTGGTCTCCCACATCAAACTCCAAATCTCTTCTCTTATGATCTGCATAACTCTTTTGCCTGTCCTGAGCGGCCTTAAGGCGACTCCTGATTAGCTTGATCTTCTCTGTGGCATCCTCTATTAGTTTGACCCTTTCCAACTTTCTTTTCTCCACTTCTTCCTAAAATAAAGGGGTACGGTATGGTCGTCCATAAAAGGCTTCATAAGGAGCCATCTGAATACTAGCATGATAGCTATTATTGTAAGCAAATTCCATTAGGCACAAATATTCCTCCCAACCCTTATCCATGGTGAGTATGCATACTTTCAGCATGTCTTCCAAGGTTTTGATCATTCGCTTAGACTGTTTGTCGGTCTGAGGATGAAATGTCGTACTCATGTGGAGCTTGGTTCCCAAAGCACTTTGCAAACTTGGCCAGAACCTTGAAGTAAATCTAGGGTCTCTATCCGATACAATGCTCAGCGAGATGCCATGTAGTCTTACTATCTCCCTCATGTATAGGACGACCAGTTATTCTACTGAATCCGTCACTCTTATTGGTAGAAAATGGGCGGACTTGGTTAATCGGTCCACTATCACCCAAATTGCATCTCGTCCCTTTCTTTCACAGGTAATCACGTGACAATGTCCATAATGATGTGTTCCCATTTCCATTATGGGATTGGTAAGGGTTGTAGCAGTCCTGATGGTTTCTGATGCTAAACTTTAATCTACTGACAGGACAAGCATCGAACTACATATTCTGCAATCTCCCACTTCATTACTTTCCACTAATATCCTTCTTTGAGGGTGCGGTACATCATAGTACTGCTCGGATGCATCACATACACAGAATCGTGTGCCTCTTCCAAAATTAACCTCTTCAGTTCCTTATCTTGAGGCAGACACACTCTACCCTTGTAGGTTAGCACTCCATCACCTCACAAGTCGTAGTCTAATTTTGTCCCTCTATTAACTGGGTCCAAATAGGATTGGAGCTCCTTATCAGCCTTTTGCTAAGTCGTAATCTACTCTGTTAGACTAGGTCTCACCACCACATCAGCCAACAAGCATTTCTTCTTCTTGTCCATCTTCATGTCCACCTCCATTCTCCCCAAATGTTGCAACAAGGGTTTGTAACTTGTCTTTATTAGTCCCGCCTCAGTTTGGTATTTCTGGCTTAGGGCATCTGCCACCACATTTGCCTTTCTAGGGTGATACTCTATCACAAGGTCATAGTCCTTCACCAATTCCAGGCATCTCCTATGGCGGAGGTTCAACTCCTTTTGAGTTAGAAAGTATTTAAGACTCTTATAATTAGTGTTGTCATGCCCCAACTCAGTTTGGTTAGATCCTCGTGATCAACCTGCCGCTCTCTTGGTTCAAGAGGAGTTTCCTCCTTCTTTAACTTAAGAGGAGCCAAGCATACTTTCAACCATGTTCCCTGGAATGACATATAACAAATAAAATGTAGCCTAAGAGAAATTAAGCATAACTGACAGAGGGTATAGTTTGGTGTTATCCCTAGTCATTTTCTCAATTTCCTGAAATGGGATAAAAAGAGGGGTGAGTTTCTACAACACAATAAATGGTTACTTTTAAAAAAAATTAAGTTTCAGTAAAAAGAGTTTTCAAATTGGAGTGTGCCAGACTACTTATTTCCTTTAAATTTTCTCATTTTCAAATCTCAAATTTTATAACCATTTCTCATCACAACAGTGTGTTTATCAACCAACACACATCCTTCATCATGAAGAAAAACACACATTCGTAGGCCAGCCCATCCACTATATCCACTTGTGGCGTTAAACCGACTTTATAAGCCACCTAGATGGAAGCACGTCCACTTCTACCCTAAGAATGAGTGGATGTACATGACATCCGACCTCAATCCCGTAACAAAACTCCGTGTCCGTATTCGGACAAAGACGTCATCCCGTGTCCGTATGAGTACTTTTCATTTATCTTACCTCATCCTAATTTCCTCTCAGAACTTATTTATTCCTTTGGGTGATCCTCTCATCCCTCTTGTATCAAAATCTTTCGTATCTTCATGTCCTTGGTATTCCTCCCTTGTTTCAATTAGGGTTTATTCCTCAATACTCCTCAATTCTTATTAGAGCTTCATTTATTCTTCCGGACGATTTGGTCAATAGGAGTTTATTTCTTTCAATTGGATCTGTCTAGAATTCCTATTTGGGTTTTCATGTCTTCCTGCAAATAGGTGATACTTAACCTTCCCAAACACTCACTTAATTATTTGTAAATCTTACTGAGGTCCTTTTTCTATTCAATCTTTTCCGACACTTCCTCAGTTGTTTTTCTTAACTAGAGCTTTCTCCTTTCTCAATTCAACTTCTTATTCTCATCCTCCTTCTGGTTCTCCCGTTCTAGGATTCTTTGTTTTGATCACCCTACCGTTCTTTAGAAGTTTAATCTTCACTTAAACTTAAGGATCTTGTATGTTTCATCCACTCCAGCTTTTCTTTCTCTTTTAGTACCATATATTTGCTTTCCCATGTCTCCCTATCTTATGGAGTTCCTAAGAAACTGTATCTTAGTTCTTTACAAGTAGTTGTTATACTTGGACTTTCTTGGTATTTTTCTTCCCATATTTCCTTAGTGGTCTTGACATCCTTGTGTTCTCTCATACTTACTTCCATTTCTTCTTGATCTCGGTGTTAAATATTTGGCTACACGGGAATCAAAATGACCTAAGAAGTTAATGATTTATTTTTATCCACGTGTATTATTTGATCATATTAGTATAGGTATAAAGCACATTAGTTTTAGTTATTGGTAGTATTGGAAAGTTGACTCAAAAAATATTTTAATGGCACTTGAATAAATTAATTTGATGAATACTAAATAAAGTTATGGGTTTTACAAATTAAGTCATTGAAAAATAAAGGTATATGAATTCTAAAGAGAATTTCGACAAGACTCTAGTGAGAGAGAAATCCAGCATTATATGATTATATTCTCGACTTAATTAACTATTTAACTATTATTTTTTTATCAAATTACAGTTATTACTACAATACTTAATTTTATTCGCATTGGATTTTGGAATTGCGGTGGGTGAATCTGGTCCAATTTTTGGATTTCGAGTCGTAAATCGAACTTAGGGTACATCGCACGAATGAATGCATGTAACTTGTGTACCGGTCCATCGATCGGTTCAAAACTATTACAAAACGGTTTCTAACAAATTTATCGAATAATTCGATTAAATTTAATTATTTATTGGTCAATTTATTTTCAATTCAATTTATTTTTCTAAAAACAACTTGTCTAATTTTGTACTAATTAAGTTCAATAACTTTTATTTTTTGATATATACAACTTTTTGCAAAAATTATGCAATTTTTTTGTATGAAGTATTTCGATCTCGATTCAAACTACTTGTAAATTCTCTGTATATCGAAGTTTATCAATTCTATTACATTAATTTATATTATTTTATCAATTATCTAAAATTTCGATTAATACAAATTTTTAATCCCAAATCAAATTTAAATTCCTAATTTAATATTAATTTATAGTATAATTGAGTTTAAATTTTTAAATTTAAATATCTTATAATTATAACAAAAAAAATACATATGTAATATTTTTTGTTATAATTATAAGATATTTACATTTAACTATTACTATATAATTAATATTAATAATTGAGTTATTATAATAATATCTGTTTCATATGATTTGATTATATAGCAAATTTGATATATATATATATAATTTATCAAATAAAATACAATTATATATTTTTATTTAAAGCTATATTTTAATAGATATATTATTTTATATTAAAAATTTTATTTTATTATATAATACATATACTATAATTATATACATATTACAAAATAAATTATTTTATTGAATTAAAATAATAATTTTTTAAAATTTTTATTAATAAATCCTACCCTAATTAACATGGTTGGACCTAAACCCTCCATCCAAACAAATTCAAACAATCCAAACAAAGAAGGGTACATGATTGACATCTTCCCACAAGTCTACACTTCAGCAATTACTTATCATCAGTAGCCATTAATTGGACCTGGAAAACCTTATCCGAATGGAGATACTTCATTGTTTCATTCATGAACTGGTCCGTAGACTCGGTACAACCAGCCGATCATAGTGCATATGGAAAGATAATCATTGGTCCCAAATAAATAAAGATCATCTCGAACTGAATACATAGGCGTGCTTACCTCTCAATGAAAAATTGTAATCAACCTCTTCTTCCTGGAAGTACTGTTAGTTTGAAACCCATCCCGACCTGGACAGAGACACCCCCCTTAAAAACCCAGACACTGAGCTTGAACTTGAACCCGACTCAAATAGTTTGAGCTGCTCCAGAAGCTTATCGACCAGCTCCCCAACTAAGAATGAAATTCCAGATGCCGCAAATCCCATCACTATGTAGTAAGATATTGTTTTCATATAAGATTTGGAGCAGACATGAGCTTTGGCAATGGAAAGCAAGAGAATGCAGACAAGTGAAGCTGCTGCCACAACTGCAAGCTTGTAATCTCTATTGTCGCTTATGCGGAATGAGAATCCATACGTGCTGGGTGCCACCAAACCGAACACGAGGTATGATACAACTGCTAATGTTGCATGAAGAGAGAACTTTCCTCTCCTTCCAAGTTGCTGGTAGTATCGGTCTTCTTCCATGTCAGATTGAGTCCGGTTGCTACTGGACTGCTCATTCTTCAGCTCTCTAAGCTGCAGATGTACAATTTTCACAGCATCAAACAAATTTGTTGCAGTTTCTAACAAAACTTAATAAGTCATATCATTATCCGATAAGTTAACTTTCTGCCTAAAACCCAATTATTGGATAAAATGCGGATGAAAGCAACAGCATGAATTTTCATGCAAAGGAAGCATGGGAAGAAATTGTGGCTGTCCAAAAAACTCATCAGAAGTGCAGAGCAGTGTAAGTAAATGTGAAGAGTTAACCTACATTGTGAATGAGAATGAAAAGCCCGGTGATCAGGTTTGCCAGTGCCAAAGCAAAAGTATTCACTACATCAAGAAAAAGAACAGGCAGAACATATTTTTTTTTTAACCAATTTAGTTTAAGATAATAAATGTTCAGCAAGAAATAGATCTCAAAGCTTACATGTGGCAGCACCACCACCTGCTGCAGATGAAACTACACCTAGACTGGCTATTGATTCTACCAATCCGCCATAGGCAATGCTCTTTAAGATGTCGAAGTCACGGGCTTCAAGGATTTCAGAAGTTTTTGCCTGACCCACATATGGTTGAGTATCAACCTCTGGTGGGTTCTCCAAATCTATCATAGTATTGCTGGTCGGTGTTGTTTGAGAAGCTGACGTTGTTTTAGCCCTGACAATTATGTCTCCTGCTCAAACATGATAACATAGTGGTAAATCAAGCAAGTTAAACTATATCAGGTCTTTTCTTTTCCATATTTTGGAATTCTGAACAGTTTTAGGAATACCAGTGCTCTCCTTGATGGGCTCTTCAGGTTCTTTAGCTGCATCATTCTTCAGCATTAGAAGATTGAGGCTATCTGCCACAGCCACCTTAGATTCATCGGTAGAAGATTGAGACTCCAATGACGATAATACTTCTGTTGCCATGGTGTTCTTGATCTCTACAGGCAAGTCTTTCTCGGTTTCCTTAACGGGTGTCCGGTCAATAGATATGATAGATTGATCAACCACAGCAGCGATTGATGTCGGATAAGCAATCACTTCTAGTGGTTTAGGTCGAATTTTGGTGTCTTCAAGACTTTGACCAATTACAGGAGGCTCACCCCTATCTGAAATAACTCAAGATTACATCCGATATATCAGTATGCTACATCTGGTGCATCAGAAGAATGAAGGACCATAATGAACATCATCAAAATGAGAAAAAAAAACACAGTTACTGAAGTTTTAGAGTTGCAGATTTGTTCCAACCTTCGATAACAGCTGCTTTCCTCTTCCACTGTAACAGGGAGAAGAGTGAATTATCTGTGGCCACGGCGGCAGCCGGAAACTCCTGGCCTTCCTGCAATCTGTCGGCTTCTCTTCTCTTTTCAAAAATGCCAAAGATCCTAAAGCCATCTCCTGTCAATAGTTGACACAAGGGGTTCATCATATAGCTCAGTCCTCAGAAAGCTAATACATTTTATAGTTAAGAAGATTAAGATCACCTGTAGGAATGAAGAAAGTGAAACATGACAAACATCTGAAAACATTAGGCTCTCTATCATCTCTCCGATCTTCGTTAGCATCAGTTGGAGCTTCACTTACTGGAGCAGTCTCCAACACATCAGGACTTTGGTCACCAGCTTCAGTAATGGAGCCGATTTCTTCTTCCTCAGTGGTGACTATTACCCTTCGCCCTCTAGCATCTGAGGGGAACCTTGGAACTCTTAATCTCCTCCGACGAAGAATAACCTTTCTAGTTATGCAAGAACGGCAGTTCGGGCAGAATAGGTCGTGCGTATTTTGCTTCTCCAACACTTCTGCCACATTGTATTCTGTCTCTCCAGGATTGACTTCTATAAAATTGACTGCAGTTTCGTCTTGGTAGGGCTTTCTTGGAGATGGTAACTGCAAACCAGGTAAGTTCTCAGGCTCATCACTTGGAGGCTTTATACTTACGGTCTCCTGGGTCTCTGATTTTTCTGCTGTGAGATCATACTCCTCACGAATCAGAACGTTCTTATAAGCAATGAATCCAGCATCACCACGTTCTTCTTCTTGTTGCATGCGAGTTGATTCTGCATTGAAAATATATATGGTGCAATAGCATTTTAATAACAATAGTGGAAAAAGAAAAGACCCTCCGAGTACAAACTAGTGGAAAGATGCAATACTGTTTTATGAGTTATAGTTGAAAGTGACGAAGACTAAAGTTTGAGATTTTCCAATATGGCAAATATCAGAAACAAATAAGGGGTTTGCTGAAGAGCAGCTGGGTCCTCAAATCAGTTGAGCAATGTACCAAAGCAATTGCAGAAACATCAGTTTCCACTCTTAGCCAGAAAGGAATATATGGTGGAAGCAGCAGAATGAGCACCCAGCTGCTTAGAGTAAGGACCGTGCATAGCACACAAAATGGTTATCAAGAAACAATAAGACAAATTCTGATGATAAATCAATCACTCACTCAACAAAAAGCATAACGTTTTTCAAGTTAACTGTTACCCTGCACTTCCTCAAAGGAATCTCTTTGCTGCAACTCTTCCTCCCAATCCACATTCCTGACCAAGTGGTCACCGATGATCCCGAAGCCACCACTACCATTACCATCATGCGGCTTGGCCTCTCCATGCTCAAATTCAGGCTCCGGTTCTTGTGCCACGCTGCTGTCAGCCATGCTGACTCCTTGAGAGACAAGGTCAGCAGACACAGTGAAAGACTCAATGTTCTTGGTGATGAGCAAAGGCCGCCTTCTATGGAGGACCTCGCCGTGTTCTTCTGCCTCCCTCTCCTCTTCCTCTACGTTTGGAAGATAACCCAACTCATTTAACATATGCTCCATTGGCGGAGAGACAACAGAAGGAAGATAGAGCAGAAAGATACTATGAGCCCCACAAGGGTTTCATTCTTTCTTCTATGGATAAAATAAGGGAATGGCTATGGTGTCATATATACAAAAATATTCTTGAGAACAGCTCTCACCTGAGAAAGCCAATGTGGATCCAAAACTTTTATCTATGGGTCCGAAACTAATATATTATCAAATTATGGGACAAGAGCAGTCCATCTGAATGTTCTTAAAGATATAATAAGGTGGTTTTCATATGTGGGTGAGGCCAAATAGTGTGAATTGTCTTAATCTTCTTAACTATAAAATGTATTAGCTTTCTGAGGACTAGCTATTTGATGAACTCCTTGTATCCTTTGAGCTGACTCTTTCTTTTTTATCGCTTGGAGTTTGCTGTGGCTGCAACATCACTACTTTGCAAAGAATAGACTGCAACATGCCTATTCTTTGCAAAGCAACCAACACTAAAATAAAGTGCGGGTTTATTACGACTTCTCAGAATCTCAGGTATTGAATGCATTTATTTGAGGTATAGTATAGCTTTGACTAAGCTTAGAAAGTTTGTTCTTATTTTTTTGGCCTGAAGGGAGAAGAAAGTTTGGTGTTGTTTGATGGAAATAGGTCAGAAAAGAGAACGCCGTCCCGTAACGCCTACTCCTCGTCCGACAGTCATTGTTTGTCGGCTCATGGCCAGTAAAAACCCTCGCGAGGTTAGAGAACGGGCACGTAATCGCTGATCCTCTCAAAGCCATTGCTATGATTAATGAATGCCGTACATCAATTTCTCCAGCGGGTGTTCTAAATTTTTACTTGTTCTTTTGAACGTTTGGTGAAGCAAAAGAGAAGAGACTGCTCGGGTTATGGTATTCCATGAATCAACTGAAATTTGAAAAACTCCATGCGCAATAATAATTAGGTGGGTTAACAAGGACAGTATAGCTTGGGAAGAGGGAATGCAAGTACTCGTAATTTATATGATATTGGACCTTAAAATTTGAAAGAGTAACTGAACCTATACTTATTGGGACATACAAGTTTAAATAGATACATTTAAAATAGAAAAAAATATATATTATATTTAAATTTTAATAAGAGAAAATTCGACTCACTGAGATATTTTATATTTATATATTATGGATATTGATTTATATTCTTTAATTATTTTTCTCCAAGCACCCTTAGGTAAAAGTCAGATTTAGGAAAAATGAACCGTTTTTAAGTTCGGGATTCTGAAATTAGGTTTTCTTGTTCATAACCCCTGCCCCTAAATTGCTGTAAAAATTGGGGATTTTATCGTTTTACTTCTGCACATCAAATTCCATTCTATTTCCCTGAGTAATAGACAATCAGAAGAGAGGTAAATAGAGTGTGGTTTCCCGATTATCGGGTATACAACTGGCCTGAGTAATAGACACTCGAAAGAGAGGTAAATAGAGTGTGGTCTCCCGATTATCGGGTATACAACTTGGGGATGAAATACAAGGAGTACCGGAAAGTTCGATCATAGCTGTATCGAGCATACACCGATTTCTCCCCTGTAAACTCCTTACCCTGTCTTCTTTCAGCCTAGTAGATATTAGGTTTCTACTATCCTTTTCCGAGCAATCTGTCACACCCTTTCGGTTGCTCCTTTAATGCCACTATGAACTCGCGAGGAGATTCCAGGACTCATCCCTGCTCCTGTCTACTTCGTCGGGGTCAACTGAGAAGTGGCAACCTCACACTCTCTCGGTCATATCTCTACTACATTTTGATATAAGTAGAGCTTTAAACGAGGGACAACCATCAGATTCATCATTGGTAGTCAAAAGTAAGCCTCTCCTTAATGTAAGCCTCTCCTTAAAGTAAGGTGTTCCCGTAGGCTGATAAGATATGGCGACTTGAGCTGAGGGATTAGAACGAGTATGATCATTGAAGTGTTACGCTTTTTTGCTAGTGTTTGTGAAATTCAAGTATAAAGAATTATCGAGGCCGGACCGTCCATAAAACTAACACGAAGGAGACTGAAGTTATATTTACTTTGAATTCTTGATGCAATCTCATCAATATAATGAAAATATCTACCTCAAACTTCTACAAGAAAAACTATTAAAAATCTATAATTAAAAATCTGATTACTTGAATATTACAGGTAAAAATTTAATAAATTTAAAAGTTTTCTTAAAATAAAAAATATAAACCTTACAATATTATTAAAATAAAAAATTTATACTTGGAAAAGTATAAATTTAATTTTTTATAAACACTTATAAATACTAGCTATCCTATAAATAAAAAAATAAAATATTATAATTGATGTGTAAACTATAAATTATTTATATATAAAATATTATTAAGATATTTATTGTACTTTAAAATATTAAATATTCTAAATTTATTATATTATTTTAAACATATATGGGAAATGTATTATTTTATTATTAAATATTTTATAAAATTTATTATATTAATAAATATCACATTCGAATTATAGCATTATTTTCGACTTTTATTATACTATTCTATTGTTATTTCATATAATTTTTATTTAGTTCTTTAGGCCATTAACCTTACTATTCGCCCTTGCAAATTTGCAGCATTCTCAATTGGATTCATATCATTTTCCACTCTTGAAAATGATTTGTTTTCAAATTTTTAATTTTTTTGCCACCTACATCAATAGACATTAAATTAGAAATATTGAACTTATAATTAAACGTATACTTACTAAATAACACCCGCTTATGAGTATTATAAATGAGTTTCAACATTATAATTGATCAATCTCCTCTAGAAAGGAGTTTAACTCAAATTACTAGATAAAAAATGATCTTCTTGAAGCCATGGTTTGCTTGATTTTCATACACTTGAGTATATTACTATATGTGCATCTTTGTCTTCTTCTGAACTCCATATTTCTATCTATATTTACTAACTCATCAATATTAAGTGATATAAAATTAACATGAGTCAATGAATTAAAATCATAAATAACTTCAAATAATGAAAACTTAATGGTAAAATGAATAAAGCCATTATATGGAAACTAACATTGTATAAATTTGTAGTTGAAAACAAAAATTTTATTTTCAACTTACTTAATAAAGTATTCCATAAGTAACTAAAGAATTTATAATCACAATCAGATATAATAATTCTAGGAAGAGCATGCAATATAACAATTTCTCTAAATAATAAATAAGAACATTTGATGCACCTTTAATTTTATGATATTGAATGAGATGTGTCATTTTTAAGAATTGGTTAACTATGAGAAATATAAAATATATTCCCCTCTTAATCCTAAGTAACCCATGAATGAATTCCACATAGATACCAATCCAATGAGGTGCACTAGGAATTGGAAGAGCAATATGCAATCTATTAAGGTTTTGCTTATACTTAGCTTCTTTCATGTAGTGCATAGCAAACAATTTTTCTCAACATCCCTTTTTATATGTGAAACTAACGAATACTCATATAATATCACAAAAGTCTTAGCTACCCTATATTGTCCAATAAGTCCTGCAACATATGATTGCTTAAGAAATAACTCACATAAAGAAAATATAATGATGCATAATTTATTTTCCTGAAAAAAAACCAATTTTGTAAGTAAAACTTTCTAAATATATCTTTTTTTACAACTCCTAATCACTTCACAGAAAATCAAGATTATTTGCATATAATTTTTTTATATAATCAAAATCAAGAAATTTACTATTAAGGATTGTAAACATAACTTACCTTTGTGATAGTGTATCGACAACTATATATTTCATACCTTGTCTATGCTTGATCATATATGAAAAAGTCTTAATAAAAACCACCTATCTTGCATGACACTTGTTCGACCTATGTTGCCTATTAAGGTGCAAAACAAATACATGATTCCTGTGAATTATAGACTCTTTTGACCTTAGATGGTGCTGCCATCTTTGTACAGTTTGAGCAAACACAAATATCTCATTGTTGTAGGTAAGATAGTTGAGGAATACTTCTCTCAACTTTTCATTAAAATATATAATCAATACACCTTTAATGCCTATTCATGATACTTCATATTTAAGTTTGAATAATTTAGTGAAATTAGATAATACAAGTAATTCGAATTTAGTTAGTTCATCCTCTTAATATTTGAATGCATTTTCTTGCATATCACAAAATTTAAATAAAATATTCTTTTCTAAAAGCATAGTGAGAGTTGCATGACAACTATTAAATTTAGGAACATAATGTATATATCAATAAGTTAATTTAAGTAAACTTCTCATGTGACTTACCAAATAAGGTGTTGGCCAATCTTGAATTTTCTTAATTTTCTTTTCAATTACAATCCATTGAAAACTTGCAATATATTTAGGAAATACAAGAATATCCCAACAAAATATACATTTTCTAGAATTGAAAAATAATATATATTTCCTAAAAATATTTAAGGCAAATTTTAAATATATTTCATGTTCATATAAGGAAGTGTTATTTATTATTATATCATTAAAATATACATCAACCAACTTTTCAATGAAAGTATGTAAAAAATCATTTCATAATCTCATATAAGTATTAGTTGCATTAGTCAAACAAAAAATCATAATTAACCATTTATATAAACCAGATTTTGTCTTTAATGCATTTTCAATTTATATTTATCTTTGATTAGAATTTTATTATATTCACCTTTAAGTTTTATTTTTGAAATCAAATAAAATCCGTACAAATCATCTAAATGAGGAATAGAGTATTGAAACTTTTATGTGATATTGTCAATAACTCGACAATTGATGCATGTATGCCAAGTCTTACCCTTTTTATATAATTGCACAACACGTGCATTAATTATAGCTTTAGAACTTGATGTTGATTTTAATACTTGATCACTGGAGCAGCAAAACAAGACATATTTTCTTAGGAAAATATTTGAATTCCTGCAAAAAATAATATATCTCGACACATATCCGATAATGGGGTTAGTATTAAAAAAATATATCCTTATAAATAGGTATTGTAAGGATATTTTATAAAATTATATCTCTTCTCATCTAACTTTTTCTTGTAATAAAATTATTTTTACTCTCTTTCCTTTCAATTATCCTTACAAAGCTATGAAGTTAGTATTTTATAGGCACTTATAAATACCATCTATCCTATGAATAAGAAAATAAAATATTATGGTTGATATGCCAACCACTAATTATTTATATAAAAAATATTATTAAGATATTTGTTGTACATTTATTTATGTATAATATAATAAATATTCTAAACTTAACATATTATCTTATATATATATAGGAAATATATTATTTTATTTTTTAATATTCTAGAAAATTTATTATATTAATAATTCTCACATTCGAATTGCAACCTTCTTTTGGGCTATTATTGTACTTTTCTATTAGGATTTCGGTTTAGCTTTCGACAATCACTCCAATCAGCCCATGCAATCCTTCTTTAGTTCTTTTAGCCCTTAACCTTGCGATTGAGCCTTGCAAATTTGCAGCATCCTCAATTGGATTCACATAAATTCTGCCCCTGTACCACCCAATCCAAAGAAGCAACTCACAAGCAAAGTAATCTCTGAGAGGGTTATTAGTTAGAGAGCATTGAAAGGAGTACTTAAATGGGCATGAAAGAGCATATGGGCGGTGGACATCACCAAATACAAGCATAATCTATTCTCATTCACCTTTGACAACCAGAAGGATGCTAAGAGAAAGTTCATGGAAAATTGAGGGAAAAGCATGTTCCTAGCCCAGTGGGGTGGAATGGAGAAGATCACTAGAATGAACTGGAGTTCAGAACCACTTTGGCTTCAAATTCATGACTTGCCCTACAACCATCTCATTGAATCAAACGATTGGAAGGTAGGAACTGCAGCGAGGGAGGTACTAGAAGTAGAAGGCACTAATTAGTTGAGGGGCAAAAATTACCTCAAGATTAAGGTTAAAGTGAATATCCAGGGACCCCTTCCAAGTGGTGCATGGGTTAGATTGCAAAGTGGGGAGACAAAGTGGATCCCCTTTAAGTATGAAAGGATTCTAGCCATATGCTTCAGATGTAGGCAAATAAACCACCCTATATGCCATTTTCAGGAGGAACCATTAGAGGACTACGTTTATGGACCATGGATGAGAGCCCCATCATCTAGGAACAAAACATGGACTCTTAATGAACACAAGAGGATCTCGTTCTATACCTCTCGATCAGAGGAGGAGAAGTCATTTCACGCTCTGGCCCGATTCCTCGGCCAGTGGTCCCATGCAACTCGCCAATCCCCTTGATGTTATAGTGGTGGGATCCTTTACCAAAGTAAAACCGATGGGACTTAGACTCAAAATATAAAATACATCACTATTTTTCAGTAGAAATTTGAAACTTTTCTTTAAAGCATGGTGCCCACAAAATGGTTTAACAACAAAGTGGGGATAGAACAGTTGATAAGTAGTAAATTACAACCTTCGTGGGTAGGGTAGGAGGCTACCTTAGATAATAAGTGGCTTCAGAATGTCTTCCTGCCTTTGTTCCTAGTCTCCTTGACTTCCACCTGTAATAGTTTAAGGGATGAGTGAGCTCATAGCTCAGTGAGTAGGACACTGACGTCGTGCTGCTACATGGCTTACGACCCATATCTTTCACATAAATAACCTAGCATGATATACTATTTTCTTCACTCATATTTGCCTATATGAGTCTCGTGCTTTATTTTTGCCCCTTGAGATGCACGTGTCAAGCCATCCAACTCATAGTCTAAGATACGGTCGGGTTAACCTCGGTCTCCTCTTTTCCCTCTTACACTTCTAGTGCATTAAACACAAACATCGAGACTCTGTCCTGGACACAAGCATGGTCTATGCTCGGACGACAATACTAGGCTACTCATAGCCCACACCTCAACTCGACAACTTAGGACTACCAAAAGCATGGCATACGCTCGGGTGGCACTACTAAGCCACTCACAACCCATTCCTCGACTCGACAACTGGGGCCTAAATAAAAGCTTGACATATGCTCGGGTGGCACTACTAGGCTACTTACAACCCACGCCTCGACCCGACAATTTAGGCATTAGCACAAAACAAAGGGGCACTCATGGACCTAAACACATAATCACATTCTGCCCGGAATGGATCACCACTCGTGTGATCCCAGACAGGGAGTTGGAGTGTGGGAGGCCCCATGACTTGCTACTCACAACCGACACCTCACTTATGCCGCCTCATAGTTCGGTGTCTCAGTACCCCGTGGTCCTTGCTGTCTTGCAGATGCTCTCCCACACAAAATATGGCACTCATGCATGCACATCAATTGGGTTACTCAAGCCTCTCAAATAAACAAAAAGTCTCCCTAGAATGCACCGTCCTCTCGGGACGACACCAGACAAGGAACTAGAGTGAAGGGGTTGCGAACCTTCTCTGCACTCACAGCTGGTGTCATAGCACTTGGGTCAGAGCTGCATTACCACCTCTCACCGACCTATGGCCCCTACACATACGACTCATCTCCACCATCTCCCTATCGCAGAGGTATACTAGGACAATACTCGTACGTATTATGGGTGTCCTAGGAAAACATGGAAGATTACACTATTACTCCTCGATCTTCTTTCCATTTTTCCCTTGAGTGATGGCATAGCCTCTTAGGCATCCATTTGTCACCCCCATCTCCCATACTGATATTTGCAAATAATATTCACAATAATAACATGACCCATGGTCATAAATGTGGCGCTCATGGCCATTACAAGTAACAGTGCTATATACACTGTGTTATTGGGAGCTCAGAGCAACACATGCCTGACTCCCCATCATTTAGCACACAAAATGCACACAACAACCATCATGCTAAAAACATGGTTAAACACATGAGTTCGAACCCTCACTATTTGTCTTCCCTTAAAGGATGCATGTACAAACATCGGGAGCTTAGTTTTATGGGAGTCGACTTCCCTTTTGAAACAACTGACCTAATGGCCCCACACTCGGGTCTCGTCACCTAATCCCGACCTGGTCATTTTCACAAAAAAGTAATGCACACATGGTGGGAGTCTAACCCCCAGCGGCTCTCTCCCCAATTCACGCAAAGGCTCTTAGCCAACCAGTTCAAAGATTCATTTTTCTAGGTGACTTAAAAACAACAATTTAGGAAATTGAAGTCACCATTGGATAGAAAATGAATTTAGACAAATTTAGAAAATTTTAAATTTTAGAAAATCGGTCGAATCGGGTTTGAACTGACCAATTTTTGGTTTTGGGTCACTGAACTTGGTTGGACCAAACTGATTAACGGTCCAGCTGGTCAACGGACCGCCTACCAGGTTAGTGCCTAGTCAGCCCGCTCGTCCAATCAACGCACGATGTGTGGTGAAGCACGCACAATCAATTGCTCTGTCAGCGTTGACCAATTAGAGCGTGACACATGTCCTTGCACTCTCAGGTTTCTTTCATCCTTTTACTCTTTGGTTCAGTTCCTCCTAACAAATCCTTGACATCATTCGAGCATCCCAATTCATCACCTACCATCAGGAACTTTGATATATGTGATTCTAGCTTCTCCCTTGCTCAATTCCAATTTCACCCAAGTTAATCTCAATCGTCGATGGTTCATCCATCGTTGGCATCACCCCTTCTTGATGGCTGTAATTGCCTTTGATCGACTCCCTATTTACCCAACAAAGTTCTCTAGATATTGTTGTCTTAAATTCGAGTTTTAGGCAGACACTCCTTGTCCATGTGTTGCTCGATGGAGGTCTTGATCATGGGCGTTCCTAGCGGCTAGCAGTCATGCTGCACCTTGAAGGTTCATATCTTTCTCCCTTAGCCTTAATTCCCTTTGAGAATTTCTTATGATAAATTGGCTTTCTAATTATCATTGTGTTGGGGCTTCTTCCCATCATTATTGCTCATGTTGTGTTGCCGAGTTGGTCGATTGAGGTGGACGATCAATCTGGTGTTCCACTACATACCTTAGGTGAATCCCTCACTCCCTAACACTCCTTCCTTTTGTTAGATTTAGGTTTGATTCCTCTACACTTCCCAATCTTTAATTTCCTTCAATGTTAAATTCAAGGTACTAGTCTTGGCATCATATTCAGTCCTCAGTGCAAGTCTCTAGGAGGTTCCCTTTAGGATTTTGAAGAGTTTTACGACTTTAAATGGTGATGTTGAGAATTTATTAACTATTGAATTCACCTAGATGCTGAATTCATTCCTTCTACATGATAGTTCGACCCTGTCTCCTTTGCGATTTTTGGGATTTTTCTAAAATTTTCTACCTTGCTTGCAGTTTCCAAGGTCAATTGGGAAATTCTTGCATTTAGTTAAATTATTCCTCGTCCCTTTGTTTCCCTAGTAATGTTCATACATTATAATTATTTTTCCTTTATGGACTTGAATTGAAATTAATCAATTGATTTATTACATGGAGGGTTGTTCCTTTGGAAGTCCTAATATGCCTTGGAAATCTTTTGGCTGAAATGATAACCACTTTCCCCCTCTCCTCTCCTTTCATTATGTTCTAATTTAGTTAAATTTTCTAGGGTTCTGTTCCAATTACTACATCTCTTTGGAATTAATTTTGACGTGAAGAATAACATTTAACTATGTAAGAGAATCAAATTGTGTATGGAATTACCGTAAATGCTGAGATGAAAATTCTCCCAAGTAATCAAATTGAGTGTGTCATACCAAACCTTGTTTATGATTTTGTGCGTTGGCCTTTCCACCTCTCCCTTCTTTGCTGGAGTTTAAATTTATGACCTTCACGAGGGTTAGTTCGTTAATTGCCTTGTCCCCACTATTCTTCTGGTTCACTTGTCTTGGTATAGTTGTCCTTCGAGTTTACTCGTCCTTGATGCATATCCCATCACCCTTTTTATGGTGTCGTCTTTACTATTTTTTGGTCCTTCCTAGGGTGTCTTCTTCCATAGTTACTAGTTACATCTTTTTGCTAGGTTCATCTGTAACTCTACTTGGCTCCTATGCTTTTCCAAAGTAGGTCACACCATGCCATCCTATTTGTCTTTCATCATTCGGGGCTTGTCTTTTATGGAGGAGGTGCTTCCTTCTTTGCTCCTAGATAGCTTGTAGCACTTCTTTAGGAAAATTCCCTTCATCTACATTCTGCCCCATCTGTGTTTTCTTAAGGTCCTACCCTTGGTCTTTTTCCTGTGATCCTTCATCATGTAGTTGAGGCATACAATCGCATCATTATTGAGGGACAAATTTTTTTTTGGAATTTAGAATTTTCTTTATTCATCATTGAAGTAGGAATACAGTTTGGGGCTTTAACTCTTCTTAAGGGAGATTGTTACAATGATGGGTCGGGAAGTACTCACTACTATGCTAGGGTCTAGAAGAATTTCTTCATGGGTGAGATTGGAATCCCTAGCAGGAATCGTGGTTCTTGTGGTGTTATCCCTTCAGTCTTCTGTAGGTGAGGAGGTATCATTATTAGAATGTATCGCTTTAAATCCTTGCAGTATGGGTCAATCCTTTGTTATATGTCCTTCTCATCTACACCAATGACAAGTTCTCTTGGGACCTGTCCTCAGTAATGTTGGGCACCTTCTCATGTAGTATCCCCATTGTCCACATCTATAATAGGTCATCTCCTTGCGTGGACCTCTATTGTTCCTCCTATACTTCGAGCATTGTGGGGCCTTTCTAAGGGATTTCTGGTGGTTCGCAGCTTCGCCGTCCTTGAGCCCGAACACCTTGAAGGTTTTCTTGTCGAGTCTTCTTTGACTAGGGGTTACTCCTTAGTTCCATGGTTCATTTCATCCTTTGGGATGGGATTCTCCCTGGTTTCCGGGGTGGCTAGGGTAGTGTAGGTATGTTTGGCTACTTTTCTTGGGGCCATCTTCCTATAAGGTAGGTAGTTTTTGTTTAATTCTTATGTTATGTAGTCTTGATAATTCATTCGAGGAAACAGGCTTTGATACAACTCAAGTTGTCATGCCTTGAACTGGTTTGGTCGGATTCCCGTGTGGAACTTGCCACTCCCTTCGGTCTATGAAGGGTTTCAACCTTTTCTAAACCACGAGTAGTAAGGCGTCATTTTTTTTATTTTCTGTTTTTCCTAGAATAGCATTATACAAAACTGAATATATTAAAGTAGTCATACCTGTCTTATAGCTCAACTACAAGAGGGTCTTTAAGGTTGGTTTTCCTCTATTACTTGAAAAGGGATAAATGGAGGGGGTGACTTCTACAACTCAGTGAGCGGGTGTTGGGAGTGAGTTTTCAAAATATTCTTCGGTTAATCAAAACCATGTCAAGTTTAACACCTACTTTTTTTTTAAGGATTTCCTCAAATTCAGTTTTCCAAAACCTATTTCCATTTCCATATTAGATGTGTTTAGATTTGTTAACCCACCCCTTGCCTCGGGAGGTGTTTAGCAAACAAACACATGCCATTCATCAGGAAGGGTACACACATTCGCAGGTGCAGTACGCTCACTACACCCACTTGTGGATTAGAGCATCTTTACTGTCCACCATGATAGAAGCCCATCCACTTCTACCCTGAATCTGAGTGGATGTCCCAAACGTCCGACCCTCAGACCTGAATGCCACTTCGTGTTCATATGAGGATGGAGACCTCATCCTGACCCCACCCCGGTCTCATGCGCAAGAAGCTCCTAGAGCTTCATGACTAACTAGAATGACGAACTATCCTTATCTCCACCATGTCGTCCATCAACCCTTGGGACCCATCACTACCCCTAGGGCATCTTGATGGTACTGTACCATAAGTGCATACACAAACAATAGTTTTCATATAGTTATCCATCCTCTTTGGTTTCAACGGTCCAATGACCCTGATGCTCAACTCGACCTGCAACTCTTTGTCTAGGCCGGTCCGTCCACTTGGCTGTGACGCACTGCCGCTAGTCCATTGAACATTGTCGGTCCTGTCTTGGTACAGTGGAACAACACACAATCCATTCCATTTTAATTAGGAGTTTTCATGGCTCTTCCTAATCAAGTTTGTTTACGAGTTTCTGCTTGTGCGCACTAGCCTTGTGCCCACTACACGTGTTTTCCAAAACGGGGCATTGAGCCCTATGAATTCAAAAGTCGAGGCCCTTGGCCTATTTGAGCTCTTCTGGCTCCCATCAAGAAGGTCTCCCAAATATTTTAAGTAGTTGTTACACAGTCAGGGTAGAACACTTCTGACAAAAATCACTTTTTGTCTCATCACATCAACTGTGTGTGATGGTGGATTCGTTTACAACCAATAGGCAGTTTTCTCCCTTCCTTAAGGAGACTCATCATATCAACCGTGTTTGATGTTAGTTTATGCCTACTCACAATCGGTAAGTAGGTTTTATTCATTAAAAACTATGCTAATCATCCCAACCGGTATGATGTATAAAAATCCCAGTCACAAGTGGTCTTTCTTTTCAATTAAAACATGCCCATCACCCTAACTAGGTATGATATTAATAATCCCACTCACCCATTTGACTGTGACATGTTCGTCCCCAGTCAGTTTCCAGTCGACGCTAGCTTCTCTTGCTTGCATTCCATTCTCACATGTCCCTACATGATTTGGGTACCATTATTAATAAAGATTTGGCATGACAACCTCCATTTTCTCACGTATGAGCGACTCGGTCCAAAGTTCTTGGTTTATTGCACTTAGGTCCCTAATGCTAAATTTTCCTCAAATTAAATCACAAGGTTTCCAATATCCTCTTTGGATCCTCAATTTTCTCAAAATTGTGTAACGACTCAAGTTTTCCAAATTTCAAATTTGGTCCCCAGTTTTCCAAAAAATTATGGTTTTGCCCATACTTTCCAAAAATAGTCACTTGGCCCAAAATCTTTCAAAAATTGACCAATGGGTCCCCCAATATCTTTCTCATTGCCAATTGACCTTCAATTTTGAGAAATTGCATGGAGGTTCCTCAATTTTTTGAAATCTCCAATTTTCCCCCAATTTCACCCCTTTATACTAATTGAATTTGATTTCTTCAAATTGGCCATTAAATCAGGGTTAATTTCTCCAATTGATGGCATGGATAAGTTCCTACATTTCCATACGATCAAATGGAGCTTTGAATTGCATGGTTTGAGTTTGAAATGAGCTCAAACGGAGCTTCAGTGGAAAACTATTCGTAGAGAGAAAAAGCTTCAAAAGCTTACCGTCGGAGGTGCGGCGGTCCAAGCTCTCGATCTGGGGAGGTAGCTCTCATCCTTAGGTTCCTTCTAGGATCAGGAATTGCTATAATTGAAGTCAATATGAGGGTGAATTTTATCAGTGAAATTCGACACTTTCTCTCTCTAACATCGATCTACAATGATGGAGGAGGGCCGAATTGGCTTATCTTTCACGTCTGTAGAGGTCGTGTGAGGGCTGTAGGGGCATTGGGGAGGCTTGGTTTGGCTGAAGAAGGTCTAAATTTGGCCAAACTCAGCTTAGCCAAAATAGGGCAACTTTGGTCTATTGTAGCTGCTTCACTATTTGATTCCGCCGACACTTCTCTGGCGGTCCTTGGGTTGACGGGAGATTGTTGTCAGGTAGCTGACTTCCTCGGGAGTCTGTAGGACCTGATCTTGCCTTCTAAGGCTAAGAAAAGTGCCTAAGTCGGAGCTCTAGTTCGAGCTTCATCGAAAAATGGAGCACTTGAGAGAGAATGGCGATTTGAGGCGTGTGGAGGATGAATGGAGGGGAGCTCTTTATATTGGGAGCTTGGTGACCCTCTGCCCGACCAATTTTCATATTGGTCAAGCTTATCCCCTTCAGAAAATGTCCAAATCAGAGAGGATATTCCTTCGTTAGAGAAGGAAATTTTATGAACTGATGAACAATGTTGTCATCTTGCGGAAGAAGATGACACTATTCTGAACGATACTAGTTCGGTCCGACCAAGTTCAATGGTGAAAATTGGTTGTTTCATGCCTGATCCGTCCGGTTTTCTCAAATCTAAAAATTTCTAAATTCGTCTAAATTCATTTCCTATCCAATGGTGGCTTTGATTTTCCAAATTGATCACTTTAAGCCATCAAGAAAAATGAATTTAGAAATTGGTTCATGTATAGTTCAAATTGGTTCAATCTGGTTCAGGTGAGGTTCACCCTGATCCTGTCTAGTTTTCTCTTCCAATTTGTTCCATGGTTCTTCCTCATGATTTTTATGACTCTTTGTGTCACTTGTGATTTTCCAATTTTCCATTTTACCCTTATTTACCAGTTTTGGCTTGTTAGATTGCTCGATTTTCTCTTTTGAATCATTCGGTTCTTTTCCCGGTTTTCTTATTATTAAAAGAATGTGGTTTACACCTAAAATCCTCTCCTCCTTCGAAGTGCTCCATGGCGAAGCTCAAACCAGAGCTCTATCTTGGGCACTTTTCTCAGCCTTAGAAGGAAAGGTTGGGTCCTACAAACTCCGAGAGAAGTTAGCTACCTGATAGCAACCTCCTTTCGACCCGAGGATCCCTAGAGAATCGCTGACAGAATCAAACATTGAAGCAGCTCCTTCGGTTCGAAGCTGCACTATTTTGGCCGAGTTGAATTCGGCCAATTCAGCCCTCCTACGACCAAACAAAGCCTCCCCAAAGTCCCCACGACCCTTACATGACCTCCATAGAGGTGAAAGGTAAGCTAATTTGGCCCTTCTTCATCGTTGCAGATCGATGATAGAGAGAGAAAGTACCGAACTTCACTAACGAAATTCCCACTCATATGGACGTCAATTGCAGTGATTCTTGATCCTAGGAGGACCCTAAGGATGAGAGCTACCTCCTTAGATCAAGAGCTTGGACCACCACACCTCCGACGGTAAGCTTTCTCTCTCTATGACCAATTTTTTGACGAAGCTCCATTTAAGCTCGTTTCGGACTCAAATTCTGCAATTCAAAGCTCCATTTGATCGTATGGAAGTGTAGAAACTGATCCATGCCATCAATTGGAGCAATTAACCCCAATTGAATGGCCAATTTGAATAAATCAAATTCGGTCAGAAAAGGCGGAAGAAATTGGGGGAAATTTTGGGAATTTCAAAAAATTGAGGGACCTCCATGCAATTTCTCAAAATTGAAGGTCAATTGGCAATGAGAAAGATGTTGGGGGACCAATTGGTCAATTTTCGAAAGAATTAGGGCTAAATGACTATTTTTGGAAAGTTGGGGCAAAATGTTAATTTTGGAAATTTTGGGGACCAAATTGTAATTTGGCAAACTTGAGCCCCTTACACAATTTTAAGTAAATTGAGGATCCAAAGAGGATATTCGAAACCTTGGGATTTGATTTGGCGGAAAAGTTAGCATTAGGGACCTAAAGTCAATAAAAATAAACTTTAGGGACCTAAGTGCAATAAATCAAGAATTTGGGCATAGTCACTCATACGTGAGAAAATGAAGGCTATTATGTCAAACCCTTATTGATAATGATACCCAAATCATGTAGGGACACGTGAGACTTGATCCCCAAGTGGGTGTAGTCTGGGACTGATGTGCGAATGTTTGTACCCTTCTTGATGAACGACGTGTGTTTGTTTGTTAAATGCCTCCCGAGGCAAGGGGATATGCTAAGAGAGCTAAACACACTAATATGGAAATGGAAAAAGAAAATCTAGAGGTTTGAATTTTGAGAAAATCTTTGAAAAGATATGGTAAACCTTGGCATGGTTTTGATAAAATAATTTTTTTTGAAAACTCACTCCCAACACCCACTCAGTGAGTTGTGAAAACTCACCCTCTCCATTTTACCCCTTTTTAGGAGTAAGGAAGACCAACTTTAAAGACCCATCCATAGTTGAACCTTAAGGCATGTGTGAAAATTTTAAATATATTGAGTTTTGTATAATGTTATTCTAGGAAAACAGGGAAAAAGAAGTTTGATTCCTCTTGGTTTAGAAGGGGTGAAGCCCTCTTGAACCAAAGGGAGTGGCGGGTTGCTCACAGGGATCCGACCAAACCGGGTCGGGGTATGACAACTTGAGTGGTATCAGAGCCAATTTCCTCGAACACATTATCAAGACTATATAACATAAGAATTAAGGGAAATTTTTAAAAATTTTTAGATGGCTCCCAAGAGAGTTACTAAGAAAATTAGGATTGACGTCACCAACACCACCCAACAATCTATCCTCGTAGGAAGACAACCCTAGGAGCTCTCTAATGCCCGAGGTATAGTAGAAGTCCCAAAGGACCAAGAGACATTATGGGGAAGTATCTAGTACCACCAAGGAGTATGATGCCAAGATCTGTTAGGGTTACAACCCCGAGTATGAAGGGAGCCAAGCCTGAAGCCAGGAATGCCAGCAAGGGCTTATAACCTTACCAAGGAAGACACTTATCAAGAAATCAGTAGCTCCCAATCTACTTAGTGACTACCTTTTTGTAATAGGGCTAAAACCCCAACGTACTATACTCCTTCTCCATTAATTAAGAACTCAAAATTCCTAAAACCCTATCTCTAAAAAATGATGTGATCTTGTGCCTCAAATGTAGGAAGACTTCCCTAAGAAAAGTAACTAAACAAACCACGTTACCCTAGACACCATGGAGACCGGGGAGAATCCCATCCCAAATAAGGAAATGAACTAGGGGACTAAGGAATCTAGGAGAACTCTTGGAGTAACTATTGGGCAAGAAAGATGCGATAAGAAAACTGTCAAGGTGATTGAGTTCAAGGAAGACAGTGCATAGAACTACTAGCAATCCCCTAGAAAGGCTCCTAAATGCTCAAAGTATTGGAGGAACCATAGAGGTCCACGTAAGGAAACGACTTGTTACAAGTGTAGACAATGGGGACACTACGTAAGAACGTGCCCACACTACTGAGGACATGTCATGCCCTAACTCAGTTTGGTCAGATCCCCGTGAGCAATCTACCAATCCCTTCAGTTTATGAAGGGTTTCACCCTCTTTTAAATCGAGAGTAGTAAGGCATCCTCTTTCATGTTTTTCTTGGAATAGCAGTATACAAAACTAAAATACATTAAAATAACCATACCCGTCTTATAGTTCCACTACAAGAGGGTCTTTAAGGTGAGTTTTCCTCTAATTACCTAAAAAAGGGGTAAAGGAAAGGGGGTGAGTTCAACAACTCAGTGAGTGGGTGTTGGGAGTGAGTTTTCAAAATAGTCTTAGTTTATCCAAACCATGCCAAGGTTAACATTTTCTTTTCAAAAGGGTTTCCTCAAATTCAATTTCTTTTCCAAAACTTTTTTCCAAGGTTTACCATTCCTTTTTCCAAGGATTCTCAAATCTCAAAACCTTTTTCCCATTTCCATATTAGGTGTGTTTAGCTTTCTTAGTATATCCCCTTACCTCGGGAGGCATTTAGCAAACAACACACCCTTCATCGAGAAGGGTATACACATTCGCGAGATGAAGTTATGACGACTTCACCCATTTCTAGATTAGAGCGTCTTTACCATCCACCTTTTTAAAAGTCCATGACTTCTACCTGAGTTTGAGTGGACATCCAAGACGTTCGACCCTCAGACCCAAAATACTTCATGTCTGTATGAGGATGGAGACCTCATCCCGACCCCATACCAGTCTCATGCGCAAAAAGCTTACAAAGCTTCAAGACTGACTGGCATGACGAACTACACTTATCTCCACCATATCGTCCAGTAGCCCTTAGGACCCATCACTACCCTCTAAGTCATCTTGATGGTCCCATACCACAAGTGCATGCACAAACAAGTGTTTTCACATATAGCCATCATCTTTGGTGCCAATGGTCTAACAGCCCCGACGCTCAACTCGACCTGCAGCTGTTTGTCTAGGTCGGTCCGCTGACCTGGCCCTGACGCACTACCGCCAATCCATCGAGCACTATCGGACTTGACTCGGTACTGTGGCAAAATCACAAAATCAATTTCACTAGAAAATTTCATGGCTCTTTCTTAATCAAGTTTGTTTATGAGCTTCTGCTCGTGCCCACTGGCCTTGGGCCCACTACACGTGTTTTTCCAAAACTGGGCATTTAACCCCATGAGTTCAAAAACCGAGGCCCCTGGCCTATCTGAGCTGTTCTAGCTCCCATCAAGAAGGTCTCCCAAAAGTTTTAAGCATTGACACACAGTCAAGGGAGAACACTTTTGACAAAAATTGATTTTTAACTCATCACACCAACCGGGTGTGATGATATCTCTGCTTACAAATCGGTAGGTGGGGTTCTCCTTTACTCAAGGAACTCATCATACCAATCAAGTATGATTATCTCTACTTACAACTAGTAAGTAGGTTTCTCCCTTTAAAAATTGTGCTCATCATCCTAACCGGTATGATGTGTAAATTAGTACACTAACAATCAGTAAGTAGACTTTTAGCTTTTAAACTTGCTCATAACCCCAACTGGGTATGATATTTAAAATGTACCAGTCATCTGATGACTGTGATGTGTTCGTCCCCAGTTAGCTTACAAGTCCACGCGAGCTTTCTTTGCTGGCGTTCCGATCACACGTGTCCCTACACGATTTGGATATCATCATCAATGAGTCTTCAACATAATATTCTTTGTTTTCTCACGTATGGGTGACTAGGCCCAAATTTATGATTTATTGCACTTATATCCCTAAAGTTCACACCTTTTGACTTTAGGTCCCTACTATTAAAATTTCCTCAAATTAAGTCCCGAGCAGTTCCAATATCCTCTTTGGAACCTTACTTTACTTTAAATTGTGTAAGGGGCTTAAGTTTCCCAAATTTCCAATTTGGTTCCCAATTTTCCAAAATTACAATTTTAGGTCCCTTAATTTTTTAAAATCCCCAAATTTCCCCAAAAGTTTCCCCTAATTTCTCCTCTTCAAACTAACTGAATTTGATTTCTTCAAATTAGCCATTCAATCAGGGTTAATTGCTCCAATTGAAGGTATGGATTAGTTCCTACACTTCCATATGATTCAATTGAGCTTTAAATTGCATGATTTGAGTATGAAATGAGATCAAATGAAGCTTCGCCAAAAAACTGTTCGTAGAGAGAAAGTTTTGAAAGCTTATCGTCGGATGTGCGATAGTCTGAGCTTTTGATATGGGGAGGTAGCTGTATCCCGAGGTTTCTTCTAGGATCAAGAATTGCTACAATTGAAGCCCAAATGAGGGTGAATTTAATTAGTGAAATTCGACACTTTCTCTCTCTAACACCGATCTGCAACGATGGAGGAGGGTTGAATTGGCTTACCTTTTAGTAATGTTAAGGCTGTGTAAGGGCCGTATAAGTGTTGTGGAGGCTTGGTTTGGTTGGAGGGGGTCTACATTTGGCCGAATTTAGCTTAGCCAAAATAGGGCAACTTCAGTCCATCAGAGCTACTTCACTGTTTGATTCCGCCGGCGCTTCTCCGGCGGTCTTTGTGTCAAAAGGAGGTTGCTGTCAAGTAGCTGACTTCCCCTAGAGTTTATAGGACCCGACCTTGCCTTCTACGGCCAAGAAAAATGCCTAAGTTAGAGCTCTGGTTTGAGCTTCACTGGAAAATGGAGCAGTTGATAGAGAACGACAATTTGAGGTGTGTGTAGGATGAATGGAGAGGAGCTCTTTATATATGGAGCTCGAGAACCCTCTGCTCGACCACTTTCCATTTTGGTTGAGCCTATCCTCGCCCAAAAATAACCTAATTGGAGCAAATATTCTTTCACTAAAGAAGGAAAGTTCCTGAATTGATGGACAGTGCTATCAACCTAAGGAAGAAGACGACACTGTTCCGATCAGCACCAGTCCGATTTGATCGGGTTCAATGGCGAAAATCGATCGGTTCAGGCCCAATTCGACTGGTTTTCTCAAATTAAAAAGTTTCTAAATTCATATAAATTAGTTTTCTATCTAATGGTGGCTTCAATTTCCCAATTTAATCTCTTTGGGTGACCACAAAAAATGAATTTAGAATCCGGTTCATGTATGGTTCAAACCAGTTCAGGTCTGGTTCACCTTGAACGGATATGCTTTTCTCTTCCCATTTCTTCCAAGGCCCTTTTTCATGACTCCTTGAGTCAATGCATTTTCCAATTTCCCATTTTACCTTTTTTTACCAGTTTGGGTTCGTTAACTAGCTCAGTTTTCTATTTTGAATTAATCGGTTGTTTTCCCGATTTTTCTTATCTTTAAAGGACGGGGTTTACAACTCGCCCCTCCTTTTTGGAGTTTTGTCCCCAAAACTAAGTCATCAATCCTTTGCATTGGGAGTAACTTCCCTTGATTTCCTCATAGGGTTTGCTCAGCATGCTATCGCTTTGGTTGTTTCCTTCATTTAGTCCTTTGGCCACATACTTAAGGAATCTTTCTTCCCTTCCCTTTGCTACTCACTCCATGGGGTGTATCACAATCAGTTATATCTTATCCACTAATCCCAAGGTACATCCTTAGGTCCACTTCTTACTCTGCATAGGGTAAGACCTTTCCTCTTTGGGGGTTCTTATCCAAATCACTCGGTTGGGTGTTCCATATACGTCCGATCGTCCCCATTTCCAATCATTCCTATGGTTGTTGATGCTCTTTAGCTTAGCATCCTTTCAAACTTTGAGTCCTTAACCTTGTGGGTTTTGATACATATCTTATTTTGGTCCTTCCCTATCTTTTGTTTACTACGAATCCAATTCTAGTTCTTAGATTTGGCTAACAGACTCTGTCTTGCTTGAGTCACATTTTCCTAGGAGTGTTGGATTTGTATGTCCCTTATAACATGACATGTTATAGAAATGTCTTTGTCCATTATAGTTTTAGAACCTTTTTCCTCGATAACGGTTCATGCCCCTCCAACCATTTAGGAGTAGTGTGGCTTCGTTCTTTCTTATTGCCCGGTAGTATTCCCCAACTACCTTTGGTGTTATCCAATTATCCCTTAAAATTTGACATCAGGACTGTGTGGATCTTTCCTTATCTACTCATTACTTACCAACTTCCTTATTGGTTCTTTTCCCGGTTCCAGCCATTGGGCTTCCTGATTACTTCTTGACTTACCTACATTTTGGTATTTTTCCTTCCTTATGTCCTTCCACATCTCCAATGGCATCCTTTACTCAATGATTCTCTTTCTTCATTCCTTCCTTACACACTCGTGACCATTTCACAGTTCTTCATTTCGAGTTGATTCCTTTTGGTCTACATGTCGATTCTTTCTGGCAAGTTCCCTTTTTGTGGTTTCATTCTATGCTATGTCCTTCATAATAGAGACTTCCACCTTAGGAGCTACACATTCAACCTTCTAGTCATTCCTTAAAGGTTCCCTTCCGTTGGGATATATCTTTCTCGTGACTTCCTTCCTTGGTAGGTTCCTCCTCTTCTCAGAATTTCCTTTTTCCTTCATCTTTGTAGGTATCTTTCATTTAAATCGACCACATGATATCCTTTGATGTCACTGTCTCCTGTTTGACCTTAACTTCGAGAATCTGGCTGGCACATCTCTTGTACCTTGTCTTTATTCCAACTTATACTAACTAAAATTTTATTTTTATTAGGGAGGGATTTCGATCTCTTTCCTTTTGAGGTTTCTTAATCTCCTTTTGAGAGCTTGCTTAATCCCTCTCGTGGCTTGAGTTTGGTTGTCGATCCGTTCTTGACCATTAATTTCTTTAAGGATTACCTTCATCCTTCTTTTCCGATGTTTGGCCTTTTCACTTCTCCCTTCTTCGTTGGGGTTTAACTCTATAGTTCTCCCGAGGGTCAATTCATTAACTTACTCGTCCCAACAATTTTTCTTGTCGAATTGTTTGTGGCAGCTATCTCTAGAATTCACTCCTCCTTGATGCCCATCCTATTGCCCTTCATAGAGTGTAATCTTTTTTACTTCCCGGTCCTTCATAGGGCATAATTTATTCTCCTTGACCATCCTGTTGTTACTAGTTGCATCCTTCTACTAGGTTTATCTAAAATCCCTTTTTGGCTCCTCTACTTTTCTAAAGTAGGTCACACTTGGTCATCCCAATACATACTTAACCACTTATGCCCCTTTTTGAGGTTCCTTATTTCGGGTTAAGCCTCTTATGATCCATCTATTGTTTCCTTAGCTTGGGAATTTCCCTTTTATTGTCTCCCTTCCTACCTTCATCCTTCTACCTAGGGACTTCCGTCCTAGAAGTTTCACGTTCATCCTCCCTAACACTCCTTGAAGGCTTTTTCTTCTTTCCTTTCTTACACCCTTCTGATATCGGGACGGTCATCCGCCCTTAATCCTTCACTGTCCTCCAATTCCTTTTTTGTTCCTTATGCTTCCTTCAAGGAGCTCCTGATTGTGGGTTTGTTCCTTGCACTCCATGCTATGTCTAGCCACCCATCAATGGTCCCTTCAAGGGGTCCTTAGTCATATACATCCTTCCAAAGTTCCCTTTCCTAGCACATTTCTTCTCCTTTCACTCTTACCATGTCACATCCCGACCCGGTTTGGTCAGATCCCCGTAATCAACCAGCTGCTCTCTTGGTTCAAGAGGGGTTTCCCCCATCTTTAATTCAAGAGGAGTGAGGCAGAATCTCAACCTTGTTCCCTAGAATAATATATATCAATAAAAATACAAGCTCAAGATAATTAATGTCATGCCCCAACCCGGTTGGTCGAATCCCCGTGAGCAACCTGCCACTCTTCCAGTTTACTAAGGGGTTTCACTTTCTTTAACTTGGGAAGAGTAAGACGCCCTTTAAACTTGCACCTTTCTTGGAATAACATAAATCAAAACTAAATAAAATTTTTAACTTACAGGCCTATCTTACAGGTGTGACTAACAGGAAGTCTTTGGGTAGGTTTCCCTTGGATACCTGTAAAGGGATATAAGGGAGGGGGTGAGTTCAACGACTTAGTGAATGGTTTTTTAAAAGTGTGACTTTAGGAAGAGTGTTTGAATCGGAGTGTGCCAGACTCCTATTTTCTTTTAAAAAAATTCATCCTTAAAATATTGTTTTCATAGCCATTACTCAATCCTCAATCATAACCGATGTGTTTATGAACCAACACACAACTTTCATCATGAATAGAACACACATTCACAGGCCAGCCCATCCACTATACCCTCTTGTGGCGTCGGAGCGACTTTACCGACCACCTAGTTAGATGTACATCCACTTCTATCGTGAGAACGAGTGGATGTACGCAACATCCGACCCTCAATGTTGTAAATAAAACTTCATGTCCATATGAGGATAGAGATCTCATCCCAACCCCACCCCGATCTAATGCGCATGAAGCTACGTCGAGCTTCCAAGACTGCTAGCATGACTAACTGCCTTTATCTCCACGATGCCGTCTAGTAGCCCTAGGATACATCACTACCCCTCTTGGGTGTCTTGAAGGTCTCGTAACTTAGTACATGCACAAAATAACAATTTTTCAACGTAAGCCATTTAATCCATGGTGTCACTGGTCTGACGACCCCGACCCTCAACAAGATATGCAGCTGTTAGTCTCGACTGGTCCGTAGACCTGTCATGTCGGAGTGCCACAAGTCCATCGAGTATGTTGGTCCTGTCTTGGTACCATGGCCAAACAAATCATTCATTTAAATTTTTCATGAGTTAAACTCATGTTTGTTTATGAGCTCTTGCTTATGCCAATTGGCCAAGTGACCAATGTACGAGATTTTCAAAATCGGGTATATTAGCCCCCAAGTTCCAAAACCGAGGCCTCCAACCTATCTAAGCTATTCGAGCTCCCGTCAAGAAGGTCTCCCAAAAAGTTTAAGCAGTGGCACATAGTCAGGTTAGAGCACTTCCAACAAAAATAAACTTTTAGCCATCTATCACACCAACCGGGTATGAGGACATCTCTGCTTATAACCGATAAGCGAGTTTTCTACTTCCTTCTAGAAAGTTTCATCATTCCAACTGGTATGATCTACTTACAACCGGTAATTAGTTTTTCTATGTAATTTCTACATCACTCTTCACAGGTGTGATGGTTAAAATACCACTTAGTAGTGAGTTTTCATTTCCGAGGTACTTATCATCCCAACCGGGTATGATATAAAAATCCCACTCACCCAATAGTACAGTGAATTTCCTCTTAACCTGCTTGTTGCCTTTACGCGGACTTGTCTTAGTTGGAGTTCCCGGTACGTTGTGTTCCTACATGATATGAACATTCCATGTTCATTATCATTTGGCCTATTAGCCTTCATTCATCACAAATGAATTAAATAACCAAACTTTTCATTTATTTACAATTAGGTCCCTAAAGTTATTTTTCTCTAACTTTAGGCCCATAATGCTGGTTTTCCCCCAAATTGAGTCCTGAAACTCTAAAATTCACCTTATAACCTCAATTTATTCAAAATCACAAAAGAGGTTCAAGTTTCCCAAATTTCCAATTTGATTCCCAATTTTTCCAAAATTACCATTTTGTCGTTACTTTACAAAAATGGTAGGTTTTACCCCAAAAATTCCCAAAATTGCCCAATTGATCCTCAAACATCTTTATCATGCCCAATTGGAACTCAATTTTATGAAATTGCACTTTAGTCCCTCAAATTTTTGAAATTCCAAAATTTCCCTAAATTTTCCCCAATTTCAACCTTCTAACTCAGTCGAATTTGATTTCATCAAATTGACCAATTAAATGAGTTTAATTGTTGAAATTAAAGTTAGATTGGAGTTCCTACACCTTCATACAATTCAATTGTACTTTGAATTGCACGATTTGATGCCGGAATGAGCTCAAAGGAGCTTCACCGGAAAATTGAACTTAGATAGAGAAAGCTTCGAAAGCTTACTGTCGGAGGTGCGATGGTCCGTGCATTCGATCTGGGCAGATAGCTCTTGTCCTGAGGTTCCTCCTAGAATTAAGAATTGCATCATTTGATACCAAATTGAGAGAGAATTTAGTCTGTGAATATCTGTCGGTTCTCTCTAGCATTGATCTAAATTTACAAACGGGAGCCAAATTGACTTACCTTTTCATTCTAATTCAGTTGTAGGAGGGATGAGGAGGTGTTGGGAGAGCTTGGTTTGGCCTGAGGAGGGTTTGAATTGGCCATTGTTAGCTCTGCCAAAATAGGGCCGCGTTGGTCCGCCTGAGCTGCTTGACTATTCTATCAGGCTCACATTTCTTTGGCGATCCTCGGAGCACGTGGAGACTACTGGCATGTAGCGGACTTCTCCCCAAATCCAAAGGACTAGACCACGCCTTCTTTGGCTCAAAAAAATGCCCAAGTCGAAGCTGTAGTTGAAGCTTCACCGAAAAATAGAGCAGTAGGGAGAGAGTGGATTTTTTAGGTGTAGGGAGGATGAATGAGTAGCAGCTCTTTATATAGGAAGCTCGGGGACTTCTTGACCGTCCGATTGGCTTCTTAATGGTGGTCATTCATTGCTTGAAACTCTGTGGCTGGAGACTTTTTATCTTCATCGGCACTGCTCGATTTTTCGGCGAGTGAACAATGCTGTCATCTGAAGGAAGAAGACGACACTGTTCTGAACCGGACCGAATGGGTCCGAACCGGGTTCAAAGCTTAAACCGACTGGTTCAGGCCTGATTCGACCAAATTTTTCAAAATTAAAATTTTTTAAATTCATCTAAAGTCAATCTTTATCTAATGGTGGCCTCAATTCTCCAATTTGAATTTTCTAAGCCACCTAGAAAAATGCATTTTGCATCCAGTTTAATAGTGGTTCAAACCAGTCCAAACCGGTTCAATCTGGTTGAGATCCAGTTCACCAGAACCGGTTTGATTTTCATCTCCAATTAATCCTGAAGTCCTTTTTATGAATTTTGTGACTCTTTAGGTCACTCGAGATCCATAAATTTCCTAGTTTGCCCTTTCTCTATCGTTTCCAGTTTGTAAATCGAAATTGATTTTCTCTTTGGAAATTACCAGTTCTTTCCCCACTTTTCTTATTATCAAAGGACGGGTTTACAACTCTCCCCTCCTTTTAGGGGTTTTGTCCCCAAAATAATTACATGTCAAATAATTGAGGGTAACTATCCCTATCATACTTTTGGTTTCCCATGTCTCTTCCTGCACGGGTCCATTCTACCACAAAACCTTGACCATAGGAATCTTCTTATTCCTTAAGTGCTTATCCCTCTAGTCAATGATTCGTTCTGATTCTATTTGATAGGCCAAGTTCTCTTCCAGCTCTAGTGGAGGTCGGTCTAACACATGGCTAGGATCAAGCTGATACTTCTGAAGCATAGAGATATGGAATACATCGTCTATTCTCTGTAGGTCTAGAGGTAGTTCCAATTTATAGGCCACCGGTCCTATACTCTGAATGATGGGATATGGGCCAATATACCTCAGTTTCAACTTTTCTCTTTGCTGAAACCTAAGTTTTCCCCTCAATAGGGACACCTTGAGAAATACTTTATCTTCCACCTCAAACTCTAGATCTTTTCTTTGATGATCTGCATAACTCTTTTACCTGTCCTGTGCGATCTTAAGGTGACTCCTGATTAGTTTTATTTTCTTAGTGGCATCCTCAATTAGTTCTACCCTTTCTAGCTTTTTTTCCCCCACTTCTTCCCAAAATAGTGGGGTACTACATGGTCGTCCATAAAAGGCTTCATAGGGAGCCATCTAAATATTGGCCTAATAGCTATTATTATAAGCAAATTCCATTAGGCACAAGTATTCTTCCCAGCCTTTGTTCATGGTGAGTATGCACACTCTTAACATATCCTCCAAGGTTTGAATGGTTCACTCAAACTGCCCATTGGTCTGAGCATGAAATGTCGTGCTCATGTGGAGCTTGGTTCCCATGACACTTTGTAAACTTGGCCAGAACCTTGAATTAAATCTTATATCTCTGTCTGATACTATATACACTGGAACACCATGGAGTCTCACTTTCTCCTTCATGTACAAGATGACCAGATGTTCCACTGTATCCGTCACTCTTATAGGAAGAAAAATGTGCTGATTTGGTCAATCTATCCACGATGACCCAAATTGCATCTCAATCCTTTCTTGTCACAAGTAGTCAGTCATGTGACAAAGTCCATGGTGATGTGCTCCCATTTCCATTCAGGAATTGGTAAGGGTTGCAGTAGTCCTAATGGTTTCTGATCCTCTGCTTTTATCTATTGATAGGACATGCATCGGGCTATATATTCCGCAATGTCCCTCTTCATGGTTTTCCACCAATATCCTTGTTTGACGGTTCAATACATCTTGGTACTGCCCAGATGGATTGCATACACCGAATCATGTGCCTCTTCCAAAATTAACCTATTCAATTCCTGAATTTGAGGCACACATACCCTACCCTTGTAGGTTAGCACTCCATCACTTCGCAGGTCGTAGTCCGGTTTCGTTTGTTTATTAATCGGATCCAGATAGGATTGAAGCTCCTTATTCACATTTTGTTGAGCCTAAATATGTTCAGTTAGACTAGGCCTCACAACCACGTTAGCCACCAGGTATCTTTCCCGCTTGTACATCTTTAGGTCTACCTCCATCTTTCCCAATTGTTGCTACAAGGGTGAGTAACTCGTCTTTACTTGTGCCACCCTAGTTTGGTATTTACGACTTAAGGCATCTGCTAACACATTTACCTTTCTAGGGTGATATTCTATCACAAGGTCATAGTCCTTAACCAATTCCAACCATCTCCTCCGACGGAGATTTAACTCCTTCTGAGTTAGGAAGTAATTAAGACTCTTGTGATCTGTATATATCCTACACTTAACCCCGTAAAGGTAAACACTATCGCAGCTAATTTGAGATCATGAGTTGGATAGTTTCTTTAATGTACCTTAAGTTGTCGTGAAGCATAAGTGATAACCTTCCCTTGTTGCATCAATACACATCCTAGTCCTTGTCCAGATGCATAACTATAGACGGTGTACTCTCCCGCATTAGGGTCAGGTAGGGAGAGTACCGGTGTGGCTGTCAATCGAGTCTTTATCTCCAAAAAAGTCTTCTCACAACTTACATCCCACTTATACTCATCTACTTTCCTAGTGAGCCGAGTTAGAGGAGCTGCTATCTTAGAAAAGTTATGCACAAACTATTTATACTATTATCACGCCCCGACCCGGTTTGGTCGGATCCCCGTGATCAACCCACCACTCTCCCGGTTTATTAAAGGATTTCCCCTTATTGTAAACCGTAAAGAGTAAGGCGTCCTTTAACCTGCACCTTTCCTAGAATAGCATAATCAAAACTACATGAAATTTAAAACTTTACATACCTGTCTTATAGGCATCTTAGTTGATGGTCTTTAAGGGGAGTCTTTCCAGGATTTCCTGAAAGGGATATAAGGAAGGGGGTGAGTACGACTACTCAGTGAATGGGTTTTTAAAAGCTTTGGACTTTTAAGAAAAACATTTATATGGAGTGTGCCAGACTTCTTTGTTTTAAAAAATTCCTTCATTTAAAAATTCAGGTTTTTCCACCATTTCTTATTTACCACGATGTGTCATCACCCAACACACATCCTTCATCATGAAGGTTACACACATTTGCAAGTCAGTATCACTACTGAACCCGCTAGTGACTTCGGAGTGACTTTTCCTACCACCCGGATAGAAGTACGACCACTTCTACCCTAGGAATGAGTGGATGTACGTGACATCTAACCTACAATCCCGAAATCACTTCTTCGTGTTTGTATGAGGACTGAGACCTCATCCTGTCCCCACCTCGGTCTCATGTGCTTGGTGCTACTTCAAATTTCGCATAGACACCTGGAACGACGAACTGCCCATATAGCCACCAGGTCGTCCAGTGCCCTTAGGATGCATCACTACCCCTCATGGGTGTCTTGATGATCACGTACTCACAGTGCATGCACAAACAATGTTTTCTCATATTTCCATGTAATTTGTGGTGCCACTAGTCCAACGGCCCTGACTCTCAACTCAGCTCGTAGTTGTTTGTCTTAACTGGTCCGTCGACTTGTCATGTCGCATTGCTACTAGTTGACTGAGCATGTTTGTTCTATCTTGGTACCATGGCCAAACAATTCACTTATTAACTTTTATGGCACATATATCATGTTCATTTATGAGCTCCTGCTCATGCCAACTGGCCTTGGGCCCATTGTACGAGATTTTCAAAATCGGGCATTTAGCCCACAAGTTCCAAAACCGAGGCCCCCAACCTATCAGAGCTATTTGAGCTCCCGTCAAGAAGGTCTCCCAAATTGTTTAAGCATTGGCACACAGTTAGGGGAGAGCACTCCCGACAAAACATATGTTTTTTGTATCCATTATACCGCCCGAGTATAAGGACACCTCCGTTCATAACCGATGAACGGGTTTTCAACTTCCTTCGGGGAAGTCTCATCATACCAACTGGGTATGATCTA
This sequence comes from Trapa bicornis, assembly GCA_030064425.1. Classification (NCBI taxonomy): domain Eukaryota; kingdom Viridiplantae; phylum Streptophyta; class Magnoliopsida; order Myrtales; family Lythraceae; genus Trapa; species Trapa bicornis. Next base: position 9,019,086 of record CM057754.1, read on the forward strand.
CTTACAATCGGTAAGTTATTTTTCTGCATGATTTTCACATCACTTCCTCTAAGTAGTGATGTTTAAAATACCACTTAATAGTGGGTTTTAATACCGAGGTACTTATCATTGCCCAATCAGGTATGATATAAAATTTCCACTCATAACCGGTAAGTGGTTTTTAATTATAAGTTGTGATCATCTTCCCAACCGGGTATGATGTTAGTAAACCCACTCACTCGATAATGACATGAATTCCACTAGACCGGTTCTAGATATTCACGCGAGTTTGTCCTTGCTGGCGTTCCCGGTACTTCGTGTTCCTACATGATATGAACATCTTGGTTCATTATCCTTTGGGCTAATCGCCTTCATTCATTCCAAATGAATGAGAAAGTCAAAGTTTCATTTATTTGCAATTAGGTCCCTAAAGTTATTTCTCTTTAACTCGATGTCCCAAATGCCAGTTTTTCCTCAAATTGAGTCCCAAAACTTCTAAAATTTATCATAGAACCTCAATTTATTCCATTTCACAAAAAGGGGTTTAATTTCCCAAATTTCCAATTTGGTCTCCCAACTTTTCCAAAATTACCATTTTACCCTTTACAAAAATGGTAAATTTTGCCCTAAAAATTTCAAAATTCCTTAATTGGTCCTCCAACATTATTTTCATGCCCAATTGACCCTCAATTTCATAAAATTTCATTTTGGTCCTTTGAATTTCCAAAATCCCCAATTTTTCTCTCAATTCCAACTTCATAACACAGTTGAATTTGATTTCATCAAATTGACCCATCAAAAGTTTCCAATTGTTGAAATTGAAGTTGAAATTGAGTTTGTACATGTTCATACGATTCTTTAGAAATGTGAATCGCAAGTTTTAATGCTGGGACGAGCTCAAACAGAGCTTTGCCGGAAAATGAATTATAGAGAGAGAAAGCTTCGATTACTCATCGGTGAAGGCACGGCGGTCCGAGCTTTCAATTTGATCAGATAGCTCTCGTCCTGAGGTTCATCCTAGAATCAAGAATCACATCAATTGATGCAGAATTGGATTAGAATTTCCTCATAGCAATTCGATCGACTCTCTCTCTAGCACTGATAAAAAATTGTAAAGTGGAGCCGAATTGGCTTACCTTTTAGTCCTAATTCGGCCGTGGAAAGGCTGAGCAAGTGTTGGGAGGGCTTGAAATGGCTGATTTCAGCTTGGCCAAAATAGGGCAACTTCGGTCCGCCGGAGCTGCTTCACTATTCCATCACGCCGGCGCTTCTCCAACAATTCTCGGATTGACTGGAGTTTGCTATCAGATAGCTGTCTTCTCCCTGGTTCTAAAGAGCTCGACCTCTCCTTCCGAGGCTAAGAAAAATGTTTAAGTCGAAACTCTGGTTCGAGCTTCACCAGGAAATGGAGCAGTAGAGAGGGAGAGAAGTGTTCAGGTGTGAGGAGAATGAATGGAGATGACCTTTTTATATAGGTGTAAAATCGTGTATTAAATGGAAGAGATTTATTACTAGTATTAATATTGACATAAATTATTGGTATTAATTTTAATAATTTAATTTTGATATTAAATTATTTGTATTAATTCTAATAATTTAATTTAGGAATTAAATTATTGGTATTAATTACAATAATTAAATATATATTATGGCCATTTATGATAAGGCGTATGTTCGCATAAAATTTTTTTACCCAAATTTCGAGTTACAAAAAAATCATACTTCCCAAGAGGTCACCCATCCTCACACTATTCTTGAGTAAGCACGCTTAACTTCAAAGTTCTTATGAAATCTCGTTCACCTGAACCAATTTGGTTTTTATCTTTTATTTTGTCTTAAGTTTTTTTCCAAGGTTTAATGAACTCTTTGGATCACCCGAGAGTTGTAAATTCCCAAATTACCCATTCAGAAATGATCGATTTTGTGAAACGATTCTGAATCCTCACTTGGTTTAATCGGTTCTTTTCCCTGTTTTCCTTAGCTCAAAATGGCGGGTTTTACAACTATCTTGCCAAACCTAAGAAACTCCCTATTTCTGTAGGATTTCTTGGTGCCATGGCTTCCACCTTGGCTGGATCTACTTTGACTCCATTCTTGGACATTATATGCCCAAAGAATCATACCTCATGCAGCCATAACTCACAATTGGAGAATTTTGCATATAAGTGATTTTTCTTTAATTTCTTCAAGGTGATTGGCAAATGTTTTTCATGCTCCAACATGGTTCGTGAGTATATAAGAATGTCATCTATGAATACTATCATGAATCTATCTAAATGTGGTTGGAACATACGGTTAATCAAATCCATAAAGGCTGCAGGGGCATTCTTTAATCCGAACGACATTACTCTGAACTCGTAATGTCCATATCAGGATTGGAATGTTGTTTTGGTAATGTCCTCCTCTCAAATCCTAAGTTAATGATAGCCCGATCGAAGATCTATTTTGGAAAAGTAAGCTACTCCTTTTTAATTGATCGAATAAGTCATCTTTCTGTGGAAGTGGGTATCAGTTCTTGATGGTGACCTGGTTCTGCTTCCTGTAGTCTATGCTCAATCTCATACTTCCATCCTTTTTCTTTACGAATAGGACAGGTGCACCCCACGGAGATTGGCTAGGACGTATGAAATTCTACTCCAATAATTTATCCAATTGCTCCTTCAATTCCTTTAGTTTTGGTAGAGGCATATGATATAGGGCTTGGGATATGGGGTTTATTCATGGGATTATTTCTATGGTGAACTATACTTGCCGACTTGGAGGTAATCCTGGTAGTTCTTTTGGAAATACTTCTGGATAGCACTTAATCCTGGTAGTCTCTTCTCTTCAAGCTCTTCGTTGATGACCATGGCAAGGAAAGTCATACATCCCTTTTGTATCATCTTTTGGGCTTTTACACGGGACACCATCTATACTTCACTTTTCCTTCGGTCTCCTTGGAACTTTAATCCATTTATCTCGGGAGTGTGGAAGGTTACCGTCTTCTTTCTACAGTCCAACCTAGCCTGTTGGTTACTTAGCCAGTCCATCCCAAGGATTACTTCCACCTCCTTCAAGGGTAATGGGATCAAATCTGCTTCAAGTTTGATTCCTCTAATCTTTATGTTGAGACTTTGTTCTATGGGAGTAAGTTCTGAAGGTAAACCTGGTATTAAGTCTTCCTTGATTAAGGATCTCTCAACTGTTGAATCGAAGAGGGCTTAGATTTATTATCTCCATAATTGTTCATACCCTAATTGAAGAAACGTATAGATTTAGGGAAATGTTGTCTTTATTGAAAAAAACTTTTAATTACAAGTTTTATTTAAACTAATTGGGAGGGTTTTGGGATGTACCCGCTACAGTACTAAGGTTTCTTCTAGCCTCTTCCTATGTGAGGTTGTATACCCTAGCTGGCACTTGTGTGGTGGCATCTGGCCTGGGTTTTCTTGAGGTGGTTTAAGAGTATTCCTCTGCTTGTTCTCCTTTAGAGTGAGGCATTCCTTAGCAAAGTGCCCCACTTGTTCACATGCAAAGCAGGTCAAGCATGCTCCCCTCATGGTTCCTTTGACACCTTGGACTACGAGGGTTTCCTTGAGGCAAGGTGAGGACTACTCTCTAGGGAGGTGGTGGCATGTCCTTTCTCCTTTGAAATGCCATTCTATTTCCCCATTTTGAACCATTATGCTCCTTCCGTCCTTCCTGACGGTTTTGATCCTTATCCTCCCTCCAGGTCATTTGCTCCATTCGACGACGTCGGGTCTGCACCAGTTGCTCACACTCATGAGCCATAATAATTACTATTGCCAAATCCGTGGGGCATCCTAGTACTCTCACACGGTCTCGAATGTCCATTAAGATAGTCCATGAACCTCTAGCATATGTCTGCCGACCTAGCTTGACTAGGAGCAAAGGGTCTTAACTCGTTGAATTTTGTTACGTACTCCGATATGGTGTTAAGCCCTTGCCGAAGCCTGATGAACTCTTACTTCTTCTCATTTATCAAATGAGGCACTAGGTACTCCTCCGAGTACATCTTCTCAAACTATTCCCAAGTGGGGATGGTGGTATGCAGGTTTCGGTCTTTGTCCCACCATCGTTTGGCACTTCCCTCTAGGAAGAATTATGTCAGGATCACTATATCCTCTGGTGGTATCCCAACGATTCCCTTCAGCTTCTTAATATTTGCCAGCTAATCCATGATGGCACCAACATCTTTTTCTCCGAGGAAGGGTTTACACCCCATTTGACTGAGAGTCTTGAGGTTTTTAGGAATGTTTACTGGAAGGGGGATGGTTAACAGGGGGAGGATAGGATTGCACTTCTTCTGGTTCAACCCAAGAATTGGTGCCTGCCTCAGGGATGAGGTTGGGTTGCCCAAATACACGGGTGAACTCCTCGTACAACCTCTGGTGTTTTGGCTAAGTCCAAGAGGAGTTGTCTGGGCTTCTCTGGGAGTTTCCACAAGTAGAGGTGGTTGGGCAGTGTTGAAGACCGTGTAGCCCTAGTTCTCTTGGTTCCTTTCTTCGGAGCCATTCTGAAAATTTTAAGATCAATCCTATTAGTTACTATATTTTCTAGTCTTGATTATGTATTTGCGAAAACAGGCTCTGATGCCACTAAAGTAGTCATGCCCCGACCTAGTTTAGTTGGATCCCCACGAGCAACTCGCCACTCTCCCAGTTTACTAAGGGTTTTCCCTTTCTTTAACCCGAGAAGAGTAAGTTGTCCTTTAAACCTGTACTTTTCCTACAATAACATAAATCAAAATTGCATAAAAATTTCAACTTACATACCTATCTTGCAGGTGTGACTAATAGGAAGTCTTTGGGTAGGATTCCCTTGGTTACCTAAAAAGGGATATAAGGGATGGGGTGAGTTCAACGACACAGTTAATGATTTTTTTTTTAAGTTTGTCTATTAGGAAGAGTGTTTGAATTGGAGTGTGCCAGACTCCTATTTTCTTTTAAAACAATTCATCCTTAAAATCTCATTTTCATAGCCATTACTCAATCCTCAATCATAACCCTGTGTTTATCAACTAATACACGCCCTTCATCATGAAGGGAACACACATTTGTAGGCCAGCCCGTCCATTGTACCCACTTGTGGTATTGGAGAGACTTTACCGACCACCTAGATAGAAGCACATCCACTTCTACCCTGAGAATGAGTGGATGTACACGACATCCAGCCCTAAATCCCGTAAATAAAACTCTTTGTCTGTATGAGGATAGAGACCTCATCTCGAACCCACCCCGATCTAATGCGCATGAAGCTACGTCGAGCTTCCAAGACTTCTGGCATGACTAACTGCCCTTATCTCCACCACGTCGTCCAGTAGCCCAAGGATACATTACTACCCCTCTTGGGTGTCTTAAAGGCCACGCAACTTAGTGCATGCACAAAATAACAGTTTTCCAAAATAAGCCAATTAATTTGTGGTGCCATTGATCCAACGACCCCGACCCTCAACTTGATCTGCAGATGTTTGTCTTGACTGGTCCGTATACCTGTCATGTCGCATTATCACCAGTCCATCGATTATGTCGATCCTGTCTTGGTACCATGGCTAAATAAATCATTCAAAGTTTTCATGGCTTAAACTCATGTTTGTTTACGAGCTCCTCCTCGTGCCAACTGGCTTATGGCCCACTATACGAGATTTTAAAAATCGGGCATATTAGCCCCCCAAGTTCCAAAACCGAGGCCTCCAACCTATCTGAGCTATTCGAGCTCTCGTCAAGAAGGTCTCCCAAAAAGTTTTAGTGATACACAGTCAGGGGAGAGCACTTCCAACAAAAATAAACTTTTAGCCGTTCATCACACCAACTGGGTATGAGGACATCTCTGCTTATAACCGATAAGCAGGTTTTCTACTTCCTTCCAAAAAGTTTCATCATACCAACCAGGTATGATCTACTTACAACCGGTAATTAGTTTTTCTATTTAATTTTAACATTACTTCTCATAGGTGTAATGGTTAAAATACCACTTAGTAGTGGGTTTTCATTTCCGATGTGCTTATCATCCCAACCGGGTATGATATAAAAATTTCACTCACCCGATAGTGTAGTGAATTTCCTCTTAACCGGCTTGTTGCCTTCACGCGGACTTGTCTTAGTTGGCGTTCCCAGTACTTCGTGTTCCTACATGATAAGAACATTCCTTGTTCATTATCCTTTGGCCTAATAGCCTTCATTCATCACAAATGAATGAAATCACCAAACTTTTCATTTATTTACAATTAGGTCCCTAAAGATATTTTTCTTTAACTTCTTTATGTCCCTAATGCCGATTATCCCCCAAATTGAGTCTTGAAACTCTAGAATTTACCTTAGAACCTCAATTTATTCAAAATCACAAAAGGGGTTCAATTTTCCAAATTTCCATTTTTGTCCCTAATTTTTCTAAAATTACCATTTTGCCCCAACTTTAAAAAATGGTAAGTTTTGCCCCAAAAATTCCAAAAAATTGCCCAATTGGTCCTCAAGCATCTTTATCATGCCCAATTGGCACTCAATTTTATGAAATTACACTTTAGTCTCTCGAATTTTCGAAATTCCCAAATTTACTCCAATTTTTCCCCAATTTCAACCTTTTAACCCAGCCGAATTTGATTTCATCAAATTGATCGATCAAATGAGTTTAATTTTAAAGTTAGATTGGAGTTTCTACACCTTCATACAATTCAATTGCACTTTGAATCGCATGATTTGATGTTAGAATGAGCTCAAACGAAGCTTCATTGGAAAACTAAACGTAGAGAGAGAAAGCTTCGAAAGATTTACCGTCGGAGGTGCGATTGTCCGAGCTTTCAATCTGGGCAGATAGCTCTTTTCATGAGGTTCCACCTAGGATTAAGAATTGCATCAATTGATACTAAATTGAGCGAGAATTATTCAATGAAAATCTGTCGGTTCTCTCTTTAGCAACGATGGAAATTTATAGATGGGAGCCAAATTGGCTTACCTTTTCGTTCTAATTTAGTTGTAGGAGGACTGAGGAGGTGTTGGGAGAGCTTGGTTTGCCTCGAGAAGGGCTTGAATTGGCCATTTTCTACTCGGCCACAACAAGGTAGCTTTGGTCAGCCGTAGCGGCTTCACTGTTCTATCATGCCGACATTTCTCCGACGATCCTCGGAGAAAATGGAGACTATAGGCGTGTAGCTAACTTCTCCCTGAATCCAAAGAACCAGACCATGCCTTCTTTGGCTAAAAAAATGCCTAAGTCAGAGCTCTAGTTCGAGTTTCACCAGAAAATAGAGCAGTAGGGAGATAGTGGAGTTTTCAGGTGTGAGGAGGATGAATGAGGATGATCTACTTTACATAGGAAGCTCGGGGACTTCTTGGTCGTTCGATTGACACCATAATGGTAGTCATTCATTGCCTGAAACTCCCTGGCTAGAGACTTTTCATCTTTGCCAGCGCTGGTTGATTTTTCAACTAGTGAACAGTGTTGTCATATGAAGGAAGAAGACAACACTGTTCCAAACTGGACCGGACCGGTCCGAACCGCGTTCAAAGCTTAAACCGTCTAGTTTAGGCCTGATTCAACTGAATTTTTCAAAATTAAAAATTTCTAAATTCATTCTCTATCCACTGGTGGCCTCAATTCTTAAATGTGAATTTTCTAAGCGACCTAGAAAAATGAAATTAGCATCCAGTTTAATAGTGGTTCAAACCGGTCCAATCCGGTTCACCTGAACCAGTTTGGTTTTCATCTCCAATTCATCCTAAAGTCCCTTTTTAAGAATTTTGTGACTCTTTAGGTCACTCGGGATCCATAAATTTCCAGGTTTTCCCTTTCTCTATTGGTTCTAGTTTGTAAATCGAAATCGGTTTTCTCTTTGGAAATGACTGGTTCTTTCCCCAGTTTTCTTATTATCAAAGGACGGGGTTTACAACTCTCCCCTCCTTTTTAGCAGTTTTGTCCCAAAAACAATTACATGTCAAATAATTGAGGGTCACTATCCCTCATCACACTTTTAGTTTCCCATATCTCTTTCTGCACGGGTTTGTTCTACCATAGATCCTTGACCATAGGAATCCACTTATTCCTTAAGTTCTTATCCCTCCTATCAATGATTTGTATCGGTTCTGTTTGATAGGTCAGGTTCTCTTCCAGCTCTAGTGGAGGTTAGTCCAATACATGGCTAGGATCAGACTAATACTTTCGAAGAATAGAGATATGGAATACATCGTGTATTCTCTGTAGGTCTGGAGGTAGTTCCAATTTATAGGCCATCTGTCATATCCTTTGAATGATGGGATATGGGCCAATATACCTCGGTTTCAACTTTCCTCTTTGCTGAAACCTAAGTATTCCCTTCCATGGGGACACCTTGAGAAATACTTGATCTCCCATCTCAAACTCCAGATCTTTCCTTCGATGATCCACATAACTCTTTTGCTTGTCCTATGTGATCTTAAGGCGACTCCTGATTAGTTTTATTTTCTCTGTGGCATCCTCAATTAGTTCTGCCCTTTCTAGCTTTCTTTCCCCCACTTCTTCCCAAAATAGAGGGGTATGACATGGTCGTCCATAAAGGGCTTGGTAGGGAGCCATCTGAATATTGGTGTGATAGCTATTATTATAAGCAAATTCCATTAGGCACAAGTATTCTTCCCAACCTTTGTTCATGGTGAGTACGCACTCTCTTAACATATCCTTCAAGGTTTAAATGGTTCACTTAGACTGCCCATCAGTTTGAGGATGAAACGTCATGCTCATATGGAGCTTGGTTCCCATGGCACTTTGTAAGCTTGGCCAGAACCTTGAAGTAAATCTTGGATCTTTGTATGACACTATACTCACCGTAATGCCATGGAGTCTAACTATCTCCCTCATGTATAAGATGACCAATTATTCCACTGTATCTGTCACTCTTGTTGGAAGAAAATGTGCTGATTTGGTCAATCTATCGACGATGACCCAAATTGCGTCTCGACCCTTTCTTGTCACAAGTAGTCTTGTGACAAAGTCCATGGTGATTTGCTCCCATTTCCATTCTGGAATTGGTAAGGGTTGCAGTAGTCCTGGCGGTTTCTGATGCTCCACTTTTATCTGTTGACAGGACAAGCATCGGGTTACATATTCAATAATGTCGCTTTTCATGCCTTTCCACCAATATCCTTGTTTGGGGGTGCGGTACATCTTGGTACTACCCGGATGCATTGCATACACCGAATCGTCTGCCTCTTCTAGAATTAACCTCTTCAGTTCATTAACTTGAGGCACACATACGCTACCCTTGTATGCTAGCACTCCATCACTTCATAGGTTGTAGTCTAGTTTCATTTCTCTATTAACCGGATCCACATAGGATTGAAGCTCCTTATCCACTTTTTGTTGAGCCTGGATCTGTTCAGTTAGACTGGGCCTCACTACCACGTTAGCCACCAGGCATCTTTCCTGCTTGTCCATCTTCAGGTCCACCTCCATCCTTCCCAATTGTTGTAACAAGGGTATGTAACTCGTCTTTACGTGTGCCACCCCTGTTTGGTACTTGCGACTTAAGGCATCTATTACCACATTTACCTTTCCAAGGTGATATTCTATCACAAGGTAATAGTCCTTAACCAATTCCAACCATCTTCTCTGACAGAGATTTTACTCCTTTTGAGTTAGGAATTACATAACACTCTTGTGATCTGTATATATCCTACACTTAACCTCGTAAAGGTAGTGTCACCAAATCTTTAAAGCAAACACTATCGCAGCTAATTCCAGATCATGAGTTGGGTAGTTTCATTCATATACCTTAAGTTGTCATGAAGTATAAGCAATAACCTTCCCTTGTTGCATCAATACACATTCAAATTCTTATCCAGATGCATTATTATAGATGGTGTACTCTCCCACATTAGGGTCAGTTTGGGAGAGTACCGGTGCAGTTGTCAATCGAGTCTTTAACTCAAAGAAAAACTTCTCACAACTTGCATCCCACTTATACTCCACTCCTTTCTTTGTGAGCCGAGTTAGAGGAGCTGCTATCTTAGAAAAGTCTTGCATGAACCATCTGTAGTATCTTGCCAGACCTAAGAAACTGCGTATCTCTATAGGATTCCTTTGAGCCTTCCAATCTGATATGACTTCCACCTTGGCTGGATATACTTTGACACCATCCTTGGACACTATATGCCCTAAGAATCCTACCTCCTGCAGCCAAAACTCACACTTGGAGAATTTTGCTTATAAGTGATTTTCCTTTAATATCTTCAAGGGAATTGCCAAATGTTCTTCATGCTCCAACCTGGTTCATGAGTATATAAGAATGTCATCTATGAATACTATCACGAACCTATCCAAATGTGGTTGGAACATACGGTTCATCAAATCCATGAAGGCTATATAGGGGCATTTGTTTAATCCAAATGACATTACTCTAAACTCGTAATGTCCATATTGGGATCGGAATGTTGTTTTGGAAATGTCCTACTCTCGAATTTTGAGTTGATGATAGCCCGACTAAAGGTCTATTTTGGAGAAGTAAGCTACTCCTTTTTAATTGATCAAATAGGTCATCTATCCACGGAAGTGGGTATCGGTTCTTGATGGTGACCTGGTTCAGCTTCCTATAGTCTATGCACAGTCTCATACTTCCATCCTTTTTCTTTACGAATAGGATGGGTGCACCCCATGGAGATTGGCTAGGACGTATGAAATCCTTCTCCAATAATTTGTCCAATTTCTCCTTCAATTCCTTCAATTCCACTGGAGCCATACAATATGGGGCTTGGGATATGGGTTTTATTACTGGGATTATTTCTTTGGTGAACTCTACTTATCAACTTGGAGGTAATATAGGCAGTTCTTTTGGAAATACTTCTGGATAGCGCTTAACTACTAGAATGTCTTCAAGTCTCTTCTCTTCAAGCTCTTTGTTGATGACCATGGCTAGGAAAGCCATACAACCCATCTATATCATCTTTTGGGATTTTACATGGGACACCCTCTATACTTCGCTTTTCCTTCGATCTTCTTGGAACTTTAATCCATTAATCTTAGGAGTGTGGAAGGTTACCATCATCTTTCCACAGTCCATCCTAGCCTAAAGGTTACTTAGCTAGTCCATCCCAAGGATTACTTCCACCTTCTTCAAGGGTAATGGGATCAAATCTGCTTCAAGTTTGATTCCTCCAGCCTTTATCTCACATCCTTTTAATTGTTTTTTCCTATTGAACCCTTCTCCTAAGGATGTGAGGATGTTGAGACTTTGTTCTATGGGAGTAAGTTCTAAAGGTAAACCTAGTATTAAGTCTTCCTTGATGAACGATCTCTCAGCTCCTGAATCGAAGAGGGCATAGACTTGTTGTCCCCATAATTGTACACACCCTGATTGAAGAAACATATAGATTTAGGGAAATGTTGTCTTTATTGAATAAAACTTTTAATTACAAGTTTTGTTTGAACTAACTGGGAGGGTTTTGGTGTGGTAGTCGCTACAGTACTAGGATCTCTTGTAGCCTCTTACTAGGTGAGGTTGTATACCCTAGTTGGCACTCGTGCGGTGGCATCTGGCCTAGGGTTCTTTGGGTTCCCTTGAGGTGGTCCAAGGGTATTCCTCTGCTTGTTTTCCATGAGAGTGGGGAATTTCTTTACAAAGTGCCCCACTTGTCCACATGCAAAGCAGGTCAAGCATGCTCCCTAATGGTTCCTTTGACACCTTGGACAACGACGGTTTCCTTGAGGCAAGGTAGGGACTACTCTCTTGGAAGGTGGTGGCATGTCCTTTCTCCTTTGAAATGCCATTCTATTTCCCCATTTTGAACCATTATGCTCCTTTCCATTCTAATTTGAAATGCAATTCTTATCCTCCTTCCGGGTCATTTGCTCCATCTGACGGCATCAGGTCCGCACCAGTCGCTCACACTCATGAGCCTTACTAATTACAGTTGCCAGGTCTGTGGGGCGTCCTACTACGCTCATACAGTCTTGAATGTCCATATTGAGATTGTCTACGAACCTTTGGCATATGTCTGCCAACCCAGCTAGATTAGGAGCAAAGGGTCTTAACACATTGAATTTCATTTCCGAGGTGCTTATCATCCCAACCGGGTATGATACAAAAATCCCACTCACCCGATAGTGTAGTGAATTTCATTTTAACTGGCTAAATGCCATCACGCGAGCTTGTCTTAGCTCGCATTCCCAGTACTTCATGTTCCTACACGATATGAACATTCTTTGTTTATTATCTTTTTTCCTAATAGCCTTCATTCATCACAAATGAATGATATAACCAAACTTTTCATATATTAGCAATTAGGTCCCTAAAGTTATTTTTCTTTAACTTTAGGTCCCTAATGCAGGTTTTCCTCCAAATTGAGTCTTGAAACTCTAGAATTCACCTTTGGACTTCAATTTATTCAAAATCACAAAAAGGGGTTCAAGTTTCCCAAATTTCCAATAGGGTCCCTAATTTTTCCAAAATTACCATTTTGCCCCTACTTTACAAAAATGGTATGTTTTACCCCAAAAATTCCAAAAATTGCCCAATTGGTCCTCAAACATCTTTATCATGCCCAATTGGCCCTTAATTTTATGAAATTACACTTTAGTCCCTTGAATTTTCAAAATTCACAAAATTTCCCCAATTTTCCCCCAATTTCAACCTTCTAATTCAGTTGAATTTGATATCATTAAATTGACCGATCAAATGAGTTTAATTGTTGAAATTTAAGTTAGATTGGAGTTCCTACACCTTCATACGATTCAATTGCACTTTGAATCGCACGATTTGATGCCAGAATGAGCTTAGACGGAGCTTCGCCGAAAAACTGAATGTAGAGAGAGAAAGGTTCGAAAGCTTATTGTTGGAGGTGCGACGGTCTGAGCTTTCAATCTGGGCAGATAGCTCTCATCCTGAGGTTCCCCCTAGATTAAGAATTACATCAATTGATGTTGAATTGATGGAGAATTTAGTAAGTGAAAATCTGCTAGTTCTCTCTCTAGCACCGATCGAAATTTACAGAGTGGAGCCAAATTGGCTTACCTTTTCATTCTAATTTAGTTGTAGGAGGGTTGAGAAGGTGTTGGGAGAGCTTTGTTTATCCTGTGGAGGGCTTCAATTGGCTATTTTCAGCTTAGCCAAAATAGGGCAGCTTCTGTCCACTGGAGCTACTTCACTATTCTATCACGCTGGTGTATCTTCGACGACCCTTAGAGCAAATGGAGACTACAGGCTTGTAGCTGACTTCTCCTCGAATCCAAAGAACCTGACCATGCCTTCTTTGGCTCAGAAAAATGCCCAAGTCAGATCTCTGGTTCAAGCTTCACCAAAAATTGGAGTAGTAGGGAGAGAGTGGAGTTTTCAAGTGTGAGGAGGATGAATGAGGAGGAGCTATTTATATAGGAAGCTCGGGGACTTCTAGGCCATCCGATTGGCACCTTAATGGCGGTCAATCATTGCCTGAAACTCTTTGGCCGGAGACTTTTCATCTTTGCGGGCACTGCTCGATTTTCTAGCGAGTGAATAGTGCTCTCATCTGAAGGAAGAAGACGACACTATTCCGAATCGAACAAGACCGAGTTCAAGGTTTAAACTTGCCGGTTCAGGCCCAATTCGATCGAATTTTTAAAAATAAAAAGCTTCTATATTCATTCTTTATCCAATGGCAGCCTCAATTCTCCAATTTGAATTTTCTAAGCTATCTAGAAAAATGAATTTAACATCTGGTTTAATAGTGGTTCAAATCGATCCAAACCAGTTCAATCCGGTTCAGATCCGGTTCACATGAACCTATATGGTTTTCTCTCCTAAATTATCCTAAGGTCCTTTTCCAAGGTTTTTATGACCCCTTTGGGTCACTTGGGTGTTATAAATTTCTCAATTTGCCCATTTTTCTATGATTGGGTTTATGAAATGGTTCGAGTTTGTCACTTGGTTTGATCAGTTCTTTTCTCGATTTTCTTTAACTCCAAAGGGCAGGGTTTATAACTCTTCCCTCCTTTTAGGAGTTTTGTCCCCAAAACATATTCCACATCCTTTATACTAGAATGAATATCCATTGATATAAATTTGTAGTTTATTGACATACAACCTTATCAGTTGTTTCCGTTTATCCCTTATATCACATACTTAAGATTTTCTTTTCATTCACATCCCTTTCTCATTCCATGTAGCTTACTTTAGCTAAGCATATCTCACTGGAAGTTTTAAGGTCATATCCTTAAATTCGCATCCATCATTCCTCAAATAACTATTTGTCCATTCCAAAATCCTTTACTTAAGATTTCAGGATTGGGAGTTCCAAAATACCCAATCCTTCTTGCATTCGGTTATTTTCTTTATTATTGACCTTCTTAGCTTAGTGTCTATTCTAGCATCATGTATATACTTCCACAGGTGTTGGTGTTATCACCTTTTCATCCTACATTGAACCTTCCCTCATTCTTTAGTTATTACTTCTTCGTTCCACATTTTAACGCCTAACCTTGTCATGCTCAAATCATAGACTCTTCCTTACCTAAGTCATATTTCCATGGGACAGTTGGGCTTACATGTCCCTTACCGCACAACGTTCTTTGGAACTTGTCTTTGACGTCATTTCCTTTATAACCATATTAGTTTCCTAATTTATTTGTCTTTTCCTAACTTCTTTATTGGGTCTTTCAAATTTCATGTCTTTGAGTTTTCCGATACTTACTAACATGCTGAAGCTATTCCATTCTTACATCATTCCTCATTCCCAAGGGCGTCCTTTCCCTTAAGGACTCTTCTTTTTTTGTAAACCACTCTTACTCACTCGTTATCATTTTACGATCATTTATTCCAAATTAGTTCCTCTGTTACTCGTATGGCATCTTTTTGTTGTTGTCTTCCTAATTACCCATTATTTGGGTTCAACTTACCCCTTAGACTCTCACGATTACTTTTCCTATGTGCTTGATTCTTTCATCTCCAATAGCTTGTCTTTGAGGACCTTATCTTCTTTCCAATTTTTTTTATCGATTCCATTAACTCATAATTGTACCATGTATGTTTTTCCCAAGTTTTTTCTTCCTTGGAGATTCTTATACTCTTTTTCTCTTGGAATTCTTTTCTAGTTTTTTTACCATGTCGAATGTTCCACCTTAAATGACGTTTCTTGATGCCATCCTAACCTACTCACCTTTATCCTTGAGATCCTACGGTTATTTCTTATATACATCATCTTCATTCTCACTTGCTCCTAGTATTCATCTATTTCTTGGAAGTGGAGTTCACATCCTCCTTCATCTTACAACTCTTGATCATCCTGTAGAAAGCTTATTTAACCTCCTTATAACTTCTAGATCGTTACTCCTGTCTTAGCCATTGATCTCTTTATGGCCTTCCTTTGTCCCTATTTCTCAAAGGTTTTGGCCTTTCCATCTTGTCCTTTCTTACTGTGATTGTGACCTTCATAAGGGTAAATTCATTAATTGTCTCGCTCATTTTATCCTCTTAGTCTACTTATCTTGAGTGGATTATCTCTCTAATCTGCTTGTCTTTGGGATCTATTCTTTTACCCTATTTTGGGTATGATACTCACTACTCCCCAATCCTTCTTGGAATGTAGTTTATTTCTCGGATAATCTGGTTGTTATGGGTTATTTCCTTCAACTAGATTTGTCACACCCTGACCTGCTTTGGTTGGATCCTCGTGAACAACCTGCCGCACTCTTGGTTCAAGAGGAGTTTCCCCCTTCTTTTACTCAAGAGGAGCGAGGCATACTTTTAACCTTGTTCCCTGAAAAGACATATATCAAATAAAATGCAAGTTTAAGAGAATTTAAGCATACCTAATAGATGGTAAGGCTTGGTGTTATCCCTAGTTATTTTCTCTATTTCCTGAAAAGGGATAAAAGAGGGGTGAGTTTCTACAACTCAGTGAATGGATATTTTCAACAATGAAGTTTCAAAAAAAAAATAGTTTTCAAGTTGAAGTGTGCCATACTCCTTAATTCCTTTAAATTTCCTCATTTTCAAATCTCAGTTTTTAAAATCAATTATTATTACCACAGTGTGTCATCACCCAACATACATCCTTCATTATGAAGGTAAAACTCAAATCGCAGGCCAGCCGTCATCCACTGAACCCACTTGTGGCATCGGAGCGACTTTATTGGCGACCTATATAGATGCACGTCCACTTCTAACTTGAGAATGATAGGAAATATATTATTTTATTTTTCAATATTCTAGAAAATTTATTATATTAATAATTCTCACTTTCGAATTGTAGCCTTCTTTTGGGCTATTGTTATACTCTTCTATTAGGATTCCGGTTTAGCTTTCGACAATCACTCCAATCAGCCCATGCAATCCTTCTTTAGTTATTTTAGCCCTTAACCATGCAATTAAGCCTTACAAATTTGCAGCATCCTCAATTGTATTCACATAAATTCTGCCCTCGTACCACCCAATCCAAAGAAGTAACTCACAAGCAAAGTAATCTTTGAGAGGGTTATTAGTTGGGGAGCACTGAAAGGAGTACTTAAATGGGCATGAAAGAGTATATGGGCGGTGGATATCACTAAATACAAGAACAATCTATTCTAATTCACCTTTGACAACTAGAAGGATGCCGAGAGGATGTTAAGAGAAAGTTCGTGGAAAATTGAGGGCAAAGCATGTTCCTAGCCCAATGGGGTGGGATAGAGAAGATCACTAGAATGAACTAGAGTTTGGACCCACTTTGGCTTCAAATTCATGACTTTCCCTACAACCATCTCATTGAATGAAACAGTTGGAAGGTGGGAACTACAGTAGGGGAGGTACTAGAAGTAGAAGGCACTAACTGATTGAGGGGCAAAAATTACCTCAAGATCAAGGTTAAAGTGAATATCCAGGGACCCCTTTCGAGTGGTGCATGGGTTGGATTGCAAAGTGGGAAGACAAAGTGGATCCCCTTTAGGTATGAAAGGATTCTAGCCATATGCTTTAGGTGCAGGCGGATAAACAACCCTACATGCCATTTTCAGGAGGAACCATTAGAGGACCAAGTTTATGGACCATGAATGAGAGCCCCATCAACTAGAAACAAAACATGGACTCTTAATGAACACAAGAGGATCTTGTTCTATACCTCTCGATCAGAGGAGGAGAAGTCATTTCACGCTTTGGCTCGATTCCTTGACCGACGGTCCCATGTAACTCGCCAATCCCCTCGATGTTATAGTGGTGGGATCCTTCACTAAAGTAAAACCGACGGGACTAAGACTCAAAATATAAAATACATCTCTGTTTTTCAATAGAAATTTGAAACTTTTCTTTAAAGCATGGTGTCCACATAATGGTTTAACAATAAACTGGGGATACTGTAGTTGATAGTAGTAAATTACAACCTTTGTGAGCAAGGTAGAAGGCTACCTTAGACAATAAGTGGCTTGGGAATGTCTAACTGCCTTTGTTCCTAGTCTCCTTGACTTTCATTTGTAATAGTTTAGGGGATGGGTGAGCTCATAGCTCAGTGAGTAGGACACTAACGTCGCGCTACTACATGGCTTACGATCCAAAACTTTAACATAAATAACCTAGCATGATATACTATTTGCTTCACTCGTATTTTCCTATATGAGTCCTGTGCTTTATTTTTAACCCTTGAGATGCACGTGTCGAGCCATCCAACTCGTAGTCTAGGATACGGTTGGGTTAACCTCAGTCTCCTATTTTCCCCTCTTACACTTCTAGTGCATTAAACACAAACACTGGGACTCTGTCCCAAACAAAAGCATGGTCTATGCTCGGGTGACAATACTAGGCTACTCACAGCCTGCACCTCAAGTTGGCAACTTAGGACTACCAAAAGCATGGCATACGCTTGAATGGCACTACCGAGCCACTCACAACCCATTCCTCGACTCGACAACTCGGGCCTAAACAAAAGCTTAACAAATGCTCGGGTGGCACTACCAGTCTACTTAGAGCACGCGCCTCGACCTGACAATTTAGGCGTTAGCACAAAATAAAGTGGCACTCATGGAACTAAACAGACAATCACATTCTGCCCAGAATGGATCACCACTCGTGTTATCCCAGACTGGGAGTTGGAGTGTGGGAGGCCCCATGACTACTCACAACCGACACCTCACTTGTGATGCCTCATAGTTCGGTGTCTCAGTACCCCGGGATCCTTGCTGTCTTGCGGATGCTCTCCTGCACAAAATATGGCACTCATGCATGCACATCAATTGGGTTACTCAGGCCTCACATATAAACATAAAGTCTCCCTAGAATGCACCGTCCTCTTGGGATGACACCTGACAAGGAACTAGAGTGAAGGAGTTGCGAACCTTCTCTACACTCACAGTTGGTGTCTTAGCACCTGGGTCAGAGCCGCATTACCACCTCTCGCCGGCCTATGGCCCTTACACATATGACTCATCTCCACCATCTCCTATTGCAGAGGTATACTAGGATGGTACCCGTATGTATTCTAGTGTCATAGGAAATCATGGAAGATTACACGGTTACTCCCCGATCTCCTTTCCATTTTTCCTCGAGTGACGACATAGCCTATTAGGCATCCATTTGCCACCCCCATCATCCATATTGGTATTCGCAAATAATATTCACAATAATAACATGACCCATGGTCATAAATGTGACGCTCATGGCCATTACTCGTAACAGTGCTACATGCACTACGTTATTGGAAGCTCACAGCAACACATGCCCGACTCCCCATCATTTAGCACACAAAATGCACACAACAACCATCATGCTAAAAACATGGTTAAACACAAGAGTTCGAACCCTCACTAGTTGTCTCCCCTTAAAGGATGCATGTACAAACATCGGGAGCTCAGTTCTATGGGAGTCGGCTTCCCTTTTGAAACAACTAACCTAATGGCCCCGCACTCGGGTCTCACCGCCTGAACTCGACCTGAACATTTTCACAACAAAGTAATGCACACATGGTGGGAGTCTAACCCTTAGTAGCTCTCTCCCCAATTCATGCAAAGGCTCTTAGCAAAAAATATGGTTTTCACTCGATTTATCAAAAATTGATATTCATCTCATACGCCCAGTTCTCATGTGAGTTCTTGCTTGATTTTAAAAGAATATGTGATTTAGTGGGCATGATTTTTACTGGTTAACACTTCTTATATGAATTCTCAAAGTGCAACTTAAATATCTTAGCACACAAGGTCGCACAAATTTATTTATCGAAACTCGGTCGGTCCAATAGTACACGACATCAAACATACCCCACTTACATTTTCATCGAGACTTGTTCATCCTGACCGTTATTTCCTCTATCTCTTGTTGTACAATCCGCTATAGGATTCATTCTACATGAATAAAATTGCACAACCAAGTCAGTTTAGTATTTTACTAAATATTCATAATTGTTACCCGTAATTTTTCACAAATTCTGGTTTTGCCCCTCAAGTTAGGTTCTCTCAACTAATATGTCGATGACCCTTTATGATTTCCAACCCCACCAATGATGTAAATTCCGTTCTCTCAAAATAAGAAGTTGGAAATGAGAATTGTAATATTTTGAGAGAAAACTAAGAATCAATGTGATCTTGAATTAGTAAAAAAAAGTCAAAACAAGAACTTGGAAAATCCCAAGTGCTCAATGAAGATCCAAAAGCCATGTAAAAGAACCATGAAGTGAATTGGGTGTGAAAACTGGACCGGTTCAGGGTTAATTAGACTTGAACCGAATTGAACCAAATTGAACCATGAAGAACCAATTTAAATATTCATTTTTCTAGGTGAATTAAAAATAAAAATTTAGGAAATTGAAGTCACCATTGGATAGAAAATGAATTTAGACAAATTTAGAAAATTTTAAATTTTAGAAAACCGGTTGAATCGGGTCTGAACTGACTAATTTATGGTTTTGGGTCACCAAACTTGGCCGGACCAAACCGATTAACGATCTAACTGGTCAAGGGACCGCTTGCCAGGTTAGTGCCCAATCAGTGAGCACGACCAATCAACGCACGATGCATGGTGAAGCACACATAGTCAATTGCTCGGTCAGCGTCTGAAAGCATTGACCAATTAGAGCATGACACATGTCCTTACACTCTTGGGTTTCTTTCATCCTTTTGCTCTTTGGTTCAGTTCCTCCTAACAATTCCTTGACATCATTCGAGCATCTTGCTTCATCACCTACCATCGAGAGCTTTGATGTCTGCGATTCTAGCTTCTCCCCCGCTCAATTCCAATTTCACCCAAGTTAATCTCAATTGTCGATGGTTCGTCCATCGTAGGCATCACCCCTTCTTGATGGCTATAATTGCCTTTGATCGACTCCCTAATTACCCAACAAAGTACTCTAGATATTGTTGTCTTAAATTCAAGTTTTAGGCAAACACTCCATGTCCATGTGTTGCTCAATGGAGGTCGTGATCAAGGGCGTTCCTAGCGGCTAGCAGCCATGCTGCACCCTGAATGTTTATATCTTTCTCCCTTGGCCTTAATTCCCTTCGAGAATTTCTTGTGATAAATTGGCTTTCTAATTATCATTGTGTCAGGGCTTCTTCCCATCATTATTGCTCATGTTGTGTTGCCGAGTTGGTCGATTGAGGTGGACGATCAATCTGGTGTTCCACTACTCGAATACCTTAGATGAATCCCTCACTCCCTAACACTCCTTCCTTTTGTTAGATTTAGGTTTGATTCCTCTACACTTCACAATCATTAATTTCCTTCAATGTTAAATTCAAGGTACTAGTCTTGTCATCATATTCAGTTGCAAATCTTTAGGAGACTCCCTTTTGGATTTTAAAGACCTTCACGACTTTAAATGGTGATGTTGAGAATTTATTAACTATTCAATTCACCTAGATATTGAATTCATTCCTTCTACATGATAGTTTGACCCTATCTCCTTAGCAATTTTTGGGATTTTTCTAAAATTTTCTACCTTGCTTGTAGTTTTCAAGGTCAATTGGGATATTCTTGCATTTAGTTAAATTATTCCTCGTCCCTTTGTTTACCTAGTAACGTTCATACATTATAATTATTTTTCCTTTATGGACTTGAATGGAAATTAATCAATTGATTTATTACATGGAGGGTTGGTCCTTTGGAAGTCGTAATATGCCTTGGAAATCTTTTGGCTGAAATGATAACCTCTTTCCCCCTCCCCTCTCCTTTCATTATGTTCTAGTTTAGTTAAATTTTCTAGGGTTCTGTTCCAATTACTACATCTCTTTGGAATTAATTTTGAAGTGAAGAATAACATTTAACTATGTAAGAGAATCAAATTGAGTGTATGGAATTACCGTAAATGCTGAGATGAAAATCCTCCCAAGTAATCAAATTGAGTGTGTCATACCAAACCTTGTTTATGATTTTGTGCGTTGGCCTTTCCACCTCTCCCTTCTTTGCTGGAGTTTAAATTTATGACCTTAATGAGGGTCAGTTCATTAACTGCCTTGTCCCCACTATTCTTTTATTTCACTTGTCTTGGTATAGTTGTCCTTCAAGTTTACTCGTCCTTGATGCATATCCCATCACCCTTTTTATGGTGTCATCTTTACTATTTTTCGGTCCTTCCTAGGTCTTCTTCTTTCATAGTTACTAGTTACATCTTTTCGCTAGGTTCGTCTACAACCCTACTTGGCTCCTCTGCTTTTCCAAAGTAGGTCGCACCTTACCATCCTATTTGTCTTTCATCATTTGGTGATTATCTTTTCTGGAGGAGGTACTACCTTTTTTGCTCCTAGATGGCTTGTAGCGCTTCTTAAGGAAAATTCCCTTCATCTACATTTTGTTCTGTCTGCATTTTTTTAAGGTCCTACCCTTGGTCTTTTTCCCCTGATCCTTCATCATGTAGTTGAGGCACACAATTGCATCATTATTGAGGGACAAATTTTTTTTGGAATTTAGAATTTTATTTATTCATCATTGAAGTAGGAATACAGTTTGGGGCTTTAACTCTTCTTAAGGGAGATTATTACAATGATGGGTCGGGAAGTACTCACTACTATGCTAGGGTCTAGAAGAATTTTTTCATGGGTGAAATTGGAATCCCTAGCTGGAATCGTGGTTCTTGTGGTGTTATCCCTTGGGTCTTCTATAGGTGAGGAGTTGTCATTATTGGAAGGTATCGCTTTAAATCCTTGTAGTGTGGGATAATCCTTTGTTATATGTCCTTCTCCTCTACACCTATAACCAATTCTCATGGGACTTGTCCTCAGTAATGTTGGGCACCTTATCATGTAGTGTCCCCATTGTCCACATCTGTAATAGGTCATCTCCTTGCGTTGACCTTTGTGGTTCCTCCTATACTTCAAGCATTATGGGACCTTTCTAAGGGATTGCTAGTGGTTCGTAGCTTCGCCGTCCTTGAGCCCGAACACCTTGAAGGTTTTCTTGTCAAGTCTTCTTTGACTAGGGGTTACTCCAAGAGTCCTACTATACTCCTTAGGTTCCTGGTTCATTTCATCCTTTAGGATGGGATTCTCCTTGGTTTCCGGGGTGGCTTGGGTAGTGCGGGTATGTTTGGCTACATTTCTTGGGGCCATCTTCCTACAAGGTAGGTAGTTTTCATTTAATTCTTATGTTATGTAGTCTTGATAATGCATTCAAGGAAACATGCTTTGATACCACTCAAGTTATCATGCCCCAACCTAGTTTGGTCAGATTCCTGTGAGCAACCCGCCACTACTTTTGGTCTATGAAGGGTTTCATCCTTTTCTAAATCGTGAGGAATAAGGTGTCCTTTTTTTTCCTGTTTTTCCTAGAATAGAATTATACAAAACTAAATATATATTAAAGTAGTCATACATGTCTTATAGCTTAACTACAAGAGGGTCTTTAAGGTTGGTTTTCCTCTATTACCTAAAAAGGGATAAAGGAAGGAGGTGAGTTCTACAACTTAGTGAGCGGGTGTTGGGAGTGAGTTTTCAAAATATTTTTGGCTTAATCAAAACCATGTCAAGGTTAACATCTCCTTTTTTTAAGGATTTCCTCAAATTCAGTTTTTCAAAACCTCTTTCCATTTCCATATTAGGTTTGTTTAGCTTTCTTGACCTACCCCTTGCCTCGGGGGGTGTTTAGCAATCAAACACTCACCCTTCATCAGGAAGGGTAAACATATTCGCAAGTGCATCACACCCACTACACTCACTTGTGGATTAGAGCATCTTTACTATCTACCATGATAGAAGCCCATCCACTTCTACCCTAAATCTGAGTGGACGTCCTAGACGTCCGACCCTCAGACCCGAATGCCACATCGTGTCCATATGAGGAAGGTGACCTCATCCTAACCCCTCCCCAGTCTCATGCGCAAGAAGCTCCTAGAGCTACATGACTAACTAGAACAACGAACTGCCCTTATCTCCACCGTGTCATCCAACAGCCCTTAGGGCCCATCATTACCCCTAGGGAATCTTGATGGTACCGTACCATAAGTGCATGCACAAATGATAGTTTTCATATAGTTATCCATCCTCTTTGGTTCCAACGATCCAGTGACCCCGATGCTCAACCCGATGTGCAGCTGTTTGTCTAGGTCAATCCATCGACCTGGCTCTGACACACTGCCACCAATCCATTGAGCATTGTTGGTCCTGTCTTTGTACCATGGCACAACACACAATCCATTCCATTTTAATTAGGACTTTTCATAGCTCTTCCTAATCAAGTTTGTTCTATCCGGGTGGCTGGTAAAGTCGCTCCGAAGCCACAAGTGGGTTTAGTGGATGTACTGACTTGCGAATGTGTGTTTAACCTTCATGATGAAGGATGTGTGTTGGGTGATGACACACCGTGATTAAATAAATAAATGGTGATAAAACCCGAGATTTTGAATGAAGTGATTTTTGAAAGAAAGGAGTCTGGCACACTCCAATAATAAAAGTTTTCTTAAAAGTCAAACCATTTGAAAACCCATTCGCTGAGTAGTCGTACTCACCCCCTCCCTTATATCCCTTTTAGGAAATCCCGGAAAGCCTACCCTTAAATACCATCAACTAAGAAGCTTGTGAGAAAGGTTTGATGAATTTAAAATGTTATGCAGTTTTGATTATATTATTCTAGGAAAATGATGCAGGTTTAAAGGATGTCTTACTCTTTACGGTTTATAATAAGGGAAACCCTTTAATAAATCGGGAGAGTGGTGGGTTGATCATGGGGATCCAACCAAACTGTGTCGGGGCATGACAACTAGAGTGGTATCAGAGTCTGTTTTCTCAAATACATAATCAAGACTAGAAAATGTAGTAACTAATAGGATTTATCATTAAATTTTCAGATGGCTCCCAGGAGAGGATCCAAGAAAACTTGGAATGGCTCTCTACTCAACACCCTGTCTTCATAGAAAACAACCCTAGAATCTTCCCAAATGCCTGAGACCTGGGAGGAATCTCGAAAGACCAAATGGGGAAGTATCATGGAGAATGGTGCTAGGACCTATCGATGGCACAACTCTAAGTATGAAGGAGGATGTTTATCAAGAATTACATAGATCCTTAGTTATTTTGTGACCATCTCCTGTGATAGGGCTGAAAGCCTAATCTTTTGTATCCTCCTGTTAATAAAATACTCAAATTCTCAAAACTCTATCTCCTCATGATACAATCTTGTTGGGAATATGGCCTAAGGAAAATAAAACAAACCCACACTATCCTGGATACTAAGGAAATGACACATCTTGGTTATAAAGATGAATCAAGGAATTAAGAAACCTAGGAGGACTCTTACCATGACCCTTTAGCAAAGGAGATTCAATAAGAAAACTGTCAAAGTGATCAAACTCAAGAATGGTAGAGCACCAAACCAGTAGTAACCCTAGAAATGCCCTACTCGAAGGAAAGAAGGGACCACAACAATCCACGTAAGGGAATAACCTATTACAAGTATGAACGATGGAGACATTACCTAAAGAAGTGCCCAACCCTACTAAGGACAAGTACCAAGATAAACTATTATAGGTGTAACGAAAGAAGGGGTGTTTCACTCCTCATAAATTTAGGGAAATACCTCCTCAAAGGTCACGAAGGACATGCAGGACTGGACACCGAAACCATGGAGTAGGTTAAGTAAGCGGATCACCAAGAGGTCAAGAAATGATGAGGTGAATGCAAAATTTAAATTTCTTCTTAAGAAGGTCAAACTAAGAAAGATACCTCAAGAGTAGGGATAAAGTACATGGGAAGTATATCTAGAACCCTCTCATAAGGGGCAAACACAGAAAAACGTCCTCCGAAACTCTAGGGAATGACACAGTGAGAGAGAAGAAGAGAAGGAATACACTGTGAAAGGGAACTCTAGAGGGATGCATACAACTAAGTACCTTTAAGGAATCATTAGTTGGTGGATGGACATAATGTGGAGTGCAAGGAACTAACCCATCATTAGAAACTACATGAAGGAAGGATGTATTGGAGGCCAAGACTGACCTGCTTTGGAAAAGTGATAGAATTTTAGGTACAACTTCCTTTGGAAAATGTAGAGAAGTCAAACTGGAGATTCGGAACAACATAATAGAAGTAAATTGGAGCTTCAATGTTCTATCACGTCGACGTTTCTCCAGCAACCCTTGGAGCAAATGGAGACTACAGGCATGTAGCTAACTTCTCCCCAAATCCAAAGAACCCAACCACGCACTTCTTTGGCTCAAAAAAATGCCTAAGTCGGAGCTCTAGTTCAAATTTCACCGGAAAATGGAGAAGTAGGGAGAGAGTGGAGTTTTCAGGTGTGAGGAGGATGAATGAGGAGGGGCTCTTTATATAGAAAGCTCGGGGACTTCTTGATTGTCCGTTGGTGCTTTAATGGCAGTCATTCATTGCTTGAAACTCCCTGGCCGGAGACTTTTCCTCTTCACCGGTCCTGCTTGATTTTCCAGTGAGTTAATAGTGTTGTCATCTGAAGGAAGAAGATGACACAGTTCCGAACCGGACCGGACCAGTACAAACCGAGTTCAAAGCTTAATTCGGCGGGTTCAGTCCTAATTTGACCAAGTTTTTCAAAATTAAAAATTTCTAAATTCATTCTCTATCAAATGGTGGCCTCAATTCTCCATTTTGAATTTTTTAAGCTACATAGAAAAATGAATTTACCATCCTATTCAATAATGGTTCAAACCGGTCCAAACTGGTTCAATCTGGTTCGGATCCGGTTCACCTAAACCGAACTAGTTTGCTCTCCCAAATTGTACTAAGGTCCTTTTCCATGGTTTTATGAACCCTTTGGGTCACTCGAGAGTTATAAATTTCCCAAATTGCCCGTTCTCTAATGATTGGGTATGTGAACCAGTTCGATGTTTCTCACTCGATTTGATCGGTTCTTTTTTCGGTTTTCCTTAACTCCAAAGGGCGGAGTTTACAACTCTCCCCTCCTTTTTGGAGTTTTGTCCCCAAAACTAAATTAGCATTTTTCACTCTACAATAAACTTCCCTTAATGTCAACTTAGACATGTTATTACTTTGGTCGTTCTTTCACTTAGTCCACCTTAAATCACGCACTCAAGGAATTTCTTTTCCTTTACATTGCTTACTCCTTCCATGGACTTTTATCATAACTATTATGTCTTGCCCGTGAGTCCAAAGGTATATCACTAGGTTCGCATCTCCCTTTACTTAGGGCAAGATTCTTCCCTTTGTGGTTCTTACTCAAGATTTAAGGATTGGGAGTTCCAAGGTGCCCAATCATTCATTTATCAAGTTATTCTCTTTATCGTTGAAACCCTTACCTCGGCGTTCTTTCAAGCATTACGTACTTGTTTTCATAGGTTCCGGTGTTATTATTCCTTCGTCCTAATTTGACCCATCCTTCATCTGACATTAAATACAGATTCAGTCAAAATTATGTTTGACCTTGTTATGCTTACTAACTGACTCCTTACTTGAGCCACATTTTACTCAGGATTGTTGGGGCTTACATCTCCCTTACGACATGACATAGTCCAGAACCTGCCTCTGTCCATCAGACTTCTACTACACTTCATTTAAGGTTGTTCCCAACTTTCCAACCTTTCAGGGATTGTATAACTTTATCCCTCCTTTAATCAAGTAGTATTCCTCGACTACCTTTAATGTTATCCAGTCATCCTTCGTGCCTTGACAACATATCTTACATAACCATGTCGGTTTCTTTACCAACTCATCTTTCCCCAACTTCTTTATTGGGTCTTTCTGGTGCCAATCATTGAATTTCCTGATGATTTACCGACATGCTAGGATTCTTCCCTTCTTATGGCTTCCTTCATTTCTGGTGATGTCCTTTACTCAAGAATTTTCCTTTCCCCTAAACCCACTCTTACTTACTTGTGACCATTTCACGATTCTGTTGTATTTTAGGGGGTTCTCCTTTAATGATTTTCATTCTCTACTATGTCCTTCAAGGTAGATATTTCTCTTTAGGTGCTAGATGTTCAAATTTCTTACTAATCCTTGAAGGTTTCCTTCCTTCGCATTCTTACACCCTTTTGAATTTGGGCTTTTGTCCACCTTCAATCATTTGTCGATCATCGGGTCTTATTTCGTGTACTCAACACAATACCCACTCTATTACCCTTCTTTAGAGTGTAGTCTCCACTACTCCCCAGTCCTTTTTATGGACTCGTTTATTCTCTTTGACCATCCTATTGCTACTAGTTGCTTCCTTCTTTTCTAGGTTCGTCAAAAATCTCTAATTGGCTTCTTTGCTCTTCCAAATCAGGTAATACTTTGGCCATCCCGACATACCCTTAACCACTTACGATTCTTTATGTCGATTTAAGCCTCTTAGTATCCATTTGGTGGTTCCTTAGCTTTGGAACTTCCCTTTTTGAGGACTTACTTCCTACTTGTATCCTCTACCTAAGGATTCACATCCTAGTTCAACTTCTTAACGCTTCTTGGAGGCTTTTCCTTCTTTCCTTCTTACACCCTTCTGAGATCGGTATTGTTTCCCGCTCTTTATCCTTCACTATCCTCCATTTCCATTTTGTTCCTTATCCTCTCTTGGAAGAGCTCCTACTAATAGATTGGTTCCTAGCACCCTTTATGTCTAGCCACACAACCTTGGGCTCTATTAAGCGAGTGTGGGCCATGATTAGTCTCGATATCATTGGTTATTTTCTCCTTACCCTCTTCCGAATTGGAGGGCTTACTTTTCCAAGGTTTTTTTTCTGAATGTTTTTTCCTCTATTTCCTTATGATGCATAGCCCACCCATTTTCACTTGTCACTGTGTCATTTGATGCTATTTCCTACTTACCCGTTTCTTGGGTTTAACTTTCCCCTTGGGTCCTCTTAATGTGCTTCCCTTGGTTCTTTCACCTCAGTGTGCACTTTATCTCCTCATCCTTCATCACTTGGTCCATTACTTCGTAATTGAAACATGTATGCCTTCCCAGGGTCTCCTTCCTTGGGAAAGGTCCAGGCACTATTTACTCCAGGACCTCTTTGTGCGGGACTTACTAAATCCTCCTTATAGCATGAGTGTAGTCATCATTTCATTTTCGGCCATTTATTTCTTCAAGGGTTTTCTTCATCCTTCCTTTCCACTATTTTGGCCTTTCCAATTCCCCCTTCTTTGCTAGGTTAGTCTATAACCCTACTTGGCTTCTCTATTTTTCCAAAGTAGATCATACCTTACTATCTTGAGGCATCCTAATTGTCTTTCATCATTCAACTTGTCTTCTATGGAGGAGGTGTTTTCATCTTTGCTCCTCGGTAGTTTGAAGTGCTCCTTAAGGGAAAATTCCCTTTATCTATATTCTACTATTTCTGGGTTTTCTTAAGGTCCTACCCTTGATCTTATTTCTATGATCCTTCCTCGGGTAATTGAGGCATAATATCTTA
Source organism: Trapa bicornis (assembly GCA_030064425.1). Taxonomy (NCBI): domain Eukaryota; kingdom Viridiplantae; phylum Streptophyta; class Magnoliopsida; order Myrtales; family Lythraceae; genus Trapa; species Trapa bicornis. The sequence goes on from CM057754.1 coordinate 9,047,771, forward strand.
TTATTAAGGAACAAAGAAATTTTCAGAGACTCAGGATCTTATTTATTGAAGTAAGAATACAATTTTAGGGTTTTAAAATCTATTGAGGGAGATTGTTACAATTATGGGTTGGGAATACTCATTACTAAACTATGGTCTAGAGGAATTTCTTCTTGGGTGAGATTGGGTTCCCTAGCCACAATTGTGGTTCTTGTAATGTTATCCCTTCGGACTTCTGTAGGGTTGGAGGTGTCCTTACTGGAAGGTATCACTTAGATCCCTCGCAATGAAGGACAATTACTTGCTATGTGTCCCGCCCTCCTACACTCATAACAGATCCTCTCGGGTCTTGTCCTCTGAAATGTTGGGCAACTTCTAATGTAGTATCCCCATTGTCCACATTTATAACTGGCCATCTCCTTGCGTAAACCCTTGTGGTTCCTCCTATACTTTAAGCATTGTAGGACCTTTCTAAGGGATTGTTGATGGTCTGATGCCTTGCCAACCTTGAACTTGATCACCGTGGAGGCTTTCTTGTCGAGTCCTCTTTGACTCAGGGTCTCTCCAAGGGTCCTTCTATACTCTTGGTTCATTTCCTCCCTTGGAATGGGGTTCTCCCTGGCTTCCAAGGTGGCTAAGATAGTGCAAGTTTGTTTGGCTACTTTTCTTGGGGCCATCTGAAAATTTTAAAATTATTCTTATTAGTTACTATATTATCTAGTCTTAATAATGTATTCAAGGAAACAGGCTCTAATACCACTCAAGTTGTCATGCCCCGATCCGGTTTGGTCGGAACCCCATGAGCAACCCGCCACTCTCCCGGTTTACTAAGGGTTTTCCACTTCTTTAACCTAGGAGGAGTAAATCATCCTTTAAACCTATACCTTTCCTAGAATAACATAAATCAAAACTGCATAAAAATTTTAACTTAAATACCTGTCTTGCAGGTGTGACTAACATGAGATCTTTGGGTAGGATTCCCATGGTTACTTGAAAAGGGATATAAGGGAAGGGGTGAGTTCAACAACTTATTGAATGGTTTTTTTTTAAGTTTGACTTTTGGGAAAAGTGTTTGAATCGGAGTGTGCCAAACTCCTTATTTTCTTTTAAAACAATTCATCCTTAAAATCTCATTTTCATAGCCATTACTCAATCCTCAATCAATACTGGTGTGTTTATTAACAAGCACACACCCTTCATCATGAAGGGAACACACATTCACAGGGAAGCACGTCCACTGCACCTGCTTGTGGCATCGAAGCGACTTTACCGGCCACTTAGATAGAAGCATGCCCACTTCTACCATGAGAATGAGTGGATGTATGCGATATCTAACCCTCAATCCCATAAATAAAACTCGGTGTCCATATGAGGACACAGACCACATCCCATCCCCACCCCGGTCTCATGCGTATGAAGCTACATCGAGCTTCCAAGACTGCTGGCACGACTAACTGCCCTTATCTCCACCATGTCATCCAGTATCCCTAGGACACATCACTACCCGTCTTGGGTGTCTTGAAGGTCCCCGTAACTCAGTGCATGCACACACCAATAGATTTCCACATAAGCCATTTAATATGTGGTGCCACTGGTCCAACGGCCCTGACCCTCAACTCGGACTGCAACTGTTTGTCTCGACTAGTCCGTCGACCTATCATGTCACACTACCGCCAGTCCATCGAGTATGTCAGTTATGTCTTCATACCATGGCCAAACAAATCATTCATTTGAAGTTTTCATGGCTTAAACTCATGTTTTTTAGGAGCTCCTACTCGTGCCAACTGGCCTTGGGCCCACTATACGAGATTTTCAAAATCGAGCATATTAGCCCACAAATTCCAAAACTGAGGCCTCAAGCCTATCTGAGCTATTTGAGCTCCCATCAAGAAGGTCTCCAAAAATATTTAAGCAGTGACACACAGTCAGGGGAGAGCACTTCTGCAAAAATAAGCTTTTAGCCGTCAATCACACCAACCAGGTGTGAGGACATCTCCGCTCATGATCGATGAACGGGTCTTCTACTTCCTTCCAGGAAGTTCATCATACCAACCGTGTATGATCTACTTACAACAGGTAAGTAGTTTTTTTCACATAATTTCCACTTCACTCCTCCCATGTGTGATGGTTAAAAAAACACTTAGTAGTGGGATTTCATTTCTGAGGTGCTTATCATCTCAACCGGATATGATATAAAAATCCCACTCACCCGATAACGCAATGATTTCCTCTTAACTGGTTCTTTATTTTCACGTGAGCTTGTCCTTGTTGGCATCCCTGGTACTTCGTGTTCCTACACGATATGAACATCCTTGTTCATTATCCCTTGACCTAATAGTCTTCATTCATCATGAATGGATGAAATACTTAAACTTTCCATTATTTTCAATTAGGTCCCTAAAGATCTTTTTCTTTAACTTTTGGTCACTAATTCTGATTTTCCCCCAAATAGAGTCCCGAAACTTCTAAAATTCACCTTTAGACTGCAATTTATTCAAAATCACAAAAACGGGTTCAAGTTTCCCAAATTTCCAATTTGGTCCCCAACTTTCCAAAATTAATATTTTGCCCTTACTTTACAAAAATGGTAAGTTTCTCCCCAAAAATTCTAAAAATTGCCCAATTGATCCTCCAACATCTTTATCATATCCAATTGGCCCTCAATTTTATGAAATTGCACTTTAGTCCCTCAAAATTTTGAAATCCCTAATTTTCCTTAATTTTTCCCCCAATTTCAACCTTCTATGTAAACCCTGCACTTTGGAGTTAAGGAAAACTGGGAAAAGAACCGGTCAACCCGAGTCAGAAACACCGAACCCGGTTCACAAACCGATCATCACAAAATGGGCAATTTGCGAAATTTACAAGTACTGAGTGATCCAAAGGATTCCTAAAACCTTGGAAAGGAACCTTAGGAGAAATTGGAATAGAAAAACTAGACCAGTTCAGATGAACCGGATCCAACTAGATTGAACCAGTTTATGAACCAAAACCGATAAAGAAAGAGCAAACTGGGAAATTTATGGATCTCGAGTGACCTAAGGAGTCACAAAAGTCATGAAAAAGGACTTTAGGATGAATTGGAGATGAAAACAAAACTGGTTCAGGTGAACTGGATCTAAACTGCATTAAACCGGTTTAAACCGCCATTGAATCGAATGCTAAATTCAATTTTCTAGGTGGCTTAGAAAATTCAAATTTGAGATTTGAGGCCACCATTGGATAGAGAATGAATTTAGATGAATATATAAATTTTTAATTTTGAAAAATTCGATCGAATCAGGCCTGAATCGGCCGATTTAAGCTTTGAACCCAGTTCGGACCTGTCCAGTCTGGTTCAGAACAGTGTCATCTTCTTCCTTCATATGACAACACTGTTCACTAGCCGAAAAATTGAGCAGTGTCAGCGAAGCTAAAAAGTCTTCGGCCAGGGAGTTTTAGGCAATGAATGACTGCCATTAAGGTGTCAACCGGACGGCCAAGAAGTCCCCAAGCTTCTTATATAAAGAGCCTCTCCTCATTCATCCTCTCCACACCTCAAAACTACATTCTCTCTCAACTGCTCCAATTTCCCGTGAAGCTCGAACCAGAGCTCCAATATAGGGTCTTTTTAGAGACAAAAAAGTTATGGTCGGGTTCTTTAGAATTGGGGAGAAGTCATCTACACACCAGTAGTCTCCATTTATTCCGAGGGTCGTCGGAAAGACACCGGCATGATAGAACAGTGAAGCAGCTCTGGTGCACTGAAGCCGCCTTGTTTTGGACAAGCTAAAATCAGCCAATTTGAGCCCTTCTCAAGCCAAACCAAGCCCTCCCAACACCTTCACAGTCCTCTTATAGCTAAATTAGAGCTAAAAGATAAGCCAATATAGCTCCCCTCTGTAAATTATGATCGGTGCTAGAGAGAACCGGCAGAACTTCGATGAGTAAATTCTCATTCAATTCGGCATCAATTGATGCAATTCTTGATCCTAGGAGAAACCTCAAGATGAGAGCTATCTGCCTAGATCAAAAGCTCGGACCGTCGTGCCCCCGACAGAAAGCTTTCGAAGCTCTCTCTCTAAGTCCAATTTTCCGGCGAAGCACCATTTGAGCTCATCCCGACATCAAATCGCGTGATTCAAAGTGCAATTGAATCGTATGAAGGTGTAGGAATTCCAATCTAACTTCAATTTCAACAATTAAACTCATTTTATTGGTCAATTTGATGAAATCATATTCGGCTGAGTTAGAAGGTTGAAATTGGGGAAAATTTGGGGATTTCAAAAATTCAATGACTAAAGTGCAATTTCATAAAATTGAGGGCCAAAGAGGCAATAAAGATGCTGGAGGACCAATTGGGCAAATTTTTGAATTTTTGGGGCAAAACTTACCATTTTTGTAAAGTAGGGGGAAATGGTAATTTTGGAAAAGTTGGGGACCAAATTGGAAATTTGGGAAATTGAACCCCTTTGTGAATTTGAATAAATTAAGGTCCTAAGGTGAATTTTAAAAGTTTCGAGACTCAATTTTAGGAAAAACTGGCATTAGGGACTTAAAGTTAAAGAAAAATAACTTTAGGGACTTAATTGCAAATAAATGAAAAGTTTGGTTTTCTCATTCATTTGGAATGAATGAAGGCTATTAGGCCAAATGATAATGAACAAGGATGTTCATATTGTGTAGGAACACGAAGTACCAGGATCACCAGCTAAGATAAATTAACAAAAATGCAACAAGCCGGCTAAAAGGAAATTCACTACATTATCGAGTGAGTGGGATTTAATATCATATCCGGTTGGGATGATAAGTATCTCGAAAATGAAAACCCACAACTAAGTAGTATTTTAATCATCACATCTAAAAAGAGTGATGTGAAAATCACACGGAAAAACTACTTACCGGTTGTGGGGACGGGATGAGGTCTCTATCCTCATATGGATATGGAGTATTTTTGGTCTGATGGGAGGACGTCAAAGACGTTCACTCAGACTCCGAGTAAAAGTTAAAGACTTCTATTAGGGTGGATGGAAAAGATGCTCCGATCCACAAGCGGGTGCAGTCAGTGTAACTGCATCTCATGAATGTGTGTGATCCCTTCATGATGAAGGGTGTGTGTTGTATGTTAAACACATCAAATATGAAAATAGGAAAGAGGTTATGAAAATCATGGAAAGGATTTGAGAATCCTTGAAAATGAATTGGGAAACCTTGGAAAAAGGTTTTGATAAACCGAAATTTGAAGAAAAGCATTTTTACGAAATAAGGAGTCTGGCACACTTTGATTAAATAAATTGATTTTTGTGAAAACTCTCATCCAACACCCATTCATTGAGTTGTCGAACTCACCCCCTTCCTTTACCCTTTTTAGCAAATCAAGGGAAAACCAACCTTAAAGATTTATTAGTAGCTGAACCTTACGATAGGTATATAAAATTTATATTCAGTTTTGATTAATGTTATTACAAGAAAGGTATAGGTAAGAAGGACGCCTTACTCCCCACGGTTTAGGGGGGGAGAACCCTAAATAATCTAGGAGAGTGGCAGGTTGTTCACGGGGATCCGACCAAAATGGGTCGGGGCATGACAACTTGAGTGGTATCAGAGCTTATTTTCTCGAATACATTATCAAGACTAAATAACATAGTAATTGATAGGAATATTTTTAAAATTTTCAGATGGCCCCAAAAGAAGTAGCCAAACAAACCCACGCTACCTTAGCCACCCCGGAAGCTAGAGAGAACCCCATCCCAAGGGAGGAAATGAACCAGGAGTATAGAAGGACCCTTGGAGTAAACTCGGGTCAAAGAGGACTCGACAAGAAAGCCTCCAAGGTGTTCAGGATCAATAATGGCAAGGCATCGAACCATCAACAACCCCTTAGAAAGGCCCCCACAATGCTCAAATTATAGGAGGAACCATAAAGATCCATACAAAGAGATGACTTATTATAAATGTGGGCAATGGGGACACTATAGTAGAAGATACCCGACATTTCAGAGGATAAGACCCGAGAGGATCTGTTATGAGTGTAAGAAGTGGGACACATAGCTTGAATTGTCCGACACTACGAGGAATCCAAGCGATACCTTCTAATAAGGACACCTCCACCACTACAAAAGTTCGAAGGGATAATATTACAAGAACCACAATTATGACTAGGGAACCCAATCTCACCCCAGAAGAAATTCCTCTAGACCATAGTGTAGTGAGTACTCCCCAACCCATCATTGTAACAATCTCCCTCAAGAGATGTTAAAACCTCGAAATTGTATTCTTACTTCAATAAATAAGATTCTGAGCTTCTGAAAATTTCTCTATTCCTTAATAATACGAAAGCATGTCTCAATTGCCCAAGAAAGAATCACGGAAAGAAGATCAAGGGTAGAACCTTAAGAAAACCCAAGTTAGTAGAATATAGATAAAGGGAATTTTCCCTTAAAAAGCACTACAAACCACTTAGTAGCAAAGAAGGAAACACCTCCTCCATAGAAGACAATCAACTATAAAGACTCGAGACAGTAAGGTATGATCTACCTTGGAAAAAATAGAGGAGCCAAGAAGGGTTATAGACTAACCTAGCAAGAAAGGGAGAAGTGAAAAGGCCAAAACATTAGAAAAGAAGGATGAAGGAAGTTCTTAAAAAGACCAATGGCCAAATTAACGACTAAACTCAAGCCAAGAAAGGAGTAGGCAAGCCTCTCACATAATGGTCAAGAAATCTTAAAATAAGGAAGATTTAAACTCTTCCTAAAAGAAATAGACGCGAACTATGGTACGAGTAGGGATGAGGATAGGGTACCAAATATGTACCCGCAAGATTTCAAGAGCAAGGGTAAACAGAAGATGATGACATCAAAGGATGCCATTTAAGTATAAATATTCCCTAGAGCAAAGGAAAAATGGGAGAGTCCTACCAAGGAAGGAGACCCTGGAAAGGAATATGTATCTCAACTAAGAAGTAATGAAACCAAGTGAAAGGGATAAAGAGATAAATGTGCAAATGAAGTGCAAGCTAAGGAGAAAGAACCAAGGAAACATACTAGGAGGACCAAAGGAATAAGTTAATCCCAAGGAGTGGGTAAGTAGGAAGGTGGCATCAAAGGACGTCATGACAAGTGGACTACCTATAAAAAGTAAAGAAGGAAAAGCCTCCAATAAGCGTTAGAGAGGTTGAACTAGGACGGGAATTCGTAGGTAGAGGATACAAATAGGAAGTGAGACCTCAAAAGGGAAGTTCCAAAGCTAAGGAACCACTAGATGGATCCTAAAGGGCTTAAACCAACATAAAGAACCTCATAAAGAACCATAAGTGGTTAAGGGTATGTTAGGATAGCAAGGGTATTACCTAATTGGAAGAGCAAAGAAGCCAATTGGAGATTTCCGACGAACCTAGAAAAGAAGCAACTAGTAGCAATAGGATGGTTAAGGAGACCCTAAGAAGGACCGAGAAGTAGTGGAGACTACCCTCTAAAGAAGGGTAATAGAGTGGGCATGGGGAGGAGCATACGAAATAAGACCCGACAATCGGGGATACCTAGGATTGGAAAGTAAAGGGTGAACTAGGAAATTAAGCTAGTCAAGAAATACTACCAGACAAAGGGAGAGATGAAGCTACACAATCCCTGAAAGGTTTGAAAGGTTGAGAATAACCATTATAGAAGTGTTCAAAAAAATTAAAGATGGTCAAAGATAGGTTCTAGAATATGTCATGTTGTAAGGAACATGTTAGCCCAACATTCCCGAGGAAAAATGTGACTCAAGTAAGGAAGAGTCAGTTGGTAAGCATGACGAGGTCAGACATAACTTGGATCGAAGCTGAAATAAATAATGGATGAAGGAAGGGTTAAAATAGGACAAAGGGCTAATAACACCGTAACCTATGGAAAACAAGTACGCGATGCTCGAAAGAACATGGAAAGGAATCTTAGGAAAACTTGGAAGAGAAAAACTAGACCGGTTCAGATGAATCGAATCCAACTGGATTGAACCAGTTTATGAACCGAGTCGGTTAATGAATCGGAACGAATAGAGAAAGGGAAAATTGGGAAATTTATGGATCCCGAGTGACCTAAGTAATCACAAAAGTCATGAAAAAGGACTTTAGGATGAATTGGAGATGAAAACTAAACCGGTTTGAACCGGTTTGAACAGTTATTGAACCGAATGCTAAATTCATTTTTTAGGTAGCTTAGAAAATTCAAATTTGAGAATTGAGGCCACCATTGAAGAGAGAATCAATTTAGATAAATTTATAAATTTTTAATTTTAAAAAATTAGGTCTAGTCGGGCCTGAACCAATCGGTTTAAGCTTTGAACCCAGTTTAGAACAATGTAGTCTTCTTCCTTCAGATGACAGCACTGTTCACTCGCCGAAAAATAAAGCAGCGCTGATGAAGCTGAAAAGTCATCAGCCAGGGAATTTCAGGCAATGGATGACCACAATTAAGGTGCCAATCAGACGGCCAATAAGTCTCCGAGCTTCCTATATAAAGAGACCCTCCTCATTCATCCTCTCCACACCTGAAAACAACATTCTCTCTCAATTGCTCCAATTTTTAGTGAAACTCAAAATAGAGCTCTGATATACGGTCTTTTCTGAGACAAAGAAGGCATGGGCGAGTTCTTTGGATTTTGAGAGAAGTCAGCTACACGCCTATAGTCACCATTCACTCTAAGGGTCATCGGAGAGACGTCGGTGTGATAGATCAGTGAAGCAACTCCGGTAGACTGAAACTGTCGTAGTTTGGCTGAGTTGAAATCAACCAATTTGAGCCCTTCTCAAGCCAAACCAAGCCCTCCCAACACCTCCACAGTCCTCCTACAGTTGAATTAGAGCTAAAAGGTAAGCCAATTTGTCTCCACTCTGTAAATTCTGATCGGTGCTAAAGAGAGAACCGGTAAAAATTTGATGACTAAATTCTCATTCAATGCGGCATCAATTGATAGAATTCTTGATCCTAGAAGTAACATGAGTACAAGAGCAATCTGCCTAGATCGAAAGCTCGGACAGTCGCGCCCCCGACGGTTAGCTTTCGAAGCTTTCTCTTTCTAAGTCCAGTTTTTCGGCGAAGCTCCGTTTGAGCTCATTCCGGCATCAAATCTCGCGATTCAAAGTGCAATTGAATCATGTGAAGGTGTAGGAACCAATCTAACTTCAATTTCAACAACTAAAGTAGAAGGTTGAGTTAGAAGGTTGAAATTGGGGGACATTTGAGGATTTCAAAAATTCAAGGGACTAAGTACAATTTCATAAAATTGACGGCCAATTGGGCATGATAAAGATTTTGGAGGACCAATTGGGCAAATTTAGAATTTTTGGGGCAAAACTTACAATTTTTATAATGGGCAAAATGGTAATTTTGGAAAAGTTGGAGACCAAATTGGAAATTTTGGAAATTGAACCCCTTTTGTGAATTTGAATAAATTGAGATCCCAAGGTGAATTTTAAAAGTTTTGGGACTCAATTTGAGGACAAACTGGCATTAGGAACTTAAAGTTAAAGAAAAATAACTTTAGCGACATAATTGCACATAAATGGAAAGTTTGGTTTTCTCATTCATTTGAAATGAATGAAGGCTATTAGGCCAAAGGATAATGAACAAGTATGTTCATATTGTGTTGGAACATGAGGTACTGGGAACACTAGCTAAGACAAATTCTCGTAAAGGCAACAAGCCGGCTAAGAGGAAATTCACTGTATTATTGGGCGAGTGAGATTTAATATCATATCCGGTTGGGATGATAAGCACATCGAAAATAAAAACCCACTACTAAGTGGTATTTTAATCATAACATCTGAAAAGAGTGATGTGGAAATCATATGGAAAAACTACTTACCAGTTGTAAGTAGATCATACCCGATTGGTATGATGAAACTTCCTAGAAGGAAGTAGAAAACCCATTTGTCGGTTATAAGTGGAGATGACCTCATACCCAATTGGCATGATAGACAGTTGAAAAGTTTATTTTTGTCATAAGTGCTCTCCTATGACTGTATTCCACTACTTAAAATTTTTCGAAGATCTTCTTGACGGGAGCTCGAATAGCTCATATAGGCCGGAGGCCTCAATTTTGAAACTTGGGAGCTAATATACCCGATTTTGAAAATCTCGCACAGTGGGCCCCTAGGCTAATTGGCACGAGCAGGAGCTCGTAAACAAACATGATTATTAAGCCATGAAAACTTAAGTAGATGAGTTTTTTGGCCATGGTACTGAGACAGGACTGACATAGTCGATGGACTAGCAGTAGTGCGATATGACAGGTCTTCGGACTAGTACAGACAAACAGCTGCAGGTCGAGTTGAGAGTTGAAGACGTTGGACCAGTGGCACCACAAATTATATGGCTTATGTGAAAAACTATTGATTTGTGCATGCACTATGTTACGGGACCTTCAAGATGCCCAAGAGAGGTAGTGATGCATTCCTAGGCTCTAGACGACCTGGTGGAGATAAGGGCAGTTAGTCGAACAAGATGTATTGAGAAGCTCGACGTAGCTTCATTGCGCATGAGACCGGGGTGGGGGCGAGATGAGGTCTATAAACCCTGTCCCTTTAAAATAAGGAAACCGGGGAAAGAACCTGTCAACCCAAGTGAGAAAAATCGAACCGTTTCACCAACCCGATCATTAGATAATGGGCAATTTGGAGAATTTACATCTTCTGAGTGACCCAAAGGGTTCATAAAACCTTCGAAAAGGACCTTAGGACAATTTGGGAGAGAAAAACTAGACTGGTTCAGGTGAACTAGACCCGAGCTGGATTGAACATGTTTATGAAATGAGTTGGTTCATGTACCAGAACAGATAGAGAAAGGGTAAACCGGGAAATGTATGGATCCTAAGTGACCTAAGGAGTCACAAAACTCATGAACAAGGACTTTAGGATGATTTAGAGATGAAAACAAAACCGGTTCAAGTGAACCGGTTCAGACCGGTTTGAACCACTATTCAATAAGATAATAAAATAATTTATTTAGGTGGATTAGAAAATTCAAATTTGAGATTTGAGGCCATCATTGGATAGATAATGAATTTAGATGAATTTAGAAATTTTTAATTATAAAAACTCGATCGAATCGGTCCTGAACCAGCCGGTTTAAGCTTTGAACTTAGTTTGGACTGGTGCGGTCCAGTTTGGAACAGTGTCGTCTTCTTCCTTCAGATGACAACACTATTCACTCGCCAAAAAAATGAACAGCGCCGAAAAAGCTGAAAATTCTCCGACCAGGGAGTTTCAGGCAATGAATGACCACCATTAAGACACCAATCGAATAGCCAAGAAGTCCCCGAGTTTCCAATATAAAGTGCCCCTCCTCATTCATCCTCTCCACATCTGAAAACTCCATTCTCTCTCAACTACTCCAATTTCAGGTGAAGCTCGAACTAGAGCTCTGACTTGGGCACATTTCTAAGCCAAATAAGGCAAGGTCAAGTTCTTTGGATTCGAGGAGAAGTCAGCTTATAGTCTCCATTTGCACTGAGGGTCGTCAGAGAAACCTCCGGCGTGATCGAACAGAGAATTAGCTTCAGCGAACCGAAGCTGCCTTATTTCAGCTGAGCTGAAATAAGCCAATTTGAGTCCTTCTTTAGTCCAAACCAAGCCCTCCTAACACCTCTACGGTCCTCCTACAGCTGAATTAGAGCTAAAAGGTAAGCTAATTTGACTCCTTTCTGTAATTTCCTATCGGTACTAGAGAGAGAACCCCCAGAACTTCGATGACTAAATTCTCACTCAATTCAGCATCAATTGATGCAATTCTTAATCCTAGGAGAAACCTCAAGACAAGAGTTATTTGCCTAGATTGAAAGCTCGGACTGCCACGCCCCGATGGTAAGCTTTCGAAGCTTTCTCTCTCTAAGTTCAGTTTTTCGGCGAAGCTCCGTTTGAGCTCATTCCGACATCAAATTGTGCAATTCAAAGTGTAATTGAATCGTATGAAGGTGTAGGAACTCTAATCTAACTTCAATTCAACAATTAAACTCATTTGATTGCTCAATTTGATAAAATCAAATTCAACTGAGTTAGAAGGTTGAAATTGGGGGAACTTTGAGCATTTCAAAATTTCAAGGGACTAAAGTGCAATTTCATAAAATTGAGGGCCAATTGGGTATGATAAAGATGTTGGAGGACCAATTGGGCAATTTGAGAATTTTTGGGGCAAAACTTACCATTTTTATAAAGTAGGGGCAAAATGATAATTTTGGAAAAGTTGGGGACCAAATTGAAAATTTGGGAAATTGAACCCCTTTTTGTGAATTTGAATAAAAAGGTCCCAAGGTGAATTTTAAATGTTTTGGAAATCAATTTGAGGAAAAACCTGCATTTGGGACATAAAGTTAAAGAAAAATAACTTTAGGGACCTAATTACAAATAAATTAAACGTTGGATTTTATCATTCATTTGGGATGAATGAATGCTATTAGGCAAAAGGATAATGAAAAAGGATGTTCATATCATGTAGAAACATGAAGTACTAAGAATGCCAACTAAGACAAGTTTGTATAAAGGCAACAAACCGGCTAAGAGGAAATTCATTACATTAACTGGTGAGTGGGATATTTAATATTATACCTCGTTGGGATGATAAGAACCTCAAAAAAGAAAATCCAATGCTAAGTGGTATTTCAATAAACACATCTGAGAAGTGTGATGTGAAAATCACGTGGAAAAACTACTTACCAGTTGTAAGTAGATCGTACTCGATTGGTATGATGAAACTTACTCGAAGGAAGTGGAAAATCCACTTATCGGTAATAAGCAGACACATCTTCATACCCGATTGGTATGATAGGCAAATGAAAGGTTTATTTTGTCAGAAGTGCTCTCTCCTGACTTTGTGTCACTACTTAAAATTTTTTAGATACTTTCTTGATGGGAGCTCGAATAGCTTAAACTGGCCGAAGGCCTCGGTTTTGGAACTTGGGGGCTAATATGCCCGATTTTAAAAATCACGAACAGTGGGCCCTAGGCCAATTGGCACGAGTAGGAGCTCGAAAACAAACATGATTCTAAGCCATGAAAACTTAAGTAAATAAATTGTTTGGCCATGGTACCAAGATAGAACCAACATACTTGATAGATTGGTAGCAGTGCGACATGACAAGTCGACGGACCAGTCGAGACAAATTGCTGCAAGTCGAGTTGAGGGTTGGGGCCGTTAGACTAGTGGCACTAGAGATTAAATGGCTTTTTGTAAAACCCGCCCTTTTGAGCTAAGGAAAACCAGGAAAAGAACCGGTCAAACCAAGTGAGGATTCACAACCAGTTCACAAACCCGGTCATTTTTTAACATGCAAGTTAGGAATTTACAACTCTCGGGTGATCCAAAGAGTTCATTAAACCTTGGAAAAAAACTTAAGATAAATTAGAAAATAAAAACCAAATTGGTTCAAGTAAACTAGATTCCATAATAACTTTAAAGTTAAGCCTGCTTGCCTGAGAGTACCTCCTAGAAGTATGAATTTTTTTGTAACCCGAAATTTTGAATTTTTATGCGAACTTATGACTTATCATAAATAGCCATAAATTAATATATATTTAATTATTTTAATTAAAACCAATAATTTAATACCCAAATTAAATTATTGGAAATAATACAAATAATTTAATAGCGAAATTAAATTATTGGAATTAAAACCAATAATTTATGGCAATATTAATACTAGTAATAAATCTCTCCCATTTAATACACGGTTTTACACCTACATAAAGAGGTCATCCCCATTCATTCTCCTCACACCCGAACACTTCTCTCTCTCTCTCTCTCTACTGCTCCATTTCCCGGTGAAGCTCGAACTAGAGCTTCGACTTGAACAAAGTTTGAGCTCTTTAAAACTAGGGAGAAGACATCTATTTGGTAGCAAACTCCAGTCAATCCGAGAATCGTTGGAGAAGCGCCAGCATGATGGAATGGTGAAGCAGCTCCAGCGGACCGAAGCTGCCCTATTATGGCCAAGCTAAAATTGGCCATTTCAAGCCCTCCTCAAGCCAAACCAAGCCTTCCCAACACTTCCTCAGCCCTCCCACAGCTGAATTACGACTAAAAGGTAAACCAATTCGGCTCCCCTCTACAATTTCCGGCTGGTGCTAGAGAGAGAACAGGCAGAATTTCAATGATGATATTCTAACTCAATTTGAAATCAATTGATGTGATTCTTGATTATAGGATGATCCTCAAGATAAGAGCTATTTGCCTAGATTAAAAGCTCGGACTGTCGTGCCCTCACTAGTGAAAAATCGAAGCTTTCTCTCTCTACAATCTGTTTTACGGCGAAGCTCCGTTTGAGCTCGTTCCGACATTAAAATCTGTGATTTAAAGTTCCTTAGAATCGTATGAACATGTTGGAACTCAATTTCAACTCCAATTTCAACAATTAGAGGTGTTTGATCGGTCAATTTGATGAAATCAAATTCAACAGTGTTGAAGAGTTCAAATTGGGGGAAAATTTGGGGAAATTTGGGGATTTTTGAAATTCGAAGGGCCAAAATGAAATTTTATGAAATTGAGGGCCAATTGCAATGAAAATAATGTTGGAGGACCAATTGAGAAATTTTAGAATTTTTGGGGCAAAACTTACTATTTTTGTAAAGGAAGGGAAAAATGGTAATTTTGGAAAAGTTGGAGGACCAAATTCAAAATTTGAGAAATTAATCCCCTTTTAGTGAAATGGAATAAATTGTGGTCATATGATCAATTTTAAAAGTTTCGAGACTCAATTTGATGAAAAACTGGAATTAGGGACTTAAAGTTAAAGATAAATAACTTTAGGCACCTAATTGCAAATAAATGAAAGTTTGACTTTCTCGTTCATTTGGAATGAATGAAAGCGATTAGGCCGAAAGATAATGAATCGAGATGTTCATATCGTGTAGGAACACGAAGTACCAAGAACGCCAGTAAGGACAAGCTCGCGTGAATAAAAAGAATCGGTCTAGTAGAATTCACGGCATTAACGGGTGAGTGGGTTTACTAACATCATACCCGGTTGGGATGATGAGAACAACTTAAAATTAAAAACCACTTATCGGTTGTTAGTGGGAATTTTATATCATACACAGTTGTCAGTGGAATTCACGACATTAACGGTTGAGTGGGTTTACTAACATCATACCCGATTGGGGATGATATGTGCCTTGATATAAAAACCCACTGTTTAGTGGTATTTTTAATCATCACTACTTAAAGAAAGTGATGTGAAAGTTATGCGGAAAAACTACTTACGGATTGTAAGTAGATCATACCCGGTTGGTATGATGAGACTTCCTCGAAGGAAGTTGAAAACCCGTTCATCGGTTATGAACGGAGATGTCCTTATACCGGTCGGTATGATGGACAGTAAAAACATATTTTTGTTGGAAGTGCTCTCCCCTGACTATGTGCCAATGCTTAAACAATTTGGGAGACCTTCTCGACGGGAGGTCGAATAGCTCTGATAGGTCGGGGGCCTCAGTTTTGGAACTTGGGGGCTAAATGCCCGATTTTGAAAATCTCATACATTGGGCCCAAGGCCAGTTGGCACGAGCAGGAGCTCGTAAACAAACATGATATATGTACCATAAAACTTAATAAGTGAATTGTTTGGCCTTGGTACCACGATAGGACTGACATGCTCAGTCAACTAGCGGCAGTGCGACATGATAGGTCGACGGACCAGTCAAGACAAACAACTGTGGGTTGAGTTGAGAGTCGGGGCCATTGGACCAGTGGCACCACAGATTACATGGAGACAGGATGAAGTCTCTGTCCTCATACGAAATGAAGAAATGATTTCGGGATTGTGGGTTGGATGTCACATACACCACTCATTCCCAAGGTAGAAGTGGTCGTACTTCTATCTGGGTGGCAGGAACCCCGCACATTTGAGTTAAGGAAAAACCGGGAAAAGAACCGGTCAAACCGAATAAGAAAATCAAACCGGTTTACATTTTGGAATAACCAATATGAAAATTTACAACTTTCGGTTGATCCAAAGGATTTATTAAACATTGGAAAAGAAACTTAAGACAAATTAGAAAACAAAAACCAAATTGGTTCAGGCGAACTAGATTCCATAAGAACTTTAAAGTTAAGCGTGCTTACTTGAGAGTAGTGTGAGGATGGGTGACCTCCCGGTAAAGCTCGAACCAGAGCTTCGACTTGAACAAAGGTCGGACTCTTTAGAACCGAGGAGAACACAGCTATCTGATAGTAAACTCTAGTCAATCCAAGAATCATTGGAGAAGCACCGACATGATAGAATAGTGAAGCAACTCCGGCGGACCGAAGTTGCCCTATTTCGACCAAGCTGAAATCGGCCATTTCAAGCCCTCCTCAGGCCAAACCAAGCCCTCCCAACACTTCATCAGCCTTTCCACAGCCGAATTAAGACCGAAAGGTAAGCCAATTCGGCTCACCTTTACAATTTTTTATCGATGCTAGAGAGAGAGTCGACCGAATTTCAATGACAAAATTCTAATCCAATTCCGCATCAATTGATGCAATTCTTGATTCTAGGATGAACCTCAGGACGAGACCTATCTACCCAAATCAAAAGCACGGACCACCGTGCCTTCACCGGTGAGTAATCGAAGCTTTCTCTCTCTATAGTCTATTTTTCGGCGAAGCTCCGTTTGAGCTCGTTCCGATGTTAAAATCTGCGATTCAAAGTTTCTTAGAATCGAATGAACATGTAGGAACTCAATTTCAACTCCAATTTCAATAATTAGAAGTGTTTGATCGGTCAATTTGATGAAATCAAATTCGGTAGTGTTGAAGAGTTGAAATTGGGGGAAATTTTGGGGATTTTCGAAATTCAAAGGGCCAAAATACAATTTAATGAAATTGAGGGTCAATTGGGAATGAAAATAATGTTGGACGACCAATTTGAGGAATTTTGGAATTTTTGGGGCAAAACTTACCATTTTTATAAAAGAAGGGCAAAATGGTAATTTGGGAAAAATTAGGGGGACCAAATTGGAAATTTGGGAAATTAAACCCCTTTTTGGTGAAATTGAATAAATTGAGGTCGCAGGATAAATTTTAAAAGTTACGGGACTCAATTTGAGGAAAAACCGACATTAGGGACTTAAAGTTAAAGAGAAATAACTTTAGGGAACTAATTGCAAATAACTAAAAGTTTGGGTTTTCTCATTCATTGGAAATGAATGAACGCTGTTATGCCGAGTAATAATGAACAAGGTTGTTCATATCTTGTAGGAACGCGAAATACCGGGAATGCCAACAAGGACAAGCTCGTGTGAATACAAAGAACCAGTCTAGTGGAATTCACGACATTAATGGTTGAGTGGGTTTACTAACATCATACCCGGTTGGGGATGATAAGTGCCTTGATATAAAAACCCACTATTTAGTGGTATTTTAATCATCACAACTTAGAGAAAGTGATGTGAAAGTTATGCGAAAAAACTAATTACGTGTTGTAAGTAGATCATACCCGGTTGGTATGATGAGACTTCCTCGAAGGAAGTTGAAAACCTGTTCATCGCTTATGAACGGAGATGTCCTTATATCGGTAGGTATGATGGACAATAAAAACCTATTTTTGTCGAAAGTGCTCTCCCCTGACTGTGTGCCAATGCTTAAACAATTTGGGAGACCTTCTCGATGGGAGCTCGAATAGCTCTAATAGGCCGGGGGCCTCGGTTTTGGAACTTGGGGGCTAAATGCCCGATTTTGAAAAACTCGTACAATGGGCCCAATGCCAGTTGGCATGAGTAGGAGCTCGTAAATGAACATGATATATGTGCCATAAAACTTAATAAGTGAATTGTTTGGCCATGGTACCAAGATAGGACCGACATGCTCAGTCAACTAGCTGTAGTGCGACATGACAGGTCGACGGACTAGTCAAGACAAACAGCTGCAGGTTGAGTTGAGAGTCGGGGCCGTTGGTCTAGTGGCACCACAGATTATATGGAAATATAAGAAAACATTGTTTGTGCATGCACTATAAGTACGGGATCATCAAGACGCCCATGAGGGGTAGTGATGCGTCCTAAGGGCACTGGACAACCTAGTGGCTATAAGGGCAGTTTGTCGTTCCAGGTGTCTGTGCGAAATCTAGAGTAGCACCAAGTGCATGAGACCAAGGTGGGGACAGGATGAGGTCTCTATCCTCATACGGACACGAAGAAGTGATTTTGGGATTATGGGTCTGATGTCACGTACATCCACTCATTCCTAGGGTAGAAGTGGTCGTATTTCTATCCGGGTGGCAGGAAAAGTCGCTCCGAAGCAACTAGCGGGTTCGGTAGTGATATTGACTTGCGAATGTGTGTAACCTTCATGATAAAGTATGTGTGTTGGGTGATAACACACCGTGATAACTAAGAAATAATGGAAAATTTCAAATTTTTAAATGATGGAATTTTTTTAAAACAAAGGAGTCTGGCACACTCCATATAAATATTTTTCTTAAAAGTCAAAAGTTTTTAAAAACCCATTCACTGAGTAGTCGTACTCACCCCCTCCCTTATATCTCTTTCAGGAAATCCCGAAAAGTCTCCCCTTAAAGACCATCAACTAAGATGCCTGTAAGACAGGTATGTAAAGTTTTAAATTTCATACAGTTTTGATTATGCTATTCCAGGAAAAAGGTGTAAGTTTAAGGACGCCTTACTCTTTATGGTTTACGATAAGGGGAAACCCTTTAATAAACCGGGAGAGTGGCGGGTTGATCACGGGGATCCGACCAAACCGGGTCAGGGCGTGACAGGAAAAGTCACTCCAAAGCCACTAGCGGGTTCAGTAGTGATATTGACTTGCAAATGTGTGTAACCTTCATGATGAAGGATGTGTGTTGGGTGATGACACACTGTGTTAAATAAGAAATAGTGGAAAACCCGAATTTTTAAATGAAGGGATTTTTGAAAACAAAGGAGTCTGGCACACTCCATATAAATGTTTTTCTTAAATGTTAAAAGCTTTTAAAAACCCATTCACTAAGTAGTCGTACTCACCCCCTCCCTTATACCCCTTTCAGGAAATCCCAGAAAGCCTTCCCTTAAAGACCGTCAACTAAGATGCCTGTAAGACAGGTATGTAAAGTTTTAAATTTCATGCATTTTTTATTATGCTCTTCTAGGAAAAGGTGCATATTAAAGGATAACTTACTCTTTACAATTTATAATAAGGGGAAATCCTTTAATAAACTGAGAGAGTGGCGGGTTGATCATGGGGATCCGACCAAACCGGGTCGGGGCGTGACAACTAGAGTGGTATCAGAGCCTGTTTCCTCGAATACATATTTAAGACTAGAAAATATAGTAACTAATAGGATTTATCTTAAAAATTTTCAGATGGCTCCCAGGAGAGGAACCAAGAAAACTTGGAAGTGCTTTACTCAAAACCCTACCTTCGTAGGGAGACAATCCTAGAAGCTTCCCAAATGCCTAAGACCTGGCAGAAATGTCGAAAGTCCAAATGGGGAAGCATCATGGAGAATGGTGCTAGGACCTATTGATGGCACGACCCTAAGTATAAAGGAGGATGCTTATCAAGAATTCCATAGCTCCCTAGTTAATTTGTGACCATTTTCTGTGATAGGGCTGAGAGCCCAACCTTTTGTATTCCCATGTTAATAAAAGATTCAAATTCCCCAAAACTCTATCTTCTGAGGATGTGATCTTACTAGGAATATGGCATAAGGAAAATAAAACAAAACCACACTATCCTAGAAACTAAGGAAGAGTCACAACCCAGTGATGGAAGATGAATTAGGAAACCTAGAAGGACTCTTACCATGACCTTTAGCAAAGGTGATTCAGCTAGAAAAATGTCAAAGTGATCAGACTCAAGAACGGTAAAGCACCAAACCAATAATAACCTTGGAAAAAGCCCCACTCGAAGGAAAGTAAGAACCACAACAATCCATGTAAGGGAATGACGATGGGACATTACCTGAAGAGATGCCCAACCCTACTAAAGGACAAGTACCAAGTTGAACTATTATAGGTGTAAGGAAAGAAGGGGTATTCCACACCTCATAGATTCAGGGCAATACCTCCTCAAAGGTCACGAAGGACATGAAGGATTAGAGACCGATACCATGGAGCGGGTTACATAAACAATTCAAAAAGAGGTCAAGAAAAGACGAGGTGAATACAAAAACTTCTTAAGAACGTCAAACCGAGAAGGATACCTCATGAATAGGGATAAGGTACATAAGAATCATACTTAGAACCCTCTCATAAGGGGCAAACACAGAAAAACGTCCCCCAAAACTCTAGGGAATGACACAGTGAGAGTGAAGAAGAGAAGGAATACGCTGTGAAAATGAATCATTGGTTGGCAGATGTGCAAGGAGCCAACCCCTCATTAGAAACTACTTGAAGGAAGTGTCAGAGGCCAATACTAATATGCTTTGGAAAAGTGATATAATTTTAAAGTACTACCTCTTTTGGAAAAAGCAGAAAAGTTAAAAATCTAAGTCTCTGACCAACATACCTAAGGAAGACTGGGAAGTAGAAAGGACTACACCCTAAAAAGGTTAGTGAGATGACGTTAAGGACAGGAGTACTCGAGAAGACAACTGCCCTAAGAAGACCTAAACCAAGGGACTGGTGGAGGCGAGGTAGTTAACCAGCTAATACGCGGAAGAACCATGATGTAAGTTTCGACAAGGAAGAGAGGCGGAAAGGTCAAATACTCTGAAAGAAAAGGATGAAAGAAATCCTTAAAGGAACCAAAAGGCCAAATTAACAACCAAACTCAAGCCAAGAAAGAAATAGGCAAGTTTCTCACATAATGATCAAGAAATCTTGAAATAAGGAAGATTTATACGCTCCCTAAGGAAATAGACAAGTATTAGGTATGAATGAGGATGCGGATAGAGTATAAAAGATGTCTTGCAAGACCTGAGGAGTAAAGGTAAACAGGAGAAGACAACATCAAGAGTATAAATTCCCCAGGGCAAATGTAAAAAGGAATGTCCGGAGAAAAGGAAAGAATTCTACAAAAGAAGGAAGCCCGAAGAGACATGTGTATCCCAATTGAGAAGAAATGGAATCAACCGAAATAGAAGGAACGGTAAGCTCACAAATGAAATATTGGTTGAGATGGAAAAGTCGAGCACTAAGGAAAAATGAGGTCCTAAGAAGGAAATTAAACTTAAGGAATTATTGATGGGCAGATGGACACAATGTGGAGTGAAAGGAACCAACCCTTTATTAGGAAATGTTTCCATGGAAGGAAGTATTGTAATGGCCCAGGCTGACTTGTTTGGAGGGAACAGGAGAACCAAGTAGAAAGAGGAAGACTAATAACGACAGACAACCAAATAGAATAAACAAAACCCTAAGAAGGAATGAGATGTAGTAAAGACTACACTCTATGATGGACAATAGCATGGCCATGAAGAACGTGTGATATAGCTGCCCAGACGATTGGACCAAAAAAAATAAAGAATTGTGAAATGGTTGCGAACAAATTAGAGGGGATTAAGGCCAAAGGAAAACCCTTGAGTAGAGGATATCATCGGGAATGATGATGGATCTAAGAAAGGACGAAACCCAGCATGTCGGTAAAACATCTGGGAATTTAATTAATTGGAAACCAGAAATACTCAATAAGGAAGTCGAAAAGGAACGAGTGGGTAAGGAGAACCCACACAATTGAGTAAGTGGAGTTAATAATGATAAAAAAAAAGGATAGTTGAGGAATACTATCAAAAGAAAAGAGGAATGAAGTTATACGATCCCTGAAAGGTCTAAAAGCAAAAAGAGACACTTCAGAAGATGTTATAAAAATCAAATGGACAGAGATGGGTCCTAGAAAATGCCATGCTATAAGGGCATGTAAGCCCAACAACCCGAGGAGAATATGACTCAAAGTAAGGAATAGTCGGCTAATAAGCATGACGAGGTGAAATATAACAATTTGGACCGAAGATATAATGGACAACGAATGGAGAAAGAGTCGAAATGGAATAAACAGGTGGTGATAAAGAAATCCTTGGAAATAAGTATGAAATGCTCTATATGACGACGAGCTAAGGGTTTCAATGATCAAGCGGTTAACTAAACACGAAAATGGTTAGTTATCTTGGAATTCCCAATCTTGAGTACAGGACCTCAAGGGGAAGAATGTTGCTCAAAGCAAAGAGAGAGATAAAATCTAAGAACATACCATGAGGTAAGGTATGTCTAGTTATGAAAAACTCCATGGAGGGAGTAAATAATATTAAGGGAAAGGAATTTCTTAAGTGAAGGTTGTAAAAGGGACTAATTTCAAGAACGAGAGAAAAGTTTGTATATTAAGCAAACACAAAAGGGGCATCAAAGGAAATAATTGCTCATGCAAGGATGTTAACTAAGTTTTGGGGACAAAACTCCTAAATGGAGGGGAAAGTTGTAAAACCCGCCCTTTTGAGCTAAGGAAAACTAGGAAAAGAACCGGTCAAACCAAGTGAGTATTCACAACCGGTTCACAAACCCGATCATTATTGAACTAGCAAGTTGGGAATTTACAACTATCGGGTGATCCAAAATGTTCATTAAACCTTGAAAAAGAAACTTAACACAAATTAGAAAACAAAAACCAAATTGGTTCAGATGAACTAGATTACATAAGAACTTTAAAGTTAAGCATGCTTGCCTAAGAGTAGTGTGAGGATGGGTGACCTCCTGGTAAGTATAAATTTTTTTGTAACCCGAAATTTTGAATTTTTATGTGAACGTACTACTTATCATAAATAGCCATAAATTAATATATATTAAATTATTGGAATTAATACAAATAATTTATGGCAATATTAATACTAGTAATAAATCTCTCCCATTTAATACACAGTTTTACACATATATAAAGAGGTCATCCCCATTCATTCTCCTCACACCCGAACACTTCTCTCTCTCTCTCTCTACTCTCCATTTCCCTATGAAGCTCGAACTATAGCTTCGACTTGAACAAAGATTAGGCTCTTTAGAACTGGGGAGAAGACAGCTATCTGGTAGCAAACTCCAATCAATCCGAGAATCGTTGGAGAAGCGCCAGCATTATGGAATAGTGAAGTAGCTCCAGCGGACCGAAGCTGCCCTATTCCAGCCAAGCTGAAATTGGCCATTTCAAGCCTTACTCAAGCCAAACCAAGCCTTCCCAACACTTCCTCAGCCCTCCCACGGCCGAATTACGACTAAAACATAAACCAATTTGGCTCCCCTCTACAATTTCCGGCTGGTGCTAGAGAGAGAACCGGCATAATTTCAATGATGAAATTCTAACTCAATTTAGCATCAATTGGTGCAAATCTTAATTCTAGGATGATCCTCAAGATGAGAACTATCTGCCTAGATCAAAAGCTCGGACTGTCGTGCCCTCACTAGTGAAAAATCGAAGCTTTCTCTCTCTACAATCTGTTTTACGGCGAAGCTCCGTTTGAGCTCGTTCCGACATTAAAATCTGTGATTTAAAGTTCCTTAGAATCGTATGAACATGTTGGAACTCAATTTCAACTCCACTTATATCATACCCGGTTGGGGATGATAAGTACCTCAGTATAAAAACCCACTACTTAGTGGTATTTTTAATCATCACTACTTAGAGAAAGTGATGTGAAAGTTATGCGGAAAAACTACTTATGGATTATAAGTAGATCATACCCGGTTGGTATGATGAGACTTCCTCAAAGGAAGTTGAAAACCCGTTCATCGGTTATGAACAGAGATGTCCTTATACCGGTCGGTATGATGGACAGTAAAAACATATTTTTGTGAATTGTTTGGCCATGGTACCATAAAACCAAACATGATATATGTGCCATAAAACTTAATAAGTGAATTGTTTGGCCATGGTACCATGATAGGACCGACATGCTCAGTCAACTAGCGGCAGTGTGACATGATAGGTTGACGGACCAGTCAAGACAAACAACTGCGGGTTGAGTTGAGAGTCAGGGCCGTTGGACCAGTGGCACCACAGATTACATGGCAATATAAGAAAACATTGTTTGTGCATGCACTGTGAGTACAGGATCATCAAGATGCCCATGAGGGGTAGTGATGCGTCCTAAGGGCACTGGACGACCTGGTGGCTATAAGGGCAGTTCGTCGTTTCAGGTGTCTGTGTGAAATCTGGAGTAGCACCAAGCGCAAGAGACCAGGGTGGGGACAGGATGAGGACTCTGTTCCCATACGGACATGAAGAAGTGATTTTGAGATTGTGGGTCGGATGTAACGTACATTCATTCATTCCCAGGGTAGAAATGGTCGTACTTCTATCCAGGTGGCAGGAAAAGTCGCTCCGAAGCCACTAGTGGGTTTAGTAGTGATACTGACTTGCGAATGTGTGTAACCTTCATGATGAAGGATGTGTGTTGGGTGATGACACACCGTGGTAAATAAAAAATGGTGAAAAACCTGAATTTTTAATGAAGGGATTTTTTAAAACAAAGGAGTCTGGCACACTCCATATAAATGTTTTTCTTAAATGTCAAAAGCTTTTAAAAACCCATTCACTGAGTAGTCGTACTCACCCCCTCCCTTATACCCCTTTTAGGAAATCCCGGAAAGTCTCCCCTTAAAGACCATCAACTAAGATGCCTATAAGACAGGTATGTAAAGTTTTAAATTTCATACAGTTTTGATTATGCTATTCTAAGAAAAGGTGTAGGTTAAAGGACGCCTTACTCTTTACGGTTTACAATAAGGGGAAATCCTTTAATAAACCGGGAGAGTGGCGGGTTGATCACAGGGATCCGATCAAACCGGGTAGGGGTGTGACACTTTTGAGGAAAACTTTGTTTGTGCATGCACTTGAGGTTCAGGACCATCAAGACTACCAAGAGGGGTAGTGATGCGTCCTAAGGGATGCAAGATAACATGGTGGCGATTAGGGAAAAGAGAAGCTACTAGGTTTTTGTTTTTTGTCATACCAGTTAGTTATGGAGTTTTGTGTTTGTACTCCATGGAGTTTATGTATTTGTACTCCACAGAGTTTCTGTGTTTAAGTTTCATATGCATGAGACCGAGATATGGTATTTGTCCTCAGACGAACATGGAGTTTTATTCATGTATGTTCCCTTCATGATGAAGGACATGTGTTGGTTGATCAACACACTGGTTATGGTTGAGGATTGAGTAATGGCTATGAAACTGAGATTTTGAGTATGAATTATTTTAAAAGAAAATAAGGAGTCTGACATACTCCAATTTAGATATTTTCCCAAAAATTCAAAGTTGAAAAAATCATTCACTAAGTTGTTGAACTCACCCCCTCCCTAATTTTTCAAATAACTAAGGGAAACATACCTCAAAGACCTCCGGTTAATCACACCTGCAAGATAGGTATGTAAGTTAAAATTTTTATGCAGTTTTGATTTATGTATTCCAGGAAAGGTACAGGTTTAAAGGATGCCTTACTCCTCCCGGGTTAAAGGAGGGGAAAACCCTTAGTAAATCGGGTGAGTGGAGGGTTACTCATGGGGATCCAACCAAACAGGATCAGGGTGTGACAAGGTCTCTGTCCTCATATGGACATGTAGTATTTTTGGTCTGAGGGTAGGAGGTCAAAGACATTCACTCAAACTTCAGGTAGATGTTAGAGACTTCTATCAGGGTGGATGGAAAAGACGCTCTGATCCACAAGTGGGTGCAGTCGGGGTAACTGCATCTCGCAAATGTGTGTGATCCCTTCATGATGAAGGGTGTGTGTTGTATGTTAAATATGGAGATGGGAAAGAGGTTATGAAAACTATGGAAAGGATTTGATAATCCTTGGAAATGAATTGGGAAACCTTGGAAAAGGTTTTGATAAACTAAAATTTAAAGAAAAGCATTTTTATGAAATAAGGATCCTGGCACACTCCGATTAAAGAAATTGATTTTTGTGAAAACTCTCACCCAACATCCATTCACTGAGTTGTCGAACTCACCCCCTCCGTTTACCCCTTTTCAGGAAACCATGGGAAAACCAACCTTAAAGATTTATCAGTAGTCGAACCTTACAGTAGGTATGTAAATTTTATATTTAGTTTTGATTAATGTTATTTTAGGAAAGGTACATGTAAGAAGGATGCCTTACTCCCCATGGTTTAGAAGAGGGGAAAACCCTGAATAAATGGGAGAGTGGCGGGTTGTTCACGGGGATCCGACCAAACTGGGTGTCTAATTGGCACCTTAATGAATGAGGAGTGGCTCATTATATAGGAAGCTCGGGGACTTCTTGGTTGTCTGATTGGCACCTTAATGGCAGTCATTCATTGCATGAAACATCCTAGCTAGAGATTTTTCATCTACGCTGACACTGCTCGATTTTCCAACGAGTGAACAGTGTTACCATCTGAAGGAAGAAGACGATACTGTTCTGAACTGGACCAGACCAGTCTAAACTGGGTTCAAAGCTTAAATCGGCCAGCACGACCATGTTTTTCAAATTTAAAATTTTTAAAATTCATTCTCTATCCAATGGTGGCATCAATTCTCCATTTTTAATTTTCTAAGCCACCTAGAAAATGAATTTAGCATATGATTCAAATTGACCCAAACTGGTTCAATCAGGTTCGGATCCAATTCACTTGAACTGGTCTAGTTTTCTCTCCCAAATTGTCCTAGGTCCTTTTCTAAGGATTTATGAACTCTTTCGATCACTTAGGAGTTGTAAATTTCCCAAATTGCCCATTCTCTGATGATCGGGTTTGTGAACCGGTTCAGTGTTTCTCACTCGGTTTGAACGGTTCTTTTCCCGACTTTCCTTAACTCCAAAGGGCGGGGTTTACAACTCTCCCCTCCTTTTTGGAGTTTTTTCCCCAAAACTAAATCAACATTTTTCACTCTATGATAAATTTCCCTTAATGTCAACTTACACATGTTATTACTTTGGTCGTTCTTTCACTTAGTCCACCTTAAATAACACACTTAAGGAATTTCTTTTCCTTTACATTGCTTACTCCTTCCATGGACTTTTATCATAACTATTATGTCTTGCCCGTGAGTCCAAAGGTATATCACTAGGTTCGCATCTCCCTTTACTTAGGGCAAGATTCTTCCCTTTGTGGGTCTTACTCAAGATTTAAGGATTGGGAGTTCCAAGGTGCCCAATCATTCATTTATCAAGTTATTCTCTTTATCGTTGAAACCCTTACCTCGGCGTTCTTTCAAGCATTATCTACTTGTTTTCATAGGTTCCGGTGATATTATTCCATTGTCCTAATTTGACCCATCCTTTATCTGACATTAAATACAGATTCAGTTAAAATTATTTTTGACCTTGTTATGCTTACTAACTGACTCCTTACTCGAGTCACATTTTACTCGAGACTATTGGTGCTTACTTGTCTCTTACAACATGACATAGTCTAGAACCTGCCTTTGTCCATCAGTCTTCTACAACACCTTCTTTAGGATTGTTCCCAACTTTCTAACCTTTTAGAGATTGTATAATTTCATCACTCCTTTCATTAGGTAGTATTCCTTAACTACCTTTACTGTTATCCAGTTATCCTTCGTGCCTTGACAACATGTCTTACATAACCATGTTGGTTTCCTTACCCACTCGTCTTTTCCCAACTTCTTTATTGGGTCTTTTTGGTGCCAATCATTGAATTTCCTGATGACTTGTCGATATGCTGGGATTCTTCCCTTCTTATGTCTTCCTTCATTTCTGGTGACATCCTTTACTCAAGAATTTTCCTTTCCCCTAAACCCACTCTTACTTACTTGTGACCATTTCACAATTCCGTTATTTTTTAGGAGGTTCTCCTTTAATTATTTTCATTCTATACAACTCCTTGAAGGTTTCCTTCCTTCACATTCTTACACCCTTTTGAATTAGAGCTTTTGTCCACCTTTAATCATTTGCTGATCACCGAGTCTTATTTCGTGTACTCAACATGATGCCCACTCTATTACCCTTCTTTAGAGTGTAGTCTCCACCACTCTTCGGTCCTTCTTATGGCCTCATTTATTCTCCTTTACCATCTTATTGCTACTAGTTACTTTCTTCTTTTCTGGGTTCGTCAAAAATCTCTAATTGGCTTATTTGCTCTTCCAAATCAGGTAATACTTTGGCCATCCTAACATAAACTTAACCCTTATGGTTCTTTATGAGGTTCTTTATGCTGGTTTAAGCCTCTTAGGATCCATTTGGTGGTTTCTTAGCTTTGGGACTTCCCTTTTTGAGGTCTCACTTCCTACTTATATCATCTACCTAAGGATTCTCATCTTGGTTCAACTTCTTAATGCTTCTTGGAGGCTTTTCCTTCTTTCTTTCTTACACCCTTCTGAGATCGGTATTGTTTCCCGCTCTTTATCCTTCACTGTCCTCCATTTCCTTTTTGTTCCTTATCCTCTCTTCAAAGAGCTCCTAGTGATAGACTAGTTCGTAGCACTCTTTATGTCTAGCCATACACTCCTTTGGCTCTATTAAGTGAGTGCGGGCCACGATCAGTCTAGATATCATTGGTTATTTTCTCCTTACCCTCTTCTGAATTGGAGGGATTACTTTTCCAAATATTTTTTTCGAGTGTTCTTTCCTCTATTTCCTTATGATGGGAAGCCCAGCCATTTTCACTTGTCACTGTGTCCTTTGATGCTATTTCCTACTTAACTGTTTCTTGGGTTTAACTTTCCCCTTGGGTTCTCTTAATGTGCTTCCCTTGGTTCTTTCACCTCGGCTTGCACTTTATCTCATCATCCTTCATCACTTGGTCCATTACTTCTTAGTTGGAACATGTATGTCTTCCTAGTGTCTCCTTCCTTGGGAAAGGTTCAAGCACTATTTGCTCCAAGACCTCTTTGTGCGGGAATTACTAAATCCTCCTTCTGGCTTGAGTGTAGTCATCATTTCTTTTTCGGCCATTTATTTCTTCAAGGGTTTTCTTCATCCTTCATTTCCACCATTCTAGTCTTTCCACTTTTTTTTCTTAGTAGGTTAGTCTACAACCTAACTTGGCTCCTCTTTTTTTTCAAAAGTAGATCATATCTTACTATCTCAAGGCATCCTAATTGTCTTTCATCATTCGACCAATCTTCTATGAAGGAGGTGTTTCCTTCTTTGCTCCTAGGTGGTTTGTAGTGCTTCATAAGGGAAAATTCCCTTTATCTATATTCTATTATTTCTAGGTTTTCTTAAGGTCCTACCCATAATCTTCTTTCTGTGATCCTTCCTTGGGTAATTAAGGCATGCTATCATATTATTAACGAACAGAGAAATTTTCATAGACTCAAGATCTTATTTATTGAAGTAAGAATACAGTTTTGGGGTTTTAACATCTATAGAGGGAGATTGTTACAATGATGGGTTGGGAAATACTTATTACTAAACTATGGTCTAGAGGGATTTCTTTCTGGGTGAGATTGGGTTTCCTAGTTGCAATTGTGGTTCTTGTAATGTTATCCCTTCGGACTTCTGTAGGGGTGGAGGTGTCCTTATTGGAAAGTATCGCTTGGATTCCTCGCAGTGTGGGACAATTCCTTGCTATGTGTCCCACCCTCCTACACTCATAAAAGATCCTCTCAGGTAGAGTCCTCTAAAATGTCAAGAATCTTCTAATGTAGTCTCCCCATTGTCCACATTTATAACAGGTCATCTCCTTGTGTGGATCCTTGTGGTTCCTCCTATACTTTAAGCATTGTGGGGCCTTTCTAAGGAATTGTTGATAGTTCGATGCCTTGCCATCCTTGAACTTGAACACCTTGGAGGCTTTCTTGTAGAGTCCCCTTTGACCAGGGGTTACTCCGTGGGTCCTTCTGTACTCTTGGTTCATTTCCTTCATTGGAATGGGGTTCACCCTGGCTTCTGGAGTGGCTAAGATAACGTGGGTTTGTTTAGCTACTTTTCTTGGGTCCATCTAAAAATTTTAAAATTATTCCAATCAGTTACTATATTATCTAGTCTTGGTAATGTATTCAAGAAAAACATGCTCTGATACCACTCAATTTGTCACGCCCCGACCCAGTTTGGTCGGAACCCCACGAGCAACACGCCACTTTCCGATTTACTAAGGGATTTCACCTTCTTTAACCCGGGAGGAGTAAGGCGTCCATTAAACCTATACCTTTCCTGGAATAATATAAATCAAAATTGCATAAAAATTTTAACTTACAAACCTGTCTTGCATTTGTGACTAATAGGAGATATTTGGGTAGGTTTCCCTTGGTTACCTAAATAAGGATATAAGGGAGTGGTGAGTTCAACGACTCAGTGAATGGTTATTTTTTAAGTTTGACTTTTAGGAATAGTGTTTGAATTGGAATGTGCTAGACTCCTTATTTTCTTTTAAAATAATTCATCCTTAAAATCTCATTTTCATAGCCATTACTCAATCCTCAATCAAAAACGTTGTGTATATCAACCAACACACACCCTTCATCAAGAAGGGAACACACATTTGTAGGGCAGCATGTCCACTGCACCCACTTGTGGCATCGGAGTGACTTTACCAGCCACCTAGTCAATAGCACGTCCACTTCCACCTTGAGAATGAGTGGATGTATGCGACATCCGACCCTCAATCCCATAAATAAAACTTTTTGTTTGTATGAGGACAGAGACCTCATCTCGTACCTACCCTAGCATGAAGCTACGTCGATCTTCCAAGATTGCCGGCACGACTAATTGCACTTATCACCACCATGTCGTCCAGTAGCCCTAGTACACATCACTACCCCTCTTATGCATCTTAAAGGTCATATAAATTAGTGCATGCACAAAACAATAGTTTTCCACATAAGTCATTTAATATGTGGTGCCACTAGTCCAATGACCTCGACCCTAAACTCAACCTACTGCTGTTTGTCTCAACTAGTTCGTCGACCTGTCATGTCGCATTGCCACCAGTCCATCGAGTGTGTCAGTCATGTCTTGGTACCATGGCCAAACAAATCATTCATTTTAAGTTTTCATGGCTTAAACTCATGTTTGTTTATGAGCTCTTGCTCATGCCAACTGTCCTTGGGCCACTGTACGAGATTTTTAAAATTGGTCATATTAGCCACCAAGTTCCAAAACCGAGGCCTTTGGCCTATCTGAGCTATTTGAGCTCCTGTCAAGAAGGTCTCCCAAAATGTAAGCAGTGGCACACAGTCACGGGAGAGCACTTCTAACAAAAACAAACTTTTAGCCATCCATCACTCCAACTGGGTGTGAGGACATCTCTACTCATGATCGACGAACAGGTTTTCTACTTTCTTCCAAGAAGTTTATCATACCAACCAAGTATGATCTACTTACAACCTGTAAGTAGTTTTTTCTACGTAATTTCCACATCACTCCTCCCGGGTGTGATGATTAAAATATCACTTAATAGTGGGTTTTCATTTCCGAGGTGCTTATCATCCCAATTGGGTATGATATAAAAATCTCACTGACCCGATAACGTAGTGATTTCCTCTTAACCAATTCTTTATCTTCACGTGAGCTTGTCCTTGTTGGTGTCCTCGGTACTTTATGTTGTTCCTACATGATATGAACATAATTGTTCATTATCCCTTGACCTAGTAGTCTTCATTCATCATTAATGGATGAAATACTCAAACTTTCCATTATTTGCAATTAGGTCCCTAAAGTTCTTTTTCTTTAACTTTAGGTCACTAATGACGATTTTCCCCCAAATAGAATCCTAAAACTCCTAAAATTCACCTTGGGACCTCAATTTATTCAAAATCACAAAAAGGGGTTCAAATTTCCAATTTGGTCAACAACTTTTCCAAACTTACCATTTTGCCCCTACTTTACAAAAATGGTCAGTTTTGCCAAAAAAATTGTTCAATTGGTCCACCAACATCTTTATCATGCCCAATTGGCCCTCAATTTTATGATATTGCACCTTAGTCCCTCGAAATTTCAAAATCCCCAATTTCAACCTCCTAACTTAGCCGAATTTGATTTAATCAAATTGACCAATCAAATGAGTTTATTTGTTGAAATTGAAGTTAGATTGGAGCTCCTAAATCTTCATACAATTTAATTGCACTTTGAATTGTATGATTTGATACCGGAATGAGCTCAAACAGAGCTTCGCCGAAAAATTGAACATAGATAGAGAAAGCTTCGAAAGCTTACCGTCAGAGGTACGGTGGTTCGAGCTTTTGATTTAGGTAGATAGCTCTCATCCTGTGGTTTCTCCTAGGATCAAGAATCACATCAATTGATGTCGAATTGATGGAGAATTTAGTTAGTGAAAATCTATTGGTTCTATCTCTAGCACCGATCAGAATTTACAGAGTATAGCCAAATTGGCTTACCTTTATGTTCTAATTCATCTGTAAGATGGTTGTAGAGGTGTTGGAAGAGCTTGGTTTGGCCTGAGGAGGGCTTGAATTAGCCATTTTTAGCTCGGCCAAAACAGGGTAGCTTCGGTCTATCGGAGCTGCTTCACTATTCTTTCACACCGACGTTTCTCTGGCGACCTTCGAAGCAAATGGAGACTACATGCGTGGAGCTGACTTCTCCCCAAATCCAAAGAACCTAACCACACCTTCTTTGGCTCAGAAAAATGCCCAAGTTGGAGCTTTGGTTCGAGCTTCACCGAAAAATGGAGTTGTAAGAGAGAGTGGAGTTTTTAGGTGTGAGGAGGATGAATGAGGACGGGCTATGTAAACCTCGTCCTTTTGAGCTAAAAAAAATGGGAAAAAGAACCGGTCAAACTGAGTGAGAAAACTGAACCGGTTCACAAACCCGATCATTTGTGAATCAGAAATTTGGGAATTTACAACTTCCGAGTGATCCAAAGGGTTTATAATACTATGGAAAAGAACCTTATGATGAATTGGAAGAGAAAAACAAGACCGGTTTGGATGAACTTGTTTATGAAGCGAATCGGTTCATGAACCAGAACCGATAGAGATCAGGAAAATTAGAGAAATTCAACTCCATTGTGCTCCAAAGAAATTTATAAACCTTGGGAAGGGACATTATAACAAAGTGGGAGAGAAAAATTAGATCAATTTGGGTGAACCAGACCTGAACATAAATGAACCGGTTTAAGGATCGAGTTGGTTTATGAACCAGAATTGATAAAAAGATGGTACCGGGAATTTTATGGACCTTGAGTGACCTAAGGAGTCACAAAAGTCATGGAAATGGACTTTTGAAGGAATTGGGGATGAAAACCAAACCGGTTCATATGAACCAGATCCGAACCGATTTGGACCGATTTGAACCACTATTGAACAGGATCTTAAATTCATTTTTCTAGGTGGCTTAAATAATTCAAATTTGAGATTTGAGGCCACCATTAGATAGAAAATGAATTTAGATGAATTTAAAAATTTTTAGATTTGAAAAACTCAGTCGAATGAGGAGTGAACCTGCCGGTTTAAGCTTCAAACCCGGTTCGGACCGGTCCGATCCGGTTCGGAACAGTGTCATCTTCTTCCTCAAAATAACAACAATATTCACTCACCGAAAAATCGAAGCAGCACCGATGAAGAGAAAATGTCTCCATTCAATACATTTCTGGCCATCAATGCATTTAATAAAGGTGCCAAATGGACGGCGGACGGGTCCCCGAGCTCCCTATATAAAGAGCCACTCCCCATTTATCCTCTCCACACCTAAAAACTCCATTCTCTCTCAATTGCTCCATTTCCTGATGAAGCTCGAACCAGAGCTCTGACATGGGCATTTTTCTAAGCTAAACAAGGCGAGGTCAAATTCTTTAGAACCGGGGAGAAGTCAGCTACATGCCTGTAGTCTCCATTTGCTCCGAGGGTCGCTAGAGAAACGTCGGCGTTATGGAACAGTGAAGCAACTCCTGCGGACCGAAGCTGCCCAATTTCGGCCGAGTTGAAATAGCCCAATTCGAGCCCTCCTTAGGCCAAACCAAGCTCTCCCAACACCTCCTCAGCCCTTCCATGGCCGAATTAGGATCGAAAGGTAAGCCAATTGGGCTCCCCATTACAACAAGATAGTTAGAGGGAATAAATGACACCCTAAGGAAGACTAAGAGGTAGAAAGGACTACAACCTAAAAGGTCAGTGAGATGGATGTTAAGGACAGGAGAACTTGTGAAACAACTACCTTAAGAAACTTAGACCAAAGGAATGGTGGAGATGAGGTAGTTAACGAACTAATACATGGGAAAGCCATAATTTGAGTTCTAACAATGAAGAGAGGGGCGGAAAGACCAAATAATCAGGAAAAGAAGAATGAGAGAAAATCCTTAAAAGGAACAAAGGCCAAATTAATGACTAAACTCAAGCCAAGAAAAGAATAGGCAAGTCTCTCACACAATTGTCAAGAAATTTTGAAACAAGGAATATTTTAACGCTACATAAGTAAATACACTATGAAAGTAAACTTTTGAAGGATGCATACGACTAACTACCCTTGAAGGAATTATGGATGGGCAGATGGACATAATGTGGAGTGCAAGGAACCAACCCTTAATTAGGAAATGTTTCAAAGGAACGAAGTATCATGATGGCCCAGTGTGACATGTTTGGAGAGAGCAAGTGAATCAAGTAATAATTTCAGGAGAACCAAGTAGAAAGAAGAAACTAGTAGCAGCGGAAAGCCACAGAGAATGAACAAAACCCTAAGAAAGGCTGAGGTGTAGTAAAGACTACACTTTATGAAGGACAATAGGATGGGCATGAAGGACAAGTGATACAGCTACCCAGATGAGATGACCAGAGAAATGGAGAGAAAGAGACAGTTAAAGAACTAGTTTTCGAGAGAACCATGGATTTAAACCACGACAAAGAAGGGAGGAATGAAAAGGCCAAAACATTGGAAAGAAGAACGAAGGAAAATCCTTAAAGAAATCGATGGAAAAACTGAATTTATAGTTTAAAGTCTTGAGACGGTTAAGTGAGCCTCACGAAGGACGAACAAGAGATTTTGAAACAAGGAGGATGTGAACCCTCCTTAAACGAAAATAATTTAACGGGTTAGCATCAAAAGAGGCTGTGACAAGTATGAATGAGTGAACAACCCATACTAAAGTAATAAAGGAAAGAATGTTCAAGAAACGTTGGGAAAGTAAGTCCTCCAAATAAGATGTGGCTAAAAAGGAATAACCACAATTGGTAAGACAGATCATAGTCCACACGTGCATAAGAAGCCTAAAAGAGTGGATGACTGAGCATAGTGTGGAACGCACAGAATAAAACCAGTAATCAGAAGTATCCCATGTAAGGAATAAGGGATGGAATGGAAAAATTTAAGACAACGGAGGACTAAAAGCGGGCAAATGCCTCAATATAGAAAGGGTGTAAGGAGATGAAGAAAGGAAACCTTCAAGAAATGGTAAGAAGGTTGAACATGTAACTCCTAAGGTGAAATCTCTACTTTGAAGGAAATAGTAGAGAATGAAACTGTAAAAAGGGAAACTCCCCAAACCAAGCAAATCGACATGTAGACCGAAAGGAATCAACTTGGTATAAAGAATTAGGAAATGATTATGAACAAGTAAGAGTGGATTAAGTCCAAAGTAAAATCCATGGGTAAAGGATGTCATTGGGAACGAGGATGGACCTAAGAAAGGATGAATCCCAGCTTATCAGTATTGTATTGGAAAACTCAATCAATTGGAACCAAAAAGACCCAATAAAGAAGTTGGGGAAAGATGAGTAGGTAAGGGGAATCCATGCGGTTATGTGAGACATAACTTCAAAGGCATGATGGAGGGGAGGATAATGGTAAAAAGGATAGTTGAGGAATGCTATCAAAAGAAAAGAGGGATGAAGTTATACGATCCCTAAAAGGTCGAAAAGCTAAGAGAGACCATCAAGGAGATGTTCTATAAATCTAATGGACAAAGATAGGTCTTAGAAAATGTCATGCTATAAGGGGGCATGTAAGCCCAACAATCCCGAGGAGAATATTACTCAATGTAAGGAAGAGTCGGCTAATAAGCATGACAAGGTCGAATATAAAAATTTTTTGGACTGAAGTTATAATAGACAACGAATGAAGGAAGGGTTAAAATAGGATGAAAAGGTTATAATAAAGAAAAAACCATGGAAACAAGTACGTAACGCTTGAAAGAACATCGAGCTAAAGGTTTCAATGACCAAGCAGTTAACTAGACACGAAAATGGTCAGTTATCTTGGAATTTCCAATCTTGAGTACAGAATCTCAAGGGGAAGAATGTTGTTCTAAGCAAAGAAAAAGATAAAATATAAGAATAAACCCAGGAGTAAAGTATGTCTAGTTATGATAAACTCCATGGAGGGAGTAAATAATATAAAGGAAAAGGAATTCCTTAAGTGAAGGTTGTAAAAAGGGCTAATTGAAAGGAGAAGAGAAGAGTTTGCATGTTAAGCAAACACCAAAGGGGCATCAAAGGAAATGATTCCTCATACAAGGATGATAATTAAGTTTTGGGGACAAAACTCCTAAAAGGAGGGGAGAGTTGTAAATCGCGCCCTTTTGAGCTAAGAAAAACTGGGAAAAAGAACCGATCAAACCGAGTGAGAAAATCGAACCAGTTCACAAACCTGATCATTTGTGAACGGGAAATTTGGGAATTTGAAACTCCCGACTGATCCAAAGGGTTCATAATACTATGGAAAAGAACCTTAGGATGAATTGGAAGTAAAAAACCAGACCTGTTCGGATGGACCAGTTTGGATGAACCAGTTTATGAACTGAATTGGTTCATGAATCGAAACCGATAGAGATCAGGAAAATCAGAGAAATTCAACTCCATTGTGCTCCAAAGAAATTTATAAACCTTGGGAAGGAACATTAGAACAATGTGGGAGAGAAAAACCATATCGGTTTGATTGAACCAGACCCGAACCGAATTGAACCGGTTTAAGGACCAAGTCGGTTTATTAATCAAAATCAATAAAGAGATGGTAAATTGGGAATTTTATGGACCTTAAGTGGCTTAAAGAGTAACAAAAGTCATGGAAATGGACTTGTGAAGGAATTGGGGATGAAAACCAAACCGGTTCAGGTGAACCGGATCCAAATCGGTTTGGACTGGTTTGAACCACTATTGAACCGGATCTTAAATTCATTTTTTTAGGTGGCTTAAATAATTCAAATTTGATATTTAAGGCCACCATTAGATAGAAAATGAATTTAGATAAATTTATAAATTTTTAGATTTGAGAAACTTAGTCGAATGAGGGGTGAACCGGCCAGTTTAAGCTTCGAACCAGGTTCAGACTGGTTCAGTCCAGTTCGGAACAGTGTCATCTTCTTCCTCAGGATGACAGCACTATTCACTCGCCGGAAAATCAAAGCAGCACCGGCGAAGAGGAAATTTCTCCGTTCAATACATTTACGGCCATCAATGCATGTCATAAAGGTGCCAAATGGATGGCTGATGGGTCCTCGAGCTCCCTATATAAAGAGACCATCACCATTCATCCTCTTCACACCTAAAAACTCCATTCTCTCTCAACTGATCCATTTTTCGGTGAAGCTCGAACCAAAGCTCCGACATGGGCACTTTTCTGAGCCAAACAAGGCAAGGTCGGGTTCTTTAGAACTGGGGAGAAGTTAGCTACACGCCTGTAGTCTACGTTTGCTCCGAGGGTCGCCGGAGAAATGCTGGTGTGATGGAACAGTGAAGCAGCTCCGGCGGACCGAAGCTACCCTGTTTCAGCCGAGTTGAAATCGTCCAATTCGAGCCCTCCTCAAGCCAAACCAAGCTCTCCTGACACCTCCTCAGCCCTTCCATGGCCGAATTAGGACTGAAAGGTAAGCCAATTCGGCTCCCCTTTACAATTTCTTATCAGTGTTAGAGAGAGAGTAGGTTGAATTTCATTGACGAAATTCTAATCCAATTCGGCATCAGTTGATGTGATTCTTGATTCTACGATGAATCTTAGGATGAGAGCTATCTGCCCAGTTCGAAAACTCAGATCACAATGCCCTCACTGGTGAGTAATCGAAGCTTTCTCTCTATATAGTCTGTTTTCTAACAAAGCTCCATTTGAGCTCGTCCTAGCATTAAAACTCACAATTCAAAGTTCTATGGAATCGTATGAACATGAAGAAACTCAATTTCTGCTTCAATTTCAACAATTAGAGGTGTTTGATTGGTCAATTTGATGAAATCAAATTCGGTTGTGTTAAAGAGTTGGAATTGGGGGAAATTGGGAGAAATTGGGGATTATCGAAAATTCGAGGCACCGAAATGCAATTTCCTAAAATTGAGGGTCAATTGGGCATGATAAAAATGTTAGAGGGTCAATTGAGAAATTTTAGAATTTTTGGGGTGACACTTACCATTTTTGTAAAGGAAGGACAAAATGGTAAGTTTGGAAAAGTTAGGGGACCAAATTTGAAACTTGGGAAATTAAACCCCTTTTTGTGAAATGGAATAAATTGAGGTCTTATGATAAATTTTAAAAGTTTCGGGACTTAATTTGAGGAAAAACATGCATTAGGGACCTAAAGTTAAAGAGAAATAACTTTAGGGACCTAATTGTAAATAAATAAAAGTTTAGTTTTATCATTCATTTGGAATGAATGAAGGCTATTAAGCCGAGTGATAATGAACCAAGATGTTCATATCGTATAGGAACACGAAGTACCGGGAACGCCAGCAAAGACAAGCTCGCGTAAATACAAAGAACCGGTCTAGTAGAATTCACTACATTAACGGATGAGCGGGTTTACTAACATCATACCCGGTTGGGATGATGAGCACAACTTAAAGTTAAAAACCACTTGTGAGTGGGATTTTATATCATACCCAGTTGGGGATGATGATAAGAACATCGAAATAAAAACTAACTGCTATGTGGTATTTTAAACATCACAACTTAGAGGAGTGATGTGAAAACCATGCGGTAAAACTACTTACCGGTTGTAAGTAGATCATACCCGGTTGATATAATGAAACTTCCTCGAAGGAAGTTGAAAACCCATTCATCGGTTATGAACGGAGATGTCCTTATACCCGGGCGGTATAAGGGACAGTGAAAACATATTTTTGTCAGAAGTGCTCTCCCCGACTGTGTGCCAATGCTTAAACAATTTGGGAAACCTTTTTTACGGAAGCTCGAATAGCTCCTATAGGCCGGGGGCCTCGATTTTGGAACTTGGAGGCTAATATGCCCGATTTTGAAAATCTCGTACGGTTGGCCCAAGGCCAGTTGGAACGAGCAGGAGCTCGTAAACAAACATGAATTATATGCCATAAAACTTTAAATAAATGAATTGTTTGGCCATGGTACCAAGATAGGACCGACATACATAGTCAACTAGCAGTAGTGCAACATGACAGGTTGACAGACCAGTCAAGACAAACAATTGCGGGTTGAGTTGAGAGTCGGGGCCGTTAGATCAGTGGCACCACAGAGTATATGGAATAATGAGAAAATATTGATTGTGCATGCACTGTGAGTACAGGACCATCAAGATGCCCAAGAGGGGTAGTGATACATTCTAAGGGCACTAGACGACCTGGTGAGTATAATAAGGGTAGTTTGTCGTACCAGGTGACCATGCAAAATTTGGAGTAGCACCAAGCGCATGAGACTAGGGTGGGGACGAGATGAGGTATTTGTCCTCATGCGGACACGAAGAATTGATTTTGGGATTGAGGGTCAGATGTCACGAACATCCACTCATTCTCAGGGTAGAAGTGGACATACTTCTACCTGGGTGGTCGGTAAAGTCGCTCCAAAGCCACAAGTGGGTTCAGTGGATGTACTAACCTGCAAATGTGTGTTTAACCTTCATGATGAAGGATGTATGTTGGATGATGACACACCGTGATTAAATAAAGAAATGGTGTTAAAAATCAAGATTTGAAATCAAAGGGTTTTTGAAAGAAAGGAGTCTGTCACACTCCAAAACAAATCTTTTTCCTAAAGTTAAAGGTTTTGAAAACCCATTCATTGAGTAGTCGTACTCACCCCCTCCCTTATATCCCTTTTAGGAAATCCTGGAAAGCCTATCCTTAAAGACCATCAACTAAGATACATATGAGACAGGTATGATTAATTTAAAATGTTTATGCAGTTTTGAATATGTTATTCCAGGAAAAGGTGCAGGTTTAAAGGACACCTTACTCTTTACATTTTATAATAAGGGAAACCTCTTTAATAAACCGGGAGAGTGATGGGTTGATCACAGGGATCCGACCAAACCGGGTCGGGCCGTGATAAGCTCTTTATATAGGAAGCTCGGGGACTTCTTAGCTGTCCGATTGGTGTCTTAATGGTGGTCATTCATTACTTGAAACTCCCTGGTTGGAGACTTTTCATCTTCGCCGGTGCTGCTCGATTTTCCGGTGAGTGAACAGTGTTGTCATCTGAAGGAAGAAGATGACATTGTTCTGAACCAAACCAAACCGTGTTCAAAGCTTAAACCAGTCGGTTCAAGCCCGATTTTACCAAGTTTTTAAAAATTAAAAATTTCTAAATTCATTCTCTATCTAATGGTAGCCTCAATTCTCCATTTTAAATTTTATAAGCCACCTAGAAAAATGCATTTAGCATCCAGTTCAATAGTGGTTTAAACCAGTCCAAACCGGTTCAATCCGATTCGGATTCGGTTCACCTAAACCGGTCTAGTTTTCTCTCCCAAATTGTCCTAAGGTCCTTTTCCAAGGTTTTATGAACCCTTTGGGTCACTCGGGAGTTGTAAATTTCCCAAATTTCCTATTCTCTGATGATCGGGTTTGTGAACTGGTTCGGTGTTTCTCACTCGGTTTGACCGGTTCTTTTCCCGGTTTTCCTTAACTCCAAAGGGCGGGGTTTACATTAGGTCACTTGGGATTTATAAATTTCTTTATTTGCCCTTTCTCTATCAGTTACGGTTTATAAACTGACTCAATTTTCTATTTGGAATTGACCGGTTCTTTTCTCGATTTTTTCTTATTATCAAAGGACAGGGTTTACATTCGGCCACAAGGTGACTGAGATTATCTTCAACTAATCGAATTGGACCATCCATGTTTCTTTACATGTTTTTCTTAAATATAATGCTTATCATTTTTAGTGAGTTGGAAAACATGAAAAACAATGAAAGAAAAACTACATGGAGATATAGTATATAAGTATTTTGAAATGAAAAATGTATATGATGAGAATAAAATAGAATTGTACATGATTGAATGTTAGCCTAAAAGGGAGATGGTTAATCCAAACATACAAGAAAATGATTTTCCTGAAATTATGAATTTAATATGATATTTTGTGTGTGATGATAGTGGAGGGGTCGGTTGAGATTACTGCACCCTAAGAATGATAAAAAGTTTTTTATACAATATGAAATATAGCGGTATTGTTGCATGCATGTCATGAGCTTTATAATGTGTGAAGAAATGTATTTATGTTATGAGATGGATTGATTGTGCTTGCTTCTTGTGATGCATTGATATATGGTTGCATTCTTGTGAATTGTATGATGCATTGAGTCTCGACAAGATACATATGAGAGGTAGTGTTAGGATTAATTGGGACGAAAGGATAAGGAAAACATGTGTGATATGATGTTCCTAGATTATTCATGGATATTTAAGAGGTCTAACTATATCTTAGTGCAAGATAGACAGGGACAAAGCATAGGTATACTTTGTGTGTAGTTGATGGTGATGACTAAAGTATATAAATATTTAAAGGGCACTGCCTCAACATCTCAACGAGGAGATGTACTTTTAATAAGTACCAAGCGAGTGCGTAGTGCAACACATACTTTCTCATTGTCTTGAGTCTCATGTATGAGGACTCGGGGATATGGATTAACCATTATTGATCATGATATTATAGTATGTAAGATTGTTGTGCTTTGGCTAATAGAATTCAATGATGGACAATTTAATCGAATTATCTAAACAATTAAGCTATAGAAAATTGATGTGTACTCCTTAGTTAAAGTATAAAAATTCCTCTATATACTATATTTTGGGAAAAGAAACGAAGTCGGACAATGAAGTAACTTGATATCGGTAAGCTCATTTACTAAATTAAAAGCTCACCACTCTCCCAAATCATTTTTTGGGTAATAGAAGGGCATTCACGGACTACTTTGAACCCCTAGAATTATCCTCCAAACTTAAGGTATACATCTTCAAACTAAATTACTAAGGTTATAAATTTTACAGGTGTTATTTTTTTATTCCCCAGATTTCTCCTATATATTTTGCAATTGGTTAATTTTTAAAGCAAATTTTGATTTAATGTGAACATGTGATATTTTCACTATTTTGTCTATTATTTTCTACCAGGGTAATGATTCTTATTTTTGTAGCATTAAGGTACTCTCGGGTTATAGATCCGTACTAGAAATTGGGATGTGACGTGATAAATAATCCAAGAATAGAAATTGTGATAGTAAATAATTTACATATATTGAAGGAGTACTTGGCAGCTTTGGGAGGTGAGGGTACAGTATGCAGTCCAAAGAAGCCAATAAATAAGACACATTGGACTTTTCCCTTCTCCGTGACATTATTAAACTAAGCAACGGTGAGTTTTCTTAATTTACAGGAATAGGTTTCTTAGGTCAGGATTGAGAATGTACCATGTAGGGAGGCGGTGGTGCTTCTGTGAAGTGTTAGTTTCGACTAACCGTCGAAGTATATGTAGCTATCAAAGGGTTGATGTAGATAACATATAGAGGATGGAGGCGACTCTTGTTGAAAGTGAACTCACTCATTCTAACCCAAGCATTTATCAACTTACCATGAAAATTATATCTTTATTGGAGTTTTTAATAGCATGTTATATTATTTTGATATTTTACAAATATCACTTAAAGTGTGGATATCTATTGAGTTTTAGAGTGAATGGGAAATTAAGTAGTATATTTATTATTGTATATACCTTATCTAGTTATGGATGAACTCATTTCTTCAAAATCTAATTGCGATATCCTCCACTTTGTAAACAATCTTGAGGCTTGAATAAAACGTTATTTTTAGTTTACAAAAAAATGTATGGAGAATATGAGCATATGTTTCAGCACGCAAGGAAGATTTGCTCCTCTTAATTTGTGCTTGACCTAGCTCAAGTTTTTTTTTACTTCAAAGCCTTTATTTTACAACAATTTGCTTTAAAATTAGAATAAATTGGTTGAATAGAATTCTTCATATAAATACTTCAACTCAATAAATACTTTTGATGATTCTCTAACTTGAAAATACATTAGATACATTATAATTGCATGTGTGATTAGAGTACGTAATTACACATATCATTATAACTCTCTAAATGATCATACATGTTAGCAATTCTCTAGACCTAATAGAGATACAAATTAGAATAACATGATATTCATTTCCTTCACGAAATAATGGTTTAACTACCTCGGACCATGTCAAGTAATTACCAGCTTACTAATTGGAATATATTGAGCTACTAAAGGCCCAATGGTTATTTACTATACAAAAAGCTACCTTTAACAAAGTAGGTCATATAGTTCACTAATACAAGTATTATCACGGAGATAAACGCAAATATCAACTTTTAAAAATCTGGACCAAAATCAATACTGGGAAAATCTCACATTAAGGAAGATTATTTTGTTTTGTTGGAGAATATATTAACGAAAATAATCTTATTATTTTTTTACTTTTAAATTTCGATTAACTAATTCAAATTTATATATGAGAAAGTATTGTGTATAATAAGTGTATAATCAATTATCTAATTAAAAATTAAAAATTATAATTAGTGTAATCTTTTTAACATTATAAATATATAATAATTTTTTACTTTATCTAATTTATTATAATATTATCAATCGTATTTATATAATTAATGTATATGAAACGTCCCACAAAACATGCTGCAGATATTATGCTTGACAATTTCTCATCATCTTTCTGCAGCTGTACAAGTAATAAAGCTGACGTTCTCTTGTTTATTTTCATGAATGAACTAATTTTTTGAATTCATCTACTTGATAATAAGAAAGATAGCTTAATAAATTAGGCCTTCTAACCAAGAAATGCTGTATTGGGAAGGAATTTTATAGAGTATTTTGGGAAGGCCATGTGCTTATAGAAGTACAACTTGGCCATGTTGCTTCAAAATCAAATCTCAATACCTCAAAGTCTCCCTAAATCCACGAAGATATCAAACAACACATATGGTTTTATGAATTCAGTTTTAAGTTTTATACCAGATAAGTCGATCTACCATTTAAATTTATCTTATTATACATTTTTTTGGTATTTATATTACTCGAAATAAACATCACATCCATCATACTTCCAATTAATGCACTCATTTCAACTGATTCATTTTGCAACTTTGAAATGAATCAGTTGCAACAAAATATCTTTTACTCTCAAATTTGAAATTGTGGAGAAAAAGATATTAAAAGATAAATTTGTTAAAATATAAAATATTGATAAATTATATATGTGACAAATTATTTATAAATTTATAATAATATAAATATAAAAATAAATAATTTTATAATATTGGATATAATCTAATATATATCTCAACATTTTATTTTAAATGAATTTAAAACTATATATTAAATATTTATTTTAAAATATTATAAACTTAATTTTTCCATGCTAACTTAATACCAAATAATTAAAAATATTTTTTATTTACTCCTTATAATGAATACTAAATAAATAGTGAATACTAAATAGAGTTATTTCCTATTAAGTATAAATGTGAGAAATCAACTAAATTTATTTTTTATTCAATTGTACTAATACTGATTAGAATACGTTTTTTATTTTGTCGATATAATAAATTTCCGAGATATAGGATTTTTTTCAAATTTTAAAATTTTGGAATCCACTTATAATATTGAATTAGTATCTAAATTTCTAATTTTTTGCAATAGCTTTATCAAATTTAATTTACTTATATATCTGATCCGAACGACACAATCCGAACGTTTAACAACTGAATCAAATAAACATACTCGATCCAAATAGATCAAGTACCATCATTAATTTAATTTAAATTTAAATTAGACAAACAAATTGAATCCCAAATTTTAAACCCTAAACAACCAAATTTATACCAATCAGGCAATGCGATCAATATGGTCCAATCCAATTTGATAATATTTTTTAACTGAATTTTAATTTTCAAGTCATGAATAATATTCGTTATTTATTTATTTATTAATTTGAATTGTTTTAATTTGAATATTACAATGAATATGTTAGTTTTTTTAAAAAATTGAAATCACTTTC
The DNA here is from genome assembly GCA_030064425.1 of Trapa bicornis. Classification (NCBI taxonomy): domain Eukaryota; kingdom Viridiplantae; phylum Streptophyta; class Magnoliopsida; order Myrtales; family Lythraceae; genus Trapa; species Trapa bicornis. The sequence continues at coordinate 9,092,754 of CM057754.1, forward strand.
ACCATTTTATACATTTTCCCTATTATGTCATAAAAACTAAATAAACGTTAATATTAACAAAATAATATAATAATTATAAACTCAAATTTTTAAAAAACCAATTATAACTTATACTTCAACATGGAATTGTAGCAGAATCATTAATGCGAACGACCCCTATTGTTATAGATTTAATGTCTAATTTTGATTGTGTTAATCTGAATTTCATCCAAAGGATAATGCATTGAATTTTGAGTGATTAACTAACATTAATATAATAAGTGCATATGATAAAAATATATAAATATAATATAATATAAGATGATATAATCCTAATAATCCCATTATATCGCCATATATCTAGACTTTTATATCCCTCTTTTTTTAGCTTTTCCTGGTTTGTCAATTCATCCCATATCATTTTACCATAAGATATTACATGCCCCTTTTGGTCAGAAATGATAATATGGGGTTGAAAATTCTCTCTCCCACTTTCTACATTAAGTTATTTTTCAATGAATGCACTTTAAATGTCCTCATCAACTCTAAAAATATATCATTTTACCATACGATATTACACTATCCTTCTCAACAACTACTTATGAAATTCACTCAACTATAAAACATCATTGGTCAACTTACCCATAAGTGATGATGAGTTGGAAATTCCCTCTCCCGCTCTCTACATTAAGTTATTTTTCCATGAATGCACTTTAAAGGTCCTTGAAGCACCATAAGAGAGTAAGCAACCTCAGCCAAACTGATTGAGAGAGAGAGATCAGAGAGGAGAGACAATGGACAGTTTGCTCAAGAAGAAGGTATGGAGACTCTTGCTGTGTGTTGGACTGCTCATGATCATGGAGGACCCGAGAGGAGCTTCAGCTGCGTGGTTGAATGCACATGCCACATTCTATGGTGGTGATGATTCCTCGGGAACAATGGGTGAGCAGTACTTGGGCGCTGTACCTCTAATTCACAGTTGGTCACATTTTTCCTCTGGATCATATAGACTGCGTTGGAATTGTGCCTCTAATTTTTTATATGGATATCATTACTATTAGATTTCTTTATTTATCATCAATTTTTCTTCTGTATAACCTTCATTCACGCTGAAACTTACTGCGGGTGTTAATGGCGGTGCCCTCATCAGGCGGAGCCTGTGGCTACGGTATCCTGTACACTGACGGGTACGGTATTAAGACAGCAGCTCTCAGCATGGCTCTATTCAACGACGGCAAGTCCTGCGGCGGCTGCTATGAAATCGTCTGTGATGCAGCCCAGGTCCCTCAGTGGTGCCTGAAGAGCACTTCCATCACGATCACCGCAACCAACTTCTGCCCTCCAAACTACGACCTCCCCAGCAACAATGGCGGGTGGTGCAATCCCCCCAGGCCTCATTTCGACATGTCGCAGCCTGCCTTTGAGACGATTGCCAAGTACAGGGCTGGAATCGTCCCTATCTTATACAGAAGGTACGTAATTATCTCATGCACAGATTCTGGTGTGTTCTTGGCAACCGTTTCATCTGGAAAACCATAGTTGGTGGCATTAAGGACTAAAGTGTAAAACATTAGGAGCTTATGTCGCTCCTTGATATGTCAACTGAACTTGGGCAGATGTAGTCTCACTGATTGGGTTCCATTCGGTTTCTTGCGTGACAAGGCATTTATATTTTTTTTTCTGTTTCATTTTATAGGGCAAGGTGCGAGAGAGATGAGGGGATCAGGTTCACGATCAACGGCCGGGACTACTTCGAATTGGTCCTCATATCGAGCGTTGCAGGTGCAGGGGAAATCTGGAGTGTTTGGATCAAAGGGTCCAAGGCAAACCAGTGGGAGGCCATGTCAAGGAACTGGGGATCAAACTGGCAGAGCCTGACATACTTCAATGGCCAGAGCCTCTCATTTAGGGTCCAAGCCAGCGATGGCCAGATTGTCACTGCCCTTGATTTGGTGCCTTCGACTTGGCAGTTCGGGCAGTCATTCAAGAGCAGCGTGCAGTTCTAAAAGTACGCATCTGTCTGTAGGGCAGCTGGATTGCTCCACGTATATAAACAATCGCCTTATGGGATTTGTGATTATTGTTACAAAGCAATGTAAATATGAAATAGAAGTGAAAATATGAACTTTTCGTATCCAAGGATCCCCTAAGTTATCAACTCGAACTGAAGTAACTGGTTTGCACGAGAGTTTGGAAGTGACTGATCTTCGAGATAAGATCAACAATACCATCAAACGCCCATCTTCACACAGATGAGAATGTTCTGCATTTTTTAGTGATCAAGAAAGACAAGTGAAGAGACCAATTTCCAGATAATAATGTTACTGCAGTTATGACATATGGTAGAACATGACCAGCAATTTTCTCAGTTAGAGTCTTACAATCTGAAGATGAGAGCATGGATAAAATAAAAAACATGCCAAGATATTGCACAACACCTCTCCAAGTGGACATACCATGGTATTTCATATCTCTTTGACAATTTTCTTTCTAGGACAGAAATGACTAATACATGGAGACCCATCTCTCTATACCTTTGTGATGGCTATAAAACCCTTGTTAAATATACTTTTACAAGCATATTAAGATGGAATAATAGGGTCATACCCATGGAGTAAAGAGATTGAACCAACCCATTTAATATTTGCATATGATCTCTTAATTCTCACAAATGAGTAAAGATATGGAACTAACCCATTTAATCTTTTTATATGCTATCTTAATTCTTACAAATGGTGTACCATTTCAATGCAGTCCACGCTAGAATGTCAAGTAAACGCCACGTCAGTGAGCCCATGGCAAACACACTCGGTTAGCTATCAGGTCGGAGTCTAAAGTGCTGATCAACAAGTTACAGTTATGAATGAATGGCGCCTACAGAACAATCAACAAATGAATGACGAATCCACGTCAGGAATCTATAGCCAATCCTAAGTGAGGCAGATGCCATTAGGTGAGAAACCAATTTCCATATAGTGTTAATAATATGTATGAATTCTATTAAGTCATGTTAAAATTAGATTTGTGACAAAAAATACCAATTTAAGAACATTGTTGGATCGAATGCCACGTAGTAATTGTTAATGCAATTTGATACTAAATTATTTTTTTTTGTAAAATTTTGGTATAAAAAATTAATTGGTTAGCCATAGTAGTCCATTTTAAGCTAGTATCCATTCACCATCCAAGCAAGTCTCCCAATAGAAAGAATACTTCAATTCCTCAGTAGTAAGCCCACCAGAAGAATGTTGCCTAGCTTCGACCCCGAGGACATGGAGGCTGGTCTAAGTGTCATCGAGGACCTCACCACGAAAGCAAATTTAATCCAAGATCAGCTCCTGAAAGATATTCTAGCCCAAAACGCGGGAACTGAGTACCTCAGCAGGCTGCTTGATGGCCAGCTCGACAAGGAGGCCCTTCAAACGACAGGTCCCCGTGGTGGAATACCCGGATATTATGCCCTACATGGAGCGGATCGCTAATGGCGAGCCCTCAGACATCATCTCCTCTCAGCCCATCATGGAGCTCATCAGAAGGTACCTAAAATTTTCCTTCCTAGATTTGAATTCTGCTGAACTGTGTGTGTATGTTCACGAAGATGCTATGGAAGCTGTTGCTGTTGTTGTATGTGTGCATGTGGTGCAGCTCGGGGACTTCAGGTGGGCAGCGGAAGATGATACCGTCGACTGCGGAGGACCTTGACAGGAAGACATTCTACCACAAACTGCTGGTGCAGGTGATGAACAAGTATGGTTCGAAATCTCTCAAACCCGTACGCTAGAATGAAACAATACAACAACCTTAAAAAAATTGATAATAATGGGTCGATTCCGGTTCGACTATCTTTCAGGTACGTTGAAGGGCTGGACCAAGGCAAAGCAATGTACATCCTCATCATGAGGCCGGAGATCAGGACCCCTGGCGGCCTGATGGCTCGGTCGGTCCTGACCAGCTACTACAAGAGTATCAACTTCCTGAATCGGCCATACAACCGGTTCAACATCTATACGAGCCCCAACGAGACCATTCTCTGCCCGGACGACAAGCAAAGCATGTACTGCCAACTCCTCTGCGGCCTAATCCAGCGACACGAGGTTCTGCTGGTCGGGGCAATCTTCGCCTCAGCCTTTCTCAGGGTCATCAAGTTCCTAGAGGCCAATTGGGAAGAGATGTGCATGAATATCAGAACCGGTCAGCGGATGGATCACTGATCTGCCATGCACTAGCGTGGTTTCCTGGATGCTCATCCGCCCTAACCCCGAGCTGGCCGTCTCGGTCGAGAAAGAGTGCGGCAGTGGTAAATCATGGGAAGGAATAATCAAGAGGTTGTGGCCTAGGACCAAGTACATCGAGATCATCATCACAGGATCCATGGCTCAGCACGTACCCATGCTCAATTTCTATGGTGGCGGCATCCCCTTGGTGTCGATCACCTACGCCTCGTGAGTGCCACTTCGGGATCAATCTCCAACCCCTTAGTAAGCCTTCTGATGTCTCCTACACACTCCTCCCAAATATGGCCTACTTCGAGTTCCTACCATTGGATAACATCTTTTTAGTATTCGTACATCTAGAGTCTAAGAGAATTTTTGGCTTCTCATGTGCCAGTTTTCAATTGTACATTCAAACCATACATTCCACAACTTATTACCCTCATTTGCAACAAAAAAATCAGTCTTCTCAAGTCAACACTTCAATTGGAGTTGATCTCACATCTACCCTCATTTGCAACAAAAAAATCAGTCTTCTCAAGTCAACACTTCAATTGGAGTTGATCTCACATCCAATACTGTGTATTGGTACATTCACCCACATTCTACAAATTATGTCACCAATAATTTATCCAATTTTTTCATTATACAAGTAACAAGTTCGAACATCTATTAATTAGTGAATAATTAAGTTTACCCATTCTATTTATTAACTATGTTTTTATATCAATTTTCTCTAGTACATTTTCACTTCTTAATATTTACTATTTAACAAATATTTACCTAAATTTACTCTATTTTTTTTTCGTTTCACTAAATATAATTTCTACTATTTTGAGTTTTATCTAACCTATTTTCTTGTTAAAAACATTCATATCCACGTCCCAAGTGTTCCTTCACAAGACTAGTAAAGTAGGCATCTACTACTTACAAAGTCACTCTTTTTCAATAAATTCTCAAATTCCAATAAGTTCTAAAACTTCAATAAATCCTAATGTTTTAGTTACTACTCCTTAATCTAGCACATCATGTCATCAACGAATTGGTCACCCTACAACACAAATTGTTCATCATGGTTTATTTAAGTATTTTTAATGAAATCAATGTACCTATTAAGGAAACCACATCTAGTATTATAGAAACAAACATACATAGTTCAAGTACAAATTAACTAAAGTATGAGTATTACATGAAAAGAAATAAGAGGAAAATCTTGCACCATATGTATACTAAGAAAAAAGATACTAAGAGTAAACTTTAAGTAAATTTGTTGTAAAGAGGAGTAAATACCCCTTAGGTGAAGTGTGTACTAGAGAAGCACGACCTCAAAGAGTCTAGTATTATGAAAGAATAGTGATTTACCTAATACAACAGCCGAGGGATAATGGTATCGAGAATCCGATGTCGTACTAAACTGTATGGAGGATCATCATAAAATGCTTATGAAATGAGGATCGTATGTACATGATGAGAATGTATAATCATGACCGTATGGTTTATGAAATAATGCACCAACTAATTAGAGGAATTTGGAACATGAAATTTAATCCATAGAGTAATTCAGTGTATTGGATGAGGAGAAAACGAGTAAGCAAATGATTGAGAATGATAAGTACTTTATAAAGAATATTGTGGGAGCCTACTAGACTGGACTCCAAGAATAGAATCATGGATAATAACATAATGTTACAAGTAAACAAATCAGGATAATGGATTGAATGCCTGAAAGGAGGAATCAAACAAGCACAAATGAGTGATTAGAAAAAAAAAAATAGAGACGTGATGAAGTAAATAGAGATTATTAGAATGCACGGTGGGAATGACTAAGTGAAATCATTACAGGGGAAGGACCCAAGTAGAACAAGAGAGAAAATTCTCTTCCCTAGAGCATAAATATTTTGAGGAAAAAAACTAAAAAAAAGAGGGTAAAAGTTGTAATATCGAAAATTTTAAAACAAAATTTTAAGTTAAATTAGACTTGAAACCAATGTTGAATGGGGAATGAAAACCTGAGAACTGAGTTTTGGAATCAAACCGGATTAGAAATTGGTTTAGACTCTAAACTTGGACAATGCTTAAGTTCATGAAATTACTCTCAAAGATTCTCATTTGATCTAAAATCAACAATCAAGAAAATTCAAAGTGAAAATCGATCCGAATCGAGATTGACCCGACTTGAGATGAAAAGCCCCTAATTTTAAAATGGATTAGACAAATTGAAAAATGGAAAATTTTGATCCCAATCAATATAAAATTTGATGACGAATTTTTTGTAAATGTAATTTGGCCAAGAATCGGTCCAATCGAAGGTGAACCAGCTAAAACACAACCAAAATTAATCAAAATAAGATTAGATTGGGAAATCCCCTAATTTTTAGATTTGATTAAATAAATAAAAAATAGTGATTATTGAATCCAGTTTGTAGGAAATGGAATAAGAAATTTTTAGAAAAATAAATTGTGATAAGACCAAGGAAAATTGGGCTTGAATCAGCCGAACTATTGTGAGTTGGCTAAGAAATAATCGAAATCGTCAATTTAGTTACTGTAAATCGGTTCACTATAGTGTGAAGTGGGGTCGCATTGCGCTAGGTGCACACATGGGTGGTCATCCCCTCCACCCAACTTAAACCCAACTAGCAACTCGAAAACCTGATTTCATCAGCGATATTTGGCATTCTACACCTCATGTAAACCCCGTTCTCTCAAAATAAGAAGCCGGGAATTTTTGAGGGAAAATTGAGGATCAAAGTGATTTGGAATTAGTAAAAAAGAGTCAAAACGGGAATTTGAAAAATCTCAAGTGGTCAATGAAGATCCAAAATTCATGGAAAAGAACCAGTCAATGGTCTAATCGGTCAATAGACTGCCTGCTAGGTCAGTGCCTAGTCAGCGCGCACAACCAATCAGTGCACTACGCATGGCGAAGTGTGCCCAGTCAGCTACTCGATCAACGCTAACCAATCAGAGCGTGACACATGTCCTTGGGCAATGGTCAGATGAAGAAAAACCGTGTCACCGATGACTAACTAATGGAAGAGCGACACGTGTCCTCAATCAATGGTCAACTAAGGATCAACCTTGTTAGTAGGGCTGACCAATAAGGTACTAGCATGTGGCAAAGGTGCCATGCCAGCGATTGACTAGGATGTCGAAGAACGGTTGATCAATCAGAGGTCTACACATGGTAGAGCCACGTAGGATGGCCACAATCAATCAGAGGCTGACACATGGCATTTGGCAAAGTGCATTAGGTGGAAAAATTGCCAAATTAAAAATAGCCAACAAGACAATGACATGTGTCACGGTCAATGGATGGTCAAATATAGTCAGCAGCCACGTTGGAATGAGCAACTAATGGGATGTCGCCATGTGTCCGGTCAATGAATCAATGGATGACTTGAACGCTATGTGGGAAGCCGTGTAAGTGAAGCCAACCAATCACAATGCACCATGTTGTAGCTCGCACATTCAAAGCTTGCATGCACACGTACAATGTCATCTTCAACCTCTGAAAGCTGGTAGATAAGGACGTTGGGCTGACTGCCATTACTTCGGATGCCGAAAAATCCTCCTAATATGGCTTTAAATGGGAGAGATTGTGGACGGTCAATCTCAGTGACGACTGACCTATAGGGGAGCGACACGCGTCCCCAATCAACCTCAGTAAGCGCCTAAAAGTGCCACCCAATCGAAAGGTGACATGTGTCCTCGGTCAATGGTCAACAGTGACGACTGACCTATAGGGGAGCGACACGCGTCCCCAATCAACGGTCAATATCGGAAAGGCCTCGTCAGCAAGACAGACCAATGAGGAGCTGACACGTGGCAAGGATGCCACACTAGCATCCGAAAAGGATGCAAGAGAAATAATCGACCAATCACAGGTTGACATGTCACACCCCGACCCGGTTTGGTCGAATCCCTATGATCAACCTACCGCTCCCTTGGTTTAAGAGTGATTCCCCCCTTCTTTTATTCAAGAGGAGCCAAGCATAAAATTCAAACATTGATACTTGGAATCAAATAAATCAATCTAATGCAAGCTTAAAAGGAACTTTAAGCATAACTGACGGAGGATAAATCTTCACGCTCTCTTTCATTCTATCCCTTACTCTTGAAAATGGGTAAAAGGGAGGGGGTGAGTTCTACAACTCTATGAGTGGGTGTTGGGAGTGAGTTTTCAAAATAGATTTATCCAAACTATGCCAAGGTTATCGTTTCCTTTAAAAGAGATTTTCCTCAATTTTGGTTTTCAAAACCTTTTTCCATTTCCATATTAGGCGTGTTTTACTCTCTCAGCCCACCCCTTGCCTCGAGAGGCGTTTAGCAAACAAACGCATGCCCTTAATCAAGAAAAATACACACATTTACAGGTGCAGGCTGTCCATTGCACCCACTTGTGGATCGGAGCGTCTTGACGGTCCACTAAGATAGAAGCCCATCCACTTCTACTCTTGGTCTGAGTGAAACGTCCCAAATGTCCGACCCTAATACCCGAATGCCACTCTGTGTCCGTATGAGGACAAAGACCTCATTCCGACCCCACCTTGGTCTTAATGCAAGAAGTTCCTAGAGCTTCATTATAAACCCCGCACTTTTGAGTTAAGGAAAACTGGGAAAGAACCGGTTAACCCGAGTAAGAAAACCGAGTCAGTTTACAAACCAGATCATTTGGGAACAAGCAATTTGGAAATTTACAATTTCCAATTGATCCAAAAGGTTCATTAAACCTTGGAAAACAAATTTAAGACAAGTTACAAAAACCAAATTGGTTCAAGTGAACAAGAATTAATAAGAAATTTGAAGTTAAGCATGCTTGCCCAAGAGTAGTGTGAGGATGGGTGACCTCATGGGAACTAACCCGAAATTTCGGTCAAAACTTTTTATGAGAACGTACGGCTTATCATAAATAGCCATAAATTAATATATATTTAAATATTATAATTAATACCAATAATTTAATAGCTAAATTAAATTATTGGAATTAATACAAATAATTTAATATCGAAATTAAATTATTAGAATTAATACCAATAATTTATGGTAATATTAATACTAGTAATAAATCTCTCATATTTATATGATTTTACACCTATATAAAGAGGTCATCCCTAGTCATTCTCCTCACACCTGAACACTTCTCTCTCTCTCTACTGCTCCATTTCCTAGTGAAGCTCAAACTAGAGTTTTGACTTAAACATTTTTTTTAACCTTGAAAGGAGAGGTCGAGCTCTTTAGAACCAGGGAGAAGACAGCTATCTAATAGCAAACTCCAGTCAATCCGAGAATCGTTGGAGAAGCGTCGGGATGATGGAATAGTGAAGCAGCTCTGGCGGACTGAAGCTGCCCTATTTCGGCTAAGCTGAAATTGACCATTTCAAGCCCTCCTCAGGCCAAACCAAGCCCTCCCAACACTTCCTCTGCCTTTCCACGGCCGAATTAGGAATGAAAGGTAAGCCAATTCAGCTCCCCTTTACAATTTTCGATCGGTGCTAGAGAGAGGGTCGACCGAATTTCAATGACGAAATTCTAATCCAATTCCACATCAATTGATGTGATTCTTGATTCTAGGATGAACCTCAGGATGAGAGCTATCCACACAGATCGAAAGCTCGGACTGCCGTGCCTTCACCGGTGAGTAATCGAAGCTTTCTCTCTCTATAGTTCATTTTTCGGTGAAGCTCCATTTGAGCTCATCCCGACGTTAAAACATGCGATGCACATTTCTAAAGAATCGTATGAACATGTAGAAACTCAATTTCAACTTCAATTTCAACAATTGGAAATGTTTGATGGGTCAATTTGATGAAATATAATTCGGCTGTGTTAAAAAGTTTGAATTGGGGGAAAATTGGGGATTTTCAAAATTTAAAGGATCAAAATAAAATTTTATGAAATTGAGGGTCAATTGGGCATGAAAATAACGTTGGAGGACCAATTGAGGAATTTTGAAAATTTTGGGCAAATTTGACCATTTTTGTAAAGGAAGAGCAAAATGGTAATTTTGTAAAAGTTGGGGGACTAAATTGGAAAATTGGGAAATTAAATCCATTTTTGTGAAATGGAATAAATTGAGGTCCTATGATAAATTTTAGAAGTTTTGGGACTCAATTTGAGGAAAAACCGGCATTTGGGACATAAAGTTAAAGAGAAATAACTTTAGGGACCTAATTGTAAATAAATGAAAGTTTGACATTCTCATTCATATGGAATGAATGAAGGCGATTAGGCCGAAGGATAATGAACCAAGATATTCGTATTGTGTAGGAACACGAAGTACTGAGAACGCCAGCAAGGACAAACTCGCATAAATACCAAGAACCGGTCTAGTGGAATTCAAGGCATTAACAGGTGAGTGAGAATTTTATATCATACTCGGTTGGGGATGATAAGTACCTTGGTATAAAAACCCTATGCTTAGTGGTATTTTTAATCATCACTACTTAGAGAAAGTGATGTGAAAGTTATGCGGAAAAACTACTTACGGGTTGTAAGTAGATCATACCCGGTTGGTATGATGAGACTTCCTTGAAGGAAGTTAAAAACCTGTTCATCAGTTATGAACGGAGATGTCCTTATACCGGCCGGTATGATGGACAGTAAAAATCTATTTTTGTCAAAAGTGCTCTCCCCTGACTGTGTGCCAATGCTTAGAAAATTTGGGAGACCTTCTCGACGAGAGCTTGAATAGCTCTGATAGGCCGGGGGCCTCAGTTTTGGAACTTGGGGGCTAAATACCCAATTTTGAAAATCTCGTACAGTGGGCCCAAGACCAGTTGGCACGAGTAGGAACTTGTAAATGAACATGACATATGTGCCATAAAACTTAATAAGTGAATTGTTTGATCATGGTACCAAGATAGGATCGACATGCTCAGTCAACTAGCGGTAGTGCGACATGACAGGTCGATGGACCAGTTAAGACAAACAACTGCGGGTTGAGTTGAGAGTCAGGGCCGTTGGACCAGTGGCACCACAGATTACATGGCAATATGAGAAAACATTGTTTGTGCATGCACTGTGAGTACGGGATCATCAAGACGCCCATGAGGGGTAGTGATGCGTCCTAAGGGCACTAGGCGACCTGATGGCTATAAGGGCAGTTCGTCATTCTAGGTGTCTGTGCAAAATCTAGAGTAGCACCAAGCGCATGAGACCGGGGTGGGGACAGGATGAGGTCTCTGTCCTCATACGGACATGAAGAAGTGATTTTAGGATTGTGGGTCGGATGTCACGTACATCCACTCATTCCCAGGGTAGAAGTGGTTGTACTTCTATCCGGGTGGTAGGAAAAGTCTCTCCGAAGCCACTAGCGGGTTCTGTAGTGATACTGACTTGCGAATGTGTGTAACCTTCATGATTAAGGATGTGTGTTGGGTGATGACACACGGGTAACTAAGAAATAATGGAAAAACCCAAATTTTTAAATGAAGGGATTTTTGAAAAGAAAGGAGTCTGGCACACTCCATATAAATGTTTTTCTTAAAAGTTGAAAGTAGACCTTTAAAACCCATTCACTGAGTAGTCGTACTCATCCCCTCCCTTATATCCCTTTCAGGATATCCCGGAAAGCCTACCCTGAAAGATAAACAACTAAGATGCCTGTAAGGCAGGTATGTAAAGTTTAAAATTTCATGCAGTTTTGATTATGCTATTCCAAGAAATGGTGCAGGTTTAAAGGACGCCTTACTCTTTATGGATTATAATATGGGGAAACCCTTTAATAAACCGAGAGAGTGGTGGGTTATTCACGGGGATCCAACTAAACCGGGTCGGGGCGTGACATTCATGATTGACTAGCACGACAAACTTTCCTTATCGCCCCCATGTCGTCCAACAGCCCTTGGGACCCACCACTACCCCTTGGGCATCTTGATGGTCCCGTACCACAAGTGCATGCATAAACAAGAGTTTTTGATATCATAGTAATCATCTTTGGTGCCAACGGTCCAATGACCCTGACGCTCAACCTGACTTACAACTATTTGTCTAGGCCAGTCCGTCGACCTAGCCCTAATGCACTACCACCAGTCTATCGAGTATTGTCGGTCATGACTTGGTACCGTGGTGAAATCACACGACCAATTTCATTAGAAATTTTCATGGCTTTTCTTAATAAAGTTTGTTTACGAGCTCCTGCTTGTGCCCACTGGCGTTGGGCCTATTGCACGTGTTTTTCCAAAACTAGGCATATAGCCCCATAAGTTCAAAAACAGAGTCCCCTGACCTATCTAAGCTATTCTAGCTCCCATCAAGAAGGTCTCCCAAATGTTTTAAGCATTGGCACATAGTCAGGGGAGAACACTTATAACAAAAATTCATTTTCAACTCATCACACCAATCGGGTGTGATGATATCTCCACCTACAACCGATAGGTGGGTTTCTCCTTTCCTCATGGAAACTCATCATACCAACTGGGTATGATTATCTCAACTTACAACTAGTAAGTAAGTTTTAACCATTAAAAATAGTGCTCATCATCCCGACCGGTATGAAGTGTAAATTAGCCCACTCACCCATTGTTTGTGACGCGGTCGTCCCAAGTTGGCTTACAAGTCCATGCGAGCTTTCTCTTGCTCGTGTTCTGGTCACATGTGTCCCTACACGATTTGGATATCATCATCAATGAGTGTCTGGCATAATAGCCTTTGTTTTCTCACGTATGGGCAACTAGGCCCCAACTTTTCGATTTATTATACTTGGGTCCCTAAAGTTCCTACCTTTTGACTTTAGGTCTCTAGTGTTAAATTTTCCTCAAATTAAGTCCCGAGGACTTCCAATATCCTCCTTAGGCCATTAATTTACTTTAAATTGTGTTAGGTGCTCAAGTTTTTTAAATTTTCAATTTGGTCCCCAAATTTTCAAAAATTATGATTTTTCCCCCACTTTCCAAAAATAGCAATTTGGCCCCAAATATTTTGAAAATTAACCAATTGGTCCCCCAAGATCTTTCTCATTGCCAATTGGCCTTCAATTTTGAGAAATTGCATAGAAGTCCCTTAGTTTTTTGAAATCCCAAAATTTCCCCAAAAGTTTCCCCTAATTTCTCTCCTTCAAACTTACCGAATTTGATTTCTTCAAATTGGCCATTCAATCGGGGTTAATTGCTGCAATTGATGGTATGGATCAGTTCCTACACTTCCATACAATTCAATTGAGCTTTGAATTGCAAGATTTGGGTCTAAAACGAGCTCAAATGGAGCTTCACCAGAAAACTATTCATAGATAGAGAAAGCTTCGAAAGATTACCGTCGGAGGTGCGGCGGTTTGAGCTTTCAATATGTGGATGTAGCTCTCATCCTGAACTTCCTTCTAGTAAAAAAATTGCTACAATTGAGGTTCAAATGAGGGTGAATTTAATCTGTGAAATTTGACATTTTCTCTCTCTAACACCGACCAATAACGACGGAGGAGGGCCGAATTGGCTTACCTTTCAGATATGTTGAGGCTGTGTGAGGGCAGTGAGGGTATCGGGGAGGCTTTTTTTGGCTAGAGGAGGGCTAAATTTGGCCGAATTCAGCTCGACCATGGTAGCTACGGTCCGTCAGAGGTGCTTCATTATTTGATTCTACCGACATTTCTCCGGTGATCCTCAGGTAGAAATGAGGTTTATGTTAGGTAGCTGACTTCCCCCGGAGTCAATAGGACCCTACCTTGCATTCTGAGGTTGAGAAAAATGCCCAAGTCAGAGATCTGGTTCGAGCTTCCCCAAAAAATGGAGTAATTGAGAGAGAATGGCAATTTGAGGTGTGTAAATGATGAATGGAGGGTATTTCTTTATATAGGGAGCTCAAGGACCCTCTAACCTACTAATTTTCATATTGGTATAGCTTTTCCTCTTCACAAAATGCCCAAATGGGAGAGAATATTCCTTCACTAAAGAAGAAATATTTTTATGCTATATGAACAGTGCTATCATCCCAAGGAAGAAGATGATACTGTTCTAAAGTGTACCGGATCGGTCCGATCGGGTTCAATGAAAAAAATCGGCCAATTCAGGCCTGATTCGACCGATTTTCTCAAAATTAAAAATTTCTAAATTGATCTAAATTCATTTTCTATCTAACGGTGGCCTCAATTTTCCAAATTGAGATTTTTAAACCACCAAGAAATATAAATTTAGAAACTGGTTCATATATAGTTCAAATCGGTTCAATCTAGTTCAGGTCTGGTTCACCCTAAACTGGTCTGGTTTTCCCATCCATTTTACTTCATGGTTCTTCCCCATGACTTTTATGACTTTTTGTTCTTTAGGGATTTTCCAAATTCCCATTTTACCCTTTCTTTACTAGTTTCGGTTCGTTAACTGGCTCTGTTTTCTCTTTTGAGTCGACCGGTTCTTTTCCCGGTTTTCTTATCTTTAAAGGAATGAGGTTTACAACTCTCCCCTCCTTTTAGGGGTTTTGTCCCCAAAACTAAGTTAGTAATCATTTGCATTGGGAATAATTTCCCTTAATGTCCTCTTAGGGTATGCTTAGCATGCTATTACTTTGGTTGTTCCTTCACTTAGTCTTTTAGCCACGCACTTAAGTAATATTTTTTCCTTTCAATTATCCACTCACTCAGTGAAGTGTATCACGATCAGCTATGTCCTAACCACCAATCCCGAGGTACCTCCTTAGGTCCACTTCTTACTCTACTAAGGGTAAGACTCTTCTTCTTAAGGGTTATTATCCATGTCATTGGTTTCCATTTATTTCCTTGGTCGTTGATGCTATTTAGCTTAACATCCTTTCAGACTCTTCATCCTTAACCCCATGGGTTTTGATGTGATTCTCTTTTTTCCTTATTTGGTCCTTCCTCCATATTTTGTTTATTACAACTTTGGTCCAAGTTTTATATTTGATCTTATCATGCTTAAATGACTGGCTCTTTCTTACTTGAGCCACATTTTCTTGGGACTATTAGACCTACATGTCCCTTATAGCATAACATGTTCTAGAACTTATCTTTGTCCATTATAATTCTAGAGCATTTCTTGGATGGTTGTTCTCGACCTTCCAACCTTTCGGGGATCGTATCATTTCATCATTTCTTTTCATCTAGTAGTATTCCTCGACAACCTTCACCATTATCCAATCATCCTTTAACCTTTGGCATCATGTCCTTCATAATGGTGTTGATTTTCCTTATCTATCTGTCCTTTACCAACTTATTGCTTTTTCCCTAGTTCCAACTATTGGGTTTCTCGATGACTTACTGACACACTGGGATTCTTCCCTTCTTATGTCCTTACTCATTTCTAGTGGTGTTCTTTACTCAAGGACATTCCCTTTCCTCGATCCACTCTTACTCGCTCGTGACCATTTCGTGATTCTTTATTCCGAGTGATCCCTTTCAATCTACTTGTCGATTGCTTTGTTTGAGGGAGTTCTCCTTTTACGGTTTTCATTCTCTACTATTTCTTTCAAAGTAGAGACTTCCATCTTAGGGGTTATGCCTTTGATCTTCTTACCATTCCTTGAAGGTTTCCTTCCTTCACATTCTTACACTCTTTTGAATTTGAGCTTTCACCCACCTTTAATCCTTCACTGATCTTAATTTCCTAGTTCCCCCCTTTACTTCCTATCTGAGGCATCTCTGATGGTTAAGTCTTATTTTGTTTCCTTAACATTAAGCCTTGACAATCAATTTTAAGCTCCATGGGTATAGACCAGAATTTGTCCTGGTGTCCGTCGTGACTCCCTTAAATCATGTTTTGACTGGAGTATGTCTTTTCCCAAGGTTGTGCTTCCTTGGAAATTCATTCCCTTGTTCGTTCATTTGGGGTATACCGCCCATTCCCTACTTATTACTACATCATTTTATCCATTCCTTGGTTTAACTTACCCCTTAGGTCTCATGAGTACGTTTCCTCTGTAGTTGATCTTTTCGCCTCACCCTGCATTGTATTTGCGAGCATAAATTCTCTTCCCAATTTAATTAGGTCCATCGCCTCTTCGTTGGGGCATATACTTCCTTGAGATTTCTTCCTTAATTGGCTTCTTCCTTTCTTCGCCCTTGTAGGTAGCCAACCTTAGAGCAACTTTATGACATCCCTTGATGTTGTCCTCTTCTACTTACCCTCTCTTTTGAAATCTCACGACACATCATTTGTATTCTATCATCATTCTGACTTGCATCCCAATACTAGTTTATCTCCTTTAGGGAGGTGTTCAAATCCTTCTTGTTTCAAGGTCTTTTGATCACCTTATGAGAGGCTACTTAATCCTTCTCACAATTTGAGTTTGATCGTTAATTCCGTTTTCGGTTGTTGATTTCCTTAAGGATTTCCTTTATCCTTCTTTCCCGATGTTTAACCCTTTTCACTTCTCCCTTCTTCATTTGGTTTTAACTCCATAATTCTTATGAGGATTAGTTCGTTAACTATCCTGTCCCTACAAATCTCCTTGTTCAATGTGTCGAGACCGCCGTCCCTCGAGTCCTCCTATCCTTGATGTCCATCTCATCGCACCTTTGTAGGGTGTTGTCGTAATTACTTCCCAGTCCTTCCTTCTTCCTCCTTCAATGGACTCCTAAGCATCAGATCCCTTTCACACGTTCAGTACTATGTCTAATCATCCCATTGTGACTGCCTTGAGCCATACATACCCTTTCTTGGCTTTCTTCCCTTGATACTTATTTTCCTCTCCTTGTTCTTGCAACTACCAATCCTAGAACCTCTTGATGTCATTTCCCAGGTTTACTTCATTTTGGAAAAATCCCGTGGGTACATCTTAGTTGCAATATTCTTTGTTATCTTTCTTTCAACTTTTCCTTCTTAGAGGCAACCTTAGTTCCTCTTTGTTTCTTAACTCTAGTACGAGGGCCCGCCTAATCCCTCGTTGGTCATTAGGTTTCTTTCTGGTACTAATCCTCCCACTCCTACTGCATCTCTTGATGTCACCTTCTCCTTTTTCGTTTTGCCAGGTTTATCCTATTCTTTGATCCCATAGAATTATGCTTTCCTTGCATGCGACCCCTTATGCAGACTCTTTCCTTTTCCCGTTTCAGTTGGGTTCTTTGTCTCTTGGTTAGGGCATGTCCCTTCCGATGACTCCCTTTCTAGGTAGGCTCTTTGTTCCTTTCTGGAAACTTCCTTCCTAGTCTTTTTTCTTGACTTGTTGCCTTGTTGCTCTACGTTGGGAGTTTCCTAGTTCTTGTGGGGGAACTATTTAGGTTAGTTATCTTAGGGTTAGTATTAACTAGAGGTGGCCTTTTCACATACTACCCTGGGTGCTGATTAGTACATTCCAATCCGTTAGTGGTACTTGTCGTTAATAGGGTGGCTAACTTTTAAATGGAAAAAATTGGTTTTTTTATTCATTCGAGGTAGTTTCGTGCTGCACTCGGCTTATTATAGGAAATTTCTCACTAGTTCCTATTCTAGTTCCTTGGGTTCATAGGCTGAGAGTTAGCCTCTAAATTGTTTCAGGATTTGTGGTTCGAGGGCTCTGATGATATGGTTGACGTCCATCCAAACTCTCGGTGGGCTTCCCTGCTGGGACGGACTTCACGTAACACTTTGAGTCCGTACCTTCCCAGCACCTCTACTTCACACTCATAGGTCCACTTAATCCATTGGGGAGGGTTAAAGTTGTATTGAGTCGGTGGGGTGCCTAGTGAACTTTCATGAAGGTTGCATGGGCATCTTAGTAGTTGTTCTAGGCCTCCCTCCGAGTCGGGGTCCTTTTTTGCTATCGCGAGACAGGAGGGGTGTCGGGCTCCTTTGAGGAGGTGTAGGTTCTTCCTACCTTGAGGGATGATACATTATGCCGTCTGGTTCTAATAATACCCCAACAAGCTTCCTATAGTCCTCGACCATGTCTTTTGGCACCATCTTTTCGACTTCAATGAACCTTTGAACATTTATCTTACTGGAGGTAGGAGTCTTTTTCATGATTTCGGGCGTGGTTTTGGTTCGTACAATGAACTTCCTAGGGACTCTTCTTGTAAACCCCACACTTCTAAGTTAAGGAAAGAATCAGTCTAGCCGAGTAAGAAAACCGAGCCAGTTTACAAATCCGATCATTTGGAAATTTATAACTTTCGAGTGATCCAAAGGGTTCATTAAACCTTGGAAAAGAAACTTAAGACAAATTAGAAGAGAAAAACCAAATTGGTTCAGGTGAATGAGAATCCATAAGAACTTTGAAGTTAAGCGTGCTTTCCCGAGAGTAGTGTGAGGATAATAACAATAATTTATGACAATATTAATACTAGTAATAAATCTCTCCCATTTAAATACACGTTTTACACCTATATAAATAGGTCATCCCCATTCATTCTCCTCACACCCGAACACTTCTCTCTCTCTCTCTCTCTACTGCTCCATTTCCCGGTGAAGCTCAAACCAGAGCTTCGACTTGAACATTTTTCTTAACCTCGGAAGGAGAGGTCGGGCTCTTTAGAACCAGGGAGAAGTGAGCTATCTGATAGCAAACTCCAGTCAATCTGAGAATCGCTGGAGAAGTGCTGATATGATGGAACAGTGAAGCAGCTCCGACGAACGAAAGCTGCCCTATAAGAACTCAATTTCAACTCCAATTTCAACAATTAGAGGTGTTTGAACGGTCCATTTTGATGAAATCAAATTCGGCAGTGTTAAATAGTTGGAATTTGGGGAAATTTGAGAATTTTCAAAATTCAAAGGAGTAAAATGCAATTTTATGAAATTGAGGGTCAATTGGGCATAAAAATAATGTTGGAGGACCAATTAAGGAATTTTGGAATTTTTGGGGGCAAAATGGTAATTTTGGAAAAGTTGGGGGGCCAAATTAAAAATTTGGGAAATTAAACCCCTTTTTGTGAAATTGAATAAATTGAGGTCCCAAGATAAATTTTAAAAAATTTGGGACTTAATTTGAGGAAAAACCGACATTTGGGGCTTAAAGTTAAAGAGAAATAACTTTAGGGACCTAATTACAAATAACTAAAAAGTTTGGGTTTTCTCATTCATTGGAAATGAATGAAGGTTGTTAAGTCGAGTAATAGTGAACAAGGATGTTCATATCGTGTAGGAATACGAAGTACCGAGAACGCCAGCATGGACGAGCTCGCGTGAATAAAAAGAACCGATCTAGTGGAATTCACTGCATTAACGGGTGAGTGAGTTTACTAACATCATACCCGATTGGGATGATGAGCACAACTTAAAGATAAAAACCACTTACCGGTTGTTAGTGAAAATTTTTATATCATACCCAGTTGGGGATGATAAGTACCTCGATATGAAAACCTACTATTAAGTGGTATTTTAAACATCACAACTTAAAGGAAGTGATATGAAAATCATGCGGAAAAACTACTTACTGGTTGTAAGTAGATCATACCTGGTTGGTATGATGAGACTTCCTTGAAGGAAGTTGAAAACCCGTTAATCAATTATGAACGGAGGTGTCCTCATACCCAGGCGGTATAATGGATAGAGAAAACATATGTTTTGTTGGAAGTGCTCTCCCCTGACTGTGTCCCAATGCTTAAACAATTTGGGAGACCTTCTCGATAGGAGCTCGAATAGCTCTGATAGGCTTGGGGCCTCGGTTTTGGATCTTGGGGGCTAAATGCCTGATTTTGAAAATCACGTACAGTGGGCCCAAGGCTAGTTGGCACGAGCAAAAGCTCGTAAAAAAACGTGATAATTGTGCCATAAAACTTAATAAGTGAATTGTTTGGCCATGGTACCAAGATAAGACCGACTTTCTCAATCAACTAGCGGCGGTGTGACATGATAGGTCGACAGACGAGTTAAGACAAACAACTGCGGGTTGAGTTGAGAGTCGGGGCCGTTGGACCAGTGGCACCACATATTACATGGCAATATGAGAACATTGTTTGTGCATGCACTATGAGTACGAGATCATCAAGACGCCCATGAGGGGTAGAGATGTGTCCTAAAGGCCTTGGACAACCTGGTGAGTATAAGGGTAGATCGGTGTTCCAAGTGTTTGTGCGAAATTTGGAGTAGCACCAAGTGCATGAGATCGGGGTGAGGACGAGATGAGGTCTCTATCCTCATATGGACACGAAGAAGCGATTTCAGGAGTGAGGGTCGGATGTCGCGTACATCCACTCATCCCCAGGGTAAAAGTGGTCGTGCTTCTATCCGAGTGGTCGGTAAAGTTGCTCCGAAGCCACTAGTGGGTTCAGTAGTCATACTGACCTACGAATGTGTGTAACCTTCATGATGAAAGATGTGTGTTGGGTGATGACACACCGTGGTAAATAAGAAATGATGGAAAAACCCGAATTTTTAAAGAAGGGATTTTTGAAAAGAAAGGAGTCTAGCACACTCTATATAAATGTTTTTCTTAAATGTTAAAAGTTGATCTTTGAAAACCCATTCATTGAGTAGTCGTACTCACCCCTCCCTTATATCCCTTTCAGGAGATTTTGGAAAGCCTACCCTTAAAGACCATAAACTAAGACGTCTATGATACATGTATGATAAATCTTTATGTAGTTTTGTTTATGTTATTCCTGGAAAACGTGCAGGTTTAAAGGACGCCTTACTCTTTATGGTTTATAATAAGGGGAAACCCTTTAATAAATCGGAAGAGTGGCGGGTTGATCACGGGGATCTAACCAAATAAGATCGGGGCGTGACACTTCTTCCTATAGGGTAATTGTGTTTTCGTTAGTGTTAGGGCATAGTATTGATAATGCTTTCAAGGGAACATAGCTCTAATACCACTCAAGTTGTCACACTCTGACCTGGTTTGGTTGGATCCCCGTAATCAACCCGCCGCTCCCTTGGTTTAATAGGGGTTTCCCCCTTCTTTTATTCAAGAGGAGACAAGCGTAAAATTCAAACCTTGTTCCCTGTAATCACATAAATCAATCTAATGCAAGCTTAAAAAGAACTTTAAGCATAGGAGACAGATGATACATCTTTGGGCTCTCTTTCATTCTATCCCTTACTCCTAAAATGGGTAAAAGGGAGGGGGTGAGTTCTATAACTCAGTGAGAGGGTGTTGTGTCACGCCCCAACCCAATTTGATCAGATCACTATAAACAACCCGCCACTCTCCTGGTTTATTAAAGGGTTTTCCCTTATCATAAACCATAAAGAGTAAGGAGTCCTTTAAACATGCACCTTTTTCCTCAAATAACATAATCAAAATTGCATAACATTTTTAAATTCATTATACCTGTCTCAAAGGCATATTAGTTGACGGTCTTTAAAGGTAGGCTTTCCAAAATCTCCTGAAAGGGATATAAGGGAGGGGGTGAGTACAACTACTCAGTGAATGAGATTCAAATCTTTTGACTAAAAAAACATTTATATAGAGTGTGTCAGACTCTTTTCTTTTCAAAACTTCCTTCATTTAAAAATTTGGGGTTTTTCCACTATTTCTTAGTTATCACAGTGTGTCATCACCCAACACACATCCTTCATCATGAAGGTTACACACATTCGCAAGTCAGTATCACTATTGAACCCACTAGTGGCTTTGGAGCGACTTTTCCTACCACCCGGATATAAGCACGACCACTTCTACCCTATGAATGAGTGGATGTACGCGACATCTAACCCATAGTCCCGAAATCACTTCTTTGTGTTCGTATGAAGACAGAGACCTCATCTTGTCCCCACACCAGTCTAATGCTGTTACGCCTCGACCCAGTTTGGTCGGATCCCCGTGATCAACCCACCACTCTCCCGGTTTATTAAAGGGTTTCCCTTTATTGTAAACCGTAAAGATTAAGGCGTCCTTTAACCTGCACCTTTTCTTGGAATAGCATAATAAAAACTGCATGAAATTTAAAACTTTACATACTTGTCTTACAGGCATCTTAGTTGATCGTCTTTAAGGGTAGCCTTTTCGGGATTTCCTGAAAGGGATATAAGGGAGGGGGTGAGTACAACTACTCAGTGAATGGGATTCAAATCTTTTGAATATTAAGAAAAAAAATTATATGGAGTGTGCTAGGCTCCTTTCTTTTCAAAAATCCCTTCATTAAAAGAAATTTAGGTTTTTTCATTTTTTTCTTAATTATCGGTGTGTCATCACCCAACACACATCCTTCATCATGAAGGTTACATACATTCGCAAGTCAGTATCACTACTGAACTGGAAAGTGGCTACGGAGTGACTTTTCCTGCCACCCAGATAGAAGAACAATCATTTCTACCCTGGTAATGAGTGGATGTACACGAAATTCGACCCACAATCCCAAAATCACTTCTTCGTGTCCGTATGAGGACAGAGACCTCATCCTGTCCCCACCCCATCCTCATGCGCTTGGTGCTACTCCAAATTTCGTACAAACACCTGGAACGATGAACATTTATATAAGGGAGTATAACTACTTAGTGAATGGGATATAAGGGAGGGGGTGAGTACAACTACTCAGTGAATGGTATTCAAATCTTTTGGATTTCAAGAAAAATATTTATATGAAGTGTGCCAGACTCCTTTCTTTTAAAAAATCCCTTCATTTAAAAATTTAGGTTTTTCCATTATTTCTTAGTTACCCGTGTGTCATCACCCAACACACATCCTTCATCATGAATGTTACACACATTCGCAAGTCAGTATCACTATTGAACCCGCTAGTGGCTTTGGAGCGACTTTTCCTGCCACCCAGATAGAAGTACGACCACTTCTACCCTGGGAATGAGTGGATGTACGCGACATCCGACCCACAATCCCAAAATCACTTCTTCATGTCCTTATGAGGAGGTGAGTATAACTACTCAGTGAATGGGATTCAAATCTTTTGAATTTCAAGAAAAACATTTATATGGAGTGTGCCAGACTCCTTTCTTTTAAAAAATTCCTTCATTAAAAAAAATTCAGTTTTTCCATTTTTTCTTAATTACCAGTGTGTCATCACCCAACACACATCCTTCATCATGAAGGTTACACACATTCACAAGCCAGTATCAGTATTGAAACCGCAAGTGGCTTGGGAGCGACATTTCCTGCCACCCGGATAGAAGTACGACCACTTCTACCCTAGGAAGTGGATGTATGCGACATCCGACCTGTAATCCCGAAATTACTTCTTCATGTCCGTATGAGGACAGAGACCTCATCCTGTCCCCACCTCGGTCTCATGCGCTTGGTGCTACTCCAAATTTCGTACAGACAGCTGGAACGATGAACTGCCCTTATAGCCACCTGATTGTCCAGTGCCCTTAGAACACATCACTACCCCTCATGGGCGTCTTGATGATCTCGTACTCACAGGGCATGCACAAACAATGTATATTGCCATGTAATATGTGGTGCCACTGGTCCAATGGCCCCGACTCTCAACTTAACTCACAGTTGTTTGTCTTGACTGGTCCGTCGACCTGTCATGTTGCACTGCCGCTAGTTGACTGAGCATGTCGGTCCTATCTTGGTACCATGGCCAAACAATTCACTTATTAAGTTTTATGGCACATATATCATGTTCGTTTACGATCTCCTGCTCGTGCCAACTGGCCTTGGGTCCACTGCACAAGATTTTCAATATCGGGCATTTAGCCCTCACGTTCCAAAACCGAGGCCCCTGGCCTATCAGAGCTATTTGAGCTCCCGTCGAGAAGGTCTCCCAAATTGTTTAAGCATTGGCACACAGTCAGGGGAGAGCACTTCCAACAAAATAGATTTTCACTATCCATTATACCGACTGATATAAGGACATCGCCGTTCATAACCGATGAATAGGTTTTCAACTTCCTTCTAGGAAGTCTCATCATACCAACCTGGTATGATCTACTTACAACCGATAAGTAGTTTTTCCGCAATATTTTCACATCACTTTCTCAAAGTGGTGATGATTAAAATACCACTAAACAGTGGGCTTTTATACCGAGGTACTTATCATCCCCAACCGGGTATGATATATATAATCCCACTCACAACCGGTAAGTGGTTTTTAATTTTAAGTTGTACTCATCATCCCGACCGGGTATGATGTTAGTAAACCTACTCACCCGTTAACGTAGTGAATTCCACTAGACCGGTTCTTTGTATTCACGCGAGCTCGTCAATGCTAGCATTCTCGGTATTTCATGTTCCTACACCATATGAACATCCTTGTTCACTATTACTCGACTAACAACCTTCATTCATTTATAATGAATGAGAAAACCTAAACTTTTTAGTTATTTGCAATTAGGTCCCCAAAGTTATTTCTCTTTAACTTTAAGTCCCCAAATGCAAATTTTTCCTCAAATTGAGTCCCAGAACTTATAAAATTTTTATTAGGTCCTTAATTAATTTAATTTCACAAAAAGGGGATTAATTTCCCAAATTTCCAATTTGGTCCCCCAACTTTTCCAAAATTACCATTTTGCCCATCCTTTACAAAAATGGTAAGTTTTGCCCCAAAATTTCCAAAATTCCTCAATTGGTCCTCCAACATTATTTCCAGGCCCATTTGAACCTCAATTTCATAAAATTGCATTTTGGTCCTTTGAATTTCGAAAATCCCCAATTTTTTCCCCAATTTCAACTTCTTAACACAACCGAATTTGATTTCATGTCGGTGCTTCTCCAGCGATTCTCGGATTGATTGGAGTTTCCTATCAGATAGTTGTCTTCTCCCGGTTCTAAAGAGCCCGACCTTTGTTCAAGTCAAAGCTCTGGTTCGAGCTTTACCGGGAAATGGAGCAGTAGAAAGAGACAAAAGTGTTTAGGTATGAGGAGAATGAATGGAGATAACCTCTTTATATATCTTTATATAGGTGTAAAAATCATGTATTAAATGGGAGAGATTTATTACTAGTATTAATATTGCCATAAATTATTGGTATTAATTCCAATAATTTAATTTTGGTATTAAATTATTTGTATTAATTCCAATAATTTAATTTAGGTATTAAATTATTGGTTTAATTACCATAATTAAATATATATTAATTCTCACAGATTCTCATTCACCTAAACCAATTTGGTTTTTCTGTTCTAATTTGTGTTAAGTTTCTTTTTCAAAGTTTAATAAACCCTTTGGATCACTCGGAAGTTGTAAATTTCCAAATTACTTGTTTCCAAATGATCGGGTTTGTAAACCGTCTCGGTTTTCTTACTCGGTTTGACCGGTTCTTTTCCCAATTTTCCTTAACTCAAAACTGTAGGGTTTACACATGCGCTTCGTGCTACTCCAAATTTCGCACAAACACTTGGAACGACGATCTACCCTTATACTCACCGGATCGTCCAGGGCCCTAAGGATGCATTACTACCCCTCATGGGCATCTTGATGATCTCGTACTCACAGTGCATGCACAAACAATGTTTTCTCATATTACCATGTAATGTGTGGTGCCACTAGTCCAACGGCCCCAACTCTCAACTCAACTTGCAATTGTTTGTCTTGACGGGTACGTTGACCTATCATATCGCATTGCCACTAGTTGACCGAGCATGTCGGTCCTATCTTGGTACCATGGCCAAACAATTCACTTATTAAGTTTTACGAGCATGTCGCACATATATCATGTTCGTTTACGAGCTCCTGCTCGTGCCAGCTGGCCTTCGGCCCACTGTACGAGATTTTATAAATCAGGCATTTAGCCGACAAGTTTCAAAACCGAGGCCCCCGTCCTATTAGAGCTATTCGAGCTCCCGTCGAGAAGGTCTCCCAAATTGCTTAAGCATTGGCACACAGTCAGGGGAGAGCACTTCCAACAAAACATATGTTTTCTGTATCCATTATACTGCCCAAGTATAAGGACACCTCCGTTCATAATCGATGAACGGGTTTTCAACTTCCTACGGGGAAGTCTCATCATACTAACTGGGTATGATCGAATTACATCCGGTAAGTTATTTTTCCGCATGATTTTCACATCACTTCCTCTAAGTAGTGATGTTTAAAATACCACTTAATAGTGGGTTTTCATACCGAGGTACTTATCATTGCCCAACCGGGTATGATATAAAATTTTCACTCACAACCGGTAAGTGGTTTTTCATTTTAAGTTGTGCTCATCATCCCAACCGGGTATGATGTTAGTAAACCCTCTCAATCGTTAATGTCGTGAATTCCACTAGACCGGTTCTTTGTATTCACGCGAGCTTGTCCTTACTGGCGTTCCTGGTACTTCGTGTTCCTACACAATATGAATATCTCAGTTCATTATTCTTCGACCTAATCACCTTCATTCATTCCAAATGAATGAGAAAGACAGACTTTCATTTATTTGCAATTTGGTCCCTAAAATTATTTCTCTTTAACTTTAAGTCCCTAATGTCGGTTTTTCCTCAAATTGAGTCCCAGAACTTCTAAAATTTATCATAGGACCTCAATTTATTCCATTTCACTAAAAGGGGATTAATTTCCCAAATTTCCAATTTGGTCCTCCAACTTTTCCAAAATAACCATTTTGCCCTTCCGTTACAAAAATGGTAAGTTTTGCCCCAAAAATTCCAAAATTCCTCAATTGGTCCTCCAACATTATTTTCATGCCCAATTGACCCTCAATTTCATAAAATTGTATTTTGGTCCTTTGAATTTCGAAAATGCCAAAAATTTCCCCAATTTCAACCCTTCAACACTGTTGAATTTGATTTCATCAAATAAACCGATCAAACACCTCTAATTGTTGAAATTGAGTTTCTACATGTTCATATGATTCTAAGAAGCTTTGAATCATAGATTTTAACGCTGGAATGAGCTCAAATGGAGCTTTGCCGGAAAATAGACTGTAGAAAGAGAAAGCTTCAATTTCTCATCGGTGAGGGCCCAACAGTCCGAGCTTTCAATTTGGGTAGATAGCTCTCATCCTAAGGTTGATCCTAGAATCAAGAATTGCATCAATTGATGCCAAATTGAGTTAGAATTTCATCATTGAATTTATGACGGTTCTCTCTCTAGCACAGACCAGAAATTGCAGAGGGGAGCCGAATTGGCTTACCTTTCAGTCCTAATTTGGCCGTGGGAGGGCTCAAGAAGTGTTGGGAAGGCTTGGTTTGGCCTGAGGATGGCTCGAAATGGCCGATTTCAACTTGGCTGAAATAGGGCAACTTCGGTCCGCTGGAGCTGCTTCACTGTTCCATCATGCCGACGCTTCTCGAGCGATTCTCGGATTGACTAGAGTTTGCTATCAGATAGTTGTCTTCTCCCCGGTTCTAAAGAGCCCGACCTGTCCTTCCAAGGTTAAGAAAAATGTTTGAGTCGAAGCTCGGGTTCGAGCTTCACTGGGAAATAGAGTAGTAGAGAGAGAGAAGTGTTCAGGTGTGAGGAGAATGAATGGGGATGACCTCTTTATATAGGTGTAAAAATCGTGTATTAAATGGGAGAGATTTATTATTAGTATTAATATTACCAATAATTTAATTTACGTATTAAATTATTGGTATTAATTACAATAATTAAATATATATTAATTTACTGCTATATATGATAAGTTCGCATAGAATTTTTTTGACCGAAATTTCGGGTTACAAAAAGAATCATACTTCCCAAGAGGTCACCCATCCTCACACTACTCTCGGGCAAGCACGCTTAACTTTAAAGTTCTTATTTATTCTTGTTCAGCTAAACCAATTTAGTTTTTCTCTTTTAATTTTTCTTAAGTTTATTTTCGAAGGTTTAATGAACCCTTTGGATCACTCGGAAATCGTAAATTTCTAAATTGCTTGTTCCCAAATGATCGGGTTTATAAACCAGCTCGGTTTTCTTACTCGGTTTGACCGGTTCTTTTCTCAGTTTTCCTTAACTCAAAAGTGTGGGGTTTACATGTTGGGAGTGAGTTTTCAAAATAGCTTTATCCAAACCGTGCCACCGTTATCACTTCCTTTAAAAAGGATTTTCCTCAATTTTGGTTTTCAAAACTATTTTCCATTTCCGTGTTAGGTGTGTTTAGCTCTCTCATCCCACCCTTTGCCTTATGAGGCATTTAGCAAACAAACACACACCCTTCATCAAGAAGGGTACACACATTCATAGATGTAGCCCGTCCACTGCACCCACTTGTGGATCAAAGCGTATTTACTGTCCACCAAGATAGAAGGCCGTCCACTTCTACCATGGGTCTGAGTGGAACTTCCCAGATGTCTGACCCTTAGACCTGAATGCCACTCCATGTCCATATGAGGACATAGACCTCATCCTGATCCCACCCCCGGTCTCATGCGCAAGAAGCTACTAGAGCTTCGTAACTAATTGGCATGACAAACTGCCCTTATTGCCCCCATGTCATCAAAAAGCCCTTAGGACCCATCACTACTCCCTAGGGCATCTTGATGGTTCTGAACCACAAGTACATGCACAAACAAGAGTTTTTCATATCATAGCCATCATCTTTGGTGCCAACGGCCCTAATGCTCAATAGGACCTTTAGGTGTTTGTCTAGGTCAGTCCGTCGACCTAATCTTAACGCACTGCCGTTAGTCCATCGAGTATTATCGGTCCTAACTTGGTATTGTGGTGAAATCACATAACCAATTTCATTAGAAATTTACATTGCTTTTCTTAATCAAGTTTGTTTACGAGCTCCTTCTCGTGCCCACTAGCCTTGGGCCCACTGCATATGTTTTTCCAAAATTTGGCATTTAGCCCCCATGAGTTCAAAAACTAAGGCCCCTGGCCTATCGGAGCTGTTCTAGCTCATGTCAAGACAGTCACTGAAATGTTTTAAGCATTGGCACATAGTAAGGGCAGAACACTTATGACAAAAAATCATTTTCAACTTATCACACCAACCGAGTGAGATGATTTCTCCACTTACAACCGATAGGCGGGTTTCTCTTTTCCTCAAGGAAACTCATCATATCAATGGGGCATGATTATCTCTACTTACAATCAATAAGAAGGTTTTAACCGTTAAAGATAGTGCTAATCATCCCAACTAGTATGATGTGTAAATTAGTCCACTCACCTGGTGATTGTGACGTGTTCGTCCTTGGTCGGCTTACAAGTCCACGCGAGCTTTCACTTGCTAGTGTTCTGGTTACACATGTCCCTACACGATTTGGGTATCATCATCAATGAGTGTTTGGCATAATAGCCTTTATTTTTTCACGTATGGGTGACTAGGCCCCAACTTTTCGATTTATTGTACTTAGGTCCCTAAAGTTCCTACTTTCTAACTTTAGGTCCAGAGTGTTAAATTTTCCTCAAATTAAGTCTCGAGGACTTCCAATATCCTCCTTAGGCCATTAATTTACTTTAAATTGTGTAAGGGGCTCAAGTTTCCCAAATTTCCAATTTGGTCCCCAATTTTCCAAAAATTACGATTTTGCCCCTAGTTTCCAAAAATAGCAATTTGCCCCAAATATTTCAAAAATTGACCAATTAGTCCACCAACATCTTTCTCATTGCTAATTTTCCTTCAATTTTGATAAATTGCAAAGAAGTCCCTCAATTTTTTGAAATCCCCAATATTTCCTAATATTTTCCCCCAATTTCTCCCCTTCAAACTGACCAAATTTGATTTCTTCAAATTGGTCATTGAATTAGAGTTAATTGGTGCAATTAATGGTATGAATTAGTTCCTACACTTTCATATGATTCAATTGAGCTTTGAATTGCATGATTTGGGTCAAAAACGAGCTCAAACAGAGCTTCGCCGGAAAATTGTTCGTAGATAGAGAAAGCTTCGAAAGCTTACCGTCAAAGGTGCAGCGGTCTGAGCTTTCGATATGTGGAGGTAGCTCTTGTCCTGAGCTTCCTTCTAGGATAAAAATTGCTACAAATGAGGTCCAAATGAGGGTAAATTTAATAAGTGAAATTTGACATTTTCTCTCTCTAACACCGACCAGTAACGACGGAGGAGGGCCAAATTGGCTTACCTTTCAGCTCTGTTGAGGCCGTGTAAGGGTGTCGGGGAGGCTTGGTTTGGCTAGAGGAGGGCTAAATTTGGTTGAATTAAGCTCGTCCAAAACATGGCAATTTCAGTCCATCGGAGTTGCTTCACTGTTTGATTCTGCCAACGTTTCTCCAGCAGTCCTCAGGTCAAAATGAGGTTTCTATTAGGTAGCTGACTTCCCCCGGAGTCTGTAGGACCCGAAAATGAGTCACGTCATACCAGGTGAGATTTTGAATATCATACCTAGTTAGGGTGATAAGCTCCTTTTTTATTTAAAAAAAATTATTTTCGAGGAATAGTGTCCCCTGACTGCATGTACCTGCTTAAACCTTTTGAGAGACATTTCTAATGAGAGCTAAAATTACTCTAGTGGGCACGAGGCCTCGGTCTTGAAACTATTAAGGCCCAAGGCCCAATTTTGGAAAAAAAACTTGTGGAGTGGGCCTAAGGCCAATTGGAACGAGCTTAAACTCGTAGATAAATCTTGATCCCTAAGCATGATGGAAATTCACCAAAAATAGTTAAATTGTTTGTTAAAGCCACCTAGCCGAAGTCGTATCATAAAACTCGTTTGGCTAGTAGCTACCGAGCCGAAGCTGGGTTGTCGAACTCATTGTGCTGGTTGTTACCAAGCCAAAGTCGGGTCATTCAATTCGTTGGGCTGGTCGCACCAAAGATAAAGGTCTAAATTAAAAGACTTTTGTTTGTGCATGCTGAGATACATAGTGTTGGTTCTTAGGGCTGTTTGACGACATAGGGTGCATAAGGAAAGTTTTGTCATCTAGAAAGTCTCAAAGCTCAAAGAAGCTTTATGCACATGGAGACCGATGTAAACCCGTCCCTTTAAAATAAGGAAATCGAGGAAAGAACCGATCAACCCGAGTGAGAAAAATTGAACTAGTTCACAAACCTGATCATTAGAGAACGGGCAATTTGGGGATTTTACAACTCCCAAGTAACCCAAAGGGTTCATAAAACCTTCGAAAAGGATCTTAGGACAATTTGGGAGAGAAAACTAGTCCGGTTCAAGAGAATTGGATCCGAACCAGATTGAACCAATTTATTAACCGAGTTGTTTCATGAACCGGAACCAATAGAGAAAGGGCAAATTGTGAAATTTATGTATCCCAAGTGACCTTAGGAGTCACAAAAGTCATGAAAAAGGGCTTTAGGATAAATTTGAGATGAAAACAAAACCGGTTCAGGTGAATCGGATTTTAACCGAATTGAACCGGTTTGGACCGGTTCGAACCACTATTGAACCGGATGCTAAATTCATTTTTCTAGATGGCTTAAAAAATTAAAATTTAAGATTTGAGGCCATCATTGGATAGAAAATGAATTTGGAAATTTTTAGATTTGAAAATTTTTGTTGAATTGGAGGTGAATCGGCCAGTTTAATCTTTGAACCCAGTTTGGACCAGTCCGGTCTGGTTCGGAACAGTGTCATCTTCTTTCTTCAGATGACAACACTGTTCACTCACTGGAAAATCACGCAGCGCCAGCGAAGTTGAAAATTCTTCAGTCTTGGAGTTTCAAGCAATGAATGACTGCCATTAAGGTGCCAATCGAATGGCCAAGAAGTCCCCGAGCTTCCTATATAAAGAGCCCCTCCTCATTCATCCTCTCCACACCTGAAAACTCCATTCTCTATTAGCTGCTCCAATTTACGGTGAAGCTCGAACCAGAGCTTCGATATAGGGTCTTTTTTGAGCCAAAGAAGGCATGGTCAAGTTCTTTAGAACCAAGGAGAAGTCAGCTACACGCCTGTAGTCTCCATTTGCTCCGAAAGTCGTCGGAGAGATCGAACAATGAAGTAGCTCCAGTGGACTGAAGTTGCCCTATTTCGGCCGAGCTGAAATTGGCCAATTCGAGCCCTTCTCAGGCCAAACCAAGTGCTCTCAACACCTCTACAGTCCTCCTACAACTGAATTAGATATAAAACGTAAGCCAATTTGGCCCCCCTCTACAATTTCCAACCGGTGCTAGAGAGAGAACCAACATAACTTTGATGATAAAATTCTCACTCAATTCTGCATCAATTGATGCAATTCTCAATCCTAGGAGAAACCTTAGGACAAGAGATATCTGCCCAGATCGAAAGCTCGGACCACCGCGCCCCCAACGATAAGCTTTCGAAGCTCTCTCTCTCCTTGTCCAGTTTTTCGGCGAAGCTCCGTTTGAGCTCATTTTGGCACCAAATTGTGTGATTCAAAGTGCAATTGAACCGTATGAAAATGTAGGAACTCTAGTTTAACTTCAATTTCAACAATTAAACTCATTTGATCAGTTAATTTGATTAAATCAAATTCGACAAAGTTAGAAGGTTGAAATTGGGGAAAATTTAGGAATTTTAAAAATTAGAGGGACTAAAGTGCAATTTCATAAAATTGAGGAGCAATTGGGCATGATAAAGTTGTTGGAGGATCAATTGGGCAGTTTTAGAATTTTTGGGGCAAAACTTACCATTTTTGTAAAGTAGGGGTAAAATGGTAATTTTGGAAAAGTTGGGGGACCAAATTGAAAATTGAACTCCTTTTTGTGAGATTCAATAAATTGATGCTCCAAAGTGAATTTTAAAAGTTTTGGGACTCAATTTGAGGAAAAATCGGCATTAGTGACTTAAAGTTAAAGAAAAATAACTTTAGGGACCTAATTGCAACTAATTGAAAATTTTGATTTTCTCATTCATTTGGAATGAATGAAGGCTATTAGGCCGAAGGATAATGAACAAGTATGTTCATATCGTGTAGGAATACGAAGTATCGGGAACGCCAGCAATGACAAGCTCGCGTGAATACAAGGAATCGGTCGAGAGAAATTCACTACATTAATAGGTGAGTGGGAATTTAATATCATACCTGGTTGGAATGATAAGCACCTCGAAAATGAAAACCTACTACCAAGTAGTATTTTAACCATCACAACTGAGAGGAGTGATGTGTAAATCATACGAAAAAACTACTTACCAATTTTAAGTAGATCATACCCGGTTGGTATGATGAAACTTGCTCAAAGGAAGTGTAAAACTCGTTTATCGGTTATGAGCGGAGATGTCCTTATACTCGTTTGGTATGATAGATAGTTGAAAAATATATTTTGTTTGAAGTGTTTTCCCCTAACTGTGTGCCACTATTTAAACATTTTGAGAGAGATTATTGACGGGAGTTCGAAGAGCTCATAGGATTAAAGAAGATAATTCTTGTAATATTCTAGACATTGATTTCTCCTTTATAAATGCCCTATATGTCCCTTAGTCGATGCAAGTAAAAGCTTCTACCCCGTACACTTTTCACATTTCATGTTAAACCAAAATTTTATTCAGAATAAAATAGTACTTTATTTTGAATTCCAATATATTTTTATAAATGTCTTTGTTTTCATTACTCTCTAGAAAATAAAGAAAATTAAAAAAATTTTATATAAGAATTTTGAGATGTATCAACCACTATATTAGAATTTGTTAATATCTTTTATTGAATTAAATTATATACTCTAATCGGTACCCTCTTTTGAGTTTGTGAAACTTCCCAAATCCCACTTCTTGCACCACTTCCTTATGTAGAAACATGATTGATTGATCATTCTTCCTTTGTGGAAACTCGTGAATGGGAAGGGTTGATAGGACAATTATTAACTATGTGCCCTGCTTTAAAGAGTCCAGCAGACTCATGCATGAAATCTATAGCAAATGTTGCATTGAGGTAGTCGATTTTGTAAAGTTGCATTACTCCTGATTACACTCATCCGAGAGGGTCGGTTTTCCGCCATGACACGATCTTCTAGCTTAAAAATAGTGTGTTAGAGTGCTAGGAATATTTTTTCTTGTAAACCCTATGTTTCCTCTTCTAAAATTAGGTGTTTAGGCTTCATTTATCTTCATCTTTCCCATCATTTCCTATTTTGGAGGGCTTGAACTAGTCATTCACATTTTTGTGTCATGTCAATTAAATATGCTAGATCTATGGGTCATCCAAGAATTTTCATATAATTTCTTATGTCCAAAGAAAGATTGTACATGGATCATTAGCATATATCCGTGGGCTTGGGGTAAGTCTAGTGCAAAAATTTGGAGTTTATTATTAAATCGATTCTAACTATAGTACTAAAATCTTAGCATAGGTGGAAAAACTATTATTTATTCTCAGTGATCATGTGATAGGCAAATAGTGAACCTTTCCTCAAATTCTCAAATTCACTTCATGTTGGTGGGATAGAAGCAATAACTCTAACGTTTTATATTATCATCTTGCACTGATTTCCAAGAAAAAGTCAGTGATAGTCACAATTTCACTTTTTAGTACCTTAATAATTTCCATGAATTTCTTTGTGTTCTCTAGATAATCTATCTTCCACATCATCTTTTTCTACTACTTGTCGAAGTCATTCCAAACATCATGGGATGTAAGAATATTGAATTCTATAGCTTTGTACTAACAATGCCTCTAAAGGGGTGTATTTTTTGGAATGGCATTCTCATATGGGGTCCTGTCATTTCTTGGAGGAAATATTCAAAATGTTCGTATAAATTCCTTATGACTCTAAACTATTATGGGTTCATAGAAGGAAGTTGAAATCTGATTTGGGATTCCTCAATCTATGGCAGTGGTGCTGGTGCTTTTGCTGAGGGAGGGTAACCCACTAATTCCCTTTATTAATCTTGAGGTAATTATTTCAATATAGGTGCCACGTAGTTATTCCTCCTTTAGAACCCATTTCTAGGAAAGTTTACCCAAATATAGTATTCTCAATTTAATATATATTTATGTTTACTAAATGATCCAAATAGAAGTTTATTGATATTTTTCATTTTATCAAAATCATTTCATTTTCAAAATTACATATTTTTTAAAAGTTTTATTATGAAATCACTTAATTAATTATCTAAGTAATGGGTCGAATATATAAACAACTTGCTATATGCTCCGATAGTAGACACCACACACCTATTACAACAAGAATGCAAGACTAAAAAAAATGCATTGCATCATCATTTTTTTCAAATGAAATAATAATTTTAAAAGTAGGATAAAAAATAAATAATTGAATGAATTATTAATTTAGTTAGCTTGGATGTTGTTCTTCGTAAATTATTTGAACTTTGGATTCCTCTTCAAGCAAGAGGATGGAGGGGCGTGTTTTCACTCATTGAATAAGAAACTAACATCTATTTCATGTACCTAACTCAATTTTTATTTAATATATAATACAAACATTTAAACATTTATTAAATATTTTCTCATAACACAAGTTTATTTTTTATGAATAAAGTATAAAACTATAAACTTTATCTTATTCTCTTGTCATTTTTTATTACATGGTACAAAGCTACTTTATTGTCCACATGATGATCACTGCATCTTTAATTATTATTTTTTAATAATAATAAGTCGTGATTATCCATCTACTTTCGGTCACAAAAGATAGACTATCTTGATATCACCATAGTATTGTGCATACTATAAATCATATACATCCCCTTATTGAATTCATGAATTTCAATCGCCCATTCCTAACTATACAACCTTTTTATATTAAGGCGTGTATGGAGTACACAATTTCTATCTCTAGTGATTCATGTTAATTCAATTTATATTATTATTTTTGGGTAAATTATGTTAATTCATCCCCTATTTTATTTTGAAAGAATTTATGTTACCGTGATATATGGTTAACTGTATAGTATTTCAAATTTACAAAATATTTCTCATATTGGTAGTTTTTTTCCAACTTATCTTAATTAACTCCACTAATATTACAAAAAGTAATCTTATTTTGATTATTTTTTATTTTACCCTAAGTATAACTACCCTTTCAAAAATATCATTTATAGGTTTTCAACCTTAACTCATTATTTTAGAAAATTATATATATATATATATATATGATTTTCATCATTTAAATTTTCATTTCTATGAATACTCATAATTGAAATACACATTAAAATTATCAACCTAATTAGACCCAATATTATAAGTACGTCCTCCTATCCATTCTCCAAATTCACGTCCTACAAATATTTCGTACTTGTTTAATTTTATATGTATAAAAATCAATCCATTAAATTATTATTCTCTTATTATTTCTATACATTCTCCTTTTTTAAATTCTTTGGAATAAACCTAATTTTTTAATCTATTTTACTATCACTTCCATTATTGTCCCTTAAGAACTAAACCTCTTTTCCCCCTTAATTTATCCCTTAACCCCAAAATTTCTATTATTCCTAATAAATTCTTAACTTCTCATTATTTATCATTTAATCATAAACATTTAATTTATTCCAATTTAAAATCAATAACTCTCTTTAAAATTAATTAAATTCCTAAACATTTATTTTTACTCTTAAACTTTCTTTTTATAAAATTTAAATTTTATATTTTCACAAATTACCAAATTATCCCCAAACTTCCATTCAATCCCCTATAATTCGATTCTAAAACTTTTTCCTCCCAATTCGAAACCAAAAACATCTAATTGGATTCTAAAATATTTATAATTATTTTTCATATATTCTTATTATTTCAAGCATGATTTCACCGATTTTGGTCACGAATTGACCCTAATATAACATTTTGAATGAGAACAAATTAGATTAAATAGCATTATATTCAGGATAGGTCATGTGAATTGAGATATTAAAGATATGAATAGGGGTGGATGAATCAGAATTCGAATTGATATGGGTGGATTAAATTGGTTTTTCCTTATCGGGTTTAGGTCTTGCATGGAGACCCCAACCCGAATCCAAACATTATCCACACAGTATCTAGGTCTCCCATTGGAACTGGTCATGGTCTAGTTAGGTCTAGGTAATGAGTTCAATTGATATCCATATATTTGTAGCTATTGGACTATCTAAGACTGTCATCCATTTTTTTGACTTGTTTTCACTTATTTGATTAGGGTTTATCAAATACGGGTTGTAGTTTGGAGTATTGGAGTTCCATGCGACTTCTCCGAGGCTTTAGTCCCTCCATGAGGTGACTGAGTGCTTCTTTTAACTTGTAGGGTGGAAACCATATTTGGAGATCGCATGGATGAAGCGAAAGGAAATGACTCTATCTATCATGGAAAAGTGAATTGGTGGGCCATACCAATGCATTAGAGAGTAGGTGGAAGCATTGAGGTTGATTTGCGTCCCTCTATAACAAAGACCCCGACAAGGATGGTATTGATTGGTATTTTCCTTTAAATATATTCTGATACCATATATATATATATAAACCAATAAATATAGAAATTATAATGTTTTCTCATTCATTGCATATTAATTCTCAAATTACATATTATAGTATTGTATGTATATAGCATAAAATAGAGAATAGGACACAATAATTGAATGAAATGAGACAGATAAGACAAATATAAATATTGAAATATTAATGTTCATTGACCAACCAGTGTATAGAACAGTTAATTAATGAAATGGTCCAACCAGAAAAGTCTGTCGGAGTCGGAGACTCTAACTAGTAGTCCACTTAGGCTATGGTTGTATTAAGGGGTTAGAAGGAATTTGGAGTTAGAGTGCTTAGTAGGAACAGTTAAGTGAATTTGGAGTTTTTAAAAATTTTTAATTAAGTAGGTTAATGAGGGGAATTATTATTAATAAAAAAATTGGAAAGATAAATTTATTATTTTAATTAAATTAAATAATGTATTAGTTATTATATATAATTAAATTATATTAAAAATATTTTGTATAATATTTTTTATTTATAATATTTATATTATATAATTATATATAAAATATTATTAATATATAAATTTTTTTAAAGTATTTAAAAATATAAATAAATAAATAATATAAAAAATAAATAAATATATTAAAATAATTTAAAAAATAAATAACACAATCACTTCAAATAGTATAAAAGGATGAGTTGAAATACCTCAACTTTTTAAATAATAATTGTATAGTAGTAGTGTAAATGAATAGGTTTAGAGGTGATTTTCTACTTTTTAAATAACTCAAATTTTTTTTATTAAATTAGATATTTTTCCATCACTATAAAGTAATCCCCTTAAAATCAATCTAACTCGATCTAAACATAGTATTAGTGTTGTAGTATGAGGTGGGATTTTGAGGTTTTAGTCCAGTTTCTTTAACTTGTAGGGGTGCGAACAGCAGATAGCAGGTGACCTAGGAGGAGTTAGACGACCGAAGTTAGGCTCCCAATGGACGTATATAAACTTATAAATATAGAAATAATAAACTTTTATGTTCATTACGTATATATATATATATTGTATAATAGATATAGAAGATAAAGCAGAGAGATAAGACAAATATACATACTTGTAATATATCATACAAATAGTATAACTTAATATTATTGTTCAAGGACCACTCTGCCGACAGCCATATTTGTCCATATTGGAGCATCCTTCCCAGAAGTTTGGAGCAGCAAAGCCAAAGCTAATGCCAAACTGCCTTGGACTGACACTAAAATCAAGACCACCAACAGCAAACCGTGAATTATAACGAAAGCTACAAGTCGAATGAATCGTAGGATCACGTCTGGTGCGCCATTCAATTGTTCCTTCATAGTGAGACAAAAATTTCTCCCTTACTCTTATGGAGTCATTTGCCTGCCATCGTTTTACACGTGAGCAAATACATTTGATTGTTCAGCCATATTGGAGTAGTAGCTCGTGGTGAAGATGGTTGAACAATGATGATGTAGAGAATCATGGAGCAAGCTCGTATCCTTACCACGTGCCCTCAACTTAATCATTGAATTCACGAGACTACACATTTTGCTAACATTAATATCAACTTCAACTATATTATCTCAAATGTAATGATATCTGATATCCATAGACTTTTTTTTCTCTCATGAAATATTTGATCTTTTGTCACATCAATATAACTTTCATTATCACAAAAAATAGTATGAGAAGTATTTTGGCCAAAATTAAGTGAATCAACCTATAAACCAAATTACTTGATTTATAGCCTCTAAAATATATATTAATAAATAACCTATCATAAACTTTCTTTTATGTAAATTTCTCCCAAAATTACAATTCACATGTCCATTCACATATTTTTTTTCCAAATTGCAAAGAAGCCTTTGAGGGACACAAGTATTTTAAAATCCATTGAACCACTTTCCAATATTCCTTACATATATAATTAAATCAAACTCCACTAAAATATTAAACTTTTAACATGTATTCAATCTTATTATCTCATTGTAGACCTAACACAACAATCCCATCATCTCATTGTAGATATTAACACAATAAAAAAATTGATATACCCAAGGAAATTGGAACTACTAGTTTGGCATACAATATATTAAAACAATAAAAATATTCTCAATATACTATTTTTTACTTAACTATTTGTTGGACGGTATATTTTTAGTAATATATATACGCACCAACATTCTTCATATAATTTTACTACTCAATTATGCTATAAATAAACACAACTTTGATAAACCACTATTGTTCTATGTGAAAATTAACTAATCATTAATGTAAAGAATCAAATATATGATTGAACCAATAATATTTTATAAATAAACACAACTTTCATAATCAAATCACTTAAAATACTAAAAGATCATTAATGAATTAATTATGTTATGCCATTCTCTTGATGATTGCTTCAAATTTTAAAGTGATTTTTGTAATGCTCAACCCATAAACTGTTAAAAAATATATATTCAATTGTTCTATTATGTAAGTATTTCATGACATCATTTATGGGCAGTTACACTAAAATAGTAAAGTAGTTAGAAGAGAATGTTGTAAGTGTTCCTAGCTACTATAAATGTTGTAAGTATTATCATGCCAGTATCCTAGTTATGAAATAAAAGCAAATTTCAGAGAATCTATAGATGAAGAGGTACTTTTGATGGTTGTGAACAAGTGGAAGGAGAGAAATAAAAAACAGGTATGATTCTTAGATTTTGAATGCAGTAATTACATCTGCTCTAATAAATTGTGATTTTCATAATTGGGTATATACTTTAAATGTGTTGTTCGAGTGGGTAACAACTCTTATGTAATGGTGATGGAAAATATACCATAAAATTATATATAAACAACATAGTTCATGTGATTACCAATATGTATTTTGTGCTAAATTTAAATAATAACATGCTAAATGTAGGTCAATTTCAAGAATGAGTATTGATTGTGATAATAAAAGAATGGATATGGAGAGTTTATCATCCAAAAAGAGGTTGATAATGATTAGAAAAATGATTGTCAATAATGTTCTTAATTGAGGATGCTATAGTTTTACCTATTAAGCATCATATAATGTGTTTGAAAATAAATTTATTGGAAGATATCATGAAATTTCATAGTAGATATGATCATCTCAATAAAAAAAAGTTTGAAGTTGCTCTATCAAAAAGGTATGATTTGGGAACTTCCTACATTATCTAGTGAGTGAAGCATTTGTTCTACTTGTCTTGTTCGGAAACACCATAGGGAAGCGTTTCTAAAGATGAGTTCATGGTGAGCCGAGAGAATGTTACAATTGGTTCACTCCGATTTATTTGGGCAAATCATATTGGATTCTAACTGAAGAATAAGGTATGTTTTAACTTTTATAGATAATTTTAGTAGGTATACATGGGATTATATTTTCAAAGAATGATCTGCAGTTTTCCAAACATTAAAATTTTTTAAGTTTCCTTTAGAAAAAGAATGCAAAACATATTTTAGTTATCTAAGAACGGATAGAAAGGGGAAATTTTCTTGACAACTATGTATATACCGCAATAGAATAGGGTGATAGGAAGGAAAAATAGAACATTGATGAATATAGTTAGAAGCATATTAAGTGAAAAATGTGTACCTAAATGATTTTGGCGGAGAGGTGTAAAATGGATAGTCTATTTACAAATTGGAGCCATACTATTGTGGTAAAATGAGTCACTTGAGAAGAAGCATGGATTGGGGTCAAGTCAAATGTAAGTCACTTATCTTTATATACCAGATTATATGAGATCTAATTTGGATGACAAAAGTAGGAAGTGTGTGTTTTTACAAGTAAGTGAAGAGTCTAAATCTTATAAGTTTTATGATCTTATTTTTAAGAGAATACTAATTAGTAAGGATATAGTATTCAATGAGAAAAGTAAATGAGATTAGGAAAAATGACTAACGGAAGCAAGTAAGTCAACACTAGATTAATAAATTGATTTAGATTTACAATTCAGATCAATATAACTCTTCCAAATCTAGAGAAAATAACTTAGGATGTGAAACTAATGATATAGAAAC
This sequence comes from Trapa bicornis, assembly GCA_030064425.1. Lineage (NCBI taxonomy): Eukaryota > Viridiplantae > Streptophyta > Magnoliopsida > Myrtales > Lythraceae > Trapa > Trapa bicornis. The sequence goes on from CM057754.1 coordinate 9,133,927, forward strand.
ATATAACAAGTTTGTTGATATTGTAGAAATAGAAAGAGATAATGAAATTGAAGTGTCCCTCCATCTAATGAACGCTCATATCTAGGAAGAATTAGAAAAAAAACCCTTGTGGATGAATGATTATGTTCTTTGCATGTCTATGGAGGATCCTATGACTTATAAAGAAATTGTAAAAGATACTAAGTGGAAAAAAAATAATGAATACTAAAATAAAATCAATAGAAAGAAATCAAACATGTGAATTAGAAGATTTACTGATTGATGCTAAGACTATAGGTGTTAATTAGATTTTTAAATAAAATATGATGATAATGGACTTTTGAGTAAATATAAAGTTCGATTGGTGGTCAAGAAATACAATTAGCAGTATGAGGTAGATTATCATGACGTCTTTGCTCTTGTTGCACGTTTGGATACTATTAAACTTTTATTATCATTAGTTGTGTGTAAATGTTGGTATATATACCAATTGGATGTGAAAAGTAAATATTTATATGATGACTTAAATTAAGTGGTATATTTTGATCAACCTAAATTTTATAAATAAAAGGGAAAGGAAAATTAAATGTATAGATTGAAAAATACACTTTATGGATTAAAACAAGCTCATAGAGCTTGGAAGACAAAATTGAAAAATATTTTAAAATACATAGCGTTATTAAATGCTATTGTGAAAATATGTTGTTTATTAAGTGTGAAGAAAATCGAGGAATATTAATTGTTAGCATATATGTGGATGACTTGATTCATATAATTAACAATAATAATATCTTGAACCACTTTAATGAAATAATTAAAAAGGATTTTGAAAAAATAAACTTAGAAAAATAAGATATTTTATAGGGATAGAAGTATTTTAAAGTAGTAATGAAATATTTATAAGACAAACTAAATATGCAAAAGAGATACTTGAACAATTTGGAATGAGTAGTTGTAAACGAGATTTAACACCGAAAAATCTCAATTCAATAAATGGATTGAATTGTATTGGGAAATAGCATTGAACCAGGAAAGTAAAACTAAACCAAGAAGTGGAATCGAACCAAAATGAGAGAATGGGTCGATGGAGAGGTCAAGAAGGGGTGAAAATGGTCTTGAGGGACTGTTAGGATTGTGAGAAAACTGAGAAAGAAGCGACATGAATCACGTTCAGGACGAGGGGAGTCACAAACCCCCCTTAATTTTTAAGGGTACTAAACAAAGTGGAATTAAGTAGTTTAAATGTCCATTCAATAAGAAATCGAATGTAAAATTTTTTAATTCTTTATTTTCCCAAGAATCAACCGAAAAATGAGTGAATTGGGTAAAAAATTGTCGAATTGAAAAAGAAATTCGCTAAAAATCGGTTTGCTATCGTGCATATCGATTGACGTGTAGCACTGGGGACATGCAAGCATAGCATGCGCGACCACTCACACACGGCATGTGCGGCCATGCACACATGTGTCATCTTCCTCGCCAGAGTCCAGACCTGAATTCCCTACTTTTACCTGATAAACACTGACAAACAACCTAACTCCACCACTTAGAAAAATTAATTTATTCACAGAGCCACATTCTATGAAATGAGAAAGGAATGCTATGGATAGATAGCCATGCAAGTCTAGAATATGTACATATAAAGCTTGGATGTCCCCTCATCGAAATTGCTCAGAATTCACTCTAAAAGTTAGATTGCTCCCAACTCTGGTGACCCTATTACCAAAGGCCATAACTACTCCATCCGACCACCTCTGATGAAGATCTTAGTACCTCTGTAAAGTTAAGGATGTCAATTTCCACTACCACCTTTCTCGACCCTCGACTCCACCTCTATAGTTTCTGACGAGACTGCACAGTACACGTTCTCCGACGATCGAAAATAGAGCACATGTTTTAGAGGCCAATTTCGACAGGCTCGATGGCCCTCGTGAGCTAAGAACAATTTAGCAAGTCCATCGTACCACTAACTTTCTATAGCCACCGCCATTGCTCGATTTGTGAGATATAAACCACCAATTAAGGTAATTCAAGTTGTCATGAACTTCTTGAGGAGTTAGCTTTCAAATTACACTGGCCTTGACGACCGATGTTTCGTCTCTAGTGAGTTCTTGACTTTGACCCAACTATTTCTCGTTTTCAATTAAGTTATCGATCAAGCTCGATTGGACCATTTCTAGCCACTCTGGCCAAACTAAGTTTACGATGGTCTAGAGGGAGGCTAGAGGGACCTTGACAATTACTTTGAAAACTTTTATAGATAATTTTGTTATGGGTTAAAGGTGGTGGACTAAAATTCAAATATTTGAAAGTTAGAGTACCCAATTATAAATGAGCTTTTTGTGGGGTCTTCCTAAAGAAAGTTTAGGGGATGTTTGGAGAGTTTTGTAAAGCTTAACTAGGTATGCCTACTTGGGAAGGTTTAGGGACCTATTTACAATAAAGGTAAAGTTAATGACTTAAGTATAAATAAGAGTATTTGTGTAGCCAAAAGGCAACTTTTTGGTAGTCCAGGGACCTAAACTTAATTAAAGGAAGTTTAGGGACCTAAATGAGAAGAATGAGGGTTATAGGTATCCTGAAGCCTAAGTGATAAAAAAGAGTGGCAAAATGGTAATTTTGCCTAAACACAGGAGCCATTAGGAAATTAATGAGAAATAGAGCTTGAAATTATCCCAATGCATATTTGGGACTAGAATGGGACTCAAGGAAACTTGGTGGCCCAATTGAGAGACTTGGAAAAGTTTAAGGTGCAAAAAGAGGAAGTTGTAAAGTATAAGGGCAAAATGGTAATTTTGGCCAAGTTAAGGACCAAATAGTAATTTGGGGAAAGTTAGACCAATAGGTGGTAAATAAATAAAATATGAGTATTTCAATAAGTGCTAAGTAGAAAAAGAATGATCTTAAGTTCAGGGGATTAACCTTGGAGAAGATTAGGATAAGGGTTGGGTTACCGACTAATAAGCTAGATAACCGAGACTCGAATTTGCAGTCGTGTAGCGAACTTCCTCAGGATTCTAGAGAACCCGAATTTACCTTTGGTGGTGGAGAAAAGTGCTCAAGTTGGAGCTCTAGTTCGTGCTTCGTCAGAAAATAAACACTTCTTCTTCTCAAGGCATTTGAGGGATGAGGAGTAAGAATGAGTAGGAGCTATTTATATAGGGACCTCATATATGTATTTCATAAATTTTAAAAAATATTTTTAAGAAAGAAAGATCAAGTACCAAAATGTAATACATAGTTGTATTATTTCTCTTTCCAATTTTCAAGTATACTTAATAATGAGTTCTCTAGAATAATTTTAAAATTGATTCTTTATTATGGTCCATCACCAAACCTGTTGCCAATTGCCCAAATATCATTCCACATACACATCAACTACGAGAGTATTATTCACCAATACATCCTCGCATTGTTTCCATTATCATCAATTATTATATTCGCATCAAATTCCGGAAAAGAGCCATAACATATACAGGAATTTGTTAAGTCAATAAAAAGGATATACTATCTTCACATTCCACATATATTATGACTAAATACTCAAGAGACTTGTTTCATACATGTATTCATTAAACTTAACTCAACCATGTAATGCCTCAAATCGAATTCCTGAAGCGAGGCATAGCTCATACATGAATTTATCAATGAAACATAATGATGTAATGTCCCCATTTTTTACAAGTAGCACTCTTATCATAATCACATTTGTAAGTATTTTCCTTCTCTTATCACATTACACAATTATTACCACTATCTCACCCTTATCAAAATACACAATTGGATATATACTTCTCCTCTTATCCTAGTGCACAATGAAAATGATGCATATGTCATGGAGAGGGTAGCTCATTCACCATTAACCGTTCCATTATTTGAAGATTGATTGAGGATTAATTCCTCTACTAGAATCTAAATTAATGTCATAGCTGTTCGAGATGCCTTATTATTTTACATAAAATCATTCTCTTAACAATCTTATAATCAATAAATTATTGCATATTTTTCATAAATTTTGAGCCTTAGCCCATTTCATAAACATGCTTCATAGCACATATTCATTTACCTTAGCCACTTTTCCAAATATTGGGCCCTAAGCTCCTTTTAAATGTGTGTAAAAAATCTCACTCACCCATTTGAGATTGGCTTGTCCCATTTAAGTTGTCTGAATCTTTGAATCCATCCATATGAAATACTCACAATATCAACCTATAATAATCACATATACCTGGTTATATTTCTTAGGTGTATTTAGGAACGACCTATATTAGCATATCTCATGTCCTCCAATAATATTTCTGAAATTACGATTTTGCCTCTTAAGGCTCGATAAACTTGATTTATGCAATGGTGAGCCCTTTTACACTAAACAACCCTTAATTCCTTCCAAATTACAAATATTTCCAAAATTTTACCATATTTACTCTTAGGTCCCTACTTTCGAATAATTATATTTAAGACTCTAAAATTTTCCAAAATTTTCACTTAGTCCTTAAACGTTTCCAAAATTATATTTATGTCCTTTGACTTTCCAATTTTATCATTTAGGTCCCTAAGTTTTTGAAACCTTATTTTAAGATCCTTAGACTTTCTCTTAGTCTCATTTGTGTTTCTAAGTTTCCAAAATTTACATTTAGAGATCTAACATTCCAATATTTACCATTTTTCTCTTAACTATTCCAAAGTTCAACTTAGGCCTTTACACTTCCAAACTTCTCTATCCCATCCTAACCCTAATTCCCGGGCTGGGGTGCCAGTGGCAACTGCCACATTCACTCGATGCTACAATGGTGGATACCTTCACCAATGTAGAGTTGACATGATGTTAGGTTTATAACAAAATATACCCAATTTTCAGTGAAATTTTAAACTTTTATAAAATGTACATTGAACCCCAAAATATTAGTTACAAATTTCCCATTGGAAATAAAGCAACTCATAATTACATTGTTAACATTCGTGCATACAACAAAGTCTTATACCTCGTTATCGTATTCTAAGAGTTGAGGCTACCATGAAATCCTTGGTGCTCCCTTGTCGGTACCTCCTAAAATGTTTTGGAGGATAGGGCGTGCTTACAGCTCAGTGAGTGTGTTTACCGATGACAAGCCATGACATGACTTACGACTCATTCTCTACTGAATTTCTTATTAAGGCTTATTTTCATGTAAATAGGTTTTCCCATTTTACTTATTACAAATTTCAATATTTAATTATTTTGGAGTTTATCCTTTATATCACATTCAATGCATCAACACAATAAACAAGAATTCTCGGAGCTCACTCATGTGCGACCATAGGGTTAGAGCGATAATCGTGCATACGTATTCTGTACTTGTGGGGTTATCCTAGATGACCTTCCCACTTGTCGAGGGCTTAAGTAGGATGGTTAGTTGAGGGAAAGAAGCTTCGGAGGCTGAGAGGAAACCCCACAACTATGATCAAAACCTAGCAACTGAGAGCAATACCGACACACAAACCACATAAAGACTAGAATCATATGAAATGAACAAGAGGCTTACATTCTATCGGAATCATATGAAAAGATAGAAGCCCAAAAGATACAAACAACCCAACTAAATAAGGGCCCTTATTGAGCAAACTAACCCCTATATAAGAATCTCCAATAAACTTGTAAGAAACACAAGAGAATTAGCATAAACCAACGGTTACAAAATGTGAGCTGAACACTTTGTCACCAAATGGGATAAATGATTATTTGAGACTTCAAGAGGGCCCAATCACAAGTTAAGGGCTAAAAGGTTCAAATAGGCTTTATATAAGCTGATTAAAGAGATTGCAGAAAATACAAGTGGAAGCTCAATTAAAGAGTCCAAGAAATGCCCACGAGAAGGAAACCTAATTAAAGAGTCCAAGAAAAGCCCGTGAGAAGGTCCAAATTTAATTAATGAGTAGAGATTTATTAATATAATAAAACTTCTACAATATTAAATGATAATATTATTTATTTAATCAGTTAAATTTAGATTTTTAAATTAGTTATAAAAATATCTTAGATATTTAGATTAGATATGGTTGGCATGTATCCATAAGATATAGTTTCCTTATTTTTAGGCTATTCAGTTGTTATATGTGCATATAAAAGGCATACTCCACAGCATTGGAGGACAGACACTTTGGAATTTCAATTTTGTGAGTTTTGTCTTCTTTCTATCCTTAAAGGGCTTTTTGAACTTATTAGGCTTTTACCTGTGGCATTCAAGTAATCAAGACTTATCACCTGGGGTTTTCTAATTGTTCTTCTTAGAGGATTTGGGTATGGCGTCTACATATCCCATACCTTGTTTCTCACATAAACAAGGTATATTCCATCTTTTCGTACTTGCGTCATGAAAGTCTTGGGATCGTTTCCATATTTGGTGTAGGGTGTCGTCAGCATATTGGCGGGGTTCCCATCACGAGGCCTCTGGCCTAACCTATTAGAGCTCCCATCAAGAAGCTCTCCCAAAATGTTTAAGCAGTGGCACATAGTCAGGGGAGAGCACTTCCGACAAAATATACTTTTCAACTATCCATCATACCAACCGAGTATGAGGACATCTCCACTCATAACCGATGAACGAGTTTTCCACTTCCTTCGAGTAAGTTTCATCATACCAACCGGGTATGATCTACTTACAACCAATAAGTAGTTTTTCCGCATGATTTCCATATCACTACTCTTAGTTGTGATGATTAAAATACCACTTAGCAGTGGGTTTTTATTTTTGAGGTACTTATCATCCCAACCGGGTATGATATTAAATTCCCACTCACCCGATAAGTACAGTGTATTCCTCTTAGCCGACTTGTTGTCCTTACTCGAACTTGTCTTAGCTGGCATTCTCGGTACTTCGTGTTTCAAAATGATATGAACACTCTTGTTCATTATCCTTTGACAAGCCCTCATTCATCCCAAATGAATGAGAAAATGAAACTTTTCCTTTATTTGCAATTAGGTCCCTAATGCCGATTTTTCTTTAACTTTAAGTCCCTAATGCCGATTTTTCCTCATATTGAGTCTCGAAACCTTTAAAATTCACCTTGGGACCTCAATTTATTCAAATTCACAAAAGGGGTTTAATTTCCCAAATTTGTAATTTGGTCCAAACTTTTACAAAATTACCATTTTGCCCCTACTTTACAAAAATGGTAAGTTTTGCCCAAAAAAAATCCAAAATTTGTCCAATTGGTCCTCTAACATCTTTATCATGCCCAATTTGCCCTTAATATTATGAAATTGCACTTTAGTCCCTTGAATTTTTGAAATTCCCAAATTTCTCCCAAATTATCCTCCAATTTCAACCTTTTAACTTAGCCAAATTTGATTTTATCAAATTGTCCGATCAATTGAGTTTAATTGTTGAAATTGAAGTTAGATTGAAGTTCCTACACCTTCATATGATTCAATTGCACTTTGAATCACACGATTTGATGCCGGAAAGAGCTTAAATGGAGCTTCGCCGAAAAATTGGACTTGGAGAGAGAAAGCTTACCGTCGGGGGAGCGAGGGTCTGAGCTTTCGATTTGGGCAGATAGCTCTCATCCAAGGTTCCTCCTAGGATCAAGAATTACATCAATTGATGTCGAATTGAATGAGAATTTAGTCATCAAAGTTCTGTCGGTTCTCTTTCTATCATCGATCGGAATTTACAAAGGGGAGCCAAATTGGCTTACCTTTTCACTCTAATTCAACTGTAGGAGGGTTGTGTAGGTGTTGGGAGGGCTTCGTTTAGCTTGAGAAGGGCTCGAATTGGACAATTTTAGCTCAGCCGAAATAGGGCAATTTTGGTCTGCTAGAGCTGCTTCACTGTTTGATCACATCGGTTCTTCTACGACGACCATTGGAGCAAATGGAGACTACAAGCATGTAGCTGAGTTCTCCCTGAATCCAATGAACCTGGCCTTGCCTTGTTTGGCTAAGAAAAATGCCCAAGTCAGAGCTCTGGTTTGAGCTTCACTAGAAATTGGAGCAGTTGAGAGAGAATGGAGTTTTTAGGTGTAGAAAGGATGAATGAGGAGGGTCTCTTTACATAGGAAGCTCGGTGACTTCTTGGCCGTTTGATTGATGCCTTAATGGTGGTCATTCATTGCTTGAAATTTCCTAGCCGGAGCTTCACCAGCGCTGTTCAATTTTTCGGTGAGTGAACAATGTTGTCATCTGAAGGAAGAAGATGATACTATTCTGAACTAGATCGAACCGGTACGAATCGGGTTCAAAGCTTAAACCGGCTGGTTAAGGCCCGATTCTACCGAATTTTTCAAAATTAAAAATTTATAAATTTATCTAAATCCATTTTCTATCTAATGGTGGCCTCAAATCTCAAATTTGAATTTTCTAAGCCACCTAGAAAAATGATTTAGCATTCGGTTCAATAGTGGTTCAATCCGGTTCAATCTAGTTCGGATCCGGTTCACCTGAACTGGTTTAGTTTTCATCTCCAATTCCTCCTAAAGTCATTTTTCATGACTTTTGTGACTCTTTAGGTCACTTGGGATCTATAAATTTCTCGGTTTTCCCTTTCTCTATTGGTTATAGTTCATAAATCGGTTAATTTTAGTTGGATCTGGTTCATCTGAATCGGTCTAGTTTTTCTCTTGCAATTTTTTCTAAGGTTCTTTTCCAAGTTTTTATTAACCTTTTGGGTTACTCGAGAGTTGTAAATTTTACAAATCGCCCATTTTGTGATAATCGGGTTTGTGAACCGGTTCACTTTTCTCACTCGGTTTGATCGGTTCTTTTTCTGGTTTTCCTTAACTCCAAAGAGTGGGGTTTACAACTCTCCCCTCCTTTTAGGAGTTTTGTCCCCAAAACTTATTCAACATTCTTTTCACTAGAAAGAACCTCCCTTCGATATCAACTTGTCGTTTATTGATATACAACCTTCTCGGTTATTTCCATTTATCCCTTATATCACATAGGCTTAAGGTTCTCTTTTCCTTCCCATCACTTTCTCATTCGTTGGAGTTTACTTTAGCTAAGCATATCTCACCGGAATGTTTAGTGTCATATCCATAAATTCACATCCTTCATTCCTTAAAGTACAATTTCTCTATCCCGAGATTATTTACTTAAGATTTCAAAATTGGGAATTCCAAAATACCCAATTGTTCCTTCCCAACTTTCTTATTGGGTCTTTCCGGTTCCAATTATTTGGTTTCCCGATAGTTTACCAACAAGATGGAATTCTTTCCTTCTTAAGTCCTTGGCATTCTTTATTCAAGGATTTTTCCTTTTCCTTAATCCACTTTTACTTACTCGTGATCATTTCCTAATTCTTTATTTCAAATTAATCACTTTTGGTCTATGTGTCGATTCCTTTGCTTGGAAAGGTTTCCTTCTTCCGATTTTATTTTCTATTATGTCCTTCATAGTAAAGACTTCCATCTTAGGAGCTACATACTCAACCTTCTTATCATTCCGTATTCCTTACTTGAGATACATCCGATTATCGGTCTTATTCCGTGTACTCCACACTATGCTCAGCCGTCCACTCTTTAGGCTTCATTATGTGCGTGTGAACTACGACCCGTCTCACTAATTGTGGTTATTTCTCCTTTGCCACATCTTATTTGGAGGGCTTACTTTCCTAAGGTTTCTTTAACATTCTTTCCTTTATTTCCTTATTATGGGTAATCCACTCATTCTTACTTGTCACCGTATCTTTTGATGCTAACTTCCTATTTACCCGTTCCTTTTAACTTATTCCTTGGGTTCTCCTAGTATGCTTTCTTGGTTCTTTCACCTTAGCTTGGGCTTCATTTGTAAGTGTATCTATTTGTTCCTTTCACTTGGTTCCATTATCTATTAGTTGTGATACATATGCCTTTCCAGGGTTTCCTTCCTTGGTAGGAATTTGATGTGATTTAAATTGGGTACGCTGTGATTTACAAGTTAAGGGCTAAAAGATTTGAAGAAGCATCAAATGAGCTGATTGGAGCAATAGAAGAAACCCAAGTGGAAGCCCAAAAGAAGAGTGCAATAAGATCTAAAGCCCAAAATAGGAGCCCAATAAGATCACAAGAAAATAATTCAAATTTGAATTTCAAGTAGGAGATTTATTAATATCATAAATTTTCTAGAAGATTAAATAAGGAAATAATATATTTCCTATATATGTCTAAGATATATATTAATTCTAGAATATTTATTATCTTAGACATATCTAAATAAGGAAACAAGAAATATATTAGTAATATTCTATATGGTTGGCATGTCAACCATAATATTTTATTTTCTTATTTAGATATTAACTAATATTCATAAGTGCCTATAAAAGGCTAACTTCATAGCATTGTAAGTACAGATCTTTGATTTCAATTTTATTGTGAGATTTATATCTTCTTTCTCTTTTAAGAGAACTTTTGAACTTATCAAGTTTTTACATGTGTCGTTCAAGTAATCAGACTTATCACTAGGGTTTTCTAGGAGCTATTCTTAGAGGATTTGGGTGTGGTGTCTACATCTATCCGTACCTTTTTTCTTAATCAAACAAGGTATATTCTATTTTTTTTGCTTGCGTCTGAAAGTCTTGGGGTCTATTCCATATTTGATGTAGGGTATCGTTAGTATATTGGCGGGGTTCGTATCAGTTAGTATTAGAGCACACGGTTAAATGGCAAGTTCCATACTATCATTTCGAATTTCGTTCTACTTTCTTTATCTTCTACCTATTTCTATTCAATATAAAAAAATCACAAAAAAAATTTCTTTTTTTTCTCCTATCTAGTTATATTTTCTTTATCTTCTTTCTACTTCTAGTATCTATAAAACAAATCCCATCTTTTTTATCTACTTTCTTTATATGAACAAAAGCCAATTTTTTTTAAAAAAGACAAAAAAGCCAAAAGAATTGTTTAAAAAATAAAAAAAAAGGTTAAATAAACAAAAAAATTTCATAAAAAAGTAAAAGAAGGCGTGAAAAAAGGCAAAAAAAAGATGTATTAAAAAACGCAATAAAAGGAAAAAAAGAATAATAAAAAAAGTATATACTTAGTATCTTATTCATTCTAATGTATTAGATTTCCCTAATTTTTTTTTTGCATATATCACTTTGATTATCTTTATATCTCACGCTTAAATCCTTTTAGAATTGCTTTTTTTATTTGTCTTGATTGTTCCTCAAGTTGAACTGCTTCCTAAAAATGATTTATTCTTAAGTTCAATTAAAATTGAAAGAAGGCATATGAGTGAAAAAAAGCAAGAGTGTGAAACAAGAGTGTTTTAAATCTTTAAGAAAAAGTCATTTGAGTGTGAAACAAGAGTATTTGAGAGATACATGTGAGTGAGCATTGTGAGATTCTTTTGTTTCTAACAATTGGCAAGATTACAAGTCTTAACAACGAGAAAACACATGGAAAGAAGACGGTTGCCCTCAGCCCATTCAAAATCTACATTGGAAAGCCATGATGAAACAAGTTGTAAAGTCTGGATTTGAACTACTTCACATGCGAATGGTTCGTTTGGAGGAAGGTGTGAGATCTCGTTCGCATCAACATACTTGCGTTGAACAACAACCTTAGGGCTTTCAATCTAGGTATTTTGATACACAAGAACTCGAGGAATTTGAAGATCTCTAAGTTAATTGTGATAGTGCTAGGTACAAATCCATCAATCAGTGTACTCCAAGTGAAAGGCCAGGGATTGATGACATCATGGATGGGGGAAGCTGCACTAATATGGCTAGCACCGAGCTTGTGGAGAAGTTGGTATTACCTACACTAAAGCATCTGAAGCCTTATCCAATTAAAAAATTTAACGATCAACACAATCTCGAGGTAACCAAGCAAGTGTTAGTTTCATTCTCTATTGGGAAATATAAGGATGAGATGTTATGTGATGTGGTACCAATTTATGCATGTCATATTCTATTGGGATCTTGGAAGTTTGATCGTCAAGTTACACATGATGGATTAACAAATAGGCACTCATTTGTAATGAATAATAGACCGATATCTCTTGTACCTTTAACTCTACATCAAATACGTGAGGATCAATTGAAAAAGAAAAAAGGTAAATGAAAAGAAAATAGAAGAAACAAAAGAAGAGAGAAAAGCCATAAGAGAAAAGAATGATATACAAGGCAAAGTTAAAAAAGAAGAAAGAGAAATCAGAGTTGAAACAGAAGAGATAAAAGCCAAAATTGAAAAAGAAAAGAAAAAAGTCACAATTGAAAAGAAAGAGAGTAAAAATATTGGAGAGAAAAACCAGACCTGTTTGGGTGAATCGGACCTAAACTGGATTGAATCGGTTTAAGGACCAAGCTGGTTTATGAATCGGAATCGATAAAGAATAGTAAACCTGGAATTTTATGAACTCTAAGTGACCCAAGGAGTCACAAAAGACATGGAAATGGACTTGTGAAGGAATTGGGGATGAAAACCAAATCGGTTCAGGTGAACCGACTCTAAACCGATTTGGACCGATTTGAACCACTATGGAACCGAATCGTAAATTCATTTTTCTAGGTGGCTTAAATAATTCAAATTGAGATTTAAGGTGACCATTGGATAGAGAATGAATTTAGATGAATTTAGAAATTTTTAGATTTGAAAAACTCGGCCGAATGGAGGGTAAACCGGTCAGTTTAAGCTTCAAACCCGGTTCGGACCAGTTCGATCCGGTTCAGAATAGTGTCTTCTTCTTCCTCAGGATGACAACTGTTCACTCGTCGGGAAACTGAAGAAACGCCGATGAAGAAGAAACACTCTGTTTAGGGCGTTTCAGGTCTTCAATGTCAGTCATAACGGTGCCAAATGGACGGCCAACGGGTCCCCGAGCTCCCTATATAAAGAGCCCCTCCCCATTCATCCTCTCCACACCTAAAAACTCCATTCTCTCTCAACTGCTCCATTTTCTGGTGAAGCTCAAACCAGAGCTTCGACATGGGGTCTTTTCTGAGCCAAACAAGGCGAGGTCGGGTTCTTTAGAACCGGGGAGAAGTCAGCTACATGTCTGTAGTCTTCGTTCACTCCGAGAGTTGCCGGCGAAACGTCGACATGATGAAACAGTGAAATAGCTCCGGTGGACCGAAGTTGCCATGTTTCAGCTGAGTTGAAATCAGCCATTTCGAGCCCTCCTTAGGCCAAACCAAGCCTTCCTAATACTTCCTCATCCCTTCCACGGCCGAATTAGGACTGAGAGGTTAGCCAATTCGGCTCCCCTCTGCAATTTCTGGCCAGTGCTAGAGAGAGAATCGGTAGAATTTCAATGATGAAATTCTAACTCAATTCGACATTAATTGATGTGATTCTTGATTCTAGGATGAACCTTAGGATGAGAGCTATTTTCCCAGATCAAAAACTCGGACCGTCGTGCCCTCACCGGTTAGTAATCGAAGCTTTCTCTCTCTACAGTCCATTTTTCGGCAAAGCTCCGTTTGATCTCGTTCCGATGTCAAAACTTACGATTAAAAGTGCTATTGAATCACAAGAAGATGGAGGAACTCAAATTTAACTTCAATTTCAACAATTAGAGGTGTTTAATCGGTCAATTTGATGAAATCAAATTCGGCCGTGCTAAGGAGTTGAAATTGGGGGAAAAATTGGGGATTTTCAAAATTCAAAGGACCAAAATGCCATTTTATGAAATTGAGTGTCAATTGGGCATGAAAATAATGTTGAAGGACCAATTGAGGAATTTTGGAATTTTTGGGGCAAAACTTACCATTTTTGTAATGGAAGGGCAAAATGGTAAATTTTGGAAAAGTTGGGTGACCAAATTGGAAATTTGAGAAATTAATCCCTTTTGTGCGAAATTAAATAATGTGAGGCCCTAAGGTAAATTTTAAAAGTTTCGGGACTCAAATTTACGAAAAACCCGACAATAGAGACTTAAAGTTAAAGAAAAATAACTTTAGGTAATTGATTGCAAATATATGTAAAGTTGGGTTTTCTAATTCATTTGGAACGAATAAGAGCTATTAGGCCAAAGAATAATGAATAAATTATGTTTATTTTGTGTAGGTGAATGAGATATCGGGAATGCTAGTCGAGGTCTAGCTTGCTAAGGACGGAACTCGACTAAGTGGAATTTCACTGCACTATTGGGTGAGTGGGTTTACTAACATCATACCCGGTTGGGATGATGAGCACAACTTAAAGATAAAAACCACTTACTAGTTGTGAGTGAGATTATATATCATATCCGGTTGGGGATTATAAATACCTCGGTATAAAAAACCCACTATTTGTGGTAATTTAATCATCATCACTTAGAGAGTGTGATGTGAAAATTATGCGGAAAAACTACTTAGCGGTTGTAAGTAGATCATACCCGGTTGGTATGATGAGACTTTTTCGAAGGAAGTTGAAAACCTGTTCATCGGTTATGAACGGAGATGTCCTTATACCGGTCGGTATAATGGATAGTGAAAACCTATTTTGTCGGAAGTGTTCTCCCCTGACTATGTGCCAATGCTTAAACTATTTGGAAGACCTTCTCGACGGAAGCTCGAATAGTTCTTGTAGGCTGGGGGCCTCGGTTTTGGAACCTGAGGGCTAATATGCCCTATTTTTGAAAAACTCGAACAGTGGGCCATTGGCCAATGGACACGAGCAAGAGCTCATAAACGAACATGATATTTGTGCTATAAAACTTAATAAGTGAATTGTTTGGTCATGGTACCAAGGCAGGTTCGACATACTCCACCAACTAGTAGCAGTGCGACATGATGGGTCTCTAGACCAGTCGAGACAAACAGCTACATGTTCAGTTGAAGGTCGAGACCGTTGGGACAAATGGCACCACATATTACATGGCAAATTTAAGAAAATTTTTCTTGTGCATGCACTATGAGTATGAGATCATCAAGACGCTCATGATTGTTGTGATGTATCCTAAGTGCCCCGCACGACCCGATGAGTATAAGGGCAGATTGTTGTTCCAGGTGTCTGTGCAAAATTTTGAGTAGCACCAAGTGCATGAAACCGGAGTGAGGACAGGATGAGGTCTCTATCCTCATACGGACATGAAGAAGCAATTTCAGGATTGAAGGTCAGATGTCGCGTACATCTACTCATTCCCAGGGTAGAAGTGGTTGTGCTTCTATCTAGGTGGCCGGTAAAGTCGCTCTAAAGCTACTAGTGGTTTGAGTAGTCATACTAACTTGCGAATGTGTGCAACCTTCATGATGAAGGATGTGTGTTGGGTGATGACACACCGTGTAAATAAGAAATGATGGGAAAACCCGAATTTTTAAAAGAGATTTTTGAAAAGAAAGGAGTCTGACACACTCCATATAAATGTTTTTCTTAAAAGTTGAAAGTAAACCTTTGAAAACCCATTCACTAAGTAGTCGTACTCAGCCCCTCCCCCCCATATCCCTTTCAGGAAATCCCAGAAAGCCTACCCTTAAAGACCATCAGCTAAGATGCCTATAAGACAGGTATGTAAAGTTTAAAATTTCATGCAGTTTTGATTATGCTATTCCAGGAAACGGTGCAGGTTTAAAGTACACCTTACTCTTTATGGTTTATAATAAGGGGAAACCCTTTAATAAATCGGGAGAGTGGCGGGTTGATTACGGGGATCCGACCAAACCGGGTAGGGGCGTGACACCGGAGGCATTGGTTTTGGAACTTGGGGGCTAAAATGCTCGATTTGGAAAATCTTGTATAGTGGGCCCAAGGCAATTTGGCACAAGTAGGAGCTCGTAAATAAACATGAGATTAAGCCATGAAAATTCTAATGAATTATGTGTTTGGCCATGGTACCAAGACAAGACCGACACACTCGATGGACTAGTGGCAGTGCGACAAGACAGGTCGATAGACTAGTTGAGACAAACAGTTGCATGTCGAGTTAAGGGCTAGAGTCGTTGGACCAGTGGCACCAAATATTAAATGGCTTATAAGGAAAACTCTTGTTTTGTGCATGCACTGAGGTACAAGAGCTTCAAGACTCCCAAGAGGGGTAGTGATGCGTCCTAGGGGCTACTGGACGACATCTTGGAGATAAGGGTAGTTTGTCATGCCAGTAGTTAGGGAAGCTTGACGTAGCTTCATGTGCATGAGACCAGGGTGGGGTCGGGATGAGGTATATGTCCTCAAACAGACATGAAGTTTCTTTATGGGATTGAGGGTCAGATGTCACGTACATTCACTAATTCTCAAGGTAGAAGTGGACAGGCTTCTATCTAGGTGGCTGGTAAAGTCGCTCTGATGCTACAAGTGGGTGTAGTGGACATGCTGCCCTACGAATGTGTGATCCCTTCATTATGAAGGGCATGTGTTGAATGTTAAATACATCGACTGTGGTTAATGAAAAATGATGGTTTTGAATACCAAGAAATTGAGGAAAGTGATTTTAAGAAATTAAGGAGTCTCGCACACTCCAATTCAAACTATTTTTCTGGAAAAAAATCAAGTTTTAAACACCCATTCACTAAGTTGTCGAACTCACCCCCTCTCTTATACCCCTTTTCAGGTAACCAAGGAAAAACCTACATAAAGACATCCGATTAGCTACACCTTCAAGATAGGTATGTAAGTTAAAATTTCATGTAGTTTTGATTAGTTCCATGTTTAAAGGACTCCTTACTCCTCATGGTTTAAATAAGGGGAAAACCCTTAATAAGCCGGAAGAGTGGCGGGTTGCTCACGGGGATCAAACCAAACCGGGTTGGAGCATGACAACTTGAGTGGTATCAAAGCTTGTTTTCTTAAATACATTATCAAAACTATATAATATAGTAACTAATTGGGATAATTTTAAAACTTTTCAGATGGCTCTAAGAAAAGTAGCTAAACAAACCTGCGCTACCTTAGCCACCTCGGAAACTAGGAAGAACCCCATCCCAAAGGAGGAAATGAACCATAAGTATAGGAGAACTCGTGGAGTAATCTCGGGTCAAAGAGAACTTGAGAAGACAACCTCCAAGGTGTTGGGGCTCAATGACAGCAAAACACCGAACCACCTGGAGTTCCTTAGAAAGGCCCCACAATGCTCAAATTATTGGAGGAACCACAAAGGTCCACGCAAGGAGATGACCTATTATAAATGTGGGCAATGGGGACACTACATAAGAAGATGCCCAACATTTTGGAGGATAAGACTCGAGAGGATCTATTATGCATGTAGGAGGGTGGGACACATAGCAAAGGATTTTCCCGCACTGCAAGGAATTAGAGCGATATCATCCAATAAGGATACCTCCATCCCTATAGAACCTTGAAGGGATTACATTACAAGGACCATAATTCTGGCAAGGGATCACAATGTCACATAGGAATAAATCTTTCTAGACCATAGAATAGTACTGAGTACTCCTCAAACCGTCATAGTAACAATCTCCCTTAAGAGATGTTAAAACCCCAAACTGTACTCTTACTTTAATGAATAAGGTTTTGAGTTCCTAAATTTTTTTTCTATCCCTCAATAATATGATTGTGTGCCTCAATTATATAAGGAAGGATCACGAAAAAAGACCAAGGATAGGACCTTAAGAAAACCTTGACATAGTAGAATATGGACAAAAGGAAAAATTTCCCTTAGGGAGCGAAACAAGCCACCTAGGAGCAAAGAAGGAAGCACCTTATACATAGAAGACAAGCCTCTAAATGATTAAATGTCTCGGGATAACAAGGTGTGATCTACTTTGGAAAAGTAGAGGAGCCAAGTAGGGTTGTAGATTGAGCTAGCGAGAAGGTGTAACTAGAAACTTTGGGAGAAAATGCCCTAGGAAGAACCAAAAAATAGTAAGAACTACACCCTAAAAAGGATGATAGGATGGGCATTAAGGACGAGTAAAAATCGAAGGACAACTATTCTGAGACAAGTAAACCAAGAGAGTAGTAGGGATGAGGCAGTTAATGAACTGACCTTCGAGTAGGTTATAAATTTAAACCCTAGCAAGGAAGGAGGAGGTGGAAAAGCCATAATAGTGGAAAAGAAGGAGGAAAGAAATCCTTGAAGAAATAAATGGTTGAAAATGAAATGGTGAACACACTCAAGCCATAAGGAGGAGTTAGTAAGTTTCACACAAAGAGGTCTTGAAGCAGATAGTGCCCGAACCCTTTCCAAGAAAGGAAACCCTGGGGAGGTGTACATATCCCAACTGAGAAGTAATGAACTAAGTGAGGAAGGATGAAGAAATGAAGTGCATACTGAGGTGAAAGAACCTAGGGAAGAATACTAGGAGGACCCAAGGAGAAAATTATACCCAAGGAATGGGTAAGTAGGAAAATAGCATCAAAGGACAATGTGACAAGAAAAGATGGGTGGGCTACCCATAATAAGGAAATATAAGAAAGAACATCCGAAAAACCTTGGAAAAGTAAGCCCTTCAATTTGGAAGTGGTTAAGGGGAAACAACCAATACCA
Source organism: Trapa bicornis (assembly GCA_030064425.1). Lineage (NCBI taxonomy): Eukaryota > Viridiplantae > Streptophyta > Magnoliopsida > Myrtales > Lythraceae > Trapa > Trapa bicornis. The sequence goes on from CM057754.1 coordinate 9,152,228, forward strand.
TCAAGATTGGTCATGGCCTACACTCGCTTAATAGAGCCCAAGGAGTGGACGACTGGACATAAACCAGAGTGATAGGAACCAACCTATCACCAGAAGTCCTCAGAGAGGATAAGGATAAAAAAGGAGATAGAGGACAAAGAAGGATAAAGAGCGGACAAAAAATACCGATCTCATAAGGGTGTAAGAAAGGAAAGAAGGAAAGAAAAATCCTCCAAGGAGCGTTAGGGAGATTGAACCAAGATGGAAGTCCCTAGGTAGAAGGATAAAAGTAGGAAGTGAGACCCTAAAAAGGGAAGTTTAGAAGATAAGGAACCGCTAGATGGATCATAAGAAGCTTAACCCAACATAAGGAACCTCATAAAGAACCATAAGTGGTTGAGGGTATATTTGGACAGCCAAGCATTAGCTGTTTTAGAAGAGCAAAGAAGTCAAATAGGGATTTTTGACGAACCTGGCAGAAGGAAGTAATGAGTAGCAATAGGATGGTCAAGGAGAATAAACGAGACCCTAAGAAGGACCGGGAAGTAGTGGAAACTACACTCTAAAGAAGGGTGATAGGATGGGCATAGTGTTGAGTACGCAAAATTAGACCAGATGATCGAAGATACCTTGGGTAGAAAAGTAAAGGGTTAAGTGGGAAATTATGGTCAACGAGTGACTAAAGGTGGACAAAAGCGCTAATTCAAAAGGGTGTAAGAATGCGAAGGAAGGAACCCCTCAAGGAGTAGTAGGAAATTCGAACATATATCACCTAAGGGGGGAAATCTCTACTTGAAAGACATAGTAGATAATGAAAATCATGAAAGGAGAACTCCCCAAACAAAGGAATTGTGAAATGGTCACGAGTAAGTAAGAGTGGGTTTGGGGAAAAAGGGAAATCCTTTAGTAAAGGATGCCACCAAAAATGAGGAATAACATAAGAAGGGAAGAATTCCAATGTGTCAGTAAGCCATCAAAAAATCTAATGATTTGAATCGGAAAGACCTAATAAAGAAGTTGGGAAAGGACGAGTAGGTTAGAGAAATCGGTACGGTTATGTGAAATATGACGTCAAAGGCAAGATGGATGAGAGGATAACTATAAATGTAGTTGAGAAATACTACCAAACAAAAAGAGGGATAAAGTTATATGATCCCTTAAAGGTTGGAAAGCCGAGAAATGACCCTCAAGGAGGTGTTCTCGAAATCTAATGGACAGAGATAGGTTCTAGAAAATGCCATGTTGTAAGGGCCCAGTAAGCCCAACAATCTTGAGGAAAATGTGAGTTAAGGTAAGGAAGAGTCAGTCAGTAAGCATGACAAGGTCAAACATAAAAATTAGGACCGAAGTTGTAATAAACATCGGATGAAGGAAGAGTCGAAATAGGATGAAGAGGTGATAACAAAGAAACCCGTGAAAACATGTACATAACACTCGAAAGAACATCGAGCTAAGGGTTTCAACAACCAAGAGAATGACTACACACAAAAATGAGTGGATATCTTAGAACTACCAATCCTAAAATCTTGAGTAAAGAACCTAAAAAGAAAGAACTTTGCTTTAAGGAAAGAAGGACGTGAATTTAAGGATATAGCCTTAAACCCTCGAGTAAGGTATGCTTAGCTTAAGTGAGCTCCATGGAACTGATAATGAGAAGGAAAAGAAAGGTATAATCATTTTATACTGGGACTAAATGGAAATAACTGAGAAGGATGTTGAAAAAGTTTTGGGGACAAAACTCCTAAAAGAAGGGGAGAGTTGTAAACCCCACCAACGGAGTTAAGGAAAAACCGGGAAAGAACTGGTCAAATCGAGTGAGAAAACTGAACCAGTTCACAAACCCCAATCACCAGAGAATCGGCAAATTGGGAAATTTACAACTCCCGAGTGAGCCAAAGAGTCATAAAAACCTTAGAAAGGGACTTTAGGAATATTTGGGAAAGAAAATCAGACCGGTTCAGGTGAATCGGTTCCGAACCAGATTGAACCGGTTTGGACTAGTTTGAACCATTATTAAACCGGATGCTAAATTCATTTTTCTAGGTGACTTAGAAAATTCAAATTGAAGAAATGAGGCATCATTGGATAGAGAATGAATTTAGATGAATTTACAAATTTTTAATTTCGAAAAACTCGGTTGAATTGGGCTTGAACCAATAGGTTTAAGCATTGAACCTAGTTCGGACCGGTCCGATCTAGTTCGGAACAGTGTCATCTTCTTCCTTCAGATGACAACACTGTTCACTCACCGAAAAATCAAGCAGCACCAGGAAGAAGAAAAGTCTCCAGCCAAGGAGATTCAGGCAATGAATGACCGCCATTAAGGCAACAATCAGACGGCCAAGAAGTCCCCGAACTTCCTATGTAATGAGCCCTTTCTCATTCATCCTCCATACACTTGAAAACTCCACTCTCTCTCTAGTGCTCCATTTTTTTGGTAAAACTCGAACTAGAGCTCCGACTTGGGCATTTTTCTAAGCAAAAGAAGGCATGGTCAGGTTCTTTAGATTCAGGGAGAAGTCAGCTACACGATTGTAGTCTTCATTTGCTCCGAGGATAGCGAGAGAAATGCCGACGTGATATAATAGTAAAGCAGCTCTGGTGGACCAAAGCTGCCATGTTTCAGTCGAGCTAAAAATGACCAATTCGATCCCTTCTCATGTGAAACCAAGCCCTCCCAACACTTCCACAGCCCTCACACAGCTGAACTAGAGTGGAATGGTAAGCCAATTTGGCTCCCCTTTGTAAATTCCGATTAGTGCTAGAGAGAGAACTGACAGATCTTTACTGACCAAATTCTCTCTCAATTTGACATGAATTGAGGTGATTCTTGATCCTAGGAGGAATCTCACGACAAGAGCTATCTACCTAGATTGAAAGATCGGACTGCCGCACCCCCGACGGTAAGCTTTCTCTCTCTATGTTCAGTTAGGCAAAGCTCTGTTTGAGCTCATTTTAACGTCAATTCATGCGATTCAAAGTGCAATTGAATTGTATGGATGTGTATGAACTCAAATCCACCTTCAATTTCAACAATTAACTTTGATTGATTGGTTAATTTGATGAAATCAAATTTGGTCAGGTTAGAAGGTTGAAATTGGGGGAAAATTGGGGAAATTTTGGGAATTTCAAAATTTTGAGGGACTAAAGTGTAATTTCCAAAACTTGAGGGCCAATTGGGCATGGAAATGATGTTGGAGGACCATTCGGTCAATTTTGGAATTATTAGGGTCAATTTTACCATTTTTTGTAAAGTAAGGGCAAAATGGTAATTTTGGGAAAGTTGGGGACCAAATTGGGAATTTGGGAAACTTGAACCCCTTTTTGTAATTTTGAATAAATTGAGGTTCCAAAGTAAAATTTTGAAGTTTCGGGACTCAATTTGGGGAAATTTTGGCATTAGGGACCTAAAGATTTAGAAAAAGAACTTTAGGGACCTAATTGTAAGTAATTAAAAAGTTTGAGTATTTTATCCATTCGTGATGAATGAAGGCTATTAAGCCAAAGGATAATGAATAAGAATGTTCATATCATGTAGGAACACGAAGTACCAGGAACGCCAGCCAAGACAAGCTTGTGTGAAGGTATAAATTTTGTCCAGAGGAATTCACCACATTAACGGGTGAGTGAGATTTTCACATCATACTCGATTGGGATGATGAGTACCTCGGTAATAAAAATCTGCAACTATGTGGGATTTTAACATTTCACTTGGATGGGGTGATATAAAAAAAACACACGGAAAAATTACTTATCGGTTGTAAGTAAATCATACCCGGTTGGTATAATGAACTTCCTAGAAGTAAGTAGAAAACTCGTTCGTCGGTTATGAGCGGAGATGTCCTCACACCCGGTTGGTGTGATGGATAGATGGAAAGTGATCTCCCTTGACTGTGTGCCACTGCTTAAACTTTTTGGGAGACTTTCTTGACGAGAGCTCGAATAGCTCAGATAGGCCGGAGGCATTAGTTTTAGAACTTGGAGGCTAAAATGCCCGATTTTAAAAATCTCGTACATTGGGCCCAAGGACAGTTGGCATGAGCAGGAGCTCATAAATAAACATGAGATTAAGTCATGAAAACTTTAATGAATTATGTGTTTGGCCAAGGTACCAAGATAGGACCAACATAGTCGATGGATTAGTGGCAATGCGACAAAACAGGTCGACGGATCATTCGAGACAAACAGTTGCAGGTCGAGTTGAGGGTCGGGATCGTTGGACTAGTGGCACCAAAGATTAAATGGCTTATGAGGAAAACTCTTGTTTTGTGCATGCACTAAGGTACGGGAGCTTCAAGACACCAAGAGGGGTAGTGATACGTCCTAGGGGATACTAGACGACATGAAGGAGATAAGGGCAGTTTGTCATGCCAACAATTAGGGAAGCTTGACGTAGCTTCATGCGCATGAGACTGGGGTGGGGTTGGGATGAGGTCTATATCCTCATACGAACATAGAGTTTCTTTGAGGGATTGAGGGTCAGATATCGCATACATCGACTCATTCTCAGGGTATAACTTGATGGGCTTCTATCTAAGTAGCCGGTAAAGTTGCTCCGATGCCACAAGTGGGTGCAGTGGACGTGCTGCCCAACGAATTTGTGATCCCTTCATGATGTAGGACGTGTGCTGAATGTTAAACACACCGACTGTGGTTAATGAGAAATGATGATTTTGAAAACCAAGAAATTGAGGAAAATGGTTTTAAGAAATTAAGGAGTCTGACACACTCCAATTCAAACTATTTTTCTGAAAAAAAAAATCAAGTTTTAAACACTCATTCACAAAGTTATCAAACTCACCCCCTCCCTTATACACCTTTTCAGGTAACCCAGGGAAAACCTACATAAAGATATCCAATTAGCTACACCTGCAAGACATGTATGTAAGTTAAAATTTCACGCAGTTTTGATTAATGTTATTTTAGGGAAGGTACAGATTTAAAGGATGCCTTACTCCTCGCGGTTTAAAGAGGGGGAAAACTCTTAATAAGCATGAAGAGTGGCAGGTTGTTCATGGGGATCTAACCAAATAGGGTCGGGGCTTGACAGTTAGGTTCTGATCATAGTTGTGGGGTTTCCTCTGAGCCTTTGAAGTTTCTTTCCCTTAACTGACCATCATATTCGGCTCCCCGATAGTTGCTTTGGTGGCCTTGCCTTTAATTCCTCCCAAACATACCTCAATCTAAGGTTTTTTCTTGGTCTTTCTGACCTTTTCTTTCAATCTGTAGTATTCCCCATATAAACCCCGTCCTTTGATAATAAGAAAACTGGGGAAAGAACCAGTCATTTCTAAAGAGAAATTCGAGTCAGATTACAAACCAGAACCAATAGAGCAAGGGCGAATCTAGAAATTTATGGATCACGAGTGACCTAAAGAGAAAAAAAAAGTCTTGAAAAAGTACTTTAGGATGAATTGGAGATAAAAACAAAACTGGTTTAGGTGAACTAGATCCGAACCGGATTGAACCGGTTTAAACTGGTTTGAACCACTATTGAACCGTATGCTAAATTAATTTTTCTGGGAGGCTTTGAAAATTCAAATTGGAGAACTGAGGCGACCATTAGATAGAGAACGAATTTAGGAATTTTTAATTTTGAAAAATTCGGTCGAATCGGGCTTGAATCAGCTGATTTAAACTTTGAACCCGATTCGGACCGGTACAATCCAGTTCGGAATAGTGTCGTCTTCTTCCTTTAGATGACAACACTGTTCACTCGCCAGAAAATTGAGCAGTGCCAGCGAAGATGAAAAGTCTCCGGCTAGGGAGTTTCAGGTAATGAATGACCACCATTAAGGCACCAATCGTACGGGCAAGAAATCCCCGAGCTTCCTATATAAAGAGATCCTCCTCATTCATCCTCCTCACACCTAAAAACTCCACTCTCTCCCTACTGATCCATTTTTTGGTGAAGCTCGAACAAGAGCTCTAGCTTGCGCATTTTTCTAAGCCAAAGAAGGCATGGTTGGGTTCTTTAAATTTAGGGAGAAGTCAACTACATGCCTGTAGTCTCCATTTGCTTCGAGGGTCGCCGGAGAAACGTCGGCATTTTAGAACAGAAAAGCAGCTCCAGCGGACCGAAGCTGCCATGTTTTGGTCGAGATGAAATCGGCCATCTCAAGCCCTTCTCAGGCTAAACCAAGCCCTCCCAACACCTCCACAGCCCTCCTACAACTGAACTAGCGGAAAGGTAAGCCAATTTGGCTCCCCTGTGTAAATTCCAATCGGAGCTAGAGAGAAAACTAGCAGATTTTTAATGACTAAATTCTTACTCAATTCGGCATCAATTGATGCAATTCTTGATCCTAGGAGAAACCTCGGGACAAGAACTATCTGCTAGATTGAAAGCTCGGACCCATCGTGCCCCCGACGATAAACTTTTGAAGGTTTCTGTAAACCCTGCACTTTTGAGTTAAGGAAACTGGAAAAAGAATCGGTGAAACCGAGTAAGAAAACCGAACCGGTTTACAAACCCGTTTATTGAGGAACAGGTAAATTAGAGAAATTTCAACTCTCTTGTGACCCAAAAAGATTTATAAACCTTGGGAAGGAACCTTAGAACAAAATGGGAGAGAAAAACCAAACCGATTAAGGTAAACCAGACTGGATTAAACTGGTTTAAGAACCAAGTCGATTTATAAACTGAAATCAATAGAGAGATGGTAAACCAAGAATTTTATGGACCCTAAGTGACCTAAGGAGTCATAAAAGTTAGGAAAAATGACTTTAGGGTGAATTGGAGATGAAAACCAAAGCGGTCTAGATGAACTGGATCTAAACCAGATTGAACGGGTTTGGACCGGTTTGAACCACTATTGAACTGAATCCTAAATTCATTTTTCTAGGTGGCTTAAATAATTCAAATTTGAGATTTGAGGCCACCATTGGATAGAAAATAAATTTAGATGAATTTAGAAATTTTTAGATTTGAAAAACTTGATCGACTGAGTGGTGAACCGGCCGGTTTAAGTATTGAACCCGGTTCGGACCGGTCCGGTCCAGTTCGGAACAGTGTCGTCTTTTTCCTTTAGATGATGGCACTGTTCACTCGCCATAAAATTGAAACAGCATCGATGAAGAAGAAACATCTCCGTTCAATATGTTTCCGGCCATCAATGTCTATCATAAAGGTGCCAAACAGATGGTTGACGAGTCCCCGAGCTCCCTATATAAAGAGCCCCTCTCCATTCATCCTCTCCACACCTGAAAAGCTCACTCTCTCCCAGCTGCTTAGTTTTTCGATGAAGCTCGAACCAGAGCTCTGATATAGGGTCATTTCTGAGCCAAAAGAGGTGAGGTCGGGTTCTTTAGAATCGGGAAGAAGTCAGCTACACGCCTGTAGCCTCCGTTTGCTCCGAGGGTCGTCGGAGAAGCGCCGGCGTGATTGAACAGTGAAGCACTTCCAATGAACCGAAGCTGCCCTATTTTGGCTGAGTTGAAATTGGCCATTTTGAGCCCTACTCAGGCCAAACCAAGCCCTCCCAACACTTCCTCAACCCTCCCATGGTCGAATTAGGATGGAAAGGTAAGCTAATTCGGCTCCCCTCTACAATTTCCAATCGGTGTTAGAGAGAGTCGGTCGAATTTCAACGACGAAATTCTAATCCAATTCCACATCAATTGATGTTATTTTTTATCCTAGGAAGAACCTCAGGAGGAGAACTACCTGCCCAGATAGAAAGTTTGGATGGTCGTGCCCTCACCGGTGAGTAATCGAAGCTTTCTCTCTCTATAGTTCATTTACCATTGAAGCTCCGTTTGAGCTCATTCCAGCGTTAGAACTTGCGATTCAAATTGCTAGAGAATCGTATGAACATGTAGAAACTAAATTTCAACAATTGGTAGTGTTTGATCGGTCAATTTGATTAAATCAAATTCATTTGTGTTAATAAGTTTGAATTAGAGGAAAAATTGGGGAAAATTGAGGATTTTTGAAAATTCAAAGGACAAAAATGCAATTTCCTAAAATTGAAGCTCAATTAGGCATGATAAAAATGTTAGAGGGCCAATTGAGGAATTTTAGAATTTTTTGGGTAAATTTTATAATTTTTGTGAAGGAAGGGCAAAATGGTAATTTTGGAAAAGTTGGGGGGACTAAATTGGAAATTTAGGAAATTAAACCCCTTTTTTGTGAAATGGAATAAATTGTGGTCTTATGATAAATTTTTAAAGTTTCAGGACTCAATTTGACGAAAAATCAGCATTAGGGACTTAAAGTTAAAGTGAAATAACTTTAGGGACCTAATTGCAAATAAATGAAAGCTTGGTTTTCTCATTCATTTAGAATGAATGAAGGCTATTAGGCCGAAGGATAATGAACCAAGATGTTCGTATTGTGTAGGAAAACAAAGTACTGGGAATGCCAGCAAGGACAAGCTCGCATAACTACAAAGAACTGGTCTAGTGGAATTCACTACATTAACAGGTGAGTGGGATTTTATATCATACCCGGTTAGGGATGATAAGTACCTCAAAATGAAAACTCACTACCAAGTGGTATTTTAAACATCACAACTTAGAAGAGTGATGTGAAAATCATGCGGAAAAACAACTTACCGATTGTAAGTAGATCATACCAACATGTCCTTATACTTAGTCAGTATAATAGATAGTTGAAAATATATTTTTGTCAGAAGTGCTCTCCCCTAACTATGTGACAATGCTTAAACAATTTGGGAGACATTCTTGACGGGAGCTCGAATAGCTCTTATGGGCCCGGGGCTTTGGTTTTGGAACTTGGGGGCTATTATGCCCGATTTTGAATATCTTGAACAAGTGGGCCATAGAACAGTGGGCACGAGTAGGAGCTCATAAACAAACATGAGATATGTACCATAAAACTTTAATAAATGAATGGTTTGGCCATAGTACCAAGATAGGACAGGCATATTCAGTCAACAAGTGGCAGTGTGACATGACAAGTCTCCGGACCAGTCAAGACAAACAACTGCAAGTTGAGTTGAGGGTCAGGGCCATTGGACCAGTGGCACCACAAATTATATGGCATGATAAGGAAATACTATTTGTGCATGCACTATGATTACGGGACCATAAAGATGCCCAAGAGGGGTAGTGATGCATCCTAAGGGCACTGAACGACCTGGTGGGTATAAGGGTAGTTCGTTGTACCAGGTGACCGTGCGAAATTTGGAGTAGCACCAAGCGCATGAGACCGGGGTGGGGACGGGATGAGGTCTCTGTCATCATACGAACACGAAGAATTGATTTCAGGATTGAGGATCGGATGTCGCGTGCATCCACTCATTCTTAGGGTAGAAGTGGACGTGCTTCTATCTAGGTGGCCGGTAAAGTCGCTCTGATGACACAAGTGAGTTTAGTGGATGGGCTGGCTTGTTAATGTGTGTTTGACCTTCATGATGAAGGATGTGTGTTGGGTGATGACACACCATGATTGATAAGGAAATGGTGGTAACAACCGAGATTTGATATGAAAGGATTTTGAAAGAAAGGAGTCTGGCACACTCCAATACAAGTCTTTTCCCTAAAATTTAAAATTTTTGAAAACCCATTCACTAAGTCATTGTACTCACCCCCTCCCTTATATCCCTTTCAAGAAATTTCGGAAAGCCTACCCTTAAAGACCATCAACTAAGATGCCTATGAGACAGGTATGGTGAAATTAAAATATGATGCAGTTTTGATTTATGTTATTCTAGAAAAAGGTGCAGGTTTAAAGGACACCTTACTCTTTACGGTCTATAATAAGGGGAAAGCCTTTAATAAACTGAGAGAGTGGTAGGTTGATTACAGGGATCCGACCAAACCAGGTCGGGGCATGACAGTTTCTCTCTCTAAGTTGAGTTTTCCAGCGAAGCTCCGTTTGAGCTCATTTCGGCATCAAATCATGTGATTCATAGTTCAATTGAATTGTATGAAGGGTAGGAACTCCAATCTAACTTGAATTTCAATACTTAAACTCATTTGATCGGTCAATTTGATGAAATCAAATTCGGCTATGTTAGAAGGTTGAAATTGGGGGGAAAATTGGGAAATTTTGGGAATTTAAAAAATTCGAGTGACTAAAGTGCAATTTCATAAAATTGAGGTCCAATTGGGTATGATAAAGATGTTGGATGACCAATTGGCCAATTTTTGAAATTTTTGGGGCGAAACTTACACTTTTTGTAAAGTAGCGGCAATATGGTATTTTGGAAAAGTTGGGGACCAAATGAGAAAATTTGGGAAACTTGAACCCCTTTTGTGAACTTGATTAAATTGAGGTCCTAAGGTGAATTTTAAAGTTTCGAGACTAAATTTGAGGGGAAAACGGTCATTAGGAACCTAAAAGATAAAGAAAAATAACTTTAGCAACCTAATTGCAAATAAATGAAAAGTTTGGTTATTTCATTCATTTGGGATGAATGAAGGCTATTAGGCCAAAGGATAATTAATAGGGATGTTCATATTGTGAAGGAACACAAAGTACTAGGAACGCTAGCTAAGACAAGTTCGCGTGAAGGTAACAAGGTGATTAAGAGGAAATTCACTACACTATCAGATGAGTGGGATTTAATATCATATCCGGTTGGGATGATAAGCACCTCAGAAATGAAAACCCACTATTAAGTGGTATTTTAACCATCACACCTATGAGGAGTGATGTGGAAATTACGCGGAAAAACTACTTACCGGTAGTAAGTAGATCATACCTGGTTGATATGATGAACTTCCTGGAAGGAAGTAGAAAGCCCACTTATCGGTTATAAGCGGAGATGTCCTTATACCCGGTTGGTGTGATGGATAGATAAAAAGTTTATTTTGTTGGAAATGCTCTCACCTGAATGTGCCATTGCTTAAAACTTTTGGAAGACCTTGACGGGAGCTCGAATAGCTCAGATAGGTCGAAGGCCTCAATTTTTGAACTTGGGGCTAATATGCCCAATTTTGAAAATCTCGTATAGAGGGCCCTAGGCCAGTTGGCATGAAGAGGAGCTCTTAAACAAACATGATTTTAAGCCATGAAAACTTAAATGAATGAATTGTTTGGTCATGGTACCGAGACAGGACCGACATACTTGATGGACTAGCAGCAGTGGGACATGACAGGTCTACAGACCAATTGAGACTAACAACTACATGTCGACTTTATGGAACATTCATGATGCCCAAGAGGGGTAGCGGTGTGTTGTAAACCCCACTTTTTGGAGTTGAGGAAAATCGGGAAAAGAACCGTTCAAACCGAGTGAGAAAATTGAACCGCTTCACAAACCCGATTATCAGGAAATGGGAAATTTGGAAAATTTACAACTCTTGAGTGACCCAAAAGGTTCATAGAACCTTGAAAAAGAACCTTATAACAAACTGGAAGAGAAAAACCATACCGGTTCAAATGAACTGGATCCAACTAGATTGAACCGATTTATAAACCGAGCTAGTTTATGAACCAAAACCAATAGAAAAAGGGCAAATCGAGAAATTTATGGACCCAGAGTGACCTAAAGAGTCACAAAACTCATGAAAAAGGACTTTAGGATGAATTGAAGATGAAAACCAAATGATTTAGGTGAACCGACCCTAACCGGATTGAACCGGTTTGAACCACTATTGAACTTGATGCTAATTCATTTTTCTAGGTGGCTTAGAAAATTCAAATTTGAGATTTGAGGCCACCATTGGATAGAAAATGAATTTAGAAATTTTTAATTTTGAAAAATTCGGTCGAATTGGGCTTGAACCAGTCGATTTAAGCTTTGAACCTGGTTCGTATGGGTCCAGTTCGGTTCGGAACAATGTCATCTTCTTCCTTCAGATGACAACACTGTTCACTCGTAGGAAAATCGAAGAAGCACCGGTGAAGAGGAAACGTCTCCATTCAATACGTTTCCGGCCATTAATGCCTATCATAAAGGTGCCAATTGGACAACCAAGAAGTCCCTAAGCTTCCTGTATAAAGGCCCCCTCTCCATTCATCTTCTCCATACCTAAAAAGCTCACTCTCTCTTAGTTTCTTAGTTTTCCGATGAATCTCAAACCAGAGCTACGATATAGGGTCATTTCTGAGCCAAAGAAGATGAGGTCGGGTTCATTAGAACTAGGGAGAAGTCAGCTACACGGTGGTGACATCCATTCATTTTGAGAGTCGCCGGAGAAGCATCGGTGTGATCAAACAATGAAGCAGCTCTGGACGACCGAAGCTGCCCTGTTTCGGCTGAGTTGAAATTGGCCAATTCAAGCCCTCCTCAGGCCGATCCAAGCCCTCCCAACACTTCCTCAACCCTCCCATAGCCGAATTAGGATGGAAAGGTAAGCCAATTTGGCTCCCCTCTGTAATTTTTTAGCGGTGTTAGAGAGAGTGTCGGCCGAATTTCAATGACAAAATTCTAATCCAATTCCACATCAATTGATGTCATTCTTCATCCTAGGAAGAACCTCAGGAGGAGAACTACCTGCCCAGATAGAAAGCTCGGACCGCTGTGCCCTCACCAGTGAGTAATCGAAGCTTTCTCTCTCTATAGTTCATTTTCTAGTGAAGCTCCGTTTAAGCTCGTTCCGGTGTTAAAACTTGCGATTCAAATTGCTAAATAATCGTATGAACATGTAGAAACTCAATTTCAACTTCAATTTCAACAATTGGAAACGTTTTATTGGTTAATTTGATGAAATCAAATTTGGTTGTGTTAAGGAGTTAAAATTGGGGGGAAAATTAGGAATTTTTGAAATTCGAAGGATCAAAATGCACTTTTCTAAAATAGAGGGTCAATTTGGCATGATAAAAATGTTAGAGTGTCAATTGAGGAATTTTAGAATTTTTGGGGTAAAATTTACTATTTTTTGTAAAGAAAGGGCAAATTGGTAATTTTGTAAAAGTTTGGGGACCAAACTGGAAATTTGGGAAATTAAAACCCCTTGTTGTGAAATTGAATAAATTGAGGTCCCAAGGAGAATTTTAAAAGTTTTAGGACTCAATTTGAGGAAAAACCGACATTTAGGACTTAAAGTTAAAGAGAAATAACTTTACGTACCAAATTACAAATAAATAAAAGTTTGGTTTTTCTCATTCATTTGGAATGAATGAAGGCTATTAGGCCGAGAGAAAATGAACCGAGCTGTTTATATCGTGTAGGAACATGAAGCATCGGGAATGCCTGCAAGGACAATGTAAACCCCGCCCTTTTGAGCTAAGGAAAATCGGGAAGGGAACCGGTCAAACCGAGTGAGAACCGAACCAGTTCATAAACCCGATCAATTGTGAATGGGCAATTTAAGAATTTACAACTCCCAGGTGATCTAAAGGGTTCAAAATAATATGAAAAAGAACCTTAGGATGAATTGGAAGAGGAAAATTAGACCGGTTTGGATGAACCGGGTCCAACAGGATTGAACTGGTTTATGAACCGAGTCGGTTCATGAACTGGAACTGATAGAGATCGGGCAAAACAAAGAAATTGAACTCCATTGTACTCCAAAGAAATTAATAAACCTTGGAAAGGAACCTTAGAACAAAGTGGGAGAGAAAAACTAGACTGATTCGGGTGAACCAGACCTGAACCGGATTGAACCGATTTAAGGACCGAGTCAGTTTATGAATCGGAATAGATAAAGGATGGTAAATCGGGAATTTTATGGACCCTAAGTGACCTAAGGGTCCGTTTGGCACCTTTATAACAGGCATTGAAGACCTAAAACGTACCAAACGGAAATTTTTCTTTTTCGTCGACATTGCTTCAATTTCCCGGCGAGTGAACAGTGCTATCATCCTAAGGAATAAGATTACACTATTCTGAACCGGACCAGACCGGTCCAAACCAGATTCAAAGCTTAAATCGGCCAGTTCACCTCTCATTCGACCGAGTTTTTCAAATCTAAAAATTTCTAAATTCATCTAAATTCATTTTATATCTAATAGTGGCCTCAAATCTCAATTTTGAATTATTTAAGCCACCTATAAAAATGAATTTAGGATCCAGTTCAATAGTGGTTCAAACTGGTTCGAACTGGTTTGGATCCGGTTCACCTGAACCGGTTTGGTTTTCATCCCTAATTCCTTCACAAGTCCATTTCCATGTCTTTTGTGACTTCTAGGGTCACTTAGGGTCCATACAATTCCCAGTTTACCACCTCTTAACCGATTCTAGTTCATAAACCGACTAAGTTCTTAAACTGGTTTAATTTGGTTCGGGTCTAGTTCACCTGAACTGGTTTGGTTTCTCTCTCCCACTTTGTTTTAAGGTTCCTTCCCAAGGTTTATGGATTTCTTTGGAGTACAAGGGAATTGAATTTCTCTGATTTTTCCATTCTCTATCGGGTTCGGTTCATGAACTGACTCAGTTCATAAACTGGTTCAATCCAGTTGGATCCGGTTCATCTAAACCGGTCTAGTTTTTCTCTTCCAATTTGTCCTAAGGTTCTTTTCAATGGTATTATTAACCCTTTGGATCACCCAGGAGTTGTAAATTCTCAAATTTCCCGTTCAAAATGATCGGGTTTGTGAACCGGTTCGGTTTCTCACTAGGTTTGATCGGTTCTTTTCCCGGTTTTTCTTAGCTCAAAAGGGTAGGGTTTACAGTACAGGTTTATTTGGTCACTTTCTTTGGGGCCATCTTCCTTGAAGATCACATCCTTTGAGGGACAAGGTTTTTAGGAATTTGGATTAATTCATTAATAGAGGAGTACAATATGATGGGTGTTTTGGTCCTATTACAAAAAATGATCACAAAATAACTAGGGAGCTACGGAATTCTTGATAAGCATCCTCCTATGTAAAGTTATATACCTGTTGCTGGTGTTTATGACTTCATGCTTGGCTTCCTTCATACTTTTAGTTGTGACCTCAATAGGTCCTAGCACCATTCTCTTTGATACTTCCTCATTTGGCTTTTGAGATTTCTACCATACCTAGGCATTGGGAAGCTTCTAAGGTTGTCTTCCTATGAGGACAAGGTATTGAATAGAGTCATTCCTAGTTTTCTTGGTTCCTCTCCTGGGAGACATCTGAAAATTTTAAGGTCAATCCTATTAGTTACTATATTTTCTAGTCTTTATTATGTATTCGAGGAAACATGCTTTAATACCACTCTAGTTATCATGCCCCGACCCGGTTTGGTCGGATCCCCATGATAAACCCGCCATCCAAAAAATAGGCCAATCTAAGGAAACTTTTCATCTCACTTACCAAATAAGATGTTGACCAATCTTGAATTGTCTTAATTTTCTTTTTAATAGCAATCCCTTGAAAACTTGCAACATATTTAGGAAATATAATATTATTCCATCAATATATACATTTACTAAAATTAGAAAATAATATATATTTCCTAAAAATATTTAAGGAAAATTTTAAATATTCATCATGTTCATATATATCTTTAAAATATATATTAATAAAATTTTCAATAAAAGTATGTAAGAAATAAATTCTTAAGCTCATAGAAATATTTGTTGCATTAGTTAAACAAAAAATTATAATTAACCATTTATATAAACTAGGTTTTGTCTTTAATACATTTTCCAATTCATATTTATCTTTGATCCAAATTTTATTATAATCACCTTTAAGCTTTATTTTTTAAATCAAATAAGACCTATGCAAATTATTTACCATATGATCTAAATAAGGAATAGAGTATTGAAAATATACCTAGATATTGTCAATAACTCGACAATCAATGTATGCCTTCCAAGTCTTACCCCTTTTGGATAGTTGCACAATTGGTGGATTAATTCTCTTTGGTATAATTCTCTGTTCCATCAGCTTTATGGCTTGGTGTTGAGTTTGATACTTGATCCTCTGACTTGGTGGCAAAACAAAAGATATCTTCTTTGGAACATACTTGAATTCTTGCAAAAAAGATATAATATTGCTCGGCAAATATCCGAAAATGGGGTTAGTATTTAAAAATATATCTTTCATATGTACTGTAAGGACATGTAAATTTATATTAATTTAATTTTTTCTTGTAATGTTCTAAGATTCCTTCCCAAGGTTTATGAATTTCTTTGGAATACAATTGAGTTGAATTCCATTGTTTTTCCCGATCTCTATCGGTTCCGGTTCATAAACCGACTCAGCTCATAAACCGGTTCAATACTGTTGGACCCGGTTTATCCAAAATAGTATAATTTTCCTCTTCCAATTTGTCCTAAGGTTCTTTTCCAAAGTATTTTGAATCCTTTGGATCACTTGGGAGTTGTAAATTCCTAAATTGCCCATTCACAATTTATCAGATTTGTGAACCGGTTCGGTCTTCTCATTTGGTTCGAATGGTTCTCTTCCTGATTTTTCCTTAGTTTAAAATGGCGGGGTTTACATCCGGCCTATCTGAGCTATTCAAGCTTCCGTCAAGAACGTCTCCCAAAAAGTTTAAGTAGTGGCAGACAGTCAGGGGAGAGCACTTTTGGCATAAATCACTTTCTAGCTGTCCATCACACTGACCGGGTGTGAGAACATCTTTGCTCATTATCGATGAACAGGTTTTCTTCTTCCTTCTAGGAAGTTCATCATACCAATCGGGTATGATTTACTTACAACCGGTAAGTAGTTTTTTCGTGTGTTTTCTCACATCACCCCTTCCAGGTGTGATGTTAAAATCCCACATAGTAGCAGATTTTTATTTTCGGGGTGCTAATCATCCCAACCGGGTATGATGTGAAAATCCCACTCACCCGTTAATGTAGTGAATTCCTCTTGACCGGCTTTTTGCCTTCACATGAACTTGTCTTTGTTGGTGTTCCTGGTAATTCATGTTCCTACATGATATGAACATCCCTGCTCATTATCCTTTGGCCTAATAGCCTTAATTCATCATGAATAGATAAAATACCCAAAATTTTCAATTATTTGCAATTAGGTCCCTAAAGTTCTTTTTCGTTAACTTTAGGTGCCTAATGCCAAAATTTCCCCAAATTGAGTCTTGAAACTTCAAAATTTTTACTTTGGGGCCTCAATTTATTCAAAATTACAAAAAAGGGGTTCAAGTTTCTTAAATTCCCAATTTGGACCCCAACTTTTCCAAAATTACCATTTTGCCTCTACTTTACAAAAATGGTAAAATTGACACCAATAATTCCAAAATTGGCCAATTGGTCCTCCAACATATTTTTCATGCCTAATTGGTCCTCAATTTTTGGAAATTGCACTTTAGTCCCTTGAATTTTTGAAATTCCCAAAATTTTCCCCAAATTCAACCTTCTAACCTGATCAGATTTGATTTTATCAAATTGACCGATCAATCGAAGTTAATTGTTGAAATTGAGGATTTAAGTTCCTACACATCCATACAATTCAATTGCACTTTGAATCGCTTGAATTGACGCCAGGATGAGCTCAAGCAGAGCTTCACCGAAAAATTGAATGTATAGAGATAATTCTTCGAAAGCTTATCATTAGGGGTGTGGCGATTCGAGCTTTCGATCTAGGAAAATAACTCTTGTCCTGAGGTTCCTCCTAGGATCAAGAATCACCTCAATTCATGTTTCATTGAGGGAGAATTTGGTCAGTAAATATCTGTTGGTTCTCTCTCTAGCACCGATCAGAATTTATAGATGAGAGCCAAATTGGCTTACCTTTTCACTCTAATTTAGTTGTATGAGGGTTGTGGAAGTGTTGGGAGGGCTTTTTTTAGCCTGAGAAGGGCTTCAATTGGCCATTTTTAGCTCGACTGAAATAGGGCAGCTTGAGTCTGCTTGAGCTACTTCACTGTTCTATCACACCGACGTTTCTCCGGCGATCCTCGAATTAAATGGAGACTACAGTCATGTAGTTGATTTCTCCCCAAATCTAAAGAACCCTACCACGCCTTCTTTAGCTTAGAAAAATGCACGAGTCAGAGCTTTGGTTCTGAGATTCACCAGAAAATGGAGCATTAGCGAGAGAGTGGGGTTTTCAGGTGTGTGGAGGATGAATTAGGAGGGACTCTTTATATAGGAAGTTTGGGGACTTCTTGGTCATTCGATTGGCGCCTTAGTGGCGGTCATTCATTGCCTAAAACTCCTTGGCCGGAGACTTTTCATCTTCGTCGGCACTGCTCCATTTTCTAGTGAGTGAACAATGTTGTCCTCTAAAGGAAGAAGACGACACTATTTTAAACCAGATCAGAATGGTTCGAACTGGGTTCAATGTTTAAACCAGCTGGTTCAGGCCTGATTCGATCGAGTTATTCAAAATTAAAAATTTGTAAATTCATCTAAATTCATTCTCTATCCAATGGTGGCCTCAATTCTTCAATTTAAATTTTCTAAGCCACCTAGAAAAATGAATTTAGCATCCGGTTCAATAGTGATTCAAACCGATCCAAACTGGTTCAATCCTGTTCGGATCTGGTTCACTTGAACCAGTTTGGATCGGTTTGAATCACTATTGAACCGGATGCTAAATTCATTTTTCTTGGTGGCTTAGAAAATTTAAATTGAAGAATTGAGGCCACCATTGGATAGAGAATGAATTTAGATGAATTTACAAATTTTTAATTTTGGTTTTAAGAATTGAGGCCACCAGTTTGGTTTTCATTCCCAAATTATCCCAAAGTCCCTTTCCAAGGTTTTTATGACTCTTTGGGTCACTCAGGAGTTCTAAATTTTCCAATTTTCCTGTTCTATAGTGATCTGGGTTTGTGAATCGGTTCAGTTTTCTCACTTGGTTTGACCGGTTCATTCCCAGTTTTTCCTTAACTCCAAGGGCGAGGTTTACACTAACAGTTGAGAATGATACCGATACACAAACCACACAGGCTTAGGAATTCCAAACACATTTGATGGTTCAGTATGCTGAGTAATTGGGCGAAATGAGCACTTAACCTTAAGCAAACTACGAGGATGAAGACGTACCTATTGTCATCGGCTTCTGAACGGAAGGTGAACATGATTTGGGATTTGTTTCTTTTAGAAAGAAGAGAGTTTTTGGTAGGTGGTAATGAGCTTGGGCTTATGTTAATCTGACTAAAGACACTTCGGAATTTCAATTTTGAGTGGTTTTGTCTTCTTTTTTTCTGGAAAGAACTTTTGAACTTATCAGGTTTTTACCTGTGGTGTTCAAGCAATCAAGACTTATCACCAGGGTTTTCTAAGAGTTCTTCTTAGAGGATTTGGGTGTGGCATCTACATATCTCATACCTTGTTTCTCACATAAACAAGGTATATTCCATCTTTTCGTACTTGCATCATGAAAGTCTTAGTGTCGTTGCCATATTTGGTGTAAGGTGTCATCAACATATTGGTGGGGTTCGCATAAGTTGCGCTCTGATTATAAACAAAGCGTACCTTCTAGATAATGTATCAACAACTACATTTTTTAGACCTTGCTTACAATTGATCACACAAGGAGATGTATCAATGAATTCCACCCACCTTGCATTACGTTTATTCAACATATGTTGCCCCTTGATGTGCTTAAGATATTCATGATTTGTGTGAATCACAAACTCTTTCGACCATAAATTATGCAAAATATGCATTGGCCAATGTCACGCCCCGACCCGGTTTGGTCAGATCCTCGTGATCAACCTGCCACTCTCCCGGTTTATTAAAGGGTTTCCCCTCGTTATAAATCATAAAAAAGTAAGGCATCCTTTAACTTGCACCTTTTCCTAGAATAAAATAAATCAAAACTACATAATAATTTAGATTTATCATACTTGTCTCATAGGCGTCTTAGTTAATGGTCTTTAAGGGTAGGCTTTCCGAAATTTCCTGAAAGGGGTATAAGGGAGGGATGAGTACGACTACTTAGAGAATGGGTTTTTTCAAAACTTTTTAACTTTAGGAAAAAGATAAATTTTGGAGTGTACCGGACTCCTTTCTTTCAAAACCATTTCAATTTCAAATCTTGGGTTTTATCACCATTTCCTTATATTAATCACGATGTGTCATCACCCAACATACATCATTCGTCATGAAGGTTAAACACACATTCGTAGGTCAGTACGTCCACTAAACCCACTTGTGGCTTTGGAGCGACTTTACTGGCCACCCAGATAGAAGTACATCCACTTCTACCCTGAGAATGAGTGGATGTTCGCGACATCTGACCCTCAATCCTAAAATCAATTCTTCATGTCCGTATGAGGACAGAGACCTCATCCTGTCCCCACCTCGGTCTCATGCACTTGGTGCTACTCCAAATTTTGCATGGTCACCTAGTACGACGAACTGCCCTTATACTAACCAGGTCATCGAGTGCCCTTAGGACGCATCACTACCCCTCTTGGGTGTCTTGATGGTCTCGTACTTATAGTGCATGCACAATCAATATTTTCTCATTATGCCATATAATCTGTGGTGCCACTGGTCCAACGGCCCCGACTCTCAACTCATTCCGTAGTTGTTTGTCTTAACTGGTCCATCGACCTGTCATGTCGCACTACCGCTAGTTGACTGAGTATGTCGGTCCTATCTTGGTACCATGGCCAAACAATTCCTTTATTTAAAGTTTTATGACATATAACTCATGTTTGTTTACAAGCTCCTGCTCATGCCAACTAGCCTTGGGCCCATTGTATAAGATTTTCAAAATCGGGCATATTAGCCCCCAAGTTCCAAAACCAAGGCCCCCAGCCTCTAAGACCTATTCGAGCTCCTGCCAAGAAGGTCTCCCAAATAGTTTAAGTGTTGGCACACAGTTAGGGGAGAGCACTTCCGACAAAATATATTTTCAACTGTCCATTATACCGACCGGGTATAAGGACATCTCCGCTCATAACAGATACACGGGTTTTCAACTTCCTTCAAGGAAGTTTCATCATACCAAATGGGTATGATCTACTTACAAACGACAAGTAGTTTTTCCGTATAGTTTTCACATCACTCTTCTAAGTTGTAGTATTTAAAATACCACATAATAGTGGGTTTTCATTCTGATATGCTTATCATTCCCAACTGTGTATGATATAAAATCTCACTCACAACCGGTAAGTGGTTTTTAACTTTAAGTTGTACTCATCATTCCAATCGGGTATGATGTTAGTAAACCCACTTACCCGTTAATGCAATGAATTCCACTATACGGATTCTTTGTATTCACGCGAGCTTGTCCTTGCTGACGTTCCCGGTACTTCATGTTCCTACACGATATGAACATCTCGGTTCATTATCCTTCGGCCTAATAGCCTTCATTCATTCCAAATGAATGAGAAAGTCAAACTTTCATTTATTTGCAATTAGATCCCTAAAGTTATTTCTCTTTAACTTTAAGTCCCTAATGTCGTTTTTTCCCCAAATTGAGTCCCGAAACTTTTAAATTTTATCATAGGACCTCAATTTATTCCATTTGACATAAAGGGGTTTAAATTTCCAAATTTCCAATTTGGTCCCCCAACTTTTCCAAAATTACCATTTTGCCTTTCCTTTACAAAAATGGTAGATTTTATCCCAAAAATTCTAAAATTTCTCAATTGGCCCTCTAACATTTTTATCATGCCCAATTGACCCTCAAATTTAGGAAATTGCATTTCAATCCCTTGAATTTTTGAAAATCCCAAATTTTCCTCAATTTTTCCCCCAATTCCAACTCTTTAACACAACTGAATTTGATTTCATCAAATTGACCGATCAAACACCTCTAATTGTTGTAATTGAAGTTGAAATTGAGTTTCTCCATGTTCATACGATTCCATAGAACTTTAAATCGCGAGTTTCAACACCGGAACGAGCCCAAACAGAGCTTCACTGGAAAACAGACTTAGAGAGAGAAAGCTTTGATTACTCACCAGTGAGTGCACGACGGTTCAAGCTTTCAATCTGGGCAGACAGTTCTCATCCTGAGGTTCATCCTAAAATCAAGAATCGCATCAATTGATGCTGAATTGAGTTAGAATTTCATCATCAAAATTCTGTCAGTTCTCTCTATAGCACCGACCGGAAATTGCAGAGGGGAGTCGAATTGGCTTACCTTTCAATCCTAATTCGGCCGTGGGAGGACTGAGGAAGTGTTGGGAGGGCTTGGTTTGGCATGAGGAGGGCTTGAAATGGCCAATTTCAACTCGGCCAAAACAGGATAGCTTCAGTCCACTAGAGCTGCTTCATTGTTCCATCACATCGGCGCTTCTCCGGCGACCCTCGGAACAAACGGAGACTACAAGCGTGTAGCTGACTTTTCCCCGGTTCTAAAGGACATGACCTCACCTTCTTTGGCTTAGAAAAGACCCAATATCATAGCTCTGGTCTGAGCTTCACCGGAAAACTAAGCAACTAAGAGAGAGTGAGCTTTTCAAGTGTAGAGAGGATGAATGGAGAGGGGGTCTTTATATAGGAAGCTTGGGGACTTTTTGGTTGTCCGATTGGCACCTTTATGATAGGCATTGATGGAAGGAAACATATTGAATGGAGACGTTTCCTCTTCACTGGCGCTTCTTCAATTTTCCTACGAGTCAACAGTGTTGTCATCTGAAGGAAGAAGATGACATTGTTTCAAACCGGACAGGACAGGTCCGAACCGGTTTCAAAGCTTAAACCGGTCGCTTCACCCCTCATTCGACCGAGTTTTTCAAATCTAAAAATTTCTAAATTCATTTTCTATCCAATGTGGCCTCAAATCTCAAATTTGAATTATTTAAGCCACCTAGAAAAATGAATTTAGGATCTGGTTCAATAGTGGTTCAAACCGGTTCGAATCCAGTTCACCTGAACCGGTTAGGTTTTCATCCTCAATTCCTTCACAAGTCCATTTTCATGACTTTTGTGACTCCTTAGGTCACTTAGGGTCCATAAAATTCTCGGTTTACCATCTCTATATCGATTATGGTTCATAAACTGACTCAATTAGGTTTTCATCCTCAATTCCTTCACAAGTCCATTTTCATGACTTTTGTGACTCCTTAGGTCACTTAGGGTCCATAAAATTCTCGGTTTACCATCTCTATATCGATTATGGTTCATAAACTGACTCAGTCCTTAAACCGGTTCAATCCGTTTCGGGTCTAGTTCTCCCGAATCGATCTAGTTTTTCTCTCCCACTTTGTTCTAATGTTCCATCCCACATTTTATAAATCTCTTTGGATCACAAGGGATCCATAAATTTCTTGGTTTACCCATTCTCTATCGGTTCTGGTTCACGAATCAACTCTCTTCATAAACCGGTTCAATCCAATTGGATCTGGTTTATCTAAACTGGTCTAGTTTTTCTCTTCCAATTTGTCCTAAGGTTCTTTTCCAAGGTTTTATGAATTCTTTGGATCACCTAGGAGTTGTAAATTTCCAAATTGCCCATTTCTTAATAATCGAGTTTGTGAACCGGTTTGGTTTTCTCACTCGGTTTGACTGGTTCTTTTCCCGTTTTTCCTTAGCTCAAAAGGGCGGGGTTTATAGCCAATCTCGAATAACCTTAATTTCCTTGTCAATGCCAATACTTTAAAAACTTTGAATATACCAAGGAAATACAAGTTTACCCGAACACAATATGCAATTCTTCAAATTGGCAAACAATTGATCTTTCCTAGAAACTTGCAAGGCAATTTTTAAATTTTCTTCATGTTTATCTAAGTAATTGTTATATATTATGATTTTATCAAAATATATGTCAACAAAGTTTTTAATTAAAGCACGTAGGATATAATTTATTAACCTCATAAAAGTGTTATATGCATTAGTCAAACCAAAAATCATAACCAACCAATCATAAAAACTATGTTTTACTTTTAATGCAGTTTTCAATCTACAATTAGTTTTCATTCAAATTTGAGAATATTCACTCTTGTGATCAAATTTTGAAAATAAATTTTCACGGTGATACTTTACAATGATGTTGTTGATGGCTCAACAATTGATGCACATTCGCCATGTTCCGTCCTTCTTATGTACGAGTAGCACTAGCACAGCACATGGACTCATAGTCTCTCAAACATACCCCTTTTCCATCAGCTCTAGAACTTGACATTAAAGTTCCTTTGTAAACCCCATACTTTTGAGTTAAGGAAAACTGAGAAAAGAACCTGTCAAACCGAGTAAGAAAACCGAGCCAATTTACATTTGGAAACAAGAAATATGGAAATTTACAACTTCCGAGTGATCCAAAGAGTTCATTAAACCTTGGAAAAGAAATTTATGAAAAATTAGAAGACAAAAACTAAATTGGTTTAGGTGAGCAAGATTACATAAGAACTTTGAAGTTAAGCATGCTTGCCCAAGAGTAGTGTGAGGATGGATGACCTCCTAGGAAGTATGAATTTTTTTGTAACCTGAAATTTCGATTAAGCCTTATCATAAATAACCATATATTAATATATATTTAATTATTGTAATTAATACCAATAATTTAATACCTAAATTAAATTATTGGAATTAATACAAATAATTTAATACCGAAATTAAATTATTGGAATTAATATCAATAATTTATGGCAATATTAATACTAGTAATAAATGTCTCCCATTTAATACACGGGTTTTACACCTATATAAAGAGGTCATCCCCATTCATTCTCCTCAGACCCGAACACTTCTCTCTCTCTCTCTCTCTACTGCTCCATTTCCCAGTGAAGCTTAAACCAGAGCTTCGACTTCAACATTTTTCTTAACCTCGAAAGGAGAGGTCGGACTCTTTAGAACCGGGGAGAAGACAGCTATCTGATAGCAAACGCCAGTCAATCCGAGAATCGTTGGAGAAGCGTCGGCATGATGGAATAGTGAAGCAGCTCTGGTGGATCGAAGCTGCCTTATTTCGGCCAAGCTGAAATAGGCCATTTCAAGCCCTCCCAACACTTCCTCAGCCTTTCCATGATCAAATTAGGACCGCAAGGTAAGCCAATTCAGCTCCCCTTTATAATTTTCAATCGGTGCTAGAGAGAGGGTCGACCGAATTTTAATGACAAAATTCTAATCCAATTCTGCATCAATTGATGTGATTCTTGAGCTCGTTCCGGTGTTAAAATCTGCGATTCAAAGTTTTTAGAATTGTATGAACATGTAGGAACTCAATTTCAACAATTAGAAGTGTTTGATCGGTCAATTTGATGAAATCAAATTTGGTAGTGTTGAAGAGTTGAAATTGGGGGAAAATGAGGGATTTTCGAAATTCAAAGGGCCAAAATGTAATTTTATGAAATTGAGGATCAATTGGGCATGAAAATAATGTTGGAGGACCAATTGAGGAATTTCAGAATTTTTGGGGCAAAACTTACCATTTTTGTAAAGGAAGCGAAAAATGGTAATTTTGGAAAAATTGGGGGACCAAATTGGAAATTTGGGAAATTAAACCCATTTTTGGTGAAATTGAATAAATTGAGGTCCCAATGTAAATTTTAAAGGTTACGGGACTCAATTTGAGGAAAAACCGACATTTGGGACTTAAAGTTAAAGAGAAATAACTTTAGGGACCTAATTGCAAATAACTAAAAGTTTGGGTTTTCAATGAATGAAGGCTGTTATGCTGAGTAATAATGAACAAGGATGTTCATATTGTGTAGGAAAGTGAAATACCAGGAACGCCAGCATGGACGAGCTCGCGTGAATTCAAAGAACTGGTCAAATGGAATTCACGGCGTTAACGGGTGGGTTTACTAACATCATACCCGGTTGGGATGATTAGCACAACTTAAAGATAAAAACCACTTACCGGTTGTGGGTGGAAATTTTATATCATACTCAGTAGGGGATGAAAAGTTCCTCGGTATAAAAACCCACTATTTATTGGTATTTTAATCATCACCACTTAGAGAAAGTGATGTGAAAATTATGCGAAAAAAACTACTTACCAGTTGTAAGTAGATCATACCCGGTTGGTATGATGAGACTTCATCGAAGGAAGTTGAAAACTCGTTCATCGGTTATGAACGGAGATGTCCTTATACCGGTCGATATAATGGACAATAAAAACCTATTTTTTCAGAAGTGTTCTCCCCTGACTGTGTGCCAATACTTAAACTATTTGGGAGACCTTCTTGACAAGAGCTCGAATAGCTATTATAGGCCGGGGGCCTCGATTTTGGAACTTGAGGGCTAGAATACCCAAATTTTTGAAAATCTTGTACAGTGGGCCCAAGGCTAGTTAGCATGAGCAGGAGCTCATAAATGAACATGATATATGTGCCATAAAACTTAATAAGTGAATTGTTTGGCTATGGTACCAAGATAGAACCGACATGCTCAGTCAACTAGCAGCAGTGCGACATGACAGGTCGATGAACTAGTCAAGACAAATAGCTATGGGTTAAGTTGAGAGTCGAGGCCGTTGGACTAGTGGCACCACAGATTACATGGCAATATAAGAAAACATTGTTTGTGCATGCACTATGAGTGCGAGATCATCAAGACTCCCATGAGGGGTAGTGATGTGTCCTAAGGGCCCTAGACGACCTGGTGAGTATAAGGGCAGATCGTCGTTCCAGGTGTCTGTGTGAAATTTGGAGTAGCACCAAGCGCATGAGATCGGGGTGGGGACGGGATGAGGTCTCTGTCCTCATATGGACATGAAGAAGTTATTTTAGGATTGTGGGTCGGATGTCACGTACATCCACTCATTCCCAGGGTAGAAGTGTTCGTACTTCTATCTGGGTGGCAGGAAAAGTTGCTCCGAAGCCACTAGCGGGTTCAGTAGTGATACTGACTTACGAATGTGTGTAACCTTCATGATGAAGGATGTGTGTTGGGTGATGACACGCCGGTAACTAAGAAATAATGAAAAAACCCAAAATCTTAAATGAAGGGATTTTTGAAAAGAAAGGAGTCTGGCACATTCCATATAAATGTTTTTCTTAAAATTTAAAAGTAGACCTTTGAAAACCCATTCACTGAGTAGTCGTACTCACCCCCTCCCTTATATCCCTTTCAGGAAATCCCAAAAAGCCTACCCGGAAAGACCATCAACTAAGATGCCTGTAAGACAGGTATGTAAAGTTTAAAATTTCATGTAGTTTTGATTATGCTATTCCAGGAAATGGTATAGGTTTAAAGGATGCCTTACTCTTTATGGATTATGATAAGGGGAAACCCTTTAATAAACTGGGAGAGTGGCGGGTTGTTCACGGGGATCCGACCAAAATCGGGTCGGGGCGTGATATCCTCTATTTTCTCAAGGTTACTTTTATATGCTGGTCGGTTGGGAATCATTGCTCTAGTGATGAAATTAATTTGATGTTCAATTCCTCAAATTGGTGGCAAACCTGGTGGTATCTCATCAGAAAATACATCTATAAATTCCTGCAAAACAGTAATAATATTGCTTGGCAAAGATTCGACAAAATCGTTAGTACTAAAAAAGGCGTCCTTGTATACAAGTACAATAAGAGCCTGATGTGAAAGTAAAACTCGCTTAATCTCACTTTTTCTTGCAATAAAATTGTTTTTACTCTCTTGCAATAAAGTAAAGAAAAGGAAAATGTGAACCTAGGGAAATATCTTTGAACTCGCGAGCAAGACATACTAGTTATGATAAACTGCATGGAAGGAGTAAACAATGTAAAGGAAAGGAACATCCTTAAGCAAGAAATTTAAAGTGATCTAAGTGAAAGAATGACCAAAGTGTTAACATGTTCAAGTTAACATTAAGGGAAGTTTATCCCGGAGTGAAAAATGTCGATTTAGTTTTGAGGACAATACTCCTAAAGGAGGGGAGAGTTGTAAACCCCGCCCTTTTCGATTAAGGAAAACCGGGAAAAAGAATCGGTCAAACCAAGTGAGAAACACCTAACTGGTTCACAAACTCGATCATAGGGGAAATAGGCAAATTGGAGAATTTACAACTCCTGAGTGACCCAAAAAAAGTTCATAAACCTTGGAAAATAACCTTAGGATAAATTGAGAGAGAAAAAACAGACCAGTTCGGGTGAACCATATCCGAACTGATTTATGAACCGAGCCAGTTTATGAACCAGAATCTAAAGAGAGAGGTTAAATCGGGAAATTTATGGACCCCGAGTGACCTAAGGAGTCACAAAAGTCATGAAAAAGGACTTTAGGGTGAATTGGAGATGAAAACCAAATCGGATCCGAACTGGATTGAACCGATTTGGACCGATTTGAACCACTATTGAACCTGATGCTAAATTCATTTTTCTAGGTGGCTTAAATATTCAAATTTGAGATTTGAGGCCATCATTGGATAGAAAATGAATTTACATGAATTTAGAAATTTTTAGATTTGAAAATTTTGGTTGAATTGGGTGTGAACCAGCCAGTTTAATCTTTGAACCTGGTTCGGAATAGTGTCGTCTTCTTCCTTGACATGACAGCACTGTTCACTCACCAATAAGGCGAAGCACAGCGCAGCGCAACTGAAAAGTCTCCGACCAAGGAGTTTTAAGCAATTATTGACCACCATTAAGGTACCAATCGAACGGCCAAGAAGTCCCCGAGCATCATATATGAAGAGCCACTCCTCATTCATCCTCTCCACACCTGAAAACTCCATTCTCTCTCAGCTACTTAGTTTTTCGGTGAAGCTCGAACCAGATCTCTGATATAGGGTCTTTTCTAAGCCAAAGAAGGCATGGTCGGGTTCTTTAGAACCATGAGAAGTCAGCTACACACCTGTAGTCTCCATTTGCTCCGAGAATCATTGGAGAAACGCTGGCGTGATCAAATAGTAAAGCAGCTCTAGCGGACTAAACCTGCCCCGTTTCAGTCAAACTGAAATCAACCAATTCGAGCCCTACTCATGCCAAACCAAGCTCTCCCAACACCTCTACAGCCCTCCCACGGCCGAATTAGGACTGAAAGGTAAGCAAATTTGGCTCCCCTCTGCAATTTCAAACCAGTGCTAGATAGAGAATCGGTAGAATTTTAATGATAGAATTTTAATTCAATTCAGCATCAATTGATGCAATTCTTGATCTTAGGAGAAACCTTAGGAGGAGAGCTATCTGCCCCGATTGGAAGCTCAGACTGCCGCACCCATGACGGTGAGCAATTGAAGCTTTCTCTCTCTATGTTCTATTTTCTGATGAAGCTCTTTTTAAGCTCGTTCCGGCGTCAAAACATGCAATTCAAAGGCAATTGAATCATATGATGATGTAGAAACTCAATTTTAACTTCAATTTCAACAATTAGAAGTATTTGATCGGTCAATTTGAGTAAATCAAATTCGGTTGTGTTAGGAAGTTGAAATTGGGGGGAAATTTTGGGAAAATTTGGGGATTTTTGAAAATTCGAGGGCCCAAAATGCAATTTTATAAAATTGAGGGTCAATTGGGCATGATAAGAATGTTAGAGGACCAATTGAGAAATTTTAGAATTTTTGGGGTAAAACTTACCATTTTTGTAAAGGAAGGGCAAAATGGTAATTTTGGGGGCCAAATTGGAAATTTGGGTTGAACCCCTTTTTATGAAATTGAGTAAATTGAGGTCCCAAGATGAATTTTAAAAGTATCGATACTTAATTTGGGGAAAACCGGCAATTTAGAGCTTAAGGTAAAAGGAAAAATAACTTTAGGGACCAATTTGTAAATATTAGAAAAGTTGTGAATTTAGTCATTCATACTAAATGAGGTGATCAAGCTTGAGGATAATGAATAATGATGTTCATTTCGTGTAGGAACACGAGACATCGAGAACGCCAGTTGAGGTTAAGCTCGCAAGGAACAAAAACCGACTAAGTGGAATTTCACTGCACGATCGGGTGAGTGGGATTTTTATATCATACCCAGTTGGAATGATAAGTAACTCAAAAATGAAAACAAACTACTAAGTGGTATTTTAAATATTACAACTTAGAGAAGTGATGTGAAAATGATAAGGAAAAACTACTTATGCTTGTAAGTAGATCATATCCAATTGGTTTGATGAAAACTTACTCGGAGGAAGTGGAAAACCCGTTCATCGATTATGAGTGGAGATGTCCTCATACTCAATTAGTATGATGGACAGTTAAAAATATATTTTTGTCGAAAGTGCTCTCCCCTAATTGTATGCCACTTCTTAAACCATTTGGGAGACCTTCTTGATGGAGCTCGAATAGCTCTGTTAGGCCGGAGGCCTCAATTTTGGAACTTGGGGGCTATTATGCCCAATTTTGAAAATCTCAAACAGTGGGCCCTAGACCAGTTGATACGAGCAGGAGCTTGTAAACAAACATGAATTATATACCATGAAAACTTGAGTAATTGAATTGTTTGGCCATGATACCAAGACAGGACCGGCATACTCAGTCAACTAGTGGTAGTGCGACATGACAGGTCTCCGGACTAGTCAAGACAAACAGCTGCAGGTTGAGTTGAGGGTCGGGGCTATTGGACCAGTGGCACCATAGATTATATGGCATGATGAGAAAATTTTGATTGTGCATGCACTGTGTTTATGGGACTTTCCAGATGCCCAAGAGGGGTAGTGATATGTCCCAGGGCCCTGCATGACCTGGTGGATATAAGGGTAGTTAGACGTATCAGTAGGCCTTGTGAAGATCGACATAGCTTCAAGCACATGTGACCGGGATGGGGTCATAATGAGGTCTTTGTTCTCATACGAACACGGAGAATTGTTACGGGATTGAGGGTCAGAACATCCACTCATTCTCAAGGTCGAAGTGGATGTGCTTCTATCTAGGTGGCTGAAAAAATCGATCTAATGCAACAAATGAGTTCAGTGGATTGGCTGACCTGCGATTGTGTGTTTGACCTTCATGATGAAGGATGTGTGTTGGGTGATGACACATCGTGGTTAATAAGAAATGGTGATGAAAACCAAAAATTTTAAATAAAAGGTTTTTAAAAGAGAATAAGAAGTTTGGAACACAACGAATCAAATATTTTTCCTAAAATACAAAAATTTGAAAACCCATTCACTTAGTCGTTGTACTCAACCCCTCCCTTATATCCCTTTCAGGTAACCTCAGGAAGCCTAAGAAATAATGAGAAACCCTAAGAAATGCTAAGAAACTATAAGAAACGCTAAGAAACCTGAAAAAAATGCTAAGAAACCCTAAGAAATGCTAAAACAATGCTAATAATCGCTAAGAAATGCTAATTAATCATAATAGTTCCTAAGAAACTGTAAGAAACGCTAGGAAACCCTAGTAAATACTATGAAACGCAAAAAAAACCCTAAGAAATTTGAAGAAACGCTAAGAACTCTTAAGGAACCCTAAGAAACCCAAATAAATGCTAAGAAAGCCTAAGAAACGCTTAAAACCGTAAAAAAAAACCCTAAAACCCCTAAGAAACGCTAAACAACACTAAAAAGTGCTAGCAAACCCTAATAAACATTAAGAAATGCAAAGAAAACCCTAAGAAACATTGAGAAACCCTAAGAAATGCTAAAAAGACGCTAAGAAACCCAAAAAACACTATGAAACAATAAGAAATGCAAAAAAATGCCAGGAATCGTGAAGAAACCCTATGAAACCCTAAGAAACGCTAATAAACCCTAGGAAACCCTAAAAAATGCTAATAAACCCTAGGAAACCTAAGAAACGGTATGAAACCCTAGGAAATGCTAAAAAATCCTAATAAACGCTAAAAACCCTTCGAGAATCCTAAGAAACGCAAAAAAACACTAGGAAACCCTATAAAACCCAAAGAAATACTGATAAACCCTAATAAATACTAAGAAACGATAAGAAACGCTAATTAATGCTAAGAAACCTAAAAAAATACTAAGAAACTCCCAAGAAATGCTAAAACAATGCTAATAATCGCTAAGAAACGCTAATTAACCCTAATAGTCCCTAAGAAATGGTAAGAAATGCTAGGAAACCCTAGTAAATGCTTAGAAACGCAAACAAACCCTAAGAAATTCCATGAAACGCTAATAACTCTTAAGAAACCCAAAGAAATGCTATGAAACCCTATAAAACACTAAGAAATATTGAGAAACCATAAGAAATGCTAAGAAACTATAAGAAACGCCTTTTGGGATGACCTTGGCAGTTTGATCGTCAAGTTATGCATGATGGATTCACTAATAGGTACTCTTTTGTGATGAATGAGAGACCAATATCTCTTGTACCATTGACTCCAAGGCAAGTTTTTGAGGATCAACTGAAAAAGAAAAAGGCAAATGAATAGAAAATAGAAGAAAAAAAAGAAAAGAGAAATATCAGAGTTGAAAAAAAAGAGGGAAAAGCCAGAAGTGGAAAAAAAGAGAGTAAAAGCGATTTCATTACAAGAAAAACTGAGATCAAGCGAGCTTTACTTTCACATAAGGCTCTTATTGTACTTATGTACAAGGACGCCTTTTTTAGTACTAACGATCTTGTCGGATCTTTGTCGAGCAATATTATTACTGTTTTGCAAGAATTTATCAATGTCTTTCCTGATGAGATACCACCATGTTTGCCACCAATTCGAGGAATTGAATATCAAATTGATTTCATCCCTAGAGCGACGATTCCCAACTGACCAGCATATAGAAGTAACCTTGAGGAAATAAAGGAACTTCAATGCCATAGGTAAAAACTTGATAAGTTCAAAATGCTCTTTCAGGATAGAAAGAAGACAAAACTCACAAAATTGAAATTCCCAAGTGTTTGTCCTCCAATGCTATGGAGTATGCCTTTTATAGGCACATATACAACCAAATAGCCTAAAAATAAGGAAAATATATCTTATGGTTACATGCCAACCATATCTAATCTAAATATCTATTACATTTTTATAACCAATTTAAAAATCTAAATTTAACTAATTAAATATCTAATATTATCATATAATATCATAGAAGATTTATTATATTAATAAATCTCTACTCATTAATAAAATCTAGACTTTCTCGTGGGCTTTTCTTGGACTCTTTAATTGGGCTTCCTTCTCATGGGCATTTCTTGGACTCTTTAATTGGGCTTCCACTTGAATTTTCTACAATCTATTTAATCAACCCATATAAAGCCTATTTGAACCTTTTAGCCCTAAACCTTGTCATTGGGCCCTCTTGTAGTCTCAAATGAATATTTATCGTATTTGGTGACAAATTGTTCAGCTCCATTGCAGATTCAGTTTATTGAACTTGTGAATTTGTAGACTCTTTGTCAGATTCACATCATTCTCCCCCTCTTGAAAATTATTTGTCCTCAAATCTTCTTTTCCTTCGTCACCTACATTAAAAGACATTAACTTATAAATATTTATGCTATTGCTAACAATATATTTGTTAGATAACTTCCTATTGGAATTATTACTACTAAGTTTGACACTTTAAATAATCTTTCTAATCTAATAAATTTTGATAGTTTTCTATTCATAAACAGTTCATTCCTCAGATGTAGGCTAATCCAAATCCATGGATCAAAAAACAACATTCTTGAAACTTTTGTTGGCTAGATTAATATTTTCTTGATTCTGTTGTTTTCTATCAAATGGATTAAAACCATAGATAATCTCCAATGGTGATAACTTAATCACTAAATAAATATAACGATTATAAGCAAACACAACATGTGGTAAACATGTAGTTGAAAATAGAAATTTTGTATCAAACAAAGTATTCCAAGTAAAACTAAGAAATTTAGTATTAATAATTGTAAGCAAGACGTACCTTCCTAATAATGTATGAGCAAGCACATTTTTCATACCTTGCTTACACTTGATCACATAACTAGATGTATAAATGAATTCTACCCACCTTTCATGATACTCATTAAGCTTGAGGACTACTCCGCTGAACTTTTCATTATAATGTGCAATTGTTCTTCTTTCCTGACTTACCAAATAAGGTGTTTGCCAATCTCGAATTACCTTAATCCCCTTGTCAATGCTAATACCTTCAAAACTTATAACATATCCAGGAAATACAAGTTTACCCAAATACAATATGCAATTCTTCAATTTGGAAAATAACTGATCTTTCCTAAAAACTTCTAACATAATTTTCAAATATTCCATAAGTTCATCTAAGAACTTATCATATACTAGGATGTCATCAAAATATATATAGTCAAACTTTAAAATGATAACATGCAAGATATGGTTCATTGATGTCATGATAGTGCAAAAGGCACTAGTCAATCCAAAAATCACAACTAACCAATCATATAGACCTGATTTTGTTTCATATGTTGTTTTCAAATCATCTTTTTCTTTAATTTGAAATTGATGATATTGACTTTTAAGATTAAGTTTTGAAAATAAATAGTATCCATCCAACTCAATAATAATATCATATAAATGAGAAAGATGCCATCAATACTTTATCGTGATATTGTCAATGGCTCGACAATCGAGGCATATTTGCCAAGTTACGTCCTTCATGGGTACAACACATGGTCGCTTTCTCTTACGTATATATCTCCTTTCCATAAATTTTAGGACTTGGCGTTGACTTTGATTCTTGTTTTCTCAAACTTGTGGCAAAACAAGAGTTATCTTCATTGGAATGACATTCTTGAATTTAGCAGAAGAGAAACACTAAGATGGTTTCTTAGGCTTCCTTAAGAGTTCTTAGCGTTTCCTGGGATTTCTTAGGGTTTCTTTGCGTTTCTTAGCATTTACTAGGGTTTCCTAGCGTTTCCTATCATTTCTTAGGGACTATTAGGGTTAATTAGCGTTTCTTAGCGATTATTAGCAATGTATCAGCATTTTTGTGGTTTTTTTTTCAGGTTTCTTAGTGTTACTTATCGTTTTTTATAGTTTCTTAGCATTTCTTAGGGTTTCTCAATATTTCTTAGCGTTTTATAGGGTTTCCTAGAGTTTCTTAGCGTTTCTTAGGATTCCCTAAGGGTTTTTAGTGTTTCTTAGGATTTCTTAGCATTTCCTAGGGGTTCTTACCATTTGTTAGGGTTTCCTAGGGTTTATTAGCATTTTTTTAGCATTTCTTGAAGTTTTTTAGTGTTTTTAAGGTTTCTTAACATTTTTTTAGCATTTCTTAGGGTTTCTCAACATTTCTTAGGGTTTTCTTAGCGTTTCTTAGTTTTTATTAGCGTTTATTAGGGTTTCCTAGCAATTTTTAGTGTTGTTTAGCATTTCTTTGGGTTTCTTAGGGTTTCTTAAGAGTTCATAGTGTTTCTTGGGATTTTTTAGGGTTTCTTTGTGTTTCTTAGCATTTACTACTGTTTCCTAGCATTTCTTACCGTTTCTTAGAGATAATTAGGGTTAATTAGCGTTTCTTAGCGATTATTGACATTGTTTTAGCATTTCTTGGGGTTTCTTAGTATTTTTTTTGGGTTTCTTAGCCTTAGCGTTTCTTGTAGTTTCTTAGCATTTCTTAGGGTTTTATAGGGTTTCTTAGCGTTTGTTAAGGTTTCCTAGAGTTTCTTAGGATTCCATAAGGGTTTTTAGTGTTTCTTAGGATTTCTTAGCATTTCCTAGGGTTTCTTACCGTTTCTTAGGGTTTCCTAGGGCTTATTAGGATTTTTTAGGGTTTCATAGGGTTTCTTAGCGTTTTTTGTGATTCTTAGCAATTTTTAGCATTTATTGTGGTTTCTTAGTGTTGTTAGGGTTTCTTAGTATTTTTTTTAGCATTTCTTAGGGTTTCTCAACGTTTCTTAAGGTTTTCTTAGCGTTTCTTATCATTTCCTAGGGTTTATTAGGGTTTCCTAGAGTTTCTTAGCTTTTCATAGGATTCCCAAAGGGTTTTTAGCGTTTCATAGGATTTCTTAGCATTTCCTAGGGTTTCTTACCATTTCTTAGGGTTTCCTAGCATTTATTATCATTTTTTAGGGACTATTAGGGTTAATTAGCATTTCTTAGCTATTATTAGCATTGTTTTAGAATTTCTTGGGGTTTCTTAGTATTTTTTTCGGGTTTCTTTGTGTTACTTAGCGTTTCTTAGGGTTTCATAGGGTTTCCTAGAGTTTCTTAGCGTTTCTTAGGATTTCCTAAGGCTTTTTAGCGTTTCTTAGGATTTCTTAGCATTTCCTAGGGCTTCTTACCGTTTCTTAGGGTTTCCTACGATTTATTAGCGTTTTTTAAGGTTCCATAGGGTTTCTTAGCATTTCTTCGCGATTTTTTGGCATTTCTTGGGGTTTCTAAGTGTTTATTGGGTTTCTTGGCATTTTTTTAGCATTTCTTAGTGTTTCTCAACATTTCTTAGGGTTGTCTTAGAGTTTCATAGCATTTCTTAGTGTTTATTAGAGTTTCCTAGCACTTTTTAGTGTTGTTAGCATTTCTTAGGGGTTTTAGGGATTTTTTAGGGTTTCTAAGCGTTTCTTAGGCTATCTTGGGATTTCTTAGGGTTTCTAAAGAGTTCTTAGCGTTTCTTGGGATTTTATAGGGTTTTATAGGGTTTCCTAGAGTTTCTTAGCATTTCTTAGGATTCCCTAATGGTTTTTTAGCGTTTCTTAGGATTTCTTAGCATTTCCTAGGGTTTCTTACCGTTTCTTAGGGTTTCCTAGGGTGTATTGGTGTTTTTAGGGTTTCATAGGATTTGATTTCTTAGTGTTTCTTCGCGATTCTTAGCATTTTTTTAGCATTTCTTAGGATTTCTCAACGTTTCTTAGGGTTTTCTAAGCGTTTCTTAGCATTTCTTAGCATTTATTAGGATTTTCTAGCACTTTCTAGTGTTGTTTAGCGTTTCTTAGGGGTTTTAGGATTTCATAGGGTTTCCTAGAGTTTCTTAGTGTTTCTAAGCGTTCCTAAGGCTTTTTAGCATTTTTTTAGGATTTCTTAGCATTTCCTAGGGTTTCTTACCATTTCTTAGGGTTTCCTGGGGTTTATTAGCATCTTTAGGGTTTCATAGGGTTTCTTAGCGTTTCTTCGCTATTCTTAGCATTTTTTTAGCATTTCTTGGGGTTTCTTAGTGGTTTTTGGGTTTCTTAGCTTTTTTTTAGCATTTCTTAGGGTTTCTCAACGTTTCTTAGGGTTTTCTTAGCGTTTCTTGGCATTTCTTAACGTTTATTAGGGTTTCCTAGCACTTTTTAGTGTTGTTTAGCATTTCTCAGAGGTTTTAGGGTTTCTGAGCATTTATTAGGCTTTCTTAGCATTACTTTGTGTTTCTTAGGGTTCCTTAAGAGTTCTTAGCGTTTCTTGGGATTTCTTAGGGTTTCTTTGCGTTTCTTAGCATTTACTTGGGTTTTCTAGCATTTCTTACCGTTTCTTAGAGACTATTAGGGTTAATTAGCATTTCTTAGCGATTATTAGCATTGTTTTAGCATTTCTTGTGGTTTCTTAGTATTTTTTTCGGGTTTCTTTGCGTTACTTAGCGTTTTTTATAGTTTCTTAGCATATCTGAGGGTTTCTCAGTATTTCTTAGGGTTTTATAGGGTTTCCTAGAGTTTCTTAGCGTTTCTTAGGATTCCCTAAGGGTTTTTAGCGTTTCTTTGGATTTGTTAGCATTTCCGAAAGTTTCTTAGCGTTTCTTCGTGATTGCTAACATTTTTTTTAGTATTTCTTGGGGTTTCTTAGTGGTTTTTAGGGTTTCTTAGCATTTTTAAGCATTTCTTAGGGTTTCTTAGGGTTCTTAGCATATCTTAGCATTTCTTAGTGTTTATTAGGGTTTCCTAGAACCTTTTAGTGTTGTTTAGTGTTTCTTAGGGATTTTGGGGTTTTTTTGGTTTTCTTGGGGTTCCTTAAGAGTGATTAGCATTTCTTGGGATTTCTTAGGGTTTCTTTGCGTTTCTTAGCATTTACTAGGGTTTCCTTGTGTGTCTTACCATTTCTTAGGGACTATTAGGGTTAATTAGCGTTTCTTAGCAATTATTAGCATTGTTTTAGCATTTCTTGGGGTTTCTTAATATTTTTTCGGGTTTCTTAGCATTTACTTAGCGTTTCTTATAGTTTCTTAGCATTTCTTAGGGTTTCTAAGTATTTCTTAGAGTTTTATAGGGTTTCTTATTGTTTTATAGGGTTTCCTAGAGTTTCTTAGCGTTTCTTAGAATTCCCTAAGGGATTTTAGCGTTTCTTAGGATTATTTAGAATTTCCTATGGTTTCTTACCGTTTCTTAGGGTTTCCTAGGGTTTATTAGCGTTTTTTAGGGTTTCATAGGGTTTCTTAGCTTTTCTTCGAGATTTTTAGAATTTTTTTAGCATATTGGGGTCTTTTAGTGTTTTTTAGGATTTCTTAGCGTTTTTATTAGCATTTCTTAGGGTTTCTCAACATTAGGATTTTCTTAGCGTTTCTTAGAATTTCTTAGTGTTTATTGGGATTTCCTAGCACTTTTTAGTGTTATTTAGCGTTTCTTTGGGCTTTTAGGGTTTTTTTAGGGTTTATAAGCGTTTCATAGGCTTTCTTAGTATTTCTTTGGGTTTCTTACGGTTCCTTAAGACTTCTTAGCATTTCTTGGGACTTCTTAGGGTTACTTTGCATTTCTTAGTATTTACTAGGGTTTCCTAGCGTTTCTTACTGTTTCTTAGGGACTATTAGGGTTAATTAGCGTTTCTTAGTGGTTATTAGCATTGTTTTAGCATTTCTGGGGGTTTCTTAGTATTATTTTAGGGTTTCTTAGCGTTACTTAGTGTTTATTATAATTTCTTAGCATTTCTTAGGGTTTCGTAGTATTTCTTACGGTTTTATAGGGTTTTCTTAGCGTTTTATAGGGTCTCCTAGAGTTTCTTAGGATTCCCTAAGGGTTTTTAGTGTTTCTTAGGATTTCTTAGCATTTCCTTAGGTTTCATACCGTTTCTTAGGGTTTCCTAGGGTTTATTAGCGGTTTTTAGAGTTTCATAGGGTTTGTTAGAGTTTCTTCACGATTCTTAGCATTTTTTTAGCATTTCTTGGGGTTTCTCAGTATTTCTTAGGATTTTATGGGTTTCCTAGAGTTTCTTAGCATTTCTTAGAATTCCCTAAGGGTTTTTAGCTTTTCTTAGGATTTCTTAGCATTTCCTAGGGTTTCTTACCGTTTCTTTGGGTCTCCTAGGGTTTATTAGAGTTTTTTATTGTTTCATAGGGTTTCCTAGCGTTTCTTCACGATTCCTAGCATTTGTTTAGCATTTCTTGGGGTTTCTTAGTGTTTTTAGGGTTTCTTAGAATTTTTTTAGCATTTCTTAGGGTTTCTCTACGTTTCTTAGGGTTTTCTTAGTGTTTCTTAGCATTTCTTAGCGTTTATTAGGGTTTCCTAGATCTTTTTTGTGTTGTTTAGCATTTCTTAAGGGATTTAGGGTTTTTTTAGGGTTTCTAAGCATTTCTTAGGCTTTCTTGGCATTTCTTTGGGTTTCTTAGGGTTCCTTATGAGTTCTTAGCATTTCTTTATATTTTATAGGGTTTTATAGGGTTTCCTAGAGTTTTTTAACGTTTCTTATAATTTCTCAGCTTTTCTTAGGATTTCTTAGTATTTCTTAGGGTTTTATAGGGTTTCTTAGTGTTTTATACGGTTTCCTAGAGTTTCTTAGCGTTTCTTAGAATTCCCTAAGGGTTTTTCGCGTTTTCTTAGGATTTCTTAGCATTTCCTAGAGTTTCTTACTATTTCTTAGGGTTTCCTAGGGTTTATCAGCGTTTTTTTAGGGTTTCTTAGCGTTTCTTCGCGATTCCTAAGCATTTTTTTAGCATTTCTTAGGGTTTCTCAACGTTTCTTATGGTTTTTCTTAGTGTTTCTTAGTATTTCTTAGTGTTTATTAGGGTTTCCTAGCACTTTTATTGTTGTTTAGCGTTTCTTAGGAGCTTTTTTTTAGTGTTTCTATGCGTTTCTTAGGCTTTCTTAGCATTTCTTTGGGTTTCTTAGGGTTCCTTAAAAGTTCTTAGCGTTTCTTGGGATTTCTTAAGGTATCTTTGCTTTTCTTAGCATTTACTAGTGCTACCTAGCGTTTCTTATCGTTTCATAGGGACTATTAGGGTTAATTAGCATTTCTTAGCGATTAACAACATTGTTTTAGCATTTCTTGGGGTTTCTTTGTATTGTTTCCTGTTTCTTAGTGTTACTTAGCGTTTCTTAGAATTTCTTAGAGTTTTATAGAGTTTCCTAGAGTTTCTTAGCTTTTCTTAGGATTCCCTAAGGGTTTTTAGCGTTTCTTAGGATTTCTTAGCATTTCCTAGGGTTTCTCACTGTTTCTTAGGGTTTCCTAGGGTTTATTAGCGTTTTTAGGGTTTCATAGCGTTTCTTCGCGATTCTTAGCATTTTTTAGCATTTCTTAGTGCTTTTAGGGTTTCTTAGCATTTCTTAGGGTTTCTCAACATTTCTTTGGGTTTTCTTAGCATTTCTTAGCATTTATTGGAGTTTTCTAGCACTTTTTAGTGTTGTTTAGCGTTTCTTAGGGGTTTAGGGGGTTTTTTTTAGGGTTTCTAAGCGTTTCTTAGGCTTTCATAGCATTTCTTTGGGTTTCTTGGTGTTCCTTAAGAGTTCTTAGCATTTCTTGGGATTTCTTAGTGTTTTTTTGCATTTCTTAGCATTTACTAGGGTTTTCTAGCGTTCCTTACAGTTGTTAGAGACTATTAGGGTTAATTAGCGTTTCTTAGCGATTATTAGCATTGTTTTAGCATTTCTTGGGGTTCCTTAGTATTTTATTCGGGTTTCTTTGCGTTACTTAGGGTTTCTTAGGGTTTCCTAGAGTTTCTTAGCGTTCCAAAGGTTTTTAGTGTTTCTTAGTATTTCTTAGCATTTCCTAGGGCTTCTTACCGTTTCTTAGGGTTTCCTGTGGTTTATTAGCATTTTTAGGGTTTCATAGGGTTTCCTTGCGTTTCTTCGCTATTCTTAGCATTTTTTTAGCATTTCTTGGGGTCTCTTAGTGTTTTTTGAGTTTCTTAGCTTTTTTTTAGCATTTCTTAGGGTTTCTCAACGTTTTTTAGGGTTTTCTTAGCGTTTCTTGGCATTTCTTAGCGTTTATTAGGGTTTCCTAGCACTTTTTTAGTGTTGTTTAGCATTTCTCAGAGGTTTTAGGGTTTCTAAGCGTTTATTAGGCTTTCTTAGCATTACTTTGTGTTTCTTAGGGTTCCTTAAGAGTTCTTAGCGTTTCTTGGGATTTCTTAAGGTTTCTTTGTGTTTCTTAGCATTTACTTGGGTTTCCTAGCATTTCTTACCGTTTCTTAGAGACTATTAGGGTTAATTAGCATTTCTTAGCGATCATTAGCATTGTTTTAGCATTTCTTGGGGTTTCTTAGTATTTTTTTTTGGGTTTCTTTGCGTTACTTAGCGTTTCTTATAGTTTCTTAGCATTTCTTAGGGTTTCTCAGTATTTCTTACGGGTTTTATAGGGTTTCTTAGCATTTTATAGGGTTTCCTAAAGTTTCTTAGCATTTCTTTGAATTCCCTAAGGGTTTTTAGCATTTCTTTGGATTTGTTAGCATTTCCAAAAGTTTCTTAGCGTTTCTTCGAGATTTTTTAGCATTTTTTAGCATTTTTTAGCATTTCTTAGGGTTTCTCAACGTTTCTTAGGGTTTTATAAGCGTTTCCTAGAATTTCTTAGCATTTTCTTAGTGTTTATTAGGGTTTTGTAGCACTATTTAGTGTTGTTTAGCGTTTCTTAAGGGTTTTATGGTTTTTTTTGGGGTTTCTAAGTGTTTCTTTGGCTTTCTTAGCATTTACTAGGGTTTCCTTGCGTGTCTTACCGTTTCTTAGGGACTATTAGGGTTAATTACCATTTCTTAGCATTTATTAGCATTGTTTTAGTATTTCTTGGGTTTTTTTTGTATTTTTTTCGGGTTTCTTAGAGTTACTTAGCGTTTCTTATAGTTTCTTAGTATTTCTTAGGGTTTCTGAGTATTTTTTTGGGGTTTTATAGGGTTTCTTAGCGTTTTATAGCGTTTCCTAGAGTTTCTTAGCGTTTCTTAGAATTCCCTAAGGGGTTTTTAGCGTTTCTTAGAATTCCTTAGCATTTCCAATGGTTTCTTACCGTTTCTTACGGTTTCCTAGGGTTTATTAGCATTTTTTTGGGTTCCATAGGATTTCTTTGCTTTTCTTCGCGATTTTTAGAATTTTTTTAGCATATATTGGGGTCTCTTAGTGTTTTTAGGATTTCTTAGCATTTTTATTAG
The DNA here is from genome assembly GCA_030064425.1 of Trapa bicornis. Taxonomy (NCBI): domain Eukaryota; kingdom Viridiplantae; phylum Streptophyta; class Magnoliopsida; order Myrtales; family Lythraceae; genus Trapa; species Trapa bicornis. The sequence continues at coordinate 9,193,856 of CM057754.1, forward strand.
CATTTCTTAGGGTTTCTCAACATTAGGGTTTTCTTAGCATTTCTTAGAATTTCTTAGTGTTTACTAGGATTTCCTAGCACTTTTTAGTGTTGTTTAGCTTTTCTTTGGGGTTTTAGGGTTTTTTTAGGGTTTATAAGCGTTTCATAGGCTTTCTTAGCATTTCTTTGGGTTTCTTACGGTTCCTTAAGAGTTCTTAGCGTTTCTTGGGACTTCTTAGGGTTACTTTGCGTTTCTTAGCATTTACTAGGGTTTCCTAGCGTTTCTTACCGTTTCTTAGGGACTATTAGGGTTAATTAGCATTTCTTAGTGGTTATTAGCATTGTTTTAGCATTTCTTAGGGTTTCTTATAATTATTTTAGGGTTTCTTAGCGTTACTTAGTGTTTATTATAGTTTCTTAGCATTTCTTAGGATTTCTTACGGTTTTATAGGGTTTCCTAGAGTTTCTTAGGATTCCCTAAGGGTTTTTAGTGTTTCTTAGGATTTCTTAGCATTTCCTTGGGTTTCTTACCGTTTCTTAGGGTTACCTAGGGTTTATTAGCGTTTTTTAGGGTTTCATAGTGTTTCTTAGTGCTTCTCCGCGATTCTCAGCATTTTTTTAGCATTTCTTAGGGTTTCTCAACGTTTCTTAGGGTTTTCATAGCGTTTCTTAGTTTTTCTTAGCGTTTATTAGGGTTTCCTAGCACTTTTAGTGTTGTTTAGCACTTCTTATGACTTTTAGGGTTTTTTTTAGGGTTTATAAGCGTTTCTCAAGTTTCTTAGCATTTCTTTGGGTTTCTTAGGGTTCCTTAAGAGTTCTTAGCGATTCTTGGGATTTTTTAGGGTTTCTTTGTGTTTCTTAGCATTTACTAGTGTTTCCTAGCGTTTCTTAGGGACAATTAGTGTTAATTAGCGTTTCTTAGCGATTATTGGCATTGTTTTAGCATTTCTTGGGGTTTCTTAGTATTTTTTTGGGTTTCTTAGCATTTCTTGTGGTTTGTTAGCATTTCTTAGGGTTTTATAGGGTTTCTTAGCGTTTCTTAAGGTTTCCTAGAGTTTCTCAGGATTCTATATGGGTTTTAAGTGTTTCTTAGGATTTCTTAGCATTTCCTAGGGTTTCTTACCATTTCTTAGTGTTTCCTAGGATTTATTAACATTTTTTAGGTTTTCAAAGGGTATCTTAGCCTTTTTCATGATTCTTAGCATTTTTTTAGCATTTATTGTGGTTTCTTAGTGTTTTTAGGGTTTCCTAGCGTTTTTTAGCATTTCTTAAGGTTTCTCAACATTTCTTAGGGTTTTCTTAGCATTTCTTAGGATTTATTAGGATTTCCTAGAGTTTTTTATCTTTACTTAGGATTCCCTAAGGGTTTTTAGAGTTTCATAGGATTTCTTAGCATTTCCTAGGGTTTCTTACCATTTCTTAGGGTTTCCTAGGGTTTATTAGCATTTTTTATTGTTTCATAGGGTTTCTTAGCGTTTCTTCGTGATTCTTAGCATTTTTTTAGCATTTCTTAGTGTTTCTAGGAGTTTTTAGTACTTTTTATTTGCATTTCTTAGGGTTTCTCAATGTTTCTTAGGGTTTTCTTAGCGTTTCTTAGCATTTTCTTAGCGTTTGTTTGGGTTTCCAACTTTTTAGTGTCTTTTAGCGTTTCTTTGGTGTTTTAGGGATTTTTTTAGGGTTTCTAAGTGTCTCTTAGGCTTTCTTAGCTTTTCTTCGGGTATCTTAGGGTTCCTTAAGAGTTCTTAGCGTTTCTTGTGATTTATTAGTGTTTCTTAGCATTTACTAGAGTTTCCTAGCATTTCTTACCATTTTTTAGGGACTAGTAGGGGTAATTAGCGTTTCTTAGCAATTATTTGCATTGTTTTAGCATTTCTTAGGGTTTCTTAGTATTTCTTTTAGGTTTCATTGTGTTACATAGCGTTTCTTAGGGTTTCATAGGGTTTCCTAGAGTTTCTTAGCATTTCTTAGGATTCCCTAAGGCTTTTTAGCGTTTCTTAGGATTTCTTAGCATTTCTAGGGTTTCTTACCGTTTCTTAGGGTTTCCTATGGTTTATTAACATTTTTTAGGATTCCATAGGGTTTCTTAGCGTTTCTTCACGATTCGTGGCATTTTTTTGGCATTTCTTGTGGTTTCTAAGTGTTTATATGGTTTCTTAGCATTTTTTAGCATTTCTTAGGGTTTTTCAATGTTTCTTAGAGTTTTATAGCATTTCTTAGCATTTATTAGGGTTTCCTAGCACTTTTTAGTGTTGTTTAGCGTTTCTTAGGGGTTTTAGGGATTTTTTTAAGGTTTCTAAGCGTTTCTTAGGCTATCTTGGCAATTTCTTAAGGGTTCCTTAAGAGTTCTTAGCATTTCTTGGGATTTTATAGGGTTTTTATAGGGTTTCCTAGAGTTTCTTAGCGTTTCTTAGGATTCCCTAAGGGGTTTTAGCGTTTCTTAGAATTTCTTAGCATTTCTTAGGATTTCTTACTGTTTCTTAGGGTTTCCTAGGGTTTATTAGCGTTTTTAGGGTTTCATAGGGTTTCTTATCGTTTCTTCGCGATTCTTAGCATTTTCTAGCATTTCTTAGTGTTTCTTCATGTTTTCAGGGTTTCTTAGCATTTTTTTTATCATTTTCTTAGGGTTTCTCAACGTTTCTTAAGGTTTTCTTAGCGTTTCTTAGCATTTCTTAGGGTTTTCTTGCACTTTTTAGTGTTGTTTAGCGTTTCTTAGGGGTTTTGAGGGTTTTTTAGGGTTTCTAAGCATTTCTTAGGCTTTCATAGCATTTCTTTGTGTTTCTTGGGGTTCCTTAAGAGTTCTATGCATTTCTTGGGATTTCTTAGTGTTTCTTTGCGTTTCTTAGCATTTACTAGGTTTTTTCTAGCGTTCCTTATAGTTTGTTAGAGACTATTAGGGTTAATTAGCGTTTCTTAGCTATTATTAGTATTGTTTTAGCTTTTCTTGGGGTTTCTTAGTATTTTTTTCGGGTTTCTTTGCGTTAGTTAGCGTTTCTTAGGGTTTCATACGGTTTCCTAGAGTTTCTTAGCGTTTCTTAGCATTCCTAAGCCTTTTTAGCGTTTCTTTGGATTTCTTAGCATTTCCTAGGGTTTCTTACCGTTTCTTAGGGTTTCCTGGGGTTTATTAGCATTTTTAGGGTTTCATAGGGTTTCTTTGCGTTTCTTTGCTATTCTTAGCATTTTTTTGCATTTTTTGGTGTTTCTTAGTGTTTTTTGGGTTTCTTAACTTTTTTTTAGCATTTCTTAGGGTTTTCATAGCGTTTCTTGGTATTTCTTAGCGTTTATTAGGGTTTCCTAGCACTCTTTAGTGTTGTTTAGCATTTCTCAGAGGTTTTAGGGTTTCTAAGTGTTTCTTAAGCTTTCTTAGCATTTCTTTGTGTTTCTTAGGGTTCCTTAAGAGTTCTTAGCGTTTCTTGGGATTTCTTAGGGTATCTTTGCGTTTCTTAGCATTTACTTGGGTTTCCTAGCATTTCTTACCGTTTCTTAGGGACTATTAGGGTTAATTAACATTTCTTAGCGATTATTAGCATTGTTTTAGCATTTCTTGGGGTTTCTTAGTATTTTTTTTTGGGTTTCTTTGCGTTACTTAGCGTTTCTTATTGTTTCCTAGCATTTTTAGGGTTTCTCAGTATTTTTTAGTGTTTTATAGGGTTTTTTTTAGTGTTTTATAGGGTTTCTTAGCATTTTATAGGGTTTCCTAGAGTTTCTTAGCGTTTCTTAGGATTCTCTAAGGGTATTTAGTGTTTCTTTGGATTTGTTAGCATTTCCAAAAGTTTCTTAGCATTTCTTCGCAATTTTTAGCAAATTTAACATTTCTTGGGGTTTCTTAGTGTTTTTAGGGTTTCTTAGCATTTTTTTAGGGTTTCTCAACTTTTTCTTAGGGTTTTCTTAGCGTTTCTTTGCATTTCTTATTGTTTATTAAGGTTTCGTAGCACTTTTTTATTGTTGTTTAGTGTTTCTTAAGGGTTTTAGGGGTTTTTTTTTACGTGTTTCTAAGTGTTTATTTGGCTTTTTTAGCATTTCTTTGGTTTCTTAGGGTTCCTTAAGAGTTCTTAGCGTTTCTTGGGATTTCTTAGGGTTTCTTTGCATTTCTTAGCATTTACTAGGTTTTCCTTGTGTGTGTTACCGTTTCTTAGGGACTATTAGGGTTAATTACCATTTCTTAGTGTTTATTAGCATTGTTTTAGTATTTCCTGGGGTTTTTTTGTATTTTTTTTCAGGTTTCTTAGAGTTACTTAGCGTTTCTTATAGTTTCTTAGCATTTCTTAGGGTTTCTCAGTATTTTTTTTGGGTTTTATAGGGTTTCTTAGCGTTTTATAGGGTTTCCTAGAGTTTCTTAGGATTTCCTAAGGGTTTTTAGTGTTTCTTAAGATTTCTTAGCATTTTCTAGGGTTCCTTACCGTTTCTTAGGGTTTCCTAGGGTTATTAGCGTTTTTTAGAGTTTGATAGGGTTTTTTAGTGTTTCTTCACGATTCTTATTCTTAACGTTTTTTTACCATTTCTTTGTGTTTCTTATTGTTTTTAGGGTTTCTCAACATTTCCTAGGGTTTTCTTAGCGTTTCTTAGTATTTCTTTGCGTTTGTTAGGGTTTCTTGCAATTTTTAGTGTTTTTTTGTGTTTCTTATGGGTTTTAGGGATTTTTTTTATGGTTTCTAAGCGTCTTTTAGGATTTCTTAGCTTTTCTTTGGGTTTCTTAGGGTTCCTTCAGAGTTCTTAGCGTTTCTTGGGATTTCTTATGGTTTCTTTGCGTTTCTTAGCATTTACTAGGGTTTCCTAGCATTTCTTATCATTTCTTTTGGACTGTTAGGGTTAATTAGCGTTTCTTTGCGATTATTAGTATTGTTTTAGTATTTCTTGGGGTTTCTTATTATTTTTTTAGGGGTTTATTTGCATTATTTAGCATTTCTTAGGGTTTCATAGTGTTTCCTAGGATTCCCTAATGGTTTTTAGCGTTTATTTGGATTTCTTAGCATTTTGAAGAAACCCAAGTGGATGCCCAAAGGAATAGTGCAAAAAGATCTCAATCCCGAAGAAAAAGCCCAATAAGATCTCAAGCCCGAAGAAAGAGCCTAATAAGATTTCAAGAAGATAATTCAAATTTGAATTTAAAGTGGGAGATTTATCATAAATCTTCTATAAGATTAAATTAGGAAACAATATATTTTCTAGATATATTTAAGAAATATTAGCAATATTTTCTACATACTTGGCATATCAACTCCAATATTTTATTTTTTTATTTAGATAATTACTAATATTCTGAAATGCCTATAAAAGGCTATCTTTAGACTATTTTAAAGACAAATCTTTGATTTCAATTTTATTGTAAGGCTTATTGTCTTCTTTCTCTTTTGAGAGAACTTTTGAACTTATAAGTTTTTTAACTTAAGAAACCCTAAGAAACGCTAATAAACCCTAAGTAATGCTAAAAAACTCTAATAAACCCTAAGAAATCGTAAGAAACCCAAAGAAACGAGATAAACCCTTAAGGAACCCTAAGAAACCCAAAGAAATGCTAAGAAAAGCTAAGAAACGCTAAGAAAGCCTAAAAAATGCTTATAAATCATAAAAACCCTAAGAAACGCTAAAAAAATACTAAAAAGTGCTAAGAAATCCTACTAAACTCTAAGAAATGCTAAGAAAACCTAAGAATCCCTAAGAAATACTAACACACCCTAAGAATCCCTAAGAAATGCTAATAAGCCCCAATAAGCCCTAAGAAATGCTTATCAAGTTTTTACTTGTGGTGTTCAAGCAATCAGACTTATCACTAGGGTTTTCTAAGAGCTCTCCTTAAGGATTTGGGTGTGGCATCTACATCTACCCATACCTTGTTTCTTAACCAAACGAGATATATTCCATTCTTTTTACTTGAGTCGTGAAAGTCTTGGGGTCTATTTCATATTTGGTGTAGGGTGATGTTAGTATATTGGCGGGGTTCGCATCATAGACACTAAGAAATGTTAAGAAACTCTAAAAAAAAACCCCAAGAAACGATAAAAAAATGCTAAGAATTGCTAAGAAACCCTATGAAACACTAATAAACACTGATAAACCCAAGCAAACCCTAAGAAACGCTAGGAAACCCTAGTAAACACTAAAAAATGCTAAGAAACACTAAGAAAAGCTAAAAACCCTAAGAAATCCTAAGAAACCCAAAGAAATGCTAAGAACCCTTAAGAAAGCCTAATAAACGCTAAGAAAGCCTTAGAAACACTAAAGAATCCTAAGAAATGCTAAAAAAATACTAAAAAAGTGCAAAGAAACCCTACCATATGCTAAGAAATGCTAAGAAACTCTAAGAATTACTAAGAAATGATAAGAGGCCCCAAGATGCCCTGAGAAACCCCAAACAATTGCAAAGAAACCCTAAAAACCCTTTAAAAAACACTAAGAAACCTTAAAAACTCTAAGAAATGCTAAGAAACCCAAAGAAATCCTATAAAACACTAAGAAACCCTAAGAAATGCTAAGAGACTATAAGAAATACTAAGTAATGCTAAGAAACCCTAAAAAATATTAAGAAACCCATGAAACGCTAAAAAATGGAAAGGATCGCTAAGAAACGCTAAGAAACCCTAGGAAACTCTAATAAACCCTACAAAACCCTAAAAACGCTAAAAAAAGGATAGGAACCCTAGTAAACGCTAAAAACCCTAAGAAACGCTAAGAAACCCTAAGAAACGCTAAGAAAAAAGAAAGCACAAAAAAAAGAAAAAAAGCACAAAACCCTTAGAAAACCCTAAGAAACGCTAACAAACCCTATAAAACCCTAAGCAATGCTAAGAAACCCTATAAAATCCTAATAAATGCTAATAATAAGAAACACTAAGTAAAGCTAAGAAACCCTAAAAAACACTAATAAACCCAAAGAAATACTAAAAAAATGCTAAGAATCGCAAAGAAACCCTATGAAACGCTAATAAACCCTAATAAACCATAAGAAACAGTAAGAAAAGCTAGGAAACCCTAGTAAATGCTAAAAAAGCTAACAAACACTAATAAACCTTAAGAAATGCAAATAAACCCAAAGAACTGCTAAGAACCCATAAAGAATCCTAAGAAACATAAAAAAAAACGCTAAGAAAGCCTAAGAAAAGCTTAGAAATCATAAAAACCCTATGAAACCCTAAAAAACGCTAAAAACACTAAAAATACTAAGAAACCCTATAAAACGCTAAGAAATGCTAAGAAACCCTAAGAATCCTTAAGAAATGCTAAGAAGTCCTAAGAAACCCTAAGAAACACAAATAAACCATAAGAAACCCTAAAAACTTTAGGAAACGCTAAGAAATGCTAGGAAACCTTAAGAGACACTAAGAAACTCTAAGTAACCCCAAGAAACCCTATGAGACCATAAGAAACGCTAATAAATAGTAATAAACCCTAGGAAACCCTAAGAAACGGTAAGAAACAATCGAAAAACCTATAAAATGCTATGAAACACTAACAACGCTAATAAACCCTAAGAAATCTAAAGAAATGCTAATAACCCTTAAGGAAGCCTAAGAAAGCTAAAGAACCCTATTAAACCCTAAGAAACGCTAAAAAATTCCAAAAGCTAAGAAATTCCAAGAACCCTAAGAAATGATAAGGAGCCCCAAGAAGGCATAAAAAACCCTAAAAAAATGCAAAGGAACCCTAAAAACCTTAAAAAACCTTAAAAACCCCTAGGAAACCTTAAAAACTCTAAAAAAAATGCTAAGAAACCCAAAGAAATCCTATAAAACACTAAGAAACACCAAGAAATGCTAAGAGACTATAAGAAATGCTAAGTAATGCTAAGAAACCCTAAAAAATATTAAGAAACCCATGAAACGCTAAAAAATGGAAAGGATCGCTAAGAAACTTATGTGAATCCGACTAAAAAGACTACGAATTCACAAGTCCAATCAACTGAACCTGAAATGGAGCTGAACAGTTTATCACTAAATGAGATGAATAATCATTTGAGACTACAAGAGGGCCCAATCACAAGGTTAAGGGCTAAAAGATTCGAAAAAGCTTTATATGGGCTGATTAAAGAGATTGCTAAATATTTAAATGGAAGCCCAAATGAAGAGCCCAAGATGAGCCCAAGAGAAGGTCCATATTTAATTAATAAGGAGTGATTTATTAATATAATAAATCTTTTAGGATAATATTAGGTAGTTCAGATTTTTAAATTAGTTATTAAATATCCTAGATATTTATATTAGATATGGATAGCTTATAACCATAATAGAATTTTCTTTCCTTATTTTGTGGGCTATTCGGTTGTTTTCTGAGCCTGGCATACTCCACAGCATTGGAAGACACACTTTGGAATTTCAATCTTGTGAGTTTTGTCTTCTTTCTTTTCTTGAAAGAGCTTTTTGAACTTATCAGGTTTTTACCTGTGGCGTTCAAGCAATGCAAGACTTATCACCAGGGTTTTCTAAGAGTTCTTCTTAGAGAATTTGGGTGTGGCGTCTAGATATCCGATACCTTATTTCTCACATAAACAAGGTATATTCTATTCTTTCATACTTGCGTCATGAAAGTATTGGGGTCTTACCACATTTGGTGTAGGGTGTCGTCAACATATTGGTGAGGTTCGCATCAGTTGGTATCAGAGCACACGGTTGCACGGCAAGTTCAATCCCATCTTTTATATCTAGTTCTTTTTTTTTTTATCTTCTCTACCTATTTCTATTTTCTATAAAAAAAACAAAAAAATCTCATCTTCTTCTATCTATCTTCTTCTTGGTAAGTGCAAAAAAAAAAGAAAGAAAAAGCCAAAAAAAATTGTGCAAAAAAAGGAAAAAAAGAGAGAAAAAAATTCGTGAAAAAAAGGAAAAAGAAAAAAAAGAGAGGCACACAATTCTATCTTATATCTCATTCTTATTTTGCTCTATCTAAGTCTATTACTTCATTCCATCTTAATTTCTTATTTTCTTTCTCTATCTAAATTTTATTCTCTCTGAGGCTATTCTTACACCACACTTAAATTCTTCTGGAATTTTTTTTTAAAACCTTCTTGACTTGTCTTAATTGTTCCTCAAGTTGAACTGCTTCGTAAAAATGATTTATTTTTAATTTTCAATTCAAATTGAAAGAAGACATACGAGAGGAAAAAGTCAAGAGTGTTTGAATCTATAAGAAAAAGCCAATTGAGTGTGAAAACACAAGTGATTGAGAGAAATACGTAAGGAAGCGTTTGCAAGGTTCTGTTATTTTTATCATTTGTAGGAACTCATGGCACAACGATGAGGAGATACGCCAAATGAAGAAGATTCCCATCAACTGATTCCAAATTTATAAATGCAAGCTATAATAAGCAAAATGAGATGAATGCTGAAGTCCGAGTTGGAACCGCTTCATGAGCGAATTGATCAATTGGAAGAAGGAGTGAGGGGCTCGCGTCAACATACCCCTACTGAACAGCGACCTCGAAGCTTTCAGTCAAGACGTTTTGATCCACAAGAACTCAAGGAGTTCAATCGATATGCTCACAGAGAACGATCCCGAGTTGATGACAACCTAGATAATATCAAGTTGATGATACCCTCTTTTCAAGGAAAAACTAATCCATAAGCGTATCTTGAATGGGAAAAGAGGATGGAGATGGTTTTTTATTGTCATAATTACTCGGAGATGAAAAAGGTACGACTTGCTGCTGTCGAATTTACTGATTATGCTATAATATGGTGGGATCAGTTGGTGAAGGAAAGGAAACAAAATCACGAATGCCCTGTGGAGTCTTGGGATGAAATGAAAGTGATCATGCGACGACGATTTGTTCCTAGCCACTATGACTGGGAGTTGTTCAGTAAACTCCAAAGCTTACCTAAGGGTCAAAAAAGCGTCGACGAATACCTCAAGGAGATGGAGATTGCAATGATTCGAGCAAATGTGGAGGAAGACAGAGAGGCAACAATCGTGAGATTTTTGCATGGTCTAAACCATGATATAGCTAATGTGGTGGAAATGCAATATCATGTTGAGCTCCAAGATATGGTACATCAAGCTATCAAAGTCGAACAACAATTTAAGAGAAAGAGTTTACACAAAAGGGGATTAAACAATGGTTCCTTTAACTCATGGAAACCATTCTCAAGGCGATTTGAGAGAAAATCTACTCAACCTCAGCATGCTCCACTAAAAGAGACAACCAAGCAAGCTGTGGCCCAAAATCAAGGTAACATCCATATAACAACTCCCAAAACTCATGATATTAAGTGTTTCCGATGCCAAGGCAGGGGTCACATTGCAAGTCAATGCCCAAATAAAAGGGTAATGGTGATTCATGCTAATGGTGAAATTGAGACCGATGATGAAAAAGAAGATATCGATCAGGGGATGCCACCACTTGAAGATGCTGATGAATATGCAGAAGAAGGGGAATTGTTGGTTGCACGATGATCTCTCAGTGTTCAAGCCCAAGAAGAAGAAAACAATCAGCGTGAGAACTTATTTCATACTCATTGTTGTGTGAAAAATAAGGTTTGTTGTGTTATTATAGATGGGGGAAGTTGCACTAATGTAGCTAGCACTGAGCTG